>JANBPO010009603.1:52382296-53836157 GCA_024336825.1 Amorphophallus titanum | reverse complement strand
AACCTTCAAACAGTTGAGGTGTGATATTGAATTCATGCCACCAAACTAGACCCTTTTCCGAAGGTAGCTTCACTTTGCTAAGCTTAGCAGCAAGATAGATTGAACCAGCTGCAATGTAATGGGGTTTGTATTGCAGACACAACGTAGTCCTGAGCCTATACATACAATTTCCAGACATGTTATACTCTTGGAAAGAGTCAAAGAAGATGTAAAGAGAGCCATCATGCAACGAAGGTGGCAAATGCAAGGTGTAAGATGACGTACCAATCATTCACAAAGTTCCATGCTACTCTTAACACACCATTTTCAGCAATTTCCAGTTTCTTTATAGCTGCAACTAGAGGCTTATAGGGATGTTGAATGTCAAGGTCGAACTCAAGTGTTGACAATAGCATCCTCTCGCCCATCGAGATTAGCTCCTTTTGCTTCTCATAAACATCCTGTTAATAGAATGACAGCAAGAAAGAACGAAAACAGGACCAAATTGCTATAATTATTAATGCATCTGCAATCAGTATAAACTAGTTGTGGTGGATTCAATGGTACCTTCGACTGAATTCTTTTAAGTGCTGCAGGATGCTTCCTGTAAATCATTTCATATGCTGCAGTTATAACCTTAGACAACGAACAAGGCGGTTCTTCAACCTTTGAAGCAAGGAACAAACAAACAGTTGCCATAGTCTGCAGAAGATGTAACTGGTCAATTCAAAGGACGAAGATGACAAATAGAGTCCTAACAGGTGTAGATAATGCAACACAGTGTGGCATACCCAGCAACTTTTATCCTTGCATAATTGCCTTTAATCACACGATACAGAACAAATCCAGAGAAGAGAAAAGAGCAAAAGAAATTAAGTATCTCATGTTTCCGTCACATACACGTTAGCAGCTTCCGCGTATCGGGCAATCTTGGTAAGTGAATGTGGTCACCTGATGGCATTGACAGAATGCTATCTATCTGTTGAGTTGCAAAAGCACTCGCTAGACTTTTAACAGAAAATATAAGCACAATTACACAAGAGAAGTACTCACTAACTTGGGAAAACATAATCTTAGAGTCAAGCCCGGTTGAGAGTGTGATGTTTCTTGTGCGTGTAAGAAACTTGAATAAATGAAAATTAAGAGTTTCCGAATCACGAAAAGAGCAAGGATTACAAGACTTGATTGCTGGTTTAAAGATTAGTCTCCAAGTGGGAGATTGTTGGAGGAGTGTGGAGTCTGATCCGGATGTTGGTAGGCTTTTCCCTGTCCTTTCGCAGATGTTGGTAGGCTTTTCCCTGTCCTTTCCGGATGTTGGCAAAAATTCTAGGGGGTATTATTATAATTTCACCCAGGAGGGTTACCCTAGACTCCTTGTATATAAAGGCAGCATCTCTTGTAATTGTTTCCTAGTGTGAAATAAGAAATCTCAGTGCGATCGTGGATGTAGGATGGCACTCCGCCTCTCCGAACCACGTAAATCTCTGTGTTCTTGTGATTTGATCTTTTCATCCCCCTTCTTTCTTCCTCCTCCGTTGTTTGTCCATCTCTATAGGTGCTCCAGTCTCTAACAGGAACCCCGCCTGAAAGGACTCTATGGGGACTCTAATACCACCGGGGTGATAGCACCCCAGAGACTCCTCGGCAGTAGGGAAGACGACGTCGTAATTAGTCGGGATTTGAAAAGCCTCCTAGAGACTGTGGATTACCCAATAAGATACTAGAGGGGGAGAACGTGGATGGTTGAGACCAGCACCCAAAGTACTTGGAATACCGGCACGGCGGACCTTTTCCTCCATGGAAGGTTCAAAACCAGTAAGGATGATCCTCCTACGAGGCGCCATGGGGTGCAGAAGAAAAGAAATAAAGAAAGTCCTCACTAGGGCAAAGAACAGACACTGGGGAAGCAGCGGATACCTATGCTAAAGATGAAGGAGACAGGTGAGGCCTCTCCAAAAATCCTTCTGCCCTTATTTATAAACTCCGAAGGTAAAAAAGCAACCACCATCGTCGAGGTTGATAGCGAGAAACCCAAGCGACCATTCATGCCCACTTCTCTAGGCAAAAAATGGCATGCCATGATAATGGTGACATCGTCTAACATCCTGATAGGGGCTGCCTTGTGTGCCAAGAACCTCGGTAGGTGGTTGGGCTCACACACTAGAGAGCCAGGCAGTGGGGGAAGATCCTCCTAGAAACCTCCCCCGAGTGACCCATTAAAAGTTCCTCTCAGACCCCAAGTGTGCTTGGCGTCCGAGAGTGGGGAGCTAGTGAGGAGGTTGAGCCTACTTCGTCCGAGTCATAGCACTGCCCAAGGTTGAAAATGAGCTCATCGAGAACTTGCTCCTGCGCCAGACTAGCTGCCCGTTTGAAGCTAGTAAATAGGTCGTAAATCTAGTGGAGACCACAATCGTCAGCATGACGATGTTGTCGAATTAACACCAATGGATGCAGCATATAGGTCGGATGAGATTGTTTGACTTTTTCATTTGTTTTTTTATGGTAAGACATAAAACATTCCACTAATTAAGAGTTAAAGGATCATTGATTGAGTACACCTTTTATAACACAAGATGGACCATGAGGCCTTGAGGAGGACACCTACCTGTCAAATGTAAGAGTATGGATTTGGCAAGATCGTGAGCTGGGGAGTTACAGTCCCTGTGGGCATAATCGATCAGATCTGGTATACCAACTTTTAGTTTGATGGTTCACTTTTTTCTACCTTCGCTAGGCGATCTACAATCTCGGCTCCCAGCTGAGCCACGAACAGGCCTCCCCCCATGACCCTTTCGAGAAGCATCTAGGGGGGCAACGCAAGAATTCATCCTGAATGGACGGAGTCACCAGTGCTCGACAACAATCATAGACGGAAGCCCAAAGAGCGAATTGCCCCTGCCGAGGGCCAGGACTCCTCCCCAGATGAGTCGAAGTCAAGACGTCCCCCTCGAGGGTTCCTAAGCTCGAGGCTATGGTGCCTAGATCGATCGGGGTCCCTGGATTGACCTCTTCCTCTCTACGTGCCTTGTTGGACTAGGCAATGGTCCCCTCGACTGAAGTCGGCACCTCCGGCGGAGGGACCAGTGATGCCAAGCGACGGGTGCCCTCGCTTGAAGGCTTCTCAACTGCGCGAGGAACCTTTGCCTTCTTTTACCTACTCCACTCGGTGGTCATTGCCTTCACCGAGGCCAACATTAGCCGTTCCTCAAGGTCTTTACGCTTGGACCCCTGTCGCTCTGGCTTACCCTCGGGAAGGATCCATTTGCCCTTGTCTTGGGTAGAGGAGGGGCATTCGTCGACGAGAGGGATGTCTCGAGCAACCACCGCCGCTTGTTCTTCGACTTCAAGTTCTGAAGGCGTTTGATGATCCCCGTCAGTGTCATAGAAAGGCTTTGTCGATCAAAGGTGAACTGTCAGGAGAAAACTTGGCAAGATGATACATGTAACTAAGCGTCCAGAATCCTTACCCCCAGGAAGAAGTGGGAGGAGACTGTAGCTCCAAAAATTACCCTTAGACATTAGCTCCACGGTCGACCGCCGATGACTCTGAAGAATCTTAATCTCCTCCTCGATCTCCAAGGAGACCGTCGAATGCTTCGCAGGGAGTACGGGGTGATAATTCGATAGAATGGGGAAATTCCAACTGGAATCTTTATTGAACCCTACCCAAAAATATTGGGCCTTCCACTCCTTATGCGAGGAGTCTCGAGGGGAGAGGGTAACGCGAGACCAGGGAACCAGTTTGTTCAAAAATCCCCCAAGGAACAACCAGCGACAGAAAATTTTTTGTCATAGCCTGGGTTTGTATATCTCTGAAAGAGATTTGTATCGGCGCTAGTTCCATCTCGTTCCGACATCAGATCTGGTCGCAGCAGGCATTTTTGTCGAGTCGCGCAGGTCTGTCCTGAGACAGGCCAGCAGATGGAGGATCCCAATTAAATCCTCGATAAAATATGCAGGAGAAGATTCAGTAAAGGCCACTCCCAGGGGTCAACCAGGGACCCTCTGCCATCATCCCGGTGAATCACTGCCCTCAGAAGCTCTTCGGAGATTGACGTCGCTTTGGACATCCTTGTCCGCTATCCTATCGGCCGAATCCGAGCCGCTGCCCACAACCACCTGGGACCCACTGCCTTGCTACCCGCCAACCTAAGTTCGGTGCTCCCGGTATTATTGTGCAGCCCTTTACCTCCCTGCGTTGAGTGGGCAATAAAAATCACTGTTGTAGTTAACTTTTATTACTGTATCGAGAGTTATAGAACTTGACCGGGACGTCTTCCCCATGCCCCGAGTGTGGAGGTACACTCGTCACCCTCTCTGCCGTATTCGCTTATTTAGTATAAGTTCTATTTATCGCTGCATGTGAGTAGTTTATTTTCTAGCTAGTTAAACTTAGTCACCGCTGTGAGTTGTGAGTGCGAGACCCATCCCGTGACTCATTTCGAGCACGAGAGTGAGCTGACCACCCGAGACTCAATGCCGATTTCTCAACCGTGCAAATCGACACGTTTCCCTCATTGGGGACGATCGTGATCGAGTACTTCTTGTTTGGGGCCCGTTCGTCTCTTCAGGAATCACGTTAGGTGCCGAGCCATTCGTGTCGTTGTTGGTCGCATCGTCTTTGGGCCGGGTCGTCACCTAGATTCCCAGGTTCGCAACAAGTACGAGTCGAGTCTCATGTCATCCCACATCAAATTGGTATCAGAGCGTGGTTGAGTCTAGGGTAGTCTTTGCTTGAAAAAAAAATCTAGGTTTGCATTTCATCCCAATACTCTGTATATCAAAATGAGTTACTGGAAAGATAGGTCAAGTCTATTTGGAAGGTAGTCTCCTTGCGTGAGAATGGTCTTCGGATTGATATCTCCGTCATGTACTGGATATTGGTTAAGTCTAGGTTGTCCTTCATTTCACATTGGTCCATCTCGTTAGGTCGTAGTGAGTCACCCCTTAGTTCCCTTTAGGTCCCCTTGCATGCCCACTCGTGGAGGTACCCAGTACCATCGCCCTGACACTATGGGTGAACCCCGAGGTGCTGCCTAGGGAGGTTGATCTTTGGAGGACATGATGGCTCTACTCATGGAGCGCATGGATAGGTCCGAGCAAACTCTTAGGGAGCATACCGACCGCATGGAGAGCCGACTCAAGGCCATGGAGGACCGCGCTAAGGCGTCCGACCGATCTGTCCAAGGTCTGCTTGGAAGGTTAGAGAGTGCAGAGAGAGTCCCTCACCGGGCCCAACCTGGAGTTGTTCAGGCCCCTTAAGCACCTGCTGCCCAGCCCTCCCCACCTAGGGCTGAGGAGCGACGGCCACGTGCCTTCGATTTTGAGGACTACGAGTCTGACAATGATTATGAGGGAAATGGCCGATGCTGACGTGGTGACTGACCACGTAGGGATGATGAGGACGAGCGGATCCTCAAAACTGTTCACGCGGACCCTCCCACATTTGACAGATCCATGGATTTGGAACCAAAGGTCTATCTAGATTGGGAGGCCAGCACGGACCGATACTTCGAGTGGTTTGAGATGACGGACCACTGGAGAGTCAAGTTTGCCAAAATGAAGCTGTTAGGGAAAGCACAAACTTACTGGAATAACGTGGAGAGCTTGCTATTTCAGCGTCATGAGCCCCAGATGGATTCTTGGCATGAGATAAAGGGCAAGCTTAGGCGTAAGTATCTTCTTGTCATGTACCATCAACGGCTCATTGATCGATGGCAGAATCCCAGCCAAGGGGATCGGTCCATATCGGACTACATCGCAGAGTTTGATGAGTATTTTTTACGATGTGGTGTCACGGAGGAGAGCACCATGCCTGTTTCTCGCTTCCATCGTGGTCTACAACCCCACTATCAATATGAATTATTTCACCGCAATGTGACCACCTTGGAAGATGCATATCAAGTTGCTCTCGAGTTAGAGCAGTTTGAGACGGAGTTCACTCCCATCTAGCCTCCGGGAACCACCTATCAGCATGGGGCCGACTCTCGTACCACTCCCAGCTCTTATAGTCGATTTCTGGTGGTTCGTCCCTTGGAGCCCCTTCGTCAGGACCCCACTGCTCCTAGGCCCCGCACTCTCCCTCCGAGGGACCTTCCCCCTCGCCAGCTGGCACCCATCCTTGCCCCTTGACCTCATCAGCCTGTCGTGATGACTCGGCCTCTTCTTCCCACACCTCTAGTCCGTCGTGAGGACAAGGGTAAGGGGCCGATGATCGGTGGAGCATCAGCAAGCACAGGGCCACGAGACCAGTGCTTTCGGTGTGGTGGACTTGGCCATTATGCGAGCAAGTGTCCCACTCAGTAATGGTTTCATCCGCCCCCTCGGTCTTGATAATCTGCGCAGTATGCTTCAACCTCAACACCAGAGTGGCCATAGCAGAGGGCCCAGCAACCTGCAAATACCAAGCTCGCGATCGTGTCCAAGAAAAACGCCTCCCAGAACCAGTATCCCTCAAGCCTGAAGGAAAGCCGTTTGTCCTGTACCCAGCTGGTCTTCAAGAGGATGAGTTTGTGGCCAAACACCACTCTAGCCAAAGGATGCAGCTGCACACGAAGGTAGTAATCCTCCCAGTTCACGAAAACGAAGAACCTGCCTAACCTAAGCAAGAGGCATCTGCTCACATGTTGAACCAAGAGAAAAGCCCGTGTAACATACTGATATCCATCAAAGCTGCCCCCTCAATAAACTCTGAGAAATCCTCCATCTCCCCTACATAGCCAAACTCCCCCGACCGCTCCCACGGAGCTGCCACCGCATTGAAGTCTCCTCCCACACACCACGGCCTCCCTAAGATATGATGGGGCTGATCAATTCCTCCCATAATAGTCGCTTGTCCTCCCTGCCTTGAGAACCATACACCCCAGTGAAATCTCATGAGAAGCCATCACTCATATTAGTGAAGTGAATATGTATAGTCCACCCACTCACATGCCTATCCACCACCACCTCATCCACCCCAAAGGGATTCCAAAGAACCAAGATCCCCCCCTGACTCACCCTCCCCATCGCACTTAGACTCCTAGATATAAAGAATATTAATCTTACATCTCCTAACCACCTCCTTCACCGCCCTCTTCTTCTCCGCCCCCCCCAATCCCCCTAACATTCCAAGAGACAATCCTCATAAAGACAGAATGTTGTTCTCCTTCACCCCCTCGCCACCCGCTCCTTTTTTCTTCTCTGTTATGCCATCTCTTCCTATAAGATAGTGGTGCACCACATCTTACATATTTTATTAAACGCCCCTTTGACATCCTTATCCACCACAGCTTCAAAAGAAAACCTCGTCTTCTCAGCCAACACCCTCACATTCTCCTCCATAATTTTTTCCACCTCTCCCACCATCTCCCTCAGCTCCTCCCTACTTAACTGACACCTCCCCCTCGACTCCTCTCCCATAGTGAGCAAAGCCACTGGCTCTCCCCGTAAGGTCCGGAGTACAACTACTTCTTCCACCGATATCGCATCCTCACCCTCTGTGATGGGGACAACGGCCCGATCCAGCAATTCGACCCAGCTCGGGTTTATAGGAGATGCAATGGCACTCCACCGTGACTCCATGACGTGGCGATGAGTAGTTATGATGTCTTTTTATTTTCATAGAATGTATCTTTCCATTATGTCTTTTTATTTTAGGAGTTTACTAGTGTCTTTTCATATTTGTGTGAGCATTGAGTGGTGTCTTCTTGTCTTCCAAAGGGTCGCCAATGTGAGGCATCCTTTGGTTTTCTCGTTGGGAGTCTATATAGACATCATGTACTGTTTTGAAGATAATGGCATAAAACTCTGAACTTTCTTCGCTTGTTTAAGTTTTTTTTCTCTAGGACAAAGAATACCTTGCCGGGAATGGTGGGATGGGGCGCCCTCCTTTCGTATTACCCCTACGTCATCAAGCTCACACCCCATCCCACCTCTTCTTCTTCCGTCGTCCTGCTACTGTGCAACCCACACAAGCTCTCATCCCCCTCACCTTGTCCTTCGTCCCACCCTGTTCATTCTCCAGGTACAAACCCCCCTTCTACACGGACGCCACCTAGCTCCGCCTCCATCGCCCAGATCCACCCTTCCCGTTCATCCCATCTTCTGTACCGCCCTCCATCTGCCTGTGAGTCCACTCCACAGCACAAGGCCTCTGCTATGTCCCCTGCCCGCCAGTGAATAGCGTCAACCCCTGCCAATTGCGCTGACTACCTACACCACCCGACACTACTGTTGTGTCCTCTGTTTGCACCGGTCACTCCCTGCAACTGCAACACCCTATCGAAGATGGACGCCCGCAACTCGGTCGAACTGCTCAGTGGTCGCCTTGCATCCCACTGCCACCTCCAGAAGCGACTGTGATGCTCCTCCCCGTCACCCTCAACAGTGATTGCACGCATCAACACGGGTTACCTGCATCCACAGTAGAGTTTGGTCCGTGGCCCCTCTCTTCCCTCCCTCTATTTATGTTTGCTCGATACCCCCTACGTGGAGTGAGCCTTTGGTTGTCATTTGGAGAGTGGGTCGGGTAGCCTCGACATCGCACTCAGGTATACACCTGATCGCTCTTTATTTAAATTTGAGTATGTTATTCTTTTAGTATGTTTTTGAATGATGCACACCGACGTGTGAACAGTAGTTAGGACTTCATTATATCAAGCTGTTGGGGAGAGTGTGTGCTTACTTTTCCTACTCGAGTGCACCGAAAAAACATTACCAGTCGAGCTACCCCATCTACTTGGTGGTTCCTACACCACCGCGGTCCATTCATGAGTCTCGAGACGTAGGCGCCACACTCTGTGCAACGTTAATCGATACTGGATCAAAATCAAAATTTGTTTGTGGGAATTAAAAATTTGCATTTTTCAATTTTTCAATTTTGGTATCAGACATTTGGGAATCAATTTCGAAAGAATCCAGCACTAGTTTCGCATCAATCGGAGTTTGGGATCGCCAGCAACAATTCCGATGGTGAAGTCACGCATTTCTGTCCGAGCCTGCTATCCCTGATTCTTAGTTTCCTGAGAATAAATTTCTATGGCCATACTCTCAAGTCCTCTGGATCTGAGATTCTGAGTGGTCGTAGGATTTTCTGTCCTCTTCACATTGCCGTCGAGATCGCGTCGTTCTGAGGTCGGTGCCGGCCGTGGCAGAGATTCTCGTGGGACTGCACAGACCACCCTGTGCAGATTTGACCCAAAAATAGTATCGACTTCCAGAAGCTGCCCCGCCCTCTTATTTGAAGATCTGACCAAACCCCTTGGTCAGATCCTTCCTCCAAATGACACCGACGTTCCACCACAAACGGCATCTCGTTTTGACACCGGGAACCATTTTTCCCATAATTGTTTGTCTACCTGTGCAGTTCTATGCGAGCAGAACTAGAGGCTTAGTGCAGAAGCTGTCACGCCCAGATCTGACTAGATTTGATGGCACCGTTTGTCTGAGGTGTTCTTCTTCCAGTTTCTGATGTCCTCCAACAAACGGCACTCTGATCGGATCTCGGATCTAACCGTACCGGCCTCAGCAAGATTGCTGCGCAGGGTGACCAGCGTGGGCAGAACCGGACTGGTACCCGATCGTCATTCGGAACGGCCCCGACCCGCCTCCCTCGGCTCCCCCAAGTGTTGTCCGTCAACCCGAGTCCCAGTAGCCCTAAAACTCAGCGTTGTAGCCTGTTATCTCCCTATGAGGAGTGGACAAAATTTGAGGATTGTAACTATTCTTTCATATTCGCGTATCAGGGTTGTCAGATCTGGCCGGGGTTTCTTCCCCACGCACTAGTCGTGGAGGTACGTGCTTCGTTCCACACTCGCCTTGCTAATTTAGTATATTTTCTATTATGCTGCGTTTATGAGATTAGGTCCGTTAACTAGCTACAAATTACCGTGATTGTGAGTTGTGAGTGCCCGTTCCTTAGCTCCAGTCGAGCACTGAGTTCGAATAGCACACCCTAGGTGACAGTTGTTCCTTAACCGCTGCGATCCCACGTTTCCCTTGCAAGGGACGATCATCGGGCTGAGTGAGTTTCTGTTGAGAGGCGTCTCGACCTAGAGAACACCACGGTGGTTAGCTGCCCAGCTTGTCTTTAGCGTGCTAGTGCTGGCCGCACATCGAGTTCGTTGAACATCTTACTGGGTCATGTCACTCGTCCCGCATCAGTTTGGTATCAGAGCTAAGTCGAGTCTAGGGTAGTCTTTGCAATAAGAAAAAAAAGAGAGAGAAAAAAATGGTCTTGAGTCTAGTGTGTCTTGTCTTAGGTGTCTTTGCATGCCCACCCGGTGAGGTACCCAATACCATCACCCCGCGTCTATGGCAAACTCACGGAATGTCATCTCGGGAGACTTTCACTCCTTGCATGAGACAATGATGGCCATCATGGCCCGATTGGACCAACACGAGGTCAACTTTCGGAGCTTCTCCGATAATGTGGACGGTCGCCTTAGGGCCATGGAGGAAAGCATGGAGTCATCCGATAGATCTGTCCAAGATTTGGTTGGACGGTTAGATAGAATGCCACACGGAGACCCTCCAGGAGTGGCCCAGAGTCCACCCGCACCCACTCCCGCAATGGCCCAAAGTCAAGTCACTCCCATGGCCCAAGTCCAGCCCGCTCCCATGGCCCAGGTCCAACCCGCTGCCGTGGCCCAGGACTGACCCGCACCTACCCCTCGGCCCGCCCTACACCGGGCCATTGAGCCACAACATCGTGACCTTGGTCTAGAGGACTATGGGTCCGATAATACCTATGAGGGGTATGGCCGACACCGTTGTGGCCTTCATCAGCCAAGGGATGAGGAGGACGATAGGGTCCTCAGGACTGTGCAAGCAGACCCTCCCACATTTGACGGGTCCTTGGACCTGAAAGTATATCTCGATTGGGAGGTCGGCATGGACCGATATTTCGAGTGATTCGAGATGACGGACCTTCGGAGAGTCAAGTTTGCTAAAATGAAGCTGTTAGGGCAAGCGCAAACTTATTGGTGCAATGTGAAGAGCTTGCTATATCAGTGTCGGGAGCCCCAGGTCGATTCTTGGGATGAGATGAAGGATAGACTTAGAACTAAGTACCTTCCTGCCACATACTGACAGAGGCTCATTGACAGGTGGTAAAATCTCAACCAGGGGGATCGGTCTGTGTCCGAGTACATCGCAGAGTTTGACGAATACTTTTTACGATGTGACATCACGGAAGAGAGCACGATGCCTATTTCCCGCTTCCGTCGTGGTCTGTGGCCCCACTATCAATATGAACTCTTTCGCCGCAATGTAACCACCCTGGAAGTTGCACACCAGGTTGCTCTCGAGTTAGAGCAGTTCGAGTTAGAGTTCGCTCCCGTCCAGCGACCGAGGACCACCTATCAGCATGGGTCCGACCCTCGTACCACGCCCAATTCTTATAGTCGGTTTCTGGTTGCTCGTCCCCCGGAACCTCCTCGCCAGGACCCTACTACCCTCAGGCCTCGCACTTTCCCTCCAAGGGATCCTTCGTAGAAAAGACAAACAGGTAAGGTCATACCAACCACCACTGACAACCCCACATCAGATGAACAACATTTTAGTTCAATGCAACGCACATGACATGATTTTTTTACACTAGTTTCGTCAACATTAATTGCATAAGAATCACTACTTCCTATCTGTTTGTTTCCCAAAGTAGCATGATCCAGCACTAGTTTGCAGCCTTTTGCCTGTTATTTGTATTTCATAAAGCATATAGTTTAGTGCAATCAATTCAGAGTGGATAACATCCATCAATTTTCTCAGTGAATAATGATTTTCCAGAATGAACTCACCTTAGTCCAACACTATGTGCCAACCCAGCTGTGAAGGAGTGGTTGGAATTGGCTTTCTTGACTAGTTCACCAAAGGTTGCTAATGCTAGGTCATCAATAGATGAAACCTGGATTAGTCATGTTATTTTGACAAATTCAAGTTCTGATGGTCATGGACCAAGGGCTGCATCTAAGCTTCACCAGTACCTTTGTGTGCATACATCACACATCCTTTGTGCTAGGGTCCTAGGTTCAAATCTTGGGACAGGGTCTTAGGTTCAAATCTCAACTCTTACAGTTGTGTGAAAAGAGGGATTTAACTAATGAGTTTGAGATGGTGTATGCCCAAGTGCTCCCTGCAGGTGATGGAACTTGCAAAGAGAATATTACTCCCTGTAGTATGACATCCAGGTTCAGAATAATCACCTAAAAGTTGGAATGGTGATGACCTGTAGAAAAATATCCTATTTAGGAAGAAATAATCAAGGATTCTCAAAACCAAACTCTTGCAATTAGGAAGGACTTTAAGTACTTAGGGAAAAAAGGAGATGAATAGTATACTGTGAACCCTGTCCTAGTTACTGTCCAAATGTCCTTTTGTTGTTTCTCACAACATGCATGCTCAGTGCTGAGGGATGCCAGTGGACATTCTGAAATTCTTCCATGTTCTACTACAAAATAGTCTTGAGCTAGGAGATGGTCATGGTTTTCCTAACTAGGATCAATGTGCAGTCAGACTCATATGACTTGGCATTTTCAAATTTTCTATGATGTGTCCAGTTGTCACCAGCAGATCAAGAACAATATCAACAATGTAATGTATGGGAGAGCATTTTAAGCTTTAGGTCAGAACCATGCATACACTGGCCACAACTTGATACATAAAATGTCTCTATCTACTATACTCCTAGAACATGCAAACAATTATTCCATGATTTTCCTTTCACAGGGAATTTTACTAGATACATCTTAACCAAATTGCCAGAGCAATGGGGGACTGCACTATATCAACACAGCAATATCACCTTAGTGTAAAGGTCCACTCATCAAATTTAATACTGGAATTGCCATATGGAACTGAGAAACCAAAAATCTGCAAATTGAAATCAATCTCTACCAGGAAAACCCAATCATACACATATTGAAGTGATAATTGGTCAAATAATGTAAATGTGATTGAATATACGCTAAATAGTAGGAAAGGGACTGGTCAACAAGGTTGACAATTGGGAATAGATTTGACTCAAATTCGTGTCAGACACATCATATCAGATTTCTTACCTTGGGAACAAGCTGTAGAAGTTTATCTGGCATGGGCATATTAGATGGCTTTGCTCCAATGCAACGTATCTTGTCATTTGATAAGGGGCAAAAGTGAACATCCTGAAAATCTATAACCTACTTTGAGGAGTTATAGTTAGTATCCTCATGCAACAAGCTAAATTTGGTGATAGTCACTGAAAGGTCCTCTCACCACATCAGGAGTAATGTAGGAGCTGAGATCTCCAACCTCATAAAGCAGTTGCTCAGTGCAAGTACTACAATTTAAAACACCACTACCATCTACTTTTGCTACACAAACTTCTCCATCAAAACTTACTTCGGCATAGGGGAGAGACAAATCTAAGAGTTGTTGAAATGAGAAATTTTGATATTCATCTCCTGGCATGACAATAGAGCAACTACATTAGGCTTTATGTAACTTAAGAGCTCTTGCAATGTGTATCCATGCACAAGTAGTTAAAATAATGACAAATTAACTGATATGACAACATCTTACCAGGATGCATGAAATATCCCCCTGTTAATTGGCAACCACATTCTAGAAGATGGCCAGCTAGGGATCCCTATGCTAGTTGCTCAAAATCATTCCAATTCCAGCCTAGTTCATAAACCTAATCATGAGAAGACAGTTAAGAGAAAAACTAGGAGGGGATATGTTTTAGCTATGGATGCCATTTACGGTGTTAAAGCCAAGAACCCTCTCGAAGATCTGAAATAACATATCATGCCCATCAATGTCAGAAGTTTTGATTTCCAACAGTATTTTGTAAATCTTCAAAAATAATAAAGATGTGCTTGTTCAAAGGCAAAAGCAAAAGGAATCAATTTTCTAAAATCTCAAATACATCCTAGTGAAGTTGTAAATTATACTATGAATTCATGATCTAGTATTAATCCTCGAGGGATGAGAGCCCGGGGTTTTATGGCGATGGTACAAAAAAGGGGTGGCAAGATGCGTAGGGTAAGAGTCAAACTCGGGTGGCCCAGTAATCGCTCAACTCTCCGTACCACTCCAAAAATAAATAAACATTTTACAAGAATTTAATATTTTAATATCGAGTCTAAGTCCACACAGTACAGCTAACAGAAAGAAGTACACAGTGTAGTGAGCCTACACTGGCCCTGGCAACTGGCGGCTACAACAGCACAGGCGCAACTCTCGCCCACTGGTCCACGTGGTAAAACACTAGACCTGAAAAGAAAATGGGTGAGGTTCATCTCATTGTCTAAGTCGCGGAGCCCTACCTCAACACAACGCAATAACAATAGCCGCAATAATAACAATTAATATAAAAGGTAACAAGACTAGTAGCTAACTAACAACAAAAGTTACAGTAGTCTACGTAGCCAGGAAACCATGGTGAGGGCAAACACAACTCAGCCTACAGTGGAATAACAACTTCCACAGCTACTTCGTGTAACACTGCAAATGAAGGTCAAACCCTCGAACACTAGAACAACACACCTACACTAAATAAAAACCCACAACTACTCAGTCGTCCAGATCCATCAAACTGATGGAAAATCTGAGCTAGGACTACATAGTCACTAGCAAAACCTCTTTCTCAGTCAGAAACCTAAGTCTCAACCTAGGAGGGAGCCACGACCTCACCGCCGTGTCAGCTCTAGGAGGCCTCGCTAACGCTGTCGGTACCATCGACCTCACCTGAGGGCCATAACAACATTGCCAATAACGTCAACCTCAATCGAGGGCCACAACAATGTAATCGGTATCGTCTACCTCGCCTGAGGGCCACAACAATGTAGTCTCCTCGATAGGCACCCTATCTCTCATGTCCCTCGTACGTAGCCTACACCTCAAGCGGAGAATCCCATACGTAGCCACACCCTCTCCTCGAGTGGGCAAAGACACATACGAGCACCACTCCCTCAGACTTGCTAGGATCCACACCACTGCAACCCATCGTGCGGTCGTGTCCCGCCCCCCGACACGGGGTACGTGCCACTACACCTGTCAGCAACGTACACTTGTCCTAACCAAGGCACTTGCGCTCAAGACTATCCTTACCTCTGCCCTACGAACGTTGTGCACACAAGGCTATCCTCGCCCGGCCCGACCATAGTACACAGGCTACTCTCACTTGCTCCTAACAGAAAACGCATGCACCCATCACATGGGCACGGTCACGCTCACGGATGGCTAGGCAACGTGAGCCTACCAACCGTACACCAAGAACCACTAACGACAGTCTAAACCAGAAGCGAAAGCACAAGTCGCCAGAAATACGAGAGCTCAACTCAAGGGCAACACACGGTGCATTCGTCACAAAGATCATACTACACAAGTCCACATGACTATCCACCTAGAAAAGCAATTGTCTTACAATCAATCAGAACTACAGAATTCACGTAGTTCTGACAATCCAAGCTAAACAACTATTCCAATCACAGACCGGGTTACATCAGCACACCGGCCCATCAGCACATACACAAGTGGCCCTCACACGCTCACATAAACTTGACACTCATATGGTCACACAATGCCACACGGGAATAACCTTCCGTGAGTAACTCGCTATGAATCACATAGCAACACTCAAACATGATTACTCCGAACACCCAACATCACAGTCTCGGTCCCCATAGGGTATCCGGGACACTCACGGGTCAAAGGTTGGCCAATGGGTCATAACTGGGTCAACCGGAGGTTAAAGTAGCAAAACATGATAGATTGGGTCAGCTCATCTCAAGGGTGGGTCAACCTGCCTTTAGAGGTCGACCAACCTATAAGGGCTGGGCAATAGACTTAAACACGGTTCAGGGGGTGACCGCCTTCTGATAGTCGCGGTTGGATATGGGACCACGACCTCATTGGGTCGACACATCTATAAGAGGTCAGTCGACACACCCATAGACTGGCCAACATAGGCCATCAACAGACTTGAACACGGTTTAGGGTCGGCTGTGTCAAGGGTCATCGCGGTGCGAGGTGACGCCGTGATAAGGCTGGTGGCAGTCTCCCTGGGGCCGCGACCTCATAGACGCGGTGGGGGAGACAACCGGATCTTTAACTGCCTTCCCAGGTCCTAAACAAGTCTAAACACGGTCTCTGGGTACATCCTGTTCACAATCGAGAAGCTTAACGCGATTTAGGATTCGACTGCGTTAGCGTCGCAGATCTAGACTTTTGTGAACCAGCATGAAATCATCTGTTCCACGCCCCGTTCATGTCAAATGAAGGGAAAAACATATTAAACCACTTCCTTTGCCTTCCACACACTAGAATCACTCAAAAAAACACAAAAAGGACCAAAGAAATGGACGATTACACCCATAGCCCTAAAATCATTCACCACATTCCACAAGTCACAATCAGCCTCGTCTAGGCCTCAAATCGCAAGGAAAACACAACGGAATGGATGTGAATCGCATCCTACCATTTTCTCACATCAAGAACATGATATTGAATAAAAAATAGCCGCCTAGATTGGCAGGAATCGCCGCTCAAATCCCGGCATGGATTTCAACCCAAAAATGCCCAAACTCGCTCGTTCTTGCCCGTATCAGCTCAAAATCGCGGGAAATCACAACAAGCGAGCTAGGGATCCATCCCCCTACCTCATTCAATGCTTACAAAATAGTTGTAAGTATAGGCTTTTCCTTCTTGAAACTTACTCGGGACTGTTGATTTATTTTGAGCTAGATAGGATCATGCCTCCCAAGGAGTCGTGGGGACTCATGCACCGATGGTTGGCATCCCAAAAGAAGGAGAGATAACACCGGAGAGCAGCATAGTGCCGATGGCTGAGGTAAGCATGAGGGCCTCTGGGGTCCTCTTTTGTTTCTTCAAAATTTGATAGTTCGCCTCACGCCGTGAGTGACTAACCCTGCCTTGCACGGCCAGGAAACGACGGTGCCCTCGGAAGTGCCTGCTGCTCGAGCCTGTAGGGCTGTCCCCAAATGGAGGTCATCTTTCAGTCCACTGGCGGCACGAAGGCTGATGTCGCTCCTGGGACCGGATGCGGAGCCCTTTGCGTCCCTAGTAAAATTGAGAGCTAGCCCACGGCTTGGGGTCCCGCTTCCACCTCTCCAGAAGCTCGTCACACCAGAGGAAGCCCAGCTCTTGAGGAAGATTTTGGCGGGCATCACCATTCCTCCGAGGGAGACCCTGGCAGAAGAGCCATAGCTCCCTCAGGAGCGGTATCGGGCCTGGCTCTGCTTGTCGCCCTTCCTTCGACCGAGGTCGTGACTCTTGCACTCCCGGCCTGCAAAGCGACGATGAGCCCGAGCTCTACCGAGGAGGCAGATATAGAGGGAAGTTCATCTGCCGTGGTTCCTGACCCAATCCCTACGGCCATTTGCTCTCCGACCGATGACGTGGCTCTAGTCCCAGTGGTGCAGACGTCAATGGCAAACACGAGCCTCACCCAGCCAGTGGAGGTGGAGCAGCCTATCATAGTGGTGGTATCGAGCGCTTCTACCGCGGTCTCACGTTCACCTTTGGTGGTGGCCAGCCAGGGAATCTCTTATAAAGCTGGAGGATCTTGTCACCTGTCCTTGGCCCTCCCATCTTCATCCGTTGTAGTGGACACCGAGCTCTGGGCGGCCATGGATTGCAGCGTCGAGTTCAACCCACCGACCGTACCCTCGATAGGCTGTGCTACTTTAGATCTACCAGTCCACTAGACTCTGTTGACGCTGCGGGCCATGATGTTTGTCGACGGTACATACTATGGTCATGCAGCTGATCGAGGCCCCGCAGATGATGGACTGCCCATTGGAGGAATGGTCGTGACAGGTCCTCCTATTGCTGAAATATGTAACTTGGCGCGAGTTCCTCGAGACATAAGCCCCCACCGAAATCGCAGCCATCAATGCCCAACGGGATGAGTATCTATGGGCCTTAGAGGTGCGGGGGAGAAACTAGGAGCAACACCAGAGAGTCGTAGATGAGTGCCATGACAGTATCCATGGCTTGACGAGCCAGATTGAAGAGATTAAGGGCTTGCTAGCTGTGGCAGAGTTTGACCTCGCTGATGCCAAGGTGAGCATGGTCAATGAAAGTGAAGAGCTGGCCGTCACCGAGGTTGAAGTGGCCTCCTTAATAACCAAGATGGAGCGCCTCGAAGGCCAGGAGAATCGGCTGTGCGAGATGGCACACTTCCCTTATATCGGTATCCTCCCCCTCGAGGAGATCTTCCGGGGCATAGACTGAGCGCCAATCCCCGTTACTCCCCCCATGTTTTTATTTTTTTTTCAGACATATAACACAGGGGTATGCCCCAAAGCACATGTAACTTATTTCCTAAGAGGAATAGAACATAGTTGTTGCACATGCCTCTCTAGTACATGTGGCGTCCCAAAATCTTTTCCTTCTTCTTTCTTTTCTCTTCTTGTGCAGTGCCGGAGCATGCTGGCAGGGTGTGAGTTTGCGTGGTAGTCCGTCCAGGGAGAGTCGGGTAGGGGTCCGCGTCAGTACACGGGAGAGTGCTCGCCCTTCCAAGGGAAGGACGAGGGAATCACTCCACCATGAAAATCGGGCGGGCTACCGACCGGCCTCACCATAGCGTCTGAACTGCGCGATGACCTAGATGAAAGGTCTTGGTCAAAATTGGGTTATTCGTCACCCGAAGGGACGGTGAGAAGAGTTTGTTTATGTAATGATCTAGACGGGAGGTCTCGGTCAGAGGTGGGTTGTTCGTCACCTGAAGGGATGGTGAGAAGAGTTTGTTCATGCAATGACCTAGATGGAAGGTCTTGGTCAAAATGGGTTGTTCGTCACCCGAAGGGATGGATGGGGTGTTCATTCGTCAGTGCCAATGGGGTGTCGGGGCTGACGTGGTCTATTTGTCTCTTGAGGTGTTCGTCGGCACCGGGTCGATGCCTACGCAAGGAAGGGGTTCATTCCTTAACCCAAACAAAAGGTTCGGATAGGGTGTTCATTCATCGGTGTTAACGAGGTGTCGGGGCCGATGTGGCTTATTTGTCTCTTGAAGTATTCGTCGGCACTGGGTCGGTGCCTATGCAAGGAAAGGGTTCATTCCTTAGTCCAAACGAAAGTTTCGGATAAGGTGTTCATTCGTCGGTGCCAACAGGGTGTCGGAGCCGACGTGGTTTGTTTGTCTCTTAGTGTGTTCGTTAGCACGGGGTAAGTATTTAGAATGAGGAACTGACTCCTTCCCTCTTTTTTTCTCTCTCTTTTTTCTTTTCCTTTTTACAGCCAGCTGCGTCCACTAACGTCTTATGCTGCGCCTACTAGCATCTTGTCCACGTCACCTACCATAAGGACTAGGCCTAGATAAAGACACAGCCAGAACTAGAACAGTACTATAACACGAGTGACTAGTCAGGGTCACGTCTAACGACGCAAGTCCAAAGTCTCTGACCATGTGTGCACACACTAGCTATCGTCTAAGCCAGGCCTCTAGCTAGTATTCTCCCTCCGAAGGATGCTACGGTTGATGAGGGACCCACGGAACTAGCCTAAGAACCGTAAACTGGGAAAGTGCCCCACTACAAGAGCCATCACACCGAAGCGTGTCGTAAGGCTACGACTAGTGGAGGCTCACAAGACATGGAGACTCAAAACACGGGTGTGGAAGTACAGATAGGCAAGAGAGTACTGTCACACGTACCCTGAAGCACCAATGGCAGCACAGCCACTGTCGACAACTCAGGACAAGGCAACAAGACCTACTCACGTAACGATCCTTGAGTCAGACGACTCGAAGGCAAGATCATCACAGACAGTGGAACAAGCCGCCAATCAGTCTACTCCTAAGCCATAGGAAATGATGCTTCGATGAAACCACTTACGGAGACCTGAGGGAACACCGAGAATCCTCAGCACACCTGGACACGCAACCGAGGTAGGATAGTATCCCGAGGCATCCAGAACACTGTCTCGAGCTGGACGAAACTGCCAAGACACAGACAAGGTCACCTATCAACCCCTGGTCTCACTGGGTTGACCAAAACCCGACACGACATATACATACAGATGCACACACAGCATGCACAAGCACTCCTAGCCGTCCCATCATGGTCACTGCCCTCATAGGATGTCAACAGACACCCACAGGTCACGAGCAAACCACGAGATCGAGCCAAGACAAGCAGAAACCAAAGTGGTGGATAACGACAACACTCTGAGCAAAGCGAACCATCACTCAATCGCTAGGTGAACCTAGCAGTCAAGAGATAGTCGCTATGCAACCAGAGGCAACGACACTGACAGTTCTAGTCATTAGGGTACCATCGTAGTCAAGGAAAAGACCACACCCAGTTACCTAAACCGACTGATCTAGAAACCACCGACACACAGACACCACCCTAAAACACAAACCTAAGACAGACCCACACACGAACAGACATAGAACAAACCAACGGCCATCACGGCCAACAATAGGACTGTAACGCACCTCTATAGGTGCTTTTCACTACTCTGACACGCCAAGGGTGGGGCATCAGGGCAAATAGACCTAAAACTAATACAGACCATGTAACACACCAAGACAGACGCGCCACATCAGCATAACGCACTAGGACAGGGGTGTTATGGCCAACAGACCAGAACTCAAATGAAACGGCATGTAACGGACCTATATAGGTGCGTTACACCAGCCTAACGCACCAGGATAGGTGCGCTAGGGCCAACAGGCCTAAAACTAAACCTCGAACGACATAACGCACCAACCAAGGCACGTTACACCACTTGACGCACTAGGACAGGGGCGTCAGGGCCAACAAGCTTAAAAGCCTAGCACGAACCATGTAACGTACCAGGACAGGGGTGTTACACAACATGACGCACAAGGGGAGGTCTGTCAGGGCTAACCGATTGACCCGATCTTCGAGGTAGACACGATCATCAAGGGACTGACAGCCACAGTCCTCGAAAACCACAACACGTAACGCACCAAGCTAAGCCCGTTACGGGCATGTGACGGTCCTATGCTAGTCCATCACACCAAGGGCGTAATGCACCACCATAGGCATGTTACAGTCATGTGATGGTCCAGTATTGGTCCGTCACACGATCCCAACCTCGAAGAATGTAAAATGACCAATAGTTGTGGCGATTATCTTGGGACCGTCACACAGTGTGACGGTCTCTGGAGTGACCGTTACATAAATTCGGCTAGCAAAATAGGGGAACAGCCAAATCGGCCCTTTCCATGCCCCATTCACGCCGAAGCGCAGGGGAAACAATGCCACGCGATGAAAAATAACCTCTGGAGGCTAAAAACACCACATGCATCCAATAAAACGCGAGATCGGGACGATTCCAACGAATCGACCCTAAACGAGTCACCGGGGTTCCCGGACTCCTACCGACCCCAAATGACAACCGATCGACACAAAACTGGTGGGGTTGAGATCCTGACATCTCAGCGGTCAATTTGACACTAACTACACCGAGAATGGTTGTCATTTTTCGGCAAATCCTACAAACCTCAAAAACTACGATTTTCACTAAACTGCCCCGATCTCCCCCGATCGAGCACCATTCTACGCAAAATTACAGGAAAAACGTAAAGGACGAAGTGGCGATCCGTCTCCCTACCTCCACCGACGAAACCGAGGGCTGAGGCGACTAAACCGCGCCGAAAACCACCACGCGAACTGAACCGTCGGCTTTGAATGCACCATTCGGGATCGCGCCAAAACCGCACCGATCCTCGCTCCACCACGTGTCTCAGCAACCTCCCGGCGTCGTCACCTTGCCCACGATCCCCTCTGTCTACAGTCGGAGGAGAGGAGGCGAGAGAACGAGAGAGAACAGGAGTGAAAGAGAGTTACATGGCTACAAGTCTGGGCGGTTTACCTTGCATTGCCGGAATACCAACGTGAACGCCTGGCGGCCATGGGCTTCAGGGAACTGCTGAGCATTGAGGTGGCCCGAGTGGATATGGCACTCCTACTTGCTCTGCACGAGAGATGGGATCTGGTGAGCCGGGCCTTCATATTCCCGTGGGGGCATATGACGTCGACTTTGGAGGACATGGCCCGGATCAACGGCCTGCGGGTGCACGGGAAGGCTATGACTGGATGGGCGTACGTTGATTACTGGGAGCTGGCCCAGGAGCATCTCGGCTTAGACTTGATGAGGTCGGGGCATCCATCATCCCAACTGTCACGGTCAGTGCTCCAAGAGAGCTTAGGACTCCGGCGAGCAGCAGTGGTAGTCGGAGAGTTACCTGAACAGCACATCAACCGAGTGATTGAGCAGGCTCGTCCAAGCATGGCGGCGAAGCCACGACTGGATGGAGACAGAGTTTTGAGACGCTTCCTGATGCTGCTATTTGGGAAGCTACTGTTCGCGACACGAGCTGATGTCATCAGCTGCCGGCTCCTCCCTCTGTTGGCCGATCTGAGCCGAGTGTGGAAGTACGCATGGGGAGCAGCAGTGTTGGCCTTCCTATTCTACTCTCTCAGTGCCACCGACCAGGTGACCATGCTTGGCGGCTTCTCGCCCTTCTTGTAGGTAAATACCTTAAATGCCTTTCCATTGCTTCTAGTATGCTTGAAATGCTGACACTTCTTAAAAATGCAATTTTGGGCCTTCTTATATTTACCGGGGATTGGGTGAGGAGTGGAGCTATACCCGGGCCGATTTCCCATCGCAAGACGGTGGAACGTCGCCCGGAGCGTGGGGTCGATCCAGCGGTTGACTCGGGCGATCCAAGAGGATCTCGACTCATTCCTGCATGCATCGGTAAATAGCTCGACTTCTACATGCTTTTCTATATGCTGCTAAATGCTTTTAAATGTTGACCAATGCTATTAAATGCTGTGAATGAATTCATAAATGACCCTTTACAGGTGCGGTGGACACTGTATCGGGATGAGGACCATACGGGATAGCCGTGGGTGGAGGCTTCCCTAGCTTACTGGGGATGGGATATCTGGCTGCATTGCATTAATGTGATCGAGCCCCTGCACTACCGGCTGATTATGAGGACAAGGGGAGTGCACCAGCCAGCGGTGAGGTTCTCGCATCGTCACAATGAACGCCCGGGGAAATCTACCAAGGGCATTGGCAGCGATATTGATTGGAGCGGCCGAGTCACGAAGTACATTCATGACTAGAAACACAAGGGCAAGGCTGTGACAGAGCGGGTGGACAGCGATGAGGCATACTTGAAAGCCTTCACCTGTCGATACGACAGCCAGATCTACCGCGGCACCCGACGACCGGTATGAAAATGCAAAACTTGACTTTTCCTTTTCTATATGAATGCATGCTATGTTATGTATGTCACTTGCTTTTCTAAATGCAGCTAGACCCACAGGGGCGCATAGCCAAGCTCGAGGGGCTCCTCCATTCCACGGTGTAGCAGCGGGATGAATACTGAGCGGCTCTTGAGCTTCTGGCAAGTTTTCTGAAAAAATTGAATTGCTTTATGCAAACCTGACTGACCTTCTAAAATGTAGCGGGCTGAGGGAGCCCAGAGGGCTGGACCAGATGCACCGTCCTCTTCCTCACAGCCAGCCGGGGGACGGGCTGAGCGAGATGCAGAGTTCACCCGAGCCGTGGCCCGAGTCGAGGAGGCCGAGGCTACCCTCGCAGAATGGGTAAGAAACTAAAACTTTCCCTAAAAATGCTTCATGATTATGCATGCTTTCAAACTGACTGATATGCAAGTGCAGGCCAAGGACCTTGCTGCAGCTTTAGCAGAGGCGACCGAGGTACCTCATCTCCAAGGAGAGGTGGACCGACTCTGGGGGGAGGTGACCCGACTGAGTGGCGAGGTGACCCTCTTGAGTGGGGAGGCAGCGGACATTGATCGATACCGCACCGAGGCTCGCGAGGCGTGGGTCAAGATTTTTGAGCTGAAGATCGAGCTGCGGACGATGGAGCGGACCATCCGACTGATGGGCCGGGCACCTGAGCGGGCCACGTCACGAAGCGACGCAGCCAGAGGCTCACGGAGTGCGGCACCGAGTGCGTCATTGGGCGACATCCTGGCTAGCTCCTCCACCCACCGGAGAAATGAGGAGGCGGAGAGAAGACGCCCGATGGAAGAGGAGGAGCATAGTGCCATGGAGCCACTATCGAGGCAACATGAGGGCACCGGGGACAGTGACAGACCGGCGGAGTGACATCTTTATTTGTTTTTGTGATTTATGTAGTTTTCTGGTTTTTTCTGGTTTTAATTGACACACACTATGTGACACTTGATATATAAGATGAAGAAAAATTTTATTTTGTGAAGATGTGAATGTGGATAATGGTGTATGAATGAATGTGTTTGTGTGAAATGGATGAAATGGATGGATGCAAGGAAGGGGAGATGTAGGTGTGATTGTGAGTGGAATGGAGGCTTTTGAATATGCATGGGTGTGAATGTTTTGTAGAAATGAATGTGAGGGCGAAATCTGAAAAATCTGGGACATTACAGCCCTCCCCCCTTATAAGAATTTCATCCTCGAAATTCAAGACAAGCACCAAGTCACAAGGGGAGAACGTTTAAACCAACTGATGACACCTTTAGAGCCCCAACCAGACCTCGATGCTCACAAAAATCACGATCCTGAGGGACGTGGCCAGACGATGATCACAAATAACGCCTTGCTCACAATCCAAGACACATTGATCATCAGAGCAGGCATCATGCAAAGGAGTGCAAGTCTGGCGTTGCCTCAGACAACACGAAAACCAACCATGGCATCACAGCCACCATCTCGCTTACCGAGGAAACGTAGTCCTCGTTACGAGAACCAACCATCGGTCAACACCCATGCTCGGCAGACCAACCAAACGTGAGCTTCACAACCCGCTGACCGATCTCACGCCCTGCACCCGGGGCAACCAACATTGAGATTCCATTAGCACACACCTGGCAAGCTGAACACCTCAGCAACACGGCCAACTCTTGCCAGAAGACAAACTCCTAACAAAATCCCAGATCCTATCTGGGAAAAGGCACACCTCATAATAGGTCACCCAATGTCTCGCCGGCACACGACTCTCGCCATTCTCGAGCCACTACAACCAGCATCTTCTGTCTGTGAAAGACCATCCACCAGTCACCAGGTACTCGTCAATGGGAAACCTTCACCGGCCCAGCTGGCGCGATCCAAATCACGATAGGCCATCCACTGACCCTCCATAGACCAATACCCCATCTCAAACCAATCCTCACCCTGACACGGCATCCGATCCGATCCGATCCTCACGCCAACTCTACCCTCTAAGGGGAGCACGGTGAAACCACATAATAGGATTCCACAATCCTCGATCCTCATGTCACTCGACTCAGGCTTACAGGGAAATCCTCCCTTACTGGTCACAGACAAAGGATCACCATCTAACACCTACATCTCTTTAGAGACCTCTGCATACAGGCACCGCCCGATTGCTATCCAATCACAACTTATCTCAACCATTCCAAACGGACGTCTGTCAATCCCGATTCCTCTCCTACCGTAGAGCCTCGGGACACAACCTCTTACAATCCACGGCACACTTCTCCAGAATCGACAAATGTCGCCTGCTGCCACAACAAGCTGGTCGATAGCGCCACGACCAATGCACATGGGTCCCAGGATAATACACTTCTTACCATGGTCGACCGCTCGGTCTACCTCACCAGTCGCTCACAGCTACGAACCGGGACCCACAATCTCTCACAGATCACTTCTCTAAAACTCGATCTCATCCGAGGGCACGACTTCCAACACAAGGACAAAGTACTTATGCAGCACACTCGTCGACACATTTTCCCAACTCTCTATCTATCCGGTGCCACAAACCACAATACCTCAAGCAACGGCACAGCAACAACACGTCTCACACAGCCCGAGACAATCTTACACCGAGGAACCAATCCTTTGACGCTCGACACATCCTCTGCAACTCCGCAATATCTGATTTACAGCACCTCGAAAAACACAACACCAGCCACGAGTTCTCGTGAACACCGCCCAACTGGCACTCATCTTTTGGGAGCAGCGCCAACACCCTTACACATCGAGGGAAGTGGGCATCGCTTCTCACAAACGGCCACACTGTCAAAACATAGGACGTGTCTCGCACGGACTTCATGGCACACAAGGGAGGCCAACCCATCCGATCACACGATGCAAGACGACAAGGCTTGATAAAAGCACGACCCTCTCCAACTGAGGAGAACCCACTCATGCCTTTGACCAATCAGGAGAAAACTCCACGCTTGACCTGACCTCAAACCTCGAGCATGTTGGAAATCGCACCTTCTAGAAAAACCAATACCACCGTCAGGTCAGCTCCTCTGACAACACTCGTCGAGTGTCTCGTCAGACCACACTCGCAGCATCTCTCGATGCGCCACCATCACAATTCCTCGAACTGCGACTTACCACGCCAGGAGCCGCAACACGAACCATAATCAGCACCCACCAATGCTCATCCTCGAGTCCCAAACCTGTCACTACCACATGATCTCGAACCAAATCTAGGGCGACCATAGCTCAATCCAATAAGATCCTCTGCTCATCCGAGCACATCTCGACCAGAGCGCCCGCTCTGCCATCTCGAACCACGATCTCAACGCCACAGGGGCTGGATAAATCTCGAACTGGGATGGCCCAAATGACAATAACTCCCTTAGAGCATACTCACGGCCAGTTAACCACGAACATTCCACACCAGTCACCTGACCTCGCTGCAGATTCCTCGAACGCAGTACCGCAGCAACTCACCTACCGGCAACCTCTGCCCAATGCAGCATGACCGGGGCCACCATCGATGAGGGAGAAAGCTCTCGACCTCGATCCTCAGACCCTACGCCAGCACTCTGACGAAAAATGACAATCGCCTTCACAATGCCAACTCAGCGCACATAGGCTCTTACGCGAGAAACCAAGCGAAAAATAAGCACGAAACCCTATGCTAGCTACTGACTGTACTGGACCTTACGGACTCTGATCACTGTAATATCTCGAATTCCCATGTACTTCCACAACCATAGCTCTGATAAGTCAGCTTTCCAACGGTACCTCTTTCGCGTCGATCCGACGTCGGGAGTGATCGCAGCAGCTGATCTCGCCGGGTCGCGCGCTGCAAAAACAGAACTTCATATCCGTGGGCAGCAACTCCAACAAGTGGAGACCGGAGCTGACTCGCCTTCCACAAGACGAACCAGCGTGCCGTCGTCCCAGGGAGCGCCTCTCCAGGAGCCACCGTCACAGCGGTACCACTCCGGGCCCACTCGGACCCGCTGACCAACACGTGAGCCCCACAACCAGCAGCTTGCGTCGTCCGAACCGCGCCGACGGGGTGATCAAAGTGCTGCCCGTCAACCCAAGATCGGTCCTCCCGGGCCCACTTGTGTCGCCCTTTACCTCCCTGCGTGGAGTGGGCAGCAAAATTAACTTCTGTAATTATTGTGATATTTTGTTACCGGGAGTCACCGTACTTGGCCGGGATCGCCTTCCCCACGCCCGGAACGTAGAGGTAAATCCGCTCCCTCTCTCTTTCGCATTTGCTTTACTCGCATCTATTTGTATATGCCGCTGCGAGTGTTAGGATTCTTAGCCCGATATATTGTTATCACCGTTGTGAGAGAGCGAGAGTGAGTGACCCATCTCATGGCTCAATCTGATACCCGAGACTCATTGCCTGTTTCTCAATCGTACACGGTCCCACGCATCCCTCGCTAGGGACACCCGCGAACTAGAGTCCTAGGGTGTGTGTCCATCCCACATCAGATCTCCACATCTCCCAGTTTACATTCACGCTGTCGATTCACTAATGGAGCAGAATGTGCTGCTAAGGTCCAAAAATGAATGGTCCCTGCTGAATCCAATGGAACCCTTGTTAGCCGCCCTCTGATGTGAAAGAGCTACTGTGTCACTGAGCCCGGCTCGGAACTTGCAAATTCTAGCATCCGAGGGTACACTGTGCTCATCTGCAAAGTCATGGGAGCAAGTTCAGGGAACAAGCTGCATACCCAGGCACTAAAAAAGTGAATCGGGCCCCACTGTTCTGAATGATCGAGGGACCCGATGTCTATGTAAGTCTCCGAAAGACTTGTAGATCAAGCAAAGTGTCACCGGACATAAAGAAAGCCGCATGCCCCAAGCCATCTGACATGCCAGGTATATTGCCTCCGGCCTGATAACGGTTTCATCTCCCTGTGGAAGAGTAAAGGTGCACAACCAGAAAGTGAGATAAGCAGCACAATGGGTGATGGGGTCCACTCCAGCATGGTTAGGTCCTTCCTGACCGGCCCGTCGAATGGAAGCTGGCAACTCTAACTTGAATCTTGGGGTCTTGCTCTGCTTGCCTACAACTAGAGCCACCGAAGGAAATTTGTTATACTTCAGAGGGCCACTGAAGAAATATTGAATCCAGTGTCCTACTCAGACCTTCAGCCTGCTGCTCTTTTCTCAGGCATGATAGCCCTTGGATGACCCTTTGTAGTGTGCTAGGCAGAGGGAGCGGTATGTCTTCATCAAATATCGATATGCAAAGTCAAAGAAATATCGACCCTCGCAGTCAGTTTCATCCTTAACAAAGTCATATAGACAAACTTCTTCATAAGGCTCTCCGTCAATTAGCAAGCCTGAAAGTTGTGATAAGCTCCAAAGGTCTAGAGAAGTCTCACCTTCTGCTGTATAAAAAGTGTTGAACTGAGGGCAGAAAACTTCAAACATCCCGCAACACAAGCCTTTAGAAATGGGGTACTGGAAGCGTGAAGCATATACGCTGTGGTATACTCCGGCTCTGATCAGCAAAGGGGCATATTCCTTTAGCACAAATTCTGTGAATTCCACCGCCCCCACACGGAAGAGATGAGCATCAGTCACCTTCATGTCTGCAAACCAATCGGCAGCTAGCTGAAATTTAAATTTGACGGCCAGGCAGTTCATGACAAATGGCTCGTCTCTGTAACCCCACTTTATTGGTGCCAAGAACAACCCATAGTCGGGCTTCTCTCTGTTGACTCAACCCATCGCAGTATCCCATCTGGCTAGTGTGAACTCAGGGGCTCTGGTCAGCATTTTATGTTCCAGTTCCAACTCAGTTACCCCAAGGACGACATCCCATTCACACTGTTCTCTGGGGAGATAGATGGCTTTGCCTCGATGCATGGATCCTTTCAAGCTGTCCCTCTCCATCAGCATAGCCTGCTCCACCATACGGGCTAGTAGGAGGTCCCTCTTGCCACTCACATTAAAAGTGCGGATGAATGGCACTAGATGATGATCCTTCAGAAAATCTGGGCAGTAGTTGTTGCCACGTTTGAAACTTACTCTGTCTTCAGTGGGGAGAACACGGGATGCTAAGATAGTGTCTATTTCAGAATCTGAAGACTTGTCAACTATGGCAATCTTCTCGCAACCACGGCCCAGTTGCTGAACGTTTAACCAATTTACTAGTGGGCCAGATGCTTCAGTCTGAGTAGAAGGGCCTGTGCCAGCAGCTCTAGGAATAGCAGAAGTAGAACCAGAAGTAGCAGCCATTGTAGTAGCTGTATTCCAAGAAGATTTTGAGATAAGACTCCAAAAGAAATCGACAGTAAAAGTTAAGTGTTTTAAAGAAATTTTGACAGCATATGCACCGACTCAATGCAAACTAGACTAAGTAATGCACCAACTCAGTCTTCTGCAGCAACTAAGTAAAGGCATGCATTCAACCCTTGAATGATTATCTGACAAATTACAATGCATCAAAATACATGTTGTTGCTTATCATCAAAACAACTGTTACCAATCATCAAAACCAATCAGCACAAGGCTGTTGCTTGTCAGACCAGAGGAGTCCCAACAATCCACTCTCCTGCTCCCCCAGCCTCTCCCGAGGCTCCAACACCATGGGCTGGTGAGCCAGCCCCTACCACTCCAGCTGCACAATGGCAACCCTGGCAAGAGCTAGAGTCTCTGCCCTTTTCTAGGGAAGACATTGCAAGACTCCTTTGAGTCCTTCTTGGTCGAGAGGACATCCTGGTGGGCAAGGCTATTATGAGCTCCCCGAGCTCTCCTTGCCTTCACCCTGTTCCACTTCTGACTCCTACGATTGAGGATAGGAAAGGAAACCAAAAGTTGGGTGAGACCACGGCTCGACTGAACCAGGTCCTCCCTATAGCTCGCAGGTCGGGTCCGCCATCACAAAGGCCATCCGCCGTGTGAGATCAAGATAGCTACCAAGGGCAACAAGGCCCCCAGATGTCATTAGGTGTCGTCCGACCCTTTTCTTAGCCAAACCATAGGAGTCCAATCGTAAAGCAAGATGTTGGTCATGCTCCTCAGGCCCCTCCTCAGCAGAAATCCCAGCCACCGCGGCTAAGGCATCAAATCACGCACATGTCTTCGGACACCAGTCCCAGTACACTAGTTCAACAAGGAAAATCTTCCCAACCACCGTGGCTAAGGCATCAAACCGCGCACATGTCTTCAGACACCAGTCCCAGTACACCAGTTCAATAGGGAAAACCTTCCTAGCCACCGTGGCTAAGGCATCAAACCATGCACATGTCTTCGGACACCATCCGCAGTACACCAGTTTAACAGGGAAAGCCTTCCCAGTCACCGGGGCTAAGGTATCAAATCGCGCACACGTCTTCGCATGCCAGCAGAAGTCAACCGGTTCCCGGTAAACTCCTACACCAACCGCGGTAGAGGCAACAAGCCGCGTCTACATCTTCGGATGCTAGTCCCAACATTCCCGCTTACCAAGAACTACCACTCGAAGTTATCGAGCAGGCGATCGATGCTACCTTCCAACTACAACAATCGGAAGGTGCCTGGATCAAGATCTGGGCAAAGAGGAGTCACCGACCTCACCCTGTAAACCCATCGACTCGACGATATCCCCGTGGGGATCCGTCAACCCCAGTTCTAGTGCCTCCTCCTCCTACTCCCCTGGAGATGGCCATCGCCAAGAAACAGGAGAGGAATAGAAGGAAGAATCTCAAAAGGCGACTCAAGAAGCAAGCTGAATAAGCAGTTGCCTTGCAGTCCCCAACAGAACTGATGCCTCTCCAGAGGTTACAACAGCTCATCGATAACTTGGAGGAATACATTCCTCTTCACCCTACTGGGCCTATCCCACTCGATAGCTACATCCCGTGGGAAGACATGCAGAAAGGAGCTCGCCTCTGGGACTGGGTCCAAGAAATGATCCAGAAGGTCAAGGAAGGCGAAACTCTCCGCGTCCCAGAAGAGCTCACCTTGTTCTATAAGGACAAGTGATCACCGTGGAACAGTTGGAACAGATGCTTCGTGGCTGCACCTACAACATGGTGGCCATCCCACCTCCAGACAATATCAACGCCTCCTGGCGAGGCGAGCCGGTAGCATCCAGAACCAGACAAAGGGCTGCGGCTCCACCCAGACCGCAACTAGCTCTAGAGTACACCAGCCGTGGCCGAGGTCATGGTCGTGGATGTAACAGAGGTCACGACAGAGCCCCTGAGTCGTCTCTTCGCCCCTCTCCCTTCGATCTCGAAAGGGTTATCCTCCTCCGAGGAGAACAACCTGCCCCGATCCCACTGGTGAAGATCCGAGGGCAACCCAGCATCTTCGACCCGACTGGCGGTGAGGGGACTGTCGCTAGCATTCCAGTTCCAGCACCAGCTCCGGCCTGCCCTGCAGAACAAGCAGGACCATTCGGCAAGGATGGACCAGCCCCTCAGCCGTCTTTGGAAGGGCCGTCATTGGCCTCCCTCTTCCAAGAATCTACGGCTGGTCACAGTCAGCATGATCCCAGTAACAAGGGCAAGGCGGTGCAACTCCCTGATGAGGAGCGGCGCGGCAGCTCAAAGCAGATCCAGCCAGACATACTACCGTCATTGGAGGATGCTCGAGCTCGAGCTGACCGGAAGGTCCTCCACCAGATGAAGCATTTTCCTGCCAGCATCACAATATGGGAAGCCATAGCTTGGAGTAAAGATTTGAGGGAAGCTCTTATCAAGATACTTCAAGAGTCAAAAGTCTTTGAAGCGCACGGAGTAGAAATAAAAGCTGTCACGTATGAGGATTTTACGGCCGCTGTCACATTCACGGAGAAAGACTTTCTGTTCTCTTCTCCGTGCCATAACCGGCCCCTCTACATGAAGGAAAAAATCAATGGGCATGAAGTAAACCAGATTCTGGTGGATGCCAGTGCAGCTGTCAACATCATGCCCCTTAAGACTTTGGCGGTTGTAGAGTTGTAGCTGTATCTTTCACTTGGGGGCTTCCTTATCGGGTGGAGGGCCACCAAGTGAGCTCTCGTCCTGATCGGACGAGGTATGAGATTTATTCGACATTTTCATCTTCGGCTTGCTCTCGAGTGTCGAGACGTGCATGCTGTATGATCATCATCATCATCATCATTCTTTCTCATCATCATCATTTTTTCGTCATCATTTTTTTGACGTCCACAGTCACGCACCCGACATCTCGATTCCACGATCGAGAGAATACTAGACACGAACCGTCCTAGCCACGCTACCAGGAAAACGACACGATGCCTCGGTCGTGAAAACCTGCCCTCACAGCAGGGCCTGAGCCGAAACCACATGATCTAGAAATACAGTCACGACCTCACTGCCGTGAACTCAACGCCATCTAGGGAGAGCTCTCGGTGACGCTCACTGGAAACCCCAGACATCGGCTACGGGAACGCCCTCGAAAATAACACCCGAAACCCCGTCTCATAGACGAGAAATAAAAACCCGAAACACGACAACTCACGTCATGTGACGGGAGCACCACCCACTAGATGAATGACCAGATGCGTCTCCTGACATCTTATACTGCGTCACAAGTGTCTAGCTACAACGTCCCAGGTGTGAGACTCAGACACACACAGTAACTAGGAGTACCACAAAACAAGGACTAGCTGAGGTCGCGCTCGTTAGCGCGAGTCCGAACCCTCAGCCTCGTGTGCACACTCAGACCATACGCCCTAGGCCTGTCCTCTAGTTGATATTTTCCCCTAAGCCTAGACTCGACGGTACGTGGGGGCCTTACGGTAACCAGCGTACTAACCGTCTAACTCGGGTATGCCGCTCCACCACTGCCTGGTGGGTCAGCACGCGCCTGCCGTAAGAAGGTTGCGACTAGTGGAGGGTCACTGACGTGAACACAGAAAGCCACACATGCACCCATCGCGAGTGACACGAAGTAACCGGTGGCTCGAGGCCACCAAACTCTGGACAGCTCACTAGACCTATTAACCCAATGGTCCTTGAGTCACGAGACTCGAGGTCAAGATCGTTGAACGTGACGGCACAACACCGTCAATCTAGCCTAGTCCCTAGGCCTGAAATCACGATAACACGAAACCCACGAACACCTCAAAACACAGACACGAATCCTCTAGGGTGTCTGGGACACTCACGAGATCGAAAGTCGACCACTGGGTCACAATCGGGTCGACCGGAGGCCAACACAACACTCAAATGGTCACGGGATAAGCCTTTAAGGCAAATCTACAACACATAGGGATGAGCGGCTCTGGGATGACCACACAAGGGCATGCGCAGTCAGGGACAGGCCGCTGAAAGGGGGATGGACGGTCAAGGGCAAGACCGCCCAAGCATGAATGGTCTGGGATTGGCCGCTCAAGGGTCAGATCCTAACGGGGATAGGCGGTTAGGACAGAACCGCCCAAGGGGATGCGCGGTCAGGCCCTGGCCGCTCAAGCCCACAACCCAAAACAGTTCCTTGTCAAAACGGTCTTGACCGGACTGCTGAACGGAACCAACTTACTACAGTGTCAGTCAAAACGGTCTTGACCAAACCGCTCAACGCGACCGACACTTAATAGTTGACCAAGGGTCAACAGGGATGAACGGTCAGACCCTGGCCACTCAACCCAGACGGAAGATGGGCGGCTAGAACCTGGCCGCCCAAGGGGGAGATGGGTGGAGCCTACCGGGCCGCACAACGTTATGCAATCTATCGTGAGACCGCACAAGCCCCAAAAACCCAGAGGGGATGACCGGTCCAGAGCCAGCTGCCCATACCTTGGATGAGCCTTGGTTCGATCGTTCAACCGTCACGGCGAGCAACCCCAGGGGTTTGTCCGATCGTGGCCTTTCCACGCCCCGTTCGTGCCGAGACGAAGGGGATACAACCACAATCACCATGGCAATCACATGGACTCCGACCGGAGTCAAAACGATGCACGAATCGTGAGAAATGGGCGATTCTAACGAAATCATCCAAATGGGATTAATGAGGTTCCCGACCTCCTATCGGCCCCGATAGACCACCATTCGACACGAAATCAGTGATTATGGAACACCAACGTTCCAGGGAGTCCATTGACACCAACCGATCGCAAAGCCGTCACCATTTTTCGACGAAGCGTGCAAAACCCACAAAACTCGGACGAGCATAAACTCGCCCGTTCTCACACCGTAGAACGTAAAACTGTGGGAAAATGGAACACACGAGCTAGAAAACCGTCCCCCTACCTCCACTGAAGAAACTGTGTGCTGAAGCGACTAATCCATTCTGAAAATCACCCGAAACACGAACGACACCTTCTCGGAATCCACCGAGGGATCGCGCCACGCCACGCTCAAATCGACGCTCCATCTCGCGAACCGATCGCCCCAACGCGTCCCCACCTCAGCCAGCTCCGCAACGGTGCGCACACCGCGCCGAACAGACCAGAGATGAGAGAGAACAGAGAGAGAGAACGTGAGGTTGAAAATGTGGCAGGAGAGATAGTGAGGTGGTTTAAATGGAAGAAAAATTAAAAATTTTCCTAATTTATGAAAATTCAAGAAGCTAAAGTAACTGCAGAGATAGCACAATGATCAACTAAATAATAATGTAGAAATTAAATAAATAATTAAACTACTACAAGATCTAGTACATCTCATATCCAAAATAAAGTACGGTCAACCGAAAGAAAGGTACAAGTATGAAGGGAGAGTACAAGTACATGGGGCATACCCCGACTCTGGCAACTGGCACTAACCTCGGCTACTGGAACCACGCTAAACACTTGCCGCGCCACCTGAAGTACCGGCCTCGCCTAAAACACGGTGAAAACACGTAGGGTATGAGCCTTATTTTATAGGTTTAGTAGGGATCCCTCGAATCCCTACCTTGCATGAAAAACAAAGCAGGAAGCAAGAAAGCAGGAAGGTACCCTACCTAGCAGGAGTGCGGTAGAACCAACAAGCGGGAATAAATAAATAGGAAAACTATCTATTCTAATAGTACCGTACTACTGAACCTCGATCCGTTAAAACTCGAGTCCATACCTGCTAGTAGACAGGAGCACCACCCACTAGAAGAATGACCGGATGTGTCCCCTGACGTCTTACACCGCGTCACAAGTGTCTAGCTACAATGCCCCGGGTGCGAGACTCAGACATGCACAGTAACCAGAAGTACCACCGAAACAAGGACTAGCTGAGGTCGCGCTCGTCAGCGCGGGTCTGACACCCTTAGCCTCGTGTGCACACTCAGACCATACGCCCTTGGCCTATCCTCTAGCTGGTAATTCCCCCTAAGCCCAGACTCGGCTGTACGTGGGGGCCCTATGGTAACCAGTCTACTCACCATCTCACTCGGGTCAGCCACTCCACCACTCCCGGGTGGGTCAGCACACGCGTGCCGTAAGAAGGCTATGACTAGTGGACGTGTCACCGGAAGAACGGACTCACAAGTCACGAAAAATGACTCCGGAGGTAGACAAGTAGAAGGATCTCTCCTCGTACAACACCGACTCATGGTGACGTAAGTCAAAGACGCCACATCCCAGGACCCCCTACGGCACCCCACACATAGTCCCCACATGATGCCTAGCATCAGTCAGACCACGGGTCAGCACATGGATCGAGGTCCGCTCACTCGGGACTCAAATCGGCACGGAAGAAACCACCGGCTAGGCCTCAGATGAAGAACGATCCATCATTGGCCGCTCAAAGATGCACGGCTAGGCATGGGCCACTCCAGGGTATGAATGGTCAAAATGGACCATTCTACCCTGAGAAGAACGGACAGCACCATGGCTGGTCCCAAGCTGTTCAAAAGATGAACGGCTAACCCATAGCCGCACGTGGGAGAAGAACGGTCCAACCTGGCCATTCATCAACCCAATGGCAAGGATCACGAACGGCCAGAACGTGGCCACTCATGGGGACATAAGGCTATCCCCTAGCCGCTGACCCCAAATATTGTACAACGGTAACAAACAACGGTCAGAAACTCACGGGATGCGCGGTTGGTCTCGGGCCGCTAATGGGGATGAGTAGTCGCACCACTGGCTGCACTTACCCGCTGAAGGGTGGTCAGGCCAGGGCCACACAAAGGGGAACGGCTGACTCTCAGTCGCACCAGGGGGATGGACGGTCCAACACGGCCGTACCTCCTCCAACGGTAAAACACATGTGTGGCTAGACCCTAACCACACAGGGGAAGGGCGGCTAGGACCTCACTGCATAAGGCATGTGTGGACCAACCCTAGCCGCACCACCTGCCAATGGCACCAGGTGACGTTCGGCCAGTCCCTGGCTGCACGAAGGGTCATGCGGCCAGATCCTGGCCGCGCACCCCAGTGCATTGTGCAACGGTCAAAAGCAATGGTCAAAAACTCAGGGGATGGGCGGTTGACATGGGGCTGCACATAGGGGATGTGCAGTCCCACGACTGGCAACACAAGCCCATAGTGCTCCGAGCAGAAGTGCGGTCCCCTCGGGGCCGCACATGGCGATGTGCGGGCCCTGGTTCGACCGCACAACCCTCACCGGCGTGAAAACGGGGAACTCACCGGATTTCATCCATTCTGGCCCTATACAAGCCCCACGGAGGGAGAAATGAAGGGAAAACAACCCCCAAGCCCCCTAGCATGCTTCTACACCCTTAAAACGTGGATTTGCATGGTAAAATCGTGGATCAGGCGAGCTCTCCCCACGACATGATCTTCCCCTCCCGGTGCGAAATCACCCACGCTCGACCTCGCCTCGGCCTACAAACCACCGGAATGGAAGGCAATGAGCTAGGGAACGTCACCCTACCTTCGCTACGCGTCGAGGCACACCGATCTGAGCTTAATCCACGAAGAACGCTGTTAAGAACCTCTGCTATTGGAACCAAACTGAACACCTGTCACGCCACCTGAAGTATCGGCCTCGCCTGAAACATAGTGAAAACACTCAGGGGATGAGCCTCGTTTCATAGGCTCAGTAGGGATCTCTCGAATCCCTACCTCGCACGAAAAATAAATGATGTGAAACAACCTTGGGACCGACCAAATGACCCTTGGACCTAGCAAGTAAGTAACTCACGGACCGGTAGCTTCACTCGAGCGGACTCACCCGCTAAGCGCACACTCGTGCCCGTAGGCAACACAACATACCCCCCTCCCATCCAGAGGTCATCCCCACCACTTTCCACCCCATTTCCCCATTTATCTTCCCCCATTTCCCACCTCTTTCTCTTGTTGCCACCCAAGCAAGCATAGGCGAAGATTTAGCTTCCAGTTGTAGTGATGCCCCTAACTACCCCAAGGAGCTTTTGGAGCCCAACCCAGCACCTGGAGATTCTACTCTGAAGCGGCTTTCCAACGAGTGGTTGTGCACCCTCATCTGAGGTCAGAGCTCGGCAGGAGGCCCATTCTCGTCAGGCTGCGCCAGATCGACGCTGGTAGGAGGCAAAGATGAGTTGCAGAAGCTCCCACAATCGCTCCTCTGAGTTTCCTGGTGAGATCTTCAGCCGAGGCGATCCTCCTCCAGTCCTCTTTCATCTCCAACAAGAAGAAGGTCATTCAGATCCCAGAGCATCCCGTTCCGGCCATCTTCCCTGGCGTGCGCAGGCTGTCCCGGCCTGTGCGAGATCGGACCCCTCTCTGCCTCCCAGACCACCGCGCTCCACTCCGACCATAGAAAGAGGTCCCGTCAGTTCTTGTGGGTCGCCAACTTGCAAGCAGTCACGTCAGAGTCAATCTCATCTCCATCGGAGTATGGTAGAGTTCGTGGCGACTTCTACAACAGCCCTCAGCAATTCTGCACCAGATAGAGACAGTTCAGACCAGTCCTATTCTCAGAGCTGCAGCGACCGTCGTCACCCTCTGTTCAACCCCAAAATCCTACGGCCTCTTCCTGGACCTGTCCTGGTCATTTCAGCACTAGTCCCGCTTCCATCAGCATCCGGACAAGCTTGTGGTCATCTCAACTCCATCACCCAGTCGTGCTGTCCCTGCAGAATTTCCCTCGACCACGTCGGGTTTCCTTTGTTGTTCTTCTCATCCCCAACCCTCACCTAGCCGGCTTACAACCCCTCCCTGTGTGGAGGCAGTGTTTGCATATAATATTTTAACCCCTACCCCTTGTTCAACCCTCCTGCGAGAGGAGTAGTGGTGTATACTTTAAACTTTAAGGTCAAGCGACACCGACGCATGTGCGGGCATCGCACATCCCCCGCTCGCCTTCGTCTCTGGTCAGAGTTGGCTTCTTCAAGCTGGTAGGTGAGCCCCTATCCCTTTGGTTATACCTGTCATCCCTTATCATTTCTGAGCTCTACCGGTGAGGAAGAGAGCACCTGGCCTCGGCCGACCCGCCACCTCGAGTGGCCATCATGGGAGTGAGAGCGAGTGATACCCGCGCCCGTCAAGGCATGTAGTTTGCCCGTTGTTGTGGTAACCTCCATATCTCGGGGTGAGATCCCCTCTCGGCCCCGTACTTACCCCAACCAGTAAGGGTCTAGTCCTCGGACTCGACCTGCCATCCCTGAGTCACCCCGGGAAAGGGACGTGCATCAGGTGAGCTTGTCCGCTAAAATCGGGTACAACCCTTGGCTAGTTTGCTTGCGCATCTAGGTCCAAGATTTGTCATGGCATATCTGCTGACCCCTTGGCTGTGTCACATCAAGTGGTATCAGAGCAAGTCATTGACTTGTTCTCACAAGTCTAGTCCTAGGGCACGCTTGCATTAGAGTCATCATCGGGCCACCAAGTGCATCATCACTTCCCTGTTTGAATGGCTACCTCATACTGGTCACACCCTTCTTCTTCGCCTCTCCCAATCGATCCCAAAGCCCATGGAAGCATTGCTACCAACAAGGTTGACCATATCAACTCCCTCATGGAGGCCATGCCCAACATTTTTGGGCGGCTTGATGATATCACTACTCAACTCGATCAAATTAAGGGAAATGGACCCGCACCAAGAGAGAATGAGAGTTCCCCCCAGAAAAATTTAGATGACCACCTCTTGGAACTCTTGAAAGTCAAAACCCCCGCCTTTAATGGATCTAGCTACCCAAGCCTCTATCCAGATTGGGAGGTTTCTATGGACCAATACTTTAGTTGGTACTCCTTGACTGAAGAGAGGAAAGTGAGGCTAGCCAAAATGCACCTCTCCAAGCAAGCCAAAACTTATTGGCTAATAGTTGAGGGTTTAGGGAGGATCCGCAGGCAAGCCCTGATTAACACTTGGGGGGAAATGAAGGCCAAGCTTAGGATGGCCTACGCCACCCATCACTTCCCCTCCTACCCTGGTAGCCATAGCTCAAGGAGCACGACCCCTCCTCCATCCCCAACTAGCCAGCCTAAGGTCACTATAACGGCCCCATCACCACAGTTCCCCATGGCCCCTACCCAGACCTCTACCTCTACCGCTCCACCTACCCCCATAAAGAGCACTTCCCCCAACCCCAACCAACTTAAATCCCCTCCCTTGTCCCACCTCCCACTTCCTACCCCAATCCGACCCCAACATAGGCCTCCACTACTCCCACTCCCTACCCCAACCCAATCCTACCTTAACCCACCACCCCGGGTGCACCGGTCGGCAACCACCACCCCACCCACCAAAGACCTTCCCATCCCCTTTGTAGAAGAAGTCATGGCCCATACACCCGACCATCGGGAGATAGAGAACATCCTTGATTCTCTCCCCACCTTTGAGGAAACCCTTGCCCAAGCCAAGGAGGAAGATTTACTCAACCGATTTCCTTTGGAGAAGCTCAGATTCTTCAGTTGTTCAACCTATATCCAGTGGTTAAAGTCAGCCTTTCGAGAATTGTGAAATGGTGTCCGCCACAGTCCCATTACTGTCTTAATGTGGATGGTGCTTCCAAAGGGAATCCTGGAGTCTGTGGGGGCGGTGGCTGCATTAGAGATGTACTTGGCAACTTTAAATTGGGATTCTCCTTTCATTATGGTACTGGCTCTAGCCTATTGGCTGAGGCAAGGGCATTACATGATGGACTTCTTATAGCGCACAACATGAATATCACATTGTCTGTCATTTATTCTGACTGTGCTATGCTGGTGAATGCGGTGATCAATAGAGCAATTCCGCACTGGTCCATATTTCCATGGTGGCGGGGAATCCTTCATTTGCTGCAAATACATAATTGCCAGCTCAAGCACATCTTTAGAGAAGGAAATACGGTTGCAGATTGCCTTGCATCCGCAGCTTGCAGCTCGGGTGCGATCCGGGTCTACACCAACGTCAGGGACCTTCCTTGTAAAGCCAGAGGGGCAATTTTGCTTGATAAAACAGGGCTCCCCAATCTTCGCCTGTCGCATTAGGTGTTCTTTTGATTTGTTTGATTTTCTTTTAGGTATTTTGGCCTCCCGAATTTGATGTATCAAACCTTCACATTTTCTTATCAATGAAATCAACCTTGGGCATGACTGGGTGTTGTGTCTCCATCCTCCAAGGCTGGATGGCACTCTCCCATGTCACATCCCAGGGAGCTATTGAAAAAAAAAAAGAGAGTTCAAGTATGAAGGGAAGCTATGATAGTCCAAGGCCTGCAAGAAAGCATCATGGGGAGCTAAAGAGATTGACTACCATCCCTCATCACTTAAGCACCAACCCCACTAGAGAGGTAAGCAAAAGAAAATCCTCCTATTCATCTCAATCTTAATGCTTTACTTCTTCTCATCCCTCTTTCTCTTTTATTTTTAGATTCTCCCTGGATCACGCCATTATTCTACCTTAAAGTGGATGGCTCCCAAGGTGCAGGGATTACCCATATAAGTAGTGTCCATCTTGAACACTTGGCACCTTTGCCCTTTGTTGGTCCTAGCCAAGGCTTACCCAAAGATCTCTCTAGATTGGCACAGTATCACCGCCTTGGTGGTTTTATGGCATCCTCAAACTCATACCTTTGTCTTCCCATCTTTCAAGGTTGATCCTTCTAGAAGAGGTAGAGACCTACCTAGCCCTTCCTAGGACTAAGGTAGGTGAAGAGGACCTAGTTTGCCATACTGTGGCTCCTATAGATCCTTCCCTTATTCTAGGGGAGTTCCTTCCTAGTGCAAAAGACATTTGGACTATGATCAGCCCACAGTATATCCATTTGAATCCTTTGTGCCAATGGATCACAGCTCATTGTAAAAATTAATGTGGTTGGCACGAGGCCATAGCAAAAGCCATTTCCATATGCCTTTGTGAGCCATACTCTTTCCTACCACTGACCACCTCTTAGATATACCCAACCTGAGCATCATTAGCGGGTTATGGCAAAGTCTATCTATCTCTCAGGCTATCTTATCATACTTGTATGGGGGTCTCAGCTTGGCCTCCCTTGGGGGTCCTCTCTTCGGGTCTATGATCCTTCTTAAGTGGTGGATGGGAGTGAGATTGAAGTTCCTACCCAAGGAGGATACACCTTCAGTGAGCCGGATCTTCAGGAGCCATCCACTATCCTTCATTGGTGGCATGTTCAGGTTCCCACAGTAGGTTGAGTGCTGCACAGCGGACAAGAAGACTAAGGATGAATGGCGGGTCTACCTCAACACCCTATCCTTGGAGAGATTCATCATACGCCCACAGATCTTCTATGGCAGTACACTTAGGCTTCCTCGGATGCTAGGATTGGACCTAAGGCTAGTGGGCAACACTACTCTGGCGATGTATAGCCCTCATAGGTGTTATCTTCAAGTGGGCCTACCTCGTACCATGGTTCCACCACTATCGCACCTTCCTCCACTACAGGCTAGACGGATGGGCACCGAGGAGGACGAGCAGGCGGTTAGCAGTGCCTTGGTGACATGAGAGATCAGCAAGGTCCGCACCTTGCAGGCGGAGGTAGCAGAGGATTGAGAGACCTATCTAGCTTATGTGAAGGAGCTACGTGAGATTCGGCCCCGCGTGGATGCGAGATTGAGTGAGATTTGAAAGCCATGACATAGAGAGTATGATGGGGACATCACCCATGGTTCCCTATGGCTCGGCACCTCTCTCCCCCCCTGGAGAAGGGTAGGGTGCGGCTCGGTGACTTGACGGGTCCGTCCCATCACTCGGACTAGCTATTGAGACATCTTGGTGTATTCTTCTTCTTTTATTGAGTCAATATGATGTAATTTTTCCTTTGTTTTGGGTCAAGTCACTAGGTTAATGTGTTATTTACCTAAGTTTGTAATAGGGTAATGTAGTATTGGGCCCAATTAAGTGGGCCTGGCCCAGGGGCGCCAACTCCCTTTCCACTTTATTGAGTTTTTTGTCATTGGCACTTTTGTCAGGGTCTTTTTGTAAAAGTTGGGATCCCTATAAATAGGACCCCGGACGCGAAGGAGGCCGTCGAGGACGCCTACCCCGACATCCTCGAACTCGCCGCCCGCTGCAAGTTCACCAGTTGCCAGCACCGCGACGAACCCGGCTGCGCCGTGCGCCCCGCCATCGAGCGCGGCGAGCTGCCCGCCTCGCGCCTGGAAAACTACCGCAAACTCAAGGCCGAGCAGGCGGCCAAGGCACCGACTTTGCGCAAACCCTCCGCAGTCGCCCACAAGCCCGGCTGGCGCAAAAAGCAAGAGGAGGCGCAGCAACCGCGCGCCTTCCGCCACCGCCACCACGCGGAGGATTGAGGCTGAGGCGGACGGCGACGCGCCGTTCAGCGTTGCCCGCCACCCGCCGACAAGGCATAGAGTTCCCCCTCATGTTGCGCCAAGACACCACGCCCCCGGCCTGCCGCGCCGCGGAATCGACTTTTCTCCTCGCGGCCTGCCTCGCGCTCTCGGGCTGCTTCCTCATCCCCTCGGCGCCCAACCCTGCGCTGGTTCCCATTCTCGCCGAAACGCCCGCACCCGGCCAGATCGTCGTCCAGCGCGGCGAGTCGCCCCCGCGCGCCTGCGTCATCAGCGTCGGCACGCCGCCTCCCGAGCCGCAGACCGAAACCGCGCCCCGCCGCCCCGGCCCCGACTTCGTGTGGATGGCGGGCAGCTGGCGCTACTACCACCGCAGCTACGTCTGGATTCCCGGCTCCTGGGCCCAACCCCCGCAACCCCACGCCACCTACACCCCGGCGCGGTGGACCCTCGTCAACGGCAACAGCATGTTCACCGAAGGCTACTGGCATTTCTAAACTCGATGCCTTCCGCCCGCCCGCGGGGATTTTTTGCCACCTATCCATTTGCCGGATAAATTTTTGAGAAAACCGGCGTCCTCACGCTGAAACACCCGCCCGCAAAACCCCGTCGATACCTTCCGCATGAACCCGAACACCCACACCGCGCCCGCCGCAAAGTCGATGCCTTCGCTCGGAGCCGCCGCCTGCCTCGCCCTCATTCTCTGCGCCGCCTCGGCGGACGCTCGCCCCTACGACGCGTTCTACTACGGCCCCACCGTCGTCGTCGCCCCGCCGCCGCCCCCGCCCGCGCAAGTCGTCTACGTGCAACAGCAGCCCGCGCCCCAGGTTGTTTACGTGCAGCAACCGGTCGTGACCGCGCCGCAAACCGTCGTCGTGCAGCAGCCGCAGACCCAGACCGTCGTCGTCGAACAACCCGCGCCCCCGCAACCCATCGCCGAGGCGATCCCCGTGCAACCCGACCCAACCTTCGTCTGGGTCGGCGGCTACTGGGGCTGGGTAGGTGGTCGCTACATCTGGACCGGCGGCTACTGGTCGCGCCCGCCGCACGGACGCAGCGGCTATGTCGCCGCCCACTGGGAAACGCGCGGCGGCCACGCCGTCTTCGTGAAGGGCGTCTGGCGCTGAGTTGAAGGTATCGAGTTTTTAGAGAGCGTCTGAAAAGATGCGGTGTGAACTTGCGCCGAAAAGTCGATGCCTACGCGGAACACGGCGCGTCGCCACCGGCTCCAAGAATGTCATGAACACACCCCATGATCCTCGCCCTCGCCGCTCCCTGTTCGCCGCCCTCCCCGCCACGCTGGTCGTGGGCGCAGCCTGCGCCGCGCTCGCGCTGTTCTCCGGCTGCTATTACCCATATCCGCCCGAACCGCCGCAACCCGTCGCCGAAGTGGTCCCCGTGCAACCCGACCCCGGCTTCGTCTGGATCGGTGGATATTGGGGCTGGGCCGGCGGACGCTACGCCTGGACCGGCGGCCACTGGGAACGCCCGCCGCACGGCCGCACAGGCTACGTCAACGCCCACTGGGAAAAACGGGGCAATCATTCCGTGTTCGTAAAAGGCTACTGGCGCTGAACGCGCCGGGCCGAAGGCATAGACTTCGCATTTCGGCCCGCGCTTGGTGCCGACGCGTTCGCCCGCGTTTTTATTTCAAACACATCCTATTCTGAAAACGCATATTAACCCGCGCTCCTCGGTCAAAAAGGAACCCGCTCCCAAAACAGCCCTCTTTAACGACGCATGAATCCCTCCCGTTCTCGCCGTCCCTTTTTAACCTCCGCCTCCGCCACGCTGGCCGCGGGCGCGGCCTGCGCCACGCTCGCGCTACTCTCCGGCTGCGTGGAGCAGCCCCCGCCGCGCCGCCACCCGCCGGTCGTCGTCGTTGAGGCCCCGCCTCCTCCCCAGCCCGCCATCGTCGTCCAGGCTCCGCCGCCGCCCGCCCCGGTCGTCGTCGCGCAGCCCGCGCCGCAAGCCGTGGTTTACGTCCAGGCCGCGCCTCCTCCTCTCCAATTCGAGGTCATCCCGGCGCGCCCCTCGCGCCACCACATCTGGCTCCGCGGCTACTGGCGCTGGGACGGCGGTCGCTACGTCTGGATCGGCGGCCGCTGGGCGATCCCGCCCCGCGGACGCGCCGTCTACATCGCCCCCCACTGGGAAACGCGCGGCGGCGGCCACGTCTTCATCGAAGGCTACTGGCGCTAAATCCGAACGGGCCGACGCATCCAAAACCAGCCGGAGCCCCGCAAGGCTCCGGCTTTTTCGCGGCCTGGTTTTTCAACCGGGAAGCTCTCCCTCCTCTAGGGGAGAAGAGGTCCCTGCAACCAACCCCCAATGAAAGCTTAGCATGAGTGGGTAAAGTAGATTAATCTACCATGAAATAACTAAGTACTCAGCTACGTGCCTGAGGGTCCCATGTTGGATGACTCCACTAGCCCCACTGTGCAAGGCGACACCACGGTCGGTAAAGGTGGAAGAGGAAGCTTCTCCAATAGCCTCGGTAGCCTACCCAGTGTGTCCCCGACGATGGGTGGGGGCACGAAAGTCTCTGGTCCCGGCCCGTCCCCGAAGGATGGGAGGACCACTGACGGGCCGGCGTCCACCAACTCCTGGATCATCTCCAAGGTGGCCACTGCATCCTCACCTGCCAAACAAGCAACTCAGACCAGGTCAACAATTTTGGCTTGCAAAGAGTGCGATTGTAACAGGAAGACTCCCTCCAAAGTAATCGGACACTTACCCGGACAACTGCAAGTCACCGTGGGTGCTGGCTCTCCCGCTTGTCCAGGCTCTCCGCCCAGTGCCTCAATTGGGGCCTCAGCCCCCGAAGTCTCTACCTCCTCTGCACAAGCCAGATGGTCACATCAGCGACTAGAAATGAGAAAAGTTGCGACTCACAGCCACCACCAGAAGCCCTTACCTGAATGGGCTCCTCCTCCACCTTCCCACGACTTGAAGTCGGGGAAGGCCTTAACATTGGGTGACATCTCATCCATCAGCTGGAGAAAACTGATAAGTCTGTATGGACGCCTAGAGACCAAATCCTACAGATGGAATGTGTATAGATGATCCAGAAAGGGGGGATTGAATGGATCAGTCACCCGATTAAAAATTGTGACTATAGCAGAGTCTAATGCGAAATAAGAACAAGCAACATCTGGACAGTCACCAACTACTTAGGGTGAACTACTGAGTCTGAACAGGTTCTATAACCTGGATCTCACACCACTCTTATCAAACATCTACTGAGTGAGGAACAATGAATTAAAACAAGGCAAGTAGCAAATTCAATCGCACAGTAGATGCAGGCTTTTAAGGTGGTTTGATCTCAATCTAGAGATCTACGTCCACCCCATACTCCAACTGGAATGTGCCTTTCTCCACTGATTCACTGCTTAATCTGCTGGGCTTCACAACTTGCCTACACTGCTGACTAACAGCTTGCGTTGGAGAGTTACAGGTTAACCTGACCAAACAACACTTCTCTGGATGCTGAGGAGTTACAGCTTAACCTCTACTGACGAACAGCTTGAAGAACAGGTTCAGAAAAATAGAAAAATAAAAGTAAGAAAAACACGAAGATCCTAAATTGGAAATGTAGCTCAACACTGAGTAATCTCAGCTCTGGTTCTGAACCAGGAGACTGAGTGATCCTTCTCTCTACAATCCACTTTCAGACTAACTCTTCTCTTCTCCTCTTTTTCTTCTCTCTTTGCTCTTCTCTCTTCTTCTTCTCTGGATCGCACACATTGACTTCTGCTTGTCTGGAAGTAGTTCACGATCATCTTCTCCAAGAAGGAGAAAGCTTTATCTTATACCAGCAGCAGAAAGGGTGTGTGTCGTCCACGAAATCCTGCCATAAAACCTTCACACGTGGCAACATCTTGCCATTCACTTTACACGTGTCACGATCCTGGCACTGCATCCAACATTAGATCACGTGCCACCCTTGTTTTTCACGAAACATTACCTGTCAACACAGAAACAAACATTAGTTTAGTTAAGAGTATACTAGATAGAAAAAGATGCACAGGGTATGTACAAAGTATGTTTAGAGTATAAGTGGACTGGCTGCTAAGGAATCTACACGGACTTACAACAGCTGAGGCAGTCTCAGTATAGACCTGCTCGGACTTGGCTGGCTTAGCTACAATGTCTACCCTGACTACAAAATATTCATGGGGTTGTTTTGTGCTTGGACATGCAAGTGTACGTGCTCGAACATCAAGAGGACATACACTGACTCTGCAACAGTGTATACTCCAACTTTGATGATCGGCGAGCAAAACATGCACGGGTGCAAGTGTATGCTCGGACTTGTAGAGAAGGCTTTATAAATATGCTTGGACATGCATTGCATTTGATAAAGTGCATGCTCAGACATACACTGACTTGCAACAGTGCATACACTGACATTTACAAAGAGAGCATGGACATGCACGAACTAACTCCACAACTGATGGTAGGCAGAGCATGTTGGGTCCTAGGTGCTATGGATTCAGAGGGGGGGTGAATGAATCTCCCTATTTAAAAATTACTTCTCTACTAAGATCAACTAACGACTGCTGAAAGCTCTACACCGGCAGATAAAACAGTTCCCCAATCTGGAACCTAAACCGCAGCGGAATGAAATCAGCAAAGGATCTATGAAGAAATAGATCGAACGGTTCTAGCACGGCCTAGCAATCATCTAACGATGAACGAGATATAGACAATCAAACCACAGAGTGCACAGAGGGTTTTTAGGTGGTTCGGTCCTCCAGACCTACGTCCACCCCACACTCAGACTAGAGTGTGGCTTACTGCTGCGCAGCACAGCTTGCGTCCGCTGGGCCTCACAGCTTGCCAACAACCGCTGACTAACAGACTGCGTACCTTGGGAAAAGAAGAGAAAACCGCGGCCAAAGGAGACTGCTACAATGTGATCGCGCATGAAGAACGAGATGTGGGGAACTTGTGGGATCAAACCTCCTCTCCTTCCAACCGACTAGAGGAAGAGGGCCTCATGTCATGCTTCTCATGCAAAACAAAGTCAAACAACAAGGGAAACCCATAAGAAAATCGAAGCATAATATCAAATCCCGTAGTGACAAAGTAGCGTGAAAAATTGAGGGAGAACGCACCAGGGAGAGATTTTTAACCCCTCCTGTGGAAGGGTGCAAATAATAGGTGTGTGTGTTGTGATGAGAATGAAACAAATAGGAAGAGAAAACACGCAGTATAACGGTAGGAAACGCGCATGCAATATGGAGAAAAATGCAGATGTAGTAGAAAATTGTGCAGATTGTGATGATTTTGAAAAAGTAGGAGGAAAAAACTAAGAATAGGATGACTGAAATGAAGCCCTTGAGCATGGAAACAAAATCCAATACTTCCCTCTTCAAGGCGGGGTCAAAGAAACAATTCGACGTCGCAGCATGGCTTCGCCCCGAACTGAGAAAGAGTCCCCCATCGCGCACTGTGAATCTGGGTAGCCTTACATAGAGTGCAGAAAACCCAAGGTTTAAATCCAAGGATAAACACCCAAAATAGAGATTTAGATTGATAAAACTCACAGATAATAGTGGGAATATATCCCCAAGGTGGATTAGAATCGATCTTGATGTGACACGACCTCGGACCTACCTTGCAAGCACAACTCGCAACTCAATCGGGCCGATAGCGGCGGCCAAATCACCCGGCAGTCACCCCAAACCCATGGGTAACTCGGTGATGCCGAGTGGAGGATGTGAGGGCTGGTCCCTTGCTGGTAGAGGGCCAGCAAGGCCAGAGGGTCTCCCAAGGGGTATGATTAGTCCAATCCTAGTGGCCGACCCGGTGCCGAGGGCACGGGTAACACTCACTCCCACGGTGATCACTCGAAGTCCGGGACTTGCGAGATCGGGCACTCTCTCTCACCGACCAGCGTAGCTACAAGCTAATATTGAATGAAAAGTACTGTAATTAGAGCAAGGGTGAGAGTGCTTACTCGACCGGTTTGAGAAAATCGGTCCCGATCGGAGACGTGGGCGCGTGGGGAAGCGTGGGGCTTACCCACGCCATGGCGAGGATGCTTCAACCTGCTCAAAGGATTACACCACTATGCCTCACACAGGAGGGGAATCTTGGGGTGGGGGTTAAATGAAATACAATCAAAACTACCTCCACACAGGGAGGGGCCTTTAGCCTGCCAAGCGAGGAGGGGGAAGATGAGGACAAGAGCTTCTTGCAACGTCGGAGTCGATTCTGTCCCCTCTCAGAAATAGAGGACAGATGGTCAATGCAGGAGAGGAGAGTGATCAGGTGCTCACCTAATCGGCATGAAGATGCTGACCCCAGCTGGAGACGAGGGTGAGCGAGGAAGCGTGGGCTTACCCGCACGCCGCGTCGGTGAAGCCTCAACCTGAATTATCAAGTTACAATCACTACGCCCCTTGCAAGGGGGTTGAACTAGGGGTGGGGATTAGTTTTACAACCAAAATGTACCTCCACGCAGGGAGGGGCGGTCAGCCGGCCAAGCAGAGTGTGGAAAACTACGCTAGAAGCCGAAGTGGACGAAGACCATCGGTTCTGCCAGCCCTCTGGAACAGAGGATAGACTGTCACCATCGGCACCACTACAGACTTCCCCGAACTCCGATTATGACGAAACTAGTGGCAAAATTGTCTTAGTTGACCTGGGAGGACGTCTAATTTTTGGGAGGACTTCTGGTTACCAACGTTGGTTGGGGCAGGGCCGTGAGTAGGGTCTCTGTTCTCTGGTTCTGTCTGCTTCAGCACCACTACAGCAGGAGGATGAGGTCACCACGGGCACTCTTGGGCTCCGATTCGGGCGTGGTCAAAGTCGCTGGATTCATTGTCGAGCCCTCTTCAAAATGAGCCATGGGGATGCCGGAGGAGGTCGGAGTAGGCAGAGATAGCCCGAACAGTGATCGGGTGTCTGTTCAGTCCTAGAGTGGACAGAACATTACACCCGAGGGAGAAAATTGAGAACTCACTTGTCTGGGGTCCAATCGGGGTGCCGCTTTTTGGTACTGGAAGAAGACACGTTGTGGGGGCTCTCAACCGAGCGCCGCCTCCAGATCTTTAGGTGGTTGGCCGTGGGAGCTTCTGGAAGTCGCTTCAGGTTGTTGGCCGGACCAATCCTGCGTAGTCGGAGAAGAATGGCTCTCTCTAGTAGTCACGAACTCAGACAGGGTCGAGACCACCGCCGTTGCGAAGAAGATATGAAGACGCTTCTGACGGTATCACTTGGGACTCCAAGGATGCCAGGATGAAGTCGGGGCCGAATCTTCAAGATGCCGGTACTCTGCTGCCTGTGAACTGGGAAGTGTAGGTTGAAGATGATAGGTGTGGTGGTGGGGATGGGGGACCAAATGTGTCACGCCCCAACGCGGAATATCGGGACGTACAGTTAGAAACTAGCTAGAAATAACATTAATATGCTAAACTAAATAATTACATAGGTGCCGTCTCAACCACTTGGTAGGGTCCTTCCCAGTTGGGGGCTAGCTTGCCCGCCGCCTCCAGTGGTCGAGAGGCTTCGACTTTTTTGAGGATGAAGTCTCCCGGCTGGAAGTGTCTGTCTCGGACTCTGGCGTTGTAGTATCAAATGAGGCACCATTGGTATTCCGTTGCTCGGATACTGGCTATCTCCCGAACTTCATCTACTAGGTCGAGGTTCTCGAGCAATTTCTATTCGTTGACCTCGGATGAAAAGCAGATGACTCAGAGAGAGGGATTGCCAATTTCTAACAGAATTACGGCCTCAGTGTCATACACTAGCTGAAAAGGACTTTCATCGGTTGCCATTCTGGGAGTCGTTCTGTGCGACCATAGTACGCTTGGCAATTCCTCAAGCCAGCTTCCCTTGACCTTACCGAGCCTAGTCTTGATGCCTTTCAATATGGTTTTATTGGCATTTTCGACCAGCCCGTTAGCCTGAGGGTGGGCGACCGAAGTGAAGTGGTTGCAAATACCTAGGTCGGCACATCAGTCTCTAAAATAATGAGAATCAAATTACCGACCGTTATCACTTACAATCACTCGGAGGATGCCATAGCGACAAATGATCAACTTCCAGACGAAACTCCATACGACTGTCTCAGTGATCCTAGCTGTGACTTCGGTCGCGATCCACTTGGTGAAGTAATCGATGGCGACGATGATGAACTTTTTCTGGGGCTGAGCCACAGGGAATGGCCCGAGGATATCGATCCCCCACCGAGCGAATGGGTAAGGCTCGATCAGGGTGACAAGTTCTGACGCTGGTTGGTGGACCAGGTGGTCGAAGCGCTGGCACCGGTCGCATTTCTATATGTACGCTGAACAATCGCGCTGGAGAGTAGGCCACCAGTATCCTTGCCGAAGCAGGATTTTGGCAAGCGACCGCCCTCCCTGATGTGCTCCGCACACACCTTCATGAACTTCTTGCACCGCTCGACTGGCCTCGTTGGTACTGATGCACTTAAGGAGGGGGCCCAAGAAAGATCTGTGGTACAAAGTGTCGTCCAGGAGGACGAAGCGCCGAGCTTGGTATTTTAGCCTTTGAGCGTCCCGTGGGTCGGGGGGTTCTCTTGAGTCTCGAAGCCAAGATGAGTAGGGGGTATGCCAGTCACTCGGGGAGGCTGAGTAAATGGTCATGAGCTCCGAGTCGATGCTCGGTCGCTCTAATTCCTCGAGGAGGACTGATCGAGTGACCTTAGGGACAAGAGAGGAGGCCAGCTGAGAGAGGGCGTCCGCGCGGGAGTTTTTCTCTCGAGCTATCCGGACTACCTCAAAGCCCTCAAACTGTTGTGCCAACCCCTTGACCAATTGGAGGTATTTGATCATTGGTTCTTCCCGAGCCAAGTAATCACCGTTGACTTGACTAGTGACCAGCTGGGAGTCAGTGTAAATCTTGACCCTCTCAGCCCCTAACCGTCAGGCCATCCGGGCCCCTAAGATAAGAGCTTAGTACTCGGAGGCATTGTTGGACTCCTAGAAGTTCAACTTTAAGGTGTACTATAGCTCCACTCCTTCGGGGGACTTAAGGAAGATGCCAGCACCGTTCCTGATCGAGTTTGAGGAGCCATCAACGAATAGATCCCAGGTTGGCCTAGTCACGGTCGTGAGCTTTTCCTCAGTCGGGACGGTGTTCTCGACGATGAAGTTCGCGAGTGCTTGTCCCTTGATGGCCGAGCGAGGCCGGTATGAAATGTCATAGGCCCTGAGCATGATGACCCATTTGACGAGGCATCCTAAGGCTTTAGATGCCCAAGGACCCTCTTCAGGGGTTCACCGGTAAGTACGACGATGGAGTGCCCTTGGAAGTAGGGTTGAAGGCGCTTGGCTGAGGTAACCAACGCTAGCACGAGTCTCTTGGTTGTGGGGTACCTCCTTTCGGCCTCATTAAGCACCTTGCTAGTATAATAACCGGTCTCTCGACTTCCGTGTCATTCCTGCCTAGGATCGAGCTTACGGTGGACGGGGTTGCCGAGAGGTAGAGATGTAGGGCTTCACCTGGGACCGGCTTGGATAGCAACGTAGGCCTCAACGTTCCGACTGAGTTGTCCTTCGAACATGTGGTTATCCAGCCTCTGGTACGTTGCTCTGGCATTCTTCAAACCGAATGACATTCGGGTGTAGCAGTGAACGCCAAAGTCGGTGATGAAGGCGGTCTTCTCGATGTCCTCCGGGTCCATCCTGATCTGGTGATAGCTTGAGTAAGCATCTAGGAAGCTGAGTAGCTCGTTGCCTGAGGTGGAGTCGACCAGTTGATCGATGCTTGGCAGTGAGTAGTAGTCCTTCGGAGTAGTTTTATTAAGGTCGGTGAAGTCTACGCACATTCGTCACTTCCCCGAGGCTTTTGGCACCAAGATGACATTGGCGAGCCATGTTGGGTAAAGGACCGATCTGAAGAGACCGTTCTTCTGCCCTTTGGTGACTTGTTCTTTGATGATCGTCTATTTCTCCAAGGTGTGCTTCCATCGGCGTTGCTGAACGGGCTTCACCGTTGGGTTGAGATTGAGTTTATTCATCACAGTCTCCTCCGAAATCTCAGGGAGTTGATCGTCAGACCATGCAAAGACTTGGATGTGCTTAGAAAGAAACTCTTTGTATTGTTTTTGAACTTCAGATGGTAGGTCGGCTCTGATCTTTACTCCTAGGGCTGGGTCATCATTGAGGAAGACAGTCAGTAACTCACCTCCGGGCTCGGAGGTTGCTGGCTCTTTCTCGACTTCCCTTAAGCCTTTGTTCTTCCCTTTCGGCCTCGTGGCCTCGACTGAGATTATGTAGCACCTTCGGGCCAATGCCTAGCTACCTCGAAATTCCCCCACACCATTTTTGGTTGGGAACTTCATCTTTGGTGATAGGTGGAGGGCACTACCTTCGTTCGGCTGAGGATTCCTCGACCGAAGATAGCGTTGCATGCCGTCATACCTTTGATCACTATGAAGTCCACCATAACTGTGATGGTTTTGGGTGGGGTGCCTAGAGTAACTAGTAGGCTAAGGGCTCCCTCGGGATAAGTGGCCTGGCCGTTGAACCCGCAAAGGGGGGTTCGGATCGGGCAGAGTTTAGATGGATTCTCCCCCATCTCAAGAAAACAATCATAGGACGATACATCAGGGGCACTACCATTGTCAACTAGCATTCTATCTACGTTACAATGGTTTATTGTAGCCGAGATAATGAGGGCATCATCATGTGGAGTGGTCAACCCTTTTAGGTCTTGGTCTGAGAATACCAGGGCCCGTGGTTCACTCGGCGGGGCCTTGAGGGGCTCGGAAGCTCTGCTCGCCCGCTCGACATGATGTTTCCTTCCTCAGCTGCTATCTCCACCTGATGCAGCTCCACCAGTGACGACGTTAATGTGGACCCCACGGGGGGCATTTTTGATCTCCTCAGTAGCGCCTCGATCTTCCTTGTGTGCAGACACGTATCGGGATAGGTGTCCCTGGCGGACGAGGCACTCGATCTCATCCTGGAGCTGGTGGTAATCGCCGGTGTGGTGCCCGTGGTCGCTATGGAACAGGCAGTGCTTGCTGCGATTGTGGTGTTTCACCTTCATAGGCTCGGGCTGGCGGAGGAGACCCGAGCCTTTGATGTCTTCATAAATTTCGTATACCGGAGTGGTCAAGGGAGTGTACCGCTCGTATCTCCGAGATGGCTCTTTGCGCCCTCCGTCTCGATTCTACCTTTTCCCTTGGCCCGAGATAGGCTCGGACATCCACTTCTTGTCCCCCTCCCGACCCGAGCCAGTTACGCCTCGGCACACGCTAAGGACCTTTTGGCACTCTGCATGTCGTAGTGCCAGAGTCACTAGCTCAGAAAGGGTCGAGGGAAGGTGGAGGACGAGTTCGCAGCGGAGATTTTCATCGCGAGTGCCCCCAGTCAGGGCGGTTATGGCCGAGGCTACGTCCAGGCGGGGGATCCTCAAGGCTTCCAATTTGAATCAGTTGATATAAGCCCGAAGCCTCTCCCCTTGTTCCTGTTTGAGAGCCAACAACCCCGCCACCCACCTGGGGGGGCCGCTACCCACAAAACTTTCTTTGAATACTCGCCCAAGCTGCTTGGAGTCCCAGATGGATCCGAGGGTGAGGGGTCGGAACCATGCTTGAGCTCCCTGGACCAGGGTGGTCATGAATGCTCGGCACTTAATGGCATCGGACGCCCCGTGAAGGGTCATTTGGGCGTCGAAACTATCAAAGTGATTGGCCAGGTCGCCCTGGCCATCGTATGACTTAAAGGTCAGGAGGGAGATCTTGGGGGAGATCTCTACCTTCAAGATGTGGTCAGAGAATGGGGATTTCTCCTCATCTTCCGTAGGAGAGGTCTTATGCAGGGCGTGAAGGGCGTGCTCCTACTCTGTAAAATATGTCTCAAAGTCTCGCAGCCGAAGAGACAACTCTGGATGTCATTGGGTCAAGGGGCTAGGGGAGCGGACCTAGAGGCTGCCTTGGCACCCGTCGGGGGCTTCAGTCTCTTGGAACGGGCGACACACTCTAGGCCTCTCCCTCCTCAGGGTCGATGAGGCTTCCTGCTCTGGGGGAGGGGCTTGTGAAGGTCCGCCTGACCTGTTGCGGATAAGCCGCCATCCCCAGAGGGTGAAACGGCCTCCGGCGATTTGTTGGGAGGTGTTGCCGCAGGGGGGGCTTTCCTGGGGGAGGCGTGACTTCTCCCCCCTAGCCACCTGGGTCCTCATGAGATCCACAAGGATGTCTAGCTTCGCGTTAAGGGTTTAGAAGAAGTCGATGCTCCCACTCGGGGGTAGTCTTGCCACCGTGGGCGGAGGTTGCTCGTTGGCAGGGCTGTTGGTGTTGGAGGACAGGTTTTCTCTGGCATGGGAAGGTACTTCTCTCACTGCCACCATGGCGTTTCCCCTGTCGCCAGCAGACCTCCTCCCAGAGCTCCTTCGCACCATGCTAGCTCTTCGGTCGTTCCCACAGACAGCGCCAGATGAAGAGGCGTGATCTCGTACTGGTCCTGAGCTGGAGAAGATGACCACGAACTGTAAGAAAAGGAAACAAATCAGGGGGCCCAGGGATGGTTCCCTTGGGAAAAACCCTCGGATGCCTAAGTCAGCGGACTTGTAGAGCTGTGATGCAAAGCTATGAGGGGAAGGGGATGAAGGTGCATGAGATCCCTCTCCACCAAAGAGGTGAAGTGGTTCTTGCTCAGGGGGTTTAGGCGTGTAGTGGCCTTACCTTACTCTAGAGGGTTTTCCAAGTTTAAATAGTACGCCGGTTTCATGAGTCTTGCTAGTAGAGGAGTTTTAGGAGGGGGTTACGTCCTCAACGCGGGCTCTTTAAGGGTTGAGAACTCTTGGTCTCCCTTATCCTCATAACCTCCTGATGTTAGAGGACTCTCAACGGCGATTTAGATAAGCATTCGCCGGTCGGTCCTGTTGTGCCCCTGTGGTTATTGGTCATTTGTATCTCATGATTTTGATAATGGCTAACACTATAAGTCATTGTGTTGAGCCTCAACTATCGGTCCGATGATCACCGCCGTCGCCTTCGGGTCGCCACCACGTCGCCATCTCCACCTCGCCGGAACTCTGCCACCAGCCACAGTAAGGTCATCCCCGATTTTTAGCTCCCAGGTCTGAGCTCTTCTTGAGCTGAAGCTTTTTCTAGCTCAAGGCCTGAATCGGAGTTCTACCCCGCGATCAACGGCAGTTCTCAGGAAACCTTTCTACAGATCTGAGGTTTCAGGCACAGTCCAATAGCAGGTTCCAAAATTGATAAAAGATAGATCCACCCAGATCCATCTCTGATCTCTGACCCTGTGTTGAAGCCCTTCAAGAGAGCTTTCCAACGGTACCTCGTGGGCGTCGATCCAACATCGGGAGTGGTCACAGCGGCGATTCTCGCCGAGTCGCCCGCCCTAAAATAGAACCTGCAACTCCGAGGGCAGTAACTTCAGAACGTGGAGTTCGGGTCCGATCGATCCCCGATCGGTGCTTCCGGCCAACCGCCATCCAGGGAGGCATACCACCAGGGGTCCCCATCACAGTGGGCCCCACCCCACCAAAGCTGGAGGATAGAGTGGTCCATGGGCCCCGCGGACCCGTAGATCACGCCGTCCGGACAGCACGTTGGGCTCGACAGCGCCAGGACGTCATCAAGATGCTGCCCGTCAACCCAACCCGCGTGACTCCTGGGCCCCACTTGTGACTTGTTACCTCCCTGTGTGGAGTGGGTTGAAATCCTTTGTACTGTTGTATTAATTGTTAACCGGGAGTCCGTAGTTGGCCGGGATCGTCTTCCCCATGCCGGGTGCGTGGAGGTAACAGTCTAACTTCTTGGCGTTCATTTGCTAGTTTAGTATATGATCTTAGGCCGCTGTCGAGAGTGTAGGCTTTCTAGCTCGAGAGTCCATGTCACCGCTGTGAGCGTGAGAGTGACCCATCCCGTGGCTCGATCCGAGCACGGAAGTTGAGTCAGATTACCTAGTGACTCGGCCGGTTCCTCAACCGCGCATGATCCACGCTTCCTTCGCTTAGGATGATGAGTGAGCTAGCATTTCTTTGAGCGACGTATAGCCCCCTAGGAGCTCTTAGTGTCGGGTCTAGTGTGACTCCTAGTCACGTGTTGCTAGTCATGTCCGTCTTAGAGTCCGAGGTTCAATACACGTAGAGTCGGCTCCCGTGTCCGTCCCGCATCAAAAATTCTATGTACAGTCAGTCTTTTGCGTGTTTACATATTGTCCCCCATCCTCTTGAATTCACTCCTTGAAAAATTTAGATTTCGAGGGGGGGAGCTTTCCTATCAAGGATGACTGAGCCCATACACTCAGGGGGAATTTACATTCAATATTCTCTATTTAGAGCTCATTGTTTATATTTTAGACCAATCCCAAATAAATTGATGGTTTAAAGTATATAAACTCTAAATCTGGGCTTAAGGGTCTTGAAAATGAACATCCCAGTGTATGGAATAGATTTAAAACAGATTCATATGAATTGTAACCTTCTCTCTTCCTGAAATCTGAACATTGAAAGTATTGAGGCCACCTTAGTTAAAGAATTCTGAACTGAGTATTATTTTTAAACATTCAAGTGGTCTAATGAACTTTAAGGGAAAAGACCTAGAAAGAATGGAAATGAATTTGCAGAGCAATGACTTGGACTGACTAAGAAAACATATACCCTTCACCAGAGAAGTGATGGGAACTACATCATGAAGTATAAGTCCAATTAACTCTATTTAAGGATTTCAATAAGATAAAACGTAAGGCAGAGCAATGGCTAAAGCTCATTGAGAAACCATGTCCCTTCACCCAAGAAGTGACATGGACTGTGTCATGATATGACAAGCCACCTCTCTTCATATTGAGACACAATAGTTAGTGAAATTCTGAGTAACTGAGGAGTCTGACATCTAATTAATGTGTCTCCTCATGCCAAATGAATGAACAAAACTTGACCGTCCATGAAAATTTGAGCAAAATGCAAAATCTATGAAAAATGTAATGCACTTATCAGTCGGCATCATATTTGTGTTTAACAATTGATATTTAATTGTTGGCACCATTTGGAATATAACTCTAAAGGTTGACCCTAAAAGGAATTTTGCACCTTTGCAATGTTTAGCTTCGATATTAGTATAAACTTCTTTTCTAGGGCTGCCTCATGAAATCTGTGCACAAGATGGAAAGGAATGAGAGCAAGGTATGTAATCTTAAGGAATTTGTTTTAGCTCTATTGAATATACTAGCACATATTTTTAGGGTTCTTATGCTCAGATTTTGGGCTTATAACCTTTGAACCATTAATGTGCATAATGGTCTTCATTGTTGGTGCTCTAAAAGGAGAATGCCGATCCGTTAGATTTTGCAAACCCCTACAATATGAACTTTGTCACCATTTCTGTTTCATCTACTGGTCAATCTAATATCCACTGCATTACTACCCATTTTCATCTTGCATGCCAGTGGATCATTTCCCTGTACTTTCTTGCATTGCATAGAAAACCTAAAAAAAAAATTGAAAACCCTGCAAACTAAATCAGTTCAATGGCTGTCGAACTGGTCTCAGATTGCATCTTCTTGGCTATGTCAGTCATGGTGGGACATGAAGAAGGAGCTTAGGAGGGTCTACCTTCCCCACCCGGTCCCCTCCAACCAGTCCCACCCAACCACCTCCAACCTTCCACACCCAGCCACCTCCCACCAGGAAGGCCATGGTCGGAGGCAAAGAGCCCCACACATGGATGAGCCTCAACCCAACCCTAGGCCGAGCCATTATGAGCAAGTCCATCACGATGCCCTCACCCGAAGTCCCACCTTTATCGAACACTTTCAAACCTTTTCAGATCGGTTGGATAAGAGGTGCGCTTATATTGAGTCACTAGTTTCCCCTTGCCCACCTCTAAGACAGGATGAACCCAAGTCCGAGCCTAAGGAGGTCGTAGCCGGTAGTCTTAACCTAGCGCCATCTACGGAGTCCCTAGGTCCTCTCCTGATTGAATTGTCAGTTCGAGAGTCAAAGTTCGGGGTTTATTTTGATGGGATCATCACGGGATCGACTAGTGGCAGTGGACGATCGACGAGGTGGCAATGGCAACTATCAAACTATCTTCAGCTAGCAGATGTGTTCATGAGCCACATGAAATGATAAATGGGCCTAATATGTGGGTTTTTATATTATTAAAAATAAATAGATTAATAATGTATATATGCACTAATGAGAGATCTCGTAGGAGCCCCATGACCCTTGGGTTTCCAAGGAGGCTTTCTCCCCTCCCCATGAAGTTGTCAGGTGTCCTTTTCCCATCCCATATTGTTAGTATTTAAACAAGCATGTAACCCATGTTGGAGAAGACAATGATATTACAATGAGAAATGTTGTGTTAGCCATGGCTATACTTGTGTTCTCTAATTTTTGGAACCCCACGGGTGAGAAGCCCACAGCCCATGCTCACCCCCGCCATGGAGGAACACCGGCAGCTCCAGGTGCACCACTCCTGAGATGGGAGCGGATGAGAAGTCCCACCCGAAGCCCCAGTCGACCTCCCTGGCCATCCACCACCGCTGCCGCTCTTCACCGCCATCACCACCGTCTCCGACATCAACCACCGCCACTCCCTCCTCCAACCTCTCCTGCTAACGGATAGCCCCCCCTCCCTCTGGCATTACCCAGACGACGCTCCCTTCCCCCTCCTGCGTCTCTCCCTCTACCTCTCCTCCCTTCACCCTCTCCTTTCCTCCACCCCTCTCTCTCTTGTCTTCGCACCGCCGGGAGCCTCACCTTCACCCCTCTCTCTCTCTGTTCTCATCTCCCCCCTCCTCCTTTGCTTCTCCCAACCAGCTCCACTCACTCCTCACAAGCCCCACTCACGTGAAACCACCCCCCCAAGTATCTTTCTCCCTTCCCCTCACTCTCTCTGAACCCATGGGACGGTCCCCTGTTTGGAGCAGGGGATCCGCAAGGGCCCCCATCCCCTCCTCTCTCTCTTTTTACCTGGCCACCTACTTTCCCCCTCCTCATCTCCTCTCCTCACCACACCTGCACTCAAGCTCACGCCTTCAACCTTTCTCCCTCTCGCTGCATACACCATCATCGCTGGCGGCACCCTTCACCTGCACACACTGTACACCCAGCTCCCACCGGCGTGGTGCCCTTCCCGTGTTGGTCCCTCTCTTCTCAACCCACACACACACCCCCCCGCACTGTACTGCCTCTCCCTCCCTTCTCTACACACCCTCTACGGCCTCCACGTTCACCCGCGACAACTGCACCCTACACACACGCAACACACACTCGCGAGCACTGTCCCCCCCCCCTCCGGTTGCCCTCCTCTCTCCTATTTTCTTCGCCTCCGCATGCACACGCAGCCGCCGGCCTCCCTCTCACTGTCACACATGGCCGCTCACACCCCCGGGCTCTCATCTTCCTCTCACTGCACACACCTACACGGTTTGCCTCCCTCGCTTCCCACTCCTTTTCATTCTCTATACAACACACTCACAAACCGGCTACCTCCTTCACCCCCGACGTGGCCCATACATGCAACGTACGCCCACCGCGGAACGACACAAGAGGTCACCTGCAGAGATTGCCGCGAGCTCCCCAGCCGGTCGACGTCCCCAGACGCGCGGGCGAGCAGTTCCCGCCTCCATCGGCACCCCTCCTCTTAGCAGACCGTGCACCAGCCGGGCATCCACCTACCACCATCTTCGGCAACACCACCGCACCTCCTCCCTATGGCCTGCCGCGGCACCCGTCCCCCAGCCCGCCATGCAGAGCCAGAGAGACCCATAACCGGCGCCAACACTTCTTGCCGTCGTCATCGCCATCTCTGTGTACCAATGCCGGCGAGCTCACCATCGAGCAGCCTGGCAAGCTCTCTCCATCGGCAGCAGAGATTCCTCCAGCAAAGCAGAACTGCCGACCAGCTCTAGCCTCCCCACCGGAGCAGTAGCCATCCAGGAGTGGCAGTAGCCATTCTCCCCCCCCCCCCCAGCACGACGACGCCCTCCTCCAAGCACGGCGAGCATGACCCCTCCGAGGTATGGCAACCACGGCGGCCTTACCTCGCCCCACAACGCCAACAGCCTCAACTACCCCCACCTTCCTTTTGATTGGAGAAGATTTAGAAAAGAAAAGAAATAAAGGAGGTGAGAAGTGAAGCAAATTGGATTAGTCGAAATAAACCTCGGCACTGAGAATGATCCCAGGCCGACCTTCCTCAGTGCCCTCTTGTCACTTGAAGAGAGGGGGCGATACATGAAGCTACTCCAAGAATTCCGAGACTGCTTTGCTTGGAATTATAAGGAGATGCCAGGTCTTAGCCCTGCAGTTGCCCAGCATATCCTGGCCATTGACCCTAAAGCCGAGCCGGTGAAGCAACCACCTAGGCGAATGAGGCCCGAACTAGCAAGACAAGTCTGCAAAGAAGTCGACAAGCTGAAAGATGTCGACTTCGTAGCTGAAAATCAATATACCACGTGGCTGGCTAATATCGTGCCTGTCAATAAGAAAAATGGCCAGATCCGAATCTATGTGGATTTTCGAGATCTGAATAAACCTATCATCAGAGTAGAGCTAGTTTAAGGAGAGTTAGAAATGCTGCCTCACATCTTGAGTTCAGGCGGGATCAGTGGCATCCTAGCATCATCATCGGACATATTCAGTCCTTCAGAGCTTGATATTCTTGCCCCCAGACTCACACGCGAGGTAGTATAATAGCACGTATCTACATCGGGTAGCAAAGGGTGCCCCCACTTTTCCCGGGGTCGACTGGCATGGTGGGAGGTAGAAGCTTCGGTTTGATCCACCTTTGTCAACATGAAGCATATCTCTTCATCTTCTTCTTCTTTAGCAGCTTGGCTCGTGTTGGACATGGCTGACAGTGTATTGCAAGAGAGGACCATGCCTCCTCTTCTATCTTTTAACTTCTTCTTCTTTTTCTCATCTGTGGCCGGTACCTGGCCCTACTGCGTGTCATCTGGTGCTCTTGGCACTCCAGATTTCTTTTTTGCATCTTGTATCGGGTCCGGGGATTCGAAGTGCTCCCGTGGGACATATTCATAGGTGTGCACTTCAGACAACTCTTCAGGTAACTGCTGGTGTATAGATACCATATTGATAGTTCTCTTGAGATCGGGCAGCTCATGAGGGCGTGCGGGATCCTCCTTTTATTCGCCCATCTGGAGCTCTTCCTTCTTGATCAGGCCTTCGATAATATCTTTAAATACATAGCAATCTTCAATAAATTTTCCAAGCATTTCTTGATATGGGTACAAGTGGGGGTCATCTTTTCTTCTAGCATCACCTGGCCTCTTCAACTCTAGAAGGACAACCTTATTATATTTGGTGGCCCATTCAAACAAGAGCCAAGTCTTATCCTTAGGGAAGGAGTAGGACTTCATCATTTTGGCTCGCAAGGGAGGGCCTTCCTATTGTCCAGCATGCTAAGCCAGAGGAGGGCCGGTGACACCTTTATCTTTATCTTTTTACTGCTCAAACGCCTTGAAGTCGAATGTATGAACTTCCTCAGGTGTGGGCCATTTATCGGCTGATTTAGTCTTCTGTCTTGAGGCTGCAAGGGCAAAGGAGTATGTGGAGTGGAAGGCCTCAATCTCTGCCACCACACTGTTCAATCAATTCAAGGACCTAATTTTGATTCCAATCATTTTTTCAAGGATCCCCGACTTCAAATTTTGTTTGTAGATTTACACTACGTCTTCATGATGTGGCGGCTGCTTGCATCTCATGCTGAGATTCTGTCATATTTTAATATATTTTAAAATAGTTTCATCATTCTTTTGCTTAGAAGCATATAGTTCGGACACAATCACTTCTCTTTCAACAACGTGAAACTGTTCCCAGAACTGTCTTTGTAAATCTGGCCAGTCACTGATGGACTCAGTCGGTAGGTTTGAGTACCATTCAAAGGCGAGCCCCATGAGTGAGGATCTGAAGAACTTCAATAGGTACGATTCATCAATCGTTAGATCACCCATCACATTAATGTAGTAGGCTATATACTCTTTCGGCGAACCTTATCCGTTGAACTTATCAAAGTTTGGCAGTTTACTGATGCCTGGAGGCATTCTTTTGGCCGTATGATGGACAGGGTAAGGTACCTTGTACATATTAAAAGTCGCATAATCATCACTATCCCTATCGGCCAGCTTCTTCTCAATCATTTGTTCTATCATCATTATTCGCCATCGCCTAATCGACTGGGCCTAAGCAGGAGTGAGCATGATGCATCTGCGGTATCACCACTATCGCTTGAGGCGTAGAGTCGATCCCCTGGTATGGAAAAACTAGGTGTTGCATTGTAGTGGTGTCTTGTCACTGGCGGAAGTGGCTCCTATATAGCTAGGCACCGACTGAGATGCGGCTACCTGTGGAAGAACTTTGAAGATTTGGCCATTGTCCCCTGGTGTCCTGGGAGGGGCTTCGGCCTGCTTGGATGTAGATGCACATGCAATCTTCTCATTCAGCTACTTCTTCAATATTTCAATTTCCTATTGATATTCCTACAGCAGCATCAGTGCCGCCGGGTCATGCGTAGAGGGAATGAAGGTGCCACCTCTTTCCTCAGCTGGAATTTCATTAGATGATGTGGATGGCCTCCCACCGTCATCTTCAGTCGTGATGACATTGACAGTCACGACCGCAACACTCTCATTTGAGCTGGTTTCCTTGGCGAGGATCCGCAGCACCTTGTTGGGTGTGCAATTGGATCTGGAGGGGGGTGAATAGATCCTGGCGCGCTCGACACGATCGTCGATCCGCCGCAAACCCGACGCCTTGCCGACGCCATGCGCCACGAAGGCCTCGCATCGCGTTATGTCGAATTCGCCGACGAGGGACACGGCTTTCACAAGGCCGCCAATTTCGCGCACGCCCTCGAACTCGAAAGGGCGTTCTACAACGATGCGGGCGTCGACGTGCAGACCCAGCCGCGCACATCTGTTCGCCCTGCCCATTTCAAGAGGTTAGCCATGCAACCCCCATCCGCTACAACAGACGGCGCAGCTTTGCCGCCAACGTCCGGTCCCGCTCCGATCGCCAACGACTGGATCGCGCAGGTGCCCCCCTACCGCCCCGGCGGAGGCGGCAATGCCGAGCTTCGCGATGCGGTCCGTTTGTGCAGCAACGAAAACCCGTTCGGCAACACGCGTCTGCGGGACCTGGGACAGCGCATCGCCGGCTGCAATGTCGCGCTGTATCCGGACAATGACTATCCGGGCCTCAAGACGGCCCTTGCGCAGTTGCACGGCGTGCGGGAGAGCCAACTGCTGATCGGCAACGGCTCATCCGAAGTCCTCACGCTGCTGGCTCGGACCTTCCTGTCCCGTGGTCGCCGGGCGCTCTGCTCAAGCTATTCGTTTTCGCTTTACTCGATCGTCACGTCGATCGCGGGCGCCGATGTGCGCCGCGTGCCGTCGCTCGACTACGGCCACGATACCGGCGCGTTGCTGTCCGAGGCGGGACACGCGCAGGTGATCTTCATCGACAACCCCTGCAATCCGACTGGCCGGCATCTTTCAGGAGAAGCGTGGACCGCATTCATGCGCGAAGTCCCGGCGTCCACGCTTGTCGTGATCGACGAAGCCTACGCCGAATACGTGACGCGTCCGGACTTCCGTTCCGGCATCCGTCTGGTCGACGTGTATCCGAACCTGATCGTGGTACGGACACTGTCGAAAGCCTACGGGCTTGCGGGGTTGAGGCTGGGGTACGGCATCGCGGGCGAAGCGCTGATCGGGCAACTCGAGCGCGCCCGCCCGCCGTTCAACGTGAACGCGCTGAGCTGCGAACTGGCGAAGGCGGCGCTGGCGGATACCGGTTTCCTCGATGCCTGCCGTTTGCACAACGCATCGGAACGCGACCGCATCGAGACCCATCCGGTCATCGCGCCGTATTGCGTGACGAAGAGCCAGGGCAACTTCATTTTTCTGAGGGTACCTGGCGCCGCCCGCATCGCCGAAGCGCTTCGGCAGCAGCACATTCACATCCGGGCGTTTCCCGAGTACCCCGATCACCTGCGCGTGACGATCGGTACTACAGAGGAAAACCGACGCTTCATCGACGCCTTCGCGGAAGTGAACGCGTGCCAGGAATCCGTCTGACTTGCACAGGTCATACACATGAATGCATGGTCTATCCATCGAACGACATTGCGTGACCAGGTTTCCGAAACCGAATGGAGCGCGCGGGTCGAGCTCGCCGCAGCATACCGGATCTTCGCGCATCTCGGCTGGACGGAACTGATCTACAACCACCTGTCGCTGCGGGTGCCCGATCAACCCGGCTGCCTGCTGCTCAATCCGTTCGGGCTCGCGTACGACGAGGTGTGCGCGTCGAATCTCGTGAAGATCGACCTCGACGGCCACTGCATCGGCCCGTCGTCCTGGCCGGTGAACGCAGCCGGCGTGACGTCGCACTGCACGATCCACCGCGGCGTCCCGGACGCGCATTGCGTGATGCACATTCACACGACCGCGGGAGTGGCCATCGCCTGCTCTCCCGAGGGACTGACGATGAGCAGCATCTATGCCGCACAGTTGAGCGGGCTGGTCGCCTATCACGACTTCGAAGGCATTACGGTCCATCCGGACGAAGGTCCCCGCCTGCTCGCCAGTCTGCGCGACAAGCCGGCGCTCGTCATGAGAAACCACGGCCTGCTGGCGTGGGGACGCTCCGTCGCGAATGCGTTCACGACCTTGTGGCTCCTCAATCGCGCTTGCGAAGTCCAGCTCGCCGCGCGGTCGATGGGGCCGATGCTCGATATCCCGGTTGACGTGCAGCGCAAATGCGCCGCGGACTCGTTCCATTTCAATCGCGATTACGGTGCGGGCCAGGATGTGTTCGACGCGATGATCCGGCGCATCGACCGGTTGGATCCGTCTTACCGGACATGACGACCGCGCGCTCCTCCGGACCGTCCGTCACGGTCATCGGCGCCGGCGCGGTCGGCTCGCTCTTCGCCGTCTATCTGTCGCAGGTCGGCGCACAGGTATCGGTGCTGGCTCGCGGCGACGCCGTACTACCGCTCGCCGCGCGCGGCCTGATCGCGCGCCATGGCGCAGCGGTGCTGCGGGCACGACCACGGATCGTCGAGAACGGCGCGCAGGTCGGCGTGCAGGACTTCGTCGTGCTCGCGGTGAAGAGCCATCAGGTGAACAGCGTGGCATCTCATCTCGATGCGCTGGTCGGCCAGCACACCTGCGTCGTCACGGCGATGAACGGACTGCCGTGGTGGTTCACCGGGCGTCCTGAACCGTCGCCTGGCCTCATCTTCCGGCAGTAATTGCAGCAAGGATACTCTTCTTCCCGGAAGCCCTGCTCCAAATAAAAGAGGGGAACTATCGTACCACTTGTATTAAAAAATGTAAGGAAAGTGGGGCTGCTAGCTAGTCCACTTGTATTAGATGAAATGGGGCTATCGATTTACTAGTAGAAGAGGAAAAATGTGAGAAAAATAGAAAGATAAAAATGGGGCTGCCTTCTGAAGGGAGAAAATGGGCAACCGAATCACCTTCTAAAAGGAGAAATAGGACCACCGGAGCACTTTCTAAAAGGAAGAAAATGGTCGCCGTATTGCTTTCTAAAGGGAGAAACTGGAGCATTTATGGCATCGTATCACTAATAGAAGAGGCTACCGTATCACTGTAATTGGGGGGAAAATAGAGTATTGTAAAGCTTTGTGGAAATCACGTCATGCGGAGGCGACAGAGGAAATGATCATGTAGGCTACTAATCCCAAACCCCTGGCGATCTTTTCCTTCCCACTGATGGACTGCAGGGAAAGTATAAGGGCCCAGTGCCCATCCATAGGCAGTCTTTGATACGAGTCCAAAGAACAGCAAAAAAGATAGTCCACACGGTCCTAAACTTCATAACAGATGGGGAGAGGAGGAGATTCAGGCATTCTACATCTCGGGGTCCCTCTCACCACTTAGAGCAAACTCCGAACGCAGACATCTGGGGGGGGGTTCCATGATCGGCCAGACACCCATGCTCGAAGCCTTGCATCTGGTATGTTCGATATATACCATCGGTGAGGGAGGGGGAAGACATTCATTGCAACATAACAAATGCACACAGGAGGCTACATCAACCCATAAACAAAATCGGATTGCCAAGACTTTTATTTCCAGAAGAAAAAAGAAGTACAGAATGTAGCCCTCATTGGGCATAATAAAAAAACAACATGATTGAAACCCACCTCGGGTGGGTTGCCTGAGAACTCCTTTTCCCTCTCCCTTTCTTTCTCTCTCTTTTTCTTCTCCTTTCCTGGATGCCTTTGCACTCTCTCCTTTGCATTTTTTCTTTATGTTCTCTCTTTCTCTCGGAGTCTGCTTCTTCCTCTTTCCTCCGCTGTGTGTCTCCTTTTTCTTCTAGTGTAGCCCTTTATATAGGGGTACAGGTTGGCTTTGTTCGACAGGTCGGCGGCACCGACAAGTGTCGATCCACGGACTTGGAGGGCTGTTGGTTGAGAGCGCGCCATGCTGCCAGATGAAGGGCTTCATGTTGGGCTACTGATAGAAGATGCTTGAGTGCTGCCGGATGAAGGAGCTTGAGTGTTGCAGCTTCAAATCTTTAGGAAGCACTATCGGATGAAGGGGCTTCAGTGCTGCTGGTTCAAATCTTCAAAAAGCACGCCGATTCACGGTGAACCAGCACCACTTTAATGTTACAGTGCCGTGGTTGGTCTTTTCTGGAGTTTGCCTATTTTGGACTCATCCATATGCTTTTGCACTACTGAGTTCTCACAGTCGAGTCCACAGCACTGTGTGTTCAAGAGTGCCTCAGCCTTCTGTAATTTTGAATTTAATTCATCCGACAGGATGCAAGTTTATGATGATGTAGTGTTGCATATGAGATATGATACTACCATAACCCTTGTTGAAGTCTGGCCTATTTCGAGCTATTCTTCTCTTTCTTCACTGTCAGGTTCTCACAATCGAGTCTACAATAGTGCATTTTTAGGAGGACCTCAGCCTCCTATGATTCTTGTTATATCGTGATGTCAATTTTTGGACGTCGACATTGATGTATCTCCTCTTATGCAGTTTATGTTATCATCATATCATGTTGTCAGAATTATTGATAAGCTCCTTTGACCGTCTGACAAAAGTTTGAAACCCCTTCAAGATAGCGAGCGCATCGATTCTACTGACGACGGCTCGCTAGGAAGGGAGCATTCTGCATGGTGAAACCCATTGCCGTATCTACCAGGGAAGACATACCTGCTAGCATTGATTCTGGGCCTGGCTCGCCTAGGACAACCTCCAAGCAGTCAGGCTTTTTGATGACACCCCGATAATAGTGCCATCACTCACCATCTCCTCAACTGCTTTAGTCTTAAGCATGTTTGAACTTGATGTAATCATTAACACATCTACCATCTGCTTAGTTGATTGTGCAACATTTTTTAATCATTGCGTTCATTTTGTGTGAGCACATGCGAATCACTCTAGGAGATATTCCTGTGTTGCAGTCTGTGACATCTAGCAGTCAAGCCCCAGCTTTCATAGGCCCCATGCCAGAACCGACCCTACTGCCTGTTGTAAGGACACACATAGGGGACCCACTATTCATTTTGAGGCTTGTTGTATTTGGTCTGCCTTCAATGCTACACCCACTACCTCGACGCTTGGACACACCGCTGGATGCTCATATTCTTGGAGATATAACTCTCTTGTGCATGAGCCACGAGCAGATGCGGGTCATTTGGGAGAAGCTTCAATGTCTGCATTCATGGCTACCTCCCCGTCTGCTGAAGTCTCTGCCCCAGCTTTTGTACAATATACTGTGGCACCTAGCTCACACTACAAGAAAAATGGGAAATACCGACGTAATTTTTCGATAAAAATATTTTCGTCGAAAAGACGTCGGAACTAGTATAACTTTTCAACGAAAAAAGCCCCAAAAATCTCTTGATTGATCACTCAAGGTGATCAATTTATAGAGTTCACGAATCGAATCAACATTAATGACGGTACATCAATAGAGAGATGTGTCCGAATAATGCATCTGCAATTGACGCCTCTCTCAACGTGTTGGGTTGAAGATATTTGAGAGCACATATAAGAACGGGAAACTCAAAAATTTTCTAAAGGGTGCTATCTCAGTGTTGTGTTTTGTACGGAGACTTTAGTCCCACAGTGGAAAACACAAAGAGGTGAGGGGACCTTATAACCCCAAGGGCCCTCAAGATTATGTCTTATAGACAATAGTGGAGTTGTGTTGGATCCCATCACACGCATGTGTCAGTGTCGAGTTGGGCTTGCACTGGCACCTTTATTGGAGAGAAAGAGAGGTCTCCGAACTGTCGATTTGGAGGTGAACCGTCGTGGACCTATAAAAGGGTGATTAATTTTTTCCTAATCACAGTTTACCCTAACTGTGCCGCTTTGCACTTCTCAGAGGAATCGCTCGCGTACTTGCTCTCTCCCTCTCGTCTCTCCCTGTTTCGACTCTGACTTGCTGTCGTCATCGTCCGCGTCGCCGACGTTCCTTTTGCCGCTCGCTAGGCCATCTGTGGAACACCTGTGTGTGCGTGCTGCGATCTCCTTCGCCGCTCTTCGCGTGCACAAACGTCGTCCCGTTCGTTTTACTCTCTAGCGCCCTTTTACCTTCGGTGTTCGGTGCATACTCTTCAACCTTTACTCTTTTGTTTTGAAGGGGGTCGAAGTTTCTTATATAGTATGTCTACGAGATTCTTGAGAGTGCGCTCAATACTCTCGTGTTGGTAGTCGTATCCTGAGGGAAGACCATCGTACCCGTCACACCGTTCTAGTGGGGGCGATATCTTCTCCAAAGAGAGTCTCTTTGAGGCGCTTCTACCTCGTCTGTGTCTTTTATTTACCTGTTTTATTATTATGTTTAGTTCTGTAATCATAGTTATTATTATTTTTATTTCTCGGTCACTCTTGATCGAATCAATCCCGTATGGACTTGTACTATGATTTGCCGTACATATATTGATGTCTGGTTGTTGTCATGATATTGTCCTACTACACTGTTTATTTCTAGCACAGCGGACGTATTCATCCATAAATCACGCGATCTTAAATGACAACATATAGCGAAAGAACAGTAACATACAGTGAGAAAAAGATTTCCAACCATGTGGAACGGCATTGTTTTATTACACTACCAAAATCTAACAAAGCAGTCGTACATGGATATTACTCCCTCTTTTGCTTTTGATCGGTCGTTCTTCTTTCGATCGGCATCACACACGGTGGCTTCCTCTATTAACCAACCCATCGAGACGTACGGCCGAGGTGTTGTTTGAATTGGTTTTGCCTCATTATTATTGCTGAAGGCAATTGATTTCGGGCACCTTTGTTAACCGATTGCGATTAACTTACTCGACTCCGAAAGATCGAGTAAGTTAACCGACCCCAATTAAACAGGTTGTGTGTGAGGAGAGAACGGGACCCACCACTCTCTCTCTCTCTCTCATCCGCTGAGTTATCCTAACCCCATGTCAAAGAGACCCTTCGGGCCTGTTTGATAAATGAATAGGACAACTCTTCGTCGATTACATGTCAGTCACGATGTCTTATTCGCCGGCAACATCGCTGAATGGGTTTGATAGTAACCGGGTTACGTATGGTGAAACAATCCATTTTATTCTTATTACCTCTGTCAACTCGAGATTATGTATCCGAGCTGCCAAGACGAATACGAAACGAACACGGGTAAGTTATTCTTATCCATCCAACAAACGGGCCCTTCAGGATTATCTCGAGAAGAGTACTTCTTCTTCCACCGCCCACGTCTGCATCACCATCGAACCCATGGTTGCAGTGCTATTGGTCCCCATATCGGAATTCGGATTGTAAAAGAATTCAGAATACAGATGAGAGACAAAAGTGTTCTTGCATCATCTCTCATTTGTGATGATTCGTGATGATCAAAACGAGTATAGAAACCCCAAATTATACATCGATTAGAATCGACCCCACTTGAGATTAAGAAATTGTAGTCTAATTAAATTTTCGGATCCTTAACTATCCACATGTTTTATACCATATATCTTGCTCGTATTCCTTTGAAACTCCTGCCCGAAGGTGGCCATCGGCCTCACGTGGAAGTGTGAATGGTGGATGAACAGAGAGGCCCACGCCTCTGCGGCTGGATCCGGATATTCCAATTCCCATCCCCATCGCCGTCTTCTTTCTTCCCCTCCTCCTTCTTAACCCTCGGCTCCACCTCCACCACTACCACCTTATCCGAAAAGTGGGCAGCGAACACGCGGGCATGTGAACGCTAGGAAGAAGGGCACCACCTTGGCTGCAGCAGTTTTCACGTTGCTTGCAAATGGAAGGTGATCGACCAGTGTGATGTGGGAATTGACAGATTCCTCCTCCTCATCCTGCTTTGAGTTTAGAATCTTGGCCTTTAACAGTGTGTGTGCGCGCACTTTCGAGTCGGGTTAACTCGCACCGGATCAGGAGGAATATAATTCAATACGCATCCTCGAGTTGTCAAACCTCTCCCTCTCTTCTCAGGCGGCTGACGGAGGTGGACAGGGCGGTGGAAGCAACGCTCCTGGGGTGAGGAGCGACGGGCACAGCGCGAGGATCGCGATGGTGGAGGTGATCCGTGGGATCGCGAGCCGATGGGATTTCTAGCGGTGTTTCGTGATGGATCGACGTCCTCGGCGTGCGGAATTTTCGGTGGAGGTAGGGGGATGGATCCTTGGCCCTTGTACTTCCTTCCCAGTGATTTTGGTAGGCCGAGGTGAGCCGAGCGGGGTTTATTTCGCGTTGGGGTAAAAATTACATGTTTGGAGTGAGCGGCGATTTTCGGCCCATTCGAGGCCCGATCGTGGTTTGACTTGGATTTTTGGGTTCTGGGAATGTCCGGGGATGAATTCCTCTTGTTTTCCCCTTCACACGGGTGTGAACGGGCCGTGGAATGGATTTTCCAGTGGTTTCTGCTGTTTTCAGGCTCGGGACGACCTTGCAGTCCTTCCAGGGACCGCTAGGGTGTGAAGCGGTCATGTGGAGACCGCTAGGGTCCCCTGTATGTCGGTTCGAGTCTTGCGGTCGCGTGATGGACCGCTGGGGGACCTTAGTGGTCTGGTGGAGACCACTAGACGGTGTCTTGCGGTCTGGGGGTGACCATTTTCCGGTTGGAGTCATTGTAAGGTCAGTGGGGTAGCGGCCTTGCGACTGACCGCTAGGCATAGCCTAGCGGTTAGGCAGAGGACCGTCACTCTCGTCACTCTACTTGGCAGTCCGAGAGTGACCACTAGGGGTTTGGTTCGTCTTCGACCCTTGCGGTCCTGGCTGGACCGCTAGGCCAGGGTTTGCGGTCTGGAGGAGAACGCCAGGCTCCCTAACGGTCCAGAGAGGACCGCTAGGTGATTTTTGGTGTCGTCGTGCCCGTTTTGCGTCTTGTTGGTCTCCGGTCGATCCGGTTGAGACCCAATGATCGACCTATGACCCCGTGAGTGTCCCGGACACCCCGTGGGGACCGTGACTGTATTTTTGTATGTCTGAAGATACTGTGTTATCTTGATTAACGTGTCATGGGTCTTGGGGTCCCGGTGATCCCGTGTGTGTTCTGAGCTTACTTGTTTGCATTAGATCGAGTCACCGTCAGTCGGTACGAGTGCGGTGGGCCTTCCCCGCACATCGTGGGTTTCTCCGAAAGGTGGTTTCCGAGTGGACTATGTGTATGGCCTTGGACTGTAAGTCTAGTTGACCAGCCTGAGGCTGGAAGTTTTTCTTATGTCCCGTGGATGAGAGATCCACTCGGCGGCTTGTGAGCTGCCTTAAGAATTATGTCATCGTGTTTTCAAACCTAAGGATTAGGCCAGATTGACGGCACTGTGCCGTCACGTGTAGCGGTCTTGACCCGAGTCTCGTGACTCAAGGACCGTTGGGTTATTAGGTCTAGTGGGCTGTCCAGAGTTTGGTGGCCGTGAGCCACTTGTTACTCCGTGTTACTCGCGATGGGTGCATGCGTGATTTTTAGTGTTCACGTTTAGTGAGCCCCCACTAGTAGTAGCTTTCCTACGCATGCAGGTGTGTACCCACTTGGGAGTGGTGGAAAGCGTGACCCGAGTCAGATGGTTGTTAGGCTGGTTACCGTAGGGCCCCCACGCGCAGCCTGAGTCCGGGCTTCGGGGGAAGAACTAGCTAGAGGGTTTGACCTAGGGTGCATGGTCTGTGTGTGCACACGTGACTGGGGGCGTCGGACCCGCGCTGACAAGCGCGACCCCAGTTAGTCCTTATTTTGTGTTCCTAGTTACTGTGCGGTGTCTCAGTCTCCGCCTGGGGCGTCGTAGCAAGACACCTGAGACTACGGACTAAGTCATCAGTGGACACATCTGGCCTTACTTCTGGTGGGCGGTACTCCCGTCACGTGACGCGAGTTATCGTGTCGTGGGTTTTCGTTTCCCGTCTGCGAGATGGGGTTTCGTGTGTAGTTTCGGACGTTCTCCCAGAATTGAGGTCTAGGGTTTCCGGTGAGCGTCACCGAGGGCTTCTCCCTAGACGGTGTAGAGTTCACGACGATGAGGTCGTGACTGTATTTCCTGACCGCGTGATTTCAGTGGGCCCTTGTCGGTGAGGATAGGCCTCCACGACAGTGGCGTCGTGTCATTTTCCTGGTAGCATGACTAGGGCAGTCGTAGTCTAGTAGTTCATGTTCTGGTAGTCCCACGACTGTGAGATCAGGGCGTTGAGTTCTGGTACTGTAGGAGTAGCTATAGAGCCGAGATTTTACCGGCCACTGTGGTTACTGTTCCTGCTGTTACTATTGTTCTTGCTGTAGTTGTTGCTTTCCGTACCGCCATTATTTTCGGTTGGGGTTTTGCGGGATGCCTACTGAGCCAGTGATAGGAGGCCCACCCCTAGTTTTCAGGTGTGACGGTTCTTCCTCGAGATTCGAGGGCACTACGCGGTGGTTCTTAGTTGCCAGTTCGCTGGGCCGAGTGTTCACTTGGTATTGGGTACATTTTTCTACCTTAGACTATACTTTCTGTTGGATTGAACTCTATTGTAGTTGTTATTTATTTCTGTTAATTATTGAATTATCCTGCTTTATTTCCTATTTCTGTGTATCACATATATTGAGAAATTGAGGTTTGATGTAATGAAATTTGATACTTAAAAACATGTAATTGAAAAATTGACTCAATCATGTGCCGCTGCGGGAGGGGAGTGGGCCTGAGAATGGAGGAAGGGAAAAGGCTTGGGATCTTAACTCACAGGACTGCAAAGTGCAGCCTGTGAGTTGAGGAAGGCACTTAATTGGGCGGGTCCCGATGGAACGAACTGGGCTAGACTGGCCCGGTTTGTTTGGGTTTCTTTTAGTTTTTTTAATAGGTAGTGGTACCGATATCGATACCAGTCGGTGCCATCCGGTATGGTACCGTGACGACCCGCCTGATACCAGTACGTACTGGGCGGTATTGTGTACCATCATCCCAGGTACCGCCACATTTCTCCCGACGAAGACCCTCATGACGATCCACTTGGCGGTGAGGGTAAGCAGTCCGAAGGTGGTGCCTAGGAGTCCAGGACGTGCATCACCTGTTGGGTGTGACGTTACCCTCATCGTGACGGCATCCCATCGGCCATGGGAAAGCAGGCGTGGACGACAACAGGCGTTGCTCTTAGGATCCTCCCGCTCCTCTACAACCGCTGATGGTGATCCGTCTTCCCCTGTATGATCTGATCTTGACTGTTGAAGTCGGAGCATCGCAGCCGCCTCCCCCTTTTAAATAGACGCGGGAAGCAATCACAGAAGAAATTTTCCTTGCACTAACGCTTCCTGCTTGTGTGATTGCCGTGCATCTTCTTATTCAGCGAGCATCGTTGAGTGTTACGCAAGAGTCTTGAGGGGCAGGTTTTCGTGCTTGGGCTAGTTGATCTCATCTTCCAATGGGATCTGCTGGCTCCAAGTGTGGTTCTTGGTTGGACGGATCCTATAGACCTGGATGGCTGGCTCTAGTGAGCGGCTCATTGACCCTACCATCAGATACTGATTCGTCATCCCGAGGGGCAAGCTGGTCACTCCTCCCTTAGGAGCAGACTAGTCGGCCTCTCCTTATTAGTGGCTGCTCGATTGACTCTAGCGAGCGGCGCGTTTGCCTTTCCGATGAATGTAAATTCGATGTTTGTCTTTTTGAGGGGCTGGTTGGTCATTTCTCTCTTAGGAGCAAACTAGTTGGTCCCTCGTTGGTGGTGGTTGCTCAGCCAACTCTGACGAGTGGCATGTTCGCCTTTCCAACAGACGTAAGTCCAGAGGTTGCTATTTCGAGGGGCTTGTTCGTCCTTTTCTCCAGTCGGGAGCGAACTGGTTCGCCTTCCTCTTGGAGGTATAAGGCCCCCAAGTAGAGTTCCTGTAATTAAATTATGAGAAACATTACATTGTAATAGGCTCCAATCTTTATTGATAGTAAGCCTTCAAGTTTACAGGATTCCAAGTGCGAGAGACTTCTCGACCGTTGAGCGTGGCGAGTCTGTACGCCCCTTTTCCGAGCACTTCCACAATTCTCTATGGACCTTCCCAATTGAGAGCCAATTTCTCTGCGGCTGCTCATGGGTCTGTGACACTGGCGCGCTGTAGGACCAACTCACCAGAGAACAAGAGCACCCGAGCATTGTGATACTGAACCAATCGCTGCTGGCAAACCATCAGACGTACTCGGGCTCGCTCTATGTCCTCGGATAGTAGGTCCAAGTTCTCCCATAGTGTTTGGTTATTGGGCGCCTCGTCGAACCGTCCCACTCTGAGAGTGGGGTTGGAGATTTCCACTACCGCCTCAGCCCCATAGGCTAAATGGAAAGGGGTTTCTCTAGTGGTTGTCCGAGTAATCGTGCGGTGTGTCCACAGGACACTGGGTATTGCGTCTACCTAGGACTCGCTGGCCTGTTACAAGCGGGTCTTGATGCCTTAGAGGAGCGTCTGGTTAACGTTCTCCGCTAATCCATTAGCTTGGGGGTGCCCCACCGACATGTAGTGATTCCAGATCCCCAGTTTCGAGCAATTCTCACGGAAGAAGGTGCTATCAAACAGGCGACCGTTGTTGGTAGTGAGAACTCGCGGGATGCTAAACCGGCAGATGATGCTCCGTAGGATAAACTTCTAGAATGCCTTGCTAGGGATCTTGGTGAGCACTTCTGTCTCCACCCATTTGGTGAAGTAGTCGATGGCGACGATTAAGAACTTTTTCTGGACCTGAGCCTCAGGAAAGAGACCAAAGATGTCCACTCCCCAACAAGAAAAGGGATAGGGGTCTATCAAGCCATGAAGCGGAGTTGCAAGCTGGTGATGCAGATGTCCGAACCTTTGACACTGGTCGCACTGCCGGGCATACTTGAGGCAGTCTTACTACATGGTCGGCCACCAGTACTCTTGTTGGATCAGACTCCTAGCTAGTGCTCGGCCTCCAACGTGGCTACCGCAAAGTCCCTCATGGACCTCCCAGATAGCTTGTTCTGTCTCAGTGGTGAACAAACACTTGAGGAGAAACGAGGAGAGTGAACACCGATAAAGGCGCCTGTCAACAAGCGTGAAATGGGTAGCTTGGGCCCTCACGTGTCGTGCCTCCGAGCGGTCCTTGGGGAGTTACTGTCGGCAAAGATAATCCAAGATGGGGTCCATCCAGGACGACTCATAGTCAATAACATTGACTTGGGGATCTGACTCCTCAATGCTTAGTTGCTGGAGTTCTTCAATCAAGACTAATCGAGAGCTAATCAATGTTAAGGACGAAGCAAGGCAAGAAAGGGCATCTGCTCGAGCGTTCTGCGCTCCTGGGATATGCACAACCTCAAAATGTCAGAGACCTGAGGCGACCTCCTTGACCTTCCAAAGATAGCAGGTCATGACGGGCTCTCGAGCTTCGTATCTCCCTTTACCTGATTAGCAACCAGGAGTTAGTCGATGTAGCTCGCAGGCGGAGGGCTCCTAGGTGCTTGGCCATGCAGACGCCGGAGATGAGGGCATCGTATTCGGCTACATTGTTCGACGCTAAGAAGTTAAACCGAAGCGCGTACTGGAGCTCGATCCCTTTGGGCGAGGAGAGGACCGGACCTGCTCCGCTATCGCTGGAGCACGATGACCCATCGACATATAATTCCCAAGTAGACTCCATAGAAGAGTCACCGTCTCCATCGTCAGGGAGTGTGCATTCAGCAACGAAGTTAGTCAGCGCCTGGGCTTTAATGGCCGTGCTAGCATGGAAGTATATGTCAAACTCTCCCAAGTCAATGGCCCACTTGATCAATCTCCTTGACGCGCCAGGATTCTGGAGAACCTGAAGTAGGGCTTGGTTAGTGGGAACCACTATAGAATGGGCGAGGAGATATAGTTGCAACTTCCGGGCGACCGTCACTAGGGCAAGAGTGAACTTCTCCGCTCAGGAGTGGCGAAGCTCTACTCCTTGGAGCACCTTACTGATGTAGTAGACAAGCTTTGTGACTTTGCCCTCTTCCCGGGAGAGCACAGCACTGTGTGCTCGGCATCACAGATAAATAAAGCAGCAACTGCTCACCGGATAGGGGTTTGGAGAGGACAAGAGGCGAAGATAGGTACCTTTTAAGTTCTTCAAAGGCGTTATCACACTCTTGGTCCCATTCGGCGTGCCCCTTTCTTTCTGGCAGCTTATGCGCTTGCCTGATCAGCTTGAAGAAGGGCAGGTAGTACTCGGAAACACTATAAGAAGCGGTTAAGCGCTGCAACGCAACCGGTGAGACATTGTACGTTGTGTACACACGCTCAGGTCGCTTCATTTCCAGTACCACCCTTATTTGCTCCGGGTTGGCTTCTATCCCCCAATAGGTGACTAGGAATCCAAGGAATTTTCCAGAGCGTACCCTGAATGCACACTTGTTTGGGTTCAACTTCATGTTGTATCTTCGAAGAGTGGTGAATGTCTCCGCAAGGTCTGCTAGGTGTTCGGTCGCTATGTCGTCGATATATACCTCCATGTTGCGAGCAATCTAAGAGTCGAACATGTGGTTGACCAAATGTTGATACGTCACCCCCGCGTTTTTCAATCCGAAGGGCATCCTTATGTAGCAGTAGAGGCCACAGTCGGTGACGAAGATGGTTTTGTCTTGGTCAAGCTTGTGCATGTTGATCTAGTGATAACCGGAGTACGCGTCCAAAAAGCTCAGCATCTAGTGCCTGGATGTCGCGTCAACGAGCTGGTCGATGCGCGACATGGGGAAGCTGTCTTTAGAGATGGCCTTGTTGAGGTCGGCGTAATCGATGCACATCTGTCACTTCCCGTTGCTCTTGAGAACTAGAACTACATAGAAGATCCACTCTGAGAACTGAGTGGGTCTCAACAGTCTGGAGTGTCGCTTGTCGCTCACTTGTTCCCATATGATGGCATGTCGCTCTGGGTTACAGCGGTGCCACCGCTGCTGGACCGAAAAACAGTGCAGATCCAACTTTAGTTGGTGAGTGATCACCTCAGGGGGAATGCTAAGGAGCTCATCTTCGGACCAAACAAACACATCTTCGCTGGCTTCTAGGAAACTCTGGACAACCTTCTTCTCTTCGTCGGATAAGAGGGAATCGATCTTCAAGATCAGGTTAGGGCCTTCTACAATGTAGATGAGGTAAAGGTCCTCGACTGGAGTTCCTTCGTTGATTCCGGGTTCATCCACCCTTGGCTTCTTCTCGAGTGGAGATACTCCGATCGTCTTCTCCTTGGTCGAGATCAAGTAGCATCTCACCCCTGACTTCTCCTACTCTGTGTAGAGTTGAGAACTTGAGTTTTTGGTGATATGACAAGAGGATTCCCTTAAGCACTCCCAAGATTCCACGGCCAATGATGACATTGTATCTAGACATTCCCTTTATGACCGTGAAGTCGGCCACGAAGGTGATCTGTCGTGGAACGGTTCCCAATGTGATTGACAGAGAGATCCGACCTTCGGGGTAGACAGTGGACCCAAAGAATCCGAACAGGGGGGTGTGCAATGGGGTAAGGCAAGAGGAGTTGTTGGCAATAATTTTTGCCTAAAAAAAAGAGAGTAAATTATCCTGGGACAAACTCCCATCCTATATTGCTAAAGCAATGACATCCGATAACCGTAGGCCTCGCCAGGCAAGATCCCTGCAGTGGCCTTGGAGATGGACAACGAACAACAGCAGCGGGGTGAACCTGCAAGCCTCCGGGGTGGACAGTAACAGTGGGGCCAAGTCATCCTCGCGCAAGAGCAGCAGCAGTAGAGGAGTCTCCATCTCCCCTGGACATCTGAAAGAATAGCAGCCACCCAGGCAACCTCCTGCACCAGCGGGGTAAAGAAGCCAAACCCCACTTCTCTCCCCCCCAGGGGTTCCGGTTACCTCCAAGGCCAAGGGTGATCCTAAGGCAATTGTCGCCTCCCTGTTTATGAGTTTGGATTTCTCATTGACACAGGTTGAGTGGTTGACAGAAAAATGGAAAACACACATTGAGAGGGGCCAAAAGAGGTGCCGCGGGGTCATTTGACTCCTCCGACCTGCACGCAACCAACCCCAGAGGTCAGCCCACCCCGCTGGGAAGCCAGCGGGGTCAAACTGACCCCCGTGGGGTCAATTCACCCCGCTGGTCATTCCAACTAAAAAGGTGGAATAAGTCACTCGAGGTGAGTTAGGGATGAGCTATCCGAGGTGACTTATCCGTCTCTAACTCAACCTATTACCAAAGTGACCCTTAAAAAATTTATCCGTGGTACTCAGGAGATCAACCTAACAAATTGTCCAAGGCTAATTAAGTTGTTTGAAGGAAAACACTGTAAATGAGACACAAAATATGTTATTCTAAGATACTTTGCTATGTCTTATGTCAAACTAAATGACCCCTATACGAAAATCTGAGTTGTGATTTGGAAGTGTAAATGTTCTTTACACATCAAAGAGGCATTCGTAATTAAGCCATCCACATTGATGACCTAGTTGGGCATCATCTTGCTAGCTCTCTAGCTACTTAGGGGGCAGCACCTTGTTCGAAAGTAGGAGGAAAGGAGAGAGTTTCCCCTTATAAGAAGAGGAATTCTTTTCACTAGTTTGGAAGAGATGTGAATTTAAGAAGATAAAAATACGAGCTGATTTCTTGGGAAGCATATCTTGCTTTTGAGCATGGAGGACATAGAAATTCAAAGTTTTTGAACTTTTATATGGAGGGATTTAAAAATAATTTGAGAATTCTTAATCCCACATTGTTCATTGACCATGAGATTTGTGGTTTATCTTCTGTGGGGTTCTACCATCACCAATTGTGTAGAATTAAATGAGGATATGTGGACCACACATGTGCGTGCATGTGTTGCATCAAGTGGGGCCTCCATATAGTTGGGCCGAGACCTTGGGCTTTGGGCTCATTGTTCAGATGTCAACAGTCTTCAATATCATTGTAAACACATGACGTCTAAATTGCGCCTCTATGTTTCTCCTCTCTTGCTTGAAGACTAACATTTTGCTCTCTCTCTCTCTCTCTCTCTCTCTCTCTCTCTCTCTTCTAATCGTGTTCGAGACTATGTTCATATGTCAATCACTCTAGGAGTACAACTGGACGATCGTGTGGTGGCCGTTATACCCTAGGACGAGATCGCCGGATCTCTACACATTAGTATAGTGGGGTGAAATCTTCTCTGAGGGCAGTCCCATGGATGTCCTGGCTGATAAGTTTTCTAACCTTCTTTGTTTCATCTTATGTTGCTATTCCATGTATCTGTGGTTTGGGTCTATTTCTAGATCATGCCTTATCCTCGATAAATAACATGATCATCCTGGTTGTCTATTGTTGCATGCTACTTGTACCTTTATATGTGATGATTATGAACATGCTGCATGCTCTTTTATTTCCAGCAATCTTAGATAATATTTCGATAATGCCATCCGGGTCATCTGTTTTTGTATCAAAAGGTGGGCATGTAGGCATGCAAGAGAAGCCTTTTGGGGGGTGCACTTTCAAATGCGGGCAACAGCGTACGAAGATTTAGTTGACCACTGTTGGGTAGATCTCAGTGCTTGAAATGGGAATGCTCTACTACCGAACAAAAAGATCTTGAGACTATAAAAGTGGCTAGTCAGTGGAAGGAGGACCGTTCCCCACCTCCTCTTCTTTTTGTTCCTCTCAATCTCCACTCTTCCTCCTTGCCAACTCCCCAGCCATCATCCTCTTCCCCTCGTTTTACTCCTCAAAAGTTTTTGACTCCCCTCCCTCTCATCTCCTCCCCTTCTTCCCACTCCTCTCGCCTCCTATTCTCCACTTCTTCCCCAATAACAGGGATGAAGGGCGGAAGATAGCATAGGAGATTTCCAATAAGTAGCACTGACACGGTGGCTGATCTGTGGCAGCAACAATTAATGGCTACTACATTGGACACAGCCCCTCCTCTCCCACTCCCATTGATAATCATCAATCTTCCTGCTCCGTTTCTCTCTGTCTTCCTATGACACTGATCTTGGGCTGACCCTGTCACATCGGTGAAAGCAAAGCCCTTGGACCGCCTGGTTGCCCTCAAAGTCGAATTAGCGTTGGGGTCGAATTAGGATGTTCTGATCGGGTTAATATTTGAGTGAGGGTCTCATCAACCTCAAGTGAATCTTTTATAAAATAATACTATGTGCATCAAATCCTACCCACAAAGTCACGTGATTATGTAACATTCATTCTTAATGTCTAAAAAATAAGGTGAAAAGACTATTTTCACACAAAAAATGACGTCCATGTAAAACTTTTTAGCACATAAAATACAAAGTGCACTCGACGGGAATGTAAAGGATTGAAATATTTTATAAGATTGAAATATGCAACACCGACTCATGGTGACGTAAGCCAGAAACGTCACACCCCGGGACCCCTCACGGCGTCCCACACCTGGTCCCCACCTGGTGCCCGGCACCGGTCGGACCACAGGACAACACGTGGATCGAGGCCCGCTCACCTGGGACTCGAATCGGCACGAAAACTACCGGCTGGGCCTCAGACGATGAACGGTCCATCATTGGCCACTCACGGATGCACTATTGAGGTGAAACGACATCTCGGACCCCCAAAAATACGGTCACGGTACTCACGGGGCGTCCAAGACGCTCACAGGCCAAGGGAGGTACGATCGATCAGAGGCTACCTACCCTGGGTCACCCGACGGGGCGCCGTCCTGAACGCGCTAGCATTGACCAGCGCGTTTTCATGACCCCTTAATATGTCATGTACCCACACATGTCCTGTGTAGTGAGATGTATGCATAGGTCTGGGCACACAAACATCATTAATTTCTTCAGCCATCACATCTACTAATTCTTCCACTATAGCATTACTCATGTTTTAGAAGAGTATAATCCCCACCCGCATTAGCTGTCATATAAAATTATTTACATCCATAATATCCTATCATACACATGTATGATATATGACAAATATTATATTACGATGGACAACATCTACTACAATTCTGGAGAATATTGGTAGATTGACATCTTGAGCTATTCAAAGCAAGAGAAAATACAAGAAAGTCATATCATAGACTAACTCACACATGAAACTCAATAGCCATGAACGAGAATGACAAAGATGCCAAACAGTATGACGAAAAGGAAGAGAACGATAATGAAAAGGATAACAATGATAGGTAGGTGATGCATAATAATAAGGGTAGCCCTTCGGTGCAGGTTGATCGGAGGAGGGTTCTCTTCATTCCCGCTTGCCATCACTCCCCTCGAATCGGTAACAAAACTAGTGTTGGTTGTGGCAATGGCTCGGAATGCGTCGTTCACATCTTGAATTGATGTAAATCCCTTGTATCTCGCACCTGAGAACCCATTCACCTGTGCATAGCACTTATACTTCCCCATGATTTAACTGTGGAACACCCTGCATAGCATGTGTTACCAATATATGCCTGAATGAAAGGTATATGAAAAAGTACATGAAACATCCAGATAATAGTACATGCCTAAATGAAAGGTACATGAAACATCCAGATAAAAATAAAATAGACAACTACAGAGAATACTATCACACAGTCAACGCCATGGCTCATGAGTAAACTGACTCAACAGAGGCGATGATTGATCAACCCCAACTTGTCCTCGTCATCTAATGCTATGAACACGGATCGAACATGAGTATCTTGGAAAAGATCTGCACCTGCATACAAAGTTTCCTAAGTGTAACCTGGCAATTCCTTCAATTTTTGGAGACATTCTTTGATTGTGCATGACTGCGCAGAACAGGAAGTTGTAGAAGAATCTCTACTACTAAGATTTTTATACAACTCCGCCATATGGGTGTTCACAACACAATATTTGTTTAGTACATTGGTGGCATTCTCTAACCTCTTATTACGTGTTCCCCTACCAGTCTTGTATGAGGGGATGCCACATATTTTCATCTTATTGGTGGAGGTTGCCTCATCTTAATTTTGTTACTTTGAAGGTGGTGAAGGAGTGAATTCCCCTATGTCGTACTGCATCCACCCATTGACGATGGAGTAGAAGCTTGGAAACCCTGGGAGCTTGGCACGAAGAAGGGGTTAAAATCGCTCTCCAAGTCAACTAGGAGAGCATTAGGTTCAAGACCCAAGGAAGTAAATCGGCGACGATTTGAATCATCAGAACCCAACTATTGGCGGGGTGACTTTTCATCTCCCCAAGATCGCCTTTGTGACAAGTCATTGTCCATTATGATTTCAAATCCTAAACATCCCCTGGACATGGTATTACCGCAGAGAATGTCCATTTTCGCCTTGTACTCATATGGCTTCCCTCTAGGAGCCTCTTGTATTCATTGTTGGACTATGAAACAAAAAGACAAGCTAAGTACCATCTAGTGGACTTGTAGGAGGAACATGACATTTAATGAGTGTGTTCAAATAACAGCTTACATACCGCAATTGTCTCCGACCAAGTACCCTCCTCAGGTGGCGTAGGCATCTTCGTGATGTCATTCCATCCCCAACTAGTCTGTGACAGCAGTTGTTCGAGTGTATGGTATTATTTTTTCAAGTTCTTCCACTTGGTTTGCAAATTATTTTTGTCTACCCCTTTTTTCGTCTGATTATTAAAGGGTCCCATAATATCATTCCATGCATGTTGCTTGAATGTGCCTTGGTTGCACGTGTTCTTATGATATTGGTCGATCAAGAGGTTTAATAATAACTTATCTTCTTTAGTTGTGAAGTTGGTTACTCGTGCTTTCCCCTTACTGTCCTCCATGAACTTCTCTATAAAGAAGGTAAGGAAGACAATCTTCCTTACAATGGTATGAAGTAAATATATAAGAACATAATATGCAGATGAAGTAAAACCATATGACAAGTGGATTAAAATCCTCCCTAATAAAACACCTACATCCAACGCTCAATCAGAAGACAAGCTAAAAACAAACAAACAAGGAAATTTTAATTCTTAGTTACACAGTAAAAAACATTTATTCACAACATGGTTGATAAGGCAACAACCTAAAAGATGTGGCTATTTCATGTTAGCTTAATAAACATTGATTTCAAATCAAACTAGACAACGTGCAAAATCATATAAAATATCGGTCAAATTGAAGTGCAACGAATATACCCAAAATCTGAAAAACAAAGACACAATAACGTTAAACCTTAGTCAGAAGAAAGACATTAAAATCAAAATTGGCATCAATGTGGGAACATTAATTTGTCTATAATAATTATACAGCAACATCCAAAAAACATGAAGATTAAACCACTTATATATTCAATTCATCCCAACTACATAAGCATGGAAAAGAAAATTGAACTAGTCAGAGAATGAAACCTCTGCGAGGAACTAGTTTCGTCCACGGGGTTTGAATAGTCAGAGAATGAAACCTCCGCGAGGAACTAGTTCCATCCACGGGGTTTGAACAGTCAGAGAGTGAAACCTCCACGAGGAACTAGTTCCGTCCACGGGGTTTGAACAGTCAGAGAGTGAAACCTCCACGAGGAACTAGTTCCGTCCACGGGGTTTGAGCAGTCAGAGAGTGAAACCTCCGCGAGGAACTAGTTCCGTTCACGGGGTTTATTGGTAGAAACTAAGATGGCGAAGGGGATGTGCTGAAATCAAAAGGGGGAAGGGAACCGCCACGGGGAATAATCCTCTGTGTGGGTGAGGATAAGAATTAAAGCATGACTAGTGTGGGATTTGACTCTCCGCGGGTCCAACACGACAAAACATGGAAATAAGATCAAAAGAAATGGAAGCGCATGTGGGGGGAAGTGTGATCACCAGAGTTGTATACCTCAAAATGGGGGGAAGTGATCGCGACTCGTTTTCGAGCTGAGGGAGCACGTGGGTTCCTTCTTCCTCTTCCTTCGCCCGGCCGATGAAGAGCGTTTACCTTTGATGGTTACCCTGGCAATAGAGAACAAAACAATGGATCAGGACAATGGCAGTGCAGTATCAGACCCTTCTGACAATAATGATGAGTTCATGGGCAACACACACTTGGTCGGTGTTGTTTTAAACCCCTTTTAGATACAAAAGGGTAGACAGATGATATGATGAATGAACGACAAAGTTATCTCAGGGAGAAGTGCAGTATGAATGATGCATGCACACAACGCAACCAACAGAACAAAAATAAAACAAGACAAAGGGAATGATGAGGCTTATTGGGAGGCCATTGATGGGCTTGAGGGAGAGCTTCTCCAGGATGATGACGGCGCGAGTGAACGGCGTGTCGGAATAACTTCTCTCGTACGTGCTCGGACCCCCAAAAAATCGGCTCCTTTATTTCGCGAACTCAGGGTGTGTTGACGCTGTAGAGAGATGATAAAAGAGGGAGAAAAATATAGAAAAAGAGAAAGGGCTTGGGATGGGGGCTTTAAAAATAATAATAATAAATATATAATATATATATAGGTAGAGGAGGTAGAGAGAAGAGAGAGATATGGAGAGAGAGAGAGAGAGTTCTCTTTCTTTTTGATTTCTTAGGGAGACATTAGGAAAAAATAATGCAAGTAAAGTAAGGAGATGGTGAGGGGGAAGAGGCTTAAAAGTAAATAATAAAGATTAAAGGGGGGGAAAAGAAGTGGAGATAGGGATGAGGATTTAAGAAATAATAAGATTACTTATAAATATATACACACATATATATATCACCCGTGTGCATGTGAGTTAGAGAGAGAGGGGGAGAAGAGAGAGATAGAGAGAGATAGAGAGAAATGGAAGTAGAAAAGTTTTTTTCTCTCTCTATAAAATTCTAGTGAGAGAAGCTCTGGATTGTCTCTTCCCTCCTTCTCTTTCCCTGTTCTTCCATTGTGCTCCCCTCCCTACCAGCGATGGTTGGTGTGGTGGGGGAGGCCCAAACTGCACCAACGATCACTGATGCCGGCACCTCGGATCTGCCCGCGGCAGCACATCGGAAGACTTATGATCAGATGCTTATGGAAGCTCACCACCAGCCTCGCATTTCTCTTCAGCTGAAGCCTCTGGCGTTCACGGACAAGGGCGAACCTACTGTCTTCTTCTCACAAGAAGAAGTGCAGATCTCCTACTCGCACCTTTAGCATGCGATTATCACTAAGTGCTATTATGGCCACCCCTCCATTCTGGAAATCAAGCTCTGTCTTTCGCAGTGCCTCCACTTGAGCTCTGATTTTGTTATAAGTCGATTGAATGCTAGGCACATCCTGGTTAGACTAGGATGTGAAGATGCTTTTCTAAGAATGCTTCTACAAAAAAGTCTTTATGTCAAAGGATTCTTGTTCAGGTTTTTCAGATGGTCTCACGACTTTGACTTTGATGCTGATCTATCTGTTGTGCCTATACGGATTGGTTTCCCATCCCTCCCTATCAATTTCTATCACGAAGATATGCTTCGATCAATAGCCGACAACATTGGTCTGGTGCTGCGGAATCATGATGCTACAGCAGCAATGACTAACACAGCAGAGGCTTTAGTTTGTGTGGAACTGAATCTTGATGTGCAGAAGAAGGACGAAATTTGGATTGGTATTGAAAATGATGGATTCTGGCAGCCGATCAACTATTATAGAGTTCCGCACTTATGCTCTTACTGCCATAAAATTGGGCATCTGGAAAGGGACTGTAAGAAGAAATAGGGCAAGAATGCTGTACGTAAGCCATTGATGGGAAATACGGTTCTTCCCGGTTTCAAGAAAATTCTTCGACAGGAATATAAACCAAGAATGGATATCCTTGGAAGTTCTGATGATGCAGGAAATAGATTTCAGTTTTAAACCAAGTTGCAGAGGAGTTAGAATCTGATAAAGAGAAGATTCAAGACAAGTAAGTCCTTGATGATTTTTTAATTCGTGAGGACTCTAACTGCTACCAACAAGAAGCCTCCACCTCTGGAGTTTTGAAGGAAGTTAACAGTCGCTTCTACATGCTCTCAAATTATCATTTTTCATAATGAAACAATCATGCATCTTGTGTCTAAATTTTTCACAGTAGAGACAATAGATATTTCTTTTCTTAGATGCATGGGGTTTCACATCAGTGTTTTTAGCATGCATATTTGGAACATTCACACTATTTTCCAGATTTTGTTGAGTTCTTGGCATAGTATGTTACTGGGAGTTAGATTTGGAGGAGCTAGGTGTACATGTACTGTGAACAAATGAAGTGTATAACTTATTTTCAAATTTCTTCTTGTTCACAGGATTACATCTCAGCCCTTCTCTTTGAAAATTGATTTTAATGACCCAGTTCAGGGTGAGTCAGCCGAGCAAGGTGAGTCCTAAACAAATCTAAGATTTTTGAAAGATCACTCTGCACATAACATCATAGGTAATTTGCATGATCCCCCTAGAATTAGGTCCTATCATCAGGGTATCAATAATGAAGACTTAATAGCACTTGTGTCTCAAATTGAACACAAAACCATTGATAAGGCCTTACAAGATGAATCTTCGATAAATGCCATGAATGAAGAATTGGGTCAATTTGAAAGAAATAAAGTCTAGAATCTTGTTCCTAGACCTGAAAATGTGTCTGTCATAGGAACCAAGTGGGTCTTTAGAAATAAGAAAAATGAAGATGGAATAATTTCTAGAAATAAAGCCAGGCTGGTGGCCAAGGGATACTATCAGGAATTTGGGGTGGACTTTGATGAATCTTATGCACCAATTGCTAGGATGGAAGTAATCAAAATACTGTTAGCATTCACATGCTCACATAACATTAAACTTCATCAAATGGACGTAAAAAGTGCATTCTTAAATGGCATAATCAAAGAAGGGGTTTATGTTGAGCAGCCCCCGGCTTCAAATTGTCTGTGCTACCTAACCATGTTTTCAAGTTAAACAAAGCACTGTATGGATTGAAACAAGCTCCATGGGCCTGGTTTGACAATCTAACAGAATTTTTGATTAGTAAGGGCTACAACCGAGGTAAGGTGGATCAAACCCTTTTTACAAAAAATTTGGATGATCACCTAAAAATTGTTCAAGTGTACATGGATGATATTATTTTTGGCTCAACAAGCATTGAACTTTGTGATGAATTTGTAGATCTAATGTCAAATGAGTTTGAAATAAGCTTAGCTGGAGAACTAAAATACTTTCTTGGATTACAGGTTCAGCTGATGAAAGATGGCTGCTTCATAAATCAAACCAAATACACAATGAAAATTTTGAAGAGATTTGGAATGGACAAATTGAAGCACATAAACACTCCAATGGGTACAAATACCTCATTAGATGCTGATTTGTCAGGTAAAGAAGTAGATGCAAAATTATACCAAGGTATGATTGGCTCCCTACTATATTTAACTGTCTCAAGACCTGATATTCAATTTAGTGTGTGCATGTGCGCCAGATTTTAGTCTAGGCCTACTGAATTACATCTAGCTACTATTAAATTTTTTTTTAGATATGTCTCAGGCACGCACAATTTATGTAAGGCCTGTGTCCTTGGCGGATCCTTAGTGGTTTGGTTCTGGATTCGATTATGTGAATTTTACCTATTTTTATGAATTTTTAGGCTATTTTCTGGCATTTAATCAGATTAGTTAAAGTGTTTATATAATTATTATGGGCATTTATGTAATTTTAGAGGTTTAGGGGTTATTTTGTAAATAGAGGTTTTAAAACAAAAAAATATATTATTAAAATTTTTATAACCCAATCCCCCCACCCCACTCTCATCACTCACTCTCTCTCCCATCTCACTCTCTCACTCTCCCTCTCTCTCTCACGTCGCCACTCTCTCTCTCTCCTCGGGGGTTCGGGTGAGACAGTGACGGATCGAGACGAGGAGCATACCATTGGACTCCTAGCGACGAGTGGAGTGCGTTGTCGCCCACCTCGGCGCAGTTCACGGCACATGAAGGCAAGACGGGGCGAGAGGGGCGAGGTGGTCTCCTTCCTTGCATGCGGTCTTTTCGACGTTTTCGGCTCGATCCAGGTAGGGGGATGGATTACCGAGCTTGCTAGGAGCCTTCCGCACGGCATGAGCATCGCCGTTGTGTCTTAATAGCATGCCCATTGTCCATTGTCATTTTTCGTGTCATGAACATCGTTCTTTATGTTTTAATCCACCATAAACATCGTTGCTGAGTTTTATAGCATTAGAATGTTGTTATGCATGCGTGGTTTGGCAGGGAAATAGGTTTAGAAGCAAGTCCCGTCGATTTCGATCGACCGAGAGGTGTTTCAATTTCAAACCAAACCCATTCGCAACCCAGACGGGGTGACGGTCATTCCAGTGACTGTCACACTTGTAACACCCCTCATAGGGTGCATTACGTTACTATGGTGGAACAATGAAGGTGCATCACAGATTGTGTAATGGCCGGGCATTCGACCGTTACAGCCCTTTGACCTGGTTTGACTTTGATAGGTGGTTGGCGTGACGGCCAATCATGCGACCATTACAGCCTTGTAGCGCGCCACTATAGGTGTGTTACATTTCTATAAAAATTATGGATTTTAATAGTTCGGGTGACTTTAACGGCCCTAAGCCCTGTAGAAAGCCTAAGCTCGAAGAGCAGCCTTTGATCCAAGAGCAGTCTGGATCTCAGCTTCATGAATCAAGTTCATAAGCTATTCTTGTCTTTCACATTTTGTTTTTCATTTTCCCTTTGAAACTATGGATCTAATGTCAATGTGTTGTGCTGCTGTTGTAGCAGTGTGTGTTTGGTGCTCTGTTTAGAGACCAGAGTGGTTTCTTTGGTTGGGTTCAGTGTGTGTATGTGGGGGGGGTTCATCCCTGTCAAGCTATGTATCAGCGGTCTTGGGATTGTGTTCCTCGTCAAGCTTTGTGTCAGTGGTCAAGTTGTTAGTCATCCGTCAAGCTGTGTGTCAGCGGTCAAGCTGTTAGTCAGCCATCAAGTTGTGTTAGCGGTCAAGCTGTTAGTTAGCCGTCAAGCTGTGTGTCAGCAGTTAAGCTGTTAGTCAGTAGTTTCAAGCTGTGTGTAAGCAGGAAGTCTCACCGGGTTAGGTGAGGGGTAGACGTAGGTTGTGCGGGTGCAACCAAACCACCTTAAAATCCCTATGCAATGGGTTGTGATTTGTGTGTTTGCTCCATATTCTCTACCCCCATTCACAAGTATGTATGTTAACTTCAACGTATGCATTTGTAGGTGTTTTTCCAACACACACATTAGCATCGTGTCTACACATATAGTTATTCTGTTCGTTCATCCAGTTGGAGTTTGATGAGATCCCTGCCATCTAGTGTAGCAGATCTCACTTATTTTTGAACCTACTCTGAAGGTGCGTTGACCTCACTGCATGATGGTGTCGACCTCAGCTACCCACGTAGCTATGATTCTTTGTAGGAGTGTCGACCTCAGTAGCTTGTGCACTGTGTTTTGCCATTTCCATTTGTGATATTCCTATTAGATCCACTGTGCATTCTGTCTAAGTGTCTCACTTGCATTATAGTAGTGGTTTATGTTTTAATTAGCTAAGTTTTTAATCAGGCCAGAATTTCCAAGGGATCTATTCAACCCCCCCGTCTAGATCCGATTGCACCCAAGGGACCTAACATTGGTATTTGGATCTTGGGTCATTACATATGGTATCAGAGCGAGTGTTGTGGATGTACATGGGAATTCGAGATATTACAGCGATCACAGTCCATAAGGTCTAGTACAGTCGGTAGCTGGCATAGGGTTTTGTGCTTGTTTTCCAGTTGGTTTCTCGCGTGAGAGCTTGAGTGCAATGAGTTGACGCTGTGAAGGCAGTTGCTGTTGTCGTCGGAATGCTGGCGTGGGGCTTAAGGGATGAGATAGAGAACTTTCTTCCCCCTTTTGGAGTGGCCCGGTTGTGCTGCATTGGATAGAGTTGCTGGCAGGTGAATTTGTAGCGAGGTCAGGCAGCTGGCGTGGATTGTTAGTGGTTAAGTAGCCGTGAGTGGGCTCTAAGGGAGTTAATGTTGTGTTTGGCCACCCCAGCTTGAGGTTTAACCAGCCCTTGAGGCGTTGAGATCATGGTTTGAGATGGTGGAACATGTGTTCCGATCGAGATATGTGCTCAGGCGAGTGGAGGACCTTTCTGATGAGCTGTTGGTTGTTGAGCCTGATTTTCTCGTCATACTCTGTGGCGTCAGAGATGACGTACCAGTCCCGATTACTTTCATGGATTTTGAGGTAGGATTGTGTAGAGTTGTCCCAACGAGCCCTAAGTCCTACACTCCTGTGAGAGATTGGGTTGTGTTCACCCTAGATTTCGTTCAAGATCGTGTGGCAGTGGCTTGGTTGTGGCCCAGATTATGGAATTTGGGGCCATTGTGCACCGCTCTTGGGATGCACCATTCGAAGCGGCAGGTGAGACGTAAAAGTTTTATGATAGGTTCGAGACTCGAGGATGAGTGTTGGCAGGTGCTAGTTATGGTTCGTGTTGCGGCTCTTGGCATGGTAGTCCGCATGGCAGAAGCTCGAGAACGGATTGGTGTTAGCATGGATAGATTTGAGGAATGATGTCTGGTGGTTAGAAGCATAGTAGCCTTTGAGCTTGGTGCCTTTTGTGGTTTTCTTTGCTCCTCTATAAGTGTTTTGGTGTGTGGATGGTTCCAAGGTCAGACGCAGGAGTAGGTGATAAGCGTGTGGCAGCAACTAGCTCAACCGTTGCGACAGAATGTGGCTGGCGATCAACTAAGTCAGTGCTCGAGGTGTGGTGAATTACAGTTTGAGGAATTATAGTGGTGGTGCATCTGGAGATGATGCTGTGAATGCAGTCCGACGGAACACTTGGCAAGTGTTGTCAGAGGAACTGACCTGACAGTGATGATGGTTTATCGGATGCTGAAAGATGCGGTTCCCAGCATGCGCAAGGTTCAAGGTCAGGTCAAGCATGGAGATCTCCCGATTTGTCAGAGGTATGCTGGCTTCCCCTTGGTTGGAGAGGATCGTGTTTTGCTAAGTTCCCTCATCTTGCATCGTATGTTCAGACTGGTTGGCCTCCTCTCATGTGTGCCATGAAGTCTATGCGAGACGAGTTTGGGGTTGTGGGAAGGTGACTGTCTGTGAAGAGCAATGCCCATCCCCTGATGTGTAAGGGTGTGTTGGCACTGTTTTGGAAGGACAAGTGCCAGTTGGGTCTTTCTCAGATTTTTATTTTCAGATTTGATCCTTTTGTATTTCTGATACAACTCTTCATATGCTAACTGCCATTGATCATTTGTAATAAATTCAGAATCAGAAGTTACCTGTTCATGGTCCTTCTGTGCCATGAGACGCAAATTCTTCACAATCTCTTCAATGTCTTCTTCCTCTTCTGATGTAGGCTCATCCTCGTCCTCGTCACTCCAGGTGGCCTTCATGGCCCTTGGCTTCTTGCCTTTGTCTTTCTTCACCTTTTCCTATAATTCGGGACATTCACCTCTCATATGTCCCATCTTCTTACAGTCATAGCACATTACCTCAGTTGGCTTAGATGGTTCACTTTTCTGCTTAAATTGCTTCTTCCCTTTCCTGAATTTTCCAAGAAACCTTCTTCTTTGTCGCAAAAATTGCCTAACTCTTCTTGTAAGCATGACAACTTCTTCATCATCTGTGTTCTCCATGGAGTCCTCTTGGCTTGAGATTGAGTATTGGTTTGTCTTCAAAGCTATTGACTTCTTTTTCTTCGTTCCATCTTTCGTTCTCTTGATGTTTATCTCATAGGCCATTAAAGATCCTATGAGTTCATCCAATGAAAGTGCTGAGAGGTCTTTTGAGTCTTCAATCACCGTTGCCTTTGTGTGCCAATTTGATGACAACGACCTCAGCACCTTTCTCACTAGTTCAGCGTCCTTGAAATCCTTGTCGAGTGACTTCAACCCGTTGGTAATCTCCATAAGCCGTACAACCATTTCAGATACCGTTTCTTCATCCTTCATGTGAAACAGCTTATAATCTCGGATAAGAAGATTAGCTTTTGTCTCCTTGACCTTCGAAGTGCCTTCATAAATCAACCTTAGCTTATCCCACATCTCCTTTGCACTGTTGCACATTGAAACACTAGCATATTCAGTTGGGTGAATAGCACATTGAATAGTATTTAATGCATTAAAGTTCAGAGTGGCCTTCTTGACATGATCATCATTCCACTTCTCCTCATCTGCCGGCAAAGGATATGGACCCTTGTTAACAACGGTCCATATTTCATGGCTTTGAGCACGGAGAAAAACCATCATTCTATTTTTCCAATAACTGTAATTATTTCCATCAAAGAAGAGAGGCTTGTGTATTGAATGCCCTTCGGGCATCAGCCCCTTGTTAGCCATTTCTAACAGATCACTCTAAACCGTGAGGTTTCAAAATAAAACAGAGCCGAGGCTCTGATACCAATTGATGGGCCAATAAGGAATGCAAGCAAGAGGGGGGTGAATTGATTGCACCCCCTTTTAAGGATTAAACAAAACCAAATTACGAGGGAAATGAAAACTAACTTAATAGCAGAACAACTAAATTGAAATAGAGTGAATAAAAAGCACGAGATAAGAAATTTTTCTCTACTAACCACAGCACACACATATTTGAGAATGGATGATCCAACAGAGACAAGCACACAAATGACAAACCACAACACGAAGAGTTTTTAGGTGGTTCGGATGCACCTAGTGCAGTCCTACGTCCACCCATCTCAACCCGAGAGGATTCACTAAAAATGCTACGCCGCAGTGCATTCAAAGTACACACAGGCACAATGGCCCCGCATACACATGTGTTCTTGTGCAATGATGAGAGACACACACATGGAGACAACGCTCCACAACTATATGCAAATTTGAAATAGTGGGAAGTACAATAACCAGTTCAAATTTTCAATCAACGCTCCAATAAAAATGTAGAAATGATAGATTAAGGAATCCCCCTCAGATCTGCAATGAATCCTGTCAATTGGAGTAGTATGTGCGCTAGAGCTCGATCCTCGAAGTGGAAGGAAATCGATCTTGCAGGAAACGCCCAAGAGAGAAGGATCACCTGATGAACAGCACGAGTAGGGATCAGAATGAGAAGAACGGCTCGTAGATGGCATCCTCCAACTTCTCTTCTTCCTCCTCCTTCAAGGTGTGACCCACTCTCCTCCTCCTTCTGCAAAAAGAAAGGAAAGATTAGCCTCTTCACATATTCCCTTAAAGAAAAATCACAGCCCATATATACCAGTACAAAAGGATGCTTAAAAGACCATAAAGCCCATGAAAAACCCTTCATAAACTCCTCTAGGATATGTATTGAAACCCTAAGGGCAAAGGGGTCAAGATTTGGTGCAAACGGATTAGGTTAAATGGGTCTCGAAACCTATTCGCAAAACCCGCTCCATATCAGTCCACAGGGGTGTCGACACTGGGTGTCGACACCTGTGGAAGTCTGCATTGCAGACAGAACTCTGTGAAAAGGGTGTCGACACCTGTTCACAGGCCTGCTGCAAATAATGCAGACAGAACCTTGACAGCTAGGTGTCGACACCTGGCGTCGACACTTGTTGTCTTGGTCAATATGCCCCAAGTCAGCCTTAAGCAATGCAAAAAACATTTTTGGCCCCTTTGAAAAACTTATTTTGCCAATCAAATGGCTTGTAATAAAGGGTCTTAAAAACATCTTTCAAGCTGGTTTCATTAAGAAATATGGGAAGGAAGATAAGCAAAATACTACCTTAAGACTTTCATGAAAAACACTTTGAAAAACTAGTTTTTCTAGATAGCACAATAAACAACTAAATAATAATGCAGAATTTAAATAAATGACTAAGCTGCTACAATCTACTACATCTCATGCCAAAATAAAAGTATAGTTAACTGAAAGAAAGGTACAAGCACACGGGGCATACCCCCGCTCTGGCAACAGGCCACTAACCTCGGCTACTAGAACCGCGCTAAACGCCTGCCTTGCTTCCTGAAGACCCAACCTCACCTGAAACACGGTGAAAACACGCAGGGGATGAGCCTCATTTCATGGGCTAAGTAGGGATCCCGCGGACCCCCACCTCGTACAAAAAATAAGGCAGGAAAGCAAGCAGCACGAAAGTAACGCTAATTAGCAGGAGTACAGTAGAACCAACAAGCTATAATAAACAAATGGAAAAGCTGTCTAATCTAACCGTACCGTGCAAACCGAACCTCAATCCATAAAACTCGAGTCCGTATCTGCCAGTAGACAAGAGCACCTCCCACTAGAAGAACTACTGGATGCGTCCCCTGATGTCTTATACCGCATCACAAGTGTCTAGCTACAACACCCCGGACGCGAGACTCAGACACATATAGTAACCAGAAGTACCACAAAACAAGGACTAGCTGAGGTCGCGCTCGTCAGCGCAGGTCCGAAACCCTCAACCCCGTGTGCACACTCAGACCATACGCCCTAGGCCTATCCTCTAGCTGGTAATTCTCCCTAAGCCCAGACTCGACTGTACGTGGGGGCCCTATGGTAACCAGCCTACTCACCATCTCTCTCGGGTGTGCCACACCAATGCTCCCGGTGGGCCGACACACGTGTGCCGTGGAAGCTACGACTAGTGGATGGGTCACTAGAGGTAAGAACTGACTCACGGAAACCATAGTCAGAAAGAATGAGGCTGCAACCCACTTGGTGCAGCACGGTTCCTGGCGGTCCAACCTTGGGCCACCATAGGCTCTGGCGGTCCAACTGTAGAGCGCCATAGGACTCTGGCGGTCCAACCCTACAGCACCAGAAGATGAAGTCACACTGGCTCGGGCGCACCTGCCTCAGGGTGCCACAGCGCTTTGACGCCCATCTCTACGGCCATTAGAGGAACATGACCCCCAACGGTCAAAATCCAACGGTCAAAAATCAACGGTCAACTCGCCCCTCTGGCGGTCTGACCCTAGGCCGCCACACCGTCTGACGGTTTATCGTGTAGCCGCCAGATGACACAGGGACCTGCTGACAAAATAGTACCCCGTGACGCACTGCCCTTGGGCCGCCACAGACTCTGGCGCTCCCACTTGGGGCCGCCAGAGACTCTAGCAGTCTCTGGAAGGACAGCCACACTAGCTTGAGAACTGGCCGGCGGGAAGAAACCCAAAACTTCATTCCACGCCCCAATCATCCACGGATGAGGGGGAAAACAAAGAGGAAGCTCCCCTATAACCCCTAGCATGCATCTACGGCCTCGGATCGGCCGAAAATGCGATGAAATAGTAGATCGGCACTCAACCCCCTAAACATGGTTTTTATCCCTTTGGCGTGAAATAAGCCCCTCTCGACCTCTCCGCGGCCTACAAATAACGGGGAACGATGGGATGGGCATGGGAATCCGTCCCCCTACCTCAATGGAGCAAAAGCTCCGCTGAAACGTCGTCGATCGCAAGAAGAAGATTTTAGAACGTCGAACTCGCCGCCTCTCACCGCGCAAGGAACATTGTCACGCTCGCCTCGTCCCCGTCGCCACCGCACACCGTCATCGGAGGGTGTGGGGTAGCGCCTCGGTCACCCGGGAGGAAGAGGAAGCCGCGTGAGAGGGGGGATGCTCCAACGGTTGGGAGGAAGAAGAAGAAGAAGAAAAGGTGAAAGGAAAAAAGAAAAAGGGTTGGGTATTTAGAGAAAATCAAAAAAATCCCAAAATATATAAAAATACATTTTCTCGATCCTCGCGACACGTCGATCGCAACGGTACCACCTGCGGATAGGTGAACAACCTGGTTCACCCGCTACAGGGTTCCGTAGACTTTTTCGAATCACACACGCGGAAATCAAAAAACACGCAGAAAAATATGCAGAACATGTTCTGGGCCTCCGAAACGTGCCCGAACCGTACGGGTCCAAACACGAAAGATATTCAGAAGATAATTTCGGGCATAATGGAAATAAATCCTCCAAGAAAAGTAGATCCGGGACTAGAGAGGAAGGATCCGAAGGGTCTAGGACATCACAGCCTTCCCCGCTTAAACAAATTTCATCCTCGAAATTTAAGAACGAAGGCATAGGGACAGGGGAAAGACTCACCCAAACAAATAAGGATACAACTGCCACATCTCATCCTCACGCTCCCAAGACGTCTCACCACCAGAATGACGCTGCCAGACCACCTTAACCAGAGGGATAACCTTATTCCGCAGGCGCTGCTCATGCCGATCCTTGATACGGAAAGGGTACTCTGGAAGGGACACATCTGGGATCACCTCAAGCCAAACGGCATCCTCAAGAACATGGGAATCATCGGGCATATACTTCAGAATCATTGACACATGAAACACATCATGCACGGTAGATAGCTCTGGAGGTAACTACAATCGATAAGCAACTTCCTCAACACGCTCGACAATTGGAAAAGGAACAATGTAGCGGGGACTCAGCTTCCCACGCCTGTCGAAATGCATTACACCCTTCATGGGAGAAACTCTCAAGAAGACTCGGTCTCCCACAGTAAAGCTGAGAGGTCGCCTCCTCCGATCGACATAACTCTTCTGCCAGCTCTGCGCTACCAACATCTTCTACCAAACGAGATGCACCACCTCAACACACTACTACACCAAATCCGGTCCTGTCAGGACACGCTCACCCACCTCGAACCAATCAAGCAGAGTCTGACACGGTCGCCCGTACAACGCCTCATAGGGAGCCATACCAATGCTCGAATGATAGCTATTGTTATAGGCAAACTCCACTAACGGCAAATGGCGGGTCCAACTCTCCTACCACTCTAAGCAGCATGATCTCAACATGTCCTCCAAAGTCTGGATGGTCCGCTCAGATTGACCGTCTGACTAAGGATTATAGGCTGAGCTGAATGCCAACTCGGTGCCTAGAACTCACTGGAAACTCCTCCAGAATCCTGATGTGAAGTGCGGATCATGATCAGACACGATGGAGATAGGGACTCCATGCAATGGAACGATCCGCTCCACATACAAACGGGCCAACTTCTGCACGCTCCAACTGACTTTGACGGGCAGCAACCGAGCCGTCTTCATCAGTCGATCCACCAGTAACCAAATACAATCATGCCCAGTGGACGTCCTCGGTAACCCAAGCACAAAATCAGTGGTCACGTGGTCCCACTTTCACGCGAGTATCTCCGAGGGCTGAAGTGTGCCTCCTCATTGCTGGTGCTCAGCCTTCACCTATTGACAAGTCAAACACATGGCCACGAACTCTGCTACATCTCTCTTCATGCCTAGCCACCAAAACTACCTCTTCAGGTTCTGGTACATCTTGGCCGATCCAGAGTGTACAGCATACTGACTCCCATGAGCCTCGCGCAACACCGTATGCCTCACCTACTCCTCGGCGGGGACTTACAACCTACCTCTAAACCTCACAGCTCCATCCTCGCCAAACTCCATCTTGGCCATCGACAAAATATGAGGTAGCTCGGGGTCAGCTCGCTGAGCCTCAGTCACCTGTCGATGAATAGTTGGCGTGACAGTCAGACTGTTAAGGACAGCCAAACCCTGATCCTGATGGATTTTGAGCATAAAAGTCATGGCCAGAACCTACTCTCAAAGCCTCCACTTCCTCAAGAACATCTGACTGACCATTACTCTCCTACTCAGAGCATCAGCCACGGCATTCATCCTGCCAGGCTGATAAGACAAAGTTAAATTATAGTCCTTCATATACTCCATCCACCTCCTCTGCCAGAGGTTAAGGTCTTTCTGAGTGGACACATACCTCAAACTCTGATGGTCAGTGTAAAGCTCGAACTTCTCACCGTACAGATAATGCCTCTAGATCATCAGGGTGAAGATAACCGCCGCTAGCTCAAGATCATGAATAGGGTAGTTCACCTCATGTGGCTTCAACTGCCGAGATGCATACACCACAACTCTCCCATGCTACATTAGCACAACACCGAGACATATCCCGGAAGCATCCGTACACACCATGAAACCCCCCGATCCAGATGGCAACACCAACACCGGAGCAGTAGTGAGCAATCTCTTCAGGTCCATGAAGCTCTGCTCACACTCTCCCGTCCAGACGAATGGCACATCCTTTCGCGTAAGCCTGGTCATCGGGGCTACAATACGAGCAAAATCTTGGATAAACCACCGATAATAGCCCGCAAGCCCCAAAAAGCTCCAAATCTCTGTGACCAAACTCGGCCTCGGCCACTGCACCACTGCCTCAATGTTAGCCGGGTGCACGGAAACACCATCACTAGAGATCACGTGCCCTAAAAAGTGCACCTCTCGGAGCCAGAACTCGCACTTGCTGATCTTGGCATACAACTGGTGATCGCGCAGGGTCTGCAACACAATCCTCAAATGATGCACATGCTCCTTAGCAGACGGTGAATACACAAGGATGTCATCCACAAACATGACCACGAACTGGTCCAAGTATGGACGAAACACCCTATGCTGGTATTGCTGGGGTTGGGACTGCTGCTGCTACTGCTACTGGTACTACTACGACTGTGGTGGTAACTACTGGGACTGGGGCTACTGCTGCTACTGAAACTCATGCGGTTGACGCGGCCACTGAGGACAGTCACGTGCCATGTGCCCTAGCTGGTCACACCTGAAGTAAATCACGCGTGCCAAACACTACCTGCCTAGATGAGAACCGTCGCACCTAAGACACTCGCCCTGAGAACCACTCATCGAACCCTGGCGCTGATAAGTTGCTGGCTGCTGAACACTACTCTTCGACTGCTGCCTCGACTCCTTGCGGTCCTGATGCCTCTTACCAAAACCTACCTCCTTGAATAGCTTCTTGAGCTTCAAACCAAGGGACGACGAACTTGCCGCTAAAGCCACAGACTGAACTACCCCTGAACCACCTGCTGAGAGCTGGACAGTACTCTGTTGCTGAACGTCCATCGGCTGACTAAGACCTACCTGCACCTGACCTACACTACCCTACCCTCGAACCTTCTGTAAATCTCTCTCCCGTGTCGCCGCTGCCTTACAAGCTACATCCAGGTTAGCAAGACCTGATGCAAGAAGGGGATGTCTCAACTCTAGCCTCAAACCTCCGATAAACTACTCAATCTTTACTTCCTCATCTGCCATAATATGAGATGCATAACGGCCCAGCTCAATATGTTGTAAATCCTATTCTGATGATTGTCAACATTAATGGCCTTTAGTTAAAGTGATAGTGTATGTATTTTGATACTGTTTATTTGTTAGATGTTCATCTATTTGTTCATCATAAGGTCCATGCATGGTCTGTTAGTCCGTTTTAGTTGCATTCAAAGTCCATGCATGTTTTGTTTATCCCATTCCTGCTCAAGTTTTTCAAACTTAACCGAAGAGCCCTCATGTGTAAGATCTTCTATCTTTTTCTTGAGGGAATTATTTTCTGACCTGATTTTCTTGTATTTTGTATACAATTTTTCATTTTCTGACTCACATTGTTCATTTGAAATAAAGTCAGGGTCAGAATTTACCTCGATTGATTCATCCTCATGTGCCATGAGGCACAGGCTTTCCACGAGCTCCTCCAGCTCCTCATCAGACGATTCATCCTCTTCGTCACTCCATGTGATGACTATGGCCTTGAGTTTCTTGAACTTATCCTTCTTGAATTTTCTTTTCAACTTTGGACACTCTCCTCTCATGTGCTCGGGCTTCTTGCATTCATAGCAGATCACATTGTTGGGTGTGCTCGTCTCGCCCTTTGTTTGAATGGGCTTCCTTTGCCCCTTTCTAAAACTTCCCTGGAAATTCTTCTTTCTTCTCAAGAACTTCTTCACTTGATGGGTCAGTATGGCCAGGTCTTCTTCTTCATTGCTTCCCACACTGGACTCCTCTTCTTGGGATTTTTTTTTTAAACTAAGGCAATACCTAGGCTGATCCGAAGGTCAACTAGGCGTTTTATTAATATAACAAAAGGAAAACACAACAAGTAACAAGAGCCAAAAGATAGACACCCTACGCAGAGGGGCTATGGAGTTAGAACAAGGCTCAAAAGAGGTGAAAATAAAACCATAACTCAAAAAAGACAAAGGCCTAACAAGAAGTGGGCAACAAGTCTACACCAAGGCACAGAAAGAACACCAGGGCTCAGAAGGAAGAGCACGACGATCGCCACCACCATGAGGAAGATCTAAGATCGATAGCGAGGGTTGGACTTGCGACGAGAGCTCCTAGTCACCCTATGATGAGGGGAATAGATCTCCCACTCGAGATCATCACCATCAACACCCTCAGAGCCCACTTGAGCTGAGGCTGCAGTAGGAACAGAGACAGTCGGGGGGGCTCGGCCAAGAGAAGGTTGCGGAAGAGGCAGTCAGGCAAACACAGCAGCCTAGGACTGAGGAGCATCGAGCGAGGCAGCCAGAGTGGACGACTGGCAGATATCATCTTTGATAGAGTGGCTGGAGGAGACCTTCTGGGGCTTGGCAACAGCAGGGGCAGGGGGCATGACAATGGAAGCATCCGGAGCTACCAAGGCGAGTACCACATGATGGGGTTGCAGAGATATCGAGTGGGACGGCGCACCACCCGGCAAGGGCACTAGCTTGGAGGAGGCAAGATTCGAGGCCAGCGCTAGCCCTTTGCCATGATCAGTCCCAGCCATGGGCGCATGAACAAAGGCTTGGACAGCACCCATAGTAGAGCTAGAAGGAGGGTCTGACCTGGAAGAATTAGCCACCCCAATGGAGGCACCAGTGACAGATTCCTTGGGGACAGAGGAGCCATCTCCAGTAAGCAAACCAACAGCAGGACCCAAGGGGGGAACAACCCCAACAGCAGTAGCATAGGTCTTTATAACACCATCAAAAGCTGGCAGGGGAAGAGGATCAACCTCCTCCACCGAGGCAGAACAACCAGAAGGATTAGCCAGTATGACAGGGGCCGAAATGTTGCTAGCAGAAGTTGAGTCCAGTGCAGCCGAAGCCAGGGGATCACTAGCCAGAGAAAAGCCTGCCACGGTTGAAGAGATACCAAGAGAAGCTTCAGGCGAGTGCAGAGGAGCAGGAACAGGACCATTGTCATTAGCAACATCAGAAGTGATGATGATAGGATCAACAGCTGCAACAGGAGCGGGTGTTTCAAAGGTATTCTTGACAGCAGCACGGCTAGCAGATGAGGCGTCAGTAGTAGGTGCAGGTCCCCCAAAAGGATCACCAGAATTAGAAACAATAGGGTTCGTACATGGTGGGAATAGGGGTGTCGTAGGAGCAGTACAGGCCTCTTGAATACCAGGAACTGCAATGGGTGAGGCAGCTTGAATAGAAGGGCCAGCAGATGCATCCACTCCTTGAGGAGGAGGAAGTGGATAAGAAGGCAACCGTTGGGGAGATGAGGCTTCACCATCAACTAAACGGGTGCCAACCTGACTGTTAATACGGTCATCAATAGGAGGAGGCAAAATAAATGCCTCAACACAACCCTTCACGTGAGAAGGCACCTGTTCGATGGGCTGGCCAGCAACGGACGGTCCGGGCTGCACAGAGGGGCCAGCTACATCGTCAGGAATGCTGGAGGGGAGAGGAACAGTCTTGGAAACTGCCCTCCAGGCTAGCGCCACCATCCTGGCCGGAGCAGGATTGCCGGAGGCCAAAGGACGGTCACCGGAGACGCCATTAATAGCACCATTATGAGTACCAAGCTTCTTGCAACTGTCAGCACCATGTCCTAGGTGATGACAAGCAGAACAAAACAATGGCAGATGGGGGCAGACAATGGGCTGCCAAAAACTATCGGATCCTACACCAATCCAGATTTTATCTGGGATCCTCTGATTAATATCCAGAAGAACACAAGCTCAAGCAACACTGGACCGAGCAAGGGAGGTGGTATCCTAATCAATCTATAGCACCGAGCCCACACTCCCAGCAATAGATCTAATCATAAAATTAGGAATCCTTAATTTCCTTTTCTTTTTTAACCTTCTCTCCTCTCTCCTCTCTCCTCTCTCTTCCCTAACATTCACTCTCTCCCTCTCGTTCTCTCTCCTCTCTTCTCCTCTCTCTGCGGGGTGCGCGACCGTCACAAGATGGGCGAGGCAGGAACGTCGTGGAGTGATCGTGGAGCGTGCTAGCGTGAAGGATGGAGCGTGGCATTGGCGTGATACCTCGGTGGATTCAAAGCCAGAGTGATTTGGTCGTCATGACATTTTTGGCATAGTCTAGTAGCTACGGCGCGCGAGAACTTTGGTGGAGCTAGGGAGATAGATCACCTGCTTCTCTTCTATATTTCCTCGTGATTTGGAGCCGAACTTTGCAAGTATGAGTGGGTTTTGTTGCGTTTGGGTGAAATCATGCTTCGGGGCGTGTGAGACGAGTTCGCCTTTCCCGGCGACGTTTTCTTGCTAGATTAGTATCATTAGAACCCCTGGCATGTTAGCATTCCATTGTCGTTAGTTTCGTTGCGATTGGCATTGCTTGGGACCGGTATGAACCCGGAAACCCATGTAACTCGTGTTGAGTCTATTTGGTGGAATTGCCTGTTTCTTGTCGTTTGTGCGTTGAATTGATCCCTTCCAGAGTGTGGAAGGTTAAATTGGCCATTAGGTTTGTTTCCCCTTCGTTTTAGGGCGAACGGGGCGTGGAAAGGCCAGATTTCGACCGATCCTCTATTTTTATCACCGTAATGCCTTAGCGGTCCTTCCAGAGACCGTTTGTGTCCTTAAGCGGTCCAATATGTGACCGTTAGCATTATGTCGGTTCAGGTCGTCACGGCCATGCGATAGACCATTTTCCCTGGCTAGTGACCCATTGTTGGACCGCTAAGCTCTGTCAAGCAGCCCATTAGGAGACCGCTAGACTTATATGGAATGTTAGTTTGACTAAGCGGTCGTATGATAGACCGCGAGGCTAGCTTTGGCGGCCCTATGTTTAACCACTAAGCATCATTTGACTTTAGTCAACAGTTATAAGTCAGTTTGGGCTAGCGGTCTAGCTTCGACCATTTGTAGTCTTTAGCGGCCCATTAGTAGACCGCTAAGATCCGTTTGACTTCAGTCAATATTTTAAGTCGGTTCGAGTTGTGTCCTTAGCGGCCCATTTATAGACCGCTAGGCTCCTGAAGCGGCCCTATTATAGACCATTATTTGGTGGTTTGACTGGTTAAGTCGGTTCGAGAGTTGACTGGGTCTAGTAGCCTAGTATATGACCGCTATAGTCACCTCACGGCCCTTTCTATGACCACCAAGTGTTTGTGTTCTCTGTGTGGGGTTAGCGGCCCTTTGGCTGACTGCTTGGCTTACCTAGCAGTCAAGTGATCGACCGCTTATCCCCAGAGTGCTGTTTTCCTGATATTTTAGCTTCCAATTGTCTTAGCTTAACCTTGTGGTTTGTCCGTTGTCCCGTGGATATCCTGGATGTCCTATGACGGCTATGACCATGTTATAAGGTAGCCGGGAGTGCTTTGATGTCAATTAGTATTTCGTACTGCTTCAGAGTCGTTATTGATTTATGGTCAACCCGGTAAGATCCAGTGGTTGACAGCTGACCTTGTGAATGTCTCAAAGATTCTATCCTTCTTTTTTGCAACCGATCGGCATGTCTCGTGCTAAAGAGAGCCGTGCCCGGGGATCCAGAGGACGGGATAGGGAGACATCCCCTATCATCTCAAAGAAGATGATGCCTCTGTTGGGTCCGCCAAGAGGAGAATTTATTTTCTCCATATTGAAGGTTGACTGGGCCACTTCTCGAGTACGAGTTAGGAGGTGGAGCAGTTGGCTTGACTTTGATTGTTAAGCATGGGGGCTTCTACAAATATCAACGCCCAAGAGGTTATCCGAAGCACTTCCCTTGGATGAGTACTTGTTTCTGTTCATTCAGAACTTTATTCCTAAGGACATGGATGAAAATGATACTTGTTTGCCTGTAGAACAAAGGCAACTTGAGAGGGTGATTTTGATGGGGGGGATAGCATGCTCGGCACCTGTGCTACTTCTTATCCCAGTTTCCCTATGGGTTTCACACACCAGCCTCAGTTTCTCGCAGCTACTCAATTGGGGTTCTTTAGCACCAAAACTGGTTGCCATACCAGGGCACGGACATTTACATAGACCACATGGGAATTATCCGACAAGCATAAAGCAGCTTCAAATTTTGTTTCTGGTTGGTTTTTGACTCCTTCAAGAACACAGTTTGCCACTGAAGAATATGATAAATTGTACCTTATCGGCAAAATTGTGAGTGGCTCCGCGCCAAGTTGGTATGACATGTGGTCCGTTGTTTCTTCTCACAAATTTCACCCGGGAGCCACAGAGTGGCTAATGGGGTATTACACCATTATAGCAGGCTTCTGGATCATAGTGATATTCGCCATGCAGTCACAGTAGCTCTATACCATTATCCATGTTACATTGGCCTACCTCAAGCTTGGGCGGAACGGTTCAATCGCCGGTTTAGTATCTTTGATATTGCCGAGAGAGAGACAACCATTGACTTGTGGAGTTTTCATAGAATTTCAGGACTCCCTATTTCCCCCACATGGGCCCAAAGCATAGGTGGACCAATGGGGAAGAGGTGAGGTGGCTCTTGGGACCCCCAATGGATATTTTACAAATAACCCCCTAATACAATCTAAATTGTAATCCAAATAAAATCAAATAAGCACACATTGTACACAAATAAAATGTCAATAAATATGATAAATGTGAGGGCTCAAGGGGGAGTCTCCATACTGTCTCCGAGCCAAATGGAAGCTGTCGTGGCTCGCGTGGTGCTCCGTGTACGGTATCGATGGCCCGCTGACTCGGACCGCTCGTGTGCTCGGGTGTCCGCACCACTGGGGCCCCGATGCGGAGACTCTAGACCGAGGACTGACCTTGAAAAGTCCCGGGGTTGTGTGCCTGAGCTGGATGCTGAGGGGCCTTGAACTTGAGGTTGAGAACCCACACTGAGTGATGGCCCGACTGGGACTCGAAGCTGAGGGCCCAAGGGAGGTACTGGCTAGGTTGGGGCTCGGGGCTGAGGACCCGAGCGAGATGCTGAGGAGCCAGGTACCTGGGGATGAAAACCTGTGTCGGGTGCCAGCCTGGTTGGAGCTCGGGGTTGGAAGCTAGAGCAAAATGCTATGGTGGTGGCCGAAGCTTGGGGCATGGAGCCCGTACTGAAACTCAGTCAAGGCTGGACCTGGGGGCTGCCACTGGCCTGGACAGGAACTGATCTGGGACCCCTATGGGGGCCGGTGGTGGATGGCCCGAGCTTGACGCTTGGGCGGGCCACTGATGCTGGAAGTTGGTGCGGCGTGTCTACAACATGGGCAGGCATAGGTGCTGAGTGTAGCTGCAGAGCAGCCATGGGGACCACACCCAGGAAGTTGGGTGATCCGACGACTGGGGTGAAGCTGCCAAAGGCGATCGGCGTCGCCAAGTAGCCCACCCGTGCATGGGTGGCGACGACAATGGGGCCATATATGATTGCCACCATGGTTGCTGGAGCACTGGATGCGATGGAGGAGGCGGTTGTCGGGCACGGTCCGATGGTCAGAACGCAAATTGAGAGATATTGGGAAATGCGGGCGAGTAGCCCTCCTCTGTCTCTCCTGCAAGGACAGGAAAAGGGTACCACAGCTTCAGGGCTGGCACTGGCTTCTCTTCAACAAAAGAAGGAAGGCGGGAGACATCCCACCGGGCGTGCCATCCTTTTTGTTGTGCGAGAATCGGGGACCGGATTGAGGGAAGGAATAGAGCGAGGAAGGGAAACACTGGAGTTTGATATATCTCAGGTATCCCCCTTCGTAGCCTTATTCCTCTCAAGGCGGCACCGAGCACTCGCCTTTTATGGAGAGTCAAGGGGAATCGGATGACACGAGGAATTTTTGGGATTAGGGTAGTCGGGTGATATGAGTCGATTTCTCGAAAACCACCTACGGAACCAAGGGTCGACTGGGAAGCGTCGTCAGGACACGACACGTGGGCTCGGGTGGTCGGGTGACACGTGGAGAGAAGGGAGGTTCCATAGGTGCCAGTGCACATACGATTCTGGGGAGTCGTGTACTGGACGTCTTTTCCCACCGACCGTAAGCAGTCGGTCTTTATTTACATTGGATTGAATTTGAACACCTTCGCTCCATGTTGAAGAGAAGTCAGGATATAACTGAAGCCATGGGTGGAGGCCCTGGTGCATTCCGTAGCTATAGGTTCGCGCTTGACTGGGAAATGTAGTTTACTGGAGTCAAGGGTACTAGACATGCACTAGGTGGTGCGGAGGAGGGCTGGAACCCGAATACGGGTGCAGAGATAAGCATTCAGGTGGTAATATATTGTATGAGAGCCACGTGGACTTTACAAGTGGGCCGTCAATGTTGAATTACAATTAGTCCAAGCTGCGAGATAACTTCGGCAAGTGGGTCGGTCCCTGGGTCATTGCATAATAAGGCAGATGTCCGTGTGTTTTTACAGAGACTCTGCTCGAGGCGAGGGACGTGCCCAATTCGCTGAGGGATAACTAGACTGGTGATCAAAGGAGATACTGGCTGATGACTGGGCGGGGGCCGGATGCGGCTCGGGACGATCAGTTGGGTGCGGATCCCCAAGGAGGTGAGCATCTCCATACTGGGAAATGGAGGCAGGTCCCAAGGATAGTATCTCCAGGCCAAGATCTGGGTCACTAGAATCAGAGGTTAGAGCAGTCGGTGGCCGGCTCGAAACGAGCAACGAGCACGCGGTTCTGTGACAGAGGTGAGTACGACGTCATGGCGCATGTGTGGCCGTCGTAGGTCGTCATACATGGGCAGACCCGGGGTGCGAGTATATTCGTCGTTACCATAACGCCTTACGTGTTGCAGGGATAGACTTGTGTGTCATGGCTAAACGCCGTATAAGGGGAGTACGAGTGACATACCCTCGATGTGTATAAGCCATTTTACAAGCCAACCGCGCACAATAATCTCCTTGCGTTCGTCCATGCTTGCTGGAGGCGAGTATGCCTGCATCCGGATGATCTTGTCTGTGTTAGATTGCATGCATACTCCTCCCGTTGAGCTTCTAAGGGGTTTTTATAGGGGAAGATGAAGGGTCTGGGAAGGGTTTAGGCGGACCAAGTTGAGGGTTAAACTTGGTCCCAGTGGGTCGACAGTTGTTCTGCGAGTCTCCGATCAGGATTTTTGGATCCAAATGCAAACCCACTAAACTAAGATCCGATTGCTTGGACTTTTTACTATATTGGCCTTAGGGCATCCACCTTGTGTTGTGGTATGAAAGATTTTTTGCAAGGGATTTTTGGTCCTAGTGGCTCAATCTCTCTTTGGTATATGAAGGCCTCTTGTCCGATCGAGAGAACCAAAAGTTCTTGTGCGTTAATAGCTGTTCATCTTTGTAGGAAGAAGGAGAAGAAGGTGCTGCGTCTGCGGGAGAAGGAAGAACCCCATACCTGGATCATGCTCCACGCTCCCGAGGTCAAGGTTAGAGGCGTGCTGCAGCTGCTCTCCACCAAAGACTACTTGGACGAGTTTCATCAAGGCGGCAGCTAGATCCCTCTTGGTTTCATCATTCCAAAGCACCATTCATTCATCTCCGTGTTTGGTTGAGGATTTATGGGGAAGATCATGTTGTTTATCATCTTTGGAGCTTAGATTTTTATTCTCAGACTGGGCATTATATTTTCTCATCTTATTTTCATCTTAGATGATTTCGGAGCTTGCTCCGTGTGTGTGGTTTCTCATGATCATGTGAGAACCCACGTGTGTGGGCCGTCGTGCCCGTGTGTATGTGGTGGTTGCTGCCTTTGTGCAGCGTGTTTAGTGGAATCCTCTCAAGGTGAGAGGGGTGGACATAGGACATCACTTGGGTGTGTCCGAATCACCAAAAAATTACTTGTGCCATGGTTTGCTCTATGTGGTTGCTTGTTTATATCATCCATTCATATACGAGTGTGATTCGGTGAGCCGAGTGTTTATCAACTGTCCGCACATTTATCTTCATCCGAATGATCATCGTCTTGCGTTGTGAAGCTGTGAGTGCTTGCTTGAACATTTAAATTCTTTAATCAAGCGTGATTTAGTGAGATTCATCATTTTATATTCACATCTCTACAGTTTATTGAAAGAGCATTTGTGTTTTTCTACCATAAAATTAATTTAGGATATATTTGTTTCTAAAGGGTGGGCAATCAATTCACCCCCCTCTCGATTGCCTCCTAATCGGGCCAACAGAAGTACTAGTAGCATTGTACATGAGGGAAATTGTCTAATTACATGGTGTCCTTGTCACTATTGTCTCTGACTGAGATCCTCGGTTCACATCACAATTTTGAAAGGGTCTACAACATTCATTAGGGACCCGACATAACTTTAGCATTGCATTCCATCCACAAACTGATGGCTAACCTGAAAGGACAAATTAGGTGGTGGAAGATACGCTCAGAACTTGTGCTATTGACTTTGGAGGGAGTTGGCATGATCACTTGCCTCTAGTAGAATTCTCATACAACAATAGCTACCAAGCTAGCATACAAATGGCACCATTCGAAGCTCTGTATGGGAGAAGCTGTTGATCACCGATATGCTGGAATGAAGTAGGAGAAAGGTAATTTCTAGGCCTCGATATTATCAGGGATACTACCAAGAAGATAAAGCTTATTCGGGAGAGACTCCAGATGGCACAAGACAGGCAAAAATCATATGCTGATAACAAAAGACGCGACTTGGAATTCCAAGTAGGAGATGATGCGGGATGAAATGTTGACTCGGGGCCGATTTGATGTGACCCTGAGACTCTAGGTGATGATGCGACCAAATGGAAGACGCGACCAATTCAACACAAGCACACGATCGTCCCACGTGAGGGAAACGTGTGGATGTGCGTGGTTGAGAAACTGACAGTGAGTCAAGGGTATTCGGGTCACACTCGTGCTCGGATCGAGTCACGGGATGGGTCACGCACTCACTCTCACAGAGGTGATTAAAATTGAACTAGCTAGGAATCAAAGGAACTCACATGCAGTGGCTTATGGACATATACGGAATAAGCAAGTAAGACAAATAGGGAGGCAAGTGTACCACCACACTCAGGGCGTGGGGAAGACGTCCCGGCCAACATCTGTAACTCCCAGTACAGTGGTAAAATTTAATTATAGTAATGATTTTATGGCCCACTCCACACAGGGAGGTAACAAGATACACAACAATGCCGGGAACACCGATCTTGGGTTGACGGGAAGCAGAGCTACGGGGTTCCCGGGCGATTGCGGGCTACGGCTGTGGATCTGAAATTTACTGGCTGGCAGGACAGTGAACAAAGATGTCGAAAGGGACGTCAACCTCCGGGGACCTTCTGATGGCGGCGGTTCACCGGGACGATGGCGGAGGGTCCCTGGTCAACCCCCAGGAGTGGCGGTCACTGGATCTGCACCGGCATATTTCCTGAGGATTTAATTGGTGACCTCCTTCTGCTGGCCTGTCTCGGGACAGAACTAAGCGCTTCCACGAAAACGGTCACTACGCCCAGATCCGGTGTCGGATACGGAGGAAACTAGCGCCGTTGCGAACGAAACTCAGAGAGCTTTGACATATGTGAATTTTAGATCTGTCCAACAGTCAAGATCGAAATGAAAAATTCTACAACTTTATAGTTGTTTCTAGCTCGGGTTACAGAACAGGCATGACCGAGTGAGATTTGCCTGAAAATGAATTTTGACCGAAGTGAATGTCACCTAGTTGTTCAAAGGTCGTGACTTCAATGTCAATGACCCATCATAGAATTTCTATTCTCAAATTTTCTTTGCAGATTTGAACAGAGTCCCCGTAGGTTGGCGGATGTTGACACTTTTCACGGAGATTCCTCCACCTTCTTATGTAGTGCATGATGGACTCATTATCCTTTTGTTTGGCTGCTTGTAATTTAGCCTCAATGACTTCCTCTTTGGCCATCTTTGTATTCATTGTTCACTTCACCCTTAGCTCGTCTGACTGCGTACGCAGTCTCATTGGCACCCTCCTCAGAGACGCCCTAGTCGCCCCCTGACATGCCCGGGGGACTGTGTCTTGGAGTGTTTGAGGGAGGATGCCCCCGTAAGACCATGTGCTATTCGAGGTATGACTAGTCGTGCTGAAACTTCAAGTGAGCTAGCACTATCTTGTGTCACCTCATGTAGATGGCCAGTCGATTGCGGCATAGGTGAACTTAGATTCATTTCATTTAGCTGTCTTTGCAGCATTTCAATCTCCTACTGCTTCTGGTATAGCAATGCACCCATGGCCAGGTCTTACCAGGAGGGGTTGGGCGTGCTATCTTCCACTTTTGGTTTGACTGGGGTGAGTGGCATCCCGTCATTGGTGCTGGACGTGCCCAGTTTCTTTAAGATGAACTCCCTAGGTTTGATGCCTCCGAGCCGAGGAGGAACGTGGTATTGTGCCCCCTTGTTGGCTGGCGGGTGTCTTGATATTCTCCCGGACCCGGCAACACGGTGGGAGGCAGAAGCTTCAGCCTGAGTTACTCCCTTCGGCACAAAGTAGATTTCTTCATCTTCTTCGTCAGCAGCTTAAGCCACACTGGACGGTGCTGACAACATGTTGTAGGAGAGAGCAACATATTTTATTTTAGCCATTGTATTCTTCTTTTCCTTCCCCTTTATGGCTGGCATCTGCCCCCACAGTGGGTTGCCAGGTGCACTGAACACCATTGCATTTTCTTTAGTTCTTTTTGTTAGTCGGTGGGGCTCATTACATCTTTGAGGGGCATGCTTCTTGAGGTGCATAGGTTAGCTCTTAAGCTGCTTATGCTCGTCTAGCCTGTCTATAGCAATTTGTAGTCATTGCACGGCTGAGCTGATTTCTTCATACACCCACGCTGGGGATTGTTGCTTTTTGTTATCTATTGGCCTTCTGATTGCTGCTGGAGGGATTGTTCGAAGGTAGGTAGGAGCAATAGGGGGTGGAGTGGGCCAAGCCATGGCTCTAATAATCTAGACTTTCGGAGTCATAAGGGATGTTGGTCTTGTCCTTTTCTTATTGACAATGCTTGTCAATTTTCTTATTTTTCTTCAGGCACTAGGACACAGTCTTCATTGGTGTGCCGGTTGCAAGCCTCCGACACTCCCTTGGGCAGTTGCTGATATATGGATATCATATTAATTGATGCCCCCGGAGTAGGCATTTCATGGGGGCGTGGGGGATCGACATTGTACTCCCCCGTTTGCAGCTCCCCCCTTTTGATTAAGCCTTGGACAATGTTCTTGAATATTTGGCAATCTTCAATGGGATGTCCAATGATTTGATGGTAGGAGCAGAAACAAGGATCATCTCTTCTCCTAACGTCGTCAGGTCTTTTTGACTTTGGAAGAGTGATCTTATCATGCTTGATAGCCCACTCGAACAATGCACGTGTTTTGTCCCTGGGGAATGCATAGAGCTTCTTTTCTTTGTTTTGTCGAGGAGGACTCCCTCGACGCTCAGCAGGTTCATTGGAAGGAGGACTGTGCACCCATTTATGCCTTTTCACCGTGAGGCTGACAGCATGAACCACTTTCAACATTGGCTGTTTATTAACCTGCTTGGCTTGATGACTTGAGTCGGCAGAAATGGAGGGATATCTTGTGAAGAAATCTTCAATCTCCGTGGCAATGTCAATTAATCGATCAAAAGACTGGATCTCCAACCCGATCATCTTTTCTAGAATCTCTTTCTTCAGATTTTGTTTACATATTTGTATTGCATCCTCTGGATGCGGAGGATGCCGACACCTCATGCTGAGATCCTCCCATCCCTTGATATATTCTGTAGTCATTTCATCATCTTTTTGCTTGGTTGCCAACAGCTCAACCACAATCACCTTTTCCTCGATGACGTGGAATCTTTCACTGAATTTCTGCTACATGTCTGGCCAATCATGGATAGACTTGGCCGATAGGTTAGAATACCTTTCAAAGCCTAGTCCTATCAGTGAAGACCCAAAGAACTTGAGCAGGTACGACTCGTCCACCACCAAGTCACCCATGATTGTCATATAATGTGCAATATGCTCTTTCGAGGAGCCCTGCCCATTATATTTGTCAAATTTTGGAGGCCTATTGATACCCGGCAACAATCTTTTGGCAGCATGGGAGGCTAGATATGACACTTCATTTATGTCAAAGGGGGCGTAATCATTGTCACCCCTCTTTACCAACCTTGCTTCAATCATCTGCTCCATCGTCAACTTGTCCATCATAACTGGATCTGTTGGTTGAGGGTAGAGGTGGGTGGGCTACATCACTAATGCTGCCGAAATCATAGCATTGGGTGGCAAAGGCAAATCTCAATTTTTTAAAAAATATGATGAAATAGAAAAATATATTTTCTCGATCCTCGGAACATGCTGGATGCACCGGTACCATCCAGGAGTAAGAGAATGCAACTGTTTGCCCTACACAGGGTTCCGTAGGTTTGTCTAGGAAAAACACACGTGAATCACAAAGTGCGCTCCAAAACCCCCGAAAGTGATCAGAAACTCACGGATCCTGATCCGAAAAATATCTGAAAAATCTAGGACATTACACGGATCGACATTCGGCAAATAGAATCTTGAATCTTAAAATGCACAATCGAAACCTGACTCGGCTCATCATCTCCCCAAGGACTAGACTCGAGGGGCACCGGAGGTAGCACACACCCACTCTGTGGGGTGGAAGTGGATGGAGATGTCGAGGTAATAGGTTTGGAAGGCGCGGATAGGCTTAGGTGTGGGTGTGGGTAATGGTGTGATGGTAACGATAGGTTCGGGTGTAGGTGTAGGAGGCAAAAGCATAGGCAAAGGTGAAGGTTGCTCAGGCTCGGGCAATGAGGGTAAGGGTGGAGAAGATGTAGGTGGTGGCGATGGAGATGGAGTGGACAAAGGTAGTAGATTAGGCGATTTGCGGATAGAAGGTGGCGAAGGTAATGGAGGGTTAGGCAATGGTGAGGATGGTGGAGATGGTGATGCAAGCAACGAGGGTAGTGGAGGTGGTGCTGATGATGATGAAGGTGAAGAGGAGGGTCACGACGCCCACCGTCAATGTATCGATACAACGCGTCGGGCGGCATCAGGAGTAGAAGCGGGGGTGGAAGAAGTGGTGGTAATGGGAGCACTAGCCTGAGTAGAGGCTTGGGTAGGTGTTGGAGATGGAGACAGGGTAGGAGATGGTGAAGGTAATGGGGTAGGTGATGGAATAGGTGAGGGAACAAGTGATAAAGTAGATGACAGAGTGGGTGCTGCGATAGGTGCAGAATCATAGGGGTGCCCCTAGCCTTGTAGTGATGGAGATGACTTCCTAGGCGGTGATTGCTGCTGTTGTTGCTTGCTGCGAAGATCTAAAATAACTTCATACATGGCAGCCCAATCAATCCTCTTCTTGTCTTCCAAATCATAAATAGACTCTTGAAACTCGGGGCAATCCTCAACCAAATGCCCCTGCTGGCGATGATAATCACAATATTGAAGCATATTCCCAACCGCGGGTCGGCAAGACATAACCGAAGAGAGCTGTAATGCATGAGTGGCCATTAAAGCCCTAAAAATGTCTGTAAAACACTCCGGCAACGGAGAGTGAGGAGCCCACTTCGGGCAAAGTGGATGCCGAGGGACATGGGAAGATAATAAAGATGGTTGTGGGGATGGCAGCAGAGGTTGCATAGGCAATGATGCATGACAAGTGGCGGAGGGATTTGGCCTAGGCATATGTGGAGCAAGATAAGGGGGTATATAGACGGCATCCACCTGCTTGGGGTGTGGTGTTTCCTTGATCGGGGGTGGAGGCACATGTGGGTATATGGGAGCGGAAGGGTGACTCGTGGAAGGTTGACATGTGGGAGAGTACAAGTATATAGGAGCGGAAGGTCGACTCATGGAAAGATATGTGATGGAAGGGTGACTCACGGGAGCATAAGGTAGGCTTGTGGAGGGTGAAGGTTGATATGCAAAAGTAGATGTAGATGGCAGGGTGTAAGTAGAAGGCAGAGAAGACTCGGGGTCAAGGGAACCTTGGAGTTGTTGGCGGATAAAGCGGGCTCGGCTATAAAGCTGTTGCTAGGAGGTGATATCGTTCAAGGCCAAGACAAGCCGATACTGGGGCGTTGCATTGGAAATGAGCATTTTGATCTGCTTTCCCTCTAGAATATGCCCCGGGACTTACGTGGCCAGGCGACGCCAGCAGTCAGCGAAGGTATAGAACTCCTCGTTGGGCTTCATCTTCTCGTGGACCAGATCCACTATAGAATACTTGGGCCCAACCTGGTCTTGAAACCGCTGAATAAATCTTTCTTGCATAACTTGAAAATTCACGATATGCCCTTGCGACAATGAAAAGAACCAATCCCGAGCCAGATTTTCTTGTGGCAGATCAAATAGATAAGCCATCAAGCACAGGTCATGTCGAAATTGGGCTGACTCATAAACAAACTCCTTTAAGTGCACATAGGGGTCACCGACTCCACCATAACAGTGATATGTAGGAATTTGTAAAGGTGGTGGAAGCTAGAGATTTTGAAATGTAAAAGGAACACTCAAGGATGATTTGGGATCGATTCGGCATTGTAGTTCATCAAGCTGGCGTTGAGTTTGAGCAATCATCTCCGGTGTAGGGAGAGATCGAGAAGAATTCGGGCCAACTTGAACAAGAGGGTGTGAATTTGGACATGGAGCATGATATTGGGCCGGATAAGAAGATCCAAGCTGAGAAGAAGAAGGGCCCATTCCGGGAATAGAAGGATGCGTGGGCCTAAAAGAAGCATGAACATAAGAATGAGGACCCATTGGGCTAGCAACAACATGGGTAGAAGGAGCAGGCCCATTAAGGTGGGAAGGCCCATTAAAAGATGAAGGCTCAACAAAGGAATGAGACCCATTAAAGGATTGAGGCCATACATGACTCAAATAAAATAAAAATTACATGACTAGACTCAAAAACACATGACGAACACAATGGCACATGTCGACGAACAATCCGAGCCTCGAAAAAATGTAGAGGGACAAAGGATGTCCCCATCAGTCCAGTTCCTCCAGCTCTCAATTTAGAGGTGGCTCTGGAAAAGAGCCCCTCATTCCCAACCATCACATAGTCACCCTCTTGGAATTCATGGTGATCCATGCGAACATCTGCCTCCCTTATATGGATTTTGTTGCTCTTACCATTGTGCTTGCAGACTCTTTTATGGAATGCAAATGTTTTGGTAGAGGTGGATACCCTAACATGCATGGGTGGTCCGGGGCAACCAAACATAGATCTATCATGTGTATGATGGCTACCAATTATGAAGGTTTTAGGTGGACCTAGACATCCAAATTTAGACTTGTCAAGTATGGGCTTCCTATCAAGTTTGATGGTCATTGGAGGACAGGGACATCCAAACACACTTACCTCATCACCCATATATGATGCTAGATAGGGTGATGCATGTGACTCTATCCAAATGAAGAGCTTTACGCTCCCAAGTGTGGGTGTGTGGAAGGAGGGGATTTGTTCAACCCTTGTATGACCAGCTTGGGTAGGAGTGAGGTGGTGAACGTTCTTAATGGATGGGAGTGGGTACTGAGGATTTAAGGGTTCCCAAGGGAATGGGTCAAAGGGGTCTAAAATGGATAGACTCTCGAAGAAGTATGTCTCTTCAAACCCATGACGAAAGTATGGGCAGTCTACAAGTTCACCATTGTGGTTTAGATCCTCATCAACTTGTAGGGCCTTTGTTACTTCTTTGGGATTCTCCATTTGGGAGAGGATGTCATTGGGTTGCCCTTGATCAAATTCCTCTAGTATAGGGAGGAATACTAGGAGCTCACTAGTGCAATGACACCTAGTGTAAACTAAAATGATGGAGGCTATTGAGGGACAAGTGAAACTAAGGTGTCCAGGTTCATACGACTCTGGGGCCAGCATGCCTATCAATTCAATTTTCCAACTCAAACACTTAATCAGATCATCAACGTCTACAATGAAGTTGAAGGTTCGGTAGATAGTATGAGGTGGTGGGATGGGTATTACTTGGAGGGTATGTTCCATGGGATGGTAGTAGGGGCCTAGATTGTCCGGAATTGGGCTTTTCTTTAGCCAATCAACGAGGGACCCTACCATGACTATCTCCCCATGGGTAAAGTTGAGTAGTTCAAGTTGGTGGTCAAGGTTAATTTGAGGGGTGGAGGTTCGATGCCAATCTTCCTCCTCAGCTTGACGGTGTGTCCATATTAGAGTAGGGATTTGACCTTGTCCATCTTTAAAGGCTAAGTACTCTTCTTCCAATGTAGGGTCACCTTGAAAAACTTCCACTCCTTTGGGATTTTGAGTGGATTCATCCTCATTTTCAGACATTTTGACCTCCCAGTTGGCATTTTATTTTCGGGGGGTACAACTAGGGACGCATGCTGATGGGGCTGGTGGGTGTGGTGCTAAGAGGGTTAAGGGAAGTAGCAGAGGGGCTTTTGGGGGTGTTTGTAGTTTATGTGTGGGTGCAAAGGGGGCATACTTGGTGGGGTTGCATGTAGTGTGAGATAGATGGGATGTGTGTAGGGATTGTAGGTGGGCCTCTAAGGCATCTAATATTTCCCAGATGGCCATAACTGCATGGTCAACATGGCTTAATTGGATTTAGATTTTATCTATCCTAGCTAAATGGGCTTCACTGGAGGGGGTACGAGTGGTGTGAACACTGCGGGGCTCAGATCTGTCCTACAGGTCTGAGATGTGCACATGGCTAAATTGACAGTGTGTGAGGCTTTTATGGGTGGTTGCCATGATGCTGTGGTAGGAGAATTCAACACACTAGTTAGGGCTGGATAGACGGCCAAGTGCAGGGCATCGACACGGGTAGTCATGGGGGGTGCGGCATGGAATAACTGACTTGCTGGTCAGGATTGGGCAGGTAGGACAGACTTGAGCAAAATAGACTGATACGGATGTGCCAAGGACCTCGACTCGTGGGAATGAGTTGGCAACTTGTGCTAATACCAATTTGACGTGACACGCCCTAGGAATGTAGTGGGACAGATCGAATGACCCTTGTACCTAACTTTGTAAACACACGAGCAAGAGAATGCACTCAATGTCGACAGGGAAATTTCACAGCGAACCTTCCTAGGGTGACTAAGAGATGATAGGAAAACTCGTGCGCCAGACCCTCTGCAAGTTAGGGAGCCAGAAAGAAAAGTCTAGGTTGGCCCTCCCTTAGGTTTGGAGTATCTATTTCAACAGGGCGGACCTCGTGCTTAGTGGGCACGGGGATCTCACATTTAATCTAACCACGATGGCCTCTCGAAGGAGGTGGATTGAGGGGATCAGGCACTCACGTTCCTCTCTGATAGAGCAAGAAAAGATACTAAATTAATAGAAAATACCAAAGGAAGGGGTAGTGCTTACCTGATCGACTTTGTGAGACCCGTGAATTTCAGATTCTTATCGGATTTCTTATTCGAAAAATTCCGTGAAATTGGGCTATTTTTGTGGGCCTTTTTCAATATGATACTGCGGCAAACAAATCTGGCCACGATCTCCCCGGTGACCTCCCTTAGGGCGACAGCTTCTACCCAACGGGAGAAATAATTAGTCGCTGCCAAGATGTACTTGCAGCCTGTGGATGAGGTGGGCAAGGGGCCCACGACGTCTGTTCCCCATTGGGCGAATGGCCAACTGGGTATCGTCAGGTGCAGCGGCACGGGTAGCCTCCTGGGTATTGTAGCATGCTCCTGGCATTTCTGACACGACTTCGCGTACTTGCAGCAGTCGTCAAACATTGCCAGCCAGTAATAGCCAAGCTTCTTTATTTCAAATTTTATTTTCGGCCCCGCCTGATGTCCACCGGCTGCTCCTGCATGAACCTCCTTCATAACTCTCCAAGCCACTTCAATGGACATGCATCGGAGGAGTAGCTTTTACTTGGCATCGGTCACAATTCGAAATAGTATCCCATTTCAGAGCTCATAGGAGTCCTTTATTCTGATCAGTCTAATCTTCTCTTCCCTTTGCTTAGGCAGTTGTTGGTACTTGAACCATTGCATAAGAGGGTCCCTCCAGTCGGGCAGACTGACAGCTTCTACTGTGGTGACCTCCCATTCTTCTTCTTCTTCCAATCCTTCTTCTATCATGCTAGGCACCTGGCGCTGGTTGATCACTTGGATGTCGAGTGACCCATCAGGCGGGATTGCTAGAGAGCTTGCCAGCTTCGCCAGGGCGTCGGCATGAGCATTCTCTCCTCTGGCGACATGGCCTATCTCAAGGAGGTAGAACCGCTTCATGAGCCCCTTCGCCTTAGTGTGGTAAGGGAGTAGCTCTGGCTTTTGGACATCGAACTGTCCCTAGACTTGCTTGACAACTAGCAAGAAATCCCCAAATACTTGCAGCTTTTAATCTCCATCTGTAGGGCAATCTAGAGGTCGATAATCAGAGCTTCATACTCTGCTTCATTATTTGTGCAAGGCTTGTTGATGCAGCAAGAAGTGTGCACCACTTCTCCGTCTGGAGATTTAAGGATGATGCCAGCTCCGGCCGTATCCTGGTACACCCAGAGGAGGCTGTTTCTGTTCTAGAGGCCTCATCAAAATACAGTCGTCAGACAGCTTGTTGGACTTGGTTCGCTTCCAGTACTTCATTTTCGGGTAGTTTCGTAGCCAACGGGGAGTCTTCGGGCACGGAGTGTGTTGCGAAGAAGTCTGCGATGGCTTGCCCTTTGATGGCCTTCTGTGGCACATAGGTGATGTCAAACTCCATCAACAACACGTCCCACTTGCCGAGGCACGGCTTCGGGACTGGTTGGGAGAGGATATGCTTAACAGGGTCAGCCCTGGAAATCAAGCTCACTTCATGGGACAGCATGTAGTGTCTCAGCTTCTTGACCGCGAAGACCGAGGCGAGGCAGACCTTCTCGATAGGAGTGTGCTTAGCTTTCGCCCCCACCAATCTTCGGCTGAGGTAGTAGAGAGCCTGCTCCTTCCCTTCGTCATTGTTCTGGGTGAGCATTGCCCCCAGTGAGTATTCGATAGCCGCTATGTAAAGAATGAGCGGGTTGCCTTTAACAAGTGCCCCCAACACAAGTGGGGTCTTCAAATAATCCTTCAGCCGATCGAAGCCACGCTGGCATTCATCACCCCAGCTGAACGGTGCATTCTTCATCATCAGTTTATGAAAGGGTTAGCAGTGGCCTGACAGGTTGGAGATAAACCTGTGGATATAAGCTAGCCGGCCTTGCAGGGACCTCAGTTGTCACAGGTTCTTCGGAGGTGGCAGCTCCTGGATGACTTTTATTTTGAACGGGTCGATCTCGATCCCTCTATGTCGGACAATGAAGCCCAGAAAATTTCTACTGGAGACGCCGAAGGCGCACTTCATCGGGTTCATCTTTAGCTCTTACTACTGGAGCCTTTGGAAGACGACTCTGAGGTCACTCAGATGGTCACCCCTCTTCTTCATCTTGACGACCAAATCATCAATGTAACACTTGACCTTACTATAGAGCAGCTCATCGAATATCTTGGTCATTGTTTGCTGATATGTAGCGCCGACGTTCTTAAGGTCGAAGGGCATTCTCTTATAGTGGAAGATTCCCTTAGGCGACCTGAAGGCTGTATGGATCTGGTCGTGCTCGGCTATCCAGATCTGGTTATAACCGGATGAACCGTCCATAAAAAACAAGGCCTCATGGCCGGTGGTTGCGTCAATCATCACCTCGGTGATGGGCACTGGGAAGTCATCCTTTGGGCATGCTTTATTCAGGTCGCGAAAATCCACGTAGATCCTGATTTGTCCATTCTTCTTCTTCATCGGGACGATATTAGCCAGCCAGGTGGTATATTGGTTTTCCGCTACAAAGTTGACATCTATGAGCTTGTCAACCTCTTTGCAGACCTGGTTTATTAGCTCTGGCCGCATGCGCCGGGGAGGTTGCTTCACTGGTTCCACCTTGGGATCAATCGCCAATATAGTTGGGTCACTTTGGGACTGAGACCGGGCATTTCTTTGTAGTTCTAGGAGAAGCAATCGCGAAACTCCTGCAGGAACTTCACATACTCTTCTCTTTCCTAGGGAGGTGTGAGGGCACTCAGAAAGGTCAGCCTGGGGTTGCTCTCTGTGACAAGATTAATTTTGATCAGCTCGTTGATAGTAGCCTAACCGCCATCTTCAATTTTCTACGGGGCCGGTAGCAAATCAACAGAGTCTTGGTCTTCGCCCTCCTTGGCCTCGAGGATGTTGTAGGCCTCTTCTTGCTCCTCATGACCCTGCGTCGAGGCGGTGTGCACCTCGCATCCCTCCTGGATTGCAGTCAGCGGGCCTGCGGGGTTCCCTGGCGCAGAAAGGCACATGGCTGCCCTGGAGTCTTCCAGGTAATCATCATAGATGGCTTCGATTGGGGCCAAGGTCACTGCATCTTCAGGAGCCTGGTGCTGGATGGATATCGTGTAGACTCCTCTTCTGGGGCTGCCTGTCACATGGGGGTACGACAGAGACGCCACATAATCTCCCATTCTGAGCTCATCCCTGTCGATCAGGTCTTAAGCAATATCTTTGAAGACATAACAGTCCTCAATGGCGTGACCGAGTATTTGGTGATAACGACAGAATAGTGGGTCATCGCTTCTCCGAACATCTTGAGGCCTCTTGGACCTAGGGAGGGAAACCTTGCCATAGTGGCAGGCCCAGTCAAAGATGCCTTGGGTCTTTTCTCTTGGGAAGGAGTAGGACTTCTGCAGCTTCTCTTGCAATGTAAGTCCTCACCCAGCTGGCTGTCTGGCTGAAGGGCTCACCGTATTCCTCGCCTCCCTCCGTGACTGGACGAAGGTGTCGGGACTGGTGGCCCGGGGCCAAGTCACGCCTTCACCCCACGGGCGGAGGGAGGCCTGGATCAGGTCGGCCACAAGTGCAGTTAATTCAGCCAATTGTGCCTTCAACATCTCAATCTCCCGTTGCTACCTATGGTATAGGGCGAGCATGACGGGGTCGTATCGGGGAGGGCCAAGAGCACGGCCCATACCTCTGCTTCCTGCCTCACCAACAGACGGGGATGAGGGAACACTGATGATGCGGTCCCTTGAGGTTGACCCTTCAGAAGAGGGAAAGACCTTCCCCGTACGCCTACAGTGGAGGGGGTTCCAGAGGAATACTTCTTCGTCTTGTGTCTCTTCAGCCGGTGGCATAGGTTGATTATTGTGGCGGTCTTCCTCTAGGGCTGCAGCATTGATAGGGTCACCACCGAGTGGAGCCGAAATCGATATCACGTTAGCCTCATAGTAGTCTTTCGGTGAGAAGCCCAAACCTGGATGCTTGGTAAATCGCAGCAGCCTCCGGTCCAGGTTTGGTGGGTTCCACATCTTTTTAAACATCTCCTTCTGGCTGGAGGGTTGATAAAGAGGAATCCTTTGTCTCGTGATCATTTCGACCATCCGGTTAGCCATATGAGGGAGCCCCGATATCGGGACGTGCGGGTCATGCAATTCATCAGGGAGTCGGCAATCATCATCTCCTCTGACTGGCTGTTCTTCGGCCACATAGAAAATAGTGGGCGGGCCTTCTGGATTTGCCACTTCAAAGGTCCTCAATTGTTTGGCCGCTTGGCAGTCGTGCTCCGCTACTGGCTTAATCATTCCCGGCGGGACTTTGACATCCTCTAGTAGGTCCTCGAGGCGAGGTGCCCCCGGTGTGGGATAGACGGCGAGGGGAAATGCCCTAAATACCCCTTCTTCTTCTGCAATAAACGACACATGCAGAGGAGCCACATAGCCTAGGGGTGGCGGAGGAAACCAGCCTTCCGATTTTATTTTCTTCTTCCCTTTGTCCCGGGTAGCTTTAGGAGCCTGCTTTGTCTCTTCCAAGTACATATTAGCATCTGACAGATGACACTCGAACACCTCAAACAGGTGGAGGTTAGTAAAGATCCTGACTTCTTTTCCCTCACAGGGGTACTTAATGCACTAGTGTAGGGTGGAGGGCACCACCCTGTTCTGGTGTAGCCAAGGCCAGCCAAGTAACGCCTTGTAGGAGGTGTTGGAGTTGATTACATGGAACTGGACCTTGGTGATGAAATCATCGAAGGCTAGGTCAAATTTTGTAACTCCCATGGGCACCTCGTATTTCTGGTTAAAGCCAGCAATCTTGACATTCTTCACTTTGACCAGGTGTACATTAAAGTAATGCTTCTGGTACACCTGATAGGGGAGTATGTTGACTGCTACTCCTAGGTTGATCAGGACCCTATTGATAGGATGTCCATTCAGCTACCCCTTCATGTAGAGCGACCTATTGTGACTATAGTGGGTAGAAGCATATCATCCTCTGTGAAGGCCACGGCTACTTCCGGGGACATCTCTGCCAGACAGGCTTCAAGGTGCGCTGGCATTTGGAGTGCGGCAATGATGGCTTGCCGTGTCTCTTCGTCCAGGGATAGCATCTCCCAGATGGTGAATCGGGTCGGGATCTTCTTGAGGTGCCTGACTATTCGATCAGCAACACGCACCTTGAGCAGCTTCATCTCTTCGGGCCTGTCGCGTCTGCCCCTGCCCTGGACTTGGGGTGCTGGGTCGGAAGGTGATTCCTCTGCTGGATCTGGTGCAACTACCTAAGCCTGCGGGGCCTACTGGGCCTCCTCCTTTTCCTTCATGAATTCGGTGAGGTTAGGGATGCTGTCAAATTCTTCTGCCGACTGGGGCGAGACCGCTGCCAGTAGAGCTGGAGGATTGCTTGCAGGCGGAGCCGAGAGGCTGCTGGATCCCTTGGTTGGTCGGGGTCCTTATGGGCGCACCTACTTTTCTATGCGGGCCTGAAGGAACTCAGCGAATGAGGGAGCGCCCTGACTCTTCAGCTTCTCGGGATAAAGACCTGACGGTGGGGGGATCTCCGCACCTCGAACCTTGGGTTCAGGGACTTGTTATGGCTGCTCGCCCCATAGCATGATGTTGCGGTTGTCCTGAGGAGGGCGTCCCCATTTCTTCCCTGACCGGGTGGCATGCTGGGAGGTGGATGATCAATAAAAATTGGGCTGGATACTATTGGTGGAAATAGCACAAATTGTGCATTCCCCCAAGAGTAATCATTGGTCTCGTTCATATATATAAAAAAACTTCATGCAAGTCCATCCCGCTACACGTAAGGTGTTATGTCAATGGTAAATACACCATCGTCTCGGGACTACCCGCATATGACGGCCTTGACGCTACACCTACCTCCATCCAGGAACCGGATGTCCATCGCTCGTCTCGAGCCGACCGCCAACCATCCTGACCTCCGATTCGAGTGACCCGACTCTTGGCCCAGAGATGCTATCCCTAGGACTGGCCTCGATTTCCCAGTATGGAGATGCTCGCCTCCTTGGGGATCCAGACCCGACCCCCCGCCCAGTTGTTAGCCAGTATCTCCTCTGGTCACCAGTCTAGTCCTCCCCAGCAAATTGGGCATGTCCCTCGCCTCGAGGAGGGCCTCTGTAAAAATATGCGGATGTCCGCCTTATCACGCAAAGACCTGGGGGCCGACCCACAAGTCGAAATTATCCCACAGCTTGCACCAGTCGTAATTTGGCCTCATCGACCCACTTGTAAAGCCTAGGTGACTCTCAGAAAATATGTTACTATTTGAATGCATGTCTCCGTACCTATATTTGGGCCCCAGCCCTCCTCCGCACCTCCCAGTGTGTGTCCAGTATCCCAAACTCCAGCAAGCTGCACCTCCCAGTCGAACGCGCGCCTATAGTTGAGTAATGCCCCCGGCCCTCTACCCATGGCTTCGGTTATATATAGACTTCTCTTCAACATGGAACGAAGGTGTTCGGATTCAATCCGATGTAAATAAACATCGGCTGCTTGTAGTCAGTAGGGAAAGATGTCCAGCACATGACTCCCCACAATCACTTGCGCACTCACACCTATGGAACCTCCCTTCTCTCCACGTGTCGCCCCACGTCCCGAGCTCACATGCAGCGTCCTGGCGACTCTTCCCAGTCAACCTTTGGTTCCATGAGTGGTTGTCGAGAAATCGACTGGCACGCCCGCACCCCGGCTTAGTTACCCTGATCCTAAGAATTTCTCATGCCATTCGATTCCCTCTCGGCTCTCTGTAAAAGGTGAGTGCCCGGTACCGCCTTGAGCGGGGGGATATGGCTATTAAGGGAGATACCCGAGATATGTCACAATCCCATGTTTCCCTTCATCACTTTATCCCTTCCCTCAGTCCGGTCACCGGATCCTAGAAACCCACGAGACAAAAAAGATGGCACGCCTGATGGGACGTCTCCCACCTTCCTTCTTTTGTTGAAGAGAAGCACATGCCAGCCCTGAAGCCATGGTGCCCTTTTTCTATCCTTGCAGGAGAGGCAGAGGAGGGCTACTCGGACGCATTTTCAAGCAGCTCCCAGCTCACGTTCGGACTGCCAGACCGCGCCCGGTGACCGTCAGTAACTGTCACCTCCACCGTATTCAGTGCTCCAGCAACCATGGCAGCCGTCACATATGGCCCCATTTTCGTCGCCACCCACGCATGGGTGGGCTACCTGGTGACACCGATCATCTTCGACAGCTTCACCCCAGTCGTTGAATCACCCTTCTTGGGTGTGGTCCCCGTGGCTGCTCCAGAGGTACCCTCAGCACCCACGCCCGTAAACGCAGTAGACACACCACGCCAGCTTCCAGCATCAGTAGCCCACTCGAGCGTCAGGCTCGAGCCTTCCACCACTGGCCCCCGTAGGGGTCCCAAATCAGTTTCTACCTGGGCAAGCGCCAGCCCCCGGGTCCAGCCTCGGTCGACTTTCAGTACAGGCTCTGTGCCGCGAGCTTCGGCCACCACCACAGGATTTTGCTCGGGCTTCCAACCCCGAGCTCTAGCCAGGCCAGAACCCAACACATGTTTTCATCCCTGGGTACTCGTCTCCTCAGCCTCTCGCTTGGGTCCTCAGCCTCGAGCCCCAGCCAAGCCAGTACCTCCCTTTGGATCTCAGTTTTGAGTCCCAGTAGGGCCATCGTCCAGTGTGGGTCCTCAACCTCGAGTCTGAGGCCCCTCAGCGTCCAACCCAGGCGCACAACCCCAAGACTTTTCAAGGCCAGTCCCCATTGTGGACTCTCCGCATCGGGTCCCTAGCCTCTCAGCTTTACCGTGGGGCCTTTCCCCCTACCATCTAGCAGTGCCGACTCCTAGCACAGGTCTTCCTCTGTGGGATGCAACAACTCCAATGTTCGTCGTGGGCCCTTGATCCCATGCCCCAGCTCTGTCAGCACTCGACGTAAGATTACAACCTCGGGTTGCTGACACCCCAGCATCTTCTACAATGTTGGTTCTTAGTGCAAGAGCGTCACCTCGAGCATCGGCCACACTTCTATTCGCTCGGGCAAGAGCCTACACCCGAGTCACTCAATCACCAGCTCTCGGTATAGGTTACATGCCCTGGGTACCAACCCCCGTATTCTCGGCTCTCGGTACAGGTTTCCTCATCGGCTCCCATATTTTCTTCAAATTGTTTGATCATTAATTTCTTCCTAAAAGGGAGAAAGTGCCCCGCTACAAGAGCCGTCACGCCGAAGCGTGCCGTAGGGCAACAACTAGTGAAGGCTTATGAAACACCAGTGTAACTCAGAGGAGGAACATGGCACTTCGACTGGGGCTTCACACCCGTCCCCATTGTAGGGATGATGCAACTAGGCTTCTCGCTCCACCTCTGTGGTGGGATTGCACCTTCATGGCTCAGACAAGGGCTTCACACCCGGTTCCAAAAATATGGAAGAGCAATGCATAGCCATGGCTAAGATTCCGTTCTATTCATTGATTCATTCGTTTACAATAGGGGGTACATATAGGGCGAAGGGGAAGATGAAGCGATGAGATTACATTGATTAAAATATGGAAAACATCACCCCATTGAAGCCCTCGAGTGTCAAACCGTCGGAGTGGTTGGCTGGTGGGCATTCGGATGTGGAAACTAGATCACAGTTCTCACAGGGGCCACATCCTGGTAGCGGCTTTGAAGGAGACCGCGATCATCATCTGTACGCCAGTTTGCTCTTGTCGTCATTCCCATCATATACGTCCACTTTGGAGAAGATTCACCCTCGAATATCGAACCTCAGAACCTCAATTTGATGGAACAAATCGGTTCCCTATGCTCTGGTAGCATTTTGATGTGAAACATGAGGGTGGTGTCTTCAAGATATTCAGTTGGAGGTCGAGGCGAACGTCGGGTGGGGACCTTCTGAACACGGTTGCCTTTGCAGCCACCTTCTTGAATGCGGTCCTGATGAGGACCATGATCTGGCCTGAAGGCCGTGTATCGCCCGACCTCAATCTGAGCTTCACCTACAAGCTAGCCGAGGCCATCCCCAACGAAGCACTGTTCAAAATGGATGGCCTGTGGCGACCGACGGTGACATTCAAAGGATTTATGGAGTTGTTGGGAGCTGGGAAGAGGTCGAGGGAGGGAGAGAGGATGGATTATAGGCTAGTTATTTAGCTAATAGAGATCTATGAAGGGGAAGTGATAGGATCATCAGCAAAAGCAGCTGCCAGTCGAGGGTGATCGCGGTCTCCCTAGAGGTTGCGATCAGAACATGGCCTCTGAAGAGACCACGATCACAGGTCTTCTTCGAGCTATTGACTGTCAACCTTCCCGCCGTTTGGATGCTCGAGGATCTTCAATATAGCGACCATACCTCCATGTTCAATCAATGTAATAGCACCCTTTCATCTTCCCCTTTCCCCTATATATATCCCCCCTATTGTAATCAAACAAAATAGAATGAATAAAATGATTTAGCCATGGCTATGTGTGTGTTCTTCCATATTTTTGGATCTGGGTGTGAAGCCCTAGTTTGAGCTATGAAGGCTCGATCCATTCGTAGAGGTAGAGCGTGAAGCTTTGAGTGCATCATCCCTGCGATGGGGACGGGTGAGAGGGCCCATTCGAAGCCCCCATTCCTCCTCTGCCACCATCCATCTTTGGCACTGTGGGGATGAGAGTTTATTTATTTATTAATATTTATGATTTATTCATTGTTAATTAAGTGGGCGTGCCAGTCACAGAGTGACGAGTTTATTATGTGCACCGTCTGACTGATCAGACGAAGGTGGATATCATGTCGGGGCTTGTAACCCGTCGTACCATAAAGGCTATGACGTTAATTATGCCCTTCCAAAAGAAGGACAATCCTTAATTAATCGCCAAAAATATAGGGACCCTGGGGCCAAATAATCTAAAAGAAAATGTAAGTTGGAAGACGTTTATTGAATAAAATGGAATTTATCATACAATCAAGCAAGCAATGAGATGATGTTTATTGAGGTGGATCGATTCCCGATACAAGGCGGAGTTTTCACTCACGCATAGTGAAAGTCTCTAGTCAGACTTAATCTGACTTTCGACAAATCACCATTTGATATACCGGGGAATTGGGACATGTAGGCATATAGGATATGTGCACCTCTATATATACACATACGTATGCAAACACGTGTAGATAAATTTGCATATAGAAGCCTATTTCTTTATTGAGAATTACACGCGAAAGTCAGCTTTTGATAAAACGCATATGCCGCATACAACTACGAGTGCTTATGTGTCATTTAAAAATTTGGTGTTGGTTGATTGATGGTATACTATCGTTGCATTATCCAACCACTTACTTGTTTATTCACTCATCATGTTCTGGGAAGATTTTAGCAGCACCTCCCCTATCTCAAAGTGTGTCGGGGAAGGTATAAGAGACTCATCCATGAAGTGTCAAGATGGTCCCCTAATTGATGATCATACCTAAGTGGCAATCCCGTGCCCCATGATAGGTGGAGGAGCCCGAGGGCCAGCCCTCTAAGTAATCTCGGTCACCCATGATGCTGTCGATCAATGCTTGCCTTTTTATTATGGAACCGCCTTTATCATTGCAGTGCATGCATATGAGTTCATGAGGAGAATCGGCATGACCGTGCTCAGATAGGCTCATATATCACCGGGATGATGTATGCCAATGGACGGCACTTGTTATCGACTTATCCCCTTTATCGGGTGCCTTGCTCTCACAATTCAGCATGGATAGCCGTGGAGCCGTTACCACCATAAGGGATAAAAAAAATTGAGCGACAAGCATGGGAAAAATATGATGCGGAACAGGATATGAAACTCTAATTTTCAAGAAAATTTTGGTAGCATCTCCCCTAGCCACAAATTTGAAAAGTAATTGATAAAGCCTACCTCTCGCAAGGGATTGGTGCTCAAATGATTAGGAATGGAAGTCAGCCGTTGTAGCGTCTCATGCTCCTTCCCAGCTAGTTGTGGCCCATGGTAGGAGCTCTCCCCCCTTGTGCTAGCCTCAAGAGCCCTTTTCATATTGATTTCGGTGGTTGCGCTAAGATTTTCAAGGATAGAAAGAGGGGTTTCATGTGTGTTACGAATTTGAGAGTACCCCTACTTATGGAGCCCAAGTTCTTAGCCTTCAGCCACTAGGATCGAGTTAGGATAGGCTCAATCTAGATTAGCATCGCTCTTAGCACGATTGGATAGGTTTATCCACGAGTTGGGACTCTCCAAAAGAGTCCCAGTCAGAGTTAACAGTCTTTTCGCCCTTGTGGTCTATCGAGCGACCGCCATTCATTCTTAGCGATCTTTCCATGACCGTTTTCATCTCTGCTCACATTCTTAGCCATCTGTGTGGTTAACGATCTCAGCTAGATTGTCTTCATTTTAAAATGGTCTTAATGGGACCGTCTTTCCTAATTTGCGATCTTGAATGAACCAACTTCATCACCCATCTAGTTGTGGCTCGTTCAGTCTTTAGTGGCCTATCTTGGCACCGCTAAGCTCAATAAGCAGCCTTGCCAAGACCATTTCTCCCTACTGTCTTAGGTCTCTTTCTCAAATCCCGCCACGCCTAAGTTTCTCTCCCCTTCTCCTCCTCTCTCGCTCTCTTTTGTACCCTCACACTGTCAGTCGTAGGACTCATTATTAAGTTAGTTAGTCGGTGTTAGTATGCATGCATTCATCATTTCTAAAAACCAAAAAAAAATAAGAAAAAAATGCCATTTTGTTAAAATCATGTACATGCATTTACATCAAGTCTGCCCCTCATCAGGACCCCCGCTGTCACCAGTCCCCTCGTGCCTCTTCCCCAGTGGGTCCATGGCTGAGCTCCCCTCCTCACGCCATCGTCGATGCCACTCCTCATCCTCATTCCTCTACAGATTGGAGGAGCTGGTGAAGTAGCCTCTACAGGCACTCTTGGGTGAGCCACTATGGGTCCTGCTCCATCCCGATCTCTGGCTCATCTACTGGTACACCCCTAATGCACCCCTCAACTGGGCTACTTGCAACTGAGACTGCTCTAGGTTGCTCCTCAACTCTGTCGCCTCGGCACGGAGGCACTCCACCTCCACCATCCCAACATGGGATCGCTCCATCTCTACACAGAGGCCTGCTGCCTCTGCTACCTCTGCATGGAGCCTCTCTGTCTCGGCACGGAAGTGCTCGGCCTCCTACCTCTGCTGGGTAGCCTCACCCAGCGCAGGTGCCAACTCCCTCGCCTGCATATGCATTCATCTCATAAATCATTCCTACAGTCTTAATCACGAAATCAAAAGGAGGAAGAGTGGTTTGCTTACCCTCTCGGCAAGAGTGGCCTCAGCCTCCTCGGCTTGCACTATCGCTCGCGTAAAATCTGCATCCGGCTCGGCCTGATCTGCTGGTGGCTATGAGGAGGAGGGCGGTGCATCTGGCACTTGGCATTGGGCTCCCTTGGCATGCTGCATTTAGAATCATTTCAGTCTAATTTTAGCATAAATATTGCATTTTAGATTTAAGGCTGAAGCTTACCATGAGGTCCAGGGAGCGCTGGAGCTCATCCCGTTGCTGGACCGTGGAGTGGAGCAACCCCTGGAGCTCCACAATCCATCCCTGGGGGTCTAGATGCATGTAGAATGTCCGTCATTAGTATGCATTGTAGTCATAAGTATTTTTAGAAAGTATGAGTCTAGAGTCATACCAGTCGTTGCGCGCCACGGAAGACCTGGTCCCCGTAGCGTCGGGCGTAGGCCGTTAGGTAGGCCTCATCACTGGTGGCTCGGGTGCGCATTGCTCGCCCCTGCCCAGTCCAATCTCGAATCTGGTTTGCTACTTGGGTAATCCAGTCAATCTCTGCCGCGAGTCCGCATGAGTGGCGTCCCACACGCTCCTCCAGTCACTTTCTCGTCGGGAACTCCACCTCTGGCTGGTGGATGCCCACCGTCCTCATGATCAACCGATAATGGAGTGGCTCAATGACATTCAGGCAGCGGAGCCAGATGTCTCGTCCCGCGTAAGCTAGGGTGGCCACCACCCATAGCTGGCCCTCCTATCCCTCTCCCTGGTACGGTGTCCACCGGACCTGTAAGATGGCGACCAATTGCATTAGCATCCAAGCATATAGTCACATTTTAGAGTAGAAAAATTTTAAGTTTAGGTCTTACCGAGGCATAGGGTAGAGTGTCAAGGTCGTCCTGGATCACCTGTACCTAGCGTCTCAGGGAACCCACCTGTCGAACCACCATCTACCACCTCGCGATGGGCACCCAGTCAGGATGTACCTCCTATCCTCTCCCCAGGCCGAGATGGTACATGTAGGCCCACACCTGCACTCCATTGCATCAAAGCGTCAGCATACAACATTGCATAAAAATCATATAGGAATTGCACAAGCATTTTAGGAGTCGAGGCTTACCTGAAGCAGTGGGGAGAATCCATCGAGCATCATACGCCAGCTAGTGGAGCTAAGGGCACAACCCTTAAATTGGCTCTTAGCAGAACCTTGGCATTGTTGGAAAGAAGGAGTTGACTGCTGCACTGCACCGGATGATGCCGACTGGTCAAATCACTTCTTGAGCCTCTTCTTATTCTTAAATTTCCTGAACTGGGACTTACCCGAAGAAACAGTAACACTAGCAGCTAGAGTGGCTGAAGAAAAACCTGGAACAGGAGGTGGATAACCCAATGGAAGCTGAACTGTCGGCTGAACCGACACTGCCTGAGAAGAAGTCTGGGACCTCGCCAAGTCCAACTCCAATGCTGCCACAGCCTGATATACCTCATTCATATTAGTTACTCGATCAACGATCAATGGCTGCCTTAATTCAGCACGGAGACCACGAAGAAACTGTTCCATCTTTAAAGCTTCGTTCGCCAGCACATGGGGCACATAACGGCCCAATTCCATGAACCTATTTCGATATTCAAGCACCGACATTCCTCCTAGGGTGATCTGTAAAAATTGGTGTATTTTATCCATCCTGAGGTAAGCCAGACTGAAAGTAAGTTCAAAAGTGGCGACGAACTCAGCCCACGAAATCTGCCGGAGCGGATGAGACTGAAAAGTAATCTCCCATTCCGTATTCCACCACGTCAGCGCCACACCCTGGAGCTGAAAAGTGTCGAGCATCACCTTCTCACCTTTCGCGCATTCCATAGAGCGAAACACGCGCTCGGTCGCATCCAGCCAAACACCCTGGCGGCATCAGGATCGGTCTGACCTTCAAAAGTCGACAGACAAAACAACAGAAATTCCTTCAAGGCACGTCGGCGACTGCCAGGCACATCCTCTTGAGCCGGAATAACAGGAGCCAGAGTAGGAACATCTTGAGGGACACTACTCGCTTCCTGGGGAATCAGAACTCTCCGATGCCGAGGCAGCATCTTGAACGACTAGAGAACACGAATAATGATCAAGAAAATCCATTAATCATACGGAAAACATCCTAAGCCAGCAATAGACGGCGTAAATGGACTAGTTCTGGATAATAGCTGTGCAAGTTCAATTCCTTACACGATTCCTCAACACCGCTCTGATACCAACTGTAACGACCCAGAGCTCCGGATACCGATAACCTGGTGTAGCATCGGATTACCGCTACTAGGAACTAGGGAAGTCACCCAAACACAATCTATCCATAAAATGAAAGATAAACATTCGTAGTCTACGCTGATGTGGAGGGAACCAGATATACTCCTCGGCCATAGCCTCCTCCTCGGCCCCTCTCACTGTGTCTCCTGAAAAATGTGTGTTACAAGGGGATGAGTGTGACGCTCAGTAGGCAGCCTAATCAAATCAGGATTAATTTGCATTCATATATCCAATTTAGATACATAAATCAAATGTTAACAATATCATAATCCATTCATTCACATTTGCTTAAAGGTAGTCATACATGAAAATACATATTTATTATCTAACACATAAACTACTTGTGCATGCTCTAAATCCACGATGAATGAATAGTCACACATTTTCACATTTTTATGAGTTACGCGTCTAACGTTATTCATGAAAATGAACTGCTGCCGCAAACACAGGAGGTCCACACACACATGAACAAACAAAAGAGTACTATGCAGACCCGAGAGCGAACTCTCACTTAGACTTCTGCCCCACTGGGCGTTATGTATCGCCATCTCCTGGGTTCTGTGGCATTATGTATCGCCGTCCCACAGAACGAACCAGCCGAATCATAGGATTTTTAACAAGGGCGTTACGTATCGTAGTCCCCTGGGTTCTTTCACTTCTACGGTGTTATGTATCGTTGTCCTGCAGAAGGGACCGAAATCCAACCTCATAGAATGCTGTTATTTTCCAATCATAACATTCACATCGTATTCTCATTCACGTTTATATTCATATTACAAACTTAGTATCATACTTTTATTATAACATAAGCATGCTTCCATAGGGTTTAGGTGGACTAATCCTACTCATGTGTTTGCTGATGTGGAACAGAATATGACCAAGTTACCTGTAAGGATTTCGTAAGAAAGAAGACAGGTTCATTTCTAGGTTACACTTGCATAGGAAAAGAACCATAACTATAAGTGCGGAATTTCTGTGAGTACGAAATTTTTATAGTGCGTTACTGTCTTAGCTTTCTACCATTTTCAATTTTTTAGATTTTTTTGAATTAGAATGACCTCTCAAAACTCTCCTTTTCTAAGATTCTGAAAATTGGGACAGAGTCATAGGGTGTCGACCTGTCCAAAGGGTGTTGTCGACCTATCCAAGAGCAATGTTGACACCTCCAGTCCTCTGAAAGAGGTGGTGTCGACCTATCCAACGGGTGGTGTCGACCTGTCCAAAGAGCAGTGTTAACACCGTCAGCCCTTTGAAAGAGGTGGTGTCGACCTGTCCAACTGGTAGTGTCGACCTGCCCAAAGAGCAGTGTTGACACCACCAGCCCTCTGAAAGAGGTGGTGTCCGTTATCAATCAGGGTTTGTCGACTCGACGCAAGTCATCTCGACTTGACTCACGTCGAGATCTGGATGCCCGAGTCGTGAGTCATCACCGGATCGTCTTATTATTTTTATATTATATTACGGGTGAGCTTCCTATCACTGGCTCAGTAGGGGTCCCGCAGAACCCCAACCGTAAACAACGACAGTACAGAAAGCATCATCATCAACAACAACAACAACAACAATAAGAGTAGCTACAACAACAACGGCGGGGAAACACGGCCGTACACGAATTCCCTAAACACGACAGCCGATGAAACTATGGCTTTACAACTACTCCTACCGAAATGGAAACCGACACCCCGATCCCTCGATCGGGAGACCACCAGACTACGAACCACCCTAGTCACGCTACTAGGAAAACGTCACGACACCTCTTCGTGGAGGCCTGTGCTCACACACGAAGGCCCACTCCGAGACCACACGGTCCTGAAACACGGTCACGACCTCGCTATCGTGAACTCTACGTCGTCTAGGAGAAAACCCTCAATGACGCTCACCGGAACCCTAGATCTCGGCTTCAGGAAAACACCCGAAAATTTCACGCAAAATCACGTCTCATAGATGGGAAACAAAACCTCGAGTCACGACAAGCTCACGTCACGTGACGGGAGTACCTACCCACTAGAAGCAAGACTGGATGCGTCCACTGACGACTTAGTCCGCAACCTCAGATGTCTCCCTACGACGCCCCAGGCGGAGACTGAGACACCGTACAGTAACCAAGAACACAAAATAAGGACTAGCTGGGGTCGCGCTCATCAGTGCGGGTCCGACACCCCCAACCACGTGTACACACACAGACCATACGCCCTAAGTCAGGCCCTCTAACTGGTTCTTTCCCAAAGCCCAAACTCAAGCTGTGCGGAGGGGCCCTACGGTAACCAGCCTAAAATTCGTCTCTCCCGGGTCATGCTCTTCACCACTATTGAGTGGGTCCATACGCGCATGCGCAGGAAAGCTACGTCTAGTGGGGGGGTCACTAACGTGAACACCAAAAATCACGCACGCACCCGTTGCAAGTAACCCAGAGTACCAAGTGGCTCAGGGCCACCAGACTCTGGACAGTCCACTAGACCTAACAACCCAATGGTCCTTTAGTCACACGACTCGGGTCAAGATCGCTGCACGTGACGACACAGCACCATCAATTTAGCCTAATCCCTAGGTCCGAAATCACGATAACACGATTCCCGAGACAGCCCACAAGTCGCCGAATTAATCTCCCATCCAAGGGACAAGCGGGAAACCTCCAACCCCAAGCTAGGTGTCTGGACTCACAGTCCAAGATCATCCACGTGGCCCACACGGAAAACACTTCTAAAAAAGCCAATGGCGTGCGGGAATAACCCTCCGCACTTATGCCAACTCACAGTGACTCGACCTAGCGAAAGCACAAAAGCTCGAAACACACTGGGCTGCCCAGACCCCCAAGACCTATTGGCACACAAATCGAGATAACACAGCACCTCCAGACACCCCCAGAAACACAAACACAGAATCCACGGGTGTTTGGGATATCTACAAGGCTGAGAGTCGACCACTGGGTCACAACCGGGTCAACCGGAAGCCAAAATGACACGACCGGAACACGGGAACCACAGAAACTAAGTGGCGGCCATCTCCCAGACCGTCGCTCCAAGTGGCGGTCCACCTTGGACCTCAAAACCCCAACTAGCAGTCCACTCTTGACCGCGACTCGCTAGGAACACCTGGACAAGAGGTGGTCCTTCCCCCAGACCGCAACCCTAAAAGGCAGTCCTGGCCTGACCATCACCACAAGGGGCAGTCAGCCGCAAGGCCGCTATTACGCAGGACCACTGGGCATAATGCGGCCATACTCGGACCGCAACCTGGGACATGCAATCAGGGACAAGACCGCGATCCCAGGGGCCCACCGAAGATCGGGCTAACGCGCCCTTCGAGGTGCGTTGACCCCTCTAGGTGGCGGTCTCCGCCTGGCCGCCACCTGATGGTGGCGGTCGATCGTGAGACAGCTACCTAGCACCGACACACGGACAAGAAACGGTCCCCCTTGGACCACCTTCACAAGTAGCGATTCCTGGTAGGACCGCTACTTCAACCCAAGCGCGAAAATGGTGAACACGGTGGAAAGCCCCATTCCACACTCTGTTCACACCCATGTGAAGGGGGAAACAAGGGGATCCCAGTCCCCAACCTCTCTAGCACCGAGAGGACCCATTCAAACCCTAAAAATGTGATCAAGACGAGAAATGCGGCTCACACCCCAAAATCACATGTTTTTACCCCGACGGAGAAATAAACTCTCTCGACTTGCCTCGGGCTACCAAACTCACGGGAAATACAGTACTCGTGCTAAGAAACCATCCCCCTACCTCCACCGAAGATTTCGCGCGCTGAGGACGCCAATCTGCCAAGAAAATGTCGTGAAAGCTCCACCGGTTCACGAACTCGCCACGAGCTTCACCGCGAGCCACCGCCCCTCTATCCTCACCCATGCTCGGCCGCTCCTAGCCCGCACCGCCTCCACCTCACCCCTGCATCGCTCCGTCGGTCGCCAGAGAAGAGAGGGGAGAAAGAGAGAACGTGAGAGGGGAGAGGGAGAGAATGAGAGTGAGGAAAAGAGAGAGGGGGGTTTATATTAAAATTTAAAAAATAAAAAAATAAGAAAAAAATACTCCCCGACCATTTGAAATTTGGTGAGTTTGAGTCTATGGCTAAACCGACGCGGGGGGTACCGTGCCGTATTAGGGCGCGCCGATTTAGGATCACGTCGGATTAAGGGAATTTTTGTGTATTTTTAGTTTATTTTGACTTGTTAAGGTGTCCTTTGAGAATTTTGGTGTTAATTGGGTTATTTGCTTATTGAATTGGAGTCTTAAGACTCCCCAGAAGTAGAGTCATAAGCTCGTGCGAGGTTCGTACTCGAGCACGACGGTTATTATTCTTTAAGAGGCATGTTTATTAAGCCCAAATCACGAAGGTAAGTTATTAGTTAAAACTCGGTGAAAATTCAATAGCATCTCCCCATCCCCGGAGGGTTGTGGGGGGAAAGTGGGGATATGCCCACGTGGCGGAGCAAACCCCATAGAGCCGAGTGGCACAACAGTAGTCAGCATACCCGAACGGATAGGAAACTCCGAGGACTAGCCTACTAGGGGCACCATGGTTCCGTGGGTTGAAAGCGATCGGATAAGGCGACTAATGAGGGAGGTGATAACCCCGAGCACTAGCCTACAAGGGGCACACGACCCATAGTCAACACAATATCCGGAAGAGGGACGATCGATAGGGAAGGAAACCCCGAGGGCTAGCCTAAGAGGGGCACACATCCCTTAGTCACCATGATGTCCCTAAGGATAGTGGATTTGATATCGAGCTAAACCCTATCAATATTCACCTTGTGGCCCATAGGGATACCCATCACTCACAGATGGAACCCTCTGACCAAATGGCAGTTCTGAGGTCTCAATGGGGTATGTTCCCCCTCCTCAGATCATTCAAGGTAAAGTTATCAGAAATAACAAAGCTCGAAGATTTCAAATCATATGCAGAATAGAAGGGATACAGTAGCGCATCATAACATCCAATGAGTTAGCAAACTGTCACTCACAGGGTTAGCATATTAGTGCTCACAGGGCTAACGGGTTAGCACTCACGGAGTTAAATGGTTGATATGCAAATTAAGGGGCAGGGGATTAATAGATTAACATTCGTAAAGAGCTAATGGGGTTAGCCTGAACTAAGATAATCAGGGTACAGAGAGCAGCCCTTAGAGCAACTAGCATAGAATGATTATTTAGACTGTAGAGGTGATTCCGTTGCCTCTGACCTACGAAGGGGATGCAAAGGTATTGAGGGAATCGACCTCATAACTACATCAAGGGGAGACGCCCATACGGATGTGCCCTCGACCATGAAAAACACCATATGTCTACGGTAAATCCGGCACATTCATTTCATTAAAAGAGAGAGGGAGCCCCGGGGAGTGGGAAGTTGTTTCTGTAGCCCATGTTGATTCCAGGGCATGGTTGGTATCACGAAACGAAACACGACACTCGCACACATAAGCAATTGGACATGCGAATCAAAAGAGAAGAGTAGGAGAAGTGTATACAATATGATATCATTCATTCCATCAACATATCATTCACCCCATCAATGGGAGGCAAAAGACATAATACATTATAAGCATTCGGCGCGCTGGCGTTGTCGCTCGGCGGCCATTTCCTTGATTGCAGGGAAGAGTTTATAGAGGGAGAAGGAGTGAGGAGATGGTGAGGGGGGGGGAGATGGGCTCATATCATCGCCCCTCCCCCCCTCACACTATATCGAGGGAAAACAGAAGGGGGAACGACGGGAGAAACTGATGGAACCCACCTAGACTTCGCTAGGAAAAATAGAGTATCAACTTCGTAGCGGTTCTCCGGCGGCTCCGGAGCTATTCAGGCAATCAGACAGGGACGACGGTGGCGGAGAAAACCTACTTCTCCTCTAAGACTCCCTCTCTCTCAGACAAACTGGCTCTCCCAATTAGATCTCTCTCTCTATTTTTTCTTCACCTCTCTGCCCTTGTTCTCTTCAAGCCCGGTTGCTCTTTCTTCAATTGGCCCCTTTACTTGGTCGAACCAAGTACAATTATATAGGAATGGCTTAATACGGCGTGAAGAATGGCGCGTCGTGGAAGCCTCCCTTCACCACTTTGCGCGCCGGATAAGGGGGCGCTGGAGTAAGGGGCACGCCGGTGAAAGAGCGCACTAGATAAGCTTCACTTTCTTGTCGCGGGTTAGATGATGGGTCCCGGGCTGGTTCTGGGAGTCACCATGACCATTCATGCTGCCGCGGTCCCGCAGAACCTTGGTGAGAAGTCTTGACGAAGCTCTCGGGTCGACGTATTGCCTTCTTCGAAACTTTGTGTATCTTCGATTTAAACACGTAGGTTTTCTGCTGACACAGCCTTCGGCACTGTGATTCGTGCAACTGGCTCAGTCAGACTCATGCTCGAAGCTTTCTTGAGGGGTGGAATACCACCCAGGATACTTCTGCCTTGACTGGGCGATCATTCAGCCACTGGCAGACCCAGTATGTTGAGAAGCCATACCCATGCCGGGTTATTAGGGTCCTTTGCTGACAGAGCCTTCAGTTCTATGTTCTGAAGGACTAGGGGCACTTTTTCACATCGAGAGGATCTTTCATTCAGGTGGCGGGCCACCAGGTACACCCTTGTCCTTGGTCGGACAACGGGTGTGGTTTATGCGACACGACCTTGCCATCTACGTTGGCTTCTTTGACCCCTCATGTGCTTGATCGATTAGCTGTGTATCACCGATTGCTATCTGGAGCGTTCATTTCGTGAGTGCACATCTTCCTGTCAAGTGTGAAGCGCTTTGCATCTCATCTCTCATATCATCTAGTGTGATATTTGGTTCCCTGGTTTTAAAAATTGTGGTGATCTATTCATCCCCCCCCTTCTAGATCACTCCCTGTGTTTCTATCAAGAACTTGATGCGGAAATCATAATTTTATGTTCACGTAGCTGATTCACATGCTGCTGAGTATTATCCTTTCCACAACGTAGCCTTTTGAATCCTTCTCCATATTTCCAGAGGTGAGGATAATTGTGCCGAAGATTAAAGATACCACGGATAAGCATACATATGGGGATGTGTGAGGAACTGGATTGTCCATCCACCCCAACTCCCTACCCACCTCCAACAACTTGGGCCTGAACTGAGTCACAAGTTTGATTGCTGGCTGCTTGAACAGGATGGCCACTATAAGTCTGCGTGTACTATATTGGACGATCAAAATATTATCTGTTTATTTGATCAGATGGTATTGAACTCATCTTAAAGCAGGACCATTCAATATAAGTGACTGATCCTTATTAACAATTGATGTGTAGACTTTTGGTGAATGATAGGTGGCCCACCTTACACGTTTTCAGGTTCCCATGGTGTCATAACCCTAGTCTCCATCCAAGCATTTAGTATGTAATAACCTCCTTTCCAACTTAAGGTTTCCCATGCATCTCATTTCTTTGAGCCTAATTCCCGAGTGACCACAGCTTCCAATCGAAGGTATAATCCAGCACAATCCATTCCAACAGCACCCTGAAAGGCTGGTGATCAATAAGCTAGGGGCCAAGTCCGGCCCATGGCCCCATGCACAGATGCACTAGTGGGCTTTTAAATCTGGGATGTTAGTATCTCAAGCCAGGATGAGTGCAGTCCAGGATTAACATTAGTGTAAAGCAGATAGTACTAAGAAGTTTCTCATCTCTTCTTTAATCTTCTTCCGTCCGTCCTTGTTTTTTTTCAAAAGCTTATTCTTTTCCTTAAAGGAATGTAAAATGTTAGTCGTCGAATCAGAAACATCAGTATTTTAAAGATGGGAGTTGGAAGTCGTGTAGAAAAAACATTGTCAGTTATGGGGGATTTACTAAATCTTTTCCTTGAGAGAGGAGAGAGGGGGGAGGGTGAAGGGGTAAAACGGTGATTTCACAATGGGGAGTTAGCTCCGTCAACCACAGAACCGACGGACTCTAACCTCAGGGGTATCGGAACTCGAGTTAAGAGATTTGAGGGGTATATTGGTAAATACCATAAAGGTGAGGGTGTAAGGGTAAGCTGAGAAATTTTCAGGGGTATATAGGTGATTTTTCCAATTTTTAAAGACCATCTGTTACTTTATGAAAACTTGAGATAAAGAAGTATGTTGTCTTTGAAACAATCAAGGTAATAGTCAGAAAACTTACTCATCATCGATGTTTCATCGGCTGTAAGTGGCTAGGAACTTGCTCTTTTTAATAGTCTCTAGATAATAACCGCAACTTCTGCATAGTTTTCCTGTTCTTTTTTCAAAAAAAGACTTCTTTTCACCCATCTTTCAGTTGGTTTTTGTTCCTCAATAGGCAGGCTCCGCTCAATAATTGTCATTTTTTCCCTGTAGAATGCTGCCTTTTTGGCAGAGAGGCTAGGTGTCAGTGTAACAGATGGGGTGCTGAAGGCATTAAGTGATTCGGCTTATAACAACCAGACAAGCCAAAAAGTTATCATTCAGTCAACTCACAGTTCAGTCTTGACGAAGATGAAGCAACAAAGTGGGTACCAGCTTATGTACAAGATTGACGAGCCCATAGGTGATGCCATCTCTACGTCAATCAAGGATATTGCAGACTTTGCACATTCTGTGGCAATACGGAAGCAATCAATATATCCTGAAAGTATCGCATTCGTTGTTCGTAAAACTGATCTCGTAGAAAAGTTCCACAAGGCGAATATCTCAGTGTATGCATATGTGTTCATGAATGAGTTTGTATCTCAAGCATGGGACTTCTTTTCTGACTCAACTGCTGAGATCAACACATACTTCCAAGATGCAGAAGTCGACGGTATCATCACCGAGTATCCGGGAACAGCTGCTACATACAGAAGTATGCTTGCTCCGCTATATTTTTACCCTGAATAGATGTGGTTTCACATCATCTAAGATCTATTCACAGAGTTGAAATCTTTCAAATTCTTGAATTGGAGTTTTTTTCATTGAAATTTAGTGTAATTTTAATCATCTTGCAAAGAGTGAAATGTTCTCTATCTTCTTTTTCAAGAATCTTGGACATATGGTAACCTTTTCTTTCTAGAGTAGTTACCCAGAAGTTAGCACCCTTCCCCTGCTCTGCTTCTGACACTCTCCAGCCACAACCTCATAATGGGGAGAGAGAGAGAGAGAGAGAGAGAGAGAGAGAGAGAGAGAGAGAGAGTGTGCCGGCCCGTGTCCACAGATTTGATATTTTGTTCATCCCAGCTTAAATATTTGTTAGCTCCTGAAGTGTTTCACTTTTGTTTAAAAAGACCCATGCCCAAAGGACACCCTCAATGATTGGGGAAGGAACTAGACTCCCAGCGTGGAGCTATCACCATCCTAGGGTGCTGCAGAAGCTAACTCATTTGACTAAACTTAACCTAACTAAGCCACTCAACTATGTTTTAAGGAACCAACATTATAACAATACACAGCAGTAATAGAAATAATGGAAATGAAAGCATGTTTCTTGCATAAAATAAAGATACCTTGCAACCTAGGCATGAAAGCAACGTCCAGAAGTGAAAGCTTGATCATCGAGCATTGTGGAGCACGAATAGCTTTGTGTTCCGTGCTTGACAGAACAAAAGAGAAAGGATAGCAAAGGATTGATAGATTCCTCTACACAGAGGAGCGGCAGACACTATGCTAGACAAAGAAGGATAAAAAGGAAGAGCGATGAGGGCTAGAACTCCCTCGCTAAGACACAGAGGCCCTGATAACAAGGAACTGGATGCAGAATAAATAGAGATCAACTGGGATCAAGACGGGCTAAAGCCTCGAGAATAACAAGAAAAGGGTGAGAACCCCGAAAGGACGAGGAAGAAAGAATGGAAAGAGAAGGAGGAGATTCATTCAACGCGGTCGGAGGAGGAGTATGAGAGTCATCCACCAAAGGTGGGGAAGGGGTGACATGATCGCCCGACAAAGTCGAGGAAAAGGCATGGAAATCACCCGACAGAGTTGAAGAAGGAAAGTGATGGTCGCCCGATAAAGTCAGGGAAGGATCAGAAAAATCACCCGACAAGGTCGGGGAATGGGCATGAGGAACCCCCAATAGGGTCGGGGGAAAAAGATGAGAAGAGGAAACTGGGCGTACCTGGGGAGGAAAACTAGAAGAAGCCCCTCTATCAGGGAAAGAGGAGGGCATAGGCCGAGGCCTAAAATGATGAGGATAGGAGAAGGTGGTAGACATATGGTTGGGTGGCAGAAGGCACACCACCCAAGGATAGGCATTGAGCAAGAAAAATGATGAATAAACAAAAGAAGGAGATGGAGTGAGCCCCTGAATGCACAACTGGCAGCGACTGAACTTACGCCACCGCCTCTTCTTAGCCGAAATCTTCTTGAAATGAACCCACCTGGCACAGACTCGGGCCTTCGAGCTTCTTGATTTGCCACGTATCCTTAGGTAATGGGCCCACCTGGCAGATGGCCTGTCCCAATTATGAATGTGCCACTTTGTTGGGGCGGTTACCCCTAGACACGCGGTGCTAACCATAGGCAGACATTCTTGAACATCAGAAAATCACAGAGTCTTGTCACTTGGCTCTAGCAACATGAGATTTGGCATCTCCATTCTGCAATTGGGTATGAAGCATAACTCCCTTAGAAGAGCAGGATAAAACTAAGGGAGAGTCATGCGCGACGTTGACGTGGCCAATTTACCAATAAACTAAGGAAGATTGCATAACAAGTGCAGAATGTCCTTGGAAAGTGTAGAAGATATGGCCAATTGCCCCTTGAATAGGGAATCTAGCAGGCTCTTGGCGACCGTAGGGGTTAGCACAATTTGAGTAGAGAACCCTTCTTGGCCAGTGAACTGAACAACAATCGAGCGAGGAGAAATAACAGCATCAAGGGCGAATCCTCCGGCGAGCAAAGAGATTGCCACCGGCCTCGCTTTGGAAGAAACTGGCTCTAGTGCAAGGGAGCTCTTCTTAGCAACTGTCTTTGAAAGTGTAGGCTTATCATCCACAAAACAGCCAGGGACTAGGACTCGGTCCAGCATATGGCAAATGGAGTCCAAAATGTTGAAACACATAACTGGCAACGGATTATCCTGATCCGGCTCATCATCTCCCTGGGGACCAGACCCGAGGGGCACCAGAGGTAGCACGTACCTGCTCCATGAGGTGAAAGTAAGTGGGGAAAGGGGTGGAGAAGGCTTGGAAGGTGTGGATGAAGGTTTAGAAGGTGGAGAGGCCTTGGGCGGTAGAGGGATAGCGGCAGATGGAGTTAAAAGCAAAGGTTGAGGCGTAGGAGGGGGTGAAGGCGAAGGTGGAGGTGCATGCATAGGTATAGCCTACTCATGCTTGGGCAACGATGACGAAGAGGATGGCAAAGGTAGAGGAGATGGTGGAAGTAATGGAAGAGGGGTCGCTAGGAGAGGAGGCGGTGAGGACGATGGTGATGGCGGTAGGGGTATTGGAGATGGTGGAGTGGTCAACGGAGGTGGTGGAGGTGAAGAGGGAGAAGGTGGTGAGGAGGAGGAAGTGGAGGGTCATGGTGCCCACCTACGGCGTGTTGATACGGCACGTCGAGTGGCGTCAGGAGTAGAAGCGGTGGTGGAAATGGAGGGGGAAGGAGAAGTTGCACTAGCCTGAGTAGAGGCTTGGGTTTGTGGAGGCGTTGGTGAAGGAGTAGGAGGTGGCAAGGATGGGGTAGATAATAGAGCGGGTGCAGTGCTAGATGAGGGATCACAGGGGTGCCCCTGGTCTTGTAACGAAGATGGTTTCCTGGGTGACGATTGCTACTACTGTTGCTTACTACTGAGATGTAAAATGACTTCATGTATGGTAGCCCAATCAATCATCTTCTTGTCTTCCAAACCATAAACAAGTTCCTAGCAAAGAGCCGCCGCAGCAGATGAAAACTCATCGACTTCTGCTCCAGCGCCTCCTCCAGCAGGAAATCCTCGCCCGCGCTCATGCGTGCCCCTCCTCGCGGTCGGCCAATTGCTCTTGGAAAAGCTCGCAGAACACCGCGCCGCCCTGCGCCAATTCCGCGAACGTCCCCTGTTCCACGATGCGCCCGTCCTTCAGCACGATCACGTGGTCCGCGTGCTGCACCGTCGTCAGCCGGTGCGCGATCACGAACGCCGTGCGGCCCAGGCACACGCGCCGCATATCCTCCTGGATCAGCCGCTCCGTCTTCGCGTCCAGGCTCGAGGTCGCGTCATCCAAAATCAAAATGCGCGGATCGAGCAGGAACGCCCGCGCGATGGCCAGCCGCTGCTTCTGCCCGCCGCTCAGCGACACGCCGCGCTCGCCCACCACCGTGTCGTAGCCGCGTTCCATTTCCGTGATGAACTCGTGCGCATGCGCCGCGCGCGCCGCCGCGATCACCTGCGCCGGCGTCGCGTCCGGGCGCCCGTAGGCGATGTTCTCCGTCACGCTCGCGCTGAACAGCACCGTCTCCTGGAAAATCATGCCCACCGACCGCCGCAGCTCCACCAGGTCCAGCTCGCGCGCATCGAAACTATCGATGCGAATCGCGCCCGCCGTCGGGTCATAGAAGCGCGGAATCAAATGCACCAGCGTGCTCTTGCCCGCGCCCGTCGCGCCCACCACCGCGATCGTCTGGCCCGATTTCGCCTCGAAGGAAATGTCCGCAAGCACCTCGCGCGCGCTCCCCGGATAGGCAAACGAAACGCGGTCGAAAACCACCACCGCGCCGCCCGACGTGCTCAGCCGCCGCGAGCCGCTCGCGATCTTCAGCGGGTCCTCGATCACCTCCATCACGCGCTCCGAACTCGCGCTCGCGTTCTGCAGCACATTCACGAACTGCCCGATCGCGCCCATGCGATTGCCCAGGCCCAGCAGGTAAAACACGATCTTCGCCAGGCTGCCCACCGGCATCGTGCCCGCGATCACCGCCCGCCCGCCGATCAGCAGCGTCAGCGGCGTGCTCAGGGCAAAGATGAATTGCGCGAACGGCACGCGGTTCGCCCACGACGTCACCGTCGTCAGCGTCGTGCTCACGAACATGTCGCGATGCCGCCGGAACTTCGCGATCTCATCGCCCTCACGCGCGAACGCCTTCACCACCCGCACACCCGCGATGTTCTCCTGGATCACCGTCGTCAGGTCGCCATGCAGGTCGTGCACCTTGCGCCAGCGCGGGTAAAGCTGGCGCGCGAAATAAACGATCAGTCCCGCCGTCGGCAACAGCGTCAGGATCGCCGCCACGCCCACCTTCCAGTTCGTCAGCGTGATCATCACCATCGTCAGCACCACCGCGAACGTGATGTCGATGCCCAGGAACAGGCACGCGAAAAGAAATTCCTGCAGCCGCGAAATGTCCGCCGTCCCGCGCGAGATCAGCTCGCCCGTGTTCGTCTTGTCGTGATAGGCGAACGACAGCCGCTGCACCGCGTCGAAGTAAGCCGCGCGCACATCCTTCAGCGTCGCCTGCACCAGCCGGTTGCGCACGCGGCCCAGCACCAGGCCCACCGCCGAACGCACCAAGGCCAGCGCGATGAACAACTTCGCGAACCACCACGGGTCAAACGCCGTCTTTTGCGCGAGCGCCTTCTGCAGATTGTTGATCGCCGCGCCCGAAACCTGCGGCAGCGCCATCTCCAGCCCGATATTGACCAGCAGCAGGCCCACCGCCAGCGCCACGCTCCCGCGATAGCGCATCAGGAACGCCAGCACGCCCAGCAAATTCCGCGCGCGGAACGCGGGAGCGGTGGAAAGGGGCGCGTTCATGCGAAAGGGTCGAGTCTACTCCTCAGGTCTCTCGAAATGCAAATCTCCCCGGGACCCGCGCAGAACCTCCCCAGTAAAAAACGCAGGGAAAGCTTGAGAGTTTCGGTTCTTCGCGGAAACTTTACACGGCAGGGAAGGGTTCTCAATCCATGGCCAAGGTCGTCCTCGAAAACCTCTACAAGACCTACGCCGGCGAGAAAGGCCGTGAGGTCGTCGCGGTCGAGGACGTATGCCTCACCGTGGAAGACCGCGAGTTCATGGTCTTCGTCGGACCCTCCGGCTGCGGCAAGTCGACCACGCTGCGCATGATCGCCGGGCTCGAGGAAATCACGCGCGGCAGCGTCCACATCGACGGCAAGCGCGTCAACGACGTCGCGCCCAAGGACCGCGACATCGCCATGGTCTTCCAGAACTACGCGCTCTACCCGCACATGACCGTGTACAAGAACATGGCCTTCGGCCTGCAACTGCGCGGCTACGCCAAGAAGGAAATCGACGCGCGCGTGCAGGAAGCCGCGCAAATCCTCGGGCTCAGCCCGGAAATGCTCGAGCGCCGGCCCAAGGCCCTCTCCGGCGGCCAGCGCCAGCGCGTCGCGCTCGGCCGCGCCATCGTGCGCAAGCCCAAGGTCTTTCTCTTCGACGAGCCGCTCTCCAACCTCGACGCCAAGATGCGCGTGCAGATGCGCACGGAAATTTCCAAGCTCCACCAGCGGCTCGCCAGTTCGGTAGCGCGGCATGTCGGCTCCCCAACCTGAGATGGAACCGGCTTCCCACGGCTCGTTCCAAAGGCTGACTGCGGTGATGGGGCCCTTGGGCCAGCCGTATTTCGCGGAGACGTCCGCAACCCACTGCCGAAATTCACCGTCCTGCTCAGGCAGCCACGCCCGGTCCTGGCAACCGTAGTCGACAGCCACATCGTCGTCACCCAGCCATGGCCGGCCGATGAATCCCAGGGGCTGTTTGCTCGCCGTGCCCGCCTCGAGCACCATGAGGACCGTGATATGGTGGGCGGCGAAGTTCTTCATGAGCAGATCAAGTCGATCCGCCTGCGCCTTGTCGCCGGGACTGAACCCCCACTCGATGCGAACCGTGCCTACGCCGAGACGATCCAGGCCGTCCAGGCCGACATTGGCATCGAGCAACATTTTCGGATAGGGAATGTGCCCCGCCGCAGGTGGGAAAGTCCGGGCCAGGGAAGTGCCGAATTGGCGACCGCTCGCGCCGAGGTCCAAGATGATGGCGTAACCTCCCATTTTTTCGGGGATATCGAATTTAACCTTGAGGTCCTGCATCCCGCCCGCGGGAACATTCACCGAGATCGGCACCGATTTCGTGTCTCCGTTGGCGTAGACCGAAGGCAACCAGATATTCCCCGCAATCCCCTTGGTTCCAAAGGGAATCAGCTCCGCCTTGCCGTCGGCGATCAACGGCTGCTTCGTCATGTTTTTGATTTTGAAATTGAACTCGGGCTGCTCGCCGGGAAAGAGAATGTTCGAGGGCGAATCGCAGCCGAGATAGGAAACCGAATAGGATTTCGGTGCCGCGGAAAGGCCAAAGACAGCATTGTAATTCTGCATGTCGCTGCCCGATTTCATTTGAGCGACGGCAGGCATGAAAGTCATCGCGAAGAAAAGCGGCAGGATCTGACGAATGGGTGACATTGTGGGTGCCCTCGGGTGATTGAATGAGTTGTTGCGGTGCGTGGCTTTCATGTGGAGGAATTTCGATACGACTAGTAAATCCGATCTTCCCAGATCCGGGCCGGTGTCACGGCGAGGAAGAAGCTGTCCTTGAATTCAATAACGATCGTGTTGTTTCCCTTCTTCAGGGTGACTTCAAGGCGATCTTTGCCGGGGTGGGCCCCCGTCCACGCCTTTCCCTGGTCGTGAATCTTCACGCCGTTCAGCCAAACCGTAGCGACGCCCATGCCGGTTTGGATGAACGCCTGTTCACCCTCCAGAGACGCGACTTCCGCGACGCCCTGCCCCAGTTGGCCTTTGCCGATGAGGTCCTCGGTCTTCATGACAGCGCCGTTTCGGCGCATCTGCTCGGGCCAAATTTCCGGTGAATCGGCAGCGGGCTTCTTTTCGGGCACCTCACAGGCCGTCCACGAAGCGTCGGGAGCGAGCTTCGCCACCGACTCGTCCGTCAGGTGAATCGGCTGCTTCTTTGCATCCAGCGGCGAGCAGCGCAGCTTCCAATTCTTCACCAATCCGGGCACCGGTTTCGGATCGAAGGCCTTGGGCAAGGGGACGTCTCGCCGGCCGAGCGCGTCCAGAATCGATCTCGCCATGAGGGACTGGCCTGCGTAGTTGGGATGGATTCCGTCCTCGACGAAGATGGTTTTTCCTTCGTGAAGAGCTTCCTTCATCAGCCGGCGGTTTTCCGCAAGAGGGATGGAGTTTTCCGCGGCGACTTCGCGAACGACTGCGTCGTAGGCCTCGAGATGGCTTTCGGCTTTCTGGAGGGACGCGTCCTTTTCCGCTTCGGTTTTGCCGTTCCGGGCAACGCATTCACTCGGCGTCAGAATTATAATACGGGCGCCGATGGCCTTGATCTTGGCCACGATGGACCGGAGCGATTTGGCGTAATCGTCGGCCGAAGTATTGCTAAAGGCGTCATTGGTCCCTTCACAGATGGTCACCATGTCCGGTTTGAAAATCGCCACGGTCTTGTCGAACCGTGCGTTCATCATTGCCATCGTATCACCGCCGACACCCGAACAAATACAGGTCGGCGTCGGCCCGCCAGCCTCGTGGAAAGACTGCATGATGATCTGAGGGTAAGTGTCTCCGTCGGTCATCGAATCGCCGAAGCAGACAATTCGATTAGGCAACGTGTTTGTAGTTTGGCCGTGGGAATCGGTGGACATAAGTGTAAAGATGAGGCAGAGGGTTGCGGCTAGAGTGCGTCTTGCCATCGACGTCACAGCGTGGGAGCAGGCTCGTTTCGTTGTTTCTATTGATTTCACAAGGTTTATTCAGGAATGACTGATGCTCCAGCTTGCATTGCCTCGCACGATCTTCGGGCTCATACCCGGCAGTTCGACCCGCGCCTTGACCCCGGCGGGGAGGCGCAGCTTCACGTCAACCTTGCCGCGACGGACTTTCCACTCCGACGAGATGAGCCCCCGCGGCGACGGAATCACGGCCTCGCCGCGCGTGCCGTGGAAGACGGGATTGAATAGAATTTCGCTCCACGCCGGCCCCGTTTGCCGGATTCCGCCGACGGTTTGCATCAGGTGATAGAGCGGATGAGCCGACCATGCATGGGAGAAGCTGCCGTTGCCACGGACGGGATTGGCGGAACCCCAACCAGGAAAACAACGACGGAAAGGAAAGCTATGCTAGCTACGAAAGCAGGAAAGTAACTACGATGGTCGGTAAAACCTTGGCTCTACAGCTACTCCTATTGTACCGAAAAATATGACCCGGTCTCCCGTCGGGGGACAACCAAGTCACGCACGCGACATCTCGATTCCACGATCGAGAGACCACCAGACACAAACCGCCCTAGTCACACTACTAGGAAAACGCCACAACGTCTCGGTCGCAGAGGCCTGCCCTCACAACAGGGCCCAAGCTGAGACTACACAGTCTGAAAACACGGTCATAATCTCACTGTCGTAAACTCTACGCCGACTAGGGAGAACCCTCGGTGACGCTCACTGGAACCCCAGACCTCGACTCTGGGAACACTCCCGAAAACAACACCTGAAACCCCATCTCGCAGACGAGAAATGAAAATAAAGGACACGACAACTCACGTGACGTGACGGGAGCACCGCCCACTAGAAGAACGACCGGATGCATCCCCTGACATCTTACATCGCGTCACAAGTGTCCAGCTACCACACCCCAGGCGGAGATAAGGACACACACAGTAACCAGAAGTACCATAAAACAAGGACTAGCTGAGGTCACGCTGGTCAGCGCGGGTCTGAACCCTCAGACTCGTGTGCACACTCAGACCATATGCCCTAGGTCTGTCCTCTAGCTAGTAATTCCCCCACCAGCTCAGACTCGGCGGTACGCGAGGGCCCTACGGTAACTAGCCTACTCACCGTCTAACTCAGGGTACGCCACACCAGTGCTCCCGGTGGGCCGACACACACGTGCCGTGGAAGCTACGACTAGTGGATGGGTCACAAACATGAACACAGAAAACCACGCACGCACCCATCGCGAGTAACATGAAGAATCCGGTGGCTCGAGGCCACCAAACTTTGGATAGCCCACTAGACCTATTAACCCAACGGTCCTTGAGTCACACGACTCAGGGTCAAGACCGTTGAACGTGACAGCACTGAGCCGTCAATCTGACCTAATCCCTAGGCCCAAACCACGATAACATGGAATCCACAGACACCTCAAAACACGACCACAGAACCCTCGGGGTGTCTGGGGCATTCACGAGACCGCAAGTCGACCACTGAGTCACCACCGGGTCGACCGGGGTCCAACACGACACTCAAACGGTCACGGAACAACTCACTAAAGCAAACCGATAACGCATGGGGAACCCTCACCGCACGAGCGCCAACATAGAGTGGCACAAGTCGAGAACACCAACACCTAGGACTCGAATCGGCCAAATGGAAATGCCGGCTCAACCAGTCCCTTGAATGGTCCACACTGGGCCGCTCAGAGACGTACGGCTAGACAGGGGCCGCACCAAGAGATGGGCGGCCATGCACGGACCACACCACCCCCGAATCAAACAGAGAGACATGTGGCTATCACCAGGCCGCACAAACGATGAACGGCTAACGCTTAGCCGCACAGAGAGATGAACGGTCCAGCTCAGCCGTTCATCACCCCCAATGATGAAACACAAGAACGGCTGGTCCCTAGCCACACCTTGGGAAGGGCGGCTAGAGCTTTGCCGCACAAGGCATGTGCGGACCCACCTGGGCCGCACATCCTCCAATGGCACCAAGAGATGTGCGGCCAACCCCTGGCCACACAAAGGGACATGCGGCTAGCCCATAGCTGCACACCTCAGTGCACAGAGAAATCGATCAAAATCGGAGGGGATGGACGGCTAGACCTTGGCCGCACCTAGGTTATGTAGTCACACGATAGACCGCATAACCCCTACTACACGCCAAGCTGAGCGCAGTGCGCCAAGCCGATGAACGGTTAGGACAGGGCCGGCCATGGGGATGGACGGTCTCTGGTTCGACCGCCCAACCGCCACGACGAGCAACTGCGGGGTTGGCCTAACGGAGGCCTTCCCACGCCCCGTTCGTGCCGAAATGAAGGGGATGCAACAGCAAACACCCGAGCAAGTATCTAGACTCCGACCGGGGTCAAAACGACACACGAATCGCAAGAAACGGGTGATTCTAACGAAATCACCCAAAAGGGTCATCGGACTTCCCCGGCTCCCCGCGGTCAAACGAGACCGCCAATCGACGCGAAACTGGTATCAATGGAACGCTAACGTTCCCAGGAGTCCATTGACTCCAATCGATCACAGAACCGTCGCCGTTTCCCGGTGAAGCCTACGAACCTCGAAGAACTACAACGGGCCAGAACTCGCTCATTCTTGCACCGTGAAACGCAAAACTACGGGAAAATGAAGTGCACGCGCTAGGGAACCGTCCCCCTACCTCCACCGAAGATCTTGCACGCCGAAGTGACTAAACCATGCTGAAATTGGCAAAACACGAACCGCGCTGATTCTCGGAATCCACCGAGGGATCGCACCACGCCACGCTCAAACCACCGCTCCATCCCATGTTCCGGTCTCCCCGACGCATCCCCGCCTCGGCCAGCTCCACACGGTCGCGCGCCCTGCGCTGAGAGGTCGAGAGACGAGAGAGAAATGAGAGAGAGAAGGGAGGGTGAGAAATGAGAGGGGAGAGAGAGGGTTGAGGGTTTACTAATCAATTGGCTGCTCTTTTGTGCGTATGCAGGGCCGACGAAGGATTCGAGCCCGAGTCTCATGGGATCTGGTGTGGGTGTGGTACCATGCCCTTCCTCATGACCAGCGATGGAGAGTGGACCGAATGGGATTTGGTCCTTTCTTCAGGATCAGGCCTTTCCTAGTCGACGCTACTTTCTTAGTGACGCACCGGGAGAGATGGGTAGATGGCTGCAGAGCGTTCGTGATGCCGTGGGGGCACATGATCCCCACGCTCAAAGCCGTTGCCTATTTGATGGGGTTGCCCGTGGCCGGGGCACCAGTGTTAGGCCAAGAGCTCAAGGACTATCAGTAGGAGATTGAGAGATTGCTCGGAGTGCAACTGGCTTGGACCAAGAGATCGATGACTGCCATTCCTCTCGGGAGGATCAGTGTCGCAATGGGATTAGCCAGGGTGGTCCGAGGACCGTTGGAGGATCTAGACGCGTACCTTGAGCGAGTAGATTAGAGGATCAGGGTGTAAGAGAGGAGTGAGCAGCAGGAGATTCGACTCTTCACCCTCTACTTCTTCGATAGGCTACTTTTCAGCACCTCCTCAAATAATGTGAATCTAAAATACTTGCTGTTGGTACGTCATCTCGAGCAGAGGCCTCAGTATGCATGGGGGAGAGTGATGCTGGCGCACCTTTTTGCCCACATGGATCCTGTGAGACCAGGTTTAGGGAACCTAGGTGGCATCACCCCTTTCTTGCAGGTACGAGTCTATTTCTTTCCCAAACCTATTATTTCTTGGTTAATTGCTTGCTTTGATTGACCTTACATTCTATTTTTTGTGTGTTTCAAATTTGGGGATACACTCGATTCCCGCTGGGTCGCGGGACAATCCCGCGAGATCGGATGCGAGCGGTCCAGCTAATGGCGAAATGGGATGTAGTCTGGGACCGTCGGTTAGTGACTGCTCAGCTTTCTGACCTCCGGTCAGCCTTAGAGGAGTTCCCACACTACCGAGTTAGTGTTCTGTTAAAATGAGTTGCATGATATCAGGTGCATTCATTAGATGGGCTCAATTTTAACAAAATTTTTGGGTTCATGTTGTGGCAGGTGGTGTGGATGCCCTACGCAGGCGAGGATGTCACCCCTCAACCGTGGGTGAGAGAAGGGCGCGCCTGGTTCCGCTGAGACACTGTGCTATTTTGTGTGAACCTGTGAGAGCCGCTCTACCTACGCTTAGTTCAGCAGACTTTGGGGTGGCACCAGTCTCCAGTGGAAGTACTAGTAGAGCATGGATCAGATCGAGGGCGCCGACGGACCTCGACGAGAGATCAGGACTAGGCCTCTCTCTACCGTGCAGAGGCAGAGGCATTGCAGAAGGGGCCTTCCTTGGAGCACGATAGGAGCCTAGGGAGCAGCGAGACCTACCTGGCAGACTACCGGGAGTGGTACGCCGGGCGACTCCGCCTTGACACCCGAGCGGTGAGTTACTCCTTTTAGCTTCCTAAGTGAAATACTGTTCGTTAAAGGGCATTGCATCTAAGGATTTTATGGATTTTAACATGCAGATGTTGGAAGCTGAGGTCGTCTGAATCCTCCAGGACCAGATCGCCGTTCTCGATCAGACGATCGTGAACTTGAGGCATGAAATTCGAGAGCTGGTAAGTCAAAATTGATTGATTGATTTGAGGCTTTGAAGATTCTTGAATCTTAACTGACCATTTTCCCCTGGTCCAATAGCGAGCTGAGCTGGCATATCTCCGCGTGAGGGCAGGGATGACCAGGGGAGCTAGACCCTCATCTCAGGCAGATGTTAGAGAGGAGCTGGAGGATTGCCTGGTGGGAACCCTCAAACGAGCTGAGGAGAGAGAAGCTGAGTTAGCCGAGACGGTGAGGACTGAGCACTCTTGATTAGGAGCAGTTCTTCTTTTTACTCACCTTTGTCTGACTTGTGTTGGTTTGTGAATTCCTTGCAGAGGAAAGAGCTAGAGGCCTCCCTAGCCTCTCGATGGGAGTTGGAGGGACGTGTCGAGGACCTAACACTTCGCCTCGGAGTGGTGGAGAGAGTGGAGAGACTGGAGGGAAGCCTCGCTGAGGCGAAGGAGAGGAAGGCCGAGGTGCGAGCTCGAGAGATGGCCATGGCGATCCGAGAGTGACAGGCTCTCGACCAGTTGGAGGCTCTACGACGACGTGTGCTACGGAGGTACTAAGGCAGAGGCGCTCCGGGAGAGGCAGCGGCTGGACACACCACTCCCTCAGAGTCACTACAGATCGGAGGGGATTTGGAGATCACCATGGAGGAGCTCCTAGGGCTTACGCAGTCTCCTCAGGTGGAGCAGAGGGTGATCCAGCCGACAGCCTCAGGTTTGAGAGCTTCATGACCGTCGGGGTCACGAGAGAGGAGTAGGGATGAGGGTGAGACGAGTAGCCGGAATAGCCAGTCTCACACTTGTAGATCTATTTAAAAATCCACTTAAAATAAAATAAGGAGAAATAATAATAAAGGATATGTGGAAAAGATAAGGGGGAAAAGGAGAGGGAGCATACGTGGATGCCAATGTGGAGGGTGATCGCTAGAGACCGCTAGCTTCGATGAATATAAATAATAAAAATCTACAAAAAACTCAAAATTCAAAAATACGCATTGCATCCGCATGAGCATTTGCATGATCATGTTTCCTTTTTCGTTTGCATTTTGCCTGTTTGCATGAGCATACCACGCTTCCTATTCCTTTCGTAATCTTGTTAATAGGATTTAGCCCTCTGACCCTGCATCGAGAAAGGTCCTATCTGCTTTGGCAGGGGGTTAGAAAACATACTACACCAATATTTTCCCTTTAGTGTGGTTAGAACAGGTCAAAAGGGAAGATGACATCAAGCCAAACCAAAGCAAGTGCACTAAAGGAAAAGCTCATTTCATTGCCAACATGTCCACTAAATTCCATTGCAACAGCATTCCAGGGGCATACCCCCAGTGTACAAAAGGGGGCAGCTGCTACTCAGCTGCGTCTCTCTCTCTCTCTATCTCTCCTCCTAATCAGCATCTGTCTGAGGCCGACTACACTGACTATCAGCCTCGTCTCCATCTCTACTCACCCTATCTCGCTGCCGTGATGGCCGCGAAGCCCTCAAACCAGAGGCAACTGGCTGAACAGCCGCCTGTCCTGGCGGAGATTGTACCATGCCCATAAGCTCATCCATAGTGAAGTGTATATCTCCGATGGTCTATAGTGACTTGGATGGGGTCACAGGTCTGGTTCTATCTCCTAGGGCACCTCTGCCCTGGTACCTCCGCAGCACTCGTCGCCTCAAGGTCTCTAGCTGATCAAGAGCTCGCTGCTCCCTCACCACCATGGCTATCTCCCGGGCGAGTGTCTCGGCCTCTCTCTCCTTCGCCTCAGTAAGGCGACCCTCGAGCCGCTCAAATGAGCTCCTCAACTCCTCAATGCGAGCCTCCTACTCCCTCCGAATGGCCAGGCTGGCCGCCAACTCTCTCCTCTGCAGAAAATGAACAATCACTTAGAACAGGCAAAGATGATGGAAGATAGAGAACTACCTTCAGCTTGAGTGTTAGATTCTCATCGCCTCGGCCAACTCGGCCTCTCGCCTCTCAGCTCGCTCGATCACCTCAGCTAGGCGACCCTCCAACCCAGCCACAACATCAGGACAGAATGAAGAGCCGGCCCCTCCACCTGTTCCTGCCCTCACGAAGGACAGCTCTCCTCGCTACCAACATAAGAGGCAAGCGGTTAGTCAAGTCCAGTTCAACCCAATCAATTCCAAATCCATCAAATGTTTGGCTTACCATCTCCTGGATCGCGTGTCGTAGGTTCACGATCGTCTGATTGAGAATGACGATCCGACCCCTGAGAATCCGCACCGCTTCAACCTCGGGCATCTGCACGAATTTTCAAACTCATTTTAGCCCCACCATTTCAACAAAACATCACAATTGAGAGCTAGAAGAGTAGCTTACCTCTCGGGTGTCGAGACGAAGCCGTCTGGAGTACCGGTCCCGGTAATCGGCCAAGTAGGACTCGTTGCTCCTCACAGTCCGGTCTCGCTCCAGTGAAGGTCCATTCTGCAATGCCTCTGCCTCAGCCTGGTAGCAAGAGGCCCAATCCTGATCACTCACCGAAGTTCGACGACATCCTCAGTCTGACTCATGCTCGGTTAGGATCGCCACTAGTGGCTGGTCCCACCCCAGTGTCCTCTACACTAGTCGAAGGAAGAGCAGCTCCCTCAGGTTCACCCAAAACAGCACAGTGTCCCTCTGGAACCATGCTCACCCCTCCCTCACCCAAGGCTGGGTAATGGTGTCCTCTGTCACATAGGGAGTCCAAATCACCTGCCATACGCACAAAGAAAAGAGATGTTTCGCTAATTGAGAAACTAACAAATGCAACAAATCATAACTCTCTTGGCTAAAACACTCACCTGGCGGGGGTGGAACTCATCTATGGCTGTCCTGAGATCCGAGAGCCTAGTAGCCACCAGACGTTTGTCCTTGACCATCTCCCATCTGGTCATCAGAGGGACCTCCTGCATCAGAGCCCATGGGATAGTGCCGCGACCTAGAGGGAACTCAGTGTACCCCCAAATCTAGAAACACAACGCAAGAACAATCAATCAATCAATTAAATTTGGAATCAACATGCTTAGAAGGGGTAAACTTTATACCTGCAAGAAGGGTGTAAAACCTCCCAGGTTCCCTGAACCTGGGCGCACTGGATCCAGGTGGGTGAAGAGGTGCACCAGTATCGCTCTCCCCCTCGCGAGCTGGGGTCCCTGCTCTAGATCTCGCACCAGTAAGAGATATTTCAGATTCACCTTATTTGATGCAGTAGCAAACAACAGTCTCCCGAAGAAGTACAGGAAGAAAAGTCATAGCTCTTGCTGCTCGCTCCTCCCTAGTGATCTGAGTCTCTGCCCCATTCGCCCCAAGAACGCATCTAGGTCCTCTAGTGGCCCGCATGTCATCCTCGCGAGCCCCATCGCCACACTGATCTTCCCAGGCGGTATGCTAGTCACTGGCCTATCTGATTGAGCAAGCTGTGGCCCGAGCAAATCCTCTACCTCATCACAATAGTCTCTCAGCTCACAGCCGACCACCGAAGCTCCTGCCACTGGCAACCCTATCAAGAATGCCACATCCTCGAGGGTGGGGATCATATGCCCCCACGGCATCACGACATTGTAATTTGAGTCTTTTAATTATTGTAAGAGAGTCAAAGGTTTTGTAACATTGGTTTTAATATCAATAAAAGTTATGTTTATTTTGGCAAAATTCTCTTGTGTTATCTATTTTGTTCTGTTCTGTATCATAACTGAATCACTGCCATGTTCCGAGCGTGCTTCCCGCTGTTTTCGATTCAGGCCGTGACACAGAGTATCAGACGACACACTTCATCCCCGGCTCTGGGCTTCTTCAGGCGGACGGACGAGAAGGGCGGTGGCTCTCTAGTTTTCCTCTCGGAAAACCCCCTTTCTTCCTCCCCAATCCTCTTTCCTTTTCTCTCCCTTTTCTTTCTGATTCCCTCTCTCCTCTTACTCTTCTCTTCTTTCCCCTCTATATTCTCCTTATGGTCGAAGGCAATTGGCTCATGTATACATATCGTGACCCTATCCAGCGTATAGAATGTGCACCGTTGAAGGACCGAGAAGATGTTTTAGCGCACCGGGTAAAGGGGCGCCGGGGAGGAGAGCGCACCGGATAGGGGGCACGCTGTGTTAACTCCGTTTATCATTTGTTCGGCACGGGCCAGACGGTGGGCCCCAGACTAGCTCTGAGAGTCACTATGATCCTTCATCTCGTCATGGTCTTACAAAACCACGGCGGGAGGTATTGATAAAGCTTTCAGGCCGCTGAACGACCACTTTCGGAACCTCATGCATCTTTAGTTCAGACACGTAGATTTTTCGCTGACACGGCCTTCGGCACTACGGTTCGTGTTGTCAACTTGGCTTAACTTGTATTTGTAGATTTCTTGGGGAGTGGGACACTACCTGAGGTATTTTCGCCTCAACCAAGCGGTCATTTGGTTGCTAACGGACCCCACCGCCAAGAAGACGTACCCGTACCAGGTTACTCGGATCTTCTACTAATAGGGCCTTCGACATCTTATTCTGAGGGGTCAGAGGTGTTTTATCACCTCAGGAGGGCTTCTCATCAGGTGGCGGGCCACCAGGTACGTTCTTGCCCTTGGTCGGACGATGAACGTTATTAATGCGGCACGACCGAGTCGATGCTGATTCATTGGGCAGGCCAAACGACACTGCCAGTTTGTTGTGGATTCTCTTGATCCTCCTGAGGTGAAGTCTCTGGTGCTCGTATTAAATGATCTGAGGCTCCAGTAGTTTGAGAAGACCCTTGTGCATTGGCTTTCTTCAACTTTTATGCTTTAACCGGTCGCATCCTTCTTCTTGTTTAGGTGTGAATGCCGTTGAACATATTTTAAGTGCCAACATCCCCGACCTATTTCACCCAAAGATTGGCAAGGGAGAGATTCCCTTCCTCCACCATCTTCTTTCACCTTCCCTGGGTGAGACGCCCTAGGGTTTTAGCAGGAGGGTGAGACGCCCTCCCCCCCCTTTCCAGCCATGCCCCGCCATCTTCCTCCTCTCCCAGTCTGCACACCCCACTGCCCCTCTATTACAGAGACGACCCCAGCACCTCCGAAGCCCTTCTAGGTGAACCCAGGCCACGGGGGATTCCTCTTCGAGTCCTCTTTGCAACGAGCCCAGGCTCGCGGTCATCCGCCCCCAGACCAGGCCGGGGCGGCCGTTCTCGTCCGACCGCGCAGATCTACATCGCCAGACGCCCGACATGACGTGATCTCCATTGCGAACTCGTTCCCTACGATCCTGTTGGGAACGACTGCCAGCCTCCACCCCCCAGACATTCTACTTCAAGTACTCTTCGCAACGAGGGCTCACCCACCCCGATCCGACGTCGAAGCTAATCGCGGTGCCCGTTTTCATCGGACTATGCCAGATTGCGACCCCGGGTCCATGCCAGTGACCAGAGGCAGATTGCAGAGCCTTCCCTGATCTCCCTGCTGTGAACCGGGGCAAACCCTCAGGCAGGGACGACCTCTCGCGAGTCCTCTGCGCGCCACTGCTTGTCGTGCCTCGTTTCGCCTATGGATCACGCCAAGAGAGTTGATTCTGTCGACCCGCACACTGCTGCCTGTCAACCTAGTCCCAAGAGTCCCCGAGTGAATGATGTAGCTTGTTATCTCCCTGCAAGGAGTGGGCGATATTTCTGTTCTATAAATTTAAATTAATTCTCTGTTATGTACCAAGACTAGAAGGACTGGCCGGGGTGTCTTCCCCATGCCTAGAGCGTGGAGGTATCACTCTTTCCCTCCCTCATTTACTAGCTCTTCTCGTATGTGGTAGACTACCGCTGCTAGTGTGATTAGGGCCTAACTAGTTCATACTTATCACCACTGCGAGCGAGCGAGAGATCCCATCCCGTAGCTCCATCCGGGATGCGAAAGAGAGCTTGTTGCCCTAGACCATTGGCTGGTCCACGACTACCCCGATCCGTATGCTTCCCTCGCGAAGGGACGACTGCAAGATTGTGCTTCTATTAGTGGGTAGTCAGCCTTTAGGGAGTCCGTGGGAACCGACAATGCCATCATTCCGATAGCGTACGTTGCTGGCTTGTCGGGTCCATCGAAGTAGTCTTAGTGTTTCCCCTAGTTGTCCCGCATCAAATTTGGATGTCCGAAGTTTCCATGGTCTGGCGACATTCTATCCCATGGTCTGGCCCTCGTGCGTGGGAATGTGCTGACCTGAAAAGACAAGGGGTGCATCAGAAACTGTGACGTCACCAACCTCACCAAGGCCACCCCAAAGGACTTTACCCACTACCGAGCATCGACCAACTAGTTGACTCGACTACCGGTAATGAAATGCTCAGTTTTCTGGATGCTTACTCTGGCTACCATCAGATCTGGATGGATCCCGAAGACATCAAGGAGATAGCCTTCATCACTGACTTCAGTATATACTACTACACCCAAATGCCTTTCAGGCTGAAGAATGTCGGCGCGACATACCAGAGGTTGATCAACCGCATTTTTGAAGGACAAATCGGTCGGAACGTGGAAGCCTACATCGATGACATGCTCGTCAAGACGCCCAGGGCTGAGGACCACTTCGCTGACCTGGCCAAAACCTTCAACACCCTCCTGAGGTACAACATGAAGCTCAATCCAACAAAATGTGCCTTTAGAGTTCGATCTGGGAAGTTCCTGGGCTTCCTGGTGACTCAACGCGGGATCGAGGCCAACCCCGACAAGGTTCAGGCTATCCTGAACATGAAGCCACCCGCGTGCATCAAGGACGTCCAGTGCCTGATAGGGCAGATTGCGACTCTTAATCATTTCTTGTCCCGAGTGGCCGAACGATGCCTACCCTTCTTCAAACTGTTGAGGGGGCCCAAATTAGCATCTGCTATGTTCGCTTGGGACGAGGAATGTTAGAAGGCTTTTGCAGAACAAAAGGAGTTTCTAGCTTCGACCCTGGTGCTATCGAAGCCGATCCTGGGTGAAACTCTGTACCTTTACCTCTCGTCAACTCCTTCCATAATGAGCTCGGTCCTGGTCCGAGACGACGTAGGAGTGCAGAGGCCGGTATACTACACTAGCAAGGTGCTCAACGGGGCAGAAAAAAGGTACCCCGCAACCGAGAAACTCATGCTATCATTGGTGACCTCGGCCAAGTGCCTCCGGCCTTACTTCCAAGTGCACTCCATCGCTGTGCTGACCAACGAGCCCCTGAAGAAGATTCTCACTCACCCTGAGGTTGTGGGTTGCCTCGTCAAGTGGGCCGTAATGCTCGGGATGTACGACATCTCTTATCGCACCCGTTCTGCCATTAAGGGACAGGCACTCACAGACTTCATCGCGGAGAGCACCGCTCCAACTGGGGAGGCCCTTCAACCGATGCCCGGGCCCACTTGGGCCCTTTTTGTTGATGGGTCCTCCAACTCGGTCGGCAGCAGTGCCAACGTCCTCCTCAGATCTCCAAAAGGAGCAGAATTACAATACGCCTTGAAGTTCAACTTCCAGGCATCTAATAATGTCTCCGAATATGAGGCTCTTATCTTGGGAGCCAAGATGGCATGTCAATTGGGGGCCGAGTAGTCAGGATCCATACTGACTCCCAGCTGGTCGCCAGCCAGGTCAACGGTGATTACGAAGCTCAGGAAGCATCGATGATCAAATACCTTCAACTAGTAAGAGGAATAGCCCCACTTTTTGAGAGTTTTCAGGTCGTCCAGATAGCTCGAGAGGAGAACTCCCAGGCAGATACCCTCTCTCGACTAGCCTCCTCCGTTGGCCCAGAAGGTACCCGATCGATCTTCCTTGAAGAGCCAGAACGACCAAGCATAGAAGCAGAACTCATGACCGTTGACCAGGCACTACCGAGTGACTGGCGGACCCCCTATGTATCCTGGCTCTGAGACTCTCAAGAGCCCCCCGACCCTCGAGAAGCTCAAAGACTGAAGTATCAAGCTCGGCATTTCATCATCTTGGATGGAGCCTTGTACCGAAGGTCTTTTTTCGGTACCCTATCAAATGCCTCGATACTGATGAAGCTAGCTAGCAATTCAGGAGGTCCACGAAGGTATTTACGGCGCGCATCAAGGAGGAAGATCGCTCACCAGGATCTTACTGTGGCAAGGCTACTGGTGGTCCACTCTCCAGCGTGACTGCTCAACCTATGTTCAAAAGTGTGATCGATGCCAACGTTCGACCACCTGGTCCATCAGCCTGCCTCGGAGCTCGTCACCCTTACCGAGCCATACCCTTTCGTCCGGTGGGGGATCGACATCCTGGGGCCATTTCCTATGGCTCAGGCCTAGAAGAAGTTTGTCATCATCATCATCAACTATTTTACCAAGTGGATCGAAGCCAAAGCCACTGCCAGGATCACCGAGTCGGTCGTATGGAGTTTTGTTTGGAAGTCTATCATTTGTCGTTTTGGTATCCCCTGAGTGATTGTGAGCGATAATGATCGGCAATTTGATTCTCATTATTTTAAGAACAAATGTGCCGACCTACATATCCACAATCACTTCACTTCGGTAGCCCATCCCCAGGCCAATGGGCTAGTCGAAAATGTCAACAAAACTATATTGAAAGGCATTAAGGCTAGGCTCCGCAAAGCCAAGGGTAGTTGGCTCGAGGAATTGCCAAGCATACTATGGTCGCACCGAACCACTCCGAGAACCGCCACTGGTAAGACCCCTTTCCAGCTGGTGTATGGCACGGACGCCGTGATTCCTCTGGAGGTCGGCAGTCCATCTCTCTGAGTCATCAATTTCTAGCCCGAGACAAACGGGCGTGTCTTCTAACGCACCAGTCTTGGTCCGTTAGAGGCTGTGACGCCCCAAGGTGGGTGCGCCACAGCCAGAGTTGCCATTTTCATCTAACGCTCCTGAGTTGGACCATTAGGGGGCTATGGCGGCCTAGTTTTGGACCGTTACAGGCTGTGACGGCCGAAAGATAGACCGCCAGGCACCGTTTTACATCGAAGTGGGTCTTCGTGCTTGTCGCATTCATTTCGTGTTGTGTGAATCCCTGGTTGACCCGGTCGTGACCCAGTGGTCGACTTGCTGTCTCGTGAATGCCCCAGACACCCCGAGGGTTCCGTGTCTGTGTTTTGAGAGTGTCGGGAGGATCGTGCTACCTCAGTTAGCATGCTCGTGAGCCCTAGGGTCGGAGCGACCTCGTGCGTGTTCCGAGTTCTGAGGGAGGGGCCGTGTGTATGGCCTCGGACTGTGTGTCTAATTAACCAGCCTTGGGCTGGAGATTTTTCATGTGTCATTGTGATTTTAGACCTAGGGATTGGGCCAGATCGACGGCATTGTGCTGTCACGTGCAATGGTCTTCACCCCGAGTCTCGTGACTCAAAGATCGATGAGTTTAGTAGGTCTAGTGGGTTGTCCAGAGTCTGGTGGCTTCGAGCTACCTGTTACTCCATGTTTCTCACAATGGGTGTGTGCGTGATTTTTAGTGTTCACGTTTAGTGAAACCCCACTAGTCATAGCTTCCTGCGCACGCACGTACGGACCCACCCGGGAGTGGTGAAGAGCAAGACCCAGTGAGAGACAATTTTTAGGTTGGTTTCCGTAGGGCCCCTTGCCTTTGCCACTAGAGTCTGGTGGGGGGAAAAACCAGCTAGAGGACCTGACCTAGAGCAGATGGTTTGTGTATGCACACGTAGTTGGGGACTTAGGACACGTGCTGACGAGCGTGACCCCAGCTAGTCCTTGTTGTGGTACTTATTGCGTGTCTGAGTCTCACTCCCGGGATGTTATAGCTAGACACTTGTGATGCGGTGTAAGACATCAGGGGACGCATCCGATCATTCTTCTAGTGGGTGGTGCTCCCATCACGTGACGTGAGTTGTCGTGTCTCGGTTTTCCATTTCTCGTCTGCGAGATGGAGTATCGGGTATTATTTTCGAGAGCATTTCCATAGCCGAGGTCTAGGGTCTCCGGTGAGCGTCACCGAGGATTTTTCCTAGATGGCATGGAATTCATGATAGCGAGGTCGTGATTGTGTTTTCGGACTGTGTAGTTTCGGCTTGGGCCCTGCTGTGAGGGTAGGTTTCTACGACTGAGGCGTCGTGTCATTTCCTTGGTAGCATGACTAGGGCAGCTCGTGTCTGGTGATCTCTCGATTGTGGAATCGAGATGTCAGCTGTGTGACTTGGTTGTCCCCCAACAGGAGACCAGGTCATGTTTTCCAATACAGTAGGAGTAGCTGTAGAGTCGAGGTTTTGTCGGCCACTGTAGTTACTTTCCTACTTTTGTAGCTAGCGTAGCTTTCCTTTCCGCCGTTGTTTTCTCGGTTGAGGTTTCGCGGGATCCCTACTGAGTCAGTGATAGGAGGCTCACCCTAGTTTTTAGGTGTGGCAGTTCTTCCTCGAGGTTCGAGGGCATTGCGTGGAGGTTCTTAGTTGCCAGCTCGCCGGGTCGAGTGTTCACTTGGCATGTGGTACATTTTACAGCTTTAGACTGTACTTTTTGTTGGACTGGACTCTGTTGTAGTTAATTTTTTATATATGTTATCCTACTTTATTTTCTATTTTTGTGTACACCACACCTATTCTTTTAGCCCTTCCGAGCCCTCCGGCTCATGGGTGACGGGCTGAAGTTCGAGTCGTGCCGGTTCCTTTTCGGTACTTGGATCTCGGGTCGCTACATCACCCGCGTCTTGATCACGTCCACTGGGTTTGATGCCAAAGCCACCACAAAACCCACTACGAAGTTGGCAGCTACTTGGGTCCCCGGGCCATCGGCCATGGCGTCGCGCTCTCCACGATGGCCTCTTTCGCCTGGTGGTACGTGGCCAGCTGTGATGCTGTCACAATCATTGCGCGGTTCACCGTCAGTGACTACCCCTGCCAGAGGCTGTTGACCACCTTGCCACACACCATCTGTTGGATGGCGTCACTGATGCAGCGGTAGTTCCGCACTGGGCCGCGGGGAGCCACCTCTTCGCCTGCATCATCGGTGAGGTTGCCCACGGCGGTACCAACTCCTAAGGTGAGGAGACCGACGGCGGCCTTCTGGTGCAAGGCGAGGGCCCCGCCCTACATCCACCTGGTCTTGAGGACGTCATAGAGGCCCATGCGGGTGAAGAGGGTATGGGTGGGGGAAGAGGAGTATCCATCTACCAGCGTGGGGAATCTCAATTGAAGTGATCGAGCCACCGGGCGGCACTCCATTTATATAGAGAGAAGAGGACACAAGAAGAGATTGGATTAGAAGGAGAACGCACGTGCGCGAGAGAGAAAGACTTTTTATTGTGAGGATAATAACTTGACAATTTGTATTCCTTTGATCAAAAATCAAAAAACTTGTCAATCAGTGTTGTCTCCAATCCACTCCACTTGTGAGGAAATGTATAAAGATGTTGCATAAATATAATCAGACGGTCTATCTGTGCACATCTGGTTTGAGAATATATTAACTCTATGCATCTTTTCACTATTTATCTAAATCCTTCAGGCTAACATTAAGTCCAACCTTACAGGATATCTGCTCGTGGAGTTTAAGAATGACACCTGGTGGTCCCAGGCTCACTCCCCTCCAGTGCCGCTAGACGAGAGTTGGCAGCTGTGAGCTCTGCCTCCAAGGTTGACAAGAGCTGAACACTAGCCTGGGCCGTAGTCTCGATCGCCTGCCACTCAGCTCTAGCGTGCTCTGCAGCCCACAACTGCTCCTCCAAGGCCTTCCTCAAGGCCTCAACCCGGCTCCCCGCCTCTCCCAACTGCACTGCACGATCTCGGGAAAGCAACGCGGCTACCTCAGCATGGCCCCTCTGCTCAGCTACGACTGGCACGAGTCGGGCCTACTGCTCCTATGCCTCTCGGATGGTTGCTAGCCTCCGAGTCCTCTGCTCCTGAGCCTCGTGAAGTCACAGGTACTCCACCCAGATCCCGACTAGCCTGGACATCCAAAGCTCCTGAGGGAAGTCGAGCGCATGGTATCCCTAGGTGCACTCCCTCAACCGCTGCCTCAAATCCTCCGAGGAAGGAAGAGGGTCACCCTATAGATAGCCTCGGGCTCGCTGGAGTAAAGAGGCACCTGCGCTCATGTCCACCAGTGGCTCTGGCAGGGAGATATATGTGGGTCACTCAATCCCCAAGCTCAGGGAGGAGTCACCCATCTCGGCTAGCACACCACCGGAGCCTGCATAGTCCCAGCAAAAACAAAGGGAAATGCACAATACATCCAAGATTTTCCATGACAAGTAAGGTGGAAAATCTGAGAAAAAGTCCTAGCTCTTACCCAGTGTGACTCCTGTCGCGCCAATACTGCCTTCCGTCGGAGTCGGGGAAGGCAATCTCTCCTTCACGCCTGCGGTGTCACTCACCGAGGTCAGAGAAGGCAGTGACTCCTCCACTACTCGGTCGTCTCCAGCAACCACAGGTGGGACGGGAGGCCCCACCCGGCCACTCTCATCAGGAGCCGACATGCGCTCCCCTTCTGACTCCAGTCCTGCTCACAACACCAAGGCATCAACACTCTGCCATAAAGTTTGAACAAAGGTTAAGTAGGGAAGGGGAGAACCCCAGCGTACCTCTGGAAGCAACCTCCATCTCAGCCTCCTCGGTAGAAGAGGCCTCAGAAGAAGAGGGGCTTGAGCTCGAGCTCTCCTCCATCTCCATGGCCACACTGCCACTGCTTGAAGAGCCGGATGAAGCCTCTGACGAGCTCCCAGAGGTGGTCGAACCAGAGGCCCCTGCAGATCAACAAGCTAAACATGATCACTACACAATTCAGCCTCGTGTAGAGACAACTTTCCAGCCAAGGGTTTCGGATAAGAAACTCACCAGTAGGGGCACCCCCTTCGGAAACCCCCTCGATGTCGATGATCTCTTCGTCACACCCAGTCGAAGTCGCAGCCGAAGGCTCACCCTCTGCTACTCCAGTCATGTCACGGGAAAGCTCGCCCTCCTCTAGAGGGGAGGAAGTGACTGTGGCCAACACCCAAAGGAGCTTAACATTACCGGGTAAACTAGAAAACCCACTACAAATGGCTAAGGGCTCAGTCACATACTTGATGGTCCTATAGTAGAGGACCCGACTAGCCCCACGGTATAGGCCGACACCACGGTGGGCAAAGGCAAAAGAGGCATCCTTGCCAGTAGCTGTGGCAGCACACTCGGTGCATCCTCAGTAACAGATGGGATCGGGCCGCCCATAGTCCCTGCTCTCCCTCAAAAGAGGGGAGGGCCATAGACGGGCCGGCGTGAACAAGCTCCTGGATCATCTCTAGGGTGGCAGCCAGATCCTCACCTGGAAAAAGAAAAAAGAACACACAAACAATAATAAACACAGTCAATAACTCCAGCCCATCAAAAACACAACAAAGAGAGCAATTCCCTCCACAGCAATTCAACACTTACCCGAGCCATCTCTGGTCACCGCCAATTCCTGCTCCCCAACCTGCGGAGGCACTTCACCCTGCACCTCAAAAGGGGCCATGGCCCCCAACACCTCTACCATCCCTACATAAGGCATGTGGCTATGTCAGTCTCTAGAAACAAGCAAAGTCATAGCTAGTACGTGTCCAGTGCCAGAAGCCCTTACCTGATCGGGCATACTCCAAAGCCTTCCATGACTAGAAGTCGGGGAACGTCTCTATGTTGGGGGCAACTTCATCCATTACACGGAGGAACCCCTCCATGTATATCTCGTACTCGACCCCATCATCAGGCAGGGGGTCCACCTCTTGAGGAGGCGAGAAAGCGACCACTGGACTAGTCTCCAGTGGAGCTACAAGAAACCTAGCAAGACAGGGTTAGTCAATCATCATAGCTAAGCCAACAAGGAACAAAGAGGCAAATAAGATGCTTACTCAAATCCGGCTCTGCCTCAATGTGGTCACCAGCCTCGGGTCCCCGAGAGGACTCGCCAGCACTCACTGCCTCAGCATCCACGTGAGGGCACTTCTGCCTAGGCTGAAGGCCCACATCTCCGCTCTTGGAAGACATCCCTGTGGAGGGAAGATCCCCCTCCGTCGTAGAGCCTCTCAATAAACACAACAACACATAATGTCTCCGTCACATACCTCAAGAAATGGGAAATCCGAAACGACACACTAAGCGAAGGATCTCACCAGAGGCCATGAAAGGAGTCAACGGTAGAGGGATCAGCTGCTCCGACCTTAGTGCCAGTACCTGGGTAGCCTTCACAACTGCCTCCCGAATGTCCCTCAGAGTGTGAGCGCACTCGATATGGGACACAAAGTCTATGGGTCCAGCCGACTCGATCGCTTGGCCGATGTGTCGTGTCCAGTAGTCAACCTTCGTGTCGGCAAAGCTCCCTTCGGGGAGCACCCGATCCAACGATCCCTTCTTTCTGAAGCCACAGTTGGCTAGGAATTGGGTCCACCAAGTCGTTGGCGCCCTCGGTCGGGACACCCTAGCTCCAGTTGCTGCAGGAACCCCCTGCCCCACTACAACCTTGACCCACAGATAATAAACCCCGGCTGCTCCAGGGCCACTGTTGTGCTACCCGCTCCACCTCCTGGCAAAGCCTGGCAAAGCGGGTCCTCAGGTACTCATCGTCCAGTGGGATGGGAGGTATATCCTCTCTCAGAAGATGACCCTCCTCAGCCTTCCTGATTGCTGAGGCCTACTGTCGGTATAGGTGGCTATGCTCAAACCACCACCTGGCATAATGGACGTCGAACCGTCCTCGATGCCCCAGTCCTGACGTCGGCAGCCACTCCAGCTCTCAACAATAGTAGAAATCCCACTACGCTACAACCAACAAGTGGGTGTCCCGACCTCTGTACTGTCAACTCATCAAAGGAAACTCCCAATTCGGTGGAATCCCTTGGTCGTATCTGAAGTTCCTCGTGAACCGATGCAGGTAGTACGGCTCCAAGGAACTCATCACGGATCGGTGCAGTGCTAGCACCGTCGGTCAAGTGCTCATCACCCACTCTGTGTACAATGCTGTGTCTGACACCCGCTGGTAGGGGAGGGCACTAGTCGCCCCTCCACTCGACGGCACAAGGAGCAGGCGAGAATCCATCGTGGCATACTCAAAGGGTAACCCCTCTTCCCCCCTGTCGGGCAGGTAACACAGGGCTCTCCTAGCCCCCTCCAGTTGTGCCGCAGCATCTCCGTCTGGCTTTTCGGTGAAGCTAAATAGCAAAGGTGCCACCGGATTCGTCATGGTCCCCCGAGTCACCAATCCCGAAAACAGCAGACTGACGCACACACTAAGGTAGTGGGTTGGCAAGAGCAGACTCCTCTTGTGTGGCATCGGATGTGCCACTAGTACTCCTAGCCCCTAATATATATTGGCCAACATTGTGGGAGCCAGAGCCAGTCTCCATCCTTCCACCAACAAACATGTGGGCCATAGCAGCTCAACTCTCAATAGGTCATCCTCCCTGTGCAGGACCACGAACGTCGCCAACCAGTACACCAAATAGGCTACTAAGTGCGTCACATCTGGCAGCCCATGGGGGTTCCACCCCTCCCACGGCACGTAGATGTACCATGAGTATGTCTGAAATCACAGCTCCACCTCTGTATACTCCTCCCACGGAGTCTGGTCTCTCGCAAACTCCTAATAAAAAATAAAAAGGCCCATTGTAGAAATGGCGGACCCACACATTCAGTGGCACCCTAGGAGTCTATGCAGCCTTTTCTCTCCTAGGTAGGGCTAAGTCCCTCCAGGTCTTAAACAGATACTGATAGCTATAAGGGACTCGATACTGTCCCTGCCCATTTGTGTGGTTGCGATGGAGGTCGTCCAGCACTACCTCCTCGTATCTCTCGTCACTGATCGACAGCCCAGAGATCCTGAACAAAGACCACAAGTCTAGTGAAGTCTCCCCCTTAACCATTGCCACTGTGTTCCATTGACGGTTGATGTGCTCCAGCAGTGCCTGTAATAGGCCCGTGTAGCAGGGGTACATGTACAAGGCCGCAGTGGCATTGTACCGGATGCTGGCCCTGTCCAACAGCACCCGGTAGTGGTGTACTACCCCCATCAGCCACTTCGTGGCCCCCTGGCAGTACCGGTGTGAAGGAATCACTGCCCAGTGATCGTACCAACTGACAACTGTCTACCACAGAATCCCATCCAGAAGGCTGTGGTCGCCATAGCCTTCTCTAGCATACTGCAGCCTGGACGGCTCCAACACTAGCCTAGTCGAACCCTTTGTCTCGGTCTGGTGATGGCCATGCAAGTCCCAAGAGGCGGGACCCATCACTCTGACTCGGACCCCCAACTGATCAGATCTGCTAAAGAAGCCCAGGCACTCAACACTGGGGAACTGGCACTGCCTCCAGTAGTCTCCAAAAAAACTTGGGAAGCCGCAAAGAACGACCATGTGTAGGCTGTCCTTGCCTACCAGAATCGCCTGCTCGAGTCGGTGGCATGCTCCAGCAACCTGTGAGTCTCCCTCCTCCATGCCGGGTGGGATGTAGCTCTAGATGACTTCAAAAAGGTGGTGGTCCAGAGGGAACTTTGTCGAGTAGCCTCCGCTACGGTCGTAAGTGTAGATCCAGTCCACCTCTAAAATCTAGGCCCACTCCACAGTCTCGGCTCCTCCTACCCCCTCTCCTATGGGGCCCTCAGCTACCACCATGTGCCCGGAGTCAAGCTGCTCCACACTAGCTGCAGTGATGACTGGCAGGCCTAGAGGAGGCATGGGCTGCTCAGTCCTCCTCACCCAGTAATCCTCCTCCCAGGCCACATGCCTCAGGACCTACTCGTCTCGGCCAAATCGTGCCAGAGCTACAAGACAAAGCACAAAAATGGTCAGCACACCAGAAAGTCAACTTATACAATGCAACAAAATAAGAGCACATGAAGTGTCAAAATACAACTACAACAACCCAGAATGAGGGGCTCACGAGCCATACGCCCTCGTCTCTGCCCCCCCAAGACATGAGGTCTGTGGTAGAAGCGGGCGACTGGGTGACTCGGGTGTAAGCTTTCTCCCAGGCCGATAGAAGCATTGTCGATGCTTGAGACAACACTCTTGCACCGGGGGATGATATTGCTGGAAGTGCTGGAATGCCGGCGACCCAAGGTTGTGAGCCTGTACCAAGTGCTGGCAAGACAGGAGAGTGGGATAGAGGACCCACACCCAACATCGGGGTTGTCGCATCCCATAGAGGAAGAGCTGTGCAGGGAGTCAGAGCCACTAAGGGGTAGGGGACAGAGTCCCGTAATGAGGTTGAGAGGCCCAGGGCCTGGCGCGGAGAGTCCATGCCGGGAACTGACCTTGAGGGATCCCAGGGTTGTACGCCCGGTCTGGGTGCTAGGGAGCCTCAAACCAGGTGTTGAAAACCCGAGTTGAACAATGGCTCTTCAGAGGTTCAGGTCGAGAGGCCCGAACGGAGTGCTGGGGAGCCTTGACTCTAGGTCAGGAAACCAGTGCGGGGAGCTAGCTCGGATGGAGCTCGGGACTGAGTGCCCGAGTGGAATGCTAGGGAGCCAGACATCCTAGGGTAGAGACCCGTGCCGGGTGCCGGCTTAACTGGAGCTCGGGGTTGAAGGTCCGAGTGAACCGCTGCAGTGGAGATCGAAGATTGGGGCGCGAGGCCCATAATGGAAGCTGGTCGAAACTGGGCCTGGGGGCTGGCACTTGCCCTGGCAGAAATCGATCCAGGGCCCCTACGGGGGCCAGTGGTGGAAGACCCAAGCCTGACACTTAAGCAAGTTGTTGAGGCTAGGAGCTGGTGTGGCACGTCGATTGCGCCGGTGAGCACAGAGGCTGCGGGTAGTCACGAAGCAGCCACGGCAACCACACCCAGAAAGTAGGGTGATCCGATGACTGGGATGAAACTGCCAAAAGCGATCAGCACCGCTAAATAGCCCACCTGTGCATGGGTGGCGATGATGATGGGACCGTAGGTGACGGCCGCCATGGTTGTTAGAGTGTTGGATGTTGCGGAGGCGACGGTCATTAGCAGTCCGGCGGCTGAAGTGCGAACCGGAAGGTGCTAGAAAGTGCGAACAAGTGCTCTCTTCTGCATCTCCTGCAAGGACAGGAAAAGGGCACCAGGACTTCAGGGCTGGCACATGCTTTCTCTTTAGCAAAAAGAAGGAAGGCGGGAGACATCCCACCGGGTGTGCCATCCTTTTGTTTGCGGGCGTCAGGTTGCAGGTTAGGAACCCTCGAGGGTAGTGCCCTCGGGATCGGCCGACCCGGGCGTAGTGTGTATCCGGTGACCAGACTGAGGGATGGGATAAGGCGTAGGGGAGATATCAGATCCTAGCGTACTTTGGGTATCCCTTCCTATGGCCGTATCCTCCTCAAGGCGGTACCAGGCACTCGCCTTTTATGGAAAGTCGAGGGAGGTTCGAGTGGCATGAGAGATCCCCTGATTTTTGGGAAAATATAGGTGGGTGCGGGCATGCCAGTCGATTTCTTGATGATCACCTATGGAACCAAGGTTTGACTGGGGATGTGCCGCCAGGGCACGGCATGTGGGCTCGAGAAATGGGCAACACATGGAGAGAAGGGAGGTTCCGTAGGTGCGAGTGCGCAGGTGATTGTGGGGATTCGTGTACTGGATGTCTTTCCCCATCGACCACAAGCAGTCAGTGTTTATTTACATCGGATTAAATCCGAACACCTTCGTTCTATGTTGAAGAGAAGTCTGTACATATCTGAAGCCATGGGTGGAGAGCAGGGGGCACTTCGCAGCCATGGCTTTGCATTTAACCGGGAGATGTTTGTTGAGGTCAGAGGAGCAGAGTAGTGTGGGAGAAGACTGGGACCCGAATGTGGATGTAGGGACGTCCATTCGGGGGAGGTAATATAATTTAAAAGAGCCACATGGGCTTTACAGGTGGGCCGTAGCGGCCAAGGTACAACTGGCACAAGTCACAGGACATTTCCAACAAAGAGGTCGATCCCCAGGTCAATGCGTGATAAGGCAGACATCTCCTCAAGGCAAGGGCTATGCCCGATTTGTCGAGTGAGGACTAGACTGGGTGACCAGAGAAGGTACTGGCTAGTGGTTGGGCGAGGACCGGACGCGGTTCAGGTCGAGCAGTCGGGCACGGCCTCATGATGGCGGGAGGTGTGACGTTATGGCGCGTGCGTGGTTGTCATAAATGGGCATACGTGGGTAATCCCAAGATAAGGGAGCTTTTGCCGTCGTCATAACACCTTACGAGTAGTGGAAATGGACTTGCGTGTCATGGCCAAACGCCGTATAAGGGGAGTTGAGCGACATACCCTTGGCGTATGTGAGCCGATTCACATGCCAACCGCACACACAAATCTCCTTCCTTGCCGCGCCTATTGCTGACTGCGTTGCTTACTTGCTTGTCTTGTGTTTTTCTGTGATTGCATGCCCCACCCCTTGAGCTTCTAAGGGGCTTTTATAGGGAAAGTTGAAAGATCATGGGAGGCGTTTAGTCAGACCAAGTTAAGGGTTGGATTTGGTCCGGGTAAACCCATAAGAACATATTTTTTTTAGTTTACGGAGTGGGGGAGGGAGGGTTCGGCATCGCCGAGTTACCCACGGGATCGGGGTGAGTGCCGGGTGAGTTGGCCACCGATTTCGGCCCGTTTAAGTTGCGAATTGTGCTTGCAAGTTAGGTCCAAGGCCGTGTCACATCAAATATCATCAATAAAAATCACAACAAACTGATCAAGATGAGGCCTGAATATGTTGTTCTTTAGTTTCATAAAGGCTGCAGGGGCATTTGTAAGTCCAAAAGGCATAATAGTAAATTCATAATGCCCATACCAGCTTTGAAATGCAGTCTTACGTATATCCTCATCCTTGATCCTCAGTTGATGGTAACCTGATCTGAGATAAATCTTCGAGAAATATTTTACTCTGAATATTTGATCAAACAACTCATCGATCCTCGACAGTGGGTACTTGTTCTTGATAGTAAGTTGATTGAGCTGTCGATAATCTATGCATAGCCTCATGGATCCATCCTTCTTCTTGACAAACAATACAGGTGCTCCCTATGGGGAAGTGCTTGATCAAATAAATCCCTTCTTTAAAAGCTCCATCAGTTGCTCCTTGAGTTCCTTAAGCTCAGCGGGGGACATTCTATAGGGTGCCTTAGAGACAGGTCCAGCTCCAGGGATAAGGTCAATTATGAATGGCACCTCCCTCTCCGGCGGTAGACAAGGCAAATCTTCCGTAAATACATTGGGAAAATCCCAAACTACACGGATATCTTCTAACTTTGACTCCTTAGCCTCTTTCATGGTTACAAGAGCAAGAAAGGCCATGCAACCTTTCCTTATTAACTTTTGGGCTCGCTGAGCCAAAATAAGGGATGACTTTCTTCGACTCCGAGGACTAGTGTAAACTAACTCTAGAAAATCCCTAAAGGTTACCTTGCCATTTCGGCAATCTATAACTTCCTTGTGTGTAGATAGCCAATCGGCACCTAGTATGACATCATACTCCTTCATATCTAGGCATATCAAATCGACTGGTAGATTCCTCCCTTTTACCATCACTTCACTATTTGGGTAGTGGTGTGTAAGTTCGGATTCATTTTCGAGGGGAGTAGAAATAACTAAGTCTAACCATTCAGGTTCTATAGAAAATGAAGCAGTGAATCCTTTGGAAACAAAAGAATGAGTCGTGCTAGTATCAAATAGGACATAAGCAGTCTTTGAACAAATTTTCAATGTACCTTCCATGATACCTCCTTCCTTAGTTTTTACCTCTTGAAGAGCTTGGAGATGGGCTTACTTTTGACCGGGCGCTTGTCATTGTTAGCTTGTTCATTCAACAGAGGACAATCGGGAATCCGATGATCCAACTCCCACAACGGAGGCATGCTCCCAGTCTTCTCCAGCACTCCTCGGCCTTATGGCCGACCTTGTCACAATGCTTGCACACCTCTTTGGAAGGTGTGGTAGTAACAGAAAAGGGCTTCTTACCTTTCTTAAACTTCTTCTCCTGGGAGGAATCTCCTCCATTGCTAGACCTCTTCTTATTGAATGTGGGTTTGAAAGTGCCGGAGCTTATGACGTGCTCCTTCTTGTCTTTCCCACAAATCCGATTGGATAGTTCCATGGCGTCTTCTAATAGCTGAGCTCATCGTACCATTTTCGAGTAGACTTGAATGTCCATCGGCGCTAGTTGGATAATATACTACGGTCGAAGCCCATTAAGAAATCTCCTATCCTTCATCTTCTCGGTACACACTAAATGCAGAGCATACCTCGATAGCCTAGAGAATTGGGCCTCATACTCGGCCACTGATAGAGTTCTTTGTTTGAGTGCGGCAAACTCCGCAGCTTTCTTTTCTTGTATCCGGTCAAAAAAATATTTGTTATTGAAATAGTCTACGAACTCGCCCCACGTAACTTGCTCATGGGGTGAAGTTGCTTCCACCGATTCCCACCAGAAGTGAGTGTCCCGCTCTAGTTAAAAAGTCACTAATAACACCTTTTCCTTATCCATGCATTGCATAACACGGAATATCCTTTCTATCTCCTTGATCCAGTGTTTGGCATCATCGGGGTCGGATGAACCAATGAACTTTGGTGGGTTCATATTGTAAAAACTATGGTGGGGATCTCCCGCTCCACGATTTGCTCCACCCTACACCACTTCCTGTAGCGCTTGCGTAAGGCCTTGAACGGTTCATTGCATATCACGCCACTGAGCACGTTCGGCAGCCATGGTCCTACAAGATTTAAATATTTATATTAATATAGGATTAACTAAGCGTCTTATCTCCTTAAGTTAACTTAACCCATGGCTCTACCCAATCTCACTAGGTGAAAGGTATAAACCTATCTTTGGACTTGGTTTCCTAGGAATTTGAATATCTTAGGCTCTGATACCACAAAAATTATCACGCTCCGAGTGTGGAAGGAACCCAGTATGCATGACGAGTCCCCATTGCAGCTGGGAAGGCTGCCTTCAGAGGTGTGAAGCCTCAAGTATCGGTCCGACGATCACCGCCGCCACCATCGAGCCGCCACCGCACCGCCATCGTCGCCACCGTGCCGGTTCTGTCCGCCCCTGCAGCACCCCACCTCAGGAATTTTCGCCCTCAACCCTAGATCTTGTTGGATCTGAAAATTTTAAGGTTGGTTCGGGTCACGTCTAACGACGCAAGTCCAAAGCCCCTGACCACGTGTGCACACACTGGCCCACTGCCTAAGCCAGGCCTCCAGCTAGTATTCCCCCTCCGAAGGATGCTACGGTTGGACCGGGGGCCCACAGAACTAGCCTAAGAACCGTAAACTGGGAAAGTGTCCCGCTACAAGAGCCATCACGCTGAAGCGTGTCGTAAGGCTACGACTAGTGGAGGCTCACAAGACACAGAGACTCAAAACACAAGTGCTGAAGTACAGACAGGTTAATCATGCACTGTCACCCGTACTCCAAAGTACCAATGGTAGTACAAAAAATCTGCCAACAGACTCAGGACAAGGCAGCTAGACCTACCCATGTAACGATCCTTGAGTCTCATGACTCAGAGGTAAGATCGTCACAGACAACGGAACAAGTAGCCAATCAGTCCATTCCTAAGCCAGAGGAAAACAACGCTCCGTAGGAAATGACTCACGGAGACCCGAGGGGACACCAAGAACCCTCAGTACACCTAGACACACAACCAAGGTAGGACAGTACCTCGAGGCATCCAGAACCCTGTCTCGAGCTGGACAGATCCACCGTGACATAGACAAGGTCGCCTGCCAACCCATGGTCTCCCCGAGTTGACCGAAACCTGACACGACACACACACATAGACACACACAAATAGACGGACTCCATACACAAGCACTCCTGGCCACCCCATCCTGGTCACGGCCCTCATAGGATGTCAAGAGACACCCACGGGTTAATAGGCAACCATGAGGTCAAGCCAAGACAAACAGAAGCACCGAAGGATGACACTCTAGGTGAAGCAAACCATCACTCAACCACAAGGCGAGCCCGACAGTCAAGAAATAGCCGCTACGCAACCAGAGATAAAGATGTTGGCTGTTCTAGATTGAGTCATTATGGAACTATTGCAGTCAGTGAAAAGATCACATCCAGTCACCTAAACTGACTGATCCAGAAACTACCGACACACCGACACCGCCCTAGAACACAAACCTAAGATAGATCGACTCACGAACAGACACAAAACAGAACAACGACCATTACAACCAACAATAGGACTGTAACACACCTCTATAGGGGTGTTACACTGCTCTGACGCACCAGGGTAGGGGCGTTAGGGCAGACAGGCCAACAACTACAACTCAGACCACGTAACGCACCAAGTGAATCGCACTGCACCGCCTAACGCACCATGACAGGGGCGTTAGGGCCAACAAGCCTAAAAGCCAAACACGAACCATGTAACGCACTTGACCAGGGGCGTTACACAACCTGACGCACAAGGAGAGGTCCGTTAGGGCTAACCGATCGACATGATCTTTGAGGAAGACACGGTCTTTGGGGAACTGACAACTATAGTCCTCGAAAACCACCAGAACGTAACGCACCACCATAGGTGCATTACAGCCATGTGACAGTCCTATGCTGGTCTGTTACACCCAGAACCTAACGCACCAAGCCAGGTACATTATAGCCATGTGACAGTCCTATGCTAGTCCGTCACACCAACCTAGCCTCGAAGAGTGCAAAATGACCAACAAAATGTAATAGTCTATCGTGGGACCGTTACACATGTGACAGTCACTGGCACGACCGTTACATAAATCTGGCGAACAAAATAGGGGAACGGCCAAATCGGCCCATTCCGCACCCCATTCATGCCGAAGCGTAGGGGACACAGACGCACATGACCATACAACACACTTGGGGTCAAAAAAATAGCACATGCACGCATTAAAATGTGAGATCAGGGCGATTCTGATGAATCTACCCAAATCGGGTCACCGGGGTTCCGGAACTCCTACCAGCCCCAAATGACAACCGATCGACACGAAATTGACAGGTACGATATCCTAACATCCCGACGGTCATTTTGACAGTAATTATACTGCAAACTGTCACCATTTTCCAGCGAACCCTACAAACCCCAAAAATAATGATTTTATCTAAACTAGCCCGATCTCACTCGATAGGGCACCAAACTGCGCACAGAGACAGGGGAAACGTGCATAACGAAGTGGCGATCCGTCTCCCTACCTCCACCGAAGAAATTGAGCACCGAGGTGGCTAAACTATGCCGAAAACCACCACGCGAACCGAATCACCGTCTTTGAATCCATCGTTCGGGATTGCGCCAAAATTGCATCGATCCTCGCTCCACCACGCGTCTCAGCAGCTTCCCGGCGTTCTCACATCGCCCACAGTCACCTCTGTCTGCAGCTGGAGCCTGAGAGGGTGAGAGAATGAGAGAGAACGGGAGAGAGGGAGTGAGATGGCGTGAGAGGAGAGAGAGGGTGGGGGGTTAAATGGTTAGGAAATTAGGAAATTTCCTAATTTCTGAAAATCTAATTTTTCAGCCCGATAATGCACTAATTCAGAAAAATATGCAAAAATAGTCAAAATGATCCTCGTGAAGAGTACATCACAACTGTATCATCCGCGAGTCGATGATTTGAGAAATAAACTCACCATAGGGTTCCGTAACTAGTACAAGAGAAAAATCCACACGAATCATAAAACTCAACTCGGGAGCTACAAAAGTGATCCGAAACTCTCCAAAAAGGATAGGAGTGTACACCTCATCACTAAGCAAGAGCTTGAAGAGGAAGTCAACCAAGCGGCACAATTGTGTGCCATTGTCATTTGTCTTGGGGAATCCACCCAACCAACTCTCACCCATTAGAAATCCAACAACTCCTTGAGGACTTCCATGATGTGTTCTCTGATGAGCTTCTGGATAAGCTACCACCCATGCATGATGTGCAACATGCCATCGACTTTGTACCCGGAGCTACCCTACCTAACCTTCCCCACTATCGCCTCAACCCCACTGAGCATGCCGAGCTTAGGAGGTAAATTGAGGAGCTCATCAAGAAGGGTTTCCTCCACATTAGCAAGAGCCCATGTGCTGTCCCGGCCCTCCTCACACCTAAAAAGGATGGGACTTGGCGAATGTGCATGGATAGCCGGGCCATCAACAAGATCATGGTCAAGTATAGGTTTCCCATTTCCCGACTAGATGACATGCTAGACATACTCGCTGGATCCACCATCGTCTCCAAAATTGATCTCAAGAGTGGCTACCATCAAGTTCGGATTAGGCCCGGGGACAAGTGGAATATGGCTTTCAAAACCAAGGATGGCCTCTATGAATGGCTTGTCATGCCCTTCGGCCTTTCCAATGCACCTGGCACTTTCATGCGCCTCATGACCGAGGTCCTCTGCCCTTTCATTGGCATCTTCCTTGTTGTCTACTTTGACGATCATTTATAGCCAGTCCAAGGAAGCCAACCTTGATCACCTCAAGTAAGTTTGCACCACTCTTAGGAAGGAGAGCCTATTTGCCAACCCTGAGAAGTGTCACTTCATAACCAATCAATTGGCATTCCTAGGATTCATTGTTTTAGCCCAAGGGGTATCCATGGACCCCGAGAAGGTCCAAGCCATTCTTGAATGGCCCGAGCCCAAGACTCTCCACGATGCCCAGAGCATTCATGGGCCAGCCACCTTCTATAGGAGATTCATTCGTGGGTTTAGTACCATAACAACCCCTATCACTGATTGCCTTAAGAAGGGCACCTTTGTATGGACTAGGGCGGCCTCCAAAGCATTCCTAGAACTCAAGAAAAAGATGACCCAAGCCCCGGTCCTTTGTCTACCTGATTTCACTAAAGTCTTTGAGGTCACTTGTGATGCATCCGAGATAGGGATTGGAGGCATTCTTAGCCAAGAGGGTCATCCCATAGCCTATTTCAGTGAGAAACTTTGTGAGGTTAGGACTAGGTACTCCACCTATGACAAGGAGCTCTATGTCATGGTCCAATCCCTTCGGCATTGGAGGCACTATCTCCTACCCAAGGAGTTTGTGATCTTTTCAGACTACGAGACATTGAAGTATCTCAACACCCAATAAAAGCTCAATGTCCATCATGTCCACTGGGTTGAACACATTCAAACCTACACCTTTGTCTTAAAGTACAAAGCGTGTAGTGAGAATCACACCGTTGATGCGCTAAGTAGGCAGATAGCCTTTCTTTCCACCATCCAAGTGGAAGTCACGGGGTTTGAGTGAGTAAAAGAAGAGTACCCAAGTTTCCCCAATTTCGGGAATCTCTACACCACCCTCTCTACCCAACCCCACAAGAAACACGAGGGATTCATACTCCAAGAGGGGTATCTCTTCAAGGGGACTAGGTTGTGTGTACCCCGGACTTCACTTCGAGATTTCTTGGTTTGGGAGAGCTACATAGTGGTGGCCTGGCTGGTCACTTTGGGGTCCAAAATATCATTAAGTTAGTTGAGAAATAGTTCTATTGGCCCAGTCTTAAGAGGGATATAGCTAACATTGTGGGTCAATGTCGCACTTGTGCTTCTGCCAAGTAGGTGAAGCAAAACACTGGGCTTTACACACCCCTCCCCATCCCGGATCGACCTTGGGAGGACTTAAGCATGGATTTTATCCTTGGCCTACCTAGGACTCTTTGCAAACATGATTCCATTTTTGTGGTCGTTGATAGGTTCTCTAAGATGGCCCACTTTATCCCATGTTCCAAAACTTTGGATTCTTCTAGGGTAGCCCGTTTATTCTTTAATGAGGTGGTCTGACTCCATGGACTACCTAAGACCATTGCGACTGATCGGGACGTGAAGTTCACAAGTTACTTTTGGAAAGCTCTCTAGCATCTGATGGGAACCCTCAAATTCTCTACTGCCTATCATCCTCAAACTGACGGCCAAACTGAGGTCGTCAACCGAAGCCTTGGGAACTTACTCTGTTGTCTAGTCAGGGACTATCCCAGGAATTGGGATCTCCTCTTACCTCAGGCCGAGTTTACTTACAATGATTCCGTCAATAAGTCCATAGGCAAGAGTCCATTCAAATTTGTGCATGGTTATAGGCCTAGGAAGCCTTCGGATCTTATTCCCCTCCCCTCGCATGCTAGAGTGTCAGTCTCGGTCGAGTCTTTTGCATAGCATATCAAAGAGTTGCATGATGACATCCGCAAGCATATAAGGAAGAGCAATGAGGCTTACAAGAGGCAGGCTGATGCTTGAAGGCGCCACTATGAGGTCCAAGTGGGGGACTTGGTGATGGTGAGGACGGAGCGACTCCTTCCGGGGCCTGCCTCCAAGTTGAGGGCACGGGGTTCTATGTAATCTTTTCTTTTATTGAGTCTGGCTAGTTAAAGAAGGTCGATATCTCATGTACTCAGATTATGATTATTAATATAAATGGAAGTGAAGGTTGACTAAATTATTGTGTAATTACTTGTGTGATTGTTCTTACACTCTGGATATTCTTGCTTGCAAGAGGCTTACCATGCCGGCTGTTCACGTTCCCGATTGTTTCCATTGCAAAATCTCGGGGCGTGACACGTTTCATCTACCTCCCTGACTTAGTGAAGAGTGCAGATAGTGGGTTGTCCATTCATGGAGTCGCCGGTTACTCCCTTGCCTATTGTGTGAGAGGCAAAGGGGTGGAGCTGATGACGAATGAATTGGAGATGTGGGTGATAACCCTCCACCTAGCCATTGCTTGGGATAACGTTTGCCATTATTACGGTAATGGCTACCCGCTAAAAACGTGGGGGATGATCGTGCACGGAGAACCTGCCTGTGACCTAGGCCAGTCCTGAGTGGGCCTCGGTTGGCGACGTTCCTGGACTGTGGGCCAATTAATAATGAGCCATAGTGGGCTAGGAGAATTCCCCCCTCCTCACTAGCCCCTCTGAGCAGTGAGGGTCCTCCGTGCTCGGGAGGAATAGGTAGAGGTAGGCTGAGGAGGCCACCTCGGGAGGAATAGGTAGAGGTAGGCTGAGGAGGTCTTCAGTTATGCACTAATGCATTCAGCCGATACGTCTTGAACCTTCCCGCATCTCTGGGCCTAGGGCGTTGCACTACCTACCACCTTTCTTGGAGCACAAGGCAACTTCCACCCATGTAGTTGTGATGTCACTGTCATTATGACGATGTCTCTTCATTTTTTAGGAAATAAGATCTAACTGCGAGGAGTGTAGCCCTAGACTTTCACGCCATGTGAACTGACAATGGCGATTAATCTTCTTAGGGATGACTCGATTTGAGCCGTCGAAGCGAGAGGAGTGCACTATTAAAAAGGAGCGAGAAGTGTTTGAGGAGACACTTCGGCATCTTTCTCCTCCGGTGTCAGCGCTCGTTGCTTCCCCCTTCTTTTGTCTCTACTGAGGTTCCCTTCTGTTTCCTTCTCTATGTTGCTTACATGGCCCCTCGTAGGAGGCTTCTTCTTTCCCAGGAATCTGAGTCCTCTAGTGGCGCAGAGGAGAGCCGAGATGGTGCTCCAAGCACATTAGGAGCTCAACCTAGTCCTTCTCACCTTTTCTTCAATGTCTCCTACTGCGTCGCCTTAGGTCTGAGGGAGGCCTTTCAGATCCTGGCGAAGTACGATATTGTCTTCCCCACCATAGATGAACATCTAGGTGCGTACTTTCCTAGGGGAATTAGCATCCCTGTGGAGACTTTTCGGGGTAGGATTTTGCCCTCCCATTTAGACATTCATCCACAGTGTTTTGCATTTTTATGGTATGAAGCTATCTTGTGCTCCAAGAAAGGCGATAGGTAGCGCAATGTCCTAGGTCCAAAGACACTGGAAGGTTCGAGAAGTATCGACCGAATGCATCCATACACAACTGAAGACCTCCTGAGTCGACCTCTACCTGTTCCTCCCGAGCACCGAACACCCTTGTTGCTCGAGAGTAGGGGGCAAGTGGGGAGAGGAAAATTCTCCACGCCCACTACGGCCCATTATCAACCGACCCACAGTACAGGAACATCGCCAACCAAGACCCACTTAGGACTGGCTCAGCTCACAGACATGTGCTCCGCGCACGATCACGCCCCATGTTCCTAGCGGGTAGTCATTACCACAATAATGGTAGACGTTATCCCAGGCAACGGCTAGGCGGAGGGTTGTCACCTGCATCTTCATGTCATTCACCATCAGCTCCGCCCCTTCGCCTCTCGTACAATGAGCAAGGGAGTAACTAGCAACTCCACAAATAGGCAACCCACTACCTTCACTCTCCGCTAAGTCAGGGGGCAGGTGAAAGGGACGGGCTCCACTAGGATCTTATAAGTAAGGCCTTGAACAAGTCTTCACACTACACGGTACACAATGCTTACTCACAGAGACTACTCCAACTACTCTCATCTCTCCTGACTCTCCAACTCTCGTCTGAGCACTCACCTCCACCACCAGACGCTCTGTCTTGTGCTCTTAGCTCCCTTTATCTTCTTCCGAGCACTTGCTCCCTTTTTTCGAGTACTTAATCTCTCTTTTAGAGCACTCTGCTGACTTAAGTATCAAAGGGTTGTCTCCTGGGATCCCATCCAGGGTTCCTTTTGACGCGTTGTTCATTAGTTATAGGTTTTCACAGTGCGGTTGATCTCTCTCCCAACAAACAAATCATAAAAGTGTGGCATGATGTTCGACTTACCAAATTTCTATCTCTTTTGGCACCGTTTGTGGGAACCCTGAGCTCGCACTCGCTAACCTTCTCAAGGAGGACTAGTGTCGTGCGACCTAGAGCCATAAGATTAGTCTCACATTAGATGTTGAGAAAGTAACCAAGTGCTTATAAGGCTAGTCTTCACCTCTTAATTAAAAAGAGCTATTTTACAATGATAAAATCCTACCTCCGCTTTGGGGACAATACCTCTTGAGGGCACCAAAGTTCATCTCACATCTACAATATCACTACCCTTCACCGTTTTATGTGAACCTCAACTCTGGTTAGGAGAAGTAGGCCTGGTTACTAGTATCATGGGCATTTTTCATGGGTTTTTCTTCTTCTTCTTCCTTTTCCTTAATTTTTCTTTTGAGCACTACCCACATTTGAGACCGCTCCCGTATTGGGGAACGCCCAAGTCAGTCATCTAGCCCATCAGCCCCTTGCCCCTATGCTAGATCGAAAGGAGGAGAGTAAAGGACTGTCACCTTTCTCAGATATGGCCGAAGGAGAAATAGTGCCTATGTGAGAGAGAACGCCCAAGCCAAAGGGGGATGCCGTGTGATGTGTGCATGGGTCGTGCCACGGAATCATGCCTGGTGGCAAGAGAGCAGGTTACCTCGTTGTCCAGTGATTGTTTTATCCAGACTCTATTACGGGTAGAAGCGTTTTAAATACAGCCCATTCCGTGCATGTGATAATTCTTCCCCTTCGGCGTTTATAAGAAGATACGCGTTCCCAGGACAGACTTACTTTACTATAAATGGCCCTTCCCAGTTTGGTTGCAGCTTGGACCTAGGACCACTTGTTCAAATGAACTTACGTTTCAGAACCATATTACCCACTTCAAATTTTCATTCAATTACTTTCTTTTGAAAATGGCGCAAGACATGTTTTTGATATACAAAGACATGATTGGCCGCATTCAACCTCTTCTCGTCTAAGAGTTCCAGCTGAACGAGTAACGCCTCTCGACGTTCGTCGAGATTAAGTTTCTTGTCGAGCTGCACCCTTAGGGAAGGGATCAAAATTTCGTATGGGAGCACCACCTCCATCCCATAAGTAAGAGCAAATGGGGTCTGTCCCGTGGAAGTGCGGACAAAGGTGCGGTAGGCCCATAGAGTTTTCGTTAACCGTTCGACCCAATCAGCGTAGCGGTGTGACTCGCATCTTTTCTTGATGATTTTAGGAAGGGTTTTATTAGTGGCCTCGGCTTGGTCGTTACCTTGGGGGTAATAAGGTGATGAATGATGCAATGAAATACCAAACTTCGTACAGAGGTCCTGGAGTTCTTGTGAGATGAATTGCGGCCCGTTGTCTGTGACAATGTCACTCGGCACCCCGAACCGCGAAACAATGTTCTTCATGATGAAGCGGCAAGCAGCGGTAGCTTTGATTTCGGCGTAAGCTTCTGCTTCTGCCCACTTGGTGAAATACTCGATTGCTGTAAGGATGAAGTACTTCTGTTTAACCTGAGCATTTGGGTCACCTAGTGGTCTGACAATATCAAAGGCCCACATCGAGAATGGCCAAGGCGAGGACAAAGGGTGGAGAGAAGAAGCAAGAGCGTGAATTTTATTAGCGTGAAGCTGACATTGAAGACACCTACGGACATAGGTGGAGCAATCTTCTTCTAAGGTTGGCCAGTAATAGTCTTGCCTAAGAATCCTTTTTGCCAACGCCTGTCCATTAACATGCCCTCTGCATTCACTAGTATGAGCTACTTCCACGACTTTTCACGCCTCATCATCATCTAGACATCTCATAAGAACTCCATTAAGAGCTCACCTGTATAGTTCTCCAGTGATGATCGTATATCTCGAGGCGACTCTTCTAATGGCCTTCCGCTGCTCAGCGTTGGCCGTCTCCGGAAAAGACCCATCCCTACAATATTGTTCGATCTCATGATACCACGGTAGCTCTTCTTCTTCTAGAAGAAAATTTCCTCTAGCTCAGCTAATGACACCTCCTTCAACTCTTCCTTCTCGGCCTTCTTCTCTAGGGTTTTCTTAAGTTTATCGAATTAAGGATCCTGAAGAGAAGGGGCATCCATCCTTTGGACCACAATGGTCTCAGTGGATCGACTAAGGGGAAAGGCAAGAGAGGAGGCAAGTGATGCCAATGCATCGGCAAGGATGTTCTGAGAGTGAGGAGTGTGGACATAAATGAGCTTGCGAAATTACCTAGCCAAGAGCGTAACCAAGTCCTGATATGGCTTCAACTTGGGGTCACGGGTGCGGTAAGTTGATAGAACTTGACGTAGCACCCATTGAGAGTCTCCTATAATATTGAGATAATGTGCGCCTAGCAGGTAGGTGTGTTTAAGACCAGCTAGGAGAGCCACATACTTGGCTATGTTGTTCGTGGCAGAGAAAGAAAGTTGATAAGCAAGAGGGATGGTTACCCCTTCGAGGGTAAGAAGGATAGCGTCGATGCCACGGCCCTGAGAGTTTAGCGCACCGTCGAAGTGCAGCGACCAGAAAGGGAGGTGATTGATGATAGCTAGGTGCTCATCAGGGAACTCGTCCTGGATTGAATCAGTGTAAGGGATTGGAGAATGAGCGAGATGCTCAACAATGGCGTATCCCTTGATCGCCTTATGGACGACGAAGGTGACGTCAAATTGGGAAAGAAAGCTCTGCCAACGAGCTAACCTACTAGAAAGGACAAGTTTTTCTAAGAGGTAACAAATGGGGTCCATTCTAGAGATCAGCTTGACTTCGTGGGTCAAGAAATAGTGTTTGAATTTCTGGGCTACCCACACTAGTGCTGCACAGGTCTTCTCCATGGCAGTATACTTAGATTCAGCAGGGTTAAACAATCTAGAGAGCGGCTTCGATCCACTTGGTGAAGTAGTCGATGGCGATGATGACAAACTTTTTCTGGGCCTGAGCCGTAGGGAACGGCTCAAGGATGTCGATCCCCCACCGAGCGAAAGGATAAGGCTCGGCTAGGGTGAAGAGCTCTGTTGCCGGCTGATGGACCAATTGGTCAAATCGTTGGCACCGGTCACACTGCTATACGTAGGGCCGAGCAATCGCACTGTAGAGTGGGCCACCAGTAACCCTGCCGAAGTAAGATCCTGGCGAGCGACCTTCCTCCTTGGTGCGCCCCGCATAAGCCTTCATGGACCTCTTGAATCGCTCGTCTGGCTTCGTCGGTACTGATGCATTTTAGAAGAGGACCGGAGAAGGATCTGCGGTACAGGGTGCCATCCAATATGACGAATCGTCGAGCTTGGTATTTCAATCTTTGGGCTTCCCGAGGATCGGGGGGCTCTTGAGAATCCCGGAGCCACGACAGATAGGGGGTACTCCAATCACTTGGGGAGGCTGAGTCAACAGCCATGAGCTCTGAGTCGATGCTCGGTCACTCGACGTCTTCGAGAAGGACCGAGTGAGTACCCTCTGGGTTAAGAGAGGAAGCTAGTTGAGAGAGGGCGTCCGCTCGGGAATTTTCCTCCCGAGCTATTCGGACTACCTTGAAACCCTTGAACTGTTGTGCTATGGTCTTGACTAACCGGAGGTATTTGACCATCGGTTCTTCTCGAGCCTTGTAGTCGCCGCTGACTTGGCTGGTGACCAGTTGGGAGTCTGGGTGAATCTTGACTCGCTCAGCCCCCAACCGCCGGGCCATTTGGGCTCCCGAGATAAGGTCTTCGTACTCGGAGGCATTGTTCGATGCCTGGAAGTTGAACTTTAAGGCGTACTATAGCTCTGCTCCTTCGGAAGACTTCAAAAGGATGCCGGCACCGCACTCGGCCAGATTGGAGGATCCGTCGACGAATAATTCCTAGGTTGGCCCGGGCTCGGACGGAGATTTGGTCGGGATGGTTCTCTCTGCGATGAAGTCAGCGAGCACTTGTCCTTTGATAGCCGAGTGAGGCCAGTATGAGATATCGTAGGCCCCGAGCATAATGGCCCACTTGACGAGGCGTCCTGAGGTGTCAGGGTGAGTGAGGATCCTCTTCAGTGGTTCACTGGTCAGGACTATGATGGAGTGCCCTTGGAAGTAGAGCCGAAGGCGCTTGGCCGAGGTAACCAATGCTAGCACGAGTTTCTTGGTTGTGGGGTACCTTGTTTCAACCTCGTGGAGCACCTTACTGGTGTAGTAGACCAGTCTCTCAACTCCCGAATCATTTCTGACCAGGACCGAGCTAACTGTGGATGGGGTTGCCGAGAGACAGAGATGTAAGCCTTCACCTGGAACTAGCTTGTACAGCACCGAGGGCGAAGCCAGAAACTCCTTAAGCTCAGCAAACACCTTTTGACATTCCTCTTCCCAAGTGAATGCAATAGACGCCATTTTTGGTCCCCTCATGATGTGACACGATCTCGGACCTAGGCAAGCAAGCACAATTCGTAACTCGAACGGGCCGATATCGGCAGCCAACTCACCCAACACTCAACCCAAAACCCAGGGTGACTCGGTGATGCCGAGTGGAGGATGTGAGGGCTGGTCCCTTGCTGGTAAAGGGCCAGCAAGGCCAGAGGGTCTCCCAAAGGGGTATGACTAGTCCGATCCTAGAGGTCGACCCGGTGCCGAGGGCACGGGTAATCACTCACTCCCACTGTGATCACTCGAAAATTCAGGACTTGCGAGATCGGGCACTCTCTTATCGGCCAGCAGAGACTAGAGCTAATATTGAATAAAAAGCACAAAAGAAAGAGCAAGGTGGGAGCACTTACTCGATCGGTTTGAAGAAACTGATCCCGCTTGGAGACGGGGGCGAGCGGGAAAGTGTGGGTTCCCCACACGCCGTGCCAGTGTCGCTCGAACCTGCTCAAGAACTTACAACACTACACCTCTCGCAGGAGGGGGATCTTGGGGTGGGGTTTAAACTCTTATAACCAAAACTACCTCCGCACAGGGAGGGGCCTTCAACCAGCCAAGCGAGGAGGGGGAAGATGAAGACAAAGAGCTTCAAGGAATGCCGGAGTCGGTTTTGTCCCCTCTCAGGAATAGAGGACAAACGGTCGATGCAGGAATTATTGTGGTTGCTCCCGAACTCCTTTATCAGCCGGACCAGTGTCAAAATTTTGTAGGTTGACTCAAGAAGGTGCTGAAATTTTGGTAGGAGCTTTGGAAGCCGACGCTGGTCGTAGTGGAGCTAGAAGCAGAGGCTTTGTTCTTTGGTTTAGACTATCTCAGCACCACATCATCAGGAAGATGAAGCTGCCACGAGCAGTACCGAATTCAAATTGAGCACGGTCGATGGCGTTGGAACCATTGACGAGTTGCCTTCGAAATGAGACCCACGGGGGTGCCACCCGATGTCGGAGTAGGTCGCAACAGCCCAAACACTGACAGGGTGTCAGTTCAATCCCAGGGAGAACAGAACTGCACACTCTCGGGAGAAAAGGGAGAAGAAATCACTCAGGTTGCCGAATGGAGTTCTGCTTCTTGGAGGAGGATAGCCTATCTAATTATCCCTATGACTCAAGACTTAGGTAAATGACTCATAAACCTAGGTAGTGGACTCAAATAAAAAGAAAATTATATAATTATGACTCAAGAAAATATGAAAATTACATGCGATGACTCAGAAAAATATGGTGAACGTCATGGAGCATAGCCGACGAGCAACGGGTCCCTCGAAAAATGAGGAGTGGTAGGAGATGTCCCCATTAGAACCTCTGCTTCAGAGGCCGTAGTCGATCAAGAACTGGGCCCACCAGGTCCTAGGTTCCATCGATCGATGCACCCTCATCCCGGTCGTCGCCGTCGCTGTCGGTACCTATCTCAGGGGCTTCAGCGCCCCTCCGTTGCCCCGGCTCCCAGACGAAGAACCCCGGCTGCTCCGGGGCCACTGCTCCACAAGTCGTTCGATCTCCCGGTGAATCCGAGCAACGTGAGTCCTCAAGTACCCATCATCTAGTTGAATGGGAGGTAGATCCTCCCTCAGCAAGCGACTCTCCTCCACCTTCCTGATCACGGAGGCCTTCTGCCAATACAGGTTGTTGTGCTCAAACCACCACCTGGCGTAATGGGCGTCGAATCATCCTCGGTGTCCATCTCCTGACATCGGGAACTACTCCGACTCCCGGTGATAGTAGAAGTCCCACCATGCGGTCTCCAGCAGGTAGGTGTCCTTCCCTCTGTATTGTCGGCCCGTCAAAGGAAATGCTCGATTTGGCGGGATCCCCAGGTCGTACCCGAAATTACTTGCGAACCGATGCGGGTAGTACGGGTCCAAGGAACTCGTCGCAGACCGGTGTAACGTCAACACCATCGACCGGGTCCTCAGCACCCACTCAGTCCGTGGCCCTACGTCTGGCACCCCCGGACCGGCACAGACGCTGGTCACCCCTCCACCTGACTCTCCCAGAAAAAGGCCGCAGTCCCTTGCGGCATTGTCGAAAGGTAATCCCTCCTCACCCCGGGCAGGAAGGTAGCAAAGGGCTCTCCTAGCCCCCTCCAGCTGTGCCTCGGTGTCTTCATCAGGCTATCTAGTGAAGCTGAACAAAAGCAGTGCCGTCGGATTCGCCACAGTCCCTCGTGCCACCAGCCCCGGAAATAGCAATCCGGCCCACACACTGAGATAGTTAGTCGGTAAAAGTATGCTCCTCTCTGTCGGTGCCGGGTGCGCTGCCAAAACTCCCAGTCCCTGATAAATGTTGGTCAATGTAGCAGGAGCCAAGGCCAACTGTCATCCCTCTACCAACAAGCAAGTCGGCCATAGTAACTCGGCTCTCAGCAAACCATCCTCTCTGTGCGGAACCACGAATGTCACCAACCAATACGCCAAGTATGCAGCAAGGTGTGTCACATCCGGCAAACCATGGGGATTCCACCCCTCCTGTGGTGCATATATACATCTAGTATAGGTCCAAAAATGTAGCTCCACCTCAGTGTACTCCTCCCACGGAGTCTGATCCCTGGCAAACTCCTGGTAAAAGCAAAAGGGCCCATTGTAGAAATGACAGACCCACACGTTCAGCGACACCCGGGGAGTCTGTGCAGCTCTCTCTCTCCCCACCACAGCCAAGTCCCTCCAGGTCTTTATAAGATACTGATAGTTGTGAGACACTCGGTATTGCCCCTGTCCATCGGTGTGGCTGTGGTGGAGGTCATCCAGTGCCACCTCCTCATACCCCTTGCCACTGATCGGCAATCCAAAAATCTAGAACAGAGACCATAGGTCAAGTGTGGCCTCTCCCTCTGTTGTTACCACCGTGTTCCACCGGCGGTTGAAATGCTCCAGCAGTCCCTGTAGCACGAGTACGCGTACAAAGCGGCAGTCACCACATACATGATCCGAGGTCAGTCCAGCAGCACCCGGTAGTGTTGCACAATCCCCATCAGCAACTCGGTGGCCCCCTGACGGTATCGGTGTGACAGGATCACTGCCCAGCGGTCGTACTAGCTGATGACAGTCTATCGCATCACCCCGTCTAGAATGCTGTGGTCGTCATAACCTTCCCCAGCATACTGCAGACCTGTAGGCTCCAGCACCAGCCCAGCTATCCCCTCTGTCTCGGTACGGTGGTGATCGTGAAAATCCCAAGAAGCAGGGCCTAGCAGCCCGACTCTGACTCCAGACTGCTCTGTCCTGCCGAAAAACCCTAGACACTCAACACTGGGGAACTGACGCCGCCTCCAATAGTCCTCGAAAAAACTCGGATAGCTACAAAACACAACGCCATACAGGCTGTCCCTGCCTACCAAAATAGCCCGCTCAAGATGGCGATGAGCTCCCGGAATCTGTGAATCGTCCTCCTCCATGTCGGGAGGGACATACCTCCGAATGAACTCGAACAGATGGCGGTCCAGGGGAACTCCAAGGGGTAGCCTCCACTCTGGTCATAACTATACAGACCACCCGCCTCTAGGATCCTGGCCACCTCCACGGTCCTGACTCCAGCGGCCCTCTCACCGATGGGGCCCTCAGCTATTGTCGTATGGCCCCGGTCCAGCTACTCCACACTAGCCACGGTGACCACCGGTGGACCTAGAGGGGGCATCGGCCGCTCGGTCCGTCGCACCCAATGGTCCTTGGCCGTAGGAGGATTCCTTGCCGGTGAGGGAGGCGAATTCTCCGATGGCAATGGTGTCGGTCGCGGCGTGGCTATTTGGTAGGCTTGTTCAAGTGTGTTGACTTCCCTCTTAAAGAGCTCCCTCTTGATGTGACTTTGGATCCCATTTCTAAATCTAGATAAGGTGACAGCTTGTTCCTCATGGACCCCACATTTTAAAAGGTAGTAGTCGAATTTCTCAATGTACTCGGTTACGGTCCTACCTTCTTGCGTGAGACTTTGCTAGTCATCTAAGAGTGTTTGGTGGTAGGAAGGGGGTAGGTACTTGGTTCTATGTTGGTTCTTCATATCTACCCAAGTGTCAATAGGCTCTTATCGCCTAACCGCCCTTAAACCCTCTATGTTTAGCCAATATGTTTTGGCTAATTTGGTGAGTTGCATCTTGGCCAACCTCACTCTTCTCTCTTCAGACATGGGGTACTAGTCAAAATATTGGTCCATAGCAGTCTCCCATTCAAGGTAGGTACTCGAGTTGTGAGACCCGTCAAAGCTTGGGGCCTCACTTTGATCAATCTCAAGAGATGGTCATCCGGGTCATCTCGGGGGCGCCTTTCATTATGCCTTTGGTGCCGAGGCCTTTCATAATCATAGTAATGATCGGAGTCCAAGCCTTCCCTATCAAGTTTAGCTCGTGGAGGTTGAGCTCTCGGGCCGTTGTGCCTAGGTGCGGGCTCATTTTCCTCTAACTGAGCAAGTCAGGTGAAAATGGACTCTAATTGGCCAAGAATGGCAGTGATGGCCTCATCAAATCGGCCCATTTGGCCTCGGGGCTCCTCCCTATGGGCATCTTGGTCACCTTGGGAATTGGGATCCATGGGGGGAGCCAAGGATGATGGATCGGGTCGTTATGTGGTTCCCCTACAGGTCGACATGCAAATGGGGGAAAGACACGACACACGGAAGACTCCAATGCAAATACCCTACAACTAGGCTTGTATAGACAAGTCTGAAACTTGCTCTGTTACCAATTTGATGTGGCGCAACCTAGGGGATGGCAGCCACTAGGCCGATGCACCTTGGACCTAACTATGCAAGCACAATCGCAAGAATAAGAGATTAACGTCGGTGGGTGCTCACATGGTACTCACACTCAACCCGGGGGTTACTCGGGGATACTGAGTCGAGGGTGGGGGATGGGACCCTTGCTGGTGGAGAGTCGACAAGGCTAAGGTTAACCTCCCCTTGGGTACAAGTGCCCGAATCAATGGGCAGTCAGTGTGCCAAAGGGTATGGGGTTCACTCACTTACCCCCACGGCGGTCACTCGAAGGTGGTGGAGCTTCAGGACCAGGCACTCTCTCTCTTAACCGACGGAGCAAACATTGAATATTGAAAGAACCAACACAAATGAGGAGCAAGGGCTGAGAGCTTACCCGGTCGGTTTGAAGAAACCGACCCCCGATTGGAGACAAGGGCGAGTGGGGAAGCGTGGGTGCGCTCCCCGCACGCTACGTTGGTGTCACTTTGACCTGAGATAATTTAATTACAATGCTACACCTTTCGCAGGAGGGGTGGACAAGGGGTGGGGAATGGTTTTTTACACTCAAACACTACCTCCACATAGGGAGGGGCTTTAAGCCGGCCAGGCGGGGTGGGGATTAACCGGAGATCGGTTCTGTCCCGTAGTTGGCTCTGCAGGGATAGTAATCCAAGTCGCCACGATCACCGAGGTGGCAACTGGAAGTAGGAGTCAGGAGTCGTCCGGAGATTGGGAGGGGGCGCTGCAAGACCGACTTCCTGATCCGCTCCGTTTCTGTTTGATCTAGATCGACCGGACAAGGAGTTGATGTTGATGCAGCAACGATCTCCTCTGATCTCTGGTGACGGCGGGACCGGCGCCAAAATGCTCTAGATTGGTCCAGGAGTGCACCGTAGAATTTGTGGGCGGATCGGGGACCACGTGAAGACGTGGCAGCTCTGAGAGCCGAGGTGGACTGGTGCGGCCCTGGCTGTCCCAGAACTGCAGTCGCCTGAAGATAACATCACCCCGGGCGTCTCCGTACTCCGACGAGGGCGTGGTTGGTGTCGACGCAACCGTGGGAGAGTCTTCTTCACACAAAATCTGATGGAACTCCCAGAAGAAGTCAAAGTAGAACGCTGAGGGCAGATAAGTGATAGGGGGTCCAACCTGGTTCTGGTGAATGCTGTCAGTGCAAGCTGGGGAAAATGGTTAGGTGAGTGACCTCCTTCTTCCTGGGACGGGTAGGGGGCTTAATGAAGTTGTCCTCCTCCGATGGTCATGCTAGGAACCTCGCTGAGCTGGTCGTGGGAGCCCTTGCAACCCGCCTTAGGCTGTCTGTCAGAGACAGAATGCGCCGTCTGGCGAGATTAGCTCCTCCGGGCATCTCTGAGGTCGGATGACGGCGGGAGTACCTCTGCTATGAAGCTATCAGGACGACGAATCCACTGGTGTATGGTGTGCAACCTGAAGACTCATGAAGATGTCGTGGTTGGCTCTGCAGCTGGCTGTCAGTCTACTGCTGCACAACCTGAACAGGGTTTAATAGTGGAGGGTGTGTTGGACAAGGTGGGCAGGGTGAAGGGAAGCCACGAGCTCCCCGGTCAAGGATAGGGGGCAACCCAGTGGAGGAGCGCCAGCTCCAATTGAAGAAAATTTGGGTCACAAAAGAGGAGGCCCGAATTATAAGGGGAGCAAGGGTGGAAGCACCTTTCCACATGTCGGAGCTGCAAAAAATGCGGAGCCCGACAAGCATTGAAACCTCGGCATCCCCGAGGCCTGCATCTCAGCCCCCACGTGGGTAAAAGCACCGAGGAGCCGGTAAGAAGGTGCGACTGACCTCTCCATGGGCTAGTTCAACACATACGGACGAGGATTTCTCTACCCAGGCTTCTACATCCCGAGTGTCTATTTTTGACAGAATTGGGATTCCACCTAAGCCGAGTAGACAACTGCCTAGGAAAAAGCGGTTGGTTCAGGTGACTAATGATTTTGTCAAAGTGTTCACCTGCTATGCCACCTCCGCCGACAAGCAACTGGAGGACACCTCGGGGGTAACTTAAAAAAAAAATGGTGCGTGAGAAGATGTTGGAGTAGATTGGCCCCTATAATAGGGTCGAGCCCGCAAGCCCAGCAAGTCCTTCTAATGAGGGCCAGCATGATGAGCCTTTGCCACCTCCAGAAGAGTCTCTGGCATTGCTGTTCCAAGAAAATGCGAAAGGTCAGAATGATGAGGAGTGCCCTTCTAAAAAATGGGAGAAGCCTCTCCAGGCACCGAAGACCCTGGCGGAGATCATCCCGCCATTCGACAAGACCCGTGCTCAGGTAGACCATAAAATTATTCATCATATGAAGCGATTTCCAACAAATGTCACTATATGGGAGGCCATCACCTTGAGCGAGGATCTCAGGGAGGATCTTGTCAAAATCTTCAAGACCCAGAGGCTTATGAAGCCCATGTGGCAGAGTTACAGGCGCAAGCATACGAGGCACTTACAGCCAACATCTCCTTCACAGATAAAGACATGTTACTGTCCTCTTCATGCCCCAATCGCCCCTTATATATGCGGGGAACGATTAATGGGCACGATGTAAATCAAATTTTGGTCAACGTTGAAGCAGCCATCAACATCATGCCTCTGAGGACTCTTAAGTCCTTATACTTGACACCTTACTTACAAACTGTGAGAGCAGTCAAGATCTCGGGATTCAATCAGGATTCCGAGGAGGCACTAGGTTGGGTTGAAGTCAAGTTAGCCTTGGGCGACTGTCACCCAAGTGACATTCTACATTATCAACACTGACATCATATAAGGTGTTGCTCGGGAGGCCCTGACTCCATGAAAATTAGGTCGTCACATCAACTCTGCACTAGTGCATCAAGTATGCCTAGGGAGGGGAGCAACATACTATCTTTGCAGATCAGTCTCCATTCCACCCAATTGAGTGCCACTTGGCCGATGCTTCCTTATATTTTGGGGAGCCTACTTTAACAATTTTCGAGCCTGTAAAAGGCAAAGGGAAGCAAAAAGTGAACTGTGAAGCTGAGGAAGGGCAGTTGTTCATTGTCAATCAGGACATAGTAAAGTTGCACAGGCTTAGCCTCCAGGCCGCCTCCAAGCTGACTCAACCGGAGAGGCGAAATGTTGACTTCGAAGCCAACCTCATTAGCCAGGTCATTGACCAAAGCATCTCCTTACCGCCCAAGTGCGTTCAACTCTCATCCCAGTGGGAAGAGTATGAAGTGGAGCAGTTGAAGACCTTCACAGTCTCCTATCAACAGAGAAGAAGGAGCAACAAGGGCAAGGGAGACAAGCCGATCATCTTTTACAAAGGTGATCTAGTCCCACTGTGCCCTCCTGAAGATGATTTTGGCTAGGATACTCCCACTGATGTGGCGCCAGAGCCGGTCCAGGAGATGGACGACATGCTGAAGCGCATCAGGGAAATGTGCAAGAAGCAACACATCCCGCAAGTTCAAGACCCTGCACGAGCGGCATATTTTCACCAACTATGGAACCCTCCGCAAGTTCGTGGGCAACCTCCCTTCTCCCGCAAAGACACGTGGGGACTCGGCTACGACCAGGAGAGGGACTTTATGGTCTATTACGCAGTCAACGTCATAGGACTGCTACCTCCTCATCACGGGCAAGCGGAAGTTAAGCCCAAGATTGATGACTCTGTAAGGGAGTCCGGTGAGGTGTCAACGACACCATCACCTTCATCGGAAGTCAACAATGACCACCCCTTAGAGGGAGAAGTAGCCCAGCCTGCTAACCATCAACAATATAGGACAAGTCCCTCGACTTCAAGCCACTAGCAAGAGTGCTTCGAAGAATTTAAAGTCTACCAGGCAAGCACTGATGATGAGGGAGACTTCGGCAACCTCCAACCAGATCCACCCAAGATTGAAGATGGTGGCCAAGCGACTGTAGATGAGTTGATTGAGATCAACCTCGAAAGTAGAGAAGACTATCGGCCAACCTTTGTAAGTGCTCTCCTCGTTGAGGAAGAAAGACAGGGGTATCGGCAGCTCTTAGAGGAGTTCAAGGACTGTTTCGCCTAGACCTATAAAGAAATGTGATGTGAAATGAACCTTGAGTGTATGAGATGCAATGATATCCCTTGGACCTAGATCAGCAAGCATATAACGAAGGCGGCGGACTCACACTTATACTTTTATCCTTATTTTATTTAAGAAAATTTCAATGTATTTAACTGATCTATTTATTTATTTTATCAATGATCGGGTCGCTACACCGTTGGTTGTTGACATTTCTATAGCCTGTCCGATGTGCCATGGCTTCTACTTTCTCTTCGTACAGATGGATCCAAGAAGTGTAACGGTCGAGATTCGCCACCCCGACAATCAACTATAGCCCCAATAACTTGTTTGGTGAGGGAAGAGAGAGGTGTCATTAGAGAAGAACCTACAAGCGTAAACCACAGTCAGAAAGAGCCTTAGAATATATCCTAGGGGACAACCCTCTGACGGTCAAGTCAGTAAATTGTCAAGGCGGTGATGAGCTCTCGAGAGAAGAGAGGATGAGAGACCAAAGTGAAAGAGAGCTTAAGAGGTTGAAGTTACATATCTCTCTGGCCGTAGAGCAATGGTCCTATTTATATCTTCTCCATAAGTTTGACCTTGTCTTTGTTGGGGTACCATGGACGGAGAGGACGTGAGCCGCCCTGCCTATTCGCTTGCTAAGGCTAAGCGGTGTGGGTGATAGCTCGTCATTCCTTCGCCGGAGGAGGTAACTCTGCCATTAATGCGGTAGGGCTCGCCGAAGGCATGGAGTTTGCTTAATTTGTTAGGGAGAGTGATGTGGGTGGCATCCCCCTCCCCCATTTTGCCAGACTGGAGCGCCTTCCGCCACTGATGCAATGAGGCTTGCTGGGAACTTGTGTTGCTACTACTGGCATGATGGCGGCACACGTGAGTACGACTTTTGGATCTGGACCTGCACCATGCCAAATCATTGTTAGTCGCGTGCTGGGTTGGAACTGTTGGAAGTGGATTCGGAGTGTTGGGCCTTGAAGGTGGGCCACTGAGGTGGGCCTTATTGGGCCGGCGGACTTTCCCCTCAACACTCATATAGGTTCTCATCAACTCAACAGCAAAACACAAACTCGGATCTAATTGGTTCCAAGGCGTCTCTTTTTTTATTTCTGCGTTGACCCCAGGGATAGTTATTAATTAGTCAGTTTCTAGTTAAGAGGCACCTTTAAATAAAGGGAGATGGAAATTATTCTGTCCAGAAACTAGTCTAGAAACCCAACATGGCTACGTGGTTGATCGATCCATGCATGTAGCTCAATCGCATTAAAACTGGAGATCTTGCTTCTTCCTCTACGAAATTTCTAGATCCGTTTAATTTGGGAACACTTGTTTTTTCATTTGACCAAGCAAAGCAGCATGGATGCAGAATCTTTGTTAAATTTATTCAAGATATGAAAGAGAGAGTAGCAAAAGACAGATGAGCTAGCTAGCTGATAGCCAGCAGATGCTACATAGCTGCTTCTGCGATGCTGTCTGCCTCTAATTAAGTTGCGGTGACGGCGATCTTCATACCAGCCTGGCAGTGGCCTGGGACTATGCAGATGAAGTAGCTGGTGCCCCTGCTCAGAGTGATGAGGTCCCCTCCGGAAGTGTAGACCTTTGAAGCTGCCGCCGCCGTGCAGGCCTTGTACCAAGCCAAGTCCACCTGTGCAACGCTGTGCGCTGGCGGCGTGTACTTGAAGACTGCATCCATGCATGCAGACAGGCCAGTTGTGATCATCATCTCAGACGAACAGTGTGATCGATCGATGATGCAATTAATTAAAAGGAAAAATGACATTAGAACAGAACAGATCAATATCAACACATCAGATGTTGTTGTTGAGGAGGAGTGGAAGACGTCTGAGTTTTTTTTTTCTTTTTTGGCTTACGGAGTTGGTCGCCAGCCTGGAACCGCTTGGTGCTTGGCCACCGGGAGACGTTGAAGGTCCAGCCCGCGCCATCGCCCACCAAAAAGACGGAGCCAGCTGCGGCACGGTGGGCCGCAAGGAGGCAGAAAAGAAGTAGCACCCCCCGAGAAGCACAACTGCTCCAGCGGCACTGTCCCTTCCCCGGCCCCTCGCCATCGATCTATCCCTCGCTACTCGCTGCTGAAAACAACAAGGTCCGCCGATATGTATGTATGTGAGATCAGGCCGGCCGGGCGATGTTGTGGGGATGGGTTCGCCGGCTGGTTTGATCCTGTAATTTATAGGAGGGCTGGGTGGCCGGGGAACTCGTCAAGTTGGTGACAGCCTCGGTCTACATGAATCTTTGGCGCTCTCTCTCATCCCAGGTTTCTGCATGGAAGAAGATTTGTTGATTTGTTAAGTGGGTACGTCGTCCCTGTACGTGGTTTAGCCCATTGAATTGGCCCTGTTTGAAAAACGGGCATGATCGGGGGGTCCAATGCCATATCCGAGATCAGGTAAGAGATGTGTGTGAGATGAGAAGTGGGGTTCATGTTTTCTCCTTTTATGGGTTAACAAAATATTATTCTAACGTATTGGAAATAGGAAGAGTACATATGTAAAAGTTTCAAGTGGAAGAAGGTCAAGATCAAATCTTCTGTCACTAAAGTTGATCAATCCCCAACATTAATGAAAGATTTATTTCTTTCACATCCGCAAGCACCATAATTCTAGACGCAGCCCCTCCCTCACGCTTTTATGCCCGTTATCCATGTTCCTTTCGTGGAACGGGTGCTTTGACCTACCCCACCTTATTAGATTATATATTTATATTCTCAAGCATTTTCAATTAAGCTTCATAATATCTGTCTAAAATTCTAATCAAAATTGAAGTAATGATCATGTAATTAAATAATTATTCGAATATGGAGAGAGGTAGATTCGCGATTCAAAAAATATGCGACCCAATACGGTCTAATAAGATCGGCATAACCTAACGAGTGACAGCCCCTTACTAGGCCCACTCATCAAGAGGTCCAACTCATTCGGACCAACACAGCCCGCGTGACTTTCTAGCTCGGGAGTCTGAATATTGATACCTCCTACGCGCGGTGAAAGCCCAAATAGCGACGGAGCATAACCGGCCGTAGGAAGTTCAGGGGATAATAGAAGGGCAAGTGTCCTCCAATGGTGAAGAGCCCTCACCCAGGAGATAATGCCCCCTAGGCTCGATCTCCCGCTTCCCTTGCCCCAGAAAGAGAATGAGCCACTATATAAATCCAGGAAAACTCTCCAGAAAGGTAAGCCAACTCTAGCCAATTCACTGGTGAGGAGCAGTCTCGTGCCCTTCATCCCCCTTGCCTCCTTCTCACACTTGTCTCTTATCATAGCTGACTTAGCATCGGAGGGTTTTCTCTGAGATCAGAACCCGGGCCCCCTGATCGCTTCTTCCCCATCTTTTGCAGAACTATCCATTGAGGAGACTGCCCCCCGTGATTATCTCTGATTCGATGGTCCACGGCTTAGTAAGAGATCCTGCCTCTTCATCTGGTGCCGTCTATGGGAATCTGAATAAAACGTCAGTATGGTGCGAAGGAGTAGCAGTAGGAGGGTAACCGGCGATAGGGGGAAGGTGCCAGTATTGGTGACTGAGGAGCATACACCATCCAATTCTATGACTAGCCCCCCTCCTCCCAACCAAGCCAACGCCCCACCCCCTCCACCGTTAGGGGCCCCACATCCCGGAGTGGATCCAGTGCCGGTCCAAGCCCTCAAAGCCAAGTAGGATACCCATGTCTACCTAATGCAGGCTTAGGAAGCCAGGGAGGAACGCTCGTAGCATTTGCAGTCGAGCCCTCTCCGTATTGAGGCTTCCATGCGAACAACTGGAGGCCGCTTCATTCTCCAGGAAGGTCGCATTATCCACAGCATGGCAGGTGAACCTTTGCATTTCCCACCTCAAGCCGCTGAATAAGAAGCTTCCTCCAACCCTCATAGGAGGGAAAGTGAAGCGCGCCCAACCACACCACTAGTACAAGTGGCCGGCCTTGGTCTACATTGGCACGAAGGTGATCGCGAGCGCTTCAGAAATTTCTCGGGACCTCCTCACGCTCATTTGGAGCTCTCCCTCCAACTCCGGGATTTCGAGCGACGGTTTGCCGAGCAAGAGCGGGCCCTTTGGGCCCTGCAGCATAGCTCTGCCACCAAGGAAGAGGAGGAGCTATCTCCGTTATCCTTCGACATCTAGGAGGCCGGACTATCCCCACGGATGTCCCTTTTGGACTTCAAGTCTTATGATGGTCAGGGCGACCTGACCCACTACTTTGACAGCTTTTATGCCCTCATGACTCTCCAGGGGGCATCTAACGCCACTAAGTGCCGAGACTTTGTCGCCACATTGGTGCAAGATGTTCAAGCATGGTTCCGAGCCCTCAACCCTAGAAGTATCACCAGCTTTCGGCAGCTCAGACAACTCTTTAAAGAAAGCTTCATCGGAAACGACCCCCAAGGTCAATAGCAGAACTGCTGACACTAAGGAAAGACCTAGGGGAAAAGCTGTGAACCTACATAAATCGCTTTAAAGCAAAGGCCTTGCACATCCTCCATCTTGATGTGGCATCCATCATCACCGCATTGACTGAAGGGACCCGCAATGGCGGACTCCGGTAAGAACTAGTGCTCCATCCTCCCACCACCCTTGCCAACCAAATGACCTTAGCATTGCCCCACACAGAATGCGAAGAGGTCCTCACTGCCTATCGTGACCCCTCTAGCCAACAAAAGGAGGGGAGAGAAAAAGATCAGTCGAGCAAGCCTCCAGCCAGGGGAAGAGGAGGAACTGCGAGGGTGACCGCAAGGAGCCTCCAAGGGGGTTCGAGCAGTACACCCCACTGACTACTCCTGTCTATGAGATCTATCGGGAGATTAGAGACTCTGGTCTCCTCCACTGGCCCGAACCCATGAAGGCCGACCCCTGTAGACATAATCGACGGAAGCACTGCCAGTTCCATAATGACTACATATGGGCGACTGCTAATAGCTGAAGGATGAGATTGAAAGTCTCATCTGCCGTGGGCATCTAGCCCAGTACGTGGTCGAGAGTCAGGACACCTTACTGGGCCCCGCGGAGGAAATTGACAATCACCTCTGAGGAATGCACATCAATGTTATTTCAAGAGGCTAGGCTTCCGAGGGAGATAGCAACCGAGGGAGGAAACACCATGCTGAGCAAGCCAGTCGAGCCGTCAACGCCATAAGACCCGCGACCTCAACACATGGTCAAGAGGCCCTGGTTTTCTCCTATCAAGACTTGGAAGGGGTGGTCACCTCTCATGATGACACCCTAGTTATCTTAGTAACCATCAACCACTGTAACGTAGATAGGGTATTGGTTGGCAATGGTAGTGCACCAGATGTTTTGTCTTATGAATGTTTCTTAAATATGGGTGAAAAGCCATCCAAGTTGTGCCTGGTCCGAACCCCCCCTTTATGGGTTCAATGGTCATGCATCCTACCCTGAGGGAGTCCTAAGCCTGTCTGTCACTCTCGGCCCCCCTAAAGCTGTGACTTTTGTGGTGAATTTCAATGTAGTTAAAGGGATAATGACTTACAATACTCTATTTGGCCGTAGAGTCATCCACTACAAGAAAAATGGGAAATATCGACGTAATTTTTCGAGGGAAATATTTTTGTCGGAAAGACTTCGGAACTAGTTGGTCTCATGCACTCCAATGCATATCATGTTAAGGGACCTAACAATCAAATGTTCATGCAACTCATAGATTGCATAGCCTCCTGTTGATTCTCGCAAAAGGGTTTCTGTGACCCATGCACAAGTTGAGGGGGAGTCAACATAGCGGTCCTGTCTGCATCCTTGCATATCCTGTTGACACTTGAATTGATTTTCTAAGGGGACCTTGCTTTGCTTTGATGAACTTCTCACATGTGTATTTTGCATTTCTGAGTGTGCTTCATGCAGTTGAAGTCTTATAAGGAGGAGCTTAAACATCAAACAAGATTGCAAACCTACTTTTGGAATGTTGTTAGTTTCAACTGTCATGCTTGTGAAAAATAAAAAAAATGTGTTGGCCTCGGGTAGGCGAGCAGACAAGAAGGGAGGGTTGAATTGTCCCCCACGTAATATGGTAAATTAAATTCTTACGCAGCGGAATTAATATCTTTTCTTACATCCCCGGAAGGAGTGGAGCTACAATACGCTCTGAAATTCAAATTCCCGACATCAAATAACATCTCCGAGTATGAGGCCCTAATCTCTGGGGCCAGGATGGCGAAATGCATGGGAGCAGAGCGGGTCAGGATCTACACTAACTCCCAATTGGTCGCCAGTCAGGTCAACGAGACTACGAAGTTTGGCAACCATGACTGGTCAAATACCTTCAGCTGGTAAAAGAGATAGCCCAACTTTTCGAGAGTTTTCAGGTGATCCAGATAGCTCGGGAAGATAATTCTCGAGCGGACGTCCTCCCTCGCCTGGCCTCTTCTATTAGTCCGAAGTAACCCAGTTGATACTCCTTGAGGAGTTAGAATGACCTAGCGTAGAAACTAAGCTCGTGGCCGTTGTACAGGCATCATCTGACGACTGGACCCCGTACGTGGCCTGGCTAAGCGATTCCCAGTAACCTGCCGACCCTCAGGAAGCAAGTGCAATTTAAATCAAAACCTAATCTATGGTGATAGGAGAGGGATGGGAAGTCTGCGGCCCTTCTCAAAGCTCGGTGGTCGGAAGGCCCTCCTCACTCGGCTCTGTCCCTGTGGTCAAGGGCGGCGCGCCCCCAGTTCCCTCAGCGATGGTCGGCTCGACCACTGACCCCACCTGCATGGGAAGTGCCTTGACCGTGCGCTCTCCCAAGGGTGCCAGAGTTGGCGATCCTCCCCCCTTGGGAGCAGAAGCGTCCTCGATACCTCCTTTGTCGCTCGACGCCGAAGAAAAGGGAGAAGTTGAGCCTTCTTTGCCCGAGTTGTAAAGTTGTCCGAGGTTAAAAATAAGTTAATCGAGGACCTACTCCTAAGCGAGATTTGTTACCCGCCAGAAGCCTTTCGCAAAATCCTTCCACAGTCCGCGCAAGTAACCGAGCTTGTAGTAGGTAAAGGAGGTCTTTTTGAGGGCCTCACGATATTCCTCCGAGCCCAGATATCGCTCGACCGTCTCCGACTCGGCCCTTGTTGCCTTCTCCCCGAGCTCGGCCAACTTTGCCTCGACCTCGGTCAGCTCCACCTCGGCCTCAGCCTGCCTCACCTCGGCTTGTCTCACCTCGTCCTCCGCTCGAATGTGCATAGGCACAACCTAAAAAAAATGATGCATCAGAGACTGATAGCTCAGTGCAAACGAGGTTCACAACTTCAGACCAAGCCACTAACTCCACCAAATATGGAAATCGGCTTAGGTAGCGAGGCGACTGACCAAGTATGCTCGGGCATCGCGATATTCTTCCGAGCCCTGATATTGCTCGACCGCCCTCGCCTTAGTCATTACCGCCCCCGCCTTAAGATCGGTCACCTCTGTCTCGATCTCGGCTAGTCTCATTTTGGTGCCTCTCCTCGCTCGCCCTTCCACCAGGAGCCAGCCCCCGAGCTTTTCCCGCTCAGCTCCCCACTGCCTCAAGCTTGCCGCGTGGGCCTGGCGCTCCTCCCCTAAGACTTTACTCTTCAGCTCTGCCCTATATTGATCTTGGGACAGGTGCTCGGACAGTGACCGTATCTTCTCTTGGCTCGCCAGGTCTTGCGAGCGGAATAAGGCCACTTCCCGCCAGAGAGCCCCAAGCTCGGAAGACAACTGTCTGATCTTTCAATTGGACTCGACGCGAGGGCGGGTCTGAGCCGCCTCGCTACTCTCCACCAGACCTAAATAATCTGCCAGCTCCACCCCAAGTTGGGCCACGAACAATCCCCCCTCCATAACCCTTTCAAGGAGTGTCGGAGGGGAGCACCGACTAAACTTGTCTTGAACAAACGGAGTCACTAGCGTTTGGCAGTGATCATAGAAGGAGGCCGGGAGAGCAAACCATCCCCATTGGAGGACTTTTCCCTAGGTCGGTCGACATCGGGACCTATCCCTCAGAAGTTCCTAAGCTCGAATCGGCAACGCCTAGCTCGGAAGGATGCCCCCGAACCAACGCTGTAACATCCCAGAGTTCAGGGTACCGATAACCCGATAATATCTAATTACCGCCACCAAGGACTGGGGACGCCACCCAAGAGACTGATGAGGCCCCTGAAGGGTTAGTGAGTTTGTCGAGGAGTGGTATAACGAATTGGGATTACAATGCGTAAATTAATGTTTCGTGTCGATTGGTCGTCATTTAGGGCCGGTAGGAGTCTGAGAACCCCGGTGACTCGATTTGGGTCGATTGTCGGAATCGCCCGGATCTTGCAATTTAAAGCGTTTCGTTGCGTGCATGTGGTGTTTTTGGAATCCCGGAGGAATTTCCTATTGTTTGGATGTATTTCCCCTGCGCTACGACGTGCATGGGGTGTGGAACAGGCCGATTCGACCATTTCACCGTTTTAACCGTCGGATTGACATAACGGTCCTACCAGAGGCCGTTATGTGCATAACGGTCCCCCGATAGACCGTTATGTATCGTTTATGGTTTTCTGTCTTCGGAGGTCTTGGAGCATAACGCCCCTGTCCAGGCGCGTTATGGTCGGGTGGTTTTCAAGGTTGACTGCCATGTCAGTTCCCCTCGATAATCATGTTTGCCTCGAAGATCGTGTCAGTCGGTTAGCATAACAGACTTCTCCCCGTGCGTTATGATTAATATAACGCTCCGGTGCAGATCCGTTATAATTCATTGACTGATGTTTTGACTGGGTATGGCGGTTGATATAACGCGCCTCACCCTGTGCGTTTTGTGGCTATGACGGATGGGTTTTGGTCCGTTATATGCCTTGGTCTGTAGTTAATGGGTTTTTTTGTCTGTTAGGTATAACGCTCCTATCCTTGTGCGTTATACTAGTATGACGTGCCTATTATGGTCCGTTATACTTCGTTTTGTTCGTACATTGGTCTGTTGAGCATAACGCACATGCTCTGGTGCGTTATGTTGATATAATGCCCCTATGCGGATGCATTATATCATCTGGTTGTAGTGTTCGGTCGGGTTGGCATAACGCCCCTCCCTTGGTGCATTATGTGGGTATAACGCCCCTATGCTGACGCGTTATAGTCCTATTTGCCGTATTGACCGTTTGCTTGTTCTGTGTTGTGTATCCGTCTGTCTTAGGTCCTTGTTTAGGGCGGTGTCTGTCTGTCGGTGGTTGTCTGGATTAGTCAGTTTAGGTGACTGGCTGTGGTCTTTTCCTAGACTACGACAGCACCCTAATGACTCAATCTAGAAGCTACCATTGTCCTTGTCTCTGTTCGTATAGCAGCTATCTCTTGACTGTTGGATTTTCCCTAGCAGTTGACTGATAGGTTGCTTTGCCTAGAGTGTTGTCGTCGTCTGCCACTCCTGTTCCTATTGGTTCTGTTTGCTTGTGCTACGGTGGCGGTGGATTTGTTAGTGTGTCGGTGTCATGTCTGGTTCCGGTCAAACTGGGGTTACCTAGTGGTTGACAGGTAGTCTTGTTGTGTCTCGGCGGCCTTGCCCAATTTGAGACATTGGTTCTGGATGCCTTGAGGTACCGTTCTACCTCAGTTTACGTATCCAAGTGTGCTGAGGGTTCTTGGTGTCCCTTCAGGTCTCCGTGTGTCATTTTCTCGGAGCGTCGTTTTCCCTGGCTTAGGATTAGACCGATTGGCAATTTGTTCCGCTATGTGCGACGATCCTGACTCAGAGTCGTAGAATTCAGGGACCGTTGTAGTTGTAGGTCTAGTTGTCTTGTCTTGAGTCTGTTAACAGTCTCCTGTGCTGCCTTTGGTGCTTCGAAGTATGTGTTATAGGGCGCTCTTGCCTGTATGTACTTCGACACTTGTGTTTTGGAGTCCGTGTCTTGTGAGCCTTCACTAGTCCTAGCCTTACGCCACGCTTCGGCGTGACGACTTTTACAGTGGGGCACTTCCGATTCATGATTTTTAAGCTAGTTTTCGTCGGCTCCCACGGTTACCGTTGCGTCCTACGAGGGGAGAAAACTAGCTAGAGACCTGGCTTAGGCAAAAGCCAGTGTGTGCACACATGGTCAGGGGCTTTAGACTGACGCCGACGGGCGTTCCCCTGTCTAGTCACTTGTGACTTGGTTATTGTTCTGGTTCTGACAGTGTCTTGGTCTCTGCCTGGCTGTAGGCATAGCAGACGAGACACTAGTAGGCGCAGCATAAGACGTCAGTGGATGCAGCTGGTTGTTCTTCTAGTATGGGGCACTCCCGTCACGTGACACGTGACCCTTCGCGGTTCTCTTAGCATTTCTTGTGCGTCGTGACCTTCTGGGTTAGCCCTTTTGTGGCTGTACACAGGGTCTGTGTCTATCACTTGCACGACATTCCGGTTGTGTATGTGGCAGTGTGCACGACGTCCTTGTCATGTTGTCCATCGTCTGTCTGTGTCGGTCGTCTGTCTAGCCTTTTCTTAGGTTTCTTTTATCTATTTTACAGGTTCCTTGCGTCGACAGTTCGGCAACTCCTGACTCCGTCAGCTTCGAGTCGCCCTCTTACCCTTGCTTAGAGTAGTTTGCGGTACCGAGGTTAGTTCGGTAGCCATTGTCTGGTACGGCTTCATCCGCCCCCTCTTCCTTAGCGTGTTACTACATGTTTTCCTCAGTTGGGATCCGCGTGACCCTTACTGAGCCAGTGACATGAGACTCACCCCTGCTTTACAAGTGGTGGACGTTCGTTCGGCTTCCTTGTATACCTGGGGCGCGTGCTCGTAGCGTCTAGTTGTGGCCAGCTGGTACCCTAGTCGGGCTTCCCCCGACTCTCTGGTAATTATTCTTAAACAAGTCACTTTGAAAACTAACAGGGCAGCAATAATAAAATCATTAATGAAAGAAATAAACAAATATAGTGGCAAAGCAATGACTAAACTACACTGAGAAACTGAACACTCTATCAAAAAAGTGGAGAGGAATTCATGTCATGAAGTGCTTCATGTTACATTTGTTCATATGGTCAAATCCTATAGGGCTGATTTCACTTAGTAACTGGGGGTACTTGCGTCTGATAAACGTGTACCCTTAATGTTAAAGGTGTAAATCATCTGTGTAGTTTTTGATCAGAGACAGATATGATAGTTTATGCTCAGTAACTAGGAGTACTAGCATCTAACCCACGTGTACCCTTAATGTCAAAGGTATAAATGACACCTATTTGATCACTAAGTTCAGTTTCAAAATTAAAAGTGAAAAAGATTTACTGTAACCCTTGAAGTTCCAAATTTCACTAAGTGTCAAATTGTTTACCCTCAATACATAGTCTAGTCACTCTCCTTGACGATCATTGATTCTGAAATTAGTAGGATACAGTCTGAACCGAGTCTATCATGGTTATGTAACTTAGGCTTACTACTATAAACGGGTACTACAACCCTATTTCAGCAAGTCAGTGAAATTCACTCTATCCTTTATAAATGTTAAACCTGATATCTGTCAAGAATGCACAATGTTGATTCTTATATCTGAAGAATTGCCTAATAATTTACTTCTCTACTGAACTCTTGCATAGATTGTCACCATGCTCCATTGTTTCTCCTCTGGCAACTATGGACAGGCTTCGAGCCATGTTATGAGCTCTTTAAAATCCCCTGAATCAAGCTATTCCTAGTATTCCTCACTCTTTGTTTGCTGATGGCAAAGGGGGAGAGTTTGTGGTGAATTTGTGATTTTTTGAGATGATTTTTTGAGAATTTGAGGTTAGGGGATAGTTCAGTCAAAGGGGGAGAGAAAATGGTATTTTGTTCAGGGGGGAGGAGTTGCATCACTCACCCAGGGGGGAGAGTTAAGTGGTTCTGGTCTGCATATGTGCATTCGTTTGTATTTGTCTACGATTAAGGTCTCATCAAAATACATCATATTCTTGGGTGTTGCCATCAACAAAAAAGGGGAGAATGTTGGGACTCCTCTGGAGTTGTTCAGCAGTATATAGGCTGCTGTGAGCTGAATGTGTTTTGAATGATTGACAACAGCGGTGTTGACCAGGTTGACTAAGAATGTTGACTCTGGTGACATCATATTGACCATGGTAATATTTTGATGAACTTTTATGCATGCCAAATCTTCATATAAGAACACGCTCAGTCATTTCATCAAATGGGTTGCATACATTAGTACTTGTCTCTTACAGATCTGTGCATGCATCAGCCAGTGGTAGCTAAAAGTCCGTGCATATGTTCACAAGGTCAGTGCATATTTCCGTTCAGCGTCTCATAGGTCTGTGCATGTTTTAGCCATTGTTGATACCAAGGTCGGTGCAAGTTTTGTCTTGTGCCTAGCAAAGTCTGTGCACATCATTTGTTGCAAGTTAGGTCTGTGTATGTTAATGTGAAAACTGCACGCATAGTCGGTGCATGATTTGTCTATGATAGAATAAGGTTTGTGCAGAGTGAGGAGTTAAAGGTTCTAAGTCTGTGCATCTTTTGTCTCACATACTTAAGGTCGGTGTACGTCTTGCTTTGTGCTTACAGAGTCCATGCAATTTGCCTTGTGCTAAAACAAGGTCGGTGCACATCCTTCGTAAGGCTAAAACCAAGTCTGTGCATAGTTGATTCATGCAAAACCAAGTCCGTGCATTCTTGCACAATCCATAAGTAAGGTCAGTGCACATCTCATTTATTTACACTGAAGGTCTGTGCATATCTTACTGATCACATTACAGGGTTAGTGCACATTTCCTTATGTACTCTTAGGTTTGAGCATGGTTTGCCTTATGCATGGCCAAGTCCGTGCAGTTCACGGTAGCACAGCAATGTAGGTCAGTGCATGCCTTATTCTTGCACATGCAAGGTCTGTGCACATCAGGTCTATGGCATATAGGGTTGGTGCATCGTTTGCATCATGCACACATGAAGTCTGTGCATCTCTCTCAGCCCTACAGCCATATTAGGTCTGTGCATGGTTTCACGTCTGAGCCTACTTGCCATAAAACACAATAGAGTCTGACCAAGTCTACTTTGTGGACAGTTTAAGTCCATGCATATTTGTTCTAACGCTCTATCAAGTCTGTGTAACTCTTATATTTGTCTGACTATCTTATGCTGACTAAATGTTTGACATATTGACATGATAATCGTTCGTGAACTTTAAGGAGAGCACGTGATCCAAGGCTGAAAGCATAGCGATGTTCGTGACACGTGGAAAGCAATCAAGTTCAAATGTTGCACGTGCCCTTGGCAATTTCAGATCTGGATGAAAGTTTGGGCGGGAAACGTGGTTTCCACACGCCCATCTCTCTGCTACCTATAAATATACTATTGGGTTCTGTGCACCCCTCCTTGTCCTTGACCATAGTTTTGATGATTCTAATATACGGTGTGTTTTTCGTATGCTTTAAAGTGAAAATATTCTGAGTAAAAGCACCTGGGGTTCTATTTTTGCACAAAATAGTCCCCAGGACTACAGGAGTCGACTCTGAGAGTCGACTCTTGCAACTCCAAACCAGAAAAACAAGACATGCGATGGATTATAGACCAAGGCCAGCAAGCCCCATATAACCCCATTCTAAGACATTATGAAACTGATCCATATGAGGGTATTACCATGGATTCATGGATTGAAAACAAGAATGCAAGCTCACCATGAAGTCAGTCAAATTGAATATCAACTTTGAACCTGTAAAAGCTGGAAATTCAAATCTGTGATTTCATCAATATGCACACATATAAGATATGCAACATTCTCCCAAAGGATGGGAACCAAGGTTGGGAAGCTTCTTGAACCTGCAATTGAATGTTCTACATACTCACTCCATAAGACTTAATGCTAAACAAGTGCGTTCAACAATTCATTCTCCCAAGGTTTGTCCATTCATGCATTTTCAAGTATTTGGACTGTGAGAACCATGGGATGAGCTCAAACCAAAACCATCATTAGTTAACATATGCAATGTGACTCAAGGAAGCTATTCAAGAGTTTCGAGTAAACCAAGACATTCACTCTGTAAAGCAGGTTGAACTACTCATGTGACCTTTCATCAAAAACTGACATTAATTAAGGAAACTTTAATGTAAATCATGTAGAATAGATCAAAATGACTACATCACACATGGTCTTTGTCAAAACAACCCCGGGCACAACAGACCCGACCTGTCGCCCGATTCAGCAATGCCGAAGGCCTTGTAACCCTGAGTGACAGGCGATTATCAGGGAGCAAGTGAGTGAGAAACTACGCTCAGGGCTACTCAGGCCAACCCAGTACCCGGACTGGGTGGCCAATGTTATCCTAGTTCCCAAAAGCAATGGGAAGTGGCAGATGTGTGTGGCTTATACCGGCCTCAACAAGCCTACGCCCAAGGATACCTTCCCCATGCCACGAATCGACCAGCTAGTCGACGCTATGGCCGGGCACGAGATGCTGAGGTTCCTGGATGCCTACTCTGGGTACCACCAAATCAGCATGCATAAGCCTGACCAGGACAAGACCACGTTCGTCACCGACCACGGTTTGTATTGCTACACTCGTATGCCTTTCGAGTTAAAGAACGCAAGAGTAACTTACTAGCGGCTCGTCAACCATATGTTTGACTCATAGATCGACCGCAACATGGAGGTCTACATCAACGACATGCTTGTGAAGAGCCTTTGAGCCGCCAAGCACTTGGAAGACTTGGTAGAAACCCTCACCACACTCAGAAGGTACCATATGAAACTTAACCCAACTAAATGTGCATTCAGGGTCAAATCAAGAAAGTTCCTCGAGTTCCTCATCACCCACCGAGGGATCGAGGCCAACCCCGACCAAATCCATGAGGTACTAGAAATGAAGCGACCAGGACGAGTAAGGGAGGTACAGTGCCTCACTGGACGTATCGCCACGTTGACTCGGTTCCTATCCTGAGTAGCCGAGAGGTACCTTCCCTTCTTCCGACTGATCAAGCAAGCCAATAAGGTGCCGGAGAAGAAAGGACAGATCGACTAGGATCAAGAGTGCGAGTAGGTGTTTGAAGAATTAAAACGCTACCTGACAACTCCTCCCATACTCTCCAAGCCACACAAGGAAGAGCAGTTATTCCTATACCTGTCAGTGACACCGAGCACAATGAGTGTCGTACTCACTCGAGAGGAAGCTGGTATCATGAAGCCCGTCTACTACGTTAGTCGAGTGCTACAAGGACCGAAATTGCGGTATTCACGAACTGAAAAATTCACCTTAGCCCTAGTTACGGCCGCTCACAAGCTGCGCCCATATTTTTTGGCTCACCCAATCGTCGTCCTCACCGACCAACCACTACGACAAATCCTCCAGAACCCTGACGCTTCAGGGAGGTTGATCAAATGGGCTATCGAGCTTGGGTGAATTCGATGTCAAGTTCCATCCGAGGACCGCGATCAAGGCCCAGGCCCTCACCGACTTCGTCGCCGAATGTATGATGCCTGCTGAAGACTCACTCGAGTAGTCCTCGAGGCCCACTTGGGAACTATATGTCGACGGGTCATCCTACGCTGCTAGTAGCGGAGCAGAATTAGTCTTACTTTCGCCAGAAGGATTAGAGCTTCAGTACGCTCTGCGTTTCAACTTCCCAACCATGAACAATGTGGCCGAGTATGAGGCACTCCTCTCAGGACTGTGTATGGCAAAACACTTGGGGCCGTCTAGCGTACGAGCATACAGTGATTCCATGCTCATCACCAACCAAGTCAGGGGAGAATTTAAAGTGCGCGATCCCTCCATGATTAAGTACTTGGAGAAAGCCAAGGTGGCGACAGAAGAATTCTCTCATTTTAAGGTGGTCCACATCCCCAGGGAGGAGAACGTCCGAGCAGACGTCTTGTCTCGCTTGGCGTCCACCACCATGGTTTCCAACTCGAGATCAATCTTGGTGGAAGAACTATCAGCGCCGAGCATAGAAGAACCAACATCCCATGTAGTACCCGAGATTTTATCGTAAAGTTTAAATAACAATATTTTATTATTACCTATGTGGAATAATATCTTGTTTGACACTATCAAAGTTGGCACTATGAACCACACACCGCACCTCCAGACCACAAGGAAGAAGAATAGCCACACCTGAAAAGTCAGGGGAGAGTCTCGTGTCACTGGCTCAGTAGGGGTCTCACAGATCCCCACCACGAACCAATGAGGTAACAACAGTAACAACAGCAAGAGTAACAATAGGAACAGGAGTAACAGTAAAAGTAAAGGGGGAAGTCGTACTAAACAGGAACACAATAGTCGACCCAACCTCGGCCCTCTAAACAACTCCTAATCGACAAAAGCACAACTTCCCATACACGTAGTTGGGAGTTGCTAAACAAATCACAAGAAACTCTGATTATATTGCCAGAACACGTCATGTAACAACAGACGTGTAGGCTCATCTACAAAAACCAAAACCCAACATAAGAGCACACGGTCTAAAGCACCAACACATATATGACCTCGCCATCATGTACGCTACATTGACCAAGGTAAAGCCAAACACAGACTACCCGAAGTATCACGTGAAGGAGCTCACGCTGCACGGGAAACCATACGGGAAACCATACGAATCACAAGCTAGATGCATCCACTGACGTCTTACACTGCGCCTCAAGCGTCTCCCACTCGCCTCGAACGTGGTAACTGAGACATTGTACCAAGTACTAAGGAACAACAGTAACGAGTGACTAGTCAGGGTCACACCCATTGGCGCTGGTCCAACGCCCCTGACCACGTGTGTACACACACCCAATGTCTTGAGCCAGGCCTCTAGTTGGTTTTTCCCTCCCAATCTACCATAGAAGTGTCGACACCATAGCCATTCCTTAGTAGACCAAGATCAATGCTACCTTAATCTAAGAAGGACTAAGTTCGACGTCACTTCAATTATCACAAGAACTAAGGTCAGCCCTACTTTTGTTGTAAGAAGGACCAAGGAAGGAAAGCGACTAAGGTCGGTACTTGTTACTATTGCGGTGCAAGTAAGGTCGGGGCTAGTCCAGGCCACATACATCTGAGGTCAATGCTACCCAAGTCTCAGAAGAACTAAGGTCGATGTTACTTCTGTTAGCATGCTGCTAAGGTCAACGCTACTTCAACTAGGATGAAAGTAAAGTCGATGCTACTTCAGCTTGCACAGTAACTAAGGTCGATGAACATGCTCACTTGTGCATATCAAGGTCTACCCGTGTTACTGTCACATGGTCAGTGCACATCAGCTAGCGCAAGATAGGTCGGTGTAAATCTATAGCAAGGTCGGTGCACATCCGCAGTAGGGTCGGTGCACACTCAAGCCAGTGCAAGACAAGGTCCTTGCACGTCTACTACAAGGTCGGTGCACATCTGCCATAAGGTCGGTGCACATCTACTATGAGGTCGGTGCAATCCTTCTCAAAAACAAAGGAAGGTCAGTGCACATCCAAGGCTAGTCTATATCAGGTCGGTGTACATTTCCCCTCATGCCTTATAAGGTCTACACACATGCTGCAAATCAAATCCATGCACCTCTACCATAAGGTCGGTGCACATTTGGCTTGTATACAACAAGGTCGGTGCACGTCCTACCTGTTGCATCCCCTGTGGTTCTGAAGTTTTGATGATGGCAAATATTATAGGTCATCAAAATATGACTTTGGTCATTTAATTGTGATGACATTTCTTGAAAGTATGCAACATCTTGTGATGCCATTTCCTGAAAGTATGCAACATCTCAACAAGATTTTTAGATGATTCAAAAGGACATGAAATGTAAGCCAACGATCAACTTCAACTGACGGCAAGTCAATTTCTGGTAAAATGTGAATCCGCCTCTGATAGGTAAAGTTAATGATCATCCAAGTCTGCTATGTGTTCAGGTCAGTAAATGTAATTTGTTCAATATACAAGTCTGAGCACGCACTGTTCAAGTCCATACACGCTTATATGTTAAGCCCTTACAAGTCCGTGCATACTCCTTCTAAGTCCGTGCACGTCTTCAATCAAGTCAGTGCATGTACAGTCCTTCCATAGCAAGTCAGTGCACGTAGTTTCTTCAAAGCCCGTGCACATTGAACCAAGTCCGTGCACATTGTGCATCCGTGCACATTGTGCACCCGTGCACTTTTTACTCTTCCACGCAACTAACTCCGTGCACATTCACACATTGTGCATCCATGCACATTGTGCATCCGTGCACATTGTTGAGTTCAAGTCCTTGCATTCTCATGTAAACAAGTCCGTGCACGTCTGTGCACGCCTTCCAACCTAGTCCGTGCTCATTACTTCAAGTCTGAGCACATCTACAGGTCCTTGCATATTCCTGTTGTAATGTCCCGGACCCTTTCAGATCCTTATTTTCGGGTCTCGGATCTACTTTCTCAGAGCGTTTGACTCTGTCGTGTCTGAAATTTTGTTTTGGACATCTTTCGTGTTCGGGTCGGTGCGATCCAGGGTCGTTTCGGGGGTTCGGATGTGTTTCGTGACTTTTTCCTCGTGTTTTTCCATTTTTCGGCCCGGTTTCCGGCGGAACCTTCGGCACGCTATTGCGGGCAAACGTGGTCGTTCACCCAGGCGTGAGTGGTACCGTTGCGATCGGTGCGTTCAGAGGATCGCGGAAACGTAATCCCCCCCCCAAGAAAAAAAAATCTCTAATATGAATATTTACGTTTAGCTCCCGGAGATCCCAACATCTTTAGTAAAATCTAAAAAAGTTTATAAACCCATGACCCGTTTTCTAAAAAAACACGGAATTTGCGTGGTGAGCAGAAGGCAACAATTTAAAAGACTCGTCTCGTCTCGTCTCGTCCACGTGTAAAGAGTTTCGATTATAGAATGGCAAACGGAAGCAGACAGAAACAAACAAAACAAGTTGTGCTCACGGCCCCTCGTCGTCTATATGCTCCCTCTCTCTCTCCGTCTCTCTCCCTCTCCGCGCGAACCACACCGCCTAAAAGCGAGCGTAAACGTCGAGAAGTTTTCAGAAGCGCAAGGACGAGAGAGAGGCGAAAAAGAGAAAGAGTAAAGCTGCCCTGCAGCAGCAGCAGCAGCAGCAGCAGTGCTTTGCAACAACAAAATGGCCAAACCGTTCTTCTCCAAAGTCAAAGGTACTTCTTCTTCGAGACGCTGACGAGCGGCTCCCGGCCATTAAAGAAACCCTATCTCTCCCCCACAACATGACAAAAAGCGCCACTCCCCTCTCCCCGCCTTCCCCTCTGTACAGCACAGGCACAGCACAGCACCACCGTCGCCACCACTACCCCACCCACTCCTCCCTCCTGCTCTGCCACCTTTCCCTCCATCTCTCTATGATTCTGTTCTATCCCCCCAACCTCTCCTCGCCATCGCCCTCCAGCCCGGCCCCCGCCAGCACGCGCGCGAGCCACCCATCGTCGCCCGCGACCCCCATGTCCTCCACGCAGAAGTCCGCGGTCGCCGCTGGTGGCGAGCCGAATGCGGCCTCCGCCTCGCTCTCCGGGTACCACGGCCAGATCTCCTCCTCCACCGCCGCCTCGGCATTGCCCGCGCAGGGCGGGGCGAGCTGGGGCAGGCCCACGACGCCGCGGGTGTCGATGCTCGCCATCACGGTGGACGCCGAGTCGGAGAAGGAGGGGCCGCAGCTCTCCTCGTTGCCGTTGATGGTGGCGAACGGCGCCGCGGACGAGGAGGGGAGGGAGGGCGCCGGCTGGTACTGGTGGAAGCGTCCGCCCGTTGCGAAGTCGTCGCCCCCAACGCCGCCGACGCCACAGGGCTGGTTTATCTCCTCCTCCAGCCGCTTCATGACCTCCGCCACCATGCCCTCCTCTATCTGGAACTTCGCCGGGTCGAAGTCGACGTCGTCAATGTCGTCGTACACCGTCGAGATCTCCGTCACATCCACCCCAGTCTCCACATCTCGGCCGCCCCCTTCCTCTCTTTTCCTGCACACTCGACTCCCCGCCTCCTCCATCGCCCTGTGCTTCCACAGCAACTACGTTCTCTGAGAAGCAGCAGAAGAGCACACCTGCTCTTTGGACAGAAGACGAGAGTTGGGGATAGAAGGGGGGTTGGGGGAAGCAGTTATAAATAGTGGGGGAGGGCCCCCCGGACGCACGGATGTAACACGTCGGACGGGGTTTGGGGGTTGGAAAGCGGGTGACGTGGCGGGGGCGTTGTGGGGCCCGCCCCGGAGTGGGACAGGCGCGTAAACGGCGGGCATTTGCCGAGGAACTGCACGGAACAGTCGGAAATGTCGGCAGCCCATCTGTACCTTACCCCCCTGTCACCGTCGTAATTACCACTTTACCCTCCTCTGAGAAGGCCCATTCGGTCCCGGGGGAAGTGGGGGGATGCGGACGCGCCAGATGCGTGCCCTCGTCCCACGCGAGGGCACGGCATACGCGCACCGATCCCGACAGGGGGTGCGCTTAAGCTTTTAAACCATAACCTTTTCAACCCCTTTTGTTTTATGTCACCGCGTCGTTGCCTTTAATCAACCTAGTTATGGGTCCCGGCCTCCGCCGCTATTAGGAAACGGGCATTTCTTGGGGAGGAAGGCAAAGCCCCCTTCGGCGCACGCGTCGACCCGCTTTGGGGAGGGAAGGGTGGATAGCGTCACCTCTGGCATTGGATTCTTCGGGGGTCACATGGGCAGTCGCGGCAGGTCAAACGTGGGGCAGGTGGGGGCGACTGGTTGGGTGGTGGCCAGTTTCCGCTCACCGCCATCAAAGCCTTCCTCGTCCTCGACAAGTGCAACCTCCATAACTCGGGAAAGGCTGCCGCGGGGGCGAGCCCAGCCCAGGCACGCCATCATCCTCGTGAGCCCAGCGTCCACGTTTCCAATTTTCTTGACCGGGTTGTGTTGTCGCACTCGGGGCGCTGGCGACGCGTTCAGCCCGGCGCGGACCGGACCAAATAGGGAAAGGTGGGGATTAAATTGGGTTGGCCGCAATCAATTGGGTGCTGCGTGTGAAACAAACCACACTGGTCAAGGACCGGATAGGGACTCATTACAGACCGGTCAAGTGGGGGTGGGGGGGGGGTGTTGGGAGGAAGTTGCAAACTTGAAGGGCGGCCATCATAAAGACGAGAGATCCTCGAGTAAATTGTGTTTGGGATGTGAATCTTGTTATGGTTAATGAGTGGTGTTATTGGGTTTCATGATGGGGGTTGGAAATTAGATGCCTTCCCCCCACCCCCCCCCTCTCGGTGTGTTGTTTAGGGTGTGACCGATCAGCTTGAGGCATCAGTCTCTCTTGTGTCTTTGGCTGATAAGCCAGCCTTGTTATCTGAATAGCTTCATATGCTTTCCAGGATATCGGAACACATCCGCCTGCCTGGCGTAGGCCCTTGGCTTGTATGGGGCAGCAGTCGGGGTGATCTCCCTTTCTTCTTTCTCCATCTAAACTTTCCTGCCCCCTCTCCTGGGGCACATAGCTACAGCATCCTTTTCTCTCCCCTGAACTCTCCTACTTCCCCTTCTGGGGTGCATGACAGCAATGTCTTCTCCCTCATGGGCCGGTGCCAAGCCTTGGACCTTCTTGGGCACCCATAGATGCTTGAGTCTTGCCAATTTAGGTGCCAGCGGCTTCCTCTCTTCCTTCTCCCAGTTGGCCCTCCTGGTGGCCAGTACTTGGAACTTGTTGTTAGTGGGGACCGCTGAGATGACGCGATCAGGTAATACTTTACTCGGGCGACCGTTGAGATACACCCACATTCCTACAACCATCATGGACTTCCCCAAAGTCGAGAGACGACCTCGGGGTGCAGCAGCCCGGCTCCTCCAGTAGTTCCTCTTCTTCTTGCCAGCAGCGGCAGGAATAGCAGCTCGCCTGTCCAGGTGGTGGACATAGCAGGAAACGACCGTAGGGGCAGTCGTTATCTTCTTCTTCCTTCTTGGTACATCCGCAGCTTTCATCACAGCGGTCTTCTCAACTTCATTGTCGACCTTGAGCAGGTCAACGAATATGAGACCCAAACCGTTGGGAAGGCCCACTATCGGGGGCATGGTCCCGAACATAGTTGGCACCGCAAGGTACACATCTCGGACATGGTTGTCGATGACCTGCTGGCCGAAGTGGAGGGAAGCTAGTCCGGTCTCCATTTAGAATTCCTGCGGATAAGATTAACACACAGTTAAAATTTTGGGGGAGGCCACCAGGCCTCCTAGTTTGGCAAAAAGATGAAGGGAGACCTTGTCCCACCGGGCGTGCCAGACTTGTGGATGTGATTATTTGTTATATATTCATATAGGTGTAGGTTGCTATATGATTTATTTGATTAAGTTTTATTCGTTAGACGTGCCAATCACCGGAGTGACAATTTTATTATGTGCTCGATCTGACTCTGTCAGTCAATTGTTAAGTTCGTGTCTGTACCAGAAGTTCGTCATACCATAAAGGTTATGACGTTAATTACATCCCTCTAAGGAAGGACAACTCTTGATTAAACACCAAAGTAGAAGGCCCCAAAAGGTGGGTCAAGATAAGACTGTTACGCTTTTTCTTATGCAGGAAAGAAATGATACAATGATGATCACACATTTTGAGATTCACTTTGGTTTATTAGTTTGAGTGAGAATGGCAAAATTCATGTTTTTTAGAATGCTTCAGCGTTGCATGATTATTCATGCGGAACGAATCTGACAACATGTCCCCTTGGCCTTAGACTGTGCCAAGTGGGAATAGGAAACCATCCATACAGAGGCGGGATGGAGTCCGGGAAAGATTAGGACATATCGATGTCCACCTGTTGCTAAACAAGATGGAATCAAGACGGTTTGCACATATCAGAGTGCCTGATGTCATTGTTCCTCCTAATGTTATGAGTTAGTAGAGATCGTGCAAAAGCAGGGATCTCCCAACTCAACGGGGTCTGGGGATGATATGATACAACGACTATCGAGATTCATTTCGGCAGCATCTCCCCTTATTTCGGACTATGCCAAAGGGAGATAGGTCATTCATCCACAGAGCGTCGGGATGAAAGCCAAAAGAAGATGGGCATACAGCCCAGAATCTGAAAAGATCTAAACATAATGGACTGATGTCCACCCTTGGGGTATCGATTAATATCCACTCGAGGAACCATCGGAGAACATGTAGTGGCAGAACTCCGTAGGTCCACAGGGTTAAAGATGGATCCCATCTAGACCAACATGATGTAGGGGTATTCCCCATTAATTTAGCTCCTGTGGCCTTGAGTGAAGCCCCCCGGGTTTCCTCTCTCATGGCATAGTGGGGGTCATTAGCAGGTTTAATAGGATTCAGCATGAGAGGGTCTCAGCGCAAGGTTCTCGGGGCGATGCGTATCGGTACGAGGAGACCGACGTGGGATGGTTTTGGTAGGAAGGGTTCAGGTCGGTGCGGGTTCCAGCACACAGGGCTTCGGCGCGGGAAGGAGTCGGCGCACGCGATGGGCCTTGGCGCGGAGAGTTCAGCGCTGAGGGATTTCAGGTGTGCCAAGGGACATTGGCGCAGAGAGAGTTGAGGTTTAGGGTTCTGCTTCGTTTTGCATTTCAGAATGAATCTTAGGGATTTTTGGGGATCCTGGGCTGAAGGGGGCCCTTGATCTTTGGACATTTTTAAGGGGGGCTTTCAAGGGTGCTACTGGAGGTTTCAAAGGATAGTGGGATTCTGAGGAATGATGTTCAAGGGACTCACCTCGGAAGAGTTAGGTGATGCGGGACGGACACGGGAGCCGACTCTAAGTGGTGCGGGCCTCGGACTCTAAGACTGACACAACCAGCAACACACGACTAAGGGTGGCACTAAACCCGACTCCAAGAGTCCCTAGGGGCTATACGTCGCTCACAGTCGAGTTTGAATAGTATTGTAAGTCCTTGAAGGATGTTTGTTGGAAATGTCAGATTATGAAATAAAGATTTGATTTTGTCCATTTGTTGTTCGTACTCATCATCTGAGTCTCTTGATCGACCCGCTTGTATAACTGTTCACGCCTTGATATTTTTACCTTGTTCGGGGCGTGATTGCATCAAGGCTTTCGACCGATCTGTCCAAGGTCTGGTTGGAAGGATGGAGAGTGCGGAGAGAAACCCCCGTCGGGACCAACCCAGAATTCTTCCGGTCCCTCAGACGCCTGTTGCCCAGCCCTCCCCACCTAAGGCTAAGGAGCGATGGCCACATGCCCTCCATTTTGAGGACTATGAGTCTGACAATGATTATGAGGGAAATGGCTGACACAGGCGTGGTCACCGACCATAAAGGGATGACGAGGATGATCAGATCCTCAGGACCATCCGTGCAGACCCTCCCACATTTGATGGGTCCAAGGCTTTGGACCCAAAGGTCTATCTTGATTGGGAGGCTAGCATGGACCGTTACTTTGAGTGGTTCTAGATGACGGACCATCGTAGGGTCAAATATGCCAAAATGAAGTTGTTGGGGCAAGCACAAACCTACTGGAGCAATATAGAGAGCTTGCTCTTCCAACGCCATGAACCCCAGGCAGGTTCTTGGGATGAGATGAAGGACAAGCTTAGGCGTAAGTACCTTCCTGGCACATACCGTCAAAGGCTCATTGATCGGTGGTAGAATCTCACCTAAGGGGATCGGTCCGTATGGGACTACATCGCCGAGTTTGATGAATATTTTTTACGATGTGGTGTTACGGAAGAGAGCACTATGCCTGTCTCGCACTTCTATCATGGTTTGCGGCCCCACTATCAATACGAATTATTCCACCGCAATGTGACCACCTTGGAGGGCGCATATCATATCGCACTCGAGTTGGAGCAGTTTGAGTCAGAGTTCGCTTCTGTCTAGCGTCTGGGGATCACTTACCAGCGTGGGACCGACCCTCGTACCACGCCTAGCTCCTATAGTTGGTTTTCAATGGCCCGTCTTCCAGAACCCCCTTGGCAGGACCCCACTGCTCCTAGGCCCCACACTTTCCCTCTGAGAGACCCTCCCCCTCACCCACAAGCACTCGTCCCTCCCCCTTGGCCTTATCAGCCCGCCGAATCGACTCGGCCTCTTCTTCCTACACCCCCGTCCGTCGAGAGGACAAGGGTAAGGGGCCAATGATTGGTGGAACGTCTCAGGGCACTGGGACACGAGACCGTTGCTACACTTGTGGCGAAGTTGGCCATTTCTCGAGCAAGTGTCCCACACAGAAATCACTTATTATTACCGACACGTCGGCCCGTGAGCCCACGCCCGAGTTGGTTCGCATCAGTTATAAGCCGGACCAAGATCTGGCGGAGGAATTCTTCGATGAGCTATTGGAGGGCGAGCAGGTTGACATCCCTGGTACCCAGTATCAGGATGACGTCCAGTTGGGTGTAGTCAGGTGCATCCTGACCCAGCCCCAAGTGAGTGACGACTGGCATCGTACCACCATCTTTCACACATTTTGTAGGCTGGAAGGGAATGCCTACAAGGTGATTATAGATAGCGAGACTTGCATCAACGCTATCTCCATAGGCACCGTCAAATGCCTTGGTTTGATGCCCGTAGATCATCTCGCACCCTATAGAGTTTCTTGGGTGGATTCCACTTCCATCCTAGTCAGACTGCGGTGTCTGGTGCCGCTATAGTTCCAGGCATACCACGATGCGATCAGGTATGATGTGCTACCCATGGAGGCGGGTAGTATCATCCTTGGTAGGCCTTGGCTCTTTGATCGGGATGCCACCCTTCATGGTAGGTCAAAAACATGCACATTTGACCATGATGGCCACCGGATTACCCTCCATCCCATCCAGCCAAAGGACCCATCTATCTAAGGACCAGCTGGCCCCAGCACTGTGACCTCTTCTAGTCAGGGGCAGGCTGGTCCTCCCACTTTGTCCTTGGCTCGGGTCACCACCTCTTCGACTGCTCCTAGCAGAGTGGATCCTCCACCTAGGAGGTTGATGATGATCAGTCCGAGAGAGATGGAGCAGGAGGTGACTGGGGGTAACCCCATCCTAGCTGCTGTTGTCCGGGGCGTAGAGGATGTCACCCCTAGGTCTGAGGATGAGCATCCCCTAGAGATAGCCGCAATAATGCAGGAGTTTTCCAATGTCTTCCCAGAAGACCTCCCTGGAGGACTTCCACCTATGAGGGATATCCAGCATGAGATCGACCTTATCCCGGGCTCATCTTTGCCCAACCTTCCCCACTATAGGATGAATCCCACGGACCATGCTAAGCTGCAAAGGCAGGTCGAGGGGTTGATGAGTCGGGGATCTCCTAGGGACAGCAAGAGCCCTTGCGCTATTCCTGCATTATTGGCCGTGAAGAAGGATGGCACATGGAGGATGTGCATTGATAGCCGTGCAATCAACAAGATCACTGTGAAGTATCATTTTCCCATTCCCTGATTGGATGACTTGTTAGACATGATGTCGGGAGCCACTATCTTTTCAAAGATAGATCTTTGTAGTGGTTATCATCCCTGTGTTGGTCCGTTAAGCACTATAACGCCCCTGGGCAGGCGCGTTATAGTCTGGTCACCGCTGGGAGTGATGGACAGCCAGGTTGGACCGTCTTTCTCCCACGCGCGGCTGCGGCTTAGCCGTGCATCCTTGAGTGGCCAACGATGGACCGTTCATCGTCTGAGACCTAGCCGGTGATTTCTTCCGTGCCGATTCGAGTCCCGAGTGAGCAGACCTTGATCCACGTACTGACCCATGATCTGACTGATGCTAGGCATCAAGTGGGGACCAGGTGTGGGGCGTCGTGGGGGTCCTGGGATATGGCGTCTTCGGCTTACGTCACCATGAGTCGGTGTTGTACGAGGAGCGATCCTTGTACTCGTCTACCTCCAGAGTCATTTTTCTTGACTTGAGAGTCTATACTTCCGGTGACCCATCCACTAGTTGTAGCTTCCACGGCACGCGTGTGTCGGCCCACTGGGAGCACTGATGTGGCGCACCCGAGAGAGATGGTAAGTAGGCTGGTTACCATAGGGCCCCTGTGTACCGCCGAGTCCAGGCTGGTGGGGGAATTACCAGCTGGAGGACAGACCTAAGGCGTATAGTCTGAGTGTGCACATGAGGTTGAGGGTTCAGACTCGCACTGAGGAGCATGACCTCAGCTAGTCCTTGTTCGTGGTACTTTGGTTACTGTGTGTGTCTGAGTCTCGCGCCTGGAGCGTTGTAGCTAACTTGTGACGCGATGTAAGACGTCAGGGGACGCATTCGGTCGTTCTTCTAGTGGGAGGTGCTCCTGTCTGTTGGTAGGTGTGGACTCCAATTTTGACAGATTGAGGTTTAGTAGTACGGTACTATTAGAATAGATGGTTTTCCCGTTTATTTATTCCCGCTTGTTGGTTCTACCGTACTCCTGTTAGGTAGGGTACCTTTCCTGCTTTCTTGCTTCCTGCCTTATTTTTCGTGTGAGGTAGGGTTTGAGGGATCCCTACTGAGCCTGTGAAATGAGGCTCATCCCCTGCCTATTTTCATCATGTTTCAGGCGAGGCCGGCACTTCAGGTGGTGTGGCAGGTGTTCAGCGTGGTTCCAATAGCTGAGGTTAGTGCCAGTTGCCAGAGCCGGGGTATGTCCCGTGTACTTGTACTCTTCCTTTGTACTTGTACTTTCTTTCAGTTGACTGTACTTTATTTTGGACATGAGATGTACTAGACCTTGTAGCAGTTTATTTATTTAATTTTTACATTATTATTTAGTTGTATATTGTGCTATCTCTGCAGTTACTTTAGCTTCTTACACACCCTCACACCATCCTTTCTTCCCTTCCGAGTCTTCGGGCTCGTGGGAGGCGGGCCGAGATTCAAGTCACGCCGGTTCCTTTCCGGTACTCAGATCTCGGGTCGTCATATAGACTCTCCTTCATCCCTTCCTTTTACCCTTTTTTTATCAGCAATGCCCCCTCTTTCCAGGCCTGAGGAGGTTCTCAAAGTTGCCCTGGCTCTCCAAGCTCACTTCCAACACCTCCATCAATATGAAGGTTGTTATCTCAAAATGGTATCTCCAGAGACTCGTGGTCCATGCCAAACATTATGATCAAATCCACATAAACTGGGCGACCATGGGTGCATTGATAGAAATTTGGCACTCTCAAACACACACCTTTGTGTTCTCCACTTTCGAACCAACCATCCTTCTCGAGGAAGCAGAACTCTTGCTCAGCTTGAAGGGAAGAAAGAAGATGACGTACATGTGGAAAAAGATGATCTCTGAAGAAGTTATTAGAAGCTTCATGCCTCCCGGAGACATCTGAGGTGTCCAGACTCATAAAGGAATTAATCTGTAAAAACTCACAGAATGGACCATTAATGCCCTACAAGGATTGATGAGCGATGAATATCTGGAAGAGCTTATGAAAGGGTTTACAATTTGTTTGGCAGGAGCTCTTCTATTCCCTTCCACTAACAACATTTTAGAGGAAGATCAGCTGAGCGTGATTTGTGGACTATGGGAAGGCAAGAGAGCAGGACCCGCAGTCTTCGCCTACCGCTACAGTGGCCACACTGCTTCGTGCATGGGTAGGACTCCTTATGGTTGTGTACTCCTCTTAGTTTGTTGGATTGACGTCCATTTTAAATTTGACTATTGTAAAGAGGCTCAGAGTGGCTCGAGGATTTTCCAGAAGAGCCCTCTCTACCATTTGGCCAACGTGCTAGGCTTTGATGACAAGATGATCAACCGCATGCCTAGACTCAAGAAGCGTGAAGAATGGCGCAATCATCTCAATACCATGACCCAGAACATGTTCACTTGCGCGCCAATGGCCTTACTCTCCCGTGAACTTTACGTGAGACCCTCCTCGGGCGTGGAACTCCAACTCGTCGGTGCAACTAAGCCTGGTCTCTATAACGTGCACCGAGGTTAATCCCAAATTGGTCTTCCTCGTCATTTCTTTCCCGGATTAGCTGAACTTCTGCCTATCATGAAGATGGAGTTGGGCACGGAGAAAGACGTGGAAAACATGAAGACTATTAAAGCACTGTGAAAGAAGAGTGTTCCACGGAGGGTGATGATGCCGTAGAGGAGGACCGAGAATTATGGAAAGCTTATGTCCGGCGTCATGACTTTCTACCAAATTCGGTAAATATTATGTCTTAGCGTCATGACCTTCCACCAAAGCCAAGTTATACGACGTCATGACTTTATATCTAAGCCATTAAATATTCTTGTCCAGCGTCATTACTTTTCACCTAAGTTGGTAAATATTCTACCTTGGCTTCATGGCCTTCCGCCTAAGTCAAGTTGTACGGCGTCATGGCTTTATGTCTAAGTCGTTAAATATTCTTGTCTGGTGTCATGGCTTTTTGTCTAAGTCAGTAAATATTCTGTCTTGACGTCTAGTCTTCCACCTAATTCAAGTTGTACAGCGTCATGATTTTACGTCTTAGTCATTAAATATTCTTGTCCGATGTCATGGCTTTTCGCCTAAGCTGATAAATATTCCGTCATGGCGTCATGGCCCTCGACCTAAGTCAAGTCGTACGACGTCATGACTTTACGTCTAAACCGTTAAATATTCTTGTCCGACATCATGACTTTTTACCTAAGCCAATAAATATTCTATCTTGACATCATGGCATTCCGCCTAAGCCAAATAGTACGATATCATGACTTTATGTCTAAACCGTTAAAAGCTTTGCCTTAGCGTCATGGCCTTCTACCTAAGCCAAGTTGTGCGGTGTCATGACTTTATGTCTAAGCCATTAAATATTCTCCCTTGGCATCATGACCTTATGTCTAAGCCAAGTCATTCGACGTCATGACCCTCGGTCTAAGCTGACAAACCTCTTACCATTGGCCCGGAATTGCTATTCGAATCAATGAATAAATAGATCCCCATTGGTTTCACACTAACCCCTGATACCTCCAAGAATTCACCACAACATATAACACCTTCTATCCTCCTCTTTGACTTTCTTACTTTTCTGGGAACTTCTACCGTTCTCGCTCCTGGACCACTTCTTACTATCACGGCTCTTGTAAGGCTCCGTGATACTGAACTTCTCTTTCTTGTAACGCCGATCAGACCATCGGTTGGAGTCTTCTCCTTTTCCTTTCAATTTATCAACCTTCTCTAAGGTCCTTTCACAAAGATAAGCCCGCTGGACCATCTCCGCATAAGTACAGATATTCTGGGTCCCAAGTTGCTGAATGTAACTGGGCCGTAACCCATCCATGAACCGATTAGCTTTCAATAAATCGGTACTAATAAGATGTGGTGCATACGGTGCTAGCCTGGAGAATTGTAACTCGTATTCTGCCACCGACATCATCCCTTGACGAAGGGACGCGAACTCCATAGCTTTTCTCTCTTTGACATGCTCCGAGAAATATTTGGCACGGAACAATGTAAGGAAACCTTCCCATGTGTGTGGTGCATCGGCTGGAGGTGCCAGGACTGACTTCCACCATGTACGAGCATCCTTATTCAATTGGAAAGTAGACAAACGCACCTTCTCTTGATCGGTGCATTGAATAACGTCAAAAATTCGGTTCATTTCATCAATCCAGTTCTTTACTTCGTCTGGATTAGAAGACCCATAAAAACTCGGAGGGTTGAGACTTTAGAAATTCTGATGCAAACTGCTAGCTCTGGCTCCAGCGCCTGCCTGAGCCATAGTTTGTAGTGCCTAGGTAAGGCTAGCCACTGTTTGCTGCATACCGTCCCAATCTACGCGATGAGCCATTGGAAATAAGGTACCTAAGAGAAATACAACAACTTATTATTTCTCATGGAATTATGGAAACTTACTCTTAAAGTAATTACCTATCTTATCCTGGGCTCTACCCAATTCTCACATGGGTGTGAAAAATTTCTTCCTTAGTTCATAGGTAGGGTCCTTAACCCTTGGACTTATCCTATGACATGATTCCTTTCCTTAAGTCCTGAGACTTAGATTCTAGGCTCTGATACCAACTTAGCTGTCACGCCCTGAGCCCTTATTTTCAGCGGAAGACTCGCCCGGGGGGAACAAGAATAGCCGACATAGTAAGCCTCTCGCAAGCAAGAAATAACCAGAGCGCGGAACAATCACACATAAGATGTAATTCCACAAGTATTTACTTAAATTCAACTTCTATTTCACTAATAATCAAAATATTCGAATTATAATCGCTAATTCATCTCTTATCAAATTCGCTGGACTCAATAATGTAGATAATTACATAGACTCGATCTAGACAAAGATGACTCCTAAGTCTTCTCTCTCATTTTGATCTAACTTTCATTCGCTCTCAGACCCGCCACTTGTATAACCCGAATCCGAATTCGAATCACTATCATCTCCTGGAAATGATTAGAAATAGGTTATGAGCACACTTGCCCAGTACGTATCTTCGCATCAACATGAAGGCACTATTTAAGTATTAACATTTTAGCTCTATGAATCGAGATGATATCATGCGAATGTGATAAACCAATAACCAAGTAACAAGTAGAACTAGAAAGAATATCAAGAATGATCAAGCAAGTAATTTGGCCTTTCATAAATAAGAATGTAACAAGAATATACTAGCAAGTCCACAAGATTGTCATCCAAGCATCTTTTGCTATGCACAAGTACTTGGTGAATTTTCGTGGAATATCATGTAACAAGCAAGAAAGTCATGTAGAATTTGATCCCGTGGATTTCGCTCCTCAAGCCATGAAGCCAATTGTTCTATTTATAGACCCCCAAACCCTCTTGTCGAGTTGGAGAGAAACTAGCATGAAAATAGGCCTGAACTTAGCAAACTCTCGAAGATAATACAATTAAGAGTCCATAACAACAAACAAAAGCTTCTGAGGATCAATACTCAGAGAAAAATCATCAAAACAAGGACTCTAGTTCATCCATGGTGAAGCAGAGGAAGAGCAGTCAAAGCAGGACTCTCTGTCTACACTAACAGTCTTGCGATAGACCAAAAGGGAGAGACAAACGGTCCAGTTATAGACCGCAAGGCTGAATGGATAAAAAGAGATAAGATCAAAGAGACCTAACGGGACTCTCTGTTCCTAAACGGACTAGGAAAGGACCACCAAAGGACCTCAAACGACCATGCGATAGACCGCAAGGGCTTAAAAGATAAGGCTCTCGAAAAAGGATAATGAAATAGGACTCTCTACTGGTCTAGTAGTCTATCAAAGAACCGCCAACCATCCTTAACGGTCATGCGACAGATCGCTAGGGAACTTAGTCGTGGCAAAAAAGAAAACAAGACCCACTAAGCACAAAATGTGAAGAGAAGACAAGGAACTAGGCCCAACCAGGGAGAATGACCCATGAAATAAGCCCCAAAAGTGACCAAAATGGCCAAATAATCTATAGATAACTAGGGACATCATAAAAATGGATAAGAAAATGGCCCAACTCATTGGTCATTGAACGGGTGTCAATAGAACACATGAATGACCAGCCAGTTCTCGAGATAATATATCATAGATACCATATAGTAATACACTAAGGGACTATGCATGGCGGGAAAGATGTGTGACGCAATGGCGCTCATGATTTTGACCATTTAAGATGTTAGCCATCAATAATTAAGCCGAGGAAGTGAGCATGATGCATCAAATAAGGACCACATATGATGAAACAAATATAGCATTTCAAATATCAATAGATTTCAGCAACCAAACGATCATGCAAAGACCGCAAGGGGAGCCTAACAGTCTAGCGCCAGACTACTACCCTTAAGGTGGTTCACATTCTCCAACGGGCGAGACCCTAGGAAAAATGGTCCACTGAGGACCGCCAAGGACTACTTAATGGTCCATCACACGACCGCAAGGCTCTGGGTGAATTCAAAACTGTGGGTGACTATTCACTCCCTCTTTCTTCTCCCATTTCACTCCAACACTCACAACCACCGGCGATCCCTACCACCGGTGACCACCACCGAGCCTAGCATACTCGCCCATTGCCAAACCCACGCACAAGGATGGTGAAGAAACTGGTAGTGCGACGGTTCCAACGTCGTATGGCCGAGGAGGACACGCTGGTGACTCCGGCAGACCGAGTGGAGGAGGAAGCACCGCCGGCTCAAACCGAGGCCGGGGAGCCTTCTATGGCGACTGCTGCACCTGAGGGAGGAGCTATAGATGATGACGGAGAGCACGCAGTCGAGGAAGCACATGAGGCGGTGGCCAGAACCCCCTCATCTGAGGTAGGCCAAAAACCTAAAAAACCCATTTTTAATTTTTTTCAAAGCATGCATGAGGGTAGGACGGCAAGGGAATGGGTCAAGGGACCCATAGAAATCTTGTAGAGGCTATTAGAGCCATTTCCCAAGCTTGGGGAAACAGGGGAGACAATGCCGTTACGGCGAGTGCCTAACAGTCGTTCCAACAACTGCTAGGGTGCCAGATGGTCTGACCCAGATCGCTAAGGCCAGTCAAATGGTCAAGAGAGGACCATTAGGGTTCTTAGGGTTTTTTTTCTTTTTTTTAATGAATTATTGAACTATATGGATGATTGACATTCACCATTAAACGCATGCAGGGCAAGTGCCGGATGAGGATATCGTGGCTACAGGTCCGAGCAGTATACCTGGCGCTGTCAGACTTTCAGAGGGAGAGATTGTCTATGATGGGGTTTGCAAAGTTTCTTAAGATAGTGGTGATAAGGCTAGACACTGCCCTCCTTTATGCACTCCATGATCAATGGGACCCGGTTAGCAGGGCTTTCTTATTCCTGTGGGGACATGAACCCCACGCTGGAGGACGTGGAGCAGATCATGAGATTGCGGGTCCATGGACCGCCGGTGACGGGGACGACGAACGCCGACTATCGAGAGTTGGCACGGGAGTTACTTGGTTGGAGTTGACGAGGCTGGAATACCACTTGTCGACGCTAGCATGAGCGACTCTCCAGGAGAGTTTGGGACTGAGAGGAGTGGCTATAGCCATGGGGGAGCTGCTAGAGGAGCACTTAGGGTGGCTGATGGACTGAGTCCCGCTAGAGAGTGGCAGCGGAACCAGGCCCATAGGCAGACATAGTCCTTCACCGCTTCCTGATGCTACTATTCGGGAAGCTGATTATTACGATGAGGGCAGATGGGGTGAACTGCAAGCTCCTCCCTTCACTGGCAGACCTTGACGGAGTTGGGACTCCACTTGGGGTGCTGCTGCACTGGCGTTCCTATTTGACTCCCTCAGTACTACCGACCGATAGGTGATGCTGGGCGGGTTCTCACCTCTGCTTCAGGTAACCCTTCTACCTTAGATACATATGCAATTATGATTATGATTCTATGACTTGCTACATGCTGACACTTGACAATGCAGGTATGGACCTATGTGTACCTCCCCGGCTTAGGGAGAGGGAAGGAGGTGCACCCGGACCGAGTAACCATCGCGAGGCGGTGGATGACGGTACGAGATATCGGGTCACTGCGACGCTTAGTGTGGGTAATCCAGGGCGACATTGACATGCTACCCTACGCATTGGTGATACTCTAAACTTTTAGACTTCTAAATGCACTTAAATGCTTTTGATGTTAACACTTATGCCTTCCCTTTTCAGGTGCGCTGGACACTGTACCAGGACGAGGGTCATGATGGGCAGCCCTGGGTGGAGGTGGCCCAGGCATACGCAGGACGAGACGTGTGGCTTCACTGCATGAACATCATCGAGCGACTACACTACCACCTAGTGATGAGGACGGGGGGCATCCACCTGCCAGAGGTGGAGTTCCCGAAGAGAGAGAAGGAGTGCATGGGACGATCTTCCCGAGGACTGACCGGCAAGATCGACTGGGTCACCCGGGTGGTGGACCAGATACACGACTGGATGAGGAGAGGTCGTGTAGTGCGAGCCCAAGCCAGTAGCGACGAGGCCTACTTGAAGCCCTACGCCAAATGCTATAGAGACCAGGCCTTCCATGGCACACGATGACCGGTACAACTCTTTAAACTTATCCTTCCTAATGACTTCTAATGCATTGAAAACTTTGACTTTCTATATGCAACTAGACCCTCAGGGATGGATAGTGGAGCTCCAGGGTCTCCTCCACTCGACCATTCAGTAGCGGGATGAGTTCCAGCGCTCACTGGAGCTTCTGGTGAGTTTTACTTGACCTTAGACTTAATATGCAGATGTTTATGACACTTGACTGACTTGACTTCTAAATGTAGCTAGCTGAGGGAGCGCAACGGCAGGGTCCAGACGCCCCATCTTCTTCCTCCCAGCCACCAGTGGATAGGGCTGAGTGGGATGTCGACTTTGCTCGAGCAGTTGCTCGGGCCAAAGAGGCCGAGGCCACACTCACCAAGAGGGTAAGCAAACCAACCAAACTTCTTTTGACTTAATACATATGAATGCAATTGACTAATAGTGATGAATGCTCATGCAGACGAGGGAGCTAGCAGCTGCACTGAGCGAGGCGGAGTGACTTCCAGCGGAGGCAGCAGAGGTGGTCCATCTCTGTGCGGAGGTGGAGCGAGTACGAGAGAGACAAGGGTGGAGCGCTACCGTGAAGAGGTGAAGGAGGCACGACGACAGGCTTATAAGCTGAAGATCGAGCTACGAGTCGTGGAGGGGATGGTTCGGATGATAGGTCAGGGGCCTGAGTGGAGCACGTCACAGAGTGGTACACGGAGCAGTGCATACTGGGACTACCTTACCAGCTCCTCCAGCCATCGGAGGAACGGGGAGGCAAGGAGATGATGATGATGCGAGGAGGGTAGCACCGCCATGGGCCTACCTGAGAATAAGCATGAGGGCATTGGTGACAGCAAGGGTCCTGGAGAGGGACCGGCTTGTGAGCTATCTTACTCCCTTCCCCTGTTTTCCTTTCTTTTATAGACATATGCATGTACATGGCTCTTAACTTAGTGAAAACATGATCTTTTTTTGATTTTATAGAAATGTAAATGTATGGATGCTAACACTGACTCTACTAATAACAACGCCTAAGACTGACAAAGATAGAGAGGGAGAGAGCATGTTTTAAGACACAATGACCAGAGAGAGAGAGAAAATGGGTTTAAGGGCACGAAGATCGAAAAGAGAGAGAGAGGACACATGGTTCAAGTGATAAAACGGTGGCGGTCCTGTAAAAGGCCACAAAGAGGAGACGATCACAAACTGAGAAGAGTAGGCAAACGGTCTTCATGAGACCAAGAATGGGACTAAATGGTCAAGGCGAGACCGTTAGGTGAGCGAGAAAAAAGGCGGTGAAGAAAGGGGACAAATGGTCATCTAACGACTGCTAGTTGAGCCTAGCAGTCATATGATAGACCGCAAGGATGAAAACTTAGTTAAATCTGAGCGGCACTCTCTGGGAGAGTCTTAACTAGTGGATAGCAGTGCTCAAACTGCTCTAAGACACATCCTAACTCAAATTGAGGCTTCCTAGTCTCAATCCCAATGCAATAGGTCTAGAATTCTAGGCTTTATAACTAGGAATACACCCAGAACTCGCAACTCACAAAAAACCCTCTCTTTAAGCCTTGAAAATCTTAGAAAAACTACCCAAATCACCATGAAGAGGACCTTCGAAGCTAGCACCATGGGTGAGGGCATCTACAATGGGCCAAGACTAGCTAGGAGGGATCATGGGGAGCTACAGCGGCTAACCTCCATCCCTAAGCATCTGAGCACTAGTTCATCAAGGGAGGTAAGTTAAGGCAATGATGTTCAAACTCCATGAATTTCCTTAAGTTTCTCATATCAATTCTCTTCTTTTTCTTTTCTTTTTTCCTTCCTTTCTTCAGCTCCTTCCTGGCCCAAGATGTTACTCCAACCTAAAGTGGGTGTCTCCCATGATAAAGGAACTCCCTTTTGAAGTTATCTCCATTTTAAGGGCATGGCACCTCCATCCTTTGCTAGTCTTAGCCAAGAATTTTCAGAAACTCTCCCTAGATTGGCATGACATTTCAGCTCTAGTGGAGTTGTGGCACCCTCAAACACACACTTTTGTGTTCCCAACCTTTGAAGCCACTATCCTTATAGAGGAGGTTGAGAGTTACTTAGCCCTTGCTAAGACTAAGGTGAGAGATGAAGACCTAGTGTGTCACACGGTTGACTCGATAGACCCATCACTCATCTTGGGAGATTTCATACCCAATCCAAAGGATGTTAGAACTATGATTAGCTCCCGCCATATTCACTTGATACCCATGGCCCAATAGATCACTGCCCATTGCGTTCGGACCTTGGGAACCATCCCAATATGGCCATAACTTGACATTGCTCTAGGCCGATAGTTCGTCAGACTGGATTCGTTCCACTGGGATTCGTTTCCGCTCCTTCATTGGAATTGCCATAAACTCGGCATACATTTATACGAGCTTGTTTCCGTTTACGTCGTACCTTCAATACGGATCTTTGTCCGAACATAAAATAGTCCATGAATGACTAACAAAATCCGAATGGAATGAGAAGGCCCTCGTCATCCCCAGACCCTTCGCATGGAAACATTGATGAGATCTTCCCGGGCCACGCTTAGACCTCGGGTCCACCCCAATCATGGTCATTGTCTTGCCCGCATCCTAGGCCTACAGCCTGCCATCTTAAATGCGTTTCCTTTGGGCCTTAATCTCGAAACGTCTTCCCTGTTGCCCTTCGGCTTCGAAAATATTTATGATGCTCACGCAAGTCTTGCTTCGACCGCGGGGGGCCCACCGTAGTATGGTCACGGCTTGATCTTGCACTGGGCCAACAAACTTGTTGGTTTTCAACCACTCTGATCAAGATTTAACTGAGCGTTTCTCATTCCTCGGAACAATAAATTTACCATACCTTGGCATACATATGCTCCAATTTTCCGCGCTACGATTACGATACTCTCAGGCCGGACACTCGTCCGAACATTAAATGGTCAATACGTGACCAACATGATCTCAAATGCTTTCTTCGTACCCTCGTACGAGGACTTTAGTATTTCTTAATAGATTTTTATACAACTAATTTTCTAGCTACGAGGCCCTGATTCACAGTGATTAATCAAGGGTGTTCCCCTCTCCAAGGGGATGTAAATGACGCTGTGACCTTTATGGCGCGACAGATTTTGATCCCGACACGAACCCCACAATCGTCTGACCGAGTCAGATGGAGCGTACCATGGGCTTCCATGAAGCCCGAATAAACTGTCACTTTGTGACTGGCATGCCCACGCACTCAACAGATGAATAAATAAATAACACATGAATTTTAGTGCGTCCACAAGTCTGGCACGTCCGGTGGGACTAAAATCACCCTTCATCTCTTCGCCGGGATTCAGGGCCTCATGGCCTCCTAATAAATGATGTTTGCCTATTTTGGTGAATTACAGGTGCTGTCTTCACCAGCCTTACGGGGAGAAAAGCCGGACTAGGCGCTGTCATCTTCGTGGCCTCGAAGATGCTACTCCGAGGCACCCACGGCTTTCAGGAATCACGGAGGCCACCATAAAGATGGAAGAAAGAAAAGAAGAAGGGAAGAAAAGAAAGAAGCGAAAAGAAGGGTTGTACGGCCATATCCATCGAGACCCGTGCTGAATAATGACTACCATTGTGGGATTGGTGCGGTGGAGCGAACCACTCATCCCCTCCCTGAGGGGGTGAGCGCTCTCCTGCATACTCACCTTGGTCTATCGCACCAAAAAGGGAAGAGAAGAAAAGGAAGAATAAGAAGAAAATTGGCAGGCACTGCCGCCCCAGAGAGCGAGAAGAAGGCCAGCATCTCACCCGACCCTAGGCGGGTCAAGTCCGTGGTGCAATGTCCTAGTCCGTTCTACCTTCCTGCTGCCTTTGTTCGGCACAAGATAGTCCCTTGAATGGCTGCTAGAAGAGCCGGCAACCCGCTGCAGTAGCCTGATGAACTCCTGCCCGCTGTGGGGAATGCTTTACAGCAACAAGGCCAAGCATGGCTGCCACTCCCGAAAAAGAGCATGCATATACCCCGCCATGGGAAATAAAAAGAGGAAATACAGCCCGCCATAGGGGTATAGGAGGTAAGGAAAGATACACCCCGATCTGGGGGCACGGGAGCAAAGAGACATACACCCTGACCTGGGGACGCGGCAAGCAACGGAACTACACCCTAATCCAAGGGTATTTGAAGAAGAGACATCCCCCGCTTGAGAGCACAGAAGTTATAGACACTACGCCCTGGTTTAAGGGCATCTGAAGAAGTTACACCCCGGTGTAGGGGCATACAAAGGGGGTCCATCCCGGCATAAGGGTATTTGAAGAAAAGACATACCCCGCCTGGGGGCATAGAAGCCATAAAGAATACACATCCAGTCTTGGGGCTTGGAAGCAAAGAGAATACACCTCGTGCCAGGGCTTATGAAGAGGAATGCACCTCGCCCTGAGGAGTGCAAAAAGTAGAAGAACTCACCCCACGTGGGGATAAAAGTCATGAAGTGTACGCCCCGCCTTAGGGGCATTTGAAGAAGAGACACACACTCCACATGAGGGCATCTGAAGCAGCTACAAAATAGAAGAGACATACCCCGGCCCGGGGGCATAGAAGCCATAAAGACTTCACCCCGACATAGGGGCATTTGAAGAAGAATACACCCCGCTTCCAGGGGCATGTGAAGAGAAATACGCCCCGCCTTGAGGGGTTGAAAAAGCAGAACCTACACCCCGTCACGGGGGCATAAGAAGCAAAAGATACACCTCGTGCTAGGAGCGTACGAAGAGAAATGTTCCCCGCTCTAGGGCATAAGAGGCAGAAGAGTCCACCCCAGCCTGGGGGCATACAAAGAAAGAAATACACTCTGCCCGGGATGCACAAGAAGCGGATACCACCCTAGTGCATATCTAGAGTGGGAGGAAAACATGGACAAATATTTTAAGAGGAATCCCATGACCGAATTCATGAGAGTCTACCTTGCCAAGAGTTGGCTTGTGCGTCATGCCAAAGATAGGTGGCGGTTCATTGAGCGATTAAGGAAGGTTATGAGGCAACCTTGGCGACCTTGACCTTGACCTTGGCGACCTCTCCAATGGCCGACGCGGGGGGGCCACCCGTGCCCCCCGTGATGGCTTCTTCCCCTCGAGATGCTCCTCTTCTTCCTATTGCCAATGGTCCCCCCACGGCCCTGTCTCCCGGAGTGAGGACCTTCGCTGAAGTCCTTTCCTCCACCATGGCCCCGCCGGTTGTTCAGGGCACCGTCCATGCGCCGGCGAAGACTGATAGTGGGGAGCCTGCTGTATTCTTCTCCAGTGAGGAGATTTCGGCCTCTCTTCAGCCTTTCTCCTTCTCCTTAGTAGCTCGCACCCTTCAGGGGAGGCCTTCTTTCTCCGATATCAGAACCCACCTGAACAACAGATGCAGATTCAAGGAAGACTATATGATCAGCGCCTTGGACAACAGACACCTGCTTCTAAGGTTCCGGAACTACGACGACTACCTCTCCCTTTTACTGAAAGAGACGATGCTGGTTCATGGCCGATTATTCCGATTTTTCAAATGGACTATGGCTTTCTCTCCAATGGCTGATTCGCCTATTATTCCGGTATGGATTTCCTTTCCGCACCTCCCGGTGAATTTCTTCATTGAGCATCTGATTAGATCCATTGCTGGCAATATCGGTCGAGTTCTGAAGGTTGATCAATCCACCTTGAACTTATCCCAAACCAATGCTGCCCGTGTTTGCATTGAGCTTGATATCTCCAAGCCACTCCCACCTCGCGTCTGGATTGGACTTCCAGGAGGGGGTGCTTGGCAGGAAGTTAGCTACCCGGACATCCCTCACTTTTGTTCTGTTTGTTCACGCATTGGGCATTCAAATGAGCAATGTAAAGGACCGAAAGTTCCAGATTATCCTGAGAAGCCAAAGCAGTCAGAGGCAGTACCCAAAGGTAAATCTACTTGGAAACAGGTCCTTAGAAAGGATAATACAGGAAATAACTTGGTCTCCACTCGAGCTATTGAAGAGCTTACCGTTCCAAAATCCACTGCTTTGACAAAGCCTAAGAATCTCTCTCTGGGTGAGTGCTCTAAGAAGTCGGTAGCCTTGAATTCCACTTTGGACCACTGTCCACTTGAACCTGTTCAAGGGCAAGGGCCTTGTCCAACTGTAGTTATTGACTCTAGTCCAAATTCTGGGCCTTTTCTGCCTGCTCCACAGATTGGGTTTTGTTCCAACCAACTGGCAGATTTGAATGAACCGGGTGTAGCTCTAAGATCCAAAGACATTCTTCAACCTCCTCCCTTGAAGATGCCACCAAAGACTGTGGACCAGAGCAATGCACTGGAGGTTCCTAGCAGTGTCTCAGGGGTTCTTTCCTATGCGCAGGTTATGCCTGGCAGGACTATGGCTATCTCTGATGGCTCTGATTCTACTATTCACCCCTCAGTTCCTCCTGGCTTGAGCTGTACTACCACTACTATTGTTCCACAGGATTCTCATCAATTTGCTCAGTCGGCTGCATTGGTTAATCATTCTTTGGAACTCCCTTCAATCCAAATCAATAATGAGACCCAACTGACAGTGTGCCAGGAGACATCAGTTTCTGATCCAGATGTGGCTGTGGCTAGAAGACAGGATATTGCTAATTTTGCCGAAATTCAAAATGAGCTAGCTATTCACTCTGAGCGATCAGGGGTCATTACTAGATCCATGCTAAGGACAGGGTCCACTGGAAATATTCATGATTTTAAGCATTCCACATGAGTTTCATAGTTTGGAACATCAGAGGTACTGGTAATGATGTTTCGATTGGCAGAGTAAAATTTCTTATCAAAACCCATCACCTGGATTTCATTGTTCTATTGGAACCAAAAATTCCAGTTAACAGAATGGATAATATTTGCAGAAGATTGGGTCTGGACAAAGCAGCAGCTAACTCCGATGGTTTGGCTCATATTTGGGTTCTCTGGAAAGACTTCTTGAATTTTTCTGTTGTCCACAGGGATGAGCAGCAGATCACTCTTAGGTTTTCTAATGCTTCCTCTTTTGATCAGCATTTAACTTTTGTTTATGCCAAATGCTCTGCTGTGGAGAGGCAAATTCTGTGGGCATCTCTTGTGAATACTCATCTACTGATCAATGGCCCTTGGTTGGTTGCTGGTGATTTCAACTGCATTTCAAATGTAGATGAAAAGATTGGTGGCAATCCCCCACTCCTTTCAACTATGATGGACTTCAATAACTGCATTTCAGACTGTGCATTAATAGATGGTGGTTTTAATGGTTCAAAATTCACTTGGCACAACAACCAACCGGGTAGTAGAGGCATCTGGGCTCGACTAGATAGGGTGTTGGTGAATTCAGCCTGGTTAAACTCCCATCCTATTTCTGTTGAACACCTATCGAGGGAAGCCTCAGATCATGCCCCTCTTCTGGTTAAGCACATCACCCATCATTATGTCAGAAGGCGAGCGTCGCGGCGATCTGCGTCTCCATTCCCCCCATTCCGAACAGGATGAGTAGATGGTCGCACGCGAGATACGTCAGGCAGGCGAACAGACCTACGCGGCTGGACGAGCACTCGCGCAAAATTCCTGCCGCGTAGTAAATCGACAGCACCGATGCCACGATGCTAAGGATTCGCATCAGGAACATGCCGTGCGAAAAGGCCTCACCAATAATGAGGATGATCGCGGCGAGGGGCGATGAATAGCTGTAGACGGGTGCTTCTCCCGTGTGACCGGTCAAGCCCAGGCCGTCCCACAGATTCTGGGCCGAAGACAAAGTGATGAGGCCGTCTTCCCAAAGCAGGTGCGTGTAGTTCCAGAAGACGAGTCGCAGCGCGACCGCCAGCAGCGAAAAACCGACGACCACCTTGTCGATGTCAGCCCGGTAGAAGAAATTGCGGTAGTGTCCGTCCATCGATTCCGATGGGGTGGCTGGGTGTTGCATCCAACATCTCCTGAGTATCTTCAATACCGGCGTAGTGCCGTTGCAGCGAATGCATCGCCCGGTTCATTGACCGCTCGATGCGTTCAGGTCGCCCTGAACGCCGATGCCAGTCCTTCTGCGCTACAGGTCGACTTATCGATTCAAATCCGATCGGTTACTTACCGATGCAGGGAAGCACTGGATTCAGGCTGTCTGTGAACAGCCTCGCTTCGATGCGCAAGAGTTTGCGCGAGCCTCGCGAGCAGCAGACCGATCGCGATCACTTCAAGCGACATGCCGAAAGGCCACATGATGGTATGGCGTGTCATGTCGCTCGTACCATCGCCGAAGACCGATGAGCCGATTGCATAAAGGACCATCACGCCACCCATCGCCAGGAGAATATTTGCGTTGACGGTGTCCCTACGGTTTCTCAGCAGCGAAGCGAGGCAGCTAAAAGCCATCACGACGCCGCAAATCATCGACGCTATGGCGATCCATTTAAACGCCGGAGTCGGAAGCGCGTTCGCGTACGTCGTGAACGAAGTCACTTTCGTGATGATGTAGCGCGGGCTATCCATCGTGCCTTTGTAGGCGAACAGGCCGTACGCACGTTCCGGAACCGGGTGTGCTTTGTCCAGTGCGTCGGATATCGGTGCGAAGAACGTCTTCGGTTGCTTGAAGAACAACGGAATCAGCCTGATGCGGCTGGCGTCGATCAGCGACGGGCAAGGGTGATTGGCGGGAAGTCCCGGTGTGTACCAGTTGTCGCCGATGCCTTTTTCGCAGCTCAACGGAAGATGCAGCGTTTTCAGGGCTGCTTCCTTATCCGTCGCATGAGGTAACACCTCTCCGAGATAGGTATCGGTGATGTTCGCCAGCTTGATTGCGCGTGGCAGACCGTAGTCGGATGGATTGGTCAGCGAGAATACGATCGGGCAGGCGAGACCAATTGCGAGCGCGTAGGCCGCCAGCCGCCGCTCTTTGAAGCGAACGAACAGTGTCAATGCGCCGACGAAGGCAAACAGCGTTCCTAGCCCCGAATATTGCTGCTTCGACAGGCCGAGAAAGATCACACCGATCATTAGCACGATGCTGCTGGCCCTGATCGACTTGGTGTCCCCTGTCCATATCAGCCAGAGCGACGCAGCACAGACAAACGCTCCAAGGAACTCCGAAAACTCGTTGTACATCGAGTTGAAGTAGAGCAGGTAGACGAAGTCGCCGAACATGGCGAAGAAGATCGCCGATATGACCAGTCGACTGCGCGCGCTACGGCAAAGCCATAGCAGGGCGGCGAGGGCAGCAAGAACAGTTGCGATTTTCAGGCTCCCGATAACGCGGAAGTCGACGACTGCTCCGGTCTTGCGGAATCGGGTGGCGAGATAGGGGTAGATGTCATCGATCGACACCACGCAAAGATCCATCTTGACGTCGCGGTCGAGAATGAGGCGATTTACAGGCGCGCTGAGGTGCGGGTCTATCTTCGCCGTGCCGTCGCCGTAATCCTGCCATAGGCCCATGCAGCTTTCGACGCGCAGGAAGTCGTAGTTGTTCGAAATCGCGACGAGTTGGGGGGACTCGACGATCAGAAACATCTTGGTCAGCCCGAAGACCACGAGCGCCGCGGTTATTGCGGTGCTCAGCACTCGCGTGTGGGTTGCCTTTCGCTCTCCTGCGAAGACGAACATCCGGTCCATTTGAAATTTCGTGACGTACCCGATCGCCAGGCCGATCACAGCTCCGACGTAGCGCATGCCTTCGCTATGGAACCTGTGTTCAAACAGATATTCGCAACCCCAGAAGATCGCCGTGGTGAGCACACCGGTGGATGCGTAAAGGATGAACGTTCCCGCGTCGTGACGCGCACTTTGCGGCTTCCAGCGAAAAATCCAGCGTTTGTCCAGCGCGTATTTGACGACCAGTCCGACCACAGTACCGACTGCAACAGATACGGGGATATTGTGAGGGCCGTGGATTATCCGCACGACGACTGCCTGTGTCGCAATGTTCGATGCAGCCGAGATGCACGCGAATATCGCGTACAGGATTGCCAGCGTCATTATATAGCCTTCAATGAATTGAGTTCTTTTGGCATTGATGCGGATAAAGCGAAAGGCCCGTCAAGATCGGCACCACCGCCGTCACCGGCGGGAGCATCACGATCGACTACGCCACCTCTGCGGCCGGCGTCGTCGATAGCTGCACCCCGACCGGGGCCAACTTCGTCGAGGTCGGGGATGTCATCGCGCTCGATGGCGATGGCGGCTCGACCGATGCGTGCGTTGCCACCGCAACGATCGTCATCGACGACTTCTGATGTCTCCCCGAAAGAAGCAGGAGGCGGCTCCGGCCGCCTCCCTCACCGTGCGCTGCGCGATCGATAACGTCTGGACCAGCGAAGGCAAGCTCCGGCGCGGTGAGGAAGCGACCTTGCCGGCCGAGGAGGCTGTGGCGCTGGCCGATCAGGAGAAGGTGCATGTCGTATCATAGCAGCACTCAGGTCACGTTCGCCCGCTTCAAGGAGCGGCTGGACATCAGCGCCTCGACCTCTTCGGCGGCTACCGCCTCGGGTGTCAGCGCGCACACGTCGCTGGTCTGCATCCACAACCTGACCGACGCGACCGCCTACGTCGCGAGCGGGCCGAGCACGGTCACGGTCTCGACGTCGAACGGCTTTCCCATTGCCGCAGGAGCCTACCACTATCTGAAGGTGACGCCGGGCGAGTACGTCGCCGCGGTCCTCGCGAGCAGCACCGGCACCGTCGCCGTCTGCGAGATGACGCAGTGACAGCCACTACCGGCGCTTGGCTCGACGGGGGCAAGCTCATCGTCCGCGAGACGCAGGACGTCGAGCCCGTGCTCGAGGCCAACAAGCGGGCGATCGGCGAGCGGCAGACCGGGGATTTCCGGCGCGTCGCCTCGATCCCGGCGGTGGTGCTCCACCAGTGGATGCAGGAGGGGCTGGACTACCGGGACCGCAACGCATGGCCTGAGATCAGGCGCCGGCTCCAGTCCTCCGACTACGCCTACCTGCGGACGTGGGAGGGGCGGTTTTGAGCCTCGCCACCTTCGCCGACGTTCAGGACGCGGTGCTCTCCTCCATCGGCCGCTCCGACGTGCCGGATTGGGTCTATGACCTCGCGACGGAGGAGTTGAACACCGAGCTCCGGCTGCGCGTCATGGACACGAGCACGACGCTCCCGGCTTCCAGTGCGACCGTGGCGCTGCCGACCGACTTCCTCATGGCGCGGTCGATCTACGTCGAGAGCAGCGGAGTGCAGTGGCCGGTCGACACCGACACGGGCCACACGCGGGCGGTGCAGTACCGCTCCTCCGGTGCGCCGGGAACCGCGGTGATCCTCGGGACCAACCTCGTCCTGAACCCGGTTCCCGATGGCGACTACACCGTCAGCCTCGACTACGTCGCCTCGCTCTCCGAGCTTTCGGGCAGTGCCGACACCAACGCGGTGATGGCCGCCTATCCCTCGCTCTACCTCTACTCCGCCCTGAAGCACGCGGCGATCTGGGCGCAGGACGCCGAGCTTGCGGCGCTCTATGGCACGGCCCTTGCGGGGGCGATGCAGCGCACGAAGAAGGCCGACCGCAACGCCCGGTTTCCGGGGCCGCTGGCTGTCAGGATCGGCTGATGGACACGGTGGACGTGCCGTTCGGGGAGTTCCTGCCCTCTGTCCCTGCCTATCAGAACCCCGGCTGCCTGATCGCCGACAACTGCTATCCGGCGCCCGGCGGGGGCTACCGGCCGTTCTTCGACTACAGGGAAGGCGCGGAGAGCTACACCGGCGATTGCATGGGGGCGACGCTCTTCTTCAAGGGCTCGACGCCCTTCATCGCCGGCGGAACAGCAACCACGCTCTTCACCCGCGACGGGATAACGGCGGACAGCGACACCGGCTACACGACCGTCCCCGCGGATGAAGCATGGGACTTCGCGCAGTTCGGCAAATACATCATCGCCACGTCGAGCACCAACGCCCCGCAGTACCTTGCCGACTACACCTCGGGAACGACATGGGCCGCCCTGACGGGAAGCCCCCCCACGGGCCGGTTTGTCGAGCGGGTCGGGGACTTCCTCTTCATCGGCAACCTCTCGACGGCATCCAACGGGATAGCCTGGTCGGCCTTCAACAACCCCACGGGGGCTTGGGCGGCGAGCCGGCTGACGCAGGCCGGGAGTGCCGAGCTGCCCAAGGAATACGGCGAAATCATGGGGATCGTCGGGGGGCGGTACGCGCTGATCTTTCAGGAGCGGGCGATTTCGCTCTTGCAGTACGTCGGGCCGCCCACGGTCTGGAAGCGCGACGAAATCAGCGTGGATCGGGGGGCGATTGCCTCGGGGTCGATCGTCTCGGTCGGGTTCAACACGGCCTTCCTCGCCTCGGATGGGTTCTGGATGACCAACGGGTCGGACTTCCAGCCGATCGGCGCGGGCAAGGTCAACAAGTGGTTTTTCGAGACGTGCGCGCAGGGGCTCGTCGCGCGCACCCACGGGACCGTCGACCATCAAAACGAGTGCTTTGTCTGGGCCTTCGTGAGCAACGAAAGCTCCACGTTTGACCGGCTCCTGATCTACTCGTGGGCCGAGGATCGGTGGTCGACGGCCACGGTCGGAGTGCAGCGCCTCGTCGGCTCCCGGCGGGACGGGGTGACGCTGGAAGACCTCGACGCGCTCTTTCCGGGCGGCCCACGGGGCTGGAGAACTCGACAACGGCCTGGACCCGCCCCGGGCTGCCCGAATTGCCCTCCATGGTCGCCGTTGTTCCGGAAAGCAGAATGGCCGGCGGGTCGACGGGGAGCTTGTCGTCGTCCGCAATAGCGATCCTTAGTGAGGGTGTGGCGAGGTCGCCGCCCCAGGCGCCGGTGACGCCGAATATCAGTCATGAGGTTGTAGATTCAAGCGATGTTTATACCGTTCATCTGCGGCCACTGTATACAACGGGAATTCGACTTCCTGAAGAGGTGACGTCACTCGCTGTTGGAGCTCCGACACTGATTGCAGCGGAACACGATAAGAACGAACCAGATCTCATTTTCGTGAAACCAACGACGGAATCACCGGTCGACAGCGACGTGCTCGTAGCACTCAAGGACGGGAAGACTCTCGCTATTCATGTTATTTCACCTGGTGATAAGGGCAGCAATGCTCCCGTGGACTTTATGGTCGATTTCAGCCACGGCACCCCATTGTTTCGAGGGCAAGCACAAACTACATTGCTTCGTGGTTCGAGCGATGAACGAGAAAGCGCGCCTGCTAATACCTTCGCGCCTGGCCTCCAACAGGACAATGGAAACACGCAAAAGCAAAAGCGCTGGAAGGGAACTGATTCTGACGTTCCTAAAACTGATGTGACGGACTCAACACCAGTAACGTGGAATTCTCCTATTAAAATGCCAGTAACTAATCCGACTTCAGTTTCGGCAGGAGAAGCAGGGACCCTTTTGCAGTCATCTTTCGATGATCAGGTAAGGGTTGGCGCGCCTCATTATGTAAGCGGGGCCGAGTTGGCCCACCTTTATCCAGAAGATGTGCATTCCACTTCAGATTTGGAGGTCGCTCTTGGGCGAGTAGTGCAGCAGGGAGATACGACGACGTTTTCGTTTTCGGTGATGAATACAAGCCATCGGAAGATCGAAATCATGCCACCTCTTCTCCAATTCGCCGATCCGAATGGAGACAAGAAGGCAAAGCAAAACAAGAAGCATCCGGCATCTCTCGCCGAGCAACTCACTGTCGATAATTATCTGCTGAGCAGCACAAATCTCACACCAGGCCAAAGGGTGGACGGGGTTGTTCAATTCCAGAGGCCGGACTTCAAATTCAAGAAACAGACTCTTATGCTGCAGATCGCAAGTGCGTCAGAGGTTGACACGGCATTGCTTGTCCCTGTTCCGTTCATCCCGCAAAAGGAGATTCAAGATGGCAATTGAAAACGAAACTCAGGAGCCATTGGCGCCGGAAATGGAGAATAAAGAAACGTCTCCCCAGTCGTTTATAGGGGCGAGGCCTTTCTCGAAAACAATTAAAGGGACGAAAAGCTCAAGCGGCAAGAAAGGGAATCTTATTATTCTGCTGGCCGGGGGTGCAGCAGTTCTTATTATTGGTCTCTTGCTAGTGTCCAATATGCCCAATAAAGTAAAGCCGCGGCCAGTAGCGCTGGCCAAGTCTTCTCAGAACGCATTGCAACATACGCCACGGGTTGAATCTGGATCTCCTTCATTGCCCAACGAGCAATCAGTATTGGGTTCTCAGCCGCAGTCCGCTAGTGTAACTTCCGCGGCGCTCCAAGCAACCAGCAGGCACACGGATGACGATAAATCTCCTGATGGCGGGGGAAGAACAGACAGCGTAAATTCGTCCACGTCGCCAAGCAAGAAGAGTTCTCAGGCTTCCGACATTGGTGGCATCCCAGATTTCCAACCCCCGCCTACCCCTGGATCGCCGGATCAGAATAAACAATGGACACCACCACCGTATCAGGGCGGGGCAATGGCTGGGGAATCAGTGCAGCAGATAGCTCAATTGCGGAGAGCTGCTGTCGTCAAGTCGTCTCTTACCGTTTACGAGACAATCTCGGACTCTCACGAACCGGGCGAGCACACGAAGAATTCCACGGCTGATATCGGACGAGATTTAGACGAAGCGATCACAAACTTTGGGTATGAACCCGGTTATCACCTTGCGGCACACCTTGAGTCCGTGGCTACCACTGCGATCAATGCTCCGGTTATTGCGGTAGTTGACTATGACTATCGAAGAAATGGGATAACTGTTATTCCGGCTGGGTCAAGGGTGATTGGTAAATTGTCGCAATCCTCTGGATCAACTGGTATCGTGTCTATCACTTTTACATCGATTCGCCTGAATAACGGAATGACTGTTCCTATTGCGGCAATTGGTCTTGACCGTCAGCTAGGACCGCTCAAAGGTATTGTCACGGGACGCAATCGGCTGAAGCAGATTCTCATAGCTGCCACTGGGGGTATGGGTGAAGCAGCTGCCATGTTTGCGGGCAATTCAAACGTCAATGGACAACTTACGGAGGCCGACATGATGAGGCAACAAGCTGCACAGAATATCGGGGCATCTGTCGACAACCAGGTTTCGCAAATGCAGGTGACTCAGAACATCGTTGTTACCTTGCCGGCTGGAACTCCCTTGGAAGTCTTTTTCACAGCAGCATCGAAATCGTATACATCAAAATAGAGGCCGCGCAAAAACTATTACTAATTCCCATTCACCATTAACTTGGGACTTATATACACGACTATCAGTTCAGTGAGCATCAAGGCATGTTGTTTAATGCATATAGGGGTTTAATTGGTTCCTCAGCAGTCAAGCAAGCACTAAGGGGAGGAAGGGGACCCAGAATGCATTTGAATTCCGAAGTTCAGGGGTTCTTTGACAGATTCAAACATGCATTTGGTTTTAGAAATGGGCACTGCCTGTATTTGGATCTCCCATCTATTCTAAAAGCATATTTTGGATTCTGATTCAGCCTCATCAATCCCCTTCTTCAGAGCACTTCCTTTATTACAGCATTATTCTCTTGTTATGCTCATATTGCTGTTGTTGGTTCATTCATTTTTCTTTTAAAGTCCATGATTCTGGTGAAATTTGGGCAACACCTCCCCCGGACCCGGGGAGTGCTCAATCCAACAATTGGGCCTACACATGTGGGAAAGCCGGTGTAAAGCCATTAAGATCGAGAGGCCTGATACGGCAGTCTCGAGCCCTGAAATTACCAATTGGGGGACCCTGAGGGCTAGCCTACTAAGGGTCCATGGCAATTCAAGGGATGATCATTCAATTCCTCAAGAGAGTTAACCATGAATGGCTACTCTAAGACCCCAAATTAGGTAGGGAGGCATCCCGAGGGCCAGCCTACAAGGGAGCTCCACATACCCGGGGTTGATCCATCAATTCCATAATGTGTAGCCATGGGCTGCTGGAACGATGGCCATTGATATCCAGCCCTTTCAGAAGACAATCCTCCGGAGACCCTGCCATGAAGAGGCAGTCCCCTGGGAATATAAGGGTGGCCAATGTCGCCATCCGGATAGCATTCATGTACTACTCAATGGGAGGGGCTTCTAGGAGAACATATCATAATGTGATAGACCTCCTAGAACCCGGAGTAGTTCAACCTGGTGAATAAAGAAGACAGTGAATGGAAATTGTTCCCTCCCCATGACAGGTTCCTAAACACAAAAATCCTTCAATGAAGGCAGCGGTAGTGATACACTACAGCCTGTGTGATGGGCTGCTGTGACAGATGCAGAGCATGAGCGATGGGGGTAGTGCAGAAGGGTCTATTGCTATTCTTACACAGAAATCAACCGATGCAATAGAACACATGGGCTTCGATGGATTTTTGGGATGAACCAGGACCCCGACAACCCATGGATGAGGGTGACAAGACCCATGGCCATTTCCAAGAAAGCCGCATGATCTGAACAGCGAAGGATATGCTTATCAACACAAAAAAAAAAATAAAGAAATCATGCCCATCGAACACACGCAAAAATCTGTCCAGATCAAGAATGACGCTAGAAATATGTCTAACACATTGGGGGAAGGGATTGACATGTTTGATATAGCCCATGAGGTCATTATTGCTCGCCTGGAAGATCGGGATAGGCAGAGCCAGAGGCCTGATCATGGTAGTCGAACGGCCCTGGTCACCTTCCCGCAGCACAACATATCCATAGCATCAGAGAAAGCAGAAATAGCAACGTATCATAATGAAATTTAGGGATGGGGAATTGAATGGCCCTAGTTGTTTTCCCATGGCACAGTGCGCTAAAAAAAAGGAAAAAGAGTAGATAGAGGCAGCAGAAGGGCAACATGAGAAAATTTGTGACTGGAATTGGAAAATAAGAACGCAGACCATATAAGAGAAATGTTCATTCACTACTGAGCAGAAGAAACGTTCGATCATAACAATCACAGGTAGTCTTATTAATTTCTTTTGCATAAAGGGGAAAACATACATCATGCTCTGATCATTACAAAAGGGAAAGGGGGCGATCAGATAGATTCAGAGAGAAAATAGGGCAAAGAGGGGGATCGATCAGAGCAATTCAGAAAGAACAAAACAAAAAGAAAACAAAGAAGGGGGAGGGAGGGGCATTGACCCCATTCCCTCCCCAGGACACACCTCTCAATCCTCTCTTCTCCACAGAAGGAAGCACGCACAGGGGGTTGTTTGCTCAGGCGCTTGGAGGTTAAGGTCGCTGGAGTGGAAGAGGTCAGAGAGAGAGCCTGACTTCGTTCAAGCATCGGTCGCTTTATAGCTGCTGGAGGGGCTTCTGGCGACGGAGAGCCCGTGCCTGGCGCGTGCTCTGCTCCTCTTCGCGCGTGTGCTCACTGGGCATCCGGGACCCAGCTTGGTCGATGGTGCAGAGGGCCAGGGATGTGGTGGCCTCGTGGATAGGGGGCGCTCTCCGGACCAAAGCGCTAGGGAACCCCGACAGAGCTGGCTCTCCGGCGCCACGTGAATGCCGGAGGTCATCACCGGAGGTGTGTACGCTCGAGGAGAGAGAGTGAGAGAGCGTGGGGTCTCCCCCTTTCCCATTGGCCGACGCGAGGGAAAAGGGACCAAAGTCCTACCTCACAGAATGCTACTATTTTCCATTCATAACGTTCACATCGTGTTCTCATTCACATTCTTACTCATTTTAGAAATGCTGGTATGATACTTTATCATAACAAGCATGCTTTCAAATGGTTCAAGTGGACAAATCACAATCATGATCTTACTTGATGTGGAAAGGAGCATAATCAGGTTACTATATAAAAGAGGACAGGTTTATTTCTAGACTACACATGCATGAAAAATGACTTATAACTATTCAATGGATTCATCATTTTTATGCGAAGAACATTCATGATTTAAAAAATAATTTAGTTACTATATCTAAGAATATTTATGATTTTATGCTTTATTAACTGCAATACTATTTTTCTATTGAGCAGGGCCAATCCTGCCAGCTTAATAAGCACTGAGTACCATGCCCGTAGGCAGAGCCCAACTCTCCAAACCCACCACTTGGGCGGCCCGTTATGTCCCTTGCCCCGTCATAACCAGCGTCGTACCTGTACGCGCCCACTTTGACAGTAGTTACAACTGCGCATTGGTAGCGAATGACACCCTACTTCAGCAACGAAACTGAGACGTTGGTTATTGCATCCTTCCTAACGACACTAGTTCGCTCCCCCTCCGACGGGCTCCGTCGCATTAATAAATGGTGCCCTTGTCACATCGATGGCATAGCGACCATCTCGGTAGAAACAACAAGTCAATATCCACGTCTTCTGCTCTGTCAAGCACGCCAGTTGGGCGGCTCACGCCTTCCCTGGCCACGACAACCCTAACCCTCCCAGCAATGGTATAAAAGAACCCTAGCCCAACGGTCAAGAGGTAAGCAAAATGAAGAAAGAAAAGGAGAGGAAGAATGGGAGGCCCCCCTCCTTGAGTTCTCCACTTCTCCGTCTAACACTCCCTCTTCACTTCACAATTAGCTAACTTGACTGTCAGAGGGTTGTCCCCTGGGGTGTCTCCAGGGCTCCTTCTGACGTCCTCCCGGTGGCTGTAGTCATTCTTCTCTGGCAAGGCGCAGGATCCAGTTTCATCAACTATTGGAGGTGTCGGTCGGGAGGTAGGTAACCATTTTTTGACTGCTACACCTATAATACTGTTTTGTTGGAGAATATTGTTGTAGGTACTGGGTTTGTACTGGGGATCGGTGCGGACACTCGACGTTGACATGGCTCCGAAGCTCGGTTCAACACTACAGTGCATGGGTTAGAAAGAACACAATAGGTTGATCGCCGGGGACTTTACCTGAGTCCCAAAGGGGTAGAGTGATCGCAAACGCCTTCCAAATAGGGGGTTGTGGGTCCTGTTTGTTCTCGCTCTCGGTCGATCAAGAACGAGGAGCTCGAATATGCGAGACAGATATGAAATCCCTGAAAATCAACCAGTAAATATAGAAAAGAAACCTATTAGACTGTGAAAGTGTAATATATGCTCAAAATAGCAGAAAAGGCATGAAATTGGGGTCAATAGTATCGAGAAGGGGGTTGGGAAGGAGGGATGGTTGAGACTTTCGACCACTCACATTCCCTATGTTTTGGGATAAAATCTATTTGAAATAGGGATCTAGGGAAAGCTATTGTGCATGTAATCTGATAAAAAAGAAAGGGGGCGTGTGCAAATGAACTAAAATGTAGCAGAAAGAGAACATAGGGAAGAAAGACGGGGTTTGCTTGTTGACCAGTACTGGGGAGTCAGATTTGTGGTCGTTCAAAGATGATGAGCGGCCAGATCGATGGCTATCTTCTGCAAAAGTTGTCTCTTGTGACGGTAGATACAAATCCTTCTCCTGCAGGCGGAGCTCGGAACTCTCGGCTTTGATTCACATCTTGGAATGGTGAGACAGAGGTGAGGAAGGACTTTCGAAGCTCTCGTAGCACTCAAAGGGTTCTCTCGCTCGAAATATCCAAGGCTCTCGCCTCCCAAAATTCCTAACCCAGTGGTGGAACCCTAGAGACCCATTTTGTACGTGGAGAGACTTCCCCTTGAAAATTATTTGAAATTGAGGTTTAATCTGCATGGGAGGACTTTGGGCCAATCCTGGAGCGAGTACGTGCATGATTACGTGTGTCTTGACTCCCTAGAATGGCGATGGTTGTAGAGGGTGATCCCAGAGTCGGAGGAATCATGAAAGTGTGAGTTGATAGATGATTATTAGAAGGGCGCCACCTTGATGGCCGTTCAAGAAAGGTTAGGCGGCCACACACCTACCCAGCCAGAAGATATGGGCGGCCAGGTTTGTGACCACTCAAGGCACCTGTACGGCCAACTATGTGGCCGCCCAGTGCCTTGGGTGGCCAGCTATTTGACCTTCTTCTGGGAGTTTGGCGATCATCTATTCGGACGCTTGAAAAGTGGATTTGGCTTATTATTTCGATAGATTTTGGCCCAGTTGAGTTATTAGATTGAAAATGGGCACTTAATGATTCAATCATCCAGAAAAAAATGTCACTCTTATAATGACTAAAATATGATTCATCGGATGGGCGTCTACAATTACTACTCATTATAGCTCTAGAACGAAAATAATTTTAGAGCATTCACACATTTGCAAATGATTTTCTAATCTATTTTAATTGTCGTCTTCAATCATGTATTGTATTGTATAACAGAAAGCAATTTTGACTTGTACTGTAATGAAAGTACCAAAATAGTTGCGCAAAGGTTGTAGTGGGGAAAAGTTACGCAATTGTTCACCCGAATATATTTTCTTTGATTAATCATAGGCTTGGAGTTTGTTTGATGGTACGTTGTGCATCATCTCTATTGCCCCCAAGTGTACGTCCGAAGAGCATGTGTATTTTGTGGCCCCCCCAATTATTTGTGAGAAGAGTAAGTGCAGACAATAATACCTCTGGATATGCATTAGATAGGTTTTTTCCTTTTGAACCCAGCATGCATCATATAGGTCCCTTTTAGTCCCACCGTCACCCAAAAAAAAAAAAGAATTCAACAAGCATGGCATGCATTCATGCAGGAAGAAAGAGACAATGGTCAAAAGAAGGGTTTGCCAATCGACCTGTCTTGGACTCTGTCCCTCTTTTGTCAATCATCCAAGTTCCTTAATTCCATCATTTTTTTTGTCTACCTTATTCCACTCCGATTCGACAAGTCGAGAGTGTATTTTGCATATGACTATCATGAGTATATTGAGATCTGAAGGTCATTTTCCCCTATCCTGATTTTACTATTACTCCTATTTTAGGTCTTGTATCTCCTTGAGCTAGATTGTGTTCGTCCCCTCAAGTCCTGCAGCACTATGTTAGGGGGTCCCATGCCACCGTAGATACAAGCCCTCTTAGATTAATTTTACTTCCTTCCCTTTTGAGTGACCTCTCTTATCACATTATGCTTATTCATTCCTATGTGAAGCTCAATCTCAGCCCAAGAATCCCCTTGAGCGGGATGTCCTTATTAGGCTTGTTTCTTTACTGAAACACCCATTTATCTGTCTGCTAGGCTCCCTTGCAAAATGGACATTCCCGAGGGGCATTTGTAGACTCCTAATTTTAGACATCCCGTGGACCTTGTCTAGTCACCATGGAAGTGACACTTTTTTCTTGGTTGATTGAGAGCGTGGGGTCTCATCCTTCTCTAGGTGGGCTCCACCTTGTCCCTTCGTGAAATTTTTAAGGTGCTATATATGATTCTCTACATTTTCCACTGATCCTTGGAAAGCCATAGTCTTGGCCACCCATACCCCTGGGCGGCCACAGACCTAGCTGCCTAGCCTTCCCAAGCTGGCCACAGAGCTGGCCACCCAGTCCTCAAGAAGGCCAACCCGATGGCCTCCCATCTCTCCCTGGAAGGCCCTAACCTAGCCGCCCCAGTCCCTAGATGGCCAAACAGCTGGCCGCCCTCACACACCTGGAAGGCCACTAGGCTAGTCGCCCAGGCCCTCAAGAAGGCTATTGACCTGGCCACCCAGCTCCTATAGATGGCCAGAACCTTGGCCGCCTCGTGTCAACCACCTGTCAACTCCACGATCTGCCCACTCCGGGCACGTCCTCCGAAATTGCTCCCACTCTAGGCTGTTTGAGACTCACATATCTTACACGTAATCCATTTTAATGGTTTTTCATCAGGGGAAACCTCCCCACATACATAAAAACCATCATTTGAAACCATCTCACGGGGTGGTGGGGCATTTTGGAGGAGGAGAGGCTACTAGTTCGAAGGAGAGAGGGCTGTAAGCACTAGAGTTACTCTTCCCGACCTTCCCCAAGAACTACTTCTAAAGTTAAGGAGCTCCACTGGGAGAGGGCTTCATCCACGTTGAGGGTGGCCATCGACATGGCCACCCATCATCTTTGATGGCCACATAGTTGGCCGCCTTCTGTTTGTCGATGGACAAACCCCGTCCTTCTTCCTTATTCTCCATTTTGTTGCTCTTTAGCTTGTTTTACTACATTCTTGCATGATAGACTTACCTAGATCCCTTTCTTTAAAGAGATTTTCCTATCCAAAATATAGGGATGTTGGATGGTCAAAAGCCTCAGCCATCCCCCTTCCCGGTACGATAGACCCTATCTGCATGATTTCTTTATTTCTCTGAGCATATACCACATTTTTATAGTCTAATGGTCTGTCTTCTTTTATTTGCTGGTTAATTTGCAGGGACTTCATCATCGACTCGCAGAGCTCCCCGTTCCTGGCCGGCCGAGAGCAAGGACAGGAACCCACATTCTCCCGTTTCTAAGGTATTCATGATCATCCTACTCCTGTGAGGCCCAAGTATAGGTCTCTAGTGATCACACCCATTTTTTATTTTCTAACTCGTGCATTGTAGGCTGCAGTAACAATAGTTCGGAGAGAGGCCATCATCACATGCCCCGACCTAACACTTTTCGGCGCCTACACCAGGGGCGTACCCGGCGATTGAGTATGTTTTCCTTCCCATAGACTGTACTTTGTGGACTAGACTCTATATTTATTTATTAATTAAAAATATAATTTATTTTCTATTATTTAAATAGTTAATCATGTTGTTATTTTCTACATTATTTTAAATTTCAATGTACCTTCACAACACCGAATTAACCCTTCCAAGTCTTCCGGCGTGTGGGTGGTAGGTCAGGATTCAAATGGTATCGGGTGATTCTCGGTATCTAGATCTTAGGTCGTTATAGTACACCCTCGGCTCTGGCAAGCTGACAACTACAAACCTCCACGCTGCACCTCCGAACCTCGAGGAGGAATCGCAACACCTAAAAGACAGGGGTGAGCCTTATCTCATTAGCTTAGTAGGGGTCTCGCAGATCCCCACCAAGAAACAACAATGGTAAATAGCAGTGATAACAGCAATAAAAACAATACAAGAACAATAGGAGTAGCAATAGCAACAATAACAATGGAAGTAACAGTTGTAACGAGAATAGTAACTATGGCATTCGGTGGAACCACGACTCTCTAATCTACTCCTATTCTGGGATGCGAAGAGTTTCGCTTTCCTTGACTTTCTAGATCATTTCATGGACCCAGCTTCTGGCGAGCTCGTTTCTGCATTTCTTCCCATGGGATGTAGCTATTGAGTGGGATAGGCCCGGTAGGGTGAAGAGGAGTGTATTCCTCCAAATTGTTGATGAGTCGCTGCAACCTCTGAAGATGCGTTAGCTCTGCTGGAGATTGCAAGGCGGTCGCTTGTTCGGCCTATTTCTTGGGCCGCCTCTTGAGATTCTTCCTTCTGTTCCTCTCTTGTTTCTTGGCAATGGCCGCCTCTAGGGGAGAAGGAGGAGGAGGAGGCAATAGAACTGACATTGACAGATCCCCGTGGGGATACCGTCGAGCCAATGTGTTTACAGGGTGAGGTCAGCGACTCTTCTTTGCCCGGATCTCAATCTAGGCACCTTTTGATTGTTGTAGTTGGAAGGTGGCATTAATCGCTTGTTCAATGACCTCGAGTGGTAGTTCCTGGTAAGCTAGGATGCTAAGATTGGCGTCCGGGGACGTAGGCGCGGTTTGATGCCTTAACCGCGGTGGCTGTGGGAATCTACCACGAACCGACTGACTTGTACTGGCGTCCAAGGATGTATGCGCGATTTGATGCCTTAATCACGATGGCAACGGAGGCTTCTCCTGTTGAGTTGATGTACCTGTACTGGCGTCCAAAGACGTATGCGCGGTTTGATGCCTTAGCCGCGATGGCAAGGGCTTTTGCTGAGAGGTGGCCCGAGGAGCATGAGCAACATCCTACTTTCTGACCGGACCTCTGTGGTCTGACTGAGGACAGGGTCGAGCGACACTTGACGAAGTCTTGGGGCCTTACTGCCCCTATTGGTTGTCTTGATCTTGCGCGTCGGATGGCCTTTGTGATGGCAGACCCGACTTGCGAACTGTTGGGAGGACCTGGTCTGGTCGTGTCGAAACATCACCCAGCTTTTGTTTTCCCTTCCTATCCTCGGGCATCGGAGACAGAGGTAGGGTAGGGAGAGGGTGAGGAGAGCTTGAGGAGCTCATCGTGGCCTCACCCACTAGGACATCCTCTCAGCCAAGAAGGACTCGGAGGAGTCTAGTAGTGTCTTCTCTGGAAAAGAGTAAAGACTCTAGCTCTTGCCAGGGTCGCCATTGCGCGGCTGGAGTGGCAAGGGTCGACTGACCGGCGTGTGGTGTTGAGGAATCAGGAGAGATCGGGAGAGCAGGAGGATGAATGACGTTGGCCAAGAAGGTACTCGGCTCTGTCTCTTGGCTGACATCTTGGTCCCTGCTCCTCCACAGCCGCTCGAGGGCTTCTCGATTGTCGGTCTGAAACTCGAGCCATTCTGGAGTGTGTTGGTAAGGCAGCCCATGCCCATTTTCCTGGGGAGGATCAGGCTACTCTAGCATACTTTTGGCAGTGCTCAGAGTTTCTTCGACAGCTTGCCACAGTCGAACAAGTGTCATAGAATTCCCCTCAGCATCGATCTGCTCCCACCGGATCAGTTCCTGAATGAGGTACTGGACTTCCTCATAGGACTCAATCATATGGCAGATTTGCGCATGGAAAGGGCAGTACTGGGGGTGGCTAAAGTCCCAATGAGTGTAGTCTACCGGCGGGCCGCGGGGCAAGATTTGCCCCCTCTCGACGAGGACGTCGAAAAGTCACCAGGTTCTTTCTCTGGGGAAGAGGAGGGGTCTGTGATCGTGCCGGGGCCTCCACCCTGGATTCCAGATCGACCGCTCTCTTCGGTTAGCACTGGGCTCCTCTGATTCATCATCAGAGAGAGAAAATGCTGCCATCATGTGGATCACATTAACCAGATGGTGAACCACATGCACTGCTTTGGCTGGTCTGGACCACATATGTGGCTGCGAAGGATCGACGAGACCATTCTTCATTTGAATAAGGCCGTCTCAGATCATCTTTTGTGCCTGGGTCTTGAAGATATAGCAATCTTCGAGGGGGTGACCCAGCATGCGGTGGTATGAGCAATAGTTGGGATCGTCACTTTTCTGAGCTTCGTTTGGCTTGCGGACTTTAGGTAGTTCGACGATCTTCTGGGCCATGCAGAGGTCGAAGAGCATCTTCGTATGTTCCTTCTTGAAAGAGAAGGGCATCTTCATACGCTCTGAGAAGGAGAGACCGACCAGCTTGTCTGCTGGCCTTTTGTCGGAACTACTTGTCTCGACTTCCTTACTGGCTTTAGTGGCGGGAGTGAACTCGACGATGTTCACCTCCTTGCCGGACTGGCGTCTCGCGCTTGCTTACCCTTCGCTGAGGTGTAGCTCAGGTTTTCGGCGAAGAACATTTCTATTTCAGCGACCGCCGAATTGAGCTGGTCAAAGCCCCTGACGTTAGTGCCGAGAAGCTTTTCGCTAACCTCAGCCGCCAAGCCTCGGCAACAGATACTGATGGCATCCTCTTGGATTGGCGGATTGACACACCTCAAGCTGAGGTCTCGCCATTTCTTGATGAAGTCGAGGGCAATCTCCCCCTTCTTCTGTCAAAGAGAGTAGAGCTCGGCTAAGGAGACCTTTCGCTCGGCTGTTTGGAAACGGTCGAGGAACTTCATCTGGAGATCCGCCCAATCAGTAACTGAGTTGGGCTTCAGGTAGGAATACCATTGGAAGGCTGCTCCCGTAAGTGAGGTGGCAAAATAGCAAAGGAGGTAAGACTCATCCAACGCGAGTTTGCCCATGGCCGTAATGTAGTAGGCCAAGTGTTCATGCGGAGACCCATGACCGTCAAATTTCTGCAACTTTGGCGGCTTGGCGTACTCAGGGGGAAGTTTCTTGAGCTGGTGATGCAGCGGGTAGGGGACACTATAGAGGTCCACCGTCGCAATCCTTTCTCCAAACTGGGCAAGCTTGGTCTCAATGATCCACTCGATCATTTGGCGCTGTGCCATGAGGCTTTCTGGCACCGGTGTGTTGGATGGCCGTGGTTGAGCTTCGGCCAAGGGTGTGCTGAACCTAGTTACTGTAGGGGTTTGGACAGCTCTAGCTGAGGTGTTGGTGCCATTTTGCCCACCTGGTGGGACCGGCGTCTCCGTTGAAGGCCCGGTAGGCGACTGAGGGTGGAGGTCACACTCTTGCAACAGGTCTTGTAGGAGGGCCTTCAAGTGCTGGTTCTCCTTCATAAGAGTCTCAAGAGTCACCTCTTGGACTTCATTGGCCGAAGGGTCATTGTTGACTGGCTCCGCATTGACAGGGGTGGCACGATTTTTGATGAAAACTTCCTCCGCTTGCATCGATGCCTGAGGTCCGGTAGAAGTGCCGACGCGACCGACAGGAGCTGGCTGCTGGGCTGGGTGATGCGGCCTCCTGAGTTGAGATCTAGGCTGGTTCAGGTCATCAGTCTGAACCTCAGGCTATTGCCCAGTGGCATAGCATGCGAACACCTTGACCGCATCACTGAGCAGCTGGACCGTCCGCTTCTTCTGAGAGTGCCTCTTGGGGCAGACGGGTGTCCACAGCCTATCAAAGACTGAGGTGTGTTGCAGAGGGGTCCCCGTCACAGTGTCTGCCTAAGGGGAACTCAAGGCTGGATGTCGGTGGGGCCCAGAATGAGCCCGTCTTTGCCTTCGCCTATCTGAGTGAGAGGCACCGAACGGCTGGGCGCCGTCTGATGATGCGGCTGTAAAATCAGTCACGTCTTGCTTGGTGTGACGTCTTAGTACCCGAAAGGGGTTGCTAAGATGTGCCTTCCGGACGACTTGAGCTTCCTCCGGGGTAACCCAGATTCTTCTCAAGTCAGACTGTTGTTCTCCCTTGTTACTGTCTCTTCGACAGAACTTGGGAGCTCGGACGCCAGACCGACGCTGGTGTCTCTAGGCCGCTGCGGGAGCATCTGCTCTTCTGAGTTCCACCTTGTCTTCTCGTGTTTGACGCAGAAGGCTAAAGTGGTTGGTAGTAGGGACCGTGGAGATGATCCGCTCTAGGGGTATGATGGGTTCGCCCCCATCTAGACAAGTCCGCAGATTCCCGACAAGAATGGTCTTGCCGGAGTTACTGGTGGCAGCGGCAGGTCGCTTGCCTTTACGGTCGTGACGGTGCTTCTTCTGGGGAGCCGAAGACGATTCCGCTCCAAGGTGGTAGATCGAGAAAACTCAGCCCGTGACCGCTGGTGACACAAGGCCATCGACTGGCAACACTGGAATCGGTCCCCAAGAGCCGAAGTCCGTAGTGAAAGCCGACGACTGGGTGGCTCGAGTGTAAGCCCTTTCCGAAGCCCATAACAGTGTTGCGGCTGCCGGTAATGATGTGCTTGAACTCAGAGTTGGCACCGCAGAGGGTGCCGGTGACCCAAGGCCTTGAGCCTGGACTGGGGGCTGGCGGGACCGAAAGGTGGGGCATAGGGCCTTCGGTCCATACCGGGGCCGCCACGTCCCATAGAGGCAGACCCGTACTGGAGTCGACATTGTCGAGTTGTAAGGAATGTGCCCCCACGATGGAGCCGAAGGATGCGGGGCCTGATGCGGATCACTTACGCCAGGCGTCGTCTATGGGAGACTCTGGGGTTGCATGCCCGGTCTGTATGTTGAGCAGCCTCGAATCGGGGATTGATGGCCCGAGTGAGGCGGTTGCACTTTAGAAATGCGGGTCAGAAGGCCCGAATAAGGTACTGGGGAGCCCTGCCCCCGGGTCATGAGACCCGTGTGAGGAGCTGGCTCGGATGAGGCTCGGGGCTGACGGCCCGAGTGAGGTGTTAAGGAGCCGGGCATCTTAGAGTGGAAACCCACGATAGATGCCGACTCAACCAAGGCCCCGGGCTAGAGGCCCGAGCGAACTGCAGAGGTAGGGACCGAGACTCGGGGCGCGAAGCTCCTGTCGGGAGCTGGTCGAAACTAGGCCCGGGGGCTGGTGTTAGCCCGGGTGGTAGCTGGTCTAGAGCCCTTACGGGGGCCGACAATGGGAGACCCGAGTCTAACACTAGGTCTAGCTGCGGAGACTGGCGGCGGGTGTGGCACGTTGACGGCTCCAAAAGAGACGGGAGCTGAGGGTGGCGGTGGAGCCGCCACAGGGACCATACCCAAGAAGTAGGGCGATCCAATGACCGGGGTGAAACTACCGAAAGCAATCGGTACTGCCAAGTAGCCCACCCACGCATGGGTGGCGATGACAATGGGACCGTAGGTGACGGCCGCCATAACTGTTGATGCGCCGGACGAGTAGGGGCGATGGCTGTTGACGGTCATCGAACGTGATCCGGCAAATGGAAGGTGAACCAGAAGCTGCTGGGAAGTGCGAGCAGGTGCTCTTCTTATACCTCTCCTGCAAGGACAGGAAAAGGGCACCAGGACTTCAGGGCTGGCACAGGCTTTCGCTTCAGTAGAAAGAAGGAAGGTGGGAGATGTCCCACCAAGCGTGCCATCCTTTTGTTCGCGCGCGGCGGGTTTGCCGGCGCGGTGTGTGCAGTGACCGAAGTGAGGGGTAGGATATAACTACGGGAGAGATGCCAGAATATAGTGTGCTTCGGGCACCCCCTCTCATGGCCATATCTACCTGTAGGGCCCTTTTAGGTTTTCGCCACAGTCGGGTTATGGCCATTTTTGCCGCTGTCCAGGGTATCTGAACAAGACTGGTGGGGCACCTCTATTTTAAGCCCCTTTCTTCTTTTTTTTTGAAAGGAAATAACGAGCCAGTGGATGGCGCTTTATTCTGACTATTTGGTTCGTTTGTGCGATAGCAACATGTATCTATAGGGTAGGGCATGACGCCTTGCGCCGAGAAGGTTCATTTGTTGACAAGAGGATGATGTCAATGCAAGGAAGAAAGTTTATTCGTCGATTCGGATGTAAGGTCCGTAATGGCGATAACATGGATACATCGGTTAGGGCATAAAGCCTTGCACTGAAACTGTGTATTCACAGACATGGGGATAATGCCAGTGCAAAGGAAATGGTTTATGCATCGATGCGAACGTAAGGTCTAACATGGTGATGATGTGCAGGCGTCGGCTAGGGCTTGAAGCCTTGCACTGACATTGTGCATTCGTAGGCGTAGGGATAACGCCAGTGTAAAGGAGATGGCTTATGCACCGATGTGGACGTAATGTCCAACGTGGTGATGATGTGTAGACATCGGCTAGGGCTTAAAGCCTTGCACTGACATTGTGCCCTCGCAGGCGTGGGGATAACGCCAGTGCAAAGGAAGTGGCTTATGCACCAATGCGGGCATAAGGTCCAACATGGTGATGATGTGTAAAGTGGTAGCCCAGTAGGACTATGTAGGGTTTTCAAAGAGGCCTGAGATTAGTGCACACTGGGGAGGTTTTTGCAATCGTGAGCCAATGGCCTCGGAATTGGTTTGAATTGGGTGGGTATTTTGGAGAGCTCGGCTAGGGCGTAGTGCCACTAGACCAAGGTAGATTTTTGTCATTCTTTAAACGTCAGCAAGGCTGCATAGTACAGCTTCAAATGTTTCCTATTGAGAGGGGAGAACTTAACTATCCCTTTGTGGTCTACGAGAATGTATGCACCACCTTCATAGACTCAGTGGATGACAAATGGTCCAACCTAGTTTTCAACCAACTACCCTTTGGGGTTAGAGGCTATTACTTCTCTTCTTTTCACCATCACTAGGTCACATTTCTTGAATTCTCACCCTTTGACGAACTTGCCAAAAGCACGGGCCATTTAGGCTTGGTATAGTTGAATGTTTTGTTGCGCCCGGAGGTGTCTTCCTTCGAGCTCGGCAAGCTCTTCTAGTCTTCTTTCTATATTCATCTGTTCACCGTTTGTCAACCCGTGTTATATAGCAACTCGCAGTGACGGCACTTCCAGATCTATCGGCAGCACTGCTTCTGATCTGTAAACCAGGGAGAATGGTGAACAGCCGGTTGGGATTTTATAGACTGTACAATAAACCCATAGTACTTCATACATTTTCTCTTCACAGTCCCTCTTGCTAGAGTTGATGGTCTTGGCTAGTAGGGTGCAGAGGGTCTTGTTGAATGACTCTGCAAGTCCATTGGCCTGTGGATTATAGGGGGATGCTATCCTCCAATCAATTTTGTACTTGTCAGCTAGCCTGTATATCTTCTAGTTTCTGAAATGGCTGCCGTTGTCAGAAATAATTCGGTTGGGGACCCCGAACCGGAATATTATGTTCTAACGGAAGAACCTGGCAACCAGCTCCCCTGTCACTTGTCTTAGTGCCATGGCCTCCACCCATCTGGAGAAGTAGTCTGTGGCTGCTAAAATATATTTGCACCCTGACGAAGATGCTGGCAAAGTTCCCGCCACATCCGTGTGCCATTGGGCAAATAGCCAACTTGGGATAGTAGGGTGCAGTGGCACCGGTGGCCTTCTGGGCACGGTGGCGTATTCTTGGCACTTCCGGCAAGACTTAGCAAACTTACAACAGTCATCGAATATAGTAGGCCAATAGTAGCCCAACTTCTTTATCTCAATTTTTAACTTCGGCCTGACCCGGTGCGCCCGGGCTGACCCGATATGAACTTCTTTCATCACCTGCCATGCTTCTGCTATAGACAACCAACGAAGTAGAATCTTCTTTTGGGCATCTGTCATTATTCGGAACAAAGTTTCATTTCTCATCTTATAAGAATCCTTGATTCTGAGCAATTTCATTCTTTGTTCTTTCTCTTTTGGGAGTTGTTGGCACTAGAACCAGCGTAGGAGATGACCCTGCCAATCAGGATGTTGGATTTCCTCCATAGCCACCACTTCACTTTCTTATTCATTGGGTAGGACCTCGGTCACACTGGGGACCTGATGTCTATTAATCACTGTTATATTTAGACTCAGGTCTGGCGGGACTGCCAGGGAGTTGGCCAGCTTTGCGAGGACATCTACCTGAGCATTTTGTCCTCGATTGATGTGTCTTACTTTGATGGAGTAAAATTTCACCATCAGGTGTAGTGTCAATTAGTGGTAAGGGAGAAGTTTGTGCTTCTACACATTGAATTCTCCTTCCAATTGTTTTACAACTAGCATGGAGTCCCTAAAAGTCCCAAGCATTCAAATTTTCATGGACAGAGTAATTTGTAACCCGATAATCAAGGCTTCATACTCAACCTCGTGGTTGGTGCAGGGCTTGTTTATTGAACCCGGGGACAGGAAGTCTATGTCAAAACACAATTGCATTTTACTTGGGATCTATGCCTGTAATTGCTTGCTTTTCCTCTGTTCCTCACTGTATGTGGCGTGATGTTTGGACTGTGTGGTACCATCTTGCCACTCTCTGAAGGTCATATGTGCCACTCTAGCCTTATTTGGCATTCACCGAGTTAAAAAGACATAACGGATGGAATTTGGATGGAGGTTTGAGACCTGTGGAGCTAACACAGTAGATTCTTATAGATGGAGCATAAATGACTGAATCAATAATATAAGATACATGCTAGGAACAAACAAATAGGAGTTGATGTGAAGATTTAATGTGTATGGCTAATGAAATATACATATCCCAGAAAAAGAATAATACAAAATAATTGGTTCTAAATTAGTCGAGAGTGAAAGGCAAACTCTGAATGGCCACTTCTAGTGTCTTTATTAAACTCCAGAACTAACTGACTTAGCTTGCAACCTGTCACTCACGCAAAATAGATGTGCTACAGTGATTTGGGGGGGGGGGGAGTGGGTAGTACCACTGAAGTATATAAAGAAAAGAGAATGTACAAGTCAAGTCAGTCACAGCCCCAAAACATGTTAACTCCCAGACAACCTATACAAGAGAAGGCCACACAAAGAACGCGTGGATCAACCTAACCCCCCAAAAAATAAAAAAGAGAAGTAAGGGAATTCACATTACAAAGAATAGTAGCCCATTCCCTTACTTTATCACAAACAAAAGAAACAACAGAGTCCTCGGCGCGAGAAACTCTCTTAAAAATCTGACTCCCCACAATATCCACAGGGTGGCGTGAAGGATAAGTCACCACACTTTCCTGTCATTTCTGGGGGGTCAAGGCCTATCCCAATGCACAAGTAGATGATGAACTTCACTGTGCTGACCGATGACACCGTGGGTCCTCCTAGCCAGCTCCCTCCACACCACCTGTGAATAGGAACAACTTACAAACTGGTGGTCAAGGGTCTTGTCATCCTCACCACAAAGAATGCAGGTCGGTTGAATGTCTGGAAGAAATCGGGACAACTTGTCTTGCGTTGGTAGTCTCTCATGAGCGATCCTCCAGGCCAATAGTTGCACCTTCAACGGGCTCTTCAATCACCACACCTGAACACCTCCGTCTGAAATGACATGATACGCTGATCTAATTGAAAAGGACCCTTCTTTCTCCCTCCTTCAAACCCACTTATCCTCTGTCATTAGGATGAAAAGGTAAGAGGAAATAAAGAAGGTCTTGAAGCTGCACCACCTCCTCCTGCTTGAGGTCCCTCCTGAAGATCAGTACCCAAGCACCTCCAAGCAATAGGGAGTCAAATGCCTGAGAGACTGATCCCATGGGGTTCGCTATAATCGCAAAGAGGCTAGGGAATAAAGCCTCCAAAGTAAAGTTTTCACATCATCTGTCCTTCCAGAAAAGGCTCTTGTCACTCTTTCCTAGACGGACTCGGACTTCGGGGATGATAACATTCCTGCAAGAAAGGATATCCCGCCATAGAGGAGAAGACCTGCGAATAGAAGGAGCCAAGTCCCATACTCTCCTCATGATGAAGTACCTCTGCCTGATCAGTTGAGACCACAATCTCTCCTCTGTAGGTGTGGCCCCTACTGGAGTCAATGTTCCTGAGAAAAGGCCCCCAACTGAAAGCCAAGAGGATGACACACGGCCTTCTACTCGTCTTTGTTCTGGGGAAGAATCTCCCGCTCGTGCGAACGTCTCTAGTAAGTGAAAGAAAATTTCATTTCAAATCTCAATTTCGACATGTTTACACAATGTTATAAACGTGCCCCCTTTTTTTTTGATGCAGCTCCTCCTGAAGTTCGAGCTGCAATGAGTTTTTTCCCCCGTCCGGGGAATGCCTTTGCAGAGGCGGGATTGAATTTCGATGAATCCATCCTTGATGTTAGCCTAGGCATAGAGGGCTTGGATCCTTCCGCCGATGATTATACACCGGTGACTGCCGCCTCTCCTGTGCCTGATATAGAGGGAACCCCTGCTGTCCAGGTTTTAGGTAAAAGTTTCTTATGTCCATCCCTTTCCTTCTCCTTTAGTGCATGGGAGATGGCGTATATGTTGATTAATATAATATTGCCTGTTGCAGGGGATCCCAGGGTCCAACTGTCTCTCCCCGTTATTGAAGAAGGGGGTGAGTCCTCTTCCAACAAGGAGGGCTCTTCATCCTCTAGGTCTTCAAGCGGGGGAAGTTCTAGCACTCCGCCGAGTACAGGGATTTCTAGTTCTTCCTCCAGCGAGGAATCCTCGTCCCCATCGAGCTCTTCTGAGGATGGAGAGATAAGGATGACCCCATGTAATTTTAGGAGTCTATTATCTTCATATTTTATTTGTGACTCCCTTACTTATCTTGTCACTCATTATGCAGCTGCCAAGTCGGTCTCCTCTCTGGACGAGCTCTCAAAACTCATTGAATCCGGGCCACTTGTGGATTGCCAGACTATAGTGGAGCTTTGAGAGTCCTGGAGCCCGAGACGATAGCTAATAAAAATCACCCGGAACCGGGGGTGCCTGATGGAGCAACACCACCATTGGCCCTAGGGTTATTGACAGGTTCTGCTAGGGAGGTCGGCGAAGGAGTCAGGGGGATAGATTCCTTACTTCTTGTTCTACTTTCCCCTTGAATTCAGTGCAGATTAGTGCGCGTTTGAGTGAGTTTCTAATTTTCAGAGAGTTATAGCATGTTTTGGGGTGTACGATGGAATCACCATTCCAGGTGATATTTCTCGCGTTATATGGTTTCATTTGAATCCCTGGCATGTTCAAATGCCATTCCCACCAGTTTGACTGGATTTGGTCATGATTTGGGGTCGGTAGGAGTCTAGTTACTCTCGTGAGTCGTTTTGGGTCGATTTGAGGAAATCGCTCGTTTGATCGTCGTTTTGTGATTTGTTGGCCCCTTCCGGCTTGTGGAAGGTTGCTATTGTGATTTTGGATGTTTCCCCGATGTTTTGGAGATGATTGGGACGTGGAACGATATTTTCCACGGATTTTAGTGTTTTCCTGGTTCAGTGTTTTAACGCGGAACTCTCAGGGGACACGTTCTCAGAAGAGACACACTATGTCGTGTGGTCGCATTCATCTAAGAAGATGAATAGTTGGACGGTTGGGAACGCGTCCCATGTGATGGGCATGATCCTTTTTTAACGTGACCCAAGTAAGCACCGTGTTACCGTTATCACGACCCAGGTGATGGCCGCGACTATCGTGTTATCGCGCTCGAGGTTCTGGCCGCATCTATTATCGCGACCAAGGCATGCATCGTGTTAATGCGTTGATGTGCTATGTGTGTTGGACGCATTATGGTGATATCGCGGCCCTCTGTAGGGGCGCGTTAATCATCACAATGAAAGCTATAGGTGTGTTAATATCTTCTATTTTCTGTGTATTATTCGAGTTGTCTCGGGCTCTAGTGAACCTAGGATTCAATGCCTTGTTGGTATTTGACTCGACAGATATGCCTTGGGTGTTCTGTGAGAGTCATATATATGTCTCAAGGGATCTCGGAAGAGTGGCTTTATCTCAAGCTTTGTTCGATGTTTCTTTCGTGTTGGTTGGCTTGGCTTTGACCCCTTCGTTAGCCCATTGTACATGGATGTCGTGGATGTCCTATGAGGGCTGTGACCATGTTATAGGGTGATCAAATGTACAATTGTATCGGCCAGTGTTTTGTGTATTTCGAGAGTCATTATAGTTTCTGGTCAACCCGGTTGTGACCTAGTGGTTGACACGTGACCTCGTTAGTGTCTTAGTTATCCTGTATGGATCGAGACTGTAGTTTTGGATGCTTGGAGATATCATCTTACCTCGATTTGCATGCCTATGTGGTTTGAGGGCTATGATGTTCCCTCATGATCCGTGATTTGTGTTATATGGAATCGAGAGTCCTATGTGCAGCCTAGGGGTTGAGGACTTGTGTTTGATCATGATTTTGGATTAGGGACTAGGCTGATTAACGATATGATGCCGTAATGTGCGATGATCTTGACCCGAGTCGTGTGACTCAAGGATCATTGTGTGTAGGTCTAGTGGTCTATCCTGAGTCTGGCGATAGTTCTATGTACTGCCTTGTGCTTCATAGTATGTGTGACAGGTACGTGTTAGCCTGTCTATACTTCGATATTTCTGTTTTGAGTCTCTGTGTCTAGTGAGCCTCCACTAGTCGTAGTCTGACGACACTTCAGCGTGTCGACCCACCTGGGAGTGGTGGCGGGGCAAATTCCTGAGAGATGATTTTTAGGCTAGTTTTCGTAGGCCCCCTTACTTTGAAGTAGCGTCCTACTGGGGGGAAAAATTAGCTAGAGACCTGGCTCAAGGCATTAGGCTTGTGTGTGCACATGTGGTCAGGGGCATTTGGACGACCGTCGATGGGCGTGACCTTGACTAGTCACTCGTTACTGTTGTTACTTGTACTTGGTACAATGTCTCATTCACCTTGTTCGAGGCGAGTGTGAGACGCTTGAGGCGTAGTGTAAGACGTCAGTGGATGCATCTGGCTTTGCTTCTAGTGAGGAGGCACTTCTGTCACATGACACGTGACTTATGGCTTTTGTGACCAATTCTCTGTCATTGTTGATGTAGTGCTTCAGGTAGCCTGTCTCTGGCTTCTTCGTGGCTTGTGTAGCGTACACGACGGTGAGGTTGTGTGTGCACAGGTGTTTTGGGTGGTCTGTTTCCCCACGTCTGAAAGGTCGTGATGTGAAGCCTATACGTCTATTGTCGCAGGACGTGTTCTGACAATGTAATCAGAGTTTCCTAGTGTCAGTTTGGTGATTCCTGACTATGTGTCTAGGAATCCATATTCTTACCGATTAGGAGCAGTTTAAATGTCATGCCCCGAGCGCAGAAGGAACCCGGTATGCGTGACGAGTTATATCACTCATGTCAATCAGAGCATAAGTGTATTCGACACAAAGATAGAGTGTGCACAAATAGAGATAACCAAGTCCTTTGTTCATCATAACTTCAAAGTATTTCTATCACAAACTTCCAATAGAGGAATGAAACCTACTCCTGACTCAATAAAATAAAATTACAATGATTGACTCCAGAAAATAGGAAAAACATGACTAAGTAATGACACTGATTGTTGGAATGACTCTATACTCTGCACTCTTGTCCATCCCTATCCGAATGAACTTCGTCATGGGGCAATTGAATGGCCAGCCGATAAGTAGAATTTTGATTGACTCGGGGGAAGCAGTAAACATTCTCCCCTATCAGGTATATTAGAAATATTATTTTGATGTATACCTGATTGAGTGGGACATGAGAATCACTAGTTTTAATCAGAAGTTTGAAGTCCCTAGGCATGGCAGAGTTCGAGCTCTCACTCAGTGACTTCACCACTAAAGTGCAATTCTACGTGATAAACTCCAACACATCGTACAAGGCACTGCTGGGCAGACCATGGCTACACCTGAATCAGGTGGTGGCATCCACTCTCCACCAATACATAAAATACCCTCAAAACGGGAAGCAAGAAAGGGTATTCACTGACCTGCACCCCTTTGAGGTGTTCAAATGCTAGCTATTGGATGCATCTATGTATCTAGTGAAGCTGAAGAAGCCTACCCCTCTTGCTCAAGACAAGGGGAAGGAGAAATTAGAATTTGATGACTAGTTCCCTCCATCGTCGCATGATTACGTAGCTCCCCGAGTGGTGTCACTCATATCTGGGAAAGAAGGGGAGCTCAGGGCAATTCAGTCCAGCATTTATCCTAAGCCGGAGGCATGAGAGCTCGAAGAATTACTCGGGGATGTTAAGGTCCTACCAGGGATCATCAAGCCCATAGTAAATGCAGATTGCCAAATAGTCAAATTATTGAAAACCCTGGTTGTTCCTAATCCCGAGGGCCAACCTACGATATTTTGTCCGGCCAAGGAGCAACTAGCAAAAGAGGATGATGATTGCTGGTTCCCCGAAGAGATGCATGATCCACCCATCCCAATTATGTGACTCCCGCATATAATCGACCGCACGATCAAGCTGGCCAGAAAGCAGCAGATCTCCTTCTGTCAGCCCTCCAGTCAGAAGAAAATGTTCAAAGAATTATGGTATCCAACAAATATGGACAGAAGGTTGCTAAAGATTACTCAGCACCCGGGGTTGAGCTTCTCCGTAGAAGATTTTCATGAAGTCGACATGCTCTCTACAAACACTTTAACAAGTGAAGGCTCCCTAGGGGCAATCTATGATGAATACGTGAGGGACTATGAAATAACAGAGCCATCCGTTGAATTGAAAAGCTCATGCCCATCTCGGCCGTGGGCACACTATGATAATGGAGTTGTTACTCCGTGCCGATGTTGGGAGTCCATCTCTGTAGAAGCAACTAGAATTGCCAACTATGACTCACAAGAGTCAAAGGATGAAGAAAATCATCCCGCTCTTAAGGGCACTTCGCCTATGAGTTAGCATCTAAGGTGCACCGAATCTACACCACCAACACCAGGGTTGCTTCTCCAGCACACTCAATAGCCCACTAGCTCAGATGGAGGCAAAGCTAAAATCTCATTGCCAGGTAAAATAATACAAGAATGCATCTACGATGTCCTTGAAGTTGAAGAAGACGACGAGGGCTTCATAAACTTACAGCTGGTTCCTGTGGAAATAAAAGACGGCGGCCAAGCCACAATTGACAATTTGTCAAAATAAACCTCAGCACAAAGGATGATCTTAGGCTGACCTTTCTCAGCACCCTTTTATCACTCAAAGAGAGGGGATTGTATATGAAGCTACTCCAAGAATTCCAAGATTGCTTTGCCTAGAATTATAAGAAAATGCTAGGCCTCAACCCTGTAGTTGCTCAACACATTCTGGCCATCGACCCTGACGTCGAACTAGTGAAGTAATCACCTCAAAGAATGAGGCCAGAATTAATAAGTCAAACCTACAAGGAGGTCGACAAGCTCATAGATGTTGACTTCGTGGTAAAAAATCAATACACCACCTGGCTGGCCAACATCGTGCCTATCAAGAAGAAGAATAGCCAAATCAGGATTTATGTGGATTTTTGAGATCTAAAAAAAGCTTGTTCGAAGGATGGTGCCAATCACCGAAGTCATGATCGATGTCACTATCGGCCACGAGGCCTTGTCATTTATGGAAGGATCATCTAGCTACAATTAAATTTGATAGCTGAGCATGGCAGAATCCACACAGCCTTCTGGTCACCAAAAGGGATATTCCATTACAAACGGATGCCCTTTCACCTTAAAAATGTTGGCACCACTTATCAAAGGGCGATGATAAAAATATTTGATGAGTTGCTCTATGACAAAGTCAAATGCTATATTGATGACATAGCCATCAAAACAAAGAAGAGGGAGGATCACCTGGCGGACCTCAGAATTATATTTGAAAGGCTATGGCCGCATGAGCTGAAGATGAACCTGATGAAGTGCTCTTTTGGCATCTTAAGCAGAAAGTTCCTTGGCTTCGTCGTCAGATACAAGGGAATGGAAATAGACCCTGCCAAGATCAAATCTATTCAGGAGCTGCCTCCTCCATGAAACTTGATGGAACTATGGTCAATGCAAGGCTAATTAGCCTACATCCATAGGTTCATCTCATACTTGTCTGGGCGATGTCAGCTATTCCATAAGTTAATGATGAATGATACCTCATTCCCTTCGGGCAAAGAATGCCAAAATGCTCTTGACCAACTAAAAGAATACTTGAAGACCTCACTAGTGTTGGGGGCACCTGTCAAAGGGCGGCCGCTAATCGATTTTTTATGATTTTTTATGATTTTTTTGAATTACTTGAATGGGTTTCGGCCGGTTTCTGCTGAAACTGGGTTTGAAATTGAAACTGCCATCCTTGTTGCCTCGCCTCATTGCCAAGGCAAGGACCTCAAGCACCTTTGATAACATAAGAACACATTGAACTTATTCATGTGTTAGTATAATCCTCTACATGTGGACCAACTATTGTTACAATGAAGAACATGGGGATTTGGCTGACATTTTTTATAGCTTTTTTTAGAGCAGCTCTTTTGAATTTTGCCTCAACTTCCTGTTCCTTGATTTAAAATTTTTCTTTGTATTTGACCTGATGGCTGTGAGCTGGAGGTTCTAAGATGCTACTTAATATTGTTTTTCATCATTGCATCAGTTATTATTGCTTGCAGCATACTGTGTCTCCATCCTAGCTTCATTAAGGTTTCCCTTTTGTAGAAATTTCATACTTTGATGTTCCCTTTGTGGTATATGCTTTTCAATGTAGAAAGGAAAACAAACGAGGTGGGCATGCTTTTTAAATGGTCTGCCTGCATTGTTTATAATGGAGGTGAAATATGCTTCTTCCAGAAAGTCTCCAAATAAACTGTTGCATTTTGTTTGACAATGCTTCCCACATTATTTATTTATTTAAAAAAGTTCCAAACATAAATCATGCATGGAAGGCGCAAATATATTAATTGGGAATAATAAAAATGTTCAGAACTGGATGCATCACTGAAAAAGGTTAAACCAAGACTTTGATAGGATATGCTTAAAGACAAAATTTATACTTTGTTCTTTATGCAAAATAAAAGTTGATTTTCAGTGTGATTACTTTGTGATTATGTGAAATTTCTCTCTAATAGTCAGTGATAATGCATGCCATGTTCATTATTTGTGGACTTAAATACAGTTTATTTTTAATGTCAACAAAATATCATGTTATCATATACTATCATACTTCACTACATGTCTATGACATGTGAGTAAATGGACTTGCAGGTAGCAGAAATGCTCGGATTTCATGCATGCATAAAGTCATGCTTGGAGTACCTGGAGGCAATCCCATGGGTGGAAGAAGAGGAAGAAAATGTGGTCTCATCTGTCCGACATCTTCGGTGCGATAATTTTGGAGTGAGCCCAATACTGAAAAGGGTATCTTCAGATATTCCAAACACTCCAAATGGCACACTTAGTCACATAATAAACTTGGTTCTTAAGAGCAATGAGGAGAGAGGTCGGCGTGAAATGAAATCCTTAGTGCTAAAGCTTCTAAAGGAAAATAACATTCTGGTCAATGGTTCTGTAGACGTATGTGGCAAGACATTGTATAATTCATCTCGGGGCTGCTTAGACTCATTATTGCTCCATTTCAGGCAAGCTGCTGAACCAGGGTTTGCAGATAAACCGTTGGAAAAGAAAGATCCAGTTATACGGCAGATAGCCCTGGAGGCGGACAATCTACTCTGGCTAGTTGAGATTATGGCTGATAGACATGTGGCAGATGAATTTGTTATGATGTGGGCAGGTCTGGATGAACTGGTTGCAGTGCATCAAAAGCTACCAATTGCATCTCGTCATCTAGTTAGTTGTGTAACAGCCAGACTTTTTGTTGGAATAGGAAGAGGCGAGATGCTTCCATCAAAGGACACCCGCCAACTGTTATTACAATTATGGTTGCAACCATTAATTGATGATTACAATTGGTTACTGCATAGCTGCAGATCATTTGACCGGAAGGTGGTGGAGGAAGGGATTGGGCGAACAATTTTGACTCTTTCTTTGGAAGATCAGCAGAGTATTCTTCTCTCATGGCTGGGTAGTTTCTTAAAAGTTGGTGATAGCTGCCCAAATCTTCAGAGAGCTTTTGAGGTCTGGTGGAGGAGAACTTTCATAAGACCATATATGGAACATCAAGGAAATGTACCGCCGTCAGATAAAATCAGAGGCTCACCATAAAAGAACTGATCTAGCTCTCTCTCATAAAGAGAGAATTGAGTTTGGGGAAAGACCTGATGCTAGTCCAGGATTAATTGGGTGAACTGGACTGGAGAGGAAGCATGTGCTGATTTTCTTCTCTTGTACACGGCTGCATTACACAAGATTTTGGTAATGGATAAAAGATTTACTGAGTGTAATTTGTGGCATGTTTCAATGAAAGTAATTGATTGTTACTGGTGCTATAACTTCTGGGAACTACATGGGTGTATTAAGTGTATGCCTTCATTCTGCAAGAATGAAACCAGAAAACCTTGACTAGCATCAAGTTGTGCGGTATGCTTGTCCTTGCCCTCTGTATTTGCCAAAATTTGTCTAGATCTAGTCTTCCATTACATATCTCTGCATGTGATATATCTCTGTTCATTCAATGGATAAAGTATGATATATACAGCTGTATTATATGTGATGAGTGCAATTTTTATCTTAGTCACTGGAGTTGAGTTTTCCTAATAACATTTATTACTTTTTTTGATGTTCTGGATATTGTAAGCGAGAAAGCATCTCTTATGAACTAGCTGCCGAGTGCAGTTGGTTGGCCACCCTCCCCCATTTGGGGGAGGTCCCTGGTTTGAACCCTGCTATTTCGTCCGTCTTGTAAAGACCACAACACGCATTTCCTTTAGTAACAATCAATGAGCCTGTAGTCAATTTTCATTTTTCTTGACTAAATCGGTGCTCAAAACCTTGTTTAACTAGAGCAATGCTAGAGAGAAGATTGAGATGCAAATTAGGAACATGTCGCACATCTTTCAAAGTCAGTGCATACCCAGCATTTGTTTGCAACCACACATCACCAATGCCAACAATCTTAGAATAGCTAGTGTTACCCATTTTCACATTTCCAAGGTCTCCTGCCTTATAAGATGTAAAGAGCTACCTCCTAGAAGTAGCATGATAGGAAGCGCCAGTGTCTGCTATCCACTCTGACTCATGGCCAGTAAAATGCAAACAAGTGTCTCCTTCAATTGTAAGAATGACATTATCACCCTCTGACAATGTAGTTGTGGTGTTCTGACCATCCTCTGTCTTCATCTGATTTTTATCATTTTACTCTTTCATCTCTCTCTTCCAAACTCTGTAGTTCCTCTTTAGGTGGCCTTCCTTTCCACAATGAAAGTAAGCTCTACTCTTGGACGTTGACCTGCCTTTGAAGTTGCTTTGACCCCTTGATTGTTCATTCTGCCTTGTCCTACTCCTCCCCCTGTTCTCTGTGACAAGAGCTTGCGAATTATCTGGTCTAGTCGATTTCCTTCTTGTTTCTTCGTTGGACAAGCTAGTTGTAACTAAACTCATAGATAACACACCATTAGGAGCAGAATTACTAACTGACACAACCGAGGTTACCCAACTATCTGGCAAGGATCCCAAAAGTAACAAGGCTTGGAGGTCATCTTCCAAGGTCATTTTCATTGTATCTAACTGATTCACCAAACTCTGGAACTCATTCAGATGCTCTGCAACTGTCATGCCCCGAGCGCAGAAAGAACCCGGAGTGTGTGACAAGTTTATATCGATCATGTCAATCAGAGTGAGAGGAATTTGACATATAGACCGAGTGCGCATAGAGATATAATAACCAAATCCACTTCATTCATTAAGAATCCCAAAGTACAACTATCATTACATAATTCACTTTGACTCCTAGTGCTATTCTAATGATGACTAGACTCAATAAAGAGAAAAGGTATAATAATGACTCAATAAAAGTGAAAGACTCGATGCAGATGATCTTGGACGGCTTCTAATCTCTTCACTCGTGGTCATCCCCGTCCGATGGTGACTCGCTATCGGAATTACCTAAAAAATAGGAGAAAATACTTGATGAGAGAACGCTCAGTAGGAATTATATCTCTAGACTAGGCATTTATTTAAGTAATTAACCAATTAATCTATGGTGGCATGCTCATGTATGCAAGATAGCAAGAGGTAATGAATGAAGATGGTGAATATCAAGAAGTAGCTAAACAAATATTTCACAAGATTCAAGTATCAAGCACTAAGTCATCAAGTCAAGTCATGAGATATTGGTTATTTAATTCAAGCAAGTAAATACCCATTCCGGGTCACGCAAGTCATGTCATGTCATGTATCAGGTCAAGTACTTATAGAGATTGTGGAATGTCATAAATCTTGCTAGTCATGCACTTCGGTGCAATGCCACACCATGATCGTTCAACTCTCATGGGTACAAGTACTTTTGGGTGCTCCTCCCAGGACCAGATCGGGCCCTATATAGGTATTGGGTCATGTATATTTTTGACATCTACTATAGTTTATAGCCAATAGAGTTTCAAGGAAGTAAGCTTATTGAAGGAATATTAGGGTAGACTTATGGAATAAATATTCCAAGGATTGAATTAGTCGTAGGGAAACTTCACGTAAAAATCCGGGACATGCACAAAAATCTGGGAAATTTATGCCCATTCCGGTCACCGCGAAAACTAAATTGCCGTCCACCTTGGTGGTCGCTCATTTTGTGAACAGTGAAAGGCACGAAAGAATTGGCGTCGTACGGGTCAGACGCTCATTCTTATTTGGCGTCAACTACTCTAGACGCTAATTCCAGATAGTGGCTTGACTCTCATATAAATGCCAGAATAGCGTGCCATGAGTGCTGGTTTGTCATGTTTCTTAAGAGTGACATGACTAGAACTTATGTGCAAGATTTTTAGGGTACAACCAACTTGGCTATCTTGAGGGAATCCAATGCTAGGGGAGATTTATGGAGGCCTCAATGAAGAAAGAATCAGTCCAAAGGAAGGAATATCCTGTGGAGGGTCCAATTATTACTGAGAGTTGAGGGGTAAGCGTAAAACAACATGAATCAGGGGACTAGATCTAGGACTAAGATCATAGTGCCAATAATACGCTGAAAATGTCGGTACCTGGAAGAATTGGCATCATACCTAGAAGGCACTATTTCAAGAATAGGCATCTTCTATAGCAGACGTTCATTCTTATTATAATTTTAAATTATCGATAATTCTTTTATTCATAGTAACTTTCTTAAGATTTTGCATCTGTCTGAAGAGACATTTTTTCTTTAAATTTTATAAGTTTTTGATCAATTTCTGCGATGGGCGTCTACTTACAATGACGTTGATTACTTAAACTTGAATTTTTAAATAAAAAATTTAGGAATAGGTGTCAACACTATCGGACGCACATTCCTTAAAAAAGAAGAAAAAAAAGAGGGGAAGAAGAGAAAGTTAAAACATTAGAGTGGACATTAGTATTCAAGAACAACAATAAGCCTTCCAGTTCCATCAACTCATGAATAGTTACTATCATTCATCCACAAAATTGGAGCCCGAGACAAGCCCTCTAGGTAACGAACGTTGAAAAAAGAAGAAAAGAGAACGATAATGTACAAAGAACAATCTCATAGATGGCAAGGCTTCCTCTTCATCAAGTCTGCAATTCAATATTGCTTGGTGGCAATGGCATCTCGGACCCCAAGCGCGGCTCCATAAGAGAACTCTCCTCAGCCTATGCTTGCTGCTCTCCTTTGGCACTTGACTCCGTGGCGGCCAACAACTCTTCAATTTTGTTCAACAAGGATTGTAGTGTTCCTTGAAGCACAGCAACCTTCTTTCTGTTCTCAGCTTTTGCCACCACAAAGGAACCCCATCGGCCCCGGACCTCCTCAATCTTGAAGTCTAGCTCCTCGGCCTCGCCGGACAAGACAGAAATTTCTTCTTTGAGCTTCTGAATGTCCATGCAATAGGCCTCTCATTCCGATGACTTATGCAGGCAGTCGACTTCATTCTAGATATCATCAACTACAGTCATCCCAAGCTCCCTCGGCATCCCCATCATGTAACAGGCCAGCATGTCCCTCGTAAGGGAATCCCGCACAGCTTCGATGGATGGAGGTGTCTCCTGCAGCACCGTAACCCGAATAGTGCCAACAAGTCCTCGAACACTGCATCTTCCCCTGCAAGTGGTGCACACTGAGGGCTGTCCGGTCACTCAACCCCATGCTCCAAAAAATCATCGGTATTGATTGGAGCAACTTCTAGCTCCACTCTCCCTGACAAGGTAACCTCTGGTAAAACTGCAAAGATAAAAAAAGGGGGGAAAGGGGAAAATTGTAAACTGTGAGTTTGGCTTCCACAATGCAAAAATGATATCCTCCAAGACGAAAGAAGCATCTCTTCTTTATACCTGAGGAAGCAACCACCACCTCTAAATTATCACCTCTAGAGTGAGAGCCAATCATGCCAGCTGAACCTAGAAGAAGAAGTTGCAAGTCAGCCATAAGCAAAAATGATAAAAGGGATCAATTAAGTGAGAACGGAGCTACCTGAGGCTATAAGTACCCCCTTATCACAAAAAGATGAGACAATCGATTGCTCGCCGTAGGATGGACTCCTCGCCTCTTTGGCCGACGAGCTAGCCACCCGTGGCGAAGCTTCCTTGGCCCCTCCTATAATTAAATGGAAGCAAGTGCCATGAAGGGGTCAATTCACACTCGTAAGCTACATGACAACTTAAGGAATTAAGAAGGGCAAGATTACCTCCCGATCCGCTGCATTCGTTTTCAGGGGAACCTGAGGATGTCGACTGTGTGCTTGGGGAAGAAGTCCCCACATCCTCCAGCTCGACAGCTATCAAGGGTTGAGAAGTCTCTCCAGGCACTTCATCCTGGGGTAAATCTGTTGAATCACAAACTTGCATAACGGAATGCTCAACCATATTTGAGGAAGGCTGGCAAATATCTCCCTTGGTAGGTGGGGTCAGCTCAATAGCTCCTGTAGGAGGACAACCTAACAATGACAAAAAGATACCCTCCGGTGAGGATGCTAGCACAAGGAAAAAAATTATTATCCAAGTTGTGCACAAGTAAAAAATGAAAAGGAAGAAAGATCACATCCACATTCGAGGCCAACACTTGAAGGATAAGGAGCTCCCTCCATAGCGGTTGAAGCAGGGGCGGCGGCATCTGTCTCTGTGTCTATCTCTCCAGCTTCAACATCTACTTCTCTTGCAGAAGGTATTCCCTCAGGTTCCCTCGGGACATCAAGAAATCCCATTGCGAGAGGATCTGAACCTACACAGGGTGAGGTAACATCAAGCAAAGTCAAGAAAAGGAATGAGAATGAGTTAATATTGACAATTGAAGATTCCAGGACTAGAAATACTTACTAGTACTCAGAGTAACTTGGGGCCCCACCAAACTACTGAAGGGGGGTAATTCCCCAGCCCTGAAGATTGGGTCAGCCGCTAAGGTCACTTCCTCGTGTGGTTGTCGTCCTTCTTCGGCACAAATATTAGATAAAAAAGGACTTAGCATAGCTAGCCATGGCCCCTCTATGTGAAGGGTCCAAATATTCCGGCAGGTCATCATTCCCCTCAAGGTCTAGAAGGGCTCTAAACTCCACAATGGAGTCGGTCGTCCATAATGGAGTCAGTCGACTCCGCACCGCCAGAGCTTGAAAGGAAAGGTAGGACATTAGTTACTCTAACATATGGAAGAAAATAAATACGTAAACAAGTCTGGGAAGGCACTTACCTAGTCGGTCTAAATCACCATCCATGCCTGGAGCTAACTGACACTCAGAAAGGTATACCTGCTCCTGCATCTTCTGGATTAAGTCTTGAAGGCGGCACAAGTGAGAAGTTAAGGCTCCTGATAAAAGAAAGATATGAGTAAAAGTGGGGAATACTGAATAAAGTACCGTTTGTGCGCTCCCCGCATGAAAAAGTAGGTGAATCTCTTGTTAAAGGATTATAATCATCATTCATTGTATCCAAAAAAGAGTACAATACGCTGGTACTGTCTCGAAGTTGGAGAACGTAATGGTTTACCCTGCATAGTGATCCGAAGGCTCATTAGAGAAAAATACACGTAAATATCTGAAACAAAATTCGGGACATTACAGCCCTCTCCTCTTATAAGAATTTCATCCACAAAATTCAGAACAAGCACCACGCGACAAGAGGAGAACACCATGAACAGACTGACGACACCGTCAAGGCCCCGGCCAAACCTTGATACTTGCAAAAGCCACGATCCTAAGGGACGCAGCCAGACAATGATCACGGACATACCTCGCTCACAATCCCAAACACATCGATCATTAGAGCAGGCTTATGCAAGAAGTACAAGTCTGGCGTCACCTCAGTCAACACAAAAACCAACCACGGTGACACTTCCATGATCTCACTTACCGAGAACACGCAGCCCTCATAACGAAAACCAACACCGGTCAATGCTCATGCTCGACGGACCATCCGAACGCCAGCTTCGCAACCCACTAACCGCTCTCACATCCTGCACCAGGGGCAACCAACACTGAGCTTCCACCAGCTCACACCCGGTAACCCAAACACCCATGGTAGCATAGAACCAAGTCTGTCAGAAGATAAACTTCTAGCAAATCCCATATCCAATCTGGGAAAAGGCACACCTCACAATTAGCCACCCAAGGTCTCGCTAGCATATGGCTCACACCATTCTCGAGCCCTAACAACCAGCATCTTCTATCTGTGAAAGACCACCCACTGATCACTAGATATGCATCAACGGGAAACCTTGACTTGCTCAGCTTCTTCCTTCTTTCCTGGTCCTACACCAGATCTGAAGGGCACATTAGAAATCTCGACAGGCCATCCACTGACTCTTTCGCAGACCATTATCACACCTTGAGCCCAATCTCGCTCGGACACTGCATCTGATCCGGTTCTCACGCCAACTCTACCCTCCCAGGGGAGCATGACGAAACCAAATAAAAGGACTCCACAATACTCGATCCTGTCGTCACACGACTCAGACTTACTGAGAAATCCTCCCTTGTTGATCACAGACCAGGGATCACCATATCCAACGCCAACGTCTCATCAGAGGCCTCTGCATGTTGGCACCGTCCTTCGTCCTATCTCATCAAATCTTTCACCTCAAAATGATCCAAGAGGATGCCTGCTAATCATGATTTTACTCTTGCCACAGAGCCACGGGATGCAACCTCTTACAATCCATGACACGCTTCTCTAAAACTAACAAATGTCACCTGCTACCACAGAAAGCTGGTCGATAGCACCACGACCAATGCTCACGGGTCCCCAGATAACACACTTCTTACCATGGTCGATCACTCGGTCAATCTCACCAGCTGCTTACAGTAACCAACAAGGATCCTATAATCTGTCAGAGATCACTTCTCCAAGAACACAATCTCATTCGAGGACACAGCTTCCAAAATGAGAATAGGGTACTCACGTGGTACACTTGTCGGCATATTTCCCCAACTCTCCATCCAACCAATGCCATAAACCACAATACCTCAAGCAACGGCATGGCAACAATACGTCTCACACAACCAAGACAATCTCACACCGAGGAACCAATCCTCCGACGCTCTACACATCCTCGAAAATTCAGTTGTGGCATCCAACGCTACGATCCACCACTGCGCACTCAGATCTACGTGGACAGCCACCACAGCGGCAACTCAGGATCCTCCATCCCGACAATCCTCTGCAACTCCGCAAACTCTGATCCTCAACACATCGAAAAATATAACACCACCTGCAAATTCTCACAAACACCGCCCAACTGGCACTCATCCTTCCGGAGCAGCGCCAACACCGTTACACATCAGGGAATGGGCAACGCTTCTCACTGGCAACCACCTTGCCAACATACAGGACGCGTCTCGCACGGACTTCATGGCACGGGGAGGCCAACCAATCCGGACACATGATGCAAGATGACGAACCTTAACCCAATGCGATCTCCTCCAACCAATGGGAAAACTCAATACACCTCCGACCGACGGAAGGTCCCCGTGCTCGACCTGACCTCGAACCTTGCACACGCTGGGAACCGCACCTTCCAGCACCGAAAAAACCATTACTCCCATCAGGTCAGCACCTCTGACACACCCACCAAGTGTCTTGTCAGACCACGATCACAACACCTCTCGATACACCATCACTAAGACTCCTCGAACCGCAACACGAGCCATAGTCGGCACCCGCCAACATCCATCCTCGAGCCGCGAGCTCGCCACTGAGCCTTAACATCTCGAACAGGATCCAGGGCAACCACAGCCCAATCCAAGAAGATCCTCCGCTCATCCGAACACATCTCGACCAGAGCGCCCGCTCTACCACCTCGAACCACGATCTCAACGCCTCAAGGACTGGATAAATCTCGAACGGGAATGGCCAAAAGACACATTAGCTCCCTCAGAGCACACTCACGGCCACTTAACCACGGATAATCCGCACCAGCCACCTGACTCCGCTGCAGATCCCTCGAACACAGCACCGCAGCAACGCACTTGCCGGAAACCTCTGCCCAACGCAGCTCAACCGGGGCCACCACCAATGAGGGAGAAGCTCTCGACCTCGATCCTCGAACCCCACGCCGGCACTCCGACGACGACAGCAACCACCTTCACAGCGCCAACACCGCGCCCTCACGCCCACACATGAGAAACCAAGCGAAAATCAAACACAAAACCCTATGCCAGCTGCCGACTGTACTGGACCTTACGGACTCTGATCGCCGCAATATCTCGAATTCTCACGTACTTCCACAACCATAGCTCTGATACCAGCTGTAGGGACTCGGGATCCGAGTACCGGAAAGGAACCGGCGCGACTCGAACCTCGGCCCGCCTCCCACGAGTCCAAAGACTCGGAAGGGATAAAAGGATAGGTGTGGTGTACATAGAAATAAGAAATAAAGCAGGTCAACAGATACAATATAACAGAAATAAACAATCTAACTACAACAGAGTCCAGTCCAACAGAAAGTATAGTCTAAGGCAGTAAAACGTACCACACACCAAGTGAACACTCGGCCCGACAAGCTGGCAACTAAGAGTCTCCACGCAACGCCCTCGAACCTCGAGGAAGAACCGTCGCACCTGAAAACCAGGGGTGAGCCTCCTATCACTGGCTCAGTAGGGATCCCGCGGAACCCCAACCGAGAAAACAACGGCGGAAGGGGAAGAGCTATGCTAGCTACAGAAAGAACAACAGTAATAGCAGAAATAGTAACCTACGGCAGCTGGTAAAACCTCGGCTCTACAGCTACTCCTACTGTACCAGAAAATACGACCCGGTCTCCCGTCGGGGGACAACCAAGTCACGCTCCCGACATCCCGATCCCACGGTCGGGGGACAACCAGACACGAACCGCCCTAGTCATGCTACTAGAAAAATATTACGACACCTCAGTCGCAAAAACCTGCCCTCGCAGCGGGGCCCAAGCCGAAACTACACAGTCCGAAAACACAATCACGACCTCGCTGTCGTGAATTCCACGCCGTCTAGGAAAATCCTCGGTGACGCTCACCGAAAACCCTAGATCTCAGCTACGAAAATGCTCTCGAAAATAACACCCGAAATCCCGTCTCGTAGACGAGAAACGGAAACCCGGGACATGACAACTCACGTCACATGACGGGAGCACCACCCACCAGAAGAAGAGACCGGATGCATCCCCTGACATCTTACACCGCGTCATAAGTGTCTAGCTACAACTCCCCAGGCGCGAGACTCAGACACACTCAGTAATCAGAAGTACCAAAAAATAAGGACTAGCTGAGGTCGCGCTCGTCAGCGCAGGTCCAAACCCTCAGCCTCGTGTGCACACTCAGACTATACGCCCTAGGCCTGTCCTCTAGCTGGTAATTCCCCCTGAGCCCAAACTCAACTGTGTGCAGGGGCCCTACGGTAATTAGCCTACTCACCGTCTCTCTCGGGTATGCCACACCAGTGCCCCCGGTGGGCCGACACACGCGTGCCGTGGAAGCTACGACTAGTGGGCGGGTCACAGACTTGAACACAAAAAATCACGCACGCACCCATCGCGAGTAACACGAGGGAAGAAGTGGCTCGCGGCCACTTGACTCTGGACAACCCTCTAGACCTATTACATTCAACAGTCCTTGAGTCACACGACTTGGGTCAGGACCGTCGCACGTGAAGGCACAGCGCCGTCAATCTGGCCTAATCCCTAGGTCCAAAACCACGATGACACGTGAAAAATCTCCCAACCCCAGGCTGGTCAACTGGCCTGGTCAACTGGACTCGCAGTCCAAGGCCATACACACGGCCCGCACGGATACTCGGAGCACACGCATGGGGTTACTTGGACCCCAAAACTCACAAGCACGCCAATCGACACAATGCGGCACCTCCGAACACCCCCAAAAAACAAACATAGGTCTCACAGTGTCCGAGACATTCACGAGGCCGAAGGTCAACCACTGGGTCACAACCGGGTCGATCGGAGACCAACACAACGCACAACAACACGGTGAACATGGAGAATGTCCTGACTTAGGCTGCCACAGTCTCTAGCGGCCCAACTCTGGTCCGCCACAAAGGCTCTAGTGGCCCAACCTTGGTCCGCTAGAAGACGAGTCACGTTGGGTCTGGCGGTCCTATATAGGGCTGCCAAGTTGCTCTAGCGGTCCAACCCTGGTCTCCTCAGATCCCTCTGGCAGGTGTACCTACAGCCGCTAGAGGGCACGTGACCCCAACGTTCAAGCACGCGCCCCGAAGTGCAACGGTCAAAATCAGAAGTGGCGGCTGAAGCTACAGCCGCTACAGCAGTTGGTGATTTATCGTGCGGCCCCCAGCCAATGAAAACGCCTACCAACAAAACAGTAACAGGTGGCGCACCCACCTTAGGCATCCAGGGCATCTGGCGTGCCTACTTTGGGCCGCCAGTGAGTGTGGCGGTCTCTGGAAGGGTCGCCACACCCACCCGAGAATGGGACGGCGAGAAGAATCCCAAAAACTCGTTCCACGCCCCGATCATCCACGGATGAGGGGGAAAACAAGGGGGAAGCTCCCCTGACACCCCTAGCATGCATCTATGCCCTCGAATCAGTCCGAAACGTGACGAAACGGCGGATCGGCACACAAGCCCTAAAATATGAATTTTTTCTAAAACGCCCAAATAAGTCCGCTCGGCTCACCACGGCCTATGAAACTCGCGGGAAAGTTAGTGCACGAGTCAAGGTTCCGTCCCCCTATCTCCACAAATGATTTCACGCGCCGTGGACGTCGATCCACGAAAAAAATATCGTTAAACTCTCGCCGGCTCGCGATCCCACGAACCGCCTCCACCATCGCGATCCTCGCTCCATCCTTGCCGCTCCACGCCCCATGATCCTCGCCGCCTCACCCCTGTCCACCTCTGTCGGCCATCGGAGAAGAGAGGGAGAGAGGAGAGAGCGTGAGAAGAGAGAGGGAGGGAAGAGAAAAATGAGAGATGGGGAGAGAGCCCCTGACAGTGATGTCAGCACCCCTTATACTGATCGAGGAAGTTTCTACTGAGATCAATCAGGAAATGCCCGTTACCAGGAAAGAATATGCCACGTCCATTGAAGATATGACAATTCAAGGTAGCAGGGAGGTAGGGTCATCCTCATGTGCTACGAAGTTGGAATGCTACTCCTTCAAATCAGCAATAAACAATTGTCAGCCCTTCAAGGCTGCCAATACACCAACAAAAGTCAAAGCTACTTGCGCATCTACTAAAGCCAAAGCTACAGATGGCCCGCTGATAGAACAGCCTACACCGCCATCACCGATTGAACTAGAAGCTCCCAACGAAGTTCGGGGGCAACAGAGTGAAAAAGTCGAGGTAAAAGAACTTAAAAATGATATTCCAGACTTCACTAACCTCCAGCCAGCAGCCCCAGAGTTTGAAGACGGAGGACAAGCCACGATCGATGAGCTGATAGACATCAATCTGGGAAGTCAAGATGATCCTAGGCCAACCTTCCTCAGTGCCCAACTTTTTTTAGAAGAACAGAAGCTATACATCAACTTGCTGTAAGAATTTTGGGACTGCTTCGCCTAGAGCTACAAGGAGATGCCAGGACTCAGCCCTGTGGTCTCACAGCATGAACTTGCTATAAGCCCCGAAGTGGAGCCAGTAAAACAGCCACCATGGCGCATGAGGCCAGAGCTTATCACACAAATATGTAAAAAAGTCATCAAGGTCATTGATGTGGGTTTTGTCGAAGAAAACTAATACACCGCGTGGGTGGCCAACATTGTCCCTATGAAGAAGAAGAATGGACAGATCTAGATATGTGTAGATTTTCGAGATCTAAATAAACCAAGCCCAAAGGATGACTTTTCGGTGTCAATAACAGAAGTCATGATTGATGCTACAACCAGTCACAAGGCTCTGTCATTCATGGATGGATCGTCCGATTACAACCAAATATGGATCGCAGAGCATGACTAGGTCCGCACTGCCTTTTGAACCCCCAAGGGCATCTACCACTACAAGAGGATGTCGTTTGGATTGAATAATGTTGGTGTAACTTACCAGCGAGCAATGACCAGAATTTTTGATGAGCTACTCTACCATAAGGTCGAGTGATACATAGACGACCTGGTAGTCAAGACAGGGAAAAAGGAGGACCATCTGCACGGCCTCTGAGTCATATTTCAGAGGCTCAGGTAGTATGAGTTGAAGATAAACCCCATGAAGTGTGCCTTTGGAGCATCCAGTGGTAAATTCTTTGGTTTTATTGTCAGGTATTGGGGAATTGAAATAGACCCTGCAAAGATCAAAGCAATTCAGGAGCTACCTCTGCCAAGGAACCTCTCCGAGTTGAGATCCGTGTAAGGCCGTCTGGCTTACATCTGACGGTTTATATCCATTTGTCAGGGCGATGTCACCCCTTTCGCAAATTAATGATGAAGGATGTCCCCTTCTACTAGAATGAAGAATGCCAAACCACTTTTGACAAGCTGAAAGACTATCTGAAGAATCCTAAAGTGCTTGGTTCACTGATGAAAGGACAGTCATTGATTCTGTACATAGTAGCCACACATTACTCTCTGGGGGCAATATTGGCCCAGAATAATGATGAAGGAAAAGAGCAAGCCCTCTACCATCGCCGTCGAAGGCTAAGTCAAGACTGAAGAAAAAAACACCTTTATTGAGAAGGTCTGCTTGGCACTGGACTTCGCAGTAAAGAAGCTCTAACACTATATGCTGTCGCTTGAAATAAAGTTGATATCCAAAGCAAATCCATTGAAATATATTCTCTCCCAACCGGTGCTCAAGGGCCACTTAGGCAAATGGGTGGTGATCCTCCTGGAGTTTGACATCTCATATGTGTCGCTAAAAGCTATCAAGGGCCAGGCTATCACAGATCTCTTCGTTGCACTCCCGGTGCCTGAAGATTGTCCACTAGAGATAGAACTTCCCGAAGATGAGACCCTAGAGGCAGACGAAGTGAAGCACACTTTGTGGCAGTTGTACTTTTATGGAGCATCCAGAATCGATACTCCAGCAACCGGACCTGTTAGAGTCAGGGCTGGTGCTGGCATAGTCTTGAAGTCACCCGAAAGGGAGGTTATATATATTTCCTATTCGATAAATAAGCCCTGCACAAACAATGAGGCAGAATATGAAGCCTTGATTATCAGGCTGCAAATTGCTCTATCCATGGACATCCAGATGCTCGAAGTATTTGAGGACTCCATGCTAGTCATAATGCAAGTGGAAGGGAAATTCAATGTGTGAAAGCCGGAGCTCTTTCCATACCACTGGTTGGTGCTGCACCTGATGGTGAAGTTCTACCTCATTAAAGTCAAGCACATCAATCGAGGACAAAATGCTCAGGCAGATGCCCTCGCAATGTTGACTAGTTCCTTGGCTATCCCGCCAGACACAAGCTTGAATATAACCGTCATCAATAGGCACCAGGTCCCTAGTATGATAGAAGTCCTGGCCAATGAAAAAGAAATTGAAATAATGACTATGGAAGAAATGTGACAGCTTGATTGGTGAGAGCACCTCCTACACTGGTTCCAGCACCAGCAATTACCCAAAGAGAAAGGTATAGTGTCATTTAAAAAGTTAATGAAGAATTTGTGAGAAAAAATTATGTTAAGAGAGAGATTCTCTTCCCCCTCTTGGGTGTGATGCCCTAGACCAAAATCCTATGACGGGATTTGCTTGGTGTGTGACTTGCCCCCCTTATCCTCCCTATCCTCTTTGTATCTGGTTCTGAGAGAATTTTCAGTGAAGCTTCTGCAAGTCAAGAAGAAGTTGGTGCTGGTTTTGCATCAATCGGGTTTGGGATCAGCGGCGACAATTCCGATGGTCAAGTCGCACATTTCTGTCCAAGCCTGCTGTCCCAGATCCTAAGTTTGCTAAGAACAAATTTATGCAGCCCTACTCTAAAGTCCTCTGGATCTAAGAATCTAAGCGGTCGTAGGATTTTCTGTCCTCTTTTCGTTGCTGCCAAGCTCACGTCGTTCTGAGGTTGGTGCTGGCTGTGGCGGAGATTCTCATGGGACTGCACAGACCACCCTGTGCAGATCTGACCCAAAAGTAGAGGTGACTTCCAGAAGCTGCCCCGCCCCCCTCATTGTAGATCTGACCAAACCCCTTGGTCAGATCCTTCCTCTAGACATTACCAATGAACTGAAATAAACGGCATCTCATTCCAACATCGGGAACCATTATTCCTATAATTCTTTGTCTTCCTGTGCAGTTCTGTCTGAGCAGAACGTGAGGCTCAGTACAGTCACTGTCGTGCCCAGATCTGAGCAGATCTGATTACGCCACTTGGTCAAAGCGTTCTTCATCCAGTCGTTGTTGTAGTCCAATAAACGGCACCCCGTTCGGACGTTGGATAAAGCGGTACCAACCTCCACAAGTCTGTTGCACAGGTTGACCAGCGGGGGCAGAATCGGTCGGTGGCCGATCTTCACCTTTCGGTCGGCTTCGGCTCGTCTCCTCGCCTCCTGCGAGTGCGGCCCATCAGCCGGTTATCCAATAGCCCTGAAATCAACGTTGTAGCCTGTTATCTCCCTGTGAGGAGTGGGCGATAAAATTTGGATTGTAATTATTCTTTCACTAGCGTGTGTCGGGGTTGTCAGAATAGGCCTGGGTTTCTTCCCCACGCACTAGTCGTAGAGGTACATGTGATGTTCCTCCCCTCTGGCATTTGCTTTATTTTGTATGCTATCTTATATGTAGCATTTGTGAGAATAGGGCTGATAGCTAGTTTCAAATCACCATGGTTGTGAGTTGTGAGTGCCCGTTCCTTAGCTCCAGTCGAGCACTGAGCTCGGACTGCACCATCCTAGGCTACAGTGGTTCCATAACCGCTGCGATCTCACGTTTCCCTCGGAAGGGATGATCGTCGGGCAAGCTAGAGTTTCTGTTGAGAGACATCTCCACCTGGAGAACACCACGGTAGTCAGCCGCTCGGCTTATCTTAGTGTGATGGTGCTGGCCGCACTTTGAGTCGGTCGTACGTCTTAGCCCGGTCGTGTCACCCATCCCATATCAATACTTCTAGAGGAGGCAGAGAGGCTCCTAGGCTTGAAGAGATTAACGCAAGGTGAGGACGAAAAGATGGTAGACATGCCCAAGAAAGCGAGCATGCAAGAGACATTGGCGAGCCTTATTTCAAGCCGAAAGATGATTGATCAAATCCATGCTACGAAAGGAGTCAACTTGATGAAGCTTGCGGCGTGGACTTACAAAGCATTGGGGGAAGCCAAGGAAGAAGATTTGTAAGAGATAATGAAAGTATTTGTGATTTACCTTGCAGGAGCACTACTCTTCCCTTCGATGGATAACTTCTTTGAGGAGGAGCAATTAAGTGCCATATGCGGAATTTAGGAGGGGAAAAGGATTGGGTCGGCAGTTCTAGCCTATCTCTATAGTGGGCTCACCTCGGCTTCTATGGAAAGGCCCCTATACAGATCTATGCTCTTGTTTTCTAGTTGGGTAGACCTTCACTTAATGTTTGACCTATGCGAGGAGGCCCAAAGTACTTCTAGAATGTTTCTAAAGAGCCCACTTCACTACATGATGGGCACACTTGGCTTGAGTGAAAGAGTGACTAATCGTGTACCCAAACTAAAGAAGTGGGTGGAGTGGCGAGAGCACTTAAAGGTAATGGCCCAAAATATGTTCACAAGCGCATCAGGGATCCTCAAGTCTCAAGACCTTTGTGCTCGGCTCTCATTCGGGGTAGAGATACAACCAATCGGTGCCATCGATTTTGTTGTTTACAACACCCACTGGCGCCTTTCCCAACTCGGCTTACCTCGCCATATTTTCGAAGAAGCTTCTCATCTCCCACCAATCAAGAAGAGAGACTTGGGCACAAGCGGTGACAAGGAGGAAATCAAAACAATAAAGGCACTATGGCGGGTTAACAAGCTACACCAGCCTAAGGAGTGGGTCGAGGAAGATCGGGAGCAATGGAAGCTCTATGTAATAGCTCTTAGGAATCTAAGGCCCAAAGCGGCTCATTAGCATTGTAGTTGATCATTTCTTTCAATGAAATAAAAGATTTTCTTCTATTGAGCCTTGAAATTATGTGCAAGAGTGATCGTCTCTCCCAAAATCTTGTGATTCTATACAAAAAAGAAGGTTCTGTGAAAAATGGCATCCTCCATGAATTGGATAACTGTCTTTGCCATGAGCTTAATATAATCATTCCTACATACTGGAAGTGGGATGCAGAGGGATCCATTGGATGCAACAAATTATTAAAGAAAGTCATACTTTCATCTCTTGCTGAGAATGTAGCCATGTTCTCTGGTCGTGACCAACTTGGTTATGAAGTGGCTTTAACAGGCCAACACCTGCAACTTCATCCATCATGCTCATTGCTGATGTATGGAGAGAAGCCAGGTTGGGTTGTTTTTGGTGAAATCTTGTCCATGGCTAAACAATATTTGGTCTGTGTGACTGCCATTGATCCTGATTGCTTGTACACAATACAGCCACCACCTTTGTTTGATGTCTCGTATTTGGAAAGAAAAAGGATGCAAAGGAATGTGATTATTGGGGTCAGCAACACTCTTCTTAGAAGGCTTTGCGGCAAAGCAAATTATAATCTTCAATGTCTTATTTCTCGTATCCGAAAGACTTGCTTGAATGATCGAATCAGTGTTGATGTTGATTTTGATAGGAGGGTGATTCAGTTTTATGCCCCACCAAATGATGTTGGGAAAGCTTCTTCCCTTATAAATGATGCATTGGATTATGAAACAAAATGTTTGAGAGATGAATGCATCGAAAAATGCTTATTCCGAGGAGGACCTCGTGTTCTTCCTTCCAGGGCTTTGTTTGGTGCTGGTGCAGAAATTAAACATCTTGAGCTTGACAGACGATATCTAACTGTGGAAGTTTGTCATCCAAATGCACATTCTCTAGATGACAAGGAGTTTCTTATGATGGTTGACCAACAAGTTTCTGGTATAGCTTGCTTTTACAAGCAATTTAGCAGTGGGGAAGTGGCTTCTGATTCAAATAGGTGGGGCAGGATTACATTTCTTAGTCCTGAAGATGCTGAAAAGGCTGTTGCTTTGCTGAACAACCTAGAATTTCATGGCTCAAGGCTGACCGTGCACCCTTTAAAATCCAGTTTTGGTAGTGACACAATCAGCTTTCCTGCTGTGACAGCCAAAGTTTGTTGGCCACGTAGACCTAGCAAAGGTGTCGCACTTATCAGATGTGCATGGCAGCATGCTCAGTCCATTGTTGAGGAATGTGCTGGTCTAACAATTGGAGGGAATTTTGTTCGTTGCGAGGTGAGTACAAAAGGCCTGGATTGTGTTATCGTTGCTGGGCTCAACAAGGAAACCACAGAGGAAGAAATTCGTGATGCTTTGAGAAGTAAAACAACAAGGCAAATCTTGGATGTTCATCTGTTAAGGGGAGAGGCTGTTGGTCAGCCTTCTGTTGCTGCTTGTGAAGACGCACTTCTTAAAGAAATTTCGCCTTTCATGTGTGGCAAGCTTCATCCCAGCCATACTTGTAGAGTCCAAGTGTTTGAACCAGAGCCTAAAGAAACTTTGATGAAAGCTCTTATCATATTTGATGGAGGTTTGCATTTGGAAGCAGCGAGGGCTTTGGATCATCTCAATGGGATGGTTCTCCCAGGTTGTCAATGTTGGCAAAAGATACAATGTCAGCAAGTGTTTCGAAGTTCTTTGTCTTGCCCTGCTTATGTCTATCATGTTATTAGTAAACAACTGGATTCCCTGATTGAGAGCTTCAACAAACAGAAAGGTATAAATTTGCTGCTTTGTTTCTTCCATCTGCATCTAATTCTCCTGCTAACGTTGTTTCTCTTTGGTGTAAAGGTTCTCATCTTGTAATTGCCTTTACTCTGTTAAGGGTCTGTCTTCTGTGTGATTCCTTCGGAAAACTTCATCTTGGCATTTTTTTCCTCTGTTCTATTTCTAGAGATTAGTTTTCTGCAACTCAAGATTGTGTGCTGCCTGTTTCTCTTCTTGATTGTCTGAATTAAAGTGCCTTCTTTGAGGGTTGCAATGGCAATGATACTATGGGCATGGGTTGTATGTGTTCTTGATGGCAAATTCATAAACTATTTTAGAATTTCATCCATAGATGGATTACGATGGTAGAGGAAGTTGAGGTTTGGAAGGACTTAGTGCATTAAGCTCAGTTCACTTGTTATACTATTACCATCCTGATGGGAGGTCGAGGTTAGATGGAAGGAAGCTTTATGCAAATTCACCCCTTACGGTATACACAGAAAGCTTTGTGACAGAACCAAGGTTTTAACATCTGGAACCAGTTCCTGAATCATTGCTGGTTGATTCCAGTTAGGGTTTTGTATGCCCTGTTCTATCAGCTTTTCTCAAACACTTGTAACCAATATGAACAGTTATTAAAGGAGATACGTTTGTAAATAAAAGCAAAATTTTGGGTAATCTGATTATCCAGACCTGTTTCATTTTTTTTTGTGCCAGTCAGGCTGGTTCAGAGCCAGTATATGCTAATGATGCCAAAGTTCAGATCCTATAGACTGGTTTCTACCATGTTATCTCTTTTCTCTCTGAACCAGAACTGGCAGATCTGGACCAGTCTTGGTCAGTGCTGATCTGTTTTGCCGTTCGTATCCATACTAATCAGTTTTTGTAGCCACGGTAGAAACTTGTGTTCGTCAAAGACCCAGTGTAGTCCAATATGTACACTGAGATTCTATAGTGATGGTGTACTAATTTCAGAGTGACGTGAGAGAGAGAGGAGGGGAGAGGGGGAGAGAGAATGAGAGAGATTTTTATAATTTAAAGTGAGGGGTATTTTACTTATAAATATTATTGGGTTAACTCACTACCTATCAAATCACAATAGATTCAAACTAGGTTAGCCCACCTACTTACTTATAGGTTAATACTCTTGCTATCAAATCAAAAATAGGTTAATCTTGAACTAACCAAAGTAGCTTAAGTTAACCCAAACTCCCTATCAAAACGGTGCTTAGAGATATCCAAGAAGCATAGAAGTGAGTCAAACAGTCTCAACTTATTCTATCAACCTTTCAACTTTTTTCCTCTTCATAATTCCTTTTACATTATACAAGATCTTTTGTACTTATAATATTTTTTCAATAAATTTTTTAATTTCTTCACTTTTATACCCATTTCACTTCAGCTGCCCTCGCAACAAAGCCCGGATCGACAAGTTGTCAGTACGGTATAGACATGGAGGGAGGCAAAAAGAGAAACATGCTACAACGACTAAGCTTGACCAACATCGTAATATGTACTGTACAGTCACAGAACTAGGTTAGGTTGACTCGAGCCAGCGGAGCAGCAAATCTTCCCCGTAACCAACGCAACCAGAATTGTTAAGATTAATGGTTGTGGTGTCCGCAACCAAATCAACCAGAGTTGTTCTACCAGGAAGGCAAACTTACACTACAGCATGCATAGACTCTGAGAAGGTTCTTCTCGCAACCACCGCACACTTCTGCATGAATCCACATACCGTTAATGTAACACCAGCTCCTCCCTGCTTCAACTACCGTACTTTAATCTGTCCTGTGAGACTTCTAGGCAGAAGACAGTGGGAAAACTGGCCAGCCCCATGTTGCCCTGCACCAGGATTCAAGTTATTGGAGTATAAGATTCCTGGGAATTTCAATATTCTCTTTTGCAATCAGATATATGCTGGGACTTGAAAAAGTGTGGGCAGGAAATCTGCAGACGTAAGGGAGGATCAGAGGCAAAAAGATGGAAGCTTCCCCGTTGAAGAGATGCGAGGAATCCACACGTACACACCCCGCTTCCATTCCCCCAGCCCACTAAAGGAAAGCAACACCCACAAGAGTGCCTAACAGTGATTCCATTCCATCTGCCAACCAGTAGGACGAGAGCTGATGGAATCCAGAATCTCTTGTGCGTCCAGAAGGATTCCAGTTCAACTGGTGACCGGCCGGCTTTAATTTATTAGATGAGCAAGATGGACGGTAGTCCCAGCTCAGATGAAAGCCTGACACAAGGGATCATTCTCCAACTGGAAGAAGCAACAGACCCTGCTTGGCTGAGGATTCGAAGATTCCTCTGGAGGCCGAATCCTTGCACAAGCATTTGTCAGTTCGGGTCTCGATCCCATTAGTTCATGTCTGCCCGGCCACGGAATATAAAAGCATGCAGAAGAACCAAAGCAATGTGAAATGCCAGAGGAAACGCTTGATGCATGGGAGAGGAGAACTCTCTCTCTCTCTCTCTCCCTCTCTTGCACTAAAAATTGAAGAGACTACAACTTGAAAAGCTCATGCTTTTATCCTTCTACACATGTAGAAAAAGATTTTCGCATAATGACTGTGTGGATTTAACTCACATGGTGATACTATTAACTTAATTTTGACGTAGTTCATTTATGTACGAAGAAACTATTTTAGCTTGTTCACGTACTATACATGCTACTCAAGAATGTTTATGCCAAAATTAAGACCACCATATGATGTCATATGTACGCAGTCATTGCTGTGTCATTCTCATCTTGGTGTTTTTTACAGTAGTTGGTCCTTATCCCCATTGCCATCATCTTTATTCTCATGCACGATATATCAATATTCCTATTCAATCTATTAATGTTACTAGCTTTAGTTTCATAATTTATACATATTAAGAAAAGTCATGCATATAGTTAAAGTTCATGTTTATAATATACCACACTATTACTATTTTCCACCTCAATATGTAGACACCTGCAGGATAGGTTTCACTTAAAAATATTACCTTAGTCTTGCATCATTGTCACAGGCTGCTCTCTTTTGGTGAACTTCAATACACCTGGGGTAACTATTGCATATCTTCGTAGCCCTGCCTTCTCCCCATCGAGGAACCAACTAATTACTTAACAGGCCATATTGGGCCGGACTGTCGAGGGCTCCTACATCTTGGCTCACTAATTACACCCTCAAATGTCACCAACTCGGCCCATTAGCTGGAATCAGATACACAGGCTGACGTTTTCTCACCTATTGTGAGGACCTGTAGATGTTTGGTATTAGAATAAGTTGTAGGGAGAATAGGTGTAAGTCATTCCGGGTTAATTTATTTCTATTCTTATTCTCATATGCGTTTAGTATGCGAGAGGATAAGTATGTTAATATTCCTATTATTCGTTTGGTAAAAAATAGGGATAGGAACGAGAACAATTGTTAAAAATAGACTATTTTGTCCTTATTATCCTGGGTTAAAAGATAGTGCTATTCTTCGTTTGGTTGGAATTAAGATGACTTAATTTTTTTTCAAATCTTCAACTTATATTTAATTAATAATAGTAATTATGATTATGACTAACAAATGCCCCTACAGTCTTTATACAGTTAATGAACAGTATATTCATGCCTCACTTGGATCAATTCGTTGTGATTTTCATTGATGATATATTGATATATTCAAGGTCTCAGGAAGATCATGAGGAACACTTGAGGATTGTAAATATTGAGGGACAATCAACTCTATGCCAAATTAAGCAAGTGTGATTTCTGGCTTGAGGAGGTATCTTTCTTAAGACATGTGATTTCAAAAGATGGGATTTCTATTGATCCATCAAAGGTCGAGGCAGTGAAGGGTTGGGAAAGACCTACTAATGCTATCGAGATCCGTAGCATCTTGGGTCTGGCTAGTTATTACTGGTGATTTAAAAAAGATTTCTCCAAGATTATTGTCCCTCTTACCAGGCTGACACGAAAGGAGAATCCGTATGTCTGGTCCTAAGATTGCTAAGAGAGTTTCCAAACCGTAAAGGACCTACTGACTACTACCTGTGTCTTAGCACTACCTATCGAAGGAGAGAAGTTTGAGGTATATACCGATGCATCTGGTATTGGCCTCGGGTGTGTACTAATGCTACAAGGGAAGGTTATTGCCTACTCTTCCTGGTAGTTGAAGAAGCATGAGGAGAACTACCCAGTTTATGACTTAGAGTTGGCCGCGGTAGTGTTTGCCTTAAAGATTTAGAGACACTATCTCTATGAAGAACAATTCACCATGTACTCCGATCAGAAAAGTCTCAAATATTTATTCTTGCGAAAGGAAATGAACATGAGACAAAGTTGTTGGCTAGAGTACCTTAAGGACTTCGACTTCACCATACAATATCATCCAGGAAAGAGTAATTTTATAGTAGATGTCCTTAGTCGGAAGCCGAGAGCCTTACTGGCTAGCTGCATGATTCAAGAATGGAGGATGCTAGAATAATTCTCCGAGCTAAACATAAGTCTGGATGAGGAAAAGGGACGTGTTACTCTGTCACACATGAGTTTACTTCTGAACTTACTCTCCGAGATCAAGGTGTTACAAGATGATGACCCGGTACTGGTAGAAATCAAAGGCAAGTTAGGTGAACAACCTGAGTTTAGGATAGCATCGGATGGTCAGCTATTGTTCCATAAAAGAACTTGTGTTCTGGATTGTCTGGAATTAAAGAACAAGATTTTAGAAGAAGTACACTGATCGAAATATACTATTCACCCTGGTGCCACCAAGATGTACCAAGACTTGAAGAGTAATTTTTGGTGGACCAACATGAAGAGAGAGGTGACAGAATTTGTCTCTCGCTACCTTACCTGTCAAAGGATCAAGGCAGAACATCAAAAGCCTACTGGTAAATTACATCCCTTAGACATTCCTAAGTGAAAGTGGGAGAACATAGGGATGGATTTTGTATAGGTTTGCCTAAAACCAAGGGCGGATAAGATGGGATATGGGTGATTATAGATCGGTTGACCAAGTCTACACACTTTCTACCCATCAAGAGTAAATGGTCAGTTGATGTGCTAGCAGCTTCGTATATCAAAGAGATCATCAGGCTACATGGCGTTCCTATTTCAATCGTGTCTGACCGAGACCCTCACTTCACTTCACACTTCTGGAAGGGTCTACAATACACTTTGGGGATGAGACTCAACTTCAGCACTACATTTCATCCCCAAACTGATGGTCAGATTGAGAGAACCAATCAAGTAGTGGAAGACATGCTCAGGGCTACATTATTGATTTTGGTGGGAGTTGGCACGATCATCTACCTTTAGTGGAATTTGCCTACAACAATAGTTATCAGGCAAGCATTCAAATGGCACCATTTGAGGCACTTTATAGAAGGACTTGCAGCTCACCCCTATGCTGGGATGAAGTTGGAGAATGACAACTTCTAGGCCCAGAGATGGTAAGAGATACAACTGAGAAGATTCAAATCATTAGAGAAAGACTCCAGATGGCTCAGTCTAGACAAAAGACCGATGTCGATACTAGAAGAAGAAGCCTCGAATTCTAAGTTGGAGATCATGTATTCCTTAAGGTTTTCCCCGGACGTGACATTAGAAGATTTGGTGTTAAGGGTAAACTTACACTGAGATATATCTGTCCCTTTAAAGTTCTGGAAAGGGTTGGCGAGGTTGCCTACCGGATCGCCTTGCCACCACAATTATCTGAAGTACATAATGTATTTCATGTCTCTATGCTCAAAAAGTATGTTCATGATTCGTTCCACGTCATAGAACATGACAATCTGTTGTTGTAAAAGGATCTCACATATGAACAAAAGCCTTTGAAGATCCTTGACCATGAAGTCCGTGTACTATGGAAGAAGACTATGCCCATGCTGAAGGTTCAGTGGAACAAGAACTTCGAACATGAAGCCACATGAAAAACCAAAGTGTCTATGTGAAGAAGATTCACAAAATTATTCCCTTAGTAAGTACTCTACACCCTCCAAGTTTATATACAATTGAATTTGGGGATAAAATTCTTTTAAGTGGGGGAGGGTGTAGCACCCCAAATAAAATATACATATGAATAAAAATAATTAATAAATAAAATAGTAGAAATAGACTTAATAAAGCCCCAATAGTTAAGAAGCTTTTGAAGGGTCAAATGCTAATTCGACCTTCAGCACCACGATTTGTGCTGTGAGGCTTACTTTAGAGCCACGTGGGGCTTCTTCATCGAGTGGTATATCCCTCAAAGTATTTTCGCCTTGACTGGACACCTTTATGGCCACTTACAGACTGTTCCGACATTTCATGTGTGTTTAGTGGACTTCCCAAGTTTTTCGCCGATACTGCCTTCAGCACTAGATATCATGCTTTTGGGCTTGATTTGCGCTTGTATGAAGCATCTTCATTGAGTGGGCAACCCTTTGTGAAAGTTTTTATCCCTATGGGATAGCTTTTCGGTCACTTACGGACCACTTCGACATTCCGGGCGCCCTGATCGGGTCATCTGAATTTTCCGCTGATTTAGCCTTCAGTTCCCTACTTTGAGGAACCAAGGGGCATTTCTTCATCTTGGGGGGGCTTCTTTATCAGGTGGGGGATCACCTAGTACATTCTCATCCTAGCTAGACGAGGTGTGGAGATATATCCGACATGATTGCTTCGTCGCCGCTTCATTGGCTTTGACCGTTATTCAGCCTTAGTGAGCTGTGGTAGATGTTTTTACCCCGAGATAATGAAATGTGGAGTCCCCGGGACTTCTTATGAGGTGACCTGAGGCTTCAGTGGTCCGAGTGGATCCGTCTTTGACTTTCATTTGACTCCTTTATGCACACACTTATTACCGAGTCATATTTTGGATGTCAACAAATGCCCCCCAGCCGCAGGCGTCGCGAGTGAGTGATGAACAGAGTGAGGTCTGCGGATGTGCTTCCTTTATTGGGACCTTCACAAGTGGGGCCCATTCATTTGAAATCTTGAGTCGGTGGCACCTCGGCTTGCTCGATTCGGTGACGCCGTGGGTGCTTTGGGGCCACGATTTGGTGGCACTGTTGACTGATGATTCGGTGGAGTCTTCGGCCGCTGATTCGGTGGCAGACTCGAAAGGGTAGAGTGGTGAGTCGGGGATGCCAGTACCGACTCACCCTCCCCCTAACTCTCTTTTTAACCCTATCGCAGGGTTTTCTAAACCCTTCATCTCCTCCGTCCTCTCGATCTCCTCTTCCAGCGGTGAGGGTTTTCTTCCTGGAGACGAGGCTTCCTCTTAGCAGTGGTGACCATCTTCTTTTGATGGTGAGGGCCTCTAGGTAGCCGATGAGCCATCTCTCCCCATCCTCTTTTGCTGAATGGTGGAGGCGGAGGGTTGCTCTCTCCCCCCCTCCTTCTTTTTTACCACGGTGAGAAAGTGGCAGTCGTGGGGCTTTAGGATTGGCAGCACCATTGGCTAAGTAGTGGGGACCACCAGGTCTTGTCCTTTGGCTTTCAAAGGAGCTCATCTTTCATCTCCTAATGGCTTCGGGGAGGTTCCTGGTAGGCTAGCCCTCGAAACTGGCATTCCCTGTTGTCCATTCGGCCCAGGTGTATTACTTATGGCTTTATTTTTAGGGACCGCCCCACCTTAGTGTGTGGACATGCTCCCCTATTGTTCTGGGATGCTTCCGACTATGGGGTTACTCTGCCAAATTTTCTTCAGAAATCCTCTCTGAATATATTCTTTTCTTTCTAATTTTGTTGCCCCCTTTTTATTGTAGCTAGAGCGATGACTTCAACAGCTTCTTCCGTGGTTGCACGAGGGACCGATGCTCCATCCGGTGTATGCCCGGTCGTCACATGGCAGAATGTTAATGATCTCTACCAAGGTCGGAGACGTGTAGCGGTGGTATCAGAATCTTCTGACTCGGAGACGGACTCCATGGACGTCGAACGACTGACTCTCTCTAACAGAGGCCAGTTTTCATTCAAACGAAGCCAGGGCTATAGGATGGACTTCCCAAAAGATAAGCATTTAATGCCTTTTCTTGACCGCTTCAATCTCATGGGGAAGTGAGACATTCTGGCTGTTCGGGCGGCAGAGCACAGTATACTTCTAGGTCGAGATAGCATGATTGACTCGGGAGTAAGGAGCGAGCCGATTTATTTTTCGGGGGAAACCCGTGAGTGGGGAGCTCTCACCGGTGTACTGGAATTAACTCTTGCTCAAGGACTGCTAACTCGGGCCCCAGAATTTACTCCCACCAAGTGGGATTTATCAGCAGAAAATCTTCACAAAGAGAAGCACATGTTCGGCCTTTTCTTGGTCCCATTGAAGTGGGGGTTTTGGGAGGAACCATTCCTCTTGGACTGTTTAGAGATCAGGTTTACACATCAGATCGTTGTTGGTTGGTTCGCGGACTTTAAAGTCACTGACACCCATGCCTTTCAGGATGGAGCTATTGAGTTCACAGAATACGTGCTTCAGCATTATGGTCCCATTTTAATGAGAGCTGGAGTATATCAAAGCGTTTATGCTTCTCGCTTCCGATACCCGATTTCAAAAGGCTTGTGTTGCAGCTTGATGGAGGTGCTTTGCCCAGAGTACAACACCTTTTACACAGCAGAAGGGGAAACTTCTTTGGACTTATGGAGTTTGCATCAGATGTCCGGTCTCCCTATCGACGATGAACCGTACGAAGAAGTATACTGGCTGGACTGGCTCAAAGACTACACTGACGGTGAAGGCCGACGTTATCTTGGGTATGCATATCGATATTGAGTGTTAACAATGTAATCCAACTCATATGATTATCTAAAACCATGGAGGATGTTTCAACAGTTCAGGGAGACAGTTTCAGCTTGCAGGATTTGTTGAAAACAAGACAAACCTATACTTCAATAACTACAAAGCAAGCCTACCATGCAAAATTTGAACATAAATTGAAAAGTTTATTTACATACTTGTGCCTTGAGCATTTATTTTCTGGTTGAACCTTTGCTCAGCTTCAAGGCACTTGCAACAAAATTTCTCATTTGGAATTTTTAGGTACCCAAGTTAATTTGCTTGTGTCCCAAAGGTTTAGTTCCATGTCTGGCATGCAGCTTTCTCTTCCTTTTTCCATTCAATTCGTCACTTCTCATCCAAGAACAATCATCAAACACATGTCCATATTCACCACAATAAAAACAACACATAAGTGAGTTGACATTCTTCCTATGTGCATGTGCATCAAATTTTTGTGGGTGAACAGGGAGTTTAATATTCTTGGCATGAGAATGAGTCCTTCCTTTTAGATGCCAACAGTCCTTGACTGTGTGGCCAATTTTTTCACAATGAAAACAACAAAGAGGAAGAATTCTTCTACTGGCCTTATAGTGCGTCGACTTGTCCAGAAGAGTGCGTCGACACATTAGTCCATTCCTGGGCTTTTGAACAGGAGTGTGCTGAGCACACTTCCTCCCAATGTTGACTTGTCCTTTTCCCTTGTCTTTTCCACTATTCATTCTATTCTTGCATACTCTGAATTCATCATTTTTTAAGATAAAACAATCATGCACGACATAACCAACCTTTCCACAATAAAAACACTAAGCTATCTTTTTGATGTGGGATGAAATGAGACTCGATACCAATTTGATGCGAACCTGAGACTCTAGGCAATGATGCGACTAAATTGACGATGCGGCTAGCAATGACGTGAACAACTTGATACCAAAAGAGCTCTAGACGAGGAGTATGTGTCCTCAACAAAAAATGGAAGCTCACAATTCATTCCAAGCGAGGGAAACACGTGGATCTGCATGGTTGAGAAATCGATAGGAGTCAAGGGTGGTCAACTCACACTCGTTCTCAGATTGAGTCGCAAGGCAGTCACACTCTCTCACTAGCAGCGATGATTAAATTTGAGTTAGCTAGGATCCTATCAATCTCAAATGCATCGGCTTCAAGAATGCATATGGAATCAGTAAATGTGCTAAAGGAGGATGGTATGCGTACCTCCACACTCGGGTGAGGTGAAGACTTCCCAGCCAAGATGCATAACTCCTGATACAGTAAGTAACAAATAATTATAGATCCATCTTTATTGCCCACTCCATGTAGGGAGGTAATAGGCTACACAATGAATTCGGGAGTAGTGAGCTTGGGTTGACGGGCCACAAGCCGAAGTGGCTCTTTGGGGCGGAGGTGAGCTGTTGGTCCGACTGGGTACTATTCAGATCAGTAGGATAGCAAGCACGAGCGATCAGTAGAACGGTGGCCCTGGGTGTCTTCTGATTACGATGACTGGTAGGGATGATGGTGCGGTGTCCTTTGTAGATCCCCAGGAACGACGATCGCTAGATCTCAGTCGAAGTGTTGATGTGAGATCTAAAACCCAGATCTGTCCCACAGTCTAGTAACTAGATAGATCTGCGCGACCTAGCTAAAATAATCGCTATGCTCAGATCCAGAGTCAAATCAGAACAAAATTAGCACCGTTGTAAAGGTTACTCGAAGATCTTCCACATATCAGGATTGGAGAATCATCCACACCACCGATTTTCTAGGAAAAACTCTGTAACAGCGGTTCATGCTGGCAGAGTGTGAAGGGTTGACTATAACTTGCCTAAAGGTGGAGGTTGACCGAAGGGAAAATGGTGGATCTAGATCAATGGGTTAACATGGATGAAAGAGGGGGAAGTGGGGTCGTGCACACCAAATTTGGTGGCAATTAGAGAAGGTTTAGGGGGTGAAAAAAATAGGTTTGTAGAGTTCTATCTCGCTGGTCTGCAAACAGACAGATTGCAAGGGGTGGTGAAACAACGGTGGGAAGGGGTCCAAATGGTGGTGGATCGATGAAAATTGAACTAGGAAGAGGGAAGGAGGTGGGGAAGAGGCTATAAAAGTTTGAAGTTGATCAGATGGTGGGATTTGGAGAACTAACCTTTCCTTTCAGGCTCTATCTTACTTTACGAACTTCTAGACAGTAAGCCAAAAGATGGCATGTGGCGGCTCACTGGCGGCTCCGATGGCAGCGGCGGCGGTTGGGCATTGCACCCAGAGGAGGAGATAGAGGTTGGGAATCACTTTCAAAGAGTAGTACATCTGCAAATCTCTCTGTTGCAAGAAGAAGGAAGGAGGAAGAGAGAGGGAGAAGGTGCCCCTTGGGGTGTTCTTTGCATAAATGATATTTTCTATCCATTAAAATTATTACAAGAGGGATTAAATATCAAACCCTAGACCTAGGAAAAAAGACCTAAACTACCATTGGTCAAGGGGAGAGATATGGGCATTATGGGGTTAGTATTGCATGCCCGTGCTCGTCGGCGGAGAGCGAGAGCTTGATCCCGTGTATGATTGTGCTCGTGTGCGCCACCCGATAAATCCTCCAGAACCCTGACGCCTCAAGAAGGCTGATCAAGTGGGCTATCGAGCTGGGGGAGTTCGACTTCAAGTTCCACCTAAGGACCACGATCAAGGCTCAGACCCTCGCCGACTTTGTAGACGAGTGTACCATACCTGTCGAAGATTCACCCGAGCAATCTTCAGGGCCCACTTGGGAACTATATTGTCCCGCGCTGCGGGTAGTAGAGCGAGGTTAGTCTTTCTTTCACCAGAAGGGTTAGAACTCCAGTACGCCTTGCGGTTTAACTTCCGACCACGAACAATGTAGCCGAATACGAAGTACTCCTCTCGAGGCTACTCATGGCGAAACACTTGGGGGCGTCCAACGTGCGAGCGTACAGCGATTCCATGCTCATCGCCAACCAGGTCAGAGGAGAGTTCGAGGCCCGCGATCCCTTCATAATCAAGTACCTTGAAAAGGCCAACGCTATGGCAAATGAATTCACACGCTTCGAGGTGGTCCACATCCCGCGGGAGGAGAACGTCCGAGCAAATGCCCTGTCTCGCTTTGCGTCTGCCACCACGGTCTCCAACTCGAGATCAATTCTAGTGGAAGAGTTGTCAGCGCCAAGCATAGAAGAGCCAATGTCCCAGGTAAATGCCATTGACTACAAACTTTGTTGGATGGATCCCCTGTTGGATTTTCTCCTACGGCAACAACTTCCAAGCGACCACGCCAATGCCCGTCGCACGCAGGCCCGAGCAGCCCACTTCACGGTGGTAAATAGTGGGTCGTACCGTCGATCTCTCTCGGCTCCATTGTTAAAGTGCTTGTTCCCCACGAAGGCCAACCAGGCCATCCAAGAGGTCCACGAAGGACTATGCGGAAGTCATGTGGGGGCGCGAGCACTTGCATGGACACTAATCCGACAAGAATACTAGTGGCCCACCTTGCAGCAAGACTGTCTTGAGTATGTTCGGAGGTGCCCCTAGTGTCAAAAGTTCTCTCACCTACACCACTAGCCAGCTACCCAACTTCATGCCATGATGGAGCCTCGCCCATTCGTCCGGTGGGGGGTGGACATACTAGGCCCCTTTACCGAAGCACAAGGGAGGAAGAAATTCCTCATAGTCGCCATTGACTATTTCACCAAATGGGTCGAGGCTGAACTGGTAGGGAAGATTACGAGCGAAGTAGCATGGAAGTTCGTGCTACGAAGCATCATCTGCCGGTTTGGGATCCCCAGAGTTCTCACAACTGACAACGGCAGGTAGTTTGCGAGCACTGCCTTTCAGGAAAAGTGCTCAGAGTTGGGGATATGGAACCACTACACATCGGTGGGACATCCCCAGGCTAACGGGCTGGTGGAAAATGCTAATAGAATGCTCCTCCACGACATCAAAACCCGACTGAATCAAGTTGGCGACTCGTGGATAGACTCAATTCTGAGCATTCTATGAGCTCACCGGACTACCGCTAGAGCCGTCATAGAGGAGACGCCTTTCCATCTCACTTATAGCACTGAGGCAGTGTGGATACTAAAAAATTCTCACCCCATGTTTACGTGCAGGGGAATAAAGCAGGGGAGAAAAGAGAAGAGAAGATGAGAAGATGAAAAGAAGAAAAGGAAGCCCCTAAAGTGCCCCAGCGGCACACCCCTCAAAGGACTTCAATGGCACACTCTCATGCCCTTCAACGGCACACCTGGTTACCCCCCTTCAACGGCACACTCTCTGTACTCTCCAGTGGCACACCTTCTCAGCCCATCAATGGCACACTGCCAAGGCCTTCAACGGCACACTCTCGTGCCCTTCAACGGCACACCTGGTTGCCCCATTCAATGGCACACTCTCTGTACCCTCCAGCGGCACACCTTCTCAACCCTTCAATGGCACACTGCCAAGGCCGCCAGCGGTACACACCTTCTCAGTCCCAACGGCACACTCTCTGTACTCTCCAGCGGTACACCCTGCCTGGGTCCTTCAACGGCACACCCCTGTGCACCCTTCAGCGGCACGCCCGCAGGCCCTTCCAGCGGCACAGGTTCCTGGCCTTCCAGCGACACAGGTTTCTAGCCTTCCAGTGGCACGCTTTGGTTGGTTCTTCACCCGGTGCAACTGACAGAACAAATGTAACAACATGCCCTACGATCCTTGGCGCGCAATGGGGACTGGGCATAGCTGGCTGAGGTGTCGTTCCCTCATGAAGGCACGTTGGCTATGCCCTACAGCAGAGGACGGGGGAGGGTCAACTCCCATTTAATGCACGTCGACGTCGGACGCTCCCGCCTTCGACACCCCCGCTGCTGAGGGTATAAAAACCCCCCCTTCTCCACGGTGAACAGGGACACAGAACAGAGAGAGGAATACACAGAGAAGAGCACGCAGAGAGAAGAGAAAAAAGGAAGAGGAAGAAGGAGGCTCTGGCGTTGAGGATCCTCCGGCGGCCGCTGAAAGAGAGAGTAAGAGAAGGGGAGGAAGAGAGAGAGAGAGAGAGAGAGAGCGCTTTTCCATGTAGCAGGGGGAGTGGGGAAGAGCAGGGAGCCGTCGCCCCCGCTTGACCCCCACTTTCCCCTCATCTCTTCGTCGTGCCCGATTTCCCTGTGGGGGTGGGGGAAATGACGGTCACTGCCAAAGAAGAATTTCTGTCATAAAGGACCTCCGGGAGATAGCCGAAGATGTCTTACATTATCACAAAGATGATCTCTTGGTATACCTGCACCTACGGTTGAAAAAACTGTGCCGATTATATATCTGAAGACTGGAGACTGCCAGCCAAGTCCTTAGCACTCCGTCAGTGTATATCCCAGATCAGAGATGTGTGGATCTTGTCATCCTCTAGTTGCAGCAGGTGGTGGATCTCAACACCACAAAAGATGCAGGTTGCTTTCATCAATATAGAGAAGCAAGGAAAAAAAATATTGTTAGCAGTACAGGAAGCTTCAGCCATGAATCCTCCCAATCTATCGGACAGGGAATCTATGGAACAACTCACTGTGAGGTTGCGCTATGCCTGGTGTGAGATCCCGTGTAGAAAATTTCACTGGAGTTGATCACCCTGATATTATTAATGCGAGTGGTGGTGGCTGGAAAGGTGCATCTTTCAGGAGAGTTGCACACTCTGCTTTAAGTGGCAATTCCACTAGTTCAGTAAAAAGGAGTCCGTCGGCTGCTAGAAAAACATGTTATAATTATGTTCAGAACTGTACCCCCAAATGGCAGATCAAGCACATCAGTTAAGGGCAGTGAACCGAACTGTGACCCCAATATTTACTCTTGGTGCTTTGAGACCTGTATTACTTCAAAACCCATGAGCTCGTGACCATTTCAGATGCACCGGTGGTCTGGAGGTCCTTTTAGATGGGCATGGGTCACCATCAAGCAACTACCTAATGTCAAAAGGGTTGAGTTTCTCTCTGATAATGACAGAAAGTGCACTTATCTGTTTGGTGTTTCTCAGCACCAAATTCTGAAATTCTCATTAAAATGAGCCAGATGGGATGCTAACACCTGTAAAATGTGAGAATGGGGCACGCCCAATTTTCAATGGTGCCACCCCCCCCCAATGGATTACAAACCGGGTTGGGGTTCTGACCTTAAATCTGACAACAAAGGTGCTTCTTCCCAAGAGAACTTATATTTGAAGAGCTGCGGATTAAGGAGGTCATTAGCACCCATGTGAATGGCTTGAAAGCAAAAAAAAAACTTACTCAGCTTTGACGTCGTATATGCCCTTCTGAACGGGCTGGTCAGAAAAGGTGATTGGAGGGCAGCAGAGTCTGTTATCACTAGCATGATGGACAAGGGGTTCAAGCCTAATGATCTGTCATATCCACCCTTGCTTAGTGTCACGCGAAGGTAAGGAATGCTGGAGGGGCAGAGACAATTGAGAGGGAAGTATATAGCAGTCATATCTTCCCAAGTTGGGTGATCCTGAGGACCCTCATAATTTCACATTTTAAATGCAGGATTTTGAGAGGCATGGAAAAAGCCTTTGAGGAGCTAAAAAAGGAAGGTGCAAACCTGATTTGGTCATCTATAATCTGATGCTTTCTATCTATGCAAGGAACAAGATGCATGATAATGCACATGACATCTTTTACTCAATTCATCAGAGTGGATTAGAGTTGGGGAGTAAAAAAAGGGGGGCTGAAGAAATCTTGGGAGAACCTCAGCTCTGGAGGGAAGCCAGATATCATTTCCTGCAACACAGTGATCAAAGCATACCGCAAGCAACAGTGGTTTGCTTACATGAGGCCTTGAGGGTCCCTCTCTGATATGATGTCTATAGGTATTCGCCCTTGCATTGTTACTCATAATACCTTGATTGGTGGGTACGCCAACAGTGGTTTGCTTACAGAGGCAAATGAAGTTATCGAACATATGATGTTGCATAACTGCGAGTCCACTGAAATCACATGCAAGCTCGTTGTTGAGGGATACTATGAAGTAGACAGATACGAAGAAGGAATAAATGCTTTTCAGTAAGAATCAAAGAAATGGATTCATCCTTTGATGGCAATTCCTCCAATAGTGAGGCTGGCAACTCGGCTATGGGAGCATACCAATTCACAGTGCCGCGTGAACTACTGTATTTTCGAGGGTTTCTGGCGGGATTCTATAATACTTTTTTCATTGCTGTGACATTATTTGCAACTTGTAAGCTTCTAAGTGCTTTCTGAAGCTGTCCCTCCATTATTCTTGTAGCATGCCGTATCAGGGAATAACTGGTGATTCAGGCTTGGGAGGATATCCTTGCCTCCATAGGGATTGCAGCAGGGATGGCGAAACATGTCACTTGGCTTCGCCCTCTCAACTCGGCGATTCTGGGACTCCTTATTTGTTGCCTCTGAAAGAGAAGTCGGAAATTTGGCTGCTGTATCTTACAGCTTGCAAACAGAATATAGAAATCAAGAAAAGTTGCCAAAACTTCAAACTGGTGACGGGTTATAGTGAGATGATTGGAGCTGGAATGTAAACTTACATGTATGCATGCCTGCCCTACATATACACAAAGAAAGCATAATAAGCAAAGCAACTGCCTGCACCAGCGACAGCAGTATGTCAATTAGCGGCCAGCAGCAATGGTACCAATGGCAGGGGCCAGCAACAATTTCGGTGATGCCACCACTATGACAACGGACAGTAATGGTAGCAACTCGGAGTGTCAATGGATCGGATCCGGATCGGATCCTTCATGGGCAGTTAATCCCAAAGGTAAATTAAATGAAAATTGGTTATGACCTTATGTGGTCTAGAAGGTTATGAAGGCAGAGCCTATTTCATCGTCAATCACCGAGGGGGAAGTCCAATTTTCACCCCTCAGCGGGAAACACTTGAAGCTATACCATCCACCTCTTCCTCAGTTCGGCGATCAGCCAAAACTGATATCCAATAATGAATAAACTGGTATTTCAGAACTCTTGTAATGAGTTACCATATGCATATACCGACTCTTGGCCCCACTGGGCCAAGCATCCCGCATTAAGGGCGAACCTGCACCAGGGAGTTTCGCAACTTGGAAGAGGAACCTGGCAAAGGACCAAAGCTCGAAGTCTGAGTGGAAAGGGTCATCAGTGCAGCAATCCATATAATGACCATGAAGGTCGTGGTAGAAATGATGAAGAAGATGAAAGGATGATGAAAATGATGATCGACAGGAAAAGAAGATATTCAACCATCAGCTTCCAAGTCGACAGATGTTCAACCATTGGCATTCTAGCTGATAGATATCAAATTGTTGGCGTCCAGCCAACAAATATTCAACCATTGGCATTCCAGCTGATAGATATTCAACTGTTGGTGTCCAGGCTGATAGATGTTCAGCCATCGACGTTCCAACCGATAGATATCTAACTGATCAGTGTCTCAGCCAACAAAGAAAGAAGATATTCAAGCATCGAAACTTTAGACGATAGATATACAACCATCAACTTTTCAGGCTGATAGATGTTCAACCATTGGCGCTCTAGCCAATAGATATTCAACCAAGGGTGTTCGAACCGAAAGATATTTAGCCATCGGCATCCAGGCCGACAGATATTCAACCATCGACATTCCGAGCCGACATATATTCAACCATCGGCATTCCAGGCAATAAATACTCAGCAGACGGCATTCCAATCGATAGATATCCAACCTTTCAACTCAGTGCCCATGGCCTTTTGGTCTTAGCCGCGGGGTATGACCTAAACCTTTCATCTAAGTCAGAGAAACCTGATATCCTTTGCGTCGATACGATCCCAGTACCGATGATACAATTAACTTGACGCCTATGGCCTTTTTCGATCTTAGCCAAGGGATATGACCTAGACCTTCCGTCTAAGTTAGAGAATCCCGATATCCTTTGCGTCGGTACAATCCCAGCACCGATGATACTTTTAACTCGGCACCCATGGCCTTTTTCGGCCTTAGCCGAGGGGTATGACCTAGACCTTCTGTCTAAGTCCAAGAAGCCCGATATCCTTTGCATTGATACAATCCCAATACCGATGATACTTTTAACTCGACGCCCATGACCTTTTTCGGTCTTAGCCGAGGGGTATAACCTAGACCTTTCGTCTAAGTCAGAGAAGTCTGATTTCCTTGCATTGGTACAATCCCAGTGCCGATGATACTTTTAACTTGGCGCCCATGGCCTTTTTCGGTCTTAGTCGAGGGGTATGACCTAGACCTTCCATCTAAGTCAAAGAAGCATGATATCCTTTGCATTGGTGCAATCTTAATACCGGTGATACCATCAACTCAGCACCCATGACTTTCCATCTCAGCCGAGGATAATGGCCTAAAACTTCCGTCTAAGCCAAATATACCCAATCCCTTTACGTTGGCATAAACCCAATGTCAGCGATACTATTATATCATTGTGATCCAGTCCCACCGTGATACTTCATGTTGACACAACCTTAGTGTCGACGATGTAATAGAAAATGAAATAAGAAACAAAAAAAGAAAAAAGAAAAAAAAGACAAGACAAGACAAGAAGAGAAGAAAAAAAAGAGAAAGAAAAAAAGGGAAGAAAGAAAGAAAGAGAGAAGGAAGCGGTTCCTTAATCCTTTTAGCTCAATGCCCATGGCCTTCTTGGTCTTAGCCGGAGAATATGGCCTAGACCTTTCGTCTAAGTCAGATAAAATTAATCCCAGTATCGATGATACCGTACACCCGACATCCGTGGCCTTCTTGGTCTTAGCCTAAGAATATGGCCTAGACCCTTCATCCAAGTCAGATAAAGTTAATTCCTTGCATCGGCATAAACCCAGTGTCGACGATACCATATTGATTGGTACCCAGCTTCTTGTCAAGACTGATCGATACAACTCAATGGCTTAGACTTTCCGTCTAAAGTCAAATAAGCCTGTTTCCTTGCGTTGACATAGACCCCACATCAATGATATCTCTGTAATTGATACATGGCTCTCTACCGGGACCAATTGACATCGCTCAATGGCTTAGACCTTCTGTCTAAGGCCAGATAAACTTGAACCCTTGCATCGACATAAGCCCAATGCCAATGATACCGCTCCAGCTGATACTTGGCTCTCGTCCAGAATCAACCCATCAGTCCCACCGCGATAATCGATACGACACAATGGCTTAGACCTTCTGTCTAAGAGCATATAAACCCGATATTCTGGCGCCAGCATATACCCAATGTCGGCGATATCAACGTGATTGGCGTCTGACTCTCTGTCAGGGCCAATCGATATAACTAGTGGAACATACCTTTTTATCCAAAGCTGATCATTTTTTGTCCTGATATCAACCACCTGCCAGGCAAGAAGCTAATCTGGACAGACTCCTAGGAATCAAAGTGAATTTTCAGAGAGAAGGATTTGGTTATGCTCCAGTAAATAAGAATTCTTTTGGAAGTAAGCTACACACTTCCTTTGTATCCAGCTCCAATGAAGCCAGCACCTCTAATCTTCCTTCAACACAAGTAGCCAATCCGGAAACTCAAGAAAGGCCCACTATACAGAAAACACACAAACAAGATAAAAATCAGAAAAAGAAAACTTTTAAACAAAAATAGAAAAATGAGTTTTCTTGTTCTGACATGCATGCTAGAAAACCCAATGCTAAGCACCATGTTTCACAAAAAAGGAAAGTTTTATATTTTTATTATGGAAAGCTTGGCCATAACTTGCATGATTGCACCATCATGAAAAATGATGATTTAAAAGTAAGCAAGAATAGAAGAAACAATGGAGAAAGCCAAGGCAAGGGTCAGGTCAATACAGGGAAGAAGTGTGCTCAGCACACTCACGCTCAAAAACCCTGGAATTGGTCGATGTGTAGATGCACCTTTGAAGGAAGGTCATTGCATCCTAAGGTAAGCAAATGAAACCTTCCTCAGTGCTGCTTCAATTGTGGAAAATTTGGCCACACAGTCAAGAGCTGTTGGCATCTAAAGGGAAGAACTCATTCTCACCCAAGTTATGTTAAACTCCCTGCTCACCCACAAAGGCTTAATATACATGCACATGCACATAAGAAAAATACCAAATCCTTTGTGTGCTACTTTTATTATGGGAGAATTGGACATGAAATGTATGACTGTCATATGATGAGGGAAGATGACATGATTGCCATAAAAAGAAATTCACATGTGAGAAGTACTACTAACCCTCAAGGACCCAAGAATACTTGGGTACCTAAACATGCCAAATGAGAACTTTGGATATAGGGTGCCTTGGAGCTAAGCAAATGATGGTCAAATATTGAGCGCTCAAGGCACAAGTTTGTGAATAAAATTTCAGTTTGTATTGACTTTGCTTGTTAGATTCATTTGTTAATGGCTATAGTTAAGCTACTTCTTGCTTCCAATAAATTCTGCACATTTGTAAAACTCCTCACTGGTTAGTTGAAAACCTTTCATTGATTGATCATGTAGAATTTGTTATGCTGATGGAGTTGACATAATGATGAGTTGCTTACAAGCTTGTGGCTTAGATTGTTGCTACTTCTAGTCTAGCAGTCATATGAATACCTTATCCATCATTGTTAACTATTGATTTTGATAATGTCTGTTATGGGTGCATACATTCAACACATCATTCATGTGGTTGTTGAACCTTCATATGATTGCCCGAACCTTCATGGGTATTGAACTGAGGGGGAGTCTGATAGTCTGCACTCTAGTCTTGCCTGCATGAGTTATGAACGTTCAGCATCATCTTGTGGTCCCATGCATGTCAATGCATATCAGGCTAAGAAACCCAACATTTGCTCCTTACTCTGCATGATAGAATATGCTGCACCATCATGGCATGACCCGTTGGTATATAGAATGGTGATTTGCGGAAGGTTGGATCAAGTCTAACTGAAAGTTATCACTATGCGTGAGGGATCCTCAGATCAAGTTCTCTACCTGGTACCATGGGTCATTTGCTCACATAAGTCCTAGGATGCACAATCCCTTGTCAGTTTTCACTGGGACACCTTAAAGAAAATGAATGCATACCTTGAGGGGGAGTCAGCATAAAAAGTTCGACCTGTACACCTGTAAGATTGCAACTCTTATACAAACATGCTCTACATCACATAGTTAAAATGCATCTCATACCTTGCATACACTTGGCATGCATGGCAGTTCGAGTGCATACTCAATGTAATGAGTATGTTGATAGGAAGCTCTTTCAATTTTAAATGTATTTGAAGGCATGCTCGAACTGGTTCTCTTGATGCAAAGGGTCTACTGCTTCAATCCTCCTTGAAAAACTCAAATTTCGAGGGGGAGCACTCCTGCCCAAGGCTGACCTAGCCCATACACTCAGGGGGAGCTTACTCTCAATACTCTTCACTTATAGCTCATGCTCATTGTAACGACCCAGTTTCCTGGATACCGAAAACCCGACATCCAAAGACCCGGGGATGCCACCCAAGAGCTGATGAGGCTCCTAAAGGGTTGGAAAAGAGGCTATGGGTGCATAAAGATCCATAATCCAACACGTAATTTTAAGAAATATTACATTAAGCAAAAGTAAAATTTACATTACCAGAGTGTTATAATTATACAGTAGTCCAGAAGTACATAGTACAAGCCCAAAATTATACAATAACCAAAAGAGGACAACTACACGGGGCATACCCCGGAGTGGACCACGCTGGCACTATGACTGGCCGCCAAAACCACGTGGGAAACCTGACGACTGCTATGCCTCACCTGAAAGTCAAGGGGTGAGTCTTATTTCATTGACATAGTAGGGGTCCCGCAGATCCCTACCTCGCAGCTAAAAGTACAAGAGAAATAATTAATCACGAAGAATAACTAATTGACATGCAATTATAACTATTAAAGAAAGTTGTGCGGGAATATCCAGATAGACACATACAACCATACTCACGAACACACACACACAGAGGACACTCTAGGCTAGATGTAGAGTGTCCAAAGTCCCCTAGGCTAGTAGAGTTAGTCGGGGTAGAGTCTAGCTCTAGTGTTTCTAACACGTCCATACCTACGACGCACCCAATGATGTGTCATTCTAAATCTGTTCCAGAGAGGTTCCTCTAGGACCATGCCTAGCGTTGTCACACCCTCTGAAGATGCCCTGAGTTTGTAGCAATAGCCATCATTCTAGAGGATGATGAGGGGTTAGATGGGGTGTGGAGCAATGACGGATTGGGTGTTTATGAAGTCATAGATGAGAAAGACCCGATTGATGATGATGATAGCGACTTGGATGACACTGCTGATCTGTACACACAGGCATTAAAGAGATTCGATGGACTATCGTAAGTAGTGGATGAACCCATGAAAGAAATTAATCTTGGTACAGAAGAGGATCCTAGGCCCATAAGCATTTTAGCTAATCTCCATCCTTAGGTTGAAGAGGAGTTGGTCAAGGTCTTGAGGGTGTATAGCGATTCTTTTGCCTAGTCTTATGAGGACATGCCGGGTCTTGACCTCGCCTTGGTAGAACATTGGCTCATCCTTAAACCAAGGGCAACACCCGTGAAGTAGAAATTGAGAAGATTTCACCCTCAAATGACCTTAAAGATGAAGGAGAAAGTTGACAAATTACACAAGGCTAGATTTATTAGAGTTATTTTATATCCTCAATGGGTAGCGAATATAGTCCCTGTGATGAAGAAGGATGGAAAAGTCTGAATTTGCATTGATTTCAGGGACTTAAACAAGGCATGTCTGAAAGATGATTTCCCGCTTCCTCACATCGATGTGTTAGTTGACAACACGGTCGGCTACGAAGACCTCTCGTTTATGGATGGCTATTCGGTATACAACCAAATCCATCTTGCTCCGGAAGATCAAGAGAAAACCTCATTCACCACGCCCTGGGGCACTTACTGCTACATAGTCATGTCATTTGGATTGAAGAATGCATGTGCCACATACCAACGGGCGATGATGACAATCTTCCATGACATGATGCATGTGTATATGGAAGCATACATGGATGATATCCTAGTGAAATCAAGAACAAAGGAAGAACACCCTGCGATCTTGGCCAAGGTGTTACAAAGGGCTAGGGAGTACAAATTGAAAATGAATCCGAAGAAATGTATTTTTGGAGTGTCATCGGGGAAGTTACTAGGGTTCATAGTTAGTAAATGGGGGATTCAAATTGATCTGAACAAGGCTAAGGCCATCATGGACATGCCGCCGCCAAAGAACATTATTGAGCTTCGAGGTTTAATTTGGCGTTTACAATTCATTCGGAGATTAATATCTCAACATTCCCAAAGGTGCCGCCCATTCTACGAATTGTTGAAGGCGGGAGCTAAGTTTGAATGGAATGAACAATGCCAAAAGGCCTATGAGGATCTTAAGGTTTATTTATCCAATCCCCCAGTTTTGTAAACCCTTATGCCTGGGAGACCCCTGATATTATACATTTCGGTTGTTGAGGACTCCCTAGGAGCCATCCTGGCGCAAGTGGATGATAAAGGTAGGGAAATGGCAGCCTATTATCTTTCTAGGTTATTCAATCCTGCTGAGGCTAAGTATACAACCATGGAGAAGACCTGTGCAGCATTGGTATGGGTAGCTCAGAAGCTGAAGCACTATTTCCTTGCCCATGAGGTTAAGTTGATCTCTAGAATGGACCCAATCCGTTATCTTTTAGAAAAACCCATCCTTTCAAGTAGATTAGCTTGCTGGGAGAGCTTTATCTCCCAATTTGATATTACCTTCGTCATTCAGAAAGCAATCAAGGGATATGCTATCGCTGAACATCTCGCGCATTCTCCTATCCCTTGCACTGATTCTATACAGGATCAGTTTCTTGATGAACACCTTGCTATACTTACTCATCACCCCTTCTAGTCATTGCACTTTGATGGTGCGCTCAATTCTCAGGGCCGTAGGATCGATGCCGTTCTCCTCACTCTAGAGGGAGTGACCATTCCCCTTGCTTATCAACTCTCTTTCTCTGCTGCCAATAACATAGCTGAGTATGAGGATCTCCTTGCTGGACTGAAGCACGCCTACATCTTGGGCGCGCAGTACTTGAATATCATAGGAGACTCTCAGTTGGTGCTGCTGTTGGGACACGGTGCCATAGATTCAGAGGGGGGGTGAATGAATTGCCCCTTTAATATATTTATCTCTACTGAAATTAAAGATCTACTGCTGATTATGCCAGACCAGTAGATTAAACAATTTCCCCAATCTGGAAATTAAAGGCAGCGGAATGGAATCAAATTAGATCGAAATGATCTAAGCACGGCCTAAGCAAGCATCTAAATGTTGACTGAAATGTAGACAATCAAACCACAAGAACACAAGAGGTTTTAGGTGGTTCGGTCCTCCAGACCGACGTCCACCCCACACTCAGACCAGAGTGTGGCTTACTACTGCGTAGCACAGCTTGCGTCCGCTAGGTCTCACAGCTTGCCTACAGACCGCTGAGCCTCACAGCTTGCTGTCTAGAGGATACCACACCTCTGCCCGCTGGGGATTACAGCTTGACCCGTCCAGAGGAATCCTCCTATATTCTTCATGATGAAGCGGCACACCGTGGTAACTTTGATCTCCGCATATGCTTCCGCTTCGACCCATTTGGTGAAGTACTCAGTGGCGGTAAGGATGAAAGATTTTTGCTTGGTCTAAGAGTTGGGATCACCTAGCGAGCCTACAATGTCAAAAGCCATCGTAGAGAATGGCCAAGGAGCAGAGAGAGGATGAAGAGATGAAGTAGGAGCATGAATTTTATCAGCGTAGAGTTGACATTTGAGACACCTCCAAACATGGAGGGAGCAATCTTCCTCTAAAGTGGGCCAATAATAGTCCTATTTAAAGATTTTCTTTGCTAAAGTCTGGCCATTGACATGACCTCCACACTCGCCTGAATGGACTGCTTCAGTCACTTTCCAAGCTTCATCATCATCTAGACATCTCATAAGCATTCCATTGAGAGCGCGCCTGTACAATTCTCTAGCAATGATGGTATACCTCTAGGCGACTCTTCTAATAGCCTTACGCTACTCAGCATTTGACCCTTCTAGGAACGACCCATCTCTACAATACTGCTCAATTTCATGGTACCATGGCAATTATTCTTCCTCCAAGATTCTTTCTAACTCTGCCAAAGAGACTTCCTTCAGGTCTCTCTTCTCAGCCTTTACCTCTACAGTTTTCCTAAGGTTGTCAAACCAAGGATCCTGAAGAGAAGGGACATCCAGTCTCTAAATGATGATAGTCTCAGTGCTCCTACTGAGAGGAAAAGATAAGGAGGAAGTAAGTGATGTCAGCGCATCGACGAGGATGTTCTGAGATCTCAGAGTGTGGATGTAGATCAATTTGTGGAATTGCCTAGCTAAGAGAGTGACTAAATCTTGATACGGCTTGAGTTTTGGGTCACGAGTACGGTATGTGGATAGAACTTGGCGCAGAACAAGCTGAGAGTCTCCAATGATGTTCAAGTAACGTGCGCCTAAGAGGTAGGCATGCTTCAATCCGGCCAGGAGAGCTTCTTACTCAGAAATATTATTGGTAGCAGGAAAAGAGAGCTGATATGCAAGGGGAATCGTCACCCCTTCTAGAGTGAGGAGAAGGGCACCTATCCCTTGACCTTGTGAGTTAAGCGCACCATCAAAGTGCAGAGACCAGAAGGGATGATGAGTAAGAACAGTGAGATGCTCATCAGGGAACTCATCCTGGATAGAGTCAGTGTGGGGGATCAGAAGATGGGCAAGATGATCAATGATGGCATATCCCTTGATTGCCTTCTGAACGACAAAGGTGATATCAAATTAAGAGAGGAAGCTGTGCCAGCGGGCTAACCTACTAGAAAGGGAAGGCTTTTCTAAGAGATAATGAATCGAGTCCATTCTGGAGATCAGTCAAACCTGGTGGGCTAGGAAATAATGCTTCAGCTTCTGATCTACCCATACTAATGCAGGACATGTTTTCTCCATGGCAGTGTACTTGGCCTCTACTGGGTTAAACAACCTAAAGAGATAATAAGCTGTCCTTTCTTTACCTTCATCATTCGCTTGTGCTAGGACAGCTCCTAGGGAGTCCTTAATGACGAAAATGTATAGGATTAGGGGTTTCCCAGGGACAGGAGGATGCATAACTGGGGGATTAGACAAGTAGACCTTCAAATCCTCATAGGCCTTTTAACAATATTGGTTCCATTCAAATCTGACCCCTGCCTTTAATAGTTCATAAAACGGGCAGCACCTCTGAGAATGCTGGGATATGAATCTTCTAATAAACTACAGGCATCCAATTAACCCTCGAAGTTTCATGATGTTCTTAGGCGGGGGCATGTCTATAACGGCCTTGGCCATATTAGGATCAATTTGAATCCCTCATTTGCTAACTATGAAACCTAACAACTTCACTGAAGAGACTCCAAATACACAGTTCTTAGGATTCATTTTCAGCTTATACTCCCTAGCTCTTTGAAGCACCTTAGCCAAGATAACGGGGTGTTCTTCCTTGGTCCTCGACTTCACCAAAATGTCATCCAGTTAGGCTTCCATATAAACGTGCATCATGTCGTGGAATATGGCCATCATCACCCTTTGATAGGTGGCGCCTGCGTTCTTCAATGCAAATGACATTACCACATAGCAATAAGTGCCCCAGGGCATGGTGAAGGAGGTTTTCTCTTGATCTTCCAGAGCAAGACGGATCTGATTCTAACCTGAGTAACCATCTATGAAGGACAAAGCTTCGAACCCAGCGGTATTATCCACCAAGACGTCTATGTGAGGCAACGAGAAATCATCCTTGGGACATGCCTTGTTAAGATCCCTGAAATCGATGCAAATACGCACTTTTTCATACTTCTTGATAACAAGGACAATATTCACCACCCACTGAGGATATAGAACAACTCTAATAAATCTGGCCTTGTATAACTTGTCGACTTCTTCCTTTATCCTTAAAGCCATATGGGGGTGAAATCTTCTTGATCTTTGTTTAATGGGCGTTGCCTCTGGTTTAAGCACTAGACGGTGTTCTACCAAGGAGGGGTCAAGACCCGGCATGTCCTCGTAGGACCGGGCGAAAGAATCGCTATAATCTCTTAGGACCTTGATCAAATTTGCTTCAACTACTGGAGATTTAATTTTTTTGTTGTTTTTACTTGTATTAAATGGAATGCAATGTGATAACTGACCCCATGCTCTATGTGTGTGTAGGGGAAAAGAAGAACCAGAATATCATGGCTTCAGATTTGGGCGGTGTACCAGGCACTGCCCGATTATCAGAGAGAGAGACTGGGCACCATGGGATTCGGTGAAGTGCTCAGTATAGAGGTTACGAGGGTGGAAACGACACTACTATACGCATTGCACGAGAGGTGGGATCCAGTCAGTCGGGCCTTCATCTTCCTGTGGGGTCATACGATCCCAACATTGGAGGATATTGTGAGGATTATGGGGCTGAGGGTCCATGGAGTAGTGGTGAAAGGCTACACTTACACAGACTACCGCGAGCTAGCTTAGGAGTTACTGGGGCTAGATTTGGTGAGGCCAGGACACCACTCATCCCAGTTGGCACGGTCGACACTCCAGGACAGCCTAGGGCTTCGAGGAGCTACGATCACCATGGGAGAGTTACCAGAGCAGCACATCGACCGAGTGATCGAGTAGGTCCATCCTAGAGTAGCAGCAGAGGCTGGACCAGAGGGGGATAGGATTCTGAGGCTCTTCTTGATCCTACTATTCGGGAAGTTGCTATTCCTGACCAGAGCCAATGTCATCAACTATAGGCTCCTACCTTTGTTGAGCGATCTGGGCAGAGTTGGTAGATACGCGTGGGGAGCAGCTGTGCTTGCCTTTCTACTCAAGTCACTCAGCACAACCGACCAGCGGATGATGCTGGGTGACTTCTCGCCTTTCCTTTAGGTAAACAACTTAGACTCTAAATGCTTCTATATGCCTTCATATGCTTATGGTTGCTATAAGCTGATATTGACAAATGACATTACTTATGCAGATCTGGAGCTTTCTATATCTGCCCGGAATTGGACGAGGGACAGAGCTACATCCAGAGAGGATCCCCATCATGAGGCAATGGATCGTTGCTCGAGACATGGGGTCGATCAAGAGGCTGACCCGGGCTATTCAAGATGATATCGACTCGTTCCCGTATGCATCGGTAAGCCCTTGAACATAAACTTCTCTAAATGCTTTCTATATGCTTCTAAATGCTTTTAAATGCCTTCTAAAATGCTTTCTAAAATGCTGACATGGACTCAATTGCCTTTTCAGGTGCACTGGACACCATACCGGGATGAGAGGCACGAGGGACAGCCGTGGGTGGAGGCTTCCCTGGCGCATGGCGGGTGAGACATGTGGTTACATTGCATCAACGTCATCGAGCGCCTCCACTGCGGCTTGATTATGAGGACTAGAGGCGTGCATCAGCCTGATGTGGAGTTTCCCGACAGAGACGATAAGCACCCTGGGAAATTGTCGAAGGGCATTAGTGACGACGTCGATTGGAGCACTTGGGTAGCAAAGCATGTGCAGGATTGGGCATAGAAGGGTCGGGTGGTGAAGACCCGAGCAGCCAGCGACGAGGCCTACCTGAAGGCCTACTCTCAGCAGTACGGTGACCAGGTGTTTCGAGGCACCCGACGATCGGTACGAGCTTCTAAACTCTAACTCTTCCTATTGAATTAATTTATTCCTACAGACTCTGAGACTTGCATATGTAGCTAAACCCGCAGGGCAGGATAGCTGAGCTCCAGGGACTCCTTCATGCGGCGATCCAGTAGCGAGATGAGTATAAGGCCGCTTTGGAACTTCTGGTGAGCTTTCTAAACCTTGGACCTAATTCATCATGCGATGCTTATGCTTGTGCTTGGCTGACTTTACAGAGAGCCGAGGGAGCACAGAGGGCGGAACCAGATGCTTCATCCTCATCTTCACAGCCTGCGGGAGGCAGGGCTGAGCGTGATGCGGACTTTGCCCGGGCAGTGGCTCGGGCCGAGGAGGTCGAGGCCACCCTTGCGGAGCGGGTAAGCAATCACTAAAATAAATTTCCTTAGACTGTGTTTATGCAAATGCTTAGACTGATTATGATGAATGCAAATACAGGCGAGATAGATGACTGCAGTGGTGGCCGAGGCAGAGCGGGGTCGAGCGGAGGCGGCGGAGGTACCCCGTCTCCAGGCAGAGCTAGATCGGGCACGAGTAGAGGCAGAGAGACTTCAGGCTGGAGCGGCTGACTTAGAGCGCTATCAGACCGAGGCATGGGAGGCTCGACGCCAGGCCTACAATATGAGGATCGAGCTCCGGGCCGTAGAGCGGACAGTCCGGATGATTGGCCGGGGGCCCGAGAGGGGTGGATCACAGAGCGGCGTGCAGGGCAGGGGTCGGAGTGGTGGATCGTTCGTCGACTTTCTTACCAGTTCTTCCGGCCAGTGGAGGAACGAGGAGGCAGAGAGGAGGCGGCGACGGGAGGAGGGTAGCACATCTATGGGTCCACCGGAGAAGCGCCATGAGGGGACCGATGATAGTGACGGCCAGGGGGACAGACCGGCCGAGTGATTTTCTTTTTCTTTTTTTCTTTTGATGCACACTTGTATATGACTATGTTAGTGAAAATGGAATGAAATGAAAATCTTTTTGTTTATTTTTGATGTAATATAATATTGAACTTCTTACATAGGTCCTGGAGCTCTTGAGAGATGAACTTCCGGAGCCTCTGGAACCTCTGGATTTTTATTTCCTCCTAGGACATTGCATCCCTTTCTACTTTCTTCCTCCGGAACCTCCAGATTCTCTATCTCATTCTTTATCCCCCTCTTTATTCCTAGGAGATCGCGTCCCTTCTCATTCTATCCCTCTAGAGCCTCCAGACCTTCCATCTTTCTTCCGATTCACCCTTCTACTCCTCCAGGACATCACGTCCTTTGTCCTTCTCCTCCTCTTAAATCATCTCTCTCCATACCCTTTCCTAGGGTATCGCATCCCTCGTCATTTCGTTCCTCCGGAACCTCCAGATGGTTCTTATTCACATCATGATTCTCCTCCTCCGGACCCTCTGGACCTTTTCCTCAGGGCATCATGCCCTCTCCTACTTCCTTCTCCAGAGCTTCTGGATTTTTCTCTCACAATCCTTTCCGAGCATCACGCCCATCCTTATTTTCTTCCTCTGGAACCTCCGGACACCCTTTCCGGGCATCGCGCCCCCTCAAATTTCATTCCTCTGGAACCTCTAGACTTTTTATCCTTTTCTCTCTATCTTTTTTGAGGGCATCGCGCCCCCTCTGATTCCATTCCTCTGGAACCTCCAGACTTTCTGTCCTTTCCCAGGGCATCGCTCCCCTTTTGATTCCATTCCTCCGGAACCTCTAGATTTTTCATCTTATTCTCTCTATCTTCTCCTAGGGCATCACGTCCCTCCTCATTCTCTACCTCCAGAACCTCCGAATCTCTTATCCCATTCCTTGATTCTTTCTGAGCATCGCGCCTATTCCATTCTCTACCTCTAGAACCTCCAGACTTCCCATCTTTCTTCCGATTTATCCATCTACTCCTCTGGGACATTGTCTCCTTTGTTCTCTTCTTCTTCTTAACTTATCTTTTCCCATAAATTTTCCCGGGACATCGTGTCCCTTGGTATTTTCTTCCCCCGGAGCCTCCAGATGACTCTTACCCACATCATGATTCTCCTCCTTTGCCTCTGGACCCTCTGGATCCACCACTTTCCATCTATCAATTCTTTCTCTTAATTCTTCCCGATCTTGGGTCTGACCTGACTTCTTCCACATCCACTGCTCTGGGCATCTGTCTGTTCTCCAGCTGCTTCCGAGACTTTAGTCCTCACCCCTCCTCTTAATTCCCCTTTCTCCTGTAGAACTTCCATGTGATCAGGGTCTCCGCGCCTTAGTGAGGAAGTTCTAGCTCTCACCTCTTTTCCTTTTTTCCTTCTTCGTCTAAGTCAGGTCTTAGCACCACTCCTTCTTGTTAAGCCACTTCTAATCCTTGATTCTCTATCTGATAATTGAGGACAAATCCCATGATGATCAGGATCACCTCTGACAGCTACTTTAACAAAAGGTCGCAAGGTAACATGTTTGCGTAAGTGCGTACTTTCAACATCTCCTTCTTCCACGCATGGTTTTCAAAATGAAATGCTTCTTAACTTGAGCAAGAGTGGTGGTCTAGGTCTTTATCTTAGGTCTTTAACTAAAGCCAAAAAAATAAAAAAAATAAAAAAGTCTAAAAACTTGAGGCTGGCATGGTACGTAGGCCAAGAGAGACTCGAAAGATCAAAATCTCTAATTCATTCTTCACTCTTGGCAGTTTAACCTTGGGTCAACACCAACATACACAACACGCTTAACTCTTAAGCTCAAACAGCATCGAACCCAAGGCAAGTCAAAGCCAAACTGACAGTGAAAGGTATCACCCATGCTCTTCTCTTCGATTCATGAGGGGGGAAGTAAGGCCTTGGTTAGACTATCAAACCTACCCGCCGCCCTAGTAGGTGGAAGTTGCGGCCCAAAAGGGAATAATCTGTCAAAAGCCTAAGTAAAGTGCAAAAGAGTCAAAGAGCATGTCAAGAGGGCAAAGTCCCCGCAGGAAAAACACTGGGCATAAGCATGCATAAAACTAATCATATTAATTTAAAAAAAGTATGTCAAGAGGGCAAAGTCCCCACAGGGAAAACCCTGGCTAACATGTCAAGATGCACAAAACCACGATACTGTGCTATCACTGCTATGTTCACACACTATGCTTGTTGTAGTTCACACTATGCTATCATGCTATTAATTGATTGAATGCTTTAACGATATACATAATGGCTTTATTCATTGCTTGTTATACTTCATTATATCTTGGCTAACGAATTTTCGAGTGCAGGAAGAAGCTTTTGGTCCCACCATCTGGGCATCATCATCTCAATCTTACGGTGACTACATATCTCAAATCCCCTAATGCTTATGGCTATCACCATCTCTCTTTGTATGCATTCCTACTATATGTTATCTATGCTATTAGATCATATCAAGGACCTTGTGTCTTTGGTAAATCTAGAATTTGAGTTTCCCTTCATCAAAAATAATGATAACTCCAGAGGAATCTTAGTCGCACAGATAGGCCGTTGAGTCATCTAAGACTGGGGATGATGGTTTCCTTTTGCGAATTGGTGCACGGATAAACAGGCTTCAGCTTAGTATCAGCTCACAAATCGATTTCGTGACCCAATCTCGATAGCTTAACAATATATCCTTGATTACTTTCTACTTTTAATTTTTCCTTTAAACCCAGCCTATTCCCTGAATGGATATATAAGTTGCTTGAATTAAAAGATTTCTCCCCTTGGATTAATTGTTAGGTTTTGTTTGATAGTCATTCCACTCCGGTGGTGTTGACTGACCACCATACATTCATTTTCTGATGTTTTATTAGCCCTCAATTCTTGTCATAGTTGGGACTCTCCACTGGATACTCCTTCCGTCAGACTAGGACCTCTATTATGAGACCTCCGTCAGTCCCCGCGAGACTGGGATTCTCACTAGGACGCTGGGCAGATTGTACCTCAAATCCTACACCTATTAACTCGACCGGATCGCTTGTTTGCCTCTGTCCTGAGTCGTGGCCCACATGGGACCGTCTGACTCTCTACACGGCTTGAATATGACCGTTTGATCCCCCTTGAGCAGCTCGTTTGAGACCACACATTACTAACTAAGTACCAGGTCTTGCTGGTCGATTCTCCTTGATTTTTCTTCAACCTAGCCATGTAAGGTCAACCTAAAGCCTCTAGACCAGCCTGAGAGTTGTTGGCTGAACTCTGGTTCGGTTCCGCCATGTCCCGGGCGGCCTGGGAGCCCTATTAGGTTGACTACTCTACCCTATTTTGGCCTATTTAGTTAGCGGTTATCTCTGGACTGTTTCACCCTCTAAGCGGACGTCTATGGACTGTTTGGTTTTAGGGTGGCCTAGTCCAGACCGTGTACTGCTCGTGTGGGCTTTCGATCCTTGTTGTGCTGAACAGTCGGATATGGACCATCTTGTTCTATCAGGCGACCCATTCTAGACCGTCCTTGACTTCCAACAGCCCTTAAAGGACCGTTTGTCTTGACACCGGGCTGGGTTTTTCCTTGGCCCAGTTTCATCTTCCACAGTCCAGTAAAATACCATTTTTCTCTAAGTGGCCCTGGTGTGACTGGGTAGCTTCCAGAGATCGGTTTGTTTTGCTTTCTTGTGTGCTTCGGTAGCTGGGCCGTGGGTGGCTTGTGTTACAATAAAATCCTGGATTTGCTTATTTCTAGGTTATAGCTTGATGATTCTTGATCCTTTTTCCTAACCGAGTCCAGTAAATGTCTAGACATAACTTGGGATCTTGGATCCACCAAATCAATGTCAATGCATCATAAGGGCCCGGTCTGGTCCTGGGAGGAGCGCTCGAAAAGTACTAGTGTCCCGGGGAGTTGTAATGACATGGTGAGGCATTGCACCGAGTGCATTACTAGCTTGTTATCGATGACGTTCATTATTCTTTTCTTAGTGAATATTGATAATTAATTCTTTCATGGAATTACCTTGACATGACTTTTTACATCGCGCGCCTGATCGGCCAATCCATAGTACATCACTATTCTATTTATTCAACTGCTCAATGTTCTTGATTATTGTAGTTTTGTTTATTCGCATGACATTCAAATTAATTGGTTAATTACTTAAACTTACCTTCTATTGCCTACTGAGCGTTTGCTCACTTAGTTTTCTCCCCTTTCATGTAGCTTTGATGAAGGAAATCACACAGACGGGGATGGGCAAGAGTAAAGACCAGGAGTGGACCCTAATAGGCATGAACCTTACTGATGTCATAGATAGTTGTTGGAGTGGTCTTATAGTTGTTGTGGTTTGTTGTTAGTCTAGATGTTCAATTTGAGTTGTAATTTTCTCTTCGTCTGTTAAGTAAGTCGTTATGTAAGAAGGTTATGGAGGTTGGAACTTCTTATTTTTCCCTCTTTATGAAGAAGTTGGTGCTTTCTTTGAAGCTATTCTTTCCTTACTGCAGTTGTGCCCCTTTTATTTCGTTATTGCTCTGTTTATCGTGAATGAGTATAACTGCCAGGTTCCGATATTCGCGTCGGGGCGTGACAGTTTTGTGGTATCAGAGCCTAAGTTTTCAAATGTCCCTAAGTTTTTAAGTGGTGTCGTAGAGCCATGACTTTTTAAAGTCTAAGGACCCAACCGGTGAGAATTGGGTAGAGACTCAGGTTAAGTTAATTAACGAATCCTAAAAAGAAATTTTTTGTTAGACTATTCTTAATTAATTAAATTTTCCTACATGTAGGAGTCTGTCGATATGGCGGTAGAACGTGCACAGTGGAGAGATATGCAACGAACTGTGCAAGGTTTAACCCAGGCCCTTCAGCAAGTGGCCCAAGGTGCGGCACATCAGGGGGCAGGTGACCTTTACTGCAATATTCGTGGTTTAAATCCCCCGCGATTCAGTGGATCGGTGGATCCTGACGAGGCCAAACATTAGCTAAAGGAGATGGGCCGAATCTTCAGAGTTATGCAGTGTAGTGACTAGGAGTGAGTTCTCTTGGTGGCATTTCAGCTAGAGTGCGATGCGTGTGCTTCGTGGGAATCTGTGGAAGGCACACTAGGCAATAGGCATACAACTTGGGAGGAATTTAAGGAGTACTTTAATAGCAAGTACTTTTCAGATTGTGTGCAGGAAAGGAAGGCAGCAGAATTTGCTACTCTAAGGCAGAGGAACCTATCCATTGCAGAATATGAAGCCCAATTTTCTAGAATGTCGCGTTATGTGCCTCACTTTATATCCACCGAGAAGATGAAGGCCAAGAGGTTTATGAATGGACTGAAGCTCCAGTATTTAAGTCTTTAGGCCTATTAAATGCTTAAATAAATCTATTTAAATTTCTAAATTTTTTAGAAAATTACTAGGGGTGCTACACACAGTCTCTCTCTAACGTCATTGACTGTCGTTGGGACCCTTTGCATTTCTCAAGAACATAAAAGTAGTGCCTTGGACTAACCCTAACCCTAGTTTGGACAGTCCAATCATAGTGGTCATTATCAGCTCACCTAGAACAGATAGCCTGAGTGTCTTCTCCAATGGACTGGCATGATCGCCCTACCAACTTCCTTCCTCTAATGTCTAAACTAGTTGCACCAATGATAGAACCTACCCTAGTTGCTTCCCCATCTTCGATGATGCTACCTTTAATGTTGCCACTTTCTTCAAGCTCTAAATCTTTCGAAGATACGGTGGTCGTGCTCCATACTAGCCCTAACCATAGCCTATGTTCTCAAATTAGATCACAAGGAAGGAATAGGTCCAATTGAGTTAGAATTGATTGGTGACCTGAATGGACTGGACCAAAATTCCCCAGGTCCATGTGCATATGTGCCGACATCAAAAAAGAGCAACAATGCCCTTAATAAGAGTGGCAGTACGGGTTGAGTATAGGGTTCACCCTTGGTGTCTACTCAGCCAGCATCTACTAGCCAAATGGTGCCAGCAATCTATCCAACTATCATCCTCCTAGAGTTGCTTGACCACATGGTGACTACACCCTAGAGGACATGAGACTACGAGTGGAGTTGTGAGATAGTTGAGCACCCGCTGGACCCTCACCCAACATATGTTGACCGCTCACTTTTAGCTAATGGTGGGCCCTCTAGTGCACCAAATAGCTTGCCATGAGGTCACTCATAGGATTTCTCATTACCAGGGTGAGAATTCCACACCTTTGCAGTCCCAATAGAGAGCTTGCCATCATCAGTGGATACTTCTCCAACGGCATCTTTAGCTCCTTAGAGTCACAAAGGTGCATGTAAAATTCAATTATCTATCCCTAAGGCACACTCCTAAGAGTCTATAGTTTCTTCTAGATCTGCTACTATTGCTACTTGCCTGTATGTGGATTCAACTACATATGATTTCTGAGAGGCTCTTGGCACCAATTATTAAGGGGTCCAGCTACACATCCTAGTTGCTACTCCTTTTGTTCCTCATACTGTTCATAATTGAGCTACTTTTGAGTCTACATAGGTAACAATGTCATCTATTATTGCAGACTACAAGTGTGGCGCCCACTTTGGGATCTGGTCTGATCTTGAGACATCATATTCACAAAACCCAAACGTTGTGAGGCGAAAAATTATACAAGGCACTTGTTGTACCCAGATAATTTTTCAACAAAATGCTAAGGAATAAGGGCTCAGGAATTTTCCCAAACACCTTTAAGGCACGTGTTGCCCAGCCCCTCCTACAACTCGCCCGGCCCAACCAAAGGTCCCAACTAGCTAGCCATGACATACAGTGACATCAACAATTGATTGGGATTACTCCTGATCACTTAGTGGCGGGCTTTTCCCGCATTCTACACAGCCACCCGGGCCACCCCGGGGGCTCTGCGACTACAAGCCGTGCCACGTGGCGCCCAACAACAAGACTGGGGCCTACCCCAAGACGCCTTCCTCCAGCCCTCCAAGGTCAAAGGGAGACCTAACTAAGTCAACCACTAGCTTTGGAGGCCCGTAGCACGCATATACGGCTCATACACATATGTCGAGCATTTCCCCGAATACTTTGTGGGCGCATGTATCCCAGCCCTTCTACAGCGAACCGTGGGCCAACCCACGGCTCCAACACACCAGCCAGGTTCTACAACAATCCCCCAGCAATTCAGGGCCACCCTCGACCCCCAGATATGCGGCGATGAGCCGCGAACTTTTACTAACCTAGGGCTACTGTGTCAATCCGCCTTGCAACGCGGTATATACCACTAAGGCAGAGCCCACATGCCCAAAGTGCCTTCCCCAGACTTGTACGAGCTCCTTAATCCAAGGCCAACTTTAAGGCCCCTCAGCTAGTTACTCGAGTCATTCGGCAACCAGAGGCGTGTCAGGAATTCACCCGAACACCTTGCGAGCAGCAACTATGACTCGACAACAACAGCCCCCATAGGCTAATCCCAGTATCCCAAAGCCCTTTTTCCATTAAAGGACACCCCCGAATGATGAAAGAAGACCCCTGAGGGCCATCCCTCGGGGCTGTGGCTCACCCGGGGGGGAGTTCACCCTAGGCACAGCCGCGACCTGAATAGGGCAAACCCCCTAGGGGAGCGCACTCTCCCCCCAGCCCAAGCCTCACGGCCATCTGGTGGAATGATTTTTTATTATTTTATTTACGTAGGCGTGCTAGTCACATATGTGACAAATTTATTGTGCGCTCGATTTGACTTGGTCAGACAAATGTGAGGCTCATGTCGGTACTCAAAATCCACTGTACCGTAAAGGCTATAGCGTTAATTACGTCCCTCCGCAAAGGGGGCAACCCTTGATTAATCGCCAAGATAAAGAGACCATGGGGCCCATAGAAGATATGAAAAATGTGATTACATGCAAGAACACAATATGATAGTATTTATTTATTAAACTGACTCCCAGTATAGGGCAGAGAACTTAGGTCCGAGGACCACCATCACGCATAGTGAAAGCGTCCGGTCGGGGGTAACTCAACTTTCTACTAAACACTATTTGATATACCAGAGAAGTGGTCGTATAAGCATATATGCAAGCAATGATAGATGTAATCATATACAAGACATACAGATATCATAGAAGCAAGCTCGATTAATTGATCTTCCTTTATTAGATTCACAATTTATTAACATTGGGCCAGGGTTAATTTATTTCTTTAAGGGGGTTATTTGATCCTTGATGAGGAGGGCAAAGGTCAACCTAGAAGCGAGTGAGGGAGGCCTAGGAGCAAGTGAGGTAGACCTTGAACAAATGAGGTAGACCTGGGGCAGGTAAGATAGACCTGGGGTGAACAAGGTAGACCTGGGGCAGATAAGGCAGACCTTGGAGGGGAAATGAGGTAGACCTGGAGAGGAATAAGGTAGACCTGGATAGGAAAATGAGGTAGACTTAGACAGGCTAAGGCAAACCTTGACAGGAAAATAAGGTAGGCCAAGATAGGATAAGGTAGACCCTGACAGGAACATAAGGTAGACCTAGACAGGCAGAGGTAGACCCTGACAGGAAAATAAGGTAGACCTAGACATGCAGATCTTGACAGAATGAGGTCATGACTTCTACATGTGCACAGACTTTAGTTGATGCAGAATGTGATTGTGCACTGACCTGACATAGTGTGCACCAACCTTATGCCTATTGCTAACACATGTGCACGGACTTACTCAGCATATTGCAACATGTGCACAGACCCAAAGCATGCATAGACCTATATGTGCACAGACTTGTACATACGCGTAGACCTTATGCTCAAGGTATATGAGGTGCACCGACTTTATCTATGTATAAGACAAATGTGCATCGACCTTATTCATGCACAAGGCAAATGTGCATCGACCTTGTACATGCACAAGGCAAGTGTGCATCGACCTTGTCTATGCACAAGATAAATGTGCATCGACCTTATACAGGCACAAGGCAAATGTGCATCGACCTTGTATATGGACAAGACAAATGTGCATCGACCTTGTACATGCACAAGGCAAATGTGCATCGACCTTGTATATGAATAAGGCAAATGTGCATCGACCTTCTATATGGACAAGGGAAATGTGCATCGACCTTCTACATGCACAAGATAAATGTGCATCGACCTTGTATATGGACAAGGCAAATGTGCATCGACCTTGTACATGTACAAGGAAAATGTGCATCGACCTTGTATATGGACAAGACATATGTGGATCGACCTTGTACATGCACAAGGCAAATGTGCATCGACCTTGTATATAGACAAGGCAAATGTGCATCGACCTTGTATATGGACAAGGCAAATGTGCATCGACATTATCTACCTTAGTATGAAACATGCATCGACATGAATCTACTTTGGTCTGAAACATGCATCGACTTGGTCGAATCAAAAGGAATGGTGGGGAAGGTGATTCGGTGGCGTCGCCACTGATTAATGGCAAATGGCAGCGAGTCGGTGGCGTCGCCACTGATTCAGCAAAGAAAAGAAGGGAGTCAGTGGCGCTACCACCGACTCACACAGGGCTTCGCGTGATGGATTTTCTGGGGGGTTTAAGGCCCGGCAATCATGGGGTTTTATAGAGGAATTCAAATCGATGGGCCATTGGGCTCATCTGAAGGGGTGATTGACCAATTTTTAGAGTATTCTCCAAGTTTGGATTAAGTTGGATTAAATTTCCCTATGTTCATTTGTGTATTGGTTCTATAATTTTAGTGGTTGTGCGAGGTTCATACTCCAGCACAGTTAAATAGTTCCTGAGTTCGTCAATTGAAGACGAAGGGGCTCTGAGACATGTAGATAAGAAACATCAGTGCACACTTCAACATGAAATGAAATCAGTGCGAAAATCCAGAAGAAAATTGGGTAGCATCTACCCATGACAGGGAATGCTCAATTCAACAAGTGGGCTCACACACGGAGAGACCGGTGTATAGCCACGAAAAGTTGAGAAACCCATTGTGGGTTGTCTCTTAACCTGGGATCAACACTTAAGCAATCCTGAGGGCTAGCCTACTAAGGATTCATGATGATCTAAGGGAACCGTGTTATAGGGGCAATGTGTAGCCAACTGAATGGCATTTATTACTCACTTTGTGCGATGGGATCCCAGGGGAATATATCATGGGGCGACAAGCCACCTAGGACCCAGAGTGAGTGGAGTGTGATAGCATAGAGATTGATAAATAGGGGTTTCTCCCCTCCCCGACAACTGACTCACAGGATTAATTAAAGGAGGCATGAACACTGGCGGGAAACCCCTCTTTCATCCTATGCCAAAACATCGCACTCGAAGATATCGAAGCGGATAGATTGCCCTACCTCTCTCTGAACCAGGATGGGTAGTCCCAGCTCATGAGAATGAGCTTGTGCCTAGTTCGAATGTAGTGGTAAGGAATTCAATGGGTGAAAAAGACCCTCTAAGGCACTACATCGAATACCCCAAGGGGATATATCACCGGCATAGACATCAAACCATATGATGACTAGAGCACGTGTAGGAGTTGACCGATGCTCTTACAACTCATTAGAAAAGGAATGAAAGGGCATTCGACATTTCCCATTATTGAACCATTCATCGATTTTTCATCTATCATAGTACACGCACACACCCTAGTCGATTAAACACGCAGGCAAACGAATTGACAAATAACGAAGAAAACCACGGGGAGGGGCACTTGATGTCACCCTCGCTGGGCATGGCCATGGGCCATTGTAATGAAACCATCACGGTCCCTTCCACCGAGCAATCCTAGGATCTGCCGTGGTTGTAGCCCTAGAGGGCCTCCTCACACTCGGGGAGAGGCGAAGAGAAATCAGAAATATACAACTAGAAATGAGATTGAGAGTGACTCGAACCACGGCCCGCCGCCCACGAGCCCGAAGACTCGGAAGGATTAAAGGATAGGTGTGGTGTACATAGAAATAGAAAATAAAGTAACACAATAGATATAATAATAGAAATAAACAATAACTACAACAGAGTCCAGTCTAACAAAAGTACAGTCTAAAGTAGTAAAACGTACCACATGTCAAGTGAACACTCGACCCGACGAGCTGGCAGCTAATAACCTCTACGCAGCACCCTCGAACCTCGAGGGAGAATCTCTGCACCTGAAAATCAGGGATGAGTCTCCTATTATTGGCTCAGTAGGGGTCCCGCGGAACCCCAACAAAAAACAACGGCAGTACGAAAAGCAGTAACTACAGCAAGAACAACAGTAATAGTAGGAACAGTAAACATGGCGGCCGGTAAAATCTCGACTCTATAGTTACTCCTACTGTACTGGAACGGAACCCAACACCCCAATCTCATGGTCAGGGAACAACCAGACACGGACCACCAGACTACGACCGCCCTAGTCACGCTACCGGGAAAATGACACTACGCCACTGTCATGGAGGCCTGTCCTCACAGACAAGGGCCCACCAAAACCACGCGGATAGGAAACACAGTCACGACCTCGCCGTCATGAACTCTACGCCGTCTAGGGAAAAGTCCTCGATGACACTCATCGGAACCCTAGACCTCGGCTCCAGGAAGAACACCTGAACTACACACGAAACCCCATCTCGCAGATGGGAAACGAAAACCCATGACACGACAACTCACGTCACGTGACGGGAGTACCGCCCACCAGAAGCAAGGCTAGATCCATCCACTGACGACTTAGTCCGTACCTCAGGTGCCTGCCTACGACACCCCAAGCGGAGGCTAAGACACCGTACAATAACCTGTAACACAGAACAAGGACTAGTAGGGGTCGCACTTGTCAGTGCAGGTCCGATGCCCTCAGCCAAGTGTGCACACACCGACCATACGCCCTAGGTCAGATCCTCTAGCTGGTTCTTCCCCCGAAGCCCGGACTCAGGCTGTACGTGGGGAGCCTACGGTAACCAACATAAAAATCGTCTCTCTCGGGGAAGTCGCTCTACCACTCTCGGGTGGGTCAGCACACGCGTGCCGTAAGAAGGCTATGACTAGTGGGGGCTCACAGAATGTGGACATAGAAAATCACACACGCACCCATCACTGGTAACGTAGAGTAACAGGTGGCTCGAAGCCACCAGACTCTGGACAACCCACTAGACCTACTGAGCTCAACGGTCCTTGAGTCACGAGACTCAGGTCAAGACCACTGCACGTAACGGTACAATACCGTGGATCTGGCCTAATCCCTTGGTCTGAAACCATGGTGACATGATTCCAGAGGCAGCTCACCAACCGTCAAGTTAATCCCTCATCCAAGGGAGACACAGAAAACCTCTAGTCCCAGGCTGGTTGACTGAACTCACAGTTCAAGGCCATACACATGGCCAACTGGGAAATAACTATTCGGAGAAACTCACGTCATGCGGGGAAGGCCCTCCACAACCCTACCGACTTGCGACAATTCGTGGAGTGCACACGAAAACTCGGAACACACACGGGGTCGCTCGGACCCCAAGACTCACGAGCATGCTAGTCGAGGTAACTCGACACCTCGGGAATCATGAAGAACCACTAGGACGCCTCTCCGACACCTCCGTATTGCATATGGACACCTCGGGGCAAAGGCAGGCGAAACACGGTGACCCGAAAACAGACTGGGCAGCGCAGCCACCTTCTTGGCCGCCCACAGGGCTGGGCAACCATCGGGATGGCCACCCAGTCCAGGGCCTTGTAGAGGGTCGCCAGAGAGCTGGCCGCTCAACTCCCCAGGGCAGCCAGACCATTGGCCGCCCAGTGACATGGGCGGGTAGGGTCATGGCCGCCCAGACCAGGGCACAGACGGCCACAAAGGTGGCCACCTCCTGATTCAACCTACGGACGGGCCGAGCTCCGCCGTGAGCTCGGTTCCACACCCTATTCACCCCCAGGTGAAGGGGAGAACAAGAGGAATTCATCCCCGGATATGCCCACAACCCAAAAACCCAACTCAAACCACGATCGGGCCTCGAATCGGTCGAAAATCACCGCTCACCCCAAATATGTAATTTTACCCCCAATGTGAAATAAACCCACTCTCAGCCTCACCTCAGCCTATAAAATATGAGAAAAGAAAGTACGCGGGTTAGGGAACCATCCCCCTACCTTCATCTAAGATTCTGCGCGCCGAGGACGCCGATCCATCGCGAAAATGCCACGAGAAACCCCACCGGTGCCCCACGCTCGCAAATCGGTGCCCAACGCGCCACCGTCTTGTCCCTCGTCCCGTCCCCGTCATCCCTCGCCCCACGAACCTCGCCGCCTCACCCCCGTCCACCTCAGTCGGCCGTTGGAGAAGAGAGGAAAAAAATTCTAAAAAAGATGAAAAATTATCTCCACGATCCTTGAAAAAAGCACAACGCATTGGTCACGTCTCGGAGTAGGAGAACGCAACGGTTCACCCTGCACAGTGATCCGAAGGCTCATCAGAGAAAAATACACGTAAATATCTGAAAAAAAATCTGGTATGTTATTTAAATTGTTAATTCTATAGTTATTCCCTGTATTATTTTAAATTTCAATATATCTTCACAAACCAATTAATCCTTCCGAGCCTTCCAGCTCGTGGGTGGCAGGCCAGGATTTGAATGGTATCGGTTAATTTTCAGTGGAGAGGGGAAAATCCACAGCCCATCTTACGCGCGGATCAGGGCAGCCGAACCAAGTCCAGACTGGCCCAATTAGGCCCAACGTGACCCAACCAGGCTAAAGCTCCCCAAGGCGATAGCCACAAGTATGGGCCTGCCCATCTCAAAGCCCAAACACCCTTAGAACAGATCTTCCTAGGCGGCCGCTTGGCTCAGAAGTCTGAGCATTGGTCTTTCAGAAAAGCCTAAGCAGCACCCGAGTGTAACCGATACAGCGCCACCCTCGACTCGGGAGAAGCCCAAGTGCCTCACTAAGGGATATCCTAACGCTCGGAACCCCATTGGACAGGGCATAACTCCCGGTGGGGATCTCGCCACCGCTCGAACGGGAAAACTCCAAAGGGCATGGGGAGAGGACAGGTCTTCCCTTGAAGCATAACGCCCCCAGCCCCTTCAAGTACCGCACAGCAGTAATTATATAATTTCAAGGAGACCCTCCGGAAAGGAAGGACCCTGAGCACTCAACACCACCCCCATTGGTGGAGAGCGATCTCGTGCCTCCCTCTTCTTCTCCTACTCTATTTTCCACCTGCGCTCTGCTAGTTTGCTGACTTAAGCATCGGAGGGTTTTCCCCGAAGTTCCAACCCTGGGCTCCTCTGATCCGTTTCCTACCTTGCAGATCCTCCATTGGTGGTGATGTCAACTACATCGACGGCTCAGGACCAAGTGCGAGATCATCCCTCTTCATATGGCGCCGTCTGTGGGAAATGTACGAAGAGCCAACATGGTGCAAAGAAGTTCTAGCAGAAGAAACATCGACGATAAGGGAAAGGCACCGGCGGTCGCAGTAGGGGAGCGTACACCTGTGCATTCCTCCACGGACCCCCTCCTCGACCAGCAAGCTAACGCCCTACCTCTGGCGGCCGCGGGAGGACAACCCACCCTTGAGGGCCCCGACGCCCTTCAAACCCTCAATGCCAAACTGGACACCCTTGTTGATCTGATGAGGACCCAAGTGGCCAGGGAAGGAAGGTCACTACCGCCTCGGGTAAGTCCCCCCCATGCAGAAGCCTCTCGACAAATGGCTACAGGCCGCTTTACCCTCCAGGGCGGGTGGCTCATTTGCCACGGGCCAGGCGAGCCCTCACAAGCCCCACCTCCAGAGCAAGAAGCCTCCTCCAGTTCGAGAATGAAGAAACCTGGGCTGCCCCAGCACCCCTCAGAAACAGAAGCTCCTAATGACGAGCGATGGGATGACTATCGGAGGCGAGCTCGTAGCCTTTCGGTTACATGCCAACCAGAGCTATCTCTCCACCTGTGGGACTTCGAACGACATTTTACCGAGCAAGAGCGTGCCCTCCGCGCCTTGTAGAAAGGCTCCGCCCCAGAGGATGAGGAGCAATCCCCGTTCTCTGACCAGATCTTGAGGGCTGAAGTCTCTCCGAGAGTCACCCTCCCAGCCTTCAAGCCCTACGACTGCCAGGGCGACCCGACTGACCATTTCGACAGCTTCAACGCTCTGATGATGCTGCACAGAGCTATTGACGCTATCGAATGTCGTGTGTTTGTAACCACCCTGATGCAGGGGAGCCAAGCCAGGTTCCGTGCACTCGCCCCCGATAGTATCACCAACTTCCGGCAATTCGAGCGACTGTTCAAGGAAAGCTTCGCCGGCAGTGGCCCTCCAAGGTTGATTGTGGGATTGTTGGCCCTCAAGCAGGCACAGGGGCAAAAAATGTGGGCTTACATCATCCGTTTCAAAATGGAAGCCCTGCGCATCCCCCACCTAGATGTGGCCTCTGCCATCACCGCACTGACCGGAGGCACCCGTGACGAAAATCTCTGACAAGAACTGGTGCTCCACTCTCCCTCCTCCCTCGCTATTCTCATGACCTTGGCTCTGCGCCATGTGGAGTGTAAGGAGGTCCTCATCGCCTGTCGAGATCCCGCAAACTCGGGATGGGAGGGGGAGAGAAAGAGGTCGTCCGACCAGCCTTCCGGGTAGGGGAAGAGGAGGAATTGAGAGGGGGACCGAAAGGAACCCCCATGCAAGTTCGAGCGCTACACTCCTCTGATTGAACCTGTCTACCAAATTTATGAAGAGATAAAGGACTCGGGACTACTTCGCCGCCCTGAGCCAATGAAGACCGACCCAAAGCACCGAAGTCATCGAAATCACTGTCAGTTCCACGACGACCATGGCCACCATACTGGGGATTGCTAATGCCTCAAGGACGAGATCGAAAGTCTCATCCGCCAAGGCCGCTTATCCCAGTACGTGGCCGAGTGATAAGAAGATCGCGGAGTCCCCCCAGAAGAGATCGATAATCGCCCTCATGGAGTCCACATCAATGTCATCTCAGGAGGATCCGCCTTAGGAGGATATAGCAGCCGAAGGAGGAAGCACTATGCCGCGTGAGTCTCCCGGGTCTCCGAGCCCCCTAAGGCTTCGCCGGTGACCACCCCCCTCTAGATCTTTAGTTCATCTCATTTTCACACACATCACCGAGCACTCTTAATTAGGTGCAAATCTTTTTCTCTTTTCACTCATCTTTGCCTTACTCATTTTTTTGAATTTCCTGCAGAAGAAGGAGCAGGAGGCTTCCTTAGCCTCTCGTTGAGAGCTAGAGGGGCGTGTTGGGGACCTGACACGTCGCTTCAGATAGATGGAGACCATGGAGAGGTTGGAGGGTCGCCTCGCTGAGGCGAAGGAGAGGGAGGCTGAGGCGCAGGCTCGGGAGATGGCCATGGCGATACAAGAGCGACGAGCCCTCGACCAGTTGGAGGCCCTCTGACGTCGCATTCTACGGAGATACTAGAGCAGAGGCACTCCGAGAGAGGGGGCGGTTGGACACACCACTCCCTCCCAGTCACTACAGATTGGAGGGGATATGGAGATTATTATGGAGGAGCTTCTAGGACTGATGCAGTCTCCCTAGGCAGAGCAGAGGGCAGTCCAATTGACATCCTTAGGTTCGAGAGCTTCACGACCATCCGACTCACATGAGAGGAGGAGTAGGGATGAAGGCGAGAAGAGGAGCCGGCATAGCCAGCCTCCCACTGATGATGCTTAGTGAGTGAGGGAGCGAGAGGGAACATAGTGAGTGTAGCTGATTTTGTACACTGGGGGTATGCCCCTGAAATCTGATGTAATCAATGGAATAGAATGGACATGTTTTGACAAATGAAGTTTATTTCTTCAGTGTACTGTTCTTGGCTTGCTTGACGTTGTCTTCCCCTTTTCACCTGTTTCAACTACACTTAAAAAGGGAAAAAGGTTAGTGTAGTTTGATTTTAGCCCATTGCCCGAGATAGATCATACCTTTCCTCGATGCAGGGTTGGAGGGCTAAATCTTATTAACAAGATTGGAAATGAGAAATAAAATATGGAATGCACATGCAGGCAAGCATAATGCAAACAGAAAAAGGAAACATGACCATGTTGTGTCCCTGTGATTTTGATAATGTCAAACACTATGAGTCATCATGAGCCTCAGTGTGAATGTCATCATGAGTCTGAGTGTGAATGTGGTTTTGATAAGGTCTCAGGTTTTGATCTTATGTGTTGTTGTCGCATTTGCTCATGATCTCATTATATACATATAGACGTATGTATTCTATCAGAATAGGGTCTGAAGATAATTCAAAAAGTCATGAAGAACATGTCGACACTAAAAGTCGATTCCAACAGGGAGAAAAGTCAGAGCACCTACTGATTAAAGGATCTCAGGTCGATGCAAGATAACAAGGTGCTATCAACAGGTCGATGTACCTTAAGAACTTCTTGGAAATGAAGTTGAAGCAGCAGTTGACAAGTCGATGCATAGAGTTGTTTTCATGTTATCAGGTCGATGCACTCAGTGTTGGTTGGAGGAGTAAGGTCAATGCAGCTGAAGTCTTCATGTCATTAGGTCGATGCAGCGGAAGAGCTTCATGAAGGTTGATTGAAGAAATAGGTTGACACCATCAGGCTATCTACATGCATCAGGTCGATGCACTTCAGTCGATCGAGCTCAAGAAGTGAAAGTAATAATCATATGCCTCGACGCATCAACACATTCAAGATATTCAAGTCTAATATCTTTGAGAAGGTCGGTGCAGCAGTGTTGGCTAATATCACTCAGGTCGAAGCACATCAACACGTCAAAGCCAACAGGTCAATGCATCAAGACACTCAAGTGCTACATCTGTAAGGAGGTCGGTGCACTTAATAGGCAGGTCGAGGAAGAAGAACAAAACTCCAACTAACAAGGTCTGAGCGCTCAAGAGGTAGGTCGATGCAGTAGTTCGACCATTGCTTGGACAGGTCGGTGCAGAAGCACAATCTTCAGTCTGGACAGAGACAGGTCAATGCATCTTGCATCGACACATGCATCAGGTCTATGCAGTAGAAGTGTTGATGGTCTCCAGTGAAATTCAGCCTACAACAATATGCAAATACACTCTAATCAAGTCAGCTAAAGCTGGATGTTATCTTACAAGCTAGATAAGCTCACGTTTAGTGGCCCATGCACAAATGAGCCCAATTCAATGAAGAAGAGGAATTGTTTGATGAAATGCTTCTGAGAGCAAAGCTTTAATGCGTCAACGCCACAGCTCACTGCATCAACCTCAACATTAGAAAAACATGTCCTTTAGGTTGTGATTAAGAGAAACTCAAGGGCTTTAGCAGCCAAATCCTATGGTCAGATCAACAACAGCAGCATGCTCATATAGTCAAGAATTGTTTAGTAGGTCAGCCTAATTCTCCAAGTTAGCAGATTCCAAGCCAGCTGAAGTTCTTTTAAGTCAATAGAACTCAACAGAATTTCCTATTAAAGTAGCAGTAGTGGTTTTAGATAAAAAGGATCAACAGATTTTTAGCAGCCACAAAACCAACAAGTCACATGACTGGGAATATGATAACCTGTGGTTTCAAACCCCAATCATTGGCACGTGAAACAAAGTGAGCACATGTAAGGTCACGTGGTTCGAAAATGACCCTACTTGACACGTGATCTAAGGTGAACAGTCCAACAGAAAGTTCTGCCACGTGGAAAGCTTCTCAGAAGAAAAACCAGTTACTATTGCTTTGCTGTCATCAAAATAAGTTAGAATATGTGTTGCTATCATCAAAACAAAAACACAATTTACTTGAGTCCTAGGGGACATAACATCTTTCTCTCTTCACTCTCTCTGAACGGGCTAACTTGAATTCTTCAGTTTGCTTCTTTTCTTTTCACACACACTCTTTTTCTTCTCTATTTCTCTAGGGATGAGCTATTCTAATCTTTCTTGAAAGCTTTTGCTTGGCCAACCTTCACATGAAGGCCATTGTGATGTATTTATAGATGCAAGGTTCATCCTGAACCTTTGATCACAGAAAGAATTAATCTGGATCGTCTAGACCCTAGAAGGCTCTAGATCTAACATACCAGGTTCAGAGATCAATAACCAATAATTTGCCCTTCAAGAGTGGAAGCTCAGGTGGGACTCACGTGATAGTAGAGAATAGATAAGGTTTTAGTTTCAGACCTTTTTCTGATTGGCTCCTATCAAAAAGGTGGAATATTCTCTCTCAAAATCTCATTAGAAAGAGCACCATGTGTCTTTAGATTGTGTGCCAATCATTGAAGATTGAAGGCATGTGTTCTACTTAAGTACTCACGTGTTGCAAAATCAAGAAAAAGTTCAGGTCATTGGGTCGACTCAGAACTCTATTGCATCGACTCACCGCTCTATGTTGCATAGTGGCATCTATTGCGTCGACTCCATTTGCCCATTTAGTCGACTCATCCTTTATAAATACTTCAACAACCATTGCTCTGAAGTCAAGTGATTTTTCTTTAGTTGCGTCGAAGCCATGGCATAATTGAGTCAACGCCACATCTTTGTTGCTTCTGACTTATGTTGCTTGCATTACTGGCTTGAACTTTGGCTTTCAAATAAGTCATCTTCACTTGAGCTGGTGACCCTTGCTGACTTGCATATGCTGTTGGCTTGAACTAAGACACTTCAGAAGGATCTTCTTCACATGGGCTGCTAGCTTGTTCATGTCTTAATATTGCTATTGATGTTAACAACATTTCATCAAACACTTGATATCCAATGCTATAATTGCATTCTCAGAAGGCTTGAAGATATGGATGTGTTGACGCAATGATCTATTGCGTCGGCTCATGATTCTAAAGATCTTCTTGAAAGTCTTCTGTTGTGTCGACACACAACTCAATTGCATTGACAGAGCCTCATTGCTATTCGCTGTTGCGTGGACTCACAGCTCAATTTCTTCGATGCAGCCTTCATATCTTTTGAAGAATTCTACAGTGGTGTCAACGCACTAGTTGCACTCCATCGACATGCCTTCTCATTTCCAGCTAAACTTGGCTTCTATTTGAGAGCTTGAATATCCGTCTACTTGCTTTGCTTACCAAGTCAACTTGAGCAGAAGTCCAAGTTGACTTAACACTTAACTGATCCTGAATAGTTAAGAATTTTGAACTTCTAATGTATTCTTGACTTCTAATCAGATTGCCGTGGTTCCAGAAATGTTGTTCATCTATAGTCTTGACCTACCTTTACATAGAATTCAGAGATCCAATTGATATCATCCAAACCAAGTTAGACTCTTCAACAAGCCATAGTTAGGCATCATCAAAACCAGAGACACAACACAGGTGAAGGCATCAGCGGCCAGGTGGCACTTCGCAACCCTTAGAGATTCCTGCATGGAAATGGGACAATGTGACTACGGATTTCGTGGTTGGTTTGCTGAGAACTCAAGGTGGCCATGATGGCATATGGTTGCTGGTTGATAGGCTAACTAAGGCTGTCAGATTTTTGCCAATTAAGGTGAGTGGGGGAATCCATAGATTGGCTAAATTATATGTGGAGCGAATCATTCCCCTGCATGGTGTTCCTATTTTTATTGTGTCTAATTGGGACCCCCGCTTCACTTCTAGTTTTTGGATAGCTTTTAGAAGGCTTTGGGTATAGAATTAACTTTTAGTTTAGCTTATCATCCTCAGTCTGATGGGTAGTCAGAGAGAACTATCTAGACCCTAGAAGACATGTTGAGAGTTTGCTACCTTGAGTGGCAAGGGTCGCGGATTCATTATTTGCCATCGGTGGAGTTCGCTTACAACAACAACTATCATTCCAGTATGGGCATGGCACCATATGAGGCTTTGTATGGGTGAGCATGTCATACTCCACTTCACTGGTTTGAGGTTGGTGAGCGAGTGATGACAGGAACTGAATTGGTGTAGTAGTGTGTGGAGGTGGTATAGCTGATCAGACAAAGATTGCAGGCAACCCAAAGCTGACAGAAAAGTTATGTAGATCGGCAAAGGTGACCTCTTACCTTTTAGGTGGGAGATCGAGTGTTCTTGAAAGTCTCCCCTATGAAAGGTGTGGTGTGATTCGACAAGCATGGAAAGCTGAGTCCCCGTTATGTTGGGCCTTTTCTTATTATGGAGCACGTTGGCCCGGCGACGTATCGATTGTAGCTACCCCCAGAAATGGATGTTGTGCATAATGTGTTCCATGTATTGATGTTGCAGAAATACATGCCCTACGATTCTCAAGTGTTGGAAGACTCGATGTGTCCTAAAGTGACGTCAGATCTGTCTATCCCTAAGAACTCTGTTCGGCTTCAACCGAGATATTGTAGCACCTTCTGGCCAATGCCTGGTTGCCCCGGACTTCCCCCACTCCATGCTTAGTGGAGAACTTCATTTTTTAGTGATAGGTAGAGGGCACCACTTTCTTTCGGCTAAGTATTCCCCGGCCGAAGATTGCGTTGTATGCCTTCATACCTTTGATCACTATGAAGTTCACCATAACTATAACAGTTTTAGGGGGGGTGCCAAGAGTAACTGGCAGGCTGAGGGCTCCCCCGAGATAAGTGGCATGGCCATTGAACCTACAAAGGGGGGTTTGGATCGAGCAGAGTTTAGACGGATTCTCCCTCATCTTAAGAAAACATTTGTAAGATAATGCATCAGGGGCACTACTATTGTCAACAAGAATCCTATCTACATTACAATGATTTATTATAGCCGATACGACCAGGGCGGCATCATACGGAGTGGTCAGCCCTTCTAGGTCTTGGTCTGAAAAGATGATGACCTGTGGCTCACTTGGCGGGGCCTTCGAGGGCTCGATGGCTCGACTCGCCAGTTCCATATGATGCTTCCTTCCTCGGCTACTATCTCCCCCTGATGCATCTCCTCTAGCGATGATGTTGATGTGTACCCTGTGGGGGGTGTTGTCAATCTCTTCTGGAGTGCCTCGGTCTTCCTTGTGTCTGGCGACGAACCAGGATAGGTGTCCCTGATGGACGAGGCACTCGATCTCATCCTGGAGTTGGCGGCAATCACCGGTATGATGCCCATGGTCACTATAGAGTAGGCAGTACTTACTGCGATTGCGACTCTTCAACTTCATGGCTCAGGTTGGCGGAGGAGGCCCGAGCCCTTGATGTCTTCGTAGATTTCATACACCGGAGCGGTTAATGGGGTGTACCGCTCATACCTCCGGATTGACTCTTTGTGCTCCCTGTCTCGGTTCCGCCTCTTCCCTGGGCCCGAGCTTGGCTCAGACGCCCGCTTCTTGCCCCTCTCCCGACCTAAGTCGATTGCGCCTCGACACGCAGTGAGAACCTCTTCATACTCAGCATGGCATAAAGCCAGAGTCACTAGCTCGGCAAGGGTCGAGGGAGGGTGAAGGACAAGTTTACGACGGAGGTTCTCATCTCGGGTGCCTCCGGTCAGTGCAGTTGTGGCTAAGGTAACATCCAGGCAGGGGACCCGTAGGGCTTCTGACTTAAATCGGTTGATATAAGCCTGTAGGCTCTCCCCTTGTGCCTATTTGAGAGCCAACAGCCCTGCTACTGACCTTGGGGGGCCGCTGCCAGCGAAACTCTCCTTGAACACTCACCCGAATTGCTTGAAGTCTCAAATGGATTCGGGGGTGAGGGCCCGGAACCACGCTTGGGTGCCTTGGACCAGGGTGGTCACGAAGGCTCTGCACTTGATGGCGTTGGATGCCCCGTGGAGGGTCCTCAGAGCGTCAAAGCTGTTGAAGTGGTCGGCCGGGTCACCCTTGCCGTCATAAGACTTGAAGTTCAAAATAGTGATTCTGGGAGAAATCTCTGCCTTCAGGATGCAGTCGGAGAATAGGGATTTCTCCTCGTCCTCTACTAAAGGCGTCTTCTGCAAGGCCTGTAGGGCGCGCTCCTGCTCTGTGAAGTGCCTCTCGAACTCTCGCAGTGAGAGGGACAACTCTGGTTGTCGCAGCGCTGAAGGGCGATTAGGGCGTGCCGGCGGGTTGTCCTGATGTTCCCCGGGGACTTCAGTCTCCGGTTGCAGATGGCACCCCCCATCTTTCACCCTTCTCAGTGTAGAGGAGGCCTCTTGCTCTGGAGGAGGGGCTTGCGAAGGTCCTCCTGACCTGTTACAGAAAAGCCACTGCCCTTGGAGGGTGAAGCGGCCTCCGACGGATTGCTGGGATGCATTGTCGCGGGGGGGGGCTTACCTTGGGGATGCGTGATCTTTCCTCCCTGGCCGCCTGAGTCCTCAAGAGCTCCACGGGGACGTCTAGTTTGGCATTGAGGGTTTGGAAAGTGTTGGCGTTCCTGGTGGGTGGTAGCCCCACGGCCATGAGCGGAGGCGGCTCGTCGGCTGGGGTGCTGGCGTTGGAGGGGGGATTCTATGTGGCCTAAGAGAGGGCCTCTCCCGCCAGCCCTACGGCCTTGCCCTTATCACCGGTGGACCTCCTCCCCGTACTCTTTCGCACCATATTGGCTCTTTGATCGTTTCCCACAGACAGCGCCAGATGAAGAGGGTCAATCTCGCACTGCTCCTGAGCTACATGAAGTGATCACCGTGTTGAGACCAGTAAGGAAGGGAAACGGATCGGGGGTCTAGGGGTGGTTCCCTGGGGAAAAACCCTCCGATGCCTAAGTCAGTAGAGCAGTGGTGGAAGCTGTGAGGGGAGGAGAAAGAGGCTGCATGAGATCCCTCTCCACCAAGGTGGTGAGGAATTTCCTGCTCAGGGGGTTTAAGCGTGTTCTGCCTTACCTTTCACCGGAGGGAGTCCCAAGTTTAAATAGTGCGCCAGCTTCATCAGTCTCGTAAGTGGAGGAGTTTGGGTGAGGGTTACGTCCTCGACGTGGGCTCTTTACATCCTCATCGTGGGCTCTTTATAGCCTTGAGGACTCTTGGCCTCCCTTAAGATCACACTTGTTAATGAACTTGACGCCTAAGCGCCGCTTAGGCAGACGCCTAAGCGCTTAGGCACTTAAGGACCCCAAGCTCGCCTTGGTCGCCTTGTCGCCTTGACAACTATGAGCTCTACATATGTTTATGTTTGTACACATGTTTTAACTGCTCGTCTTAATCCTGTGTGGATTGTGGATTCAGGAGTAACCGAACATATAACCATGGATCGAACTGGCTTTGTGTAATATCATAGGATCATTGTAGGCAGGCAAAGAGTTTTTATGGGTAATGGAACTAGCGAAGAAGTCCTGGGAGTCGATTCGTACCAACTCCATTTTTTGAATGGACGTACGTTGATTCTGTATAATGTGCTCTATGCATGTGGGATCCATTCTAATCTCCTGTCAGTTTCTAGCTTGTTATCTTTAGGCTTTTGTTTGACCTTTTCCAGCAGTAGTGTAAATGTTGTTTTGGACAATATTATGTATGGACATGATAAGATGAATGATGGTTTCTTTATATTGGATCTTGCTATAGACAATGTCTCTTATTTTTATTCTCTTTCAACATGTATGTTGAATAATAAAGACTTAAATTATGTGACATGGTATGTTCGTTAGGCCACATAGGGCAAGATGGAATGGCTAGATTAGTTCGAGAAGGCCTTTCAGGGTCACTCGCTGAGGTCAACTTGCCGGTATGTGAGTCGTGTCTTGTTGGGAAAACATGTCGGAGGCCTTTTGAAAAGGTTGTAAGGGCATCAACACTTTTGGAGTTAGTCCATCCGACATCTGTGGACCAATAAGTGTGAGGGCACGACATAGTTATTCCTTTTTTCTCACATTTATATATGACTATTCGCGATATGGATATATCTATTTGATCGCTCACCGCTTTAAAGCGTTGGATTATTTTAAGCACTCTCTAGTCGAGGTTGAGAATTAAAAGGAGAAGAGTATTAAAGCTCTTCGGAGAGATCGTAGACGCGAATATTTATCGGAGCAGTTCCGAACATTGTGTAAAGAAAAAGGTATTCAGCGGCAACTCACTATTCCTTACACATCACAACAAAATGGTGTTGCTGAGCGAAGGAACAGAACGTTGCTAGATATGCTTCGATCAATGATGGCGCAGGCGAACCTTCCTATCTCCTTTTGGGGAGATGCTTTGTTAACTGTTGCTTATATCTTGAACCGTGTGCCTTCAAAGTCAGTTCTTTCCGCCCCATATGATTTGTGACATGGACACAAGTCCAATTTAGATAATTTGCGGCCATGGGGGTCAGCGGGATATGTCCATGACATGTCAAATAAGTTTGGGAAACTTAGCCCAGAGCTCAAAAGCTTATCTTCATTAGATATTTAGAGTGTAACGACCCAAGATTCGGATACTGGGAATAACCCGATATCATTCGGATCCTGGCCCACCACCCACGAACCGGAAGGCTCGGAAGGGTTAAAGGTTGGTGTGGGAGTGTACAAGAGGCTAAAATAAATGCAGGACGCACAATTTAATTAATACAGGAAGTAAACTATTACATGTTTATAACAATTATACAGTCTAGAACTACAAGTCCAAAGTAAGTATAGTCTACTGAAAGGAAAGGTACAAGTACACGGGACATATCCTGGCTCTAGCGAACTGGCGTCTACACTTGATCACTGGCACCACGACTACTTACACGCGGAATTTTCGGATATCCATTTCATTGGATGAATATGTGGATATTTTGACATATTTGTGAATTCCACGCTTTTGGGTTTATCAGACGATTTAGGGTTTGTGTATAGGACTTTTTTCCACCAACCAGAGTCAGTGTTAATTTACATCGTAATAAGTCCGAACACCTTTGATTAACTGTTGAAGAATGCCTTTTGCCTCTATTTGTTGTAACACAGATGATCTTAATGATAGCCCATTGTGGGTACATACTCTTGCAAAGAAATTTGGAGACTTCATTTCTTGAACACATGTGATTTGAATTACAATCGATCTTTTAAGACCTTTACACATGGTGCCGATTGTGTAATCGGGTCTTCAGAATTACATCCGGTTGCAATCCGAACCTTTGAATTTGCTTCAATCTGCATTTGGATCTTTGAATTTACTTTTGTCTTGGTCGGGTCATTGAATTTATTTTTGTCCTTTGATTGGACGATTGAATTTGAAGTCCATTACGAGGACCGTTGGATCGCCAAGATGATCATTGTCGATGCCTCGGAGTTGCTTCATGGTCATTCATAATCACTCTTTTGATTGTGATTGGACCTTTAAGTTACCTTGGTATCCAAGTATTTTTTCGTTAGACCGGGAAAGTGGTCAAAAGCAAAAAAGGTCCGTTGAGCACCTAATCGCAATGTCATAATAGATCCGAACACTTGCCCTGAATCGACTTCAATATCATAATTGCTCTAGTGAATAACTAAAAAAAATGTAAAGGACAGTCCCGCCTGAGACAAGTTATATTTGTAATTTTCTCTCCATCATGGTATTTTTGCAGTTTTCTCAAACTTTGTGATATTCTTACAATTTCTTACTTTCTTGCCGTCACTTCTCGACTTCTTGGGCATTCTTGTCATTCTGACTTTTTGGCATAAAACATCAAAAATTTAAAAAAATTTGAAAAATTACCTCTGCGATCCTCAGAAGACGCACAACGTAGTGGTACCATTCCAGAGTTGGAGAATGCACCGGTTCACCCTGCACAGCGTTCCGAAGGCTTATCAGAGAAAAATACACATAAATATTTGATAAATATCTAAAAAAATCTGGGTCATTACAGCTAGTCCTTGTTCTATGTTACTAGTACGGTGTCTCAGTCTCAGTTTGGGACATCGTAGGCAGACACCTGAGGCTGCAAACTAAGTCATCAGTGGACGCATCCGGTCTTACTTCTAGTGGGCGGTACTCTCGTCAAGTGACGTGAGTTATCGTGTCACAGGTTTCCATTTTCCGTCTGGGAGACGGGACTTCGTGTGTAGTTCGGGCGTTTTTCGGGAGTCGAGGTCTAGGGTTTTCGGTGGGCGTCACCGAGGTCTTCTCCCTAGATGGCGTAGAGTTCACGACAACGAGGTCATGACTGTGTTTCCTGACCGAATGGTTTTAGTGTGGGCCCTTATCTGTGAGGACAGGCCTCCACGACAATGACGTCGTGTCGTTTTCCTAGTAGTGTGACTAGGGCGGTTGTAGTCTAGTGGATCGTGTTCTGGTGGTCCCCCTACTGTGAGATCGAGGCATGTTTTTTGGTACAGTAGGAGTAGCTGTAGAGTCGAGGTTTTATCGGCCACCGAGTTTACTTTTCCTATTGTGACTGTTGTCCTTGTTGTAGTTGCTGCTTTTCGCACCGCTGTTATTTTCGGTTGGGATTTTGCGGGACCCCTACTGAGCAAGTGATAGGAGGCTCACCCCTGGTTTTCAGGTGTTGCGGTTCTTCCTCGAGGTTTAAGGGCGTTGCGTGGAGGTTCTTAGTTGCCAGTTTGTCGGGCCGAGTGTTCATTTGGCATTTGGCACGTTTTCCTGTCTTAGACTATACTTTCTGTTAGACTGGAATCTATTGTAGTTAGATTGTTTATCTTTGTTAATTATTGAATTGTCTTGTTTTATTTCTTATTTCTATATACACCACACCTTTCCTTTTATCCCTTTCGAGCCCTCCGGCTCGTGGGCGGCGGGCCAGCGCAGACCATGCACCCTAGGTTAGGCCCTCTTGCTGGTTCTTCCCTCGAAGCCCAGACTCAGGCTGCGTGTGGGGGCCCTACGGTAACCAGCCTAACAACCGTCTCTCCGGGTCACGCTCTCCACCACTCCCAAGTGGGTCCGCACCCGCATGCGTAGAAAAGTTACGACTAGTGGATAGGTCACTGGAGGTAAGACTCAACTCACGAAAATCACCGATCGAAAGGAAACGAAGTGACGGTCCACCCGGGACTGCCATCTGCCTAGCGGTCACCCTGGGACCGCAAAACAGGCCTAGCGGTCACCCTAGAACCCATGTGGTCAAGCTATGACCGTAAGGGAACAAGCCACAAGGGGCGAAGCGGTCTATCGCCAGGCCGCTAGCCTAGCCAAACAGTCCTCATTGGACTGCAAGGCGTACAGAAACGGCCGTGCCCCGATCACAAGCTTGCACGTGACTCCCAATGGTCGAAAAAACGCACCCCGAGGGTGCTCAAACCCGGCGAGCCAAATGGTCAGCAACAGATAGTTAGTCAAAGGGTAGCAGTCTATCGTCAGACCATATCCCCGGCATAGCGGCCCTGGACTGACCGCTAAGCCCAACCGACACTCAAACTTGCCCGGCGGCCTCCTGAGGGCCGCCAGAGATGCCTAGCGGTCCCTGGAAGGGCCACAAGGCCAACCCAAGTGCGAAATCGACGGGAAAGCCCAAAAAACTTGATCCATGCCCCGATCATCCCCCGATGATGGGAAAATAAAGGGGAATCCATCCCCAACCCTCCTAGCATGATTCTAAACCCATAAATCGGCCAAAAACTCCGAGAAACAAGAGATTCGACACTCAAACCCCCAAACATGTATTTTGCCCTCCCGGCTCAAATAAACCCCTCTCGACCTTCCCTCGGCCTACAAATCATGGGGAAAGCAGGAAAGAGTGTAAGGATCTGTCCCCCTACCTCAAGGAAGCTCGAAGGCAACCGGATCGCCGCCAATCACGAAATCACGTTCTAGAGGTCCCGATCTCTACGCCCCTCGCCGCGAGAATACCACCGCCACGATCACCATGCCGCCGCCATCGGTGCAGCGTCTGTAGCTGGAGGAGGAAGGAAGCCGCGCCCGCGATCGTGGGAGAGGGGGTGCAACGGTGTTGACATGCAAAATATGAGCAAAACCAGATGAGACCAAAGAGAAGATCAAGACAGAAATAAAGATGCAGAAGACTCTTACAAAGTCAGAACTGACGAAGAGCCGTTGTTACCAACACTGTATCCAGCTAAAGCCCTTTTGTGGTCAGGCTGCTGTCTGACATTGTCGTCGTGCTGATGACATTGTTGATTAAACCATACCAGCTACTGTCCAGTCAACTGACTGATGAGACCGACCTTCCGAATGTTCTGACGAACGTAAGAAGCCGAAGCATATGAGATAGTCAACACCATGAGACGATGAGAATTGGTCAACACCATGAGACAAACTGAGTTAGTCAAGCACAATGAGACAATATGAGTGGACTTTCTTTCTTCTTCTCAGTTCAGATCCCCTTATGTGGCCCAATATAATAATCCTGGTTCAAAATTCACACTCTCTTGCTTAGGCTGACTTGCATCCTTCTCGATCTCTCCCCATTCAGGAGATGATTGCTCAAACCCAACGTCGACTTGATGAATTACAACAATGAATTGATCCTAACTCCTCCTTAAGTATCCTGTTTGCATTCCAAGATCTTCAACTTCCCCCGTGTTCACAAATTCCTGCATATCGCTGTTATGGTGGAGTCGGTGACCCTTATGTACACTTAAAGGAGTTCATTTATGAGTCGGCCCAATTTTGACATGATCAACGCTTGATGGCCTATCTGTTTGGTCTGTCTTTAGAAGGCATGTCTCAGGATTGGTTCTTTACATTGCCGCAAAATCAAGTGGTGAATTTCCAAGCTGTCCAAGAGAAGTTTATTCAGTAGTATGAAGACCAGGTTGGGCCCAAGTATTCTATGGTTGATCTGGCCCGTGAGAAGATGAAGCCCGATGAGGAGTTCTCTACCTTCTCCGACCACTGGCATCACTTGGCCGCTCAAGTCCCGGGACATATTCCGGAGTGAGAGCAAATAAAGATGCTCATTTCTAATGCAACGCCCGAGTACCGCTTTATCTTAGCCTTGAATGATGTCACCTCATGGCAACAGCTTTATAGCTTAGCCCGCTTCATCTGCCAACAACTCCAAGTTTCCCTTGACCCCGAGTCTCCTTCACCTTCTACACCCACATATGCCTCCTATCCATCACCTCCCATGAGTTAGCCCTCTGCCACATATCCTTCCATGAGTCAGCCATCCGCTCCTACATACCCGTACTCCGCCACATATCCTTCCACAAGTCATCCTTCTGCTCCCATATATCCACATGCGTCTCCACCTCCTGCCAAGGAAACATCACACCCCGAGCAGGTGGATGCCAACTACATACCTCCCACCTCCGTTTCCGCTCCGCATATGCCTCCACCTAGTCCCTCCACCAATTGCCATACGCCTTTACCCATGCAACCTTCACTCCCGTCCCCACAACCATCTCCATTACCTTCTCATACCCCTCGGCATCCACCTTGCCTGAAGTGGGCTCCTCATTCACTGTTGTCAGAGTCATTTATCGATATTTTCAGGGCTTTGATGGCCACTTACGCGTTGCAACTCCCTCCGATTGTGCCTTGTCGACCCGCGATCGAGAATATGCTCCAATTTTGTGATTATCACTACCAACAGGGGCATTTGGTGGAGGATTGCCCCGAGTTTCAGGAGCTTGTTTATGGTTTGGAAGATAATAAGAGGATTGATTGGGCTACCATGCATGAAGTTATTTTAGATCTTCGCAGCAAGCAACAGCAGTAGCAAGTGTCACCCAGGCAGTTGTCTCCATCACTTCAAGACCAGGGGCACCCTTGTGATTCTTTGATTAATGTAGCACCCACTCCATCACCTGTTCCGTCACCTACCCCATCTTCATCTCCACCTACCCCATCATCACCTTCACCTATTCCTACTCCATCCCCAACACCATCACAAACCCAAGCCTCTGCTCAGGCTAGTGCTACCTCTCCTTCCCTCTTCATTTCCACCATCGCTTCCACTACCAACGCCGCTCAACGCGTCGTGTCGATACGTCGACAGTGGACACCGCGACCTGCTTCTTCACCCTCTCCATTTCCACCACCTCCACTACCTCCATTGACCACATCACCATCACTTCCATCATCTCCATCGCCTTTGCCATCCCCTTTGCCATCTATGCCCGAACCTGAGCAAGCTTCACCACTATCTTTACCTACACCTCCACTTACATCCAAACTTTTCACCTCTACTTTGCCTCCTCCGCCTTTGCCTTTGCCCCCACCCACACCTAAGCTAATCACTGCCACCCTTCCTTCCTCGCTTGAAACCTCCGCGCCTTTCAAACCTATTACCTCCACTTCTCCATCCACTTCCACCCCACAGAGCGGGTGTGCACTACCTACGACGCCCCTTGGGTCTGTTCCCCATGGAGATGACAAGCTAAGTCAGGACAGTTCAATGCGGGTCGTGTGTTTCAAGATTCAAGACTTCATTTGCCGCATCCCAGTCCGAGTCCTAGTCCCTGGCTATTTTGGGATGATGAGCCTACACTTTCAAAGATGGTTGCTAAGAGGAGCTTCTTTGCACTAGTGCCAATTTCTTCTCGAGTGAGGCCGGTGGCAATCTCTTTGCTCGCCGGAGGATTCACTATTGATACTGTTATCACATCCCGCTTGATTGTTGTTCAGTTCACTAGCCGAGAGGGGTTCTCTACTCAGGTTGTGGTAACTCATACGACCGCCAAGGGTTTGCTAGATTCCATGTTCAAGGGACAATTGGCCGTATTTTCAAGATTTTCTAAGGATATTCTGCACTTGTTATACAATCTCCCTCGATTCATCAGAGCGCCGACCACGTCAACGCCACGCATTACTCTCCCTTAGTCCCGTCCTGCTCTTTTATTAAGGGAGTTATGCTTCAAGACTGATTTCCGAGTGGAGTTACCGAATCTCATGTTGCTTGTACCGAGAGACAAAACTCCATGGGTAAAATTAGAAAAAAATCATTTTTTTGATCCTCGAAATACACTCATCTCACTAGTACAGTCCCGGAGTAGGGGAATGTAACGGTTTACCCTACACAGGGTTCCGCATGTCCGTCAAGGAAAAACACGCGTAAACGGTAAAACGCGCTCCGGGACCCCCGAAAGTGATCCGAAACTCACGAATCCTGATCCAAAAAATGTCCAAAGGAGCTAGGACATTACACCCTTGCTTAGGCTCGTGCCTCCCCTTCTTCACCCACCTCTACCACCACTCCTTCTACCCCCGACGCCGCTCGACGTGTTCTGCCGGTACATCGGTGGTGGGCGCCGTGCTCCTCCTCTTCACCCTCTCCACCCCCACCTCCATTACCTCTATTGCCGGCATCACCACCTCCATCTCCATTACCTAAGCCTCTACCTTCGTCACCCCCTAACCTCTCTCCACCACCACCTTCACCATTGCCTTCATCTCCACCGCCTCCACCATTTCCACCTTCTTTTCCACCTCCTTCATTGCCCGAGCTTGAGCAGGCTATACCCCCACCTACACCTCCACCTTCACCTTTGCCCGCACTCAAACTTGTCATTACCTCTACACCTTTGCCTCCACCTAAACACACCATCTCCATTGAAGCATCCACACCTTCTGAACCCACTACCTCCACTTCTCCATCTATTTCCACCCCATGGAGCGGGTGTGCGCTACCTTTGGTGCCCCTTGGGTCTAGTCCCTAGAGAGAACATCAACTGAGTCAGGATGGTTCAGTGCCAGTTCTGCACGTCAAGCTTCAAGATTTCATCTACCGCATGCTGGTCCGTGTCCTGATCTCTGGCTACTTTGGGGATGTTGTGCCTTTACCTCCAAGGACGGTTGTCAAGAAGAGTTCCCTTGCATTGGTGCCAGTTTCTTGAAGAGCGAGACTGGTGGCAATCTCTTTACTCGTCGGAGGTTCCGTCATTGATGTTGTTATTTCTTCTCATTCCGTTACCATTTAGTTTGCCAGCCAAGAGGGGTTCTCCACCCGTATCGTGCTAATGCATACGACTACCAAAAGATTGATGGATTCCATGTTCAAGGGGTAGTTTGCCGTATCTTCAACATTTACCAAGGACATTCTGCACTTTTTATCCAATCTCCCTCGGTTCGTCAGCAAGCCGGCCATGTCAACGTCGCGTATTACTCACCCTCAATTCCGTCCTTCTCTTCTATCAAGGAAGTTATGCTTCAAGCCTGATTGCCAAATAGAATTGTCAAATCTCCATATCTTGGTGCCAAGTGACAAGACTCTATCGTTTTGTAATATTGATTTGCCTAAGGAGTCACCTGTTCAAGAATGTCCACATGATGTTAGCACCGGGTGTCTAGGGACAATCGCCCTGATAAAGCTACATGTTCATGACGGGGCCAGGCCGTCTGCCAGATGGGCCCGTTATTTGAGAAGACATTACAAATCAAGAAGCCTGAAGGTCCAAGTCCGTGTCAGGTGAGCCCACGTTCGAGATGTTTTGGCCAAGAAGAGGCGGCGGCGAAAGTTCAAAGGTTGTCGAATGTGCACTCAGAGGTCCACTTCTCCCTCCCCTTCTTTTCATTCATCCTTTCTCTTGCTTAGCTCTCACCCTTGGGTGGTGTATTTTCCCTTGGTTGATCCTGCTTCTATGATTTTCTCCTCTCTTCCGAGGTCCACAAGCCCCCCTTCTTCTTCTTTACATCTGGAGCCTCTGGATTCTCCTTCATCTCACAACTCTAGGCTTCGGCCTATGTCATCCCTTCATCCCAATTTTGGGATATCTTCTGATTCTGCTCCTCTGGTATTTTCGGGCCCTACCCCTGATTCTACTCCAACCCCGTTGAATGGCCATCATTCTTCTTCTCTGACCATGTCAGATGATTACCGTTCTTCTTCTCCGACCACGTCGGATGATCTCTCCTTTTCTTCCTCATCTTCGCAACAATCTCCTCATTATCTCTTTATTCCTTCTGTCTCACCCTTTCGGAGTTTTTACCCTTTTTCATGCTATTTTTGAGACTTTAGTCTGCCTTGATCTCAGTTAACCTTTATTTATTCTGTATTCGGTTCCTTGTTATCAGGGTCTCCATGCCTTAGCGAGGAAGTTCTAGCCCCTGTCTCTCTTCCTTTTTATCATTCTTCGTCCAGTTTGGTGTCTGCCACTCCTTTGTATCAAAGAATCCAATCCTTTGCTATCCTCTCCCTTTCGTCCTGTGAAGAAAGGAATACAAATCTACTTGCACTCCTCAAAGCTCGATGATCAAGCTCTCGCTTCAGGATGCCGATCTCCACGCTATGGATTTGCAAGGTATCTCTATTTTGTGCAAGAACATGCTATCATTTCTATTATATCTGTTTACTTCTACACATGATCATAATATTGGTTCCTCAACATGTTTGAGTGGTTTAGTTAGGAGTTTTTGTTTGTTTAATCAAAATGAGTTTGCTTCTGCAGCATCTTAGGCTGGTGATAGCTCTGCACTAGGAGTCTAGTTTCTTTCCCCGATCGTTGAGGGTGACCTCTTGAGTATGGATTTTTCACACACTTTATGGCGAGTCATAGCCGATTTTTCTCTAGAAGCGGACTGCAAGATCATTCACCATGTGAAGCGGTTTCCAACAAATGTCACCATTAGGGACGCCATCGCTTGGAGCAAAGATCTGAGAGAGGGTTTCATCAAAATACCCCAAGATTCGGAGGCTTGCAAAGCCCACGTGCAGAATTGCAAGCTCAAGTATATGAGGCATTTGTAGCCAACATCACATTTATAGACAAAGACATGTTGTTGTCTTCTCCGCATCATAATCGCTCTTTATATATACGAGGGGCAATCAATGGGCACGATGTGAACCGAATTTTGGTCGATGTTGGAGCAACCGTTAACATCATGTCTTTGAAGACTTTCAAGTCTTTGTATTTAACACCTTACTTGCAAAAGGTGAATGCAGTCAAAATTTCGAGATTCAACCAAGATTCTGAGGGGGCTCTTGGCAGAGTCGAAGTGAAGCTCATCATGGGCAACTTTGTCACCCAAGTGACGTTTTATATCATCAATGCCGACCCATCTCACAAGATGATGTTAGGAAGGCCATGGCTCCACGAAAATTGGGTTGTTCCTTCAACTCTGCACCAGTGTCTTAAATATGCCAAGAGAGGGGAGCAACTTACCGTCTTCGTAGACCAAGCTCCCTTCCGCCCCAACGAATGCCACTTAGCTGATGCTTTCTTATATTTTGAGGAACTTACTCTCACAGTCCCCGAGTCCGCAAAAGACAAAAGAAAACAAAAGGTGGACTTTGAAGTTGAGGAAGGACAACTTTTCACGATCAACCAAGACTTGGCAAGGATGCACAAGCTAAGCCTTAAAGTCGGCTCCAAGTCAACTCAGCCAAAGAGGCGAGGCATTGACTTTGAAGCCAACCTCATCAACCGGGTCATCGACCAAGGCATCTCCTTACCGCCCAAATGTGTTCAGCTCTCGTTTCAGAGGGAAGAGCACGAGGAGGAGCAGCTGAAGACTTTCATAGTCTCCTATCGACGGAAGAGATGGGGCAAGAAGACCAAGGAAGACAAGCCAATTATCTTTCATAAAGGGATTTGATCCCACCGGACCCTCTTGAGAATGATTTTGGTTGGGATATTCCCGCCGACAATGCACCAGTGCTAGTCCAAGAAATGGACGATCTGTCGGAGCACATCAGGGAAATGCGTAAAAAGCAACATATCTCTCGAGTCCAAGACCCCGCGCGGACTGCATATTTCCACCAGCTGTGGAACCCGCTGCAGGTCCGGGGGTAATCTCCCTTCTCCTGCAAGGATACGTGAGGACTTGGGTATGATCAAGAGAGGGATTTTGAGGCCCATTACATAGTCAATGCTATAGGGTTGCTACCTCCTCGTAGACAAACAAAAGCTGAGCCCAAAGTTGACGACTCCGCACAAGAGCCTAGTGAGGCGTCAATGTCACCCTCGATGACAATCCCCAATGATTGCCTCCCCGAGGGAGGGACAGCTCAGCCCGCCGGGTGTTGGCAAGACGAAGGAGGTCCCTCGACTTCAAACTGTGTGCAAGAAAGCTTCGAAGAATTTGAAGTTTATGAAGTAAATATTGATGATGAGGGAGACTTTGTCGACCTCCAACTAGCTCCATCGGAGCTCGAAGACGGTGGCCAACCAACTGTGGACAAGTTGATTTAAATCAACCTCAGAAGCAAAGAGGACTATCGGCCAACCTTCGTGAGCGCCCTCCTCAACGAGAAGGAAAGGCAAGCGTATCGGCAACTCCTTGAACAATTCAAGGACTGTTTCTTCCGGACTTCTAAAGAAATGTTTGGGCTTGACCTCTCTGTTGCTGAACATGAACTGACAATACTTTCAACAGTCAGGCCAGTCAAACAAACTCAAAGGTGTATGCGTCACGAATTGGAGCTTAAAGTTAATGCTGAGGTGGATAAGATGCTCGACGTGGATTTCATACAACCATGCATGTTCCCAGTGTGGCTTGCCAACATAGTCACTGTCAAGAAAAAGAATGGCCAAGTCTGAGTCTACATCGACTCCAGGGATTTGAATATGGCATACCCGAAGGATGACTTCTCTGTCCCAATCACTGAGACAATAGTTGACATGACCACTGGTCACGAAACTTTGTCCTTCATGGATGGGTCATCGGGATATAATCAATTCCACATGGCCATCAAAGATAAAGACCATACGGCTTTCTGATCCCCCAAGGGAATCTTCAATTATAAAAGGATGTTTGGCCTAAAGAATGCTGATGCAACTTACCAAAGGGCAATGACCAAGATCTTCGACGAGATGCTGCATGATCTTGTCGAATGTTATGTCGATGATTTAGTCGTCATGATTAAGGATCATTTGGCTGACTTACGGCGAGTCTTTAAGCCCCGTTTTGTTTTGAGATTAAAGATAGCCAGATTAAATATAAGTGGATTTACTTTATTCACTTTTATGCTTTGACATGGCACTGGGTTAAATTATCCCATTTGTGGAGGTGGGATAGGTTAATCTGACTTAAGTCAGGTTAAGTTGCTTTTAAGCAGATTAGCTAAATCTGCTCCCGCCAAATCAAAATGACTTAAGTTTGGGCTAAAATGGGGATAATCTTGGGATAAATCTTAAACAAAACGGAGCTAAAAGGCAACTTTCTCTCCCAATTTGATATTACCTTCATCGTTCAGAAAGCAATCAAGAGATATGCTATCGCTGAACATCTCGCGCATTCTCCTATCCCTTGCACTAATTCTATCCAGGACGAGTTTCCTGATGAACACCTGGTTGTACTTACTCATCAACCCTTCTGGTCCTTGCACTTCGATAGTGCGCTCAATTCTCAGGGCCGTGGGATCGGCACCGTTCTCCTCACTCCGGAGGGAGTGACCATTCCCCTTGCATATCAACTCTCTTTCTCTGCTACCAATAACATAACCGAGTATGAGGCTCTCCTTGTTGGACTGAAGCACGCCTACATCTTGGATGCATGGTACCTGAATATTATAGGAGACTCTCAGTTGGTGCTGCATCAAGTTCTTTCAACTTATCGCACCCGTGACCCTAAGCTTAAACCCTATCAAGATTTGGTCACCCTCTTGGCTAGGCAATTCCGTAAGCTGATCTATATCCATACCCCTCGTTCCCAGAATATTCTTGCCGATGCACTTGCATCTCTAGCTTCTTCCCTTTCTTTCCCTCTCAGTCACTCCACTGAGACCATCGTGGTCCAGTGGTTAGATGTTCCTTCCCTTCGGGATCCGTGGTTCGACAACTTTAGGAAATCTGTAGAGTAGAAGGCTGAGAAGGAAGATTTGAAAGAAGTTTCTTTAACTGAGCTCGAGGAGATTTTAGAAGAAGAGGAATTGTCGTGGTATCATGAGATTGAGCAGTACTGTAGGGATGGTTCATTAACAGAAGCGGCCAACGTCGAGCAGCGCAAGGCCATCAGAAGAGTCACCTCGAGATACATAATTATCGTAGGAGAGTTGTATAAGTGTGCTCTAAATGGAGTTCTCATAAGATGTCTTGATGATGACGAGGCTTGGAAAGTTGTTGAAGTAGCTCACGCTAGTGAGTGTGCAGGGCAAGTTAATGGTCAGGCTTTAGCAAAGAAGATTCTTAGGTAGGGCTATTATTGGCCAACCCTAGAAGAAGACTGTTCCACTTATGTCTGTAGGTGTCTTCAATGATAGCTCCATGCTGACAAAATTCATGCTCCTGCTTCGTCACTCCATCCTCTTTCTGCTCCTTGTCCATTCCCCATGTGGGCTTTCGATATTGTTGGCCCACTGGGTGACCCTAATGCTCAGACTAAGCAGAAATCCTTCATCCTTACCGCAACTGAGTACTTCACCAAATGGGTGGAAGCTAAAGCGTACACAGAGATCAAAGCTACCACAGTCTGCCACTTTATCATGAAGAATATCATTTCGCGGTTTGGAGTGCCAAGCGACATCGTCACCGACAATGGGCCTCAATTTGTGTCATAAGAACTCCAAGACCTCTGTAAGAAATTCAACATATCATTGCATCATTCATCACCATACTACCCCCAAGGCAACGGCCAAGCCGAGTCCACGAATAAAACTCTTCTTAAAATTATTAAGAAAACATGCGAGTCGCACAAATTTACTGATTGGGCCGACAAACTGATAGAAGCTCTATGGGCTTATCGCACCTCTGTCCTTACTCCCACGGGGCAAACTCCTTTTGCTCTCACTTATGGGATGGAGGCGGTACTCCCGTATGAGATCTTGATCCCTTCCCTAAGAGTGCAGCTAGATAAGAAACTTAATCTCGACGAACGTCGAGAGGCGTTACTAGTTCAGCTGGAACTCTTAGATGAGAAGAGGCTAATGCGGCCAATCACATTTCTGTTTACCAAAAATGCGTCTCGCGACATTTTCAAAAGAAGGTAATCGAAAGAAAATTCCAAGTGGGTAACATGGCGTTGAAACACAAATTCATTTGAACAGGTGGTCCTAGGTCCAAGCTGCAACCCAATTGGGAAGGGCCGTTTGTAGTAAAAGAGGTGTATCCTGGGAACGCTTATCTAAAGTGCTTCTACCCCTAAAAAAGAGTCTGGCAAACGAGGGCTGGGAAGCGAGGTAACCTATGCCTTTGTCATTTGGGAAATCTCTTTAACACAACGCCCACACACACTACACGACACCCCTTGGTTAGGGTCTCCCTTTTGTATAAACACCGTTTCTTCTTCGGCCATGCTCGGGAGAGGCGATAGTCTTTTGCTCTTCTTTCCTCGGCCAAGCTTAGGGGCAAGAGATTAATAGACTAGACGAGCGATCTAGGCACTCCCCAATACGAGAGCGGTCTCAAATAGGGGCAGTCCTCAAAATAAAATCAAAATAAAAGAGAAACACCATTAAAAATGTCCCTAATCCTAGTAACAGGGCCTGCTTCTCCTAACGCAAGAGTTGAGGTTCGCATAAAATGGTGAAGGGTTGTGCAGCATCGTGGGTGTACCCAAAAGAAAAATTATGAATCAGAAGCATGACAAGAGGGCAAAGTCCCCGCGGGTCCTCACAAGCCCGGGCGTATACGTGCTAGTAAAAAGCTTAATCCTCCAAATACAATACACTGACTCTTTGAGGGGCAGTGCCCTGGGAGGAAGTTGAATCCAGATATCTCGCATCCCTACGTTAGGCTTGTCCTCGTTTTTCTTCAATTTCCTCCCTAAAGGACTAGATCCTACCCTAGGTATGGCCCCGGGAGGATAATTGGCACCACTGAAAGGGGCGCTATTTAATTATTTATTCTAAATAGGATTTTTACCGTTTTCTCCGGATCAATTGACGCCATTTTTGAAGTCCGTCATTTATCTAATTGATGACTTTCAATAAGTCGCTATTTAATGTTTTGTTGAGATTTTTTATGTTTAGAAATTCAGGGTTGCTACACCTTTGTTCTAGCTCTTGCGGACTGATCGTCATATCGGGGATCCGCACAGAACGTGCCCCCTTTGCTTCAGCTGGGAGAAGGACACACACACGTCATACATGAGCAAAGAACTTCCCCCGAGGGGTTGACCGGACCCCGAAAGGCATCAGCATCCAAAAGACTCACCTGCGGGACAGCTCAGCTCGGCCCGGGGCACTGTAAACTTCGCAAAGGAAGGAACTAACGGAGGAGGGGAAGCCGAAGCCGTCCAGAAAACCTCTGCCCTCTTTCGCTTGATCTCCTGTCGCGCAGCCACCTTGGCAGCGGCAAGCGCCTTCTCCACGGGTGACCTCTCCTGAGGCTCTACAGTAGCCCTGGGCGAAGGAGTGGGAGTGGATGGCGGCTCTGACCCTACCCAGGCTTCACCTACAGCGGGGATTGGTAAAGGCGGGGTCTCCTCCCTAGCTGATGAACGTGACAGGCGTCCGGGTGTGAGCAGCCCGTGCTAAGACAAAGATAAGCTCTATCAGAAAGACAACCTTAGCAACAGAAATCTCACTTGCAGGTTGGCCCAGTTCGGCCCAGCCAACCTCAAACTCCTCGAAGGATAGGATGGGAGGTGGTGCAGGAACGGTCTCTGCAGACTTGGCGGTCTCTGCCCTCCGGCGCTTAGCCTCCCACCGTCCGGTGATCTTCGCCTCACCCAGGGCCTTCTTTACAGGTGACTTCGCCTAGGGCCTCTTCGCAGGACGGGGTAACGGGGTCATGGTCAGGGCCGCTGGTGCCTCCTCAAAATAGGCCAGCTTCTCCACTTACCGGAGGAGATTGCGGTACGTCTCCAGCTGGGTGCTGTCTGGGTGGCCTGTGATGGAAAGAAAATAAAGGGAGCAAGGAGTTAGTTACCATTCATCGCTCGATAATGACCGACAGGAGTAAAGAAGATGTAATGCATGTGCGTAGTAGTACGTACCATGGGGGCCAGTATAAAGTCGAAGCGTGATTGGCCAGTAGCTCAGGGAGGGCGCCTGGTCCCGGTGGGCCGCCTCCTGGACTAGCCAACACACGTCCCCGATCGTCCGACAACGGTCGGCAAGGTTGGCCAGGTCGACATGCTTCTTGGCCGACAGGTGGCAGTATAGATTGAAGTGATCCATCCCCCATCCTTTGGCGTAGTGATAGGCCACATGCAATTGCTGCCCCAGGATGGCCGCTGACCGAGCCTCGATTGTTAACCCGTGCACCCGCAAGAGGACATAGAACCAGGTGGTATCCATGTAATTCTGCGGCTTCCGCTCGTCCCTCCTCACGATGGGGCGGTAGGGGTAGATCGTGTCCTTCTCGGCCCGCCAGCTGGTCGCAGGGGTGCCCTCCTCTTCTGCCGACAGCGAGTAATTGATCAGCTCCAGGTGGTCTGAGCCGATGCCGCAAAGGTCCCACAGAGTCTCCTTGAAGTCATCCTTCGCCACCGAAGGCAACTTGGCCTGTGGCGCCGGTCTACTCTCTCGGGCCGCTTTACGAGCAACCAGATAGTGGGCCACGTCCTTGCTTTTGCCATGCCATAGGCGCAGGAGGTGCTTTGGCTCGACATCAAGAACGGGCACGGGCTGTCGGCTCAAGAATTTTCTATCTGCCCCGTCCCAGCAATCGGTCTTGTGAGACAGATAGAACGCCGTCCGCGCATTCCACCACTTCACATATTCGGGTGTCACTCGTGGAATGTGACCGGGAGTCGGTACTCTAAAAGTAGCAGCATCGTCCCTGTGGAAGAAGTCCCACCAGGCCCTCGCTTGTTCTGCAACTGAGCTCCCTCGTAGACTCCGTGCGGTAAGGCCAAACTGGGTGCTATGCACCGAGATGTGTTGATCATATCTGAAGTTACGGCCAAACCGAAAGGGGTAATACGGTTCCAGCAACAGGGTCTCCCCCTTTCGGAATGCCAGCAAGCTCGGGCGAATAGACAGAGCCCAGTCTCCGAATTCGGGCTCCAGCAGTGGATGAGTGATGTTTGCCTGGCTGATGGGGTGCACATATTTTTCAACCTGGTCATCCTTGCACTCCCGTTTGTTATTTACCAGTGGACTTGAATGTGCTACCAGGTTCCAGAAATAAATCGTCCCAGCGGCCTCTTGCGAAACTATTATCAACCGGCCTCGAAGGTCATAAAGCTTCTTCGAGGTGACACTCGCCTCTGCACTGGTAAACTCCAGCATTCTCGACGTCAGGCCCCAGTCTTGGATAGCCCGAGGTGCAAACTTGGGAAATAGAGAACAGACCCAAGCGTTGAAGAAATGCAAGGGACATACGTAGCGGGCCTGTGTCGAGAACTGATGCGTGCTGATGTCCCCCACGGCTTTATAGATCAGGCAGAGGCCGACCGGACACAGGGATAGCTTGATCCCCGATGCCATCTGGCACGCAGGGTAGATTGCATCCGACCGTATCACCGTCTCGTCCCCGTACGGCATAGCAAAAGAGCACAACCAGTATGTCAGATAGGCCGCGCAGTGTGTCATTGGGTCAATAGCCATTGGGTTGGGCCCACCCAGACGCCCCTTGGAAGGGATCTTCATGTCCGTCTTTGGCTTGGCGCGCTTCTTCCGGGTGACAACCGTCCCGATGCAAGGAAAATCTGCATACTCCTTCGGGCCATCATAAAAATATTACAGCCACAGATTCATCCGGACCCTCTTCTGGTCTCCACGGCGGGGTTGCTTTTCACCGTGTGCGATTTGATACAGCTCCCGGTAGGCCTTCATCAGATACCGATACGAGTACCCCAAGGAATAATAGCCATCTCCGTCGGTTTCATCCTTGATTAAATCCAGGAGACAGACCTCCTCATAGGGCTCCCCGTCGATGGGCAAGCCACTCAATTGGCTCAGACTCCACAGGTCTAACGAGGTCTCGCCCTCCGCTATGTAGAAGGTGTTCGTCTCCGCATAGAAGACCTCGATCATCCCCCAACAGAGACCCTTGGAGATCGGGTACCCATACCGAGAGGCATATACGCTATGATAGATGCCGGCCCAGACCAATATGGGAGCATAATTGAACAACACGTATTCCGTGAATTCTACTGCCCCCTCCATGAAGCTGTGCACATCTTGAAGCTTCAGCTCCCCAAACCAGCCCAGCAATAGCTCGTGTTTGAACCTGATCGCCAAGCAATCAAGGATAAAGGGCTCTTCTCTGTAGCCCCACTTCAATGGAGCCAAGAATAGACCATGGCGGTGCTGCTCGCCCTGAACGCGCCCCGCGGCCGTGTCCCATTTGGCAGGAGTGAAACTCGGGGTCCTTACTAGCTTGTTTTCCACCGACAGTACAGCTTCCACCCCCAGCACGGGTTCCCACTCGCGGGTCTCGCCTATCAGGTATGTGGGCACGCTTCTTGGGATGACATGTGATAGACTGTCCCGAGCTTGTAAAAAGGCGCACTCCACCGACTTCACGACCCATGGCTCTTCCCTCCTCTGAGACCACAGGTGCTTAAGGTAACGGATCAGGTGCCGGTCCTTGGGGAAGTCATCCCTATAGCCACCGGTGACACGATCGAACGTGAAACCCTTTGCAGCCTTTGCAAGCCTCGAGGTGTCTACACTTTTAGTGTCTGAGCCCGAAGAATCGGCCAGCACTGCTATCTCAGCATGGTCTCGGTCCAAGTCTTTCACATTGTACCACGTGACCACGGGTACCGACGCTGAAAGCACGGCTCCGGCACTGGGAGCAGCAGCAGTAGAGACGGAGGAACCAATTGGAGCAGCCATTTATCTACAAAGTGTAATAGACAAAGATCAGAACAAACTGCAGACAATGAGAAATCAAGCTACAAAGGAAGAGGAACATCTCACTATAAGCAAAGGGAAGAAAAGAAAGGGAAAGGGGAAATAGATCGAGCCCCAGGCGCCCCTTCGTCGGCACGCCCGTTCAGGGCCTTCGCCGGCACGCCCTGGTGGACCTTCGTCGGCACGCCCGTCCAGGGCCTTCGCCGGCACGCCCTGGCAGACCTTCATCGGCACGCCCGTCAAGGGCCTCTGCCAGCATGCCCTAGCGGACCTTAGCCGGCATGCCCTAAGGGGGTCTTCCCCGGCATGCCCTAAGGGGGTCTTCCCTGGCACACCTGTTACGGGCCTTCGTCGGCACGCTCCCTAGAGTCATTCCTCGGCACGCCTACAAGGCCCCCTAGCTACATGGCCATGCTAGAGGCCCACTAAGTGCCATAAACCCAAGAACCAAATGAATGAAGAGTGAAAGGGGAGGTAATGAATGAGATGATGAAGGGTGGAGCCTATAAAGGAGCTACTGTTGAAATGACCGAGGCTCCGTCAATCCTTGACAAAATTTTGGCAGAGTTTCCCCTAGGCTGGAGGCGCAAGGGGAAACACAGGTGCACGCCCACAAGGAGTGACGGCCCCAACAAAGTAGTGGTGGGCCCCGCAGGACAACACTAGAAGTCCTCCGGTCCAAGCGTCCTTCCTCCCTTCGCTGGTACAAAGCGTCCTTCCTCCCTTCGCTGGTACACCCCGGAGTAGCCCTCACTGGTACGCTCTATGGCGCCCTCCGTCGGTACACCCCGGAGTAGCCCTCACCGGTACGCTCTATGGCGCCCTCCGCCGGCACACCCTAACTAAACCTTCCACGGCACACTCGATGAAGCCTTCCCCGGTACGCTCTATGGCTGCCTTCCCGGAACCCCCTGTGCCCTATTCCTCAGCACACTCGATGAAGCCTTCCCCGGTACGCCCAAAAGAGCCCTTTGCTGACACCGCCCGCGCCCATCTTCCCCGGCACACCGCCCGCGCCCGTCTTCCCCAGCATACCCTCCGAACACCTTCCCCGACACACTAGGCACCCTACTCCCCGGCACACAACTTGTGCCCTTTACCCGGCACACCCGGCATCCCCGTCTGCGGCATGCCCGACCGGCGACCTTCCCGAACGTCGGGGGAGAAGAAGAGGAAGAAGAAGGGGAGGAGAAGAGAAGAAGAGGAAGAGGAAGAGGAGATGAGGGAGAGAGGGAGAGGAGCCTAGGGCTCCGTCGCCCCTCGAACGAAGAGGAAGAAGAAGAAGAGGAAGAGAAGGAGGGAACGGGAGAGGAAGAAGAGAAAGAGGGAAAGAGAAGAGCAAGGGGAGGGGAGACCCCTCCGTGGCGGCTTCCTCACCACGGTGATGAAGGCGACGGCGACGGTGGACCTGGCGGTGGTGCTCGGTGAATGGAGAGGAGGAAGGAGAGACGGCATCCGCCCGGTCGACGAAGAGAGGGAGTGGGAAGTTCGAATGGTGTGAACCGTTCGAACCCCCCACCCCTCTATTTATAGGAGGGGAGGCCAAAAGTTGAAGGGGGTATTGGCATCAGGGATTTACATTGGGTCTAGGTTTCATTGGCGGCCAAAGCCCTGTGGAATATCATCCATGGGTCATCTCTCTGGTCAAAGTATGCCAAGCAGAGGTTTATTAAATCCCACTTCTTAGATTGCACTAAGCTTTTCCCTGCTGGCATGCCCTCTGTTATCTTCCAACAAGTGAAGAATCTTATCATAAGTAATACCTAGTGGTAATAGGGAATGAGGCTGACACTGACTTCTTTAGGGATAACTGGACTGGTAATGGCCCTATCTTGCGATCTGTTTTGGCCACTGAGACTATTAGCCCGCAAGCTATTCCATTAGCATCAGTTAGAGAGGTCTTGTTGGATCCTCACCATGTTGCCTGGACTTTGCTCAATTCTGACCACCATCTCCCTAATTTCCAACTTAGCAGTGAAGCTGATGTATGGGTGTGGACAGGTACAGCCAGAGGGGACTTCTCGGTAAAGTCTGCTTATGGTCTCCTCCGCTCTAGTGGGATTAACAGGCGGTCTTGGACTAAACTATGGCACTCTGCTATTAACCCTAGGGCTGCTATTTTTGTTTGGAAGATTACCCATAGAGCTGTGCCAGTGGACAGAAGGGTGGCTGATTGTGGACTCCCCATAGTGTCAAAATGCAGCTGCTATCATGCTCCTGCTCAGGACGATTTGAACCACTTATTCATCACTGGAGATCTAGCAACTGAGTTGTGGTCTTGGATCCTACCATTGATCAGTGATAAGGTAAATCTCTGTGATCAGATAACCATCCGTTGCTAGAATTTCTTAACTGTCACCAACATGCAATCAGCCTTCAGTTTTATTGGGTTCTATGCTGTCATTCTCATGTTGTGGGGTATTTGGAAGCACAGATGTGCTATCAGGTTTGATAATGAGGTACCTTCTGGCGGTATTAAGAAAAGTATTATCTCCTCCATCTCATATGCGTTGGAGAAGATGTGCTTCCATCTTCCTTTGTCTCCAGCTTATGCTAGCAGGCTAGCACTTTATCATGTCTTTCCTCGGGTGGAGATTAAACGGCCAATCTTGGTGTTTCACAGCTTGGCAATGGACCGGATGACTCTACATGTTGATGAGGCCTCGAAAGGAAACCCAGGAATGTGCGGAGGTGGGGGCTGCATTCGAGACTCTCGTGGCAACATGCTGATTGGCTTTGCCTTCCATTATGGTTGAGGTAGCAGTTTTTTTGCTGAAGCCAGGGCGCTGCATGATGGGCTATCCATTGCTAGGCAAGGAGGATTAAACCTAGCAGCAGTTTTTTCAGACTGTGCTTTGCTTGTAGAAGCAATCCGAAAAGGTGAGGCCCCCAACTAGACTATTTTACCTTGGTGGAGGAAAATTTTGGATCTCCTTCGTGACTACAGAGTTTCGGTGCAGCATGTGTATAGGGAAGGCAACCAAGTAGCAGATGCTTCGGCATCATATGCCTATGGTCTTCTGGACAACTCTATTTTCACTCATATGAGAGACCTCCGGCTTATGGCTAGGGGGGCGCTTAAGATGGATAAAGCTGGGTTGCCCACGTTGTGCAATTGTAATTAGTCTAGTGGGCCCCTTTATATTTTTATTTAGTTTCTCTCTTTTGATGTTCCCACAGGGGTATGCCTCGTTGTCATTGTATTCTTTCATTCTATTAATGAAACATAGGGCCACAGGTTTAGTCTGGGGGAGTGAGAACATTCTTCCTCTTTGGGGGAGGGTGCGCTCGACCAGATACTGATCCTGTCGGTTGGTTTTTGGTAAAAAAAAAAGTTCTTCTATCTCTTATCGCTCTTTCCTTTGTGTATACTTCATGCATATATGTTTATAGTTTGGGGGCGGGGTAGACCAATCATCTACAACCTTAATTTTTTGGGGATCACAGTGGGACACCTAGTGCCCATCACGTTATTCATGCTTCCCTGTGAGTTGGGTGTGTGTGTGTGTGTGTGTGTGTGTGTGTGTCTGTCTGTCTGTGTCTGTGCATGTTTAGATAACATTTTCTCCATTTTCCTGCTGTTCTGGGTGTTTTTAGGTCTGTCATGGGGTAGCGATCCTCTTCGAGGCCGCCTTATGGCTTTAGCGGCCATCCTAAGGCCACCACTGTAGTAGCGGTCTTCCATGAGACCGCAATTTGGTAGAAACGGTCATCCAGAAGACCTCTACTTGCTTTCTGTCAGGCCTGCAGGCATGCTCATAGGGTCGTGCTCTTTGACTATTTATTTCACCTCTAGGGGTCAGATCGCTCTGTTTTTAGTCCCATATTGTAGTCCTTTATATTATCTTTATTTTCATATATCATTTGTATTTATTAGGTCATGTTTACATAATTTAATCTTGTCTTCAATTTTGAGTTTTCTGCATAAAAGTCTATAGGCAGACTCAGGATAGACTCACAGCTAAATCTTTGGTTGATGATTTAATTGACTTATCGGGATCTAATTGCTCATTTTTTGGTCCCATCCTATAGTCCTTTGAATTATCTTTATTTCCATATGTCATTTGCATCCATTGGGTCATTTTTACATAGTTAAATATTGTCTCTATTTTTAGATTTTATGCATAAAATCCTCTTGAAGATAATACTCCCAAGAGTCCATAGAAACAAATAGAAGGTTCTAAGGATGAGATTTGAGGGAGAAATCAATAGATCAAACTCTTAATTCGACCACAAAGTAGCAGAGAAAGAGTAGTTCTGCTGGAACACTCTGTCTGATGTAACGGTCGCATGATAAATCACCACAAGGATGTAACGCGCCTTGAATGGACCGTCACATAACCTTATCCACAAAGAGATAAGACGAACAGGCAAAGTTTTCATGAACAGGACTCTGGAAGCATGTAACGGTCAAATTAACATGCATTAGGCTGTGGTGACGGATAGAAGATAATCCGTTACAATACAAAGGATAAGCTTGAAAGAAAAACCGTTGGCTTTGGACTCTAGGATCATGTAACGATCAAACGTAGGTGCGTTAGACCATCGTAACACGCCAGGAGAGATGCGTTAGGGACCATTGAGTGGCAAATTAAAATAGAGAGTTTGCTAAGCAATGTCCAGGGGATAAGAATGAGGAACTAGACCCAATCAAGGAGAAAATGACCCATGAAAGAGACCTCAAAACTGTTCAAGAAGACTCAACAAGGGGGAACAACCCAGAGTATCATTTAAAATGAATAATGAGATAGCCCAACTTATTGGTCATAAAATGGGTGTCAACACCCGGTACACCTTCATCAGGTACCGGTATGAATAGCCGAGGGTGTACCAACCTTCCCCGTTCATCTCATCTTTGATCATATCTGGGAGGCAGACTTCTTCATATGGCTCCCATCAATAGGTAAGCCGGTCAACTGATGAAGACTCCAGAGATTAATGGAAGTCTCCCCTTTGGCAGTATAGAAGGTGTTGAACTCAGGGGTGAAGACTTCCACCATCCCACAGCATAGTCCCTTGGAGATGGGATACTTGAATCTGGAGGCATACACGCTGTGATATACTCCAACCTTGATCAATAGCGAGGCATAGTTGTACAGCACGTAGTCGGTGAATTCCACTGCCCCTTCTCTGAAGCTATGTGTATCTGGGACTTTGAGGTCGGTGAACCAACCTATGACCATCTCATGCTTGAAGTGGACCGCCAAATAGTCCAGGACATACGGCTCATCCCTGTACCGCCATTTCAGCAGGGCCAGGACTAGTCCAAATTGAAGTTGCTCTTTGTGTACTCTCTCGACCGCGTTGTCCCAGCATGACGGTGTGAACTCCGGACCCCTCACCAGTTTCCCCTCAGAGGGTGTAACCTCCTCCAAACCTAGCACGGGCTTCCACTCTCTGTGCTCGCCCAGCAAGTACATCAGAATGTGCCTCGAGACGCTGCTAGCTACGTTGCCTCTGCCTCGCAAGACGGCATGCTCCACGTCCTGCATGACAATGATGTCCCGCTTGCGCCTGGAGCTATAGTGCATCAAGAAGTGCAATAGATGCCTGTCCTTGGGGTGATCCCATCGATATCCCCCATCCCAACTGAAGGTGTGACTGCCGTCAGCAAGAGCAAGCCGCCCGGAGTCCATGGTGTCTGTGTCGAACCCTAATAACTCTGCGAGCTTGGCTATTTGATCATACTTCTAGTTGAGACCCTCCACGTTCAGCCATTTCATGGACAGAGAGGTAGTGGGAGCAACAGACTTAGTGCCGGCGGCGGCCGAAGGAGAAGAAGCACGGGGAGAAGCCATTTTCTGCAAACACCAACAAACAAATGATCAGAATAGAAGGCCGCAGTTGGAATTAAAGGTCGAACGAAGATAGGGCTTTTGCTGAAATTAAACAAATAAAGCATAAAAAAAATTCTAATGAAATTTTGACAGAGTCTCCCCTTGGCTGGAGGTGGAAGGAGAGAAGCGGGTACACGTCCACAAGGAGTGACGGCCCCAAAAATCATGGTGCGCATGGAAACGACAACACTGAATTAATCTTCACCCTTTCGGGCTAACCATTGGCCTTTAGGCCTTAGCCCACTACCATCTTTTCCCCCTGGGGGGTTGATCCGGTGGGTCACCCAGTGCCACTCATACAGTGGCTATCCCTGGCGCCCCACGATCCAGTGGCACCACCCCGCGATCCGGTGGCACCCTCGGCTACCCGATGCGGTGACACCCAAGCGCCCTCCATCTAGTGGCACCACCCCTGCCGGGCACCTGATCCGGTGGCACCACGCCACCAGATGGCACCCTCCCGCTAGTGCTTGTGATACGGTGGCACCCCCGAAACCCCACTGAGGCAGAAGCACGCCCTAGAAACCCTGATACGGTGGCAGCCGTCCCCGAGGGCACTGATCCGGTGGCCATCTCCCTGGCCCCTGTCAACCGGTGGCGCATCTAGCCCCCCCTTCGATCAAATGGTGCCCTTGATACGGTGGCAGGGGTGGCAGCAACCGTCTGCACACCCCCTCATACGTAGAGAAAAGAGAAGAGAAGAAGAAGAGGGAAGAGTGGTGCGGACACTAGAGCGAGCGAGAAGCGCGAACCGGCAAGCCGTCGGTACCATACGAGGAGCACCACTCAAGCTACATCAGCTTCCATATGGCTCAGAGACAGTCTGGAGTCTCCCTCTTGAGTCTTAATATTTATAGGATTTATTGAGATTTTATTTGTCATAGGCACTACATCGCATAAAATCTGTCCTTGGTAGGACTGGAATTGAATGGGAATGACGCATGTAGTGGTGACTGAGATAGAAGTGTCATCAACCCAAGTCACTTTATGTGTCCGAGGATGAGGGTGCGTAGGTAGACTGAGACGGGAGACAAAGTCAGAAGAGACTACATTGATACAGCTCTCGTTGTCAAAGATCACTTTATAGAGTTGAGATTTCACTATGATGTAGGTTTGGAAGATGGAGGTTCAATGCCAGTCGTCCTCCTGGGGGTGTGTTAAGATGCAGCAAACTACACCTGATCTTCCCTAGCTAGAGCTCTCGATAATGTCTCTAACCTGTATGTACTCTACATGTGTGCCATCCAATCCTGCATCCATTTCCTCAAACTGGGCGATGAGGTCAGGATTGGCCATATATCTCTCAATGTCTTCTCCTTCATGAGGTGGAAGCTCCACAGGCTGGGGGTGATGACCAAGGCTCGGGTGGGGCAATTGGTGGCGACATGCCCTAGGTTATGGCACCTAAAGCAGTGAACTCCCGAGGTAGGGACGGGTTGGGAGGTGCTAGGGATGGATCCCTTTCCCTTGTCATCCCTTCTATCAGTTGGCGAAGTGTACTCCAGTCTGGGCACAGCATTAGGTGCAGGTAAGGGGTTTCTTATGACGGGGACAGCAGGGGCAACGGTCCGAAGTGGGGTAGTAGTAGGGACATAAGAAGTGGAGGGTCCAGGTCTCTCAGGGTAGCGTATCATGGGGTTTCGAGGCTCAGGTTAGCAGTATGTGGAAACCCTAAGTAGGACCACTCTTTGAAATTGCTCAACGTCTCAAGCAACCCGGTGGGCGTGCTCGAGGGTGTTAACCTCTCGCAAGAATAGTTTCCTCTGAATGTTTTCGTGCAAACCAGCTCTAAATCGAGAAAGGGTGACAGAGGCATCCTCCATGACTCGACTCTGAAGGAAGAATTCATCAAATTTGGCAATGTACTCGTCCATGGACTTTTCATCTTAGGTGAGTTTCTGCCATTGGTCTAAAAGATGTTGATGGTAGGAGGGTGGCAGATACTTCTCTCTCAATTTTTCCTTCATTTCTTCCCACATGTTTACGGGCTCCTCTCGTCTCCTTGCTAGGAGATTCTCAACACTGCACGAGTAGGTCTTGGCTTGACCTAGGAGCTTCATTTTGGCAAACCTCACTCTTGTAGTAGGGGTCATGCGGTGATGCTAGTCAAAGTATTCATCCATCCCGGTCTCCCAATCAAGGTATGCGGTGGGATTTAGGGACCCATCAAAATTGGGAGCATCTACTTTGACGTTTCGTAGGATGACCTCCTACTAAAGAGGCACACGATCATCTTGCTCTCTGCCTCGAGGAGCCTGATTCCGGTGGGCGTGGTCTCTCTCTTCTCTATGGTTGATCATGGGATCTCCGCGACCATTCATCCTTTCTTCCTCTCTCTTCACATGATCCTCTAAGGCTCAGATTCTCTCACCTAGTTTCGCTTGCAATTGGCTTGTTAATTCTTCAATTTGAGCCATAAGATGTTGTTCAAGCTGGGCTAGCATGGCATTCACGCCCTCCTAATTCATGGGTGGTTGTAGTGTTGAAGCGCGCTCTAGATGGCTTGATGAATTCCTGGACCAACGTGGCATGCACGAGCTCAGACCTAAATTGATGCAATCCTGGGACTGAAGATGAGCAAGGTGTAGACCCAATTTGTTGGCTAATACTCAAAGGGTCAATTTGATTCACGAAGGGACCGACTAGGGAGAGTTGCTCGCCCGGAGGTGAAGTAGTTGTGGAACTACCTCCTGACAGTTACAGTGCCCTAATGTGACAGTTCTAGGACTTAAGGATAGGGTCATACAAGCTCTCTCTTTCCGTCCACAGCGATGCACTCAAGAGATAGGTTGTATGGGTCGGGCTCTCTCTCACTTCGTCGCACGGCAATTGATAAAGATACTAAATGAGTAAGTGATTGCAGCATGCACCTAGCTAGACAGAAAAGTCTAGCTTTGATCGGAGACAAAGGTGAGTGGGTGTGGACGTCAAAAAATGACGACAAGAATCCCATGGCATCCGCGGCACTCGCGCCTACGTGCGAGTCAAAGGTGGGAAGGCCGAATAAACCCATACCTCACCCGGTCAGGACGAGAACTCACTTGGCAGCCCGCTACCCATTGAGGGAGGTCCCGGGCAGGAGACACCCACGATCGGCCGTGCCGGGAGGTGAATAGAAGAAAGGTCAGAGATTTCGGCACGTGCCGGAAGGCACGCAAAGTCCTGGGCCGAGCCCCAGAAGCTGCGAATGAAATATCATGGACGTCGTGCATCGTAACTAAAGTGTTCCGGGGGTGCCAACACTCGTATAAATGGTTGCGACTTCGAAATGAATTCATTCGGCGCTCAATACGGCACGAAGGGGCCTTGAAACGGCACGGCGAGGCCCTTAACCGGCACGCCCTAAACCGGCGCGCCCCCCTCCCCATTGCATTGGTTGAAACGGTGCCACCCTACCCGGCGCGCTCAAGAAGGGTGCCCCCTTTGCATTGCTTGAAACGGCGTGGGTTAAAACGGCGCGCCCATCAGGACCTCCTGTCCGGATCATTGACCGAATAAACTCTTCTCACTGTCCCTTGGGACGATGGATACTTCCTTTGATTGGGACCTCACGCCCACATCATCGAATGAATGAACTCTCACCTCCATCCCCTTCGGGCGCCCGAGCGAGACCAGTTAGTAGCCCGCTTCACACGGTGGAGTGGTCCCCTCATCCTTCCCCTGGGAGGGGGAGCACTCTCCTGTGCGCTAACACAGATGGCTACCCGGTCCTCCATGGGTGAGCTACCGCAAAGGCTTACACCCTGTCGATGCATTTCAAGCGAGGTGCAAAAAAAAAAAGAGGAAAAAAGAAAAGATGAAGAAGGAAGGAGAAAAAAGGGGGGAAAGAAAGACTGTCGGGGCTGCACACAAGAGATATACACAATATGGTTGTTCTATTCCTTTCAATTAAAATGGGATACACGTTCTTCGGGGCATACCCCTGTGTTACATGTCAAAAAAAAGGAGAAAAAAGAAAAGACAGGGAAATAGAGTACAAGAGAAGGGTCAAGGAAAGCATTGCTCAATCGATGCCCCGGAAGATATCCTTGAGGGGGAGAATCCCGACTCAAGGAAAGTCTACCATGTCGCGCAATCGGCCCCTCTGCTCTTCAAGGTGCGCTAGCTCCATTTCTACGGAAGCCGCCTCGGCTCTGGCAATGGCGAGTGCCTCGCTCTCCCACTCGACAGTCGCCTCGGCCTCGGCCAGCTCGGACCGGGCTGCAGTGAGATGGCCCTCTAGTTTCTCGATTCTACTCCTCAGGGCGTGGACGTCGCGGTGACCTCCTTCCAAGGCCTTCTCGTGCTGCTCCTCGCTGCTTCGACGCACCCCCAAAGTTTGCAGATATTCATCCTCTTGGGCCTTGATGGCAGCAAGCTTGTTGGGGGCCCGAGTCTCAAGGAATTCACGATGGTTCACGTATTTCAACAATAGTAGGACTCGTCGTGACTATTCCTCCAGCAGGCAACCCAGCACCTATAGTGCCCCAGTTAGCTACATCACTATAGCATGTGCCCCTCGGTATGTAAGGGAGGGGTCGGCAAGCATCATCGACCGAAGCGTCAATAGCATCTATCGAACCAGTGCGTCTGAAGCAGCGTGGCTGATCGAAGGTACCGCCGGAAGATTAAACTCCACCGCGCTGTCCACGACAGCCCATATCTCTGCATCCACCATGGTCGAGGAAGAAGGAAGTGCCATAGCCAAATCACTAGGCCCTCTGGCTTCAAAAGATAACTCTCGGCCAGCCACCGCCAGAGGAGTAGGCGAAACCATCACCGGATCGCTTGACACAGTTGCTTCGCGGCCTAGCAAGGCAGGGGTCTCGCTCTCGATCGGGGGAGGGACGTCAGAGGAAGCCGGACCAGATGTTATTACCAAGAGACACGCAGCCCATTCTGCTTGCGCTTCCTCCTCCCCAGGAATGGTGATGCTTGCCAGGATGCCCCGCAACAGCTAGGTCTACTCCAGTGTTGAGACCTTCGGAAGAGGCGAAAGAGGAACCGTTAGCTCCAGGCTGGCCCCTGACTACAGAAGTGACACCAGTGGCTCCACCTCGGGCCCCCAGAGTGATCTCAGCCTGTCCACTCCCACGAGACTGAGAAGCTCCCTCCGTTTGGGGATAGCCCTATGAGCTCCGATGGCGCGTGCTTTTGGGAGCTCTGCCTCCTCCTGAATATACAAGACATGGTTAGTCACCTATTACCTGAGGCGAATCGCCCAAAAGTTGTAAAAAGACAAAGGTAGAGCTGGAAGATCCCCATGATTACCTCGGCCATCAGGACTATGCTGCCCCTCGGGCATGATCTCCCCCTCCTCTAGAAGCTCGTCCATCGACCCAGGGGTACTAGAAGTTTCTGCGGCCGCCTCTTGCCGCATAACTTCAAATAAAGACGCCAGTTTATCTAAGCCCACGTGGGCTCCCTCCGGTCCACCAACTGATAGGCCCGGGGCGGCGATCTCTGCAACCTTTGGTGGGGGCAGCTCCTAAAAGTCAACAAGCAGCAAACACAAGATCAGTGGATGGTCACGGGGCGAAGCCCTACACGAATGGACCCACACTTACAGGGGGCGGCTCAGGAGGTCCAGACTCCTCGGGCACACCTTCCTCTGAAACCACCTCGTCGGAGGAATAATCATAATCCACCTTCTCGCGTGATGAGTATGCGGTCCGAGTAGGCACTTCCCTCACCTACGTGGGAGCCTCCCTCGCGGGGTCGATAGCCGGCGCTTCCTCGCATGGGCTTGGAGATGGGGAGGTCCCAGACCTTAGCCTCCTCCTCACGTAGACGCAATCCTCTGGGTGAACTCTAAGACGCACCTTCGGTTTAGGGACCGCATTAGGGCCTGCCAAACAGAACAAGATTTGGATCGAGTTAGAGCTAGAGAGTCCCCTAAAGATCAAGGAAGGTATTTAGGGTGGCAGAGACTGTTACCCTCTCTGGCGTCTATGGCAGGAGGCGGCTGTTGACACCCATTTTTTTTGCCACTGAGTCGGGTCATTTCCCTTACTGTTATTCATTGATGCCCCGAGACATCCATCACTTATTGGTTCGTTCCCGAGCACATTACATAACTCGACTCAGAAAATTACGACGGACACAATGGAACCATGCTGGTGAGCAACCGGGGCTGTCAAAAAAAAGTGAAGGGCCCGAGATGCCCCCATCAGCCCATCATCGACTTCGTTGTTGTCCCTAGCAGTGGAGCTGTTGTGCCTTAGTATGGAATGACGATCGAAGCAATGGTAGTAGCTCTGCCAGATCACAGCGGGCCTGCCCTTCCATTGGCACACCTTAGTCTCGTCCACTAACATTTTTGCACCGATCCCACCTCCTTCTGCGACCAGAGCAGCCTGTGGCACCACCGACACTGGGCTACTGCCAGTTAGGACTGGATGGGATCGGAGCAGACTAGTCCATGATTTCAGACCTGCAGCCACCCCGACTGAACCCCAGATGACCTGCAACTCTTACAGTAAGCTCTAACCTCATTCCCAGACAGTTCGGCACCAGTCCCACATCCTGTACTGCTCAGAGGAGTCCGCTGCTTCCCTGACATCAGATTGCTGTCCTGTAGGGCCAGCCAGGACAGAGCCAGACCGATTTGCGATGCCTATCCTGCCGTGGTCTAGGCCGGCCCCCGGACCATCCACAACTCCAACAGCGAGCTCCAACCTCACCCCCGGATAGTTCAGCATAGGTCCCACCTCCTGCAGCACTCAGAGGAGTCTGTGGCTTCACGACATCAGATTGCTGTCCTGTAGGCCCAGCCAGGACAAGGCTAGACTGGTCCGTGATACCTGTCCTGCCGTGGTCCAGGCCTGCCCCATGATGATCCGCAGCTCCTACAGAGAGCTCCAACCTCGCCCATGGATAGTTCGGCACTGGTCCAGCCTACTGCAGTGCTCAGAGGAGTCCGCAGCTTCCCCGACATCAGATTGTTGTCCTGCAGGTCCAGCCAGGACAGTGTCAGACCGAGACCATATCGGTTCATGATTTCAGACCTGCAGTGGCCCTGACTGGACCCCGGATGACCTGCAACTCTTACAACAAGCTCCAAGCTCATCCCCTGATAGTTTGGCACCAATCCCGCATCCTACAGTGCTCGGAGAAGTCCATTGCTTCCCTGACACTGACTTGTTGTCCTACATGTTCAGTCCGCATAGAACCAATTCCCCATACATTCCCCACCCCACGCCTGGTCAGTTGAAATCCCCTCCCTACGTGGAGATAGATTTTGGTTGTAATAATTTATTTCCCTATCCCTGAGCCAACGCTCCTGCGTGAGGTGTATTATTGTAATAGTGATTTTAGGTCAAGCGACATCGACGCAACGTGCGGGTTGTGAGCCCACGCTTCCCCGCTCGCCCACGTCTCTGACCGGGGACAATTTCTTCAAACCAGCCAAGTAAGCTCTCAACCCTTGCTCCATATATGCTTGTTCATCTTATATTCATCATTTCCTCTATCGCCAAGGGAGAGAGTGCCCGGCCCCGAGATTCCACCCTAGTCGAGCGGCCACCGCGAAAAGTGAGCAGAGTGTTACTCGTGCCCACATGGCATGAGGTCTGCCCTATTGAATTGGGCATTTGTACCTCAGGGAGGTAGACATAAGCCTTGCTGGCCGTCTACCAGTGCGGGACTTCTTCCACATCCTCGACACGGCATCCCAGACTCACCTGGGGTTGGGTTGCGCCGCGTGAGTCAGCCTATCAAATTATGGTTGCATTTTCTAGTTGTGGTGCTCATCTACATCGATCCAAGGTGCATCAAATCAATCACCCCAGCCCTTCCCTGCTATCTCACATCAAGTGTTATCAGAGCAAGTCATTGACTTATTCTTACAAGTTAGGTCCTAGGCTGCATCTACATTGGCTACACACACACACACACACATCGAGGTGGTCTAATGTGCCCGTTCTATCTAGTCTGCCCAGTCGTGACCCACAAGTCGAATCTACCATTCCGCAGACCCATGGCTAACCATATCGACACCTGACACCCGCAAGTTGGCCACCTATCCAGCCCTGACCAACAGGATGGATCCTCCTACCACAGTCACGTAGTCACCGCCCATAGTGGCCCCACCCATTGTCTGACCGACCTTGTATGCAGCTTAGATAAAATTCAAGTCCAAGTCAACCACCTAAACCAAACTGTCATGATCATCCATGGGAAATTAGATGCCTTCAAAAACCACCCAAAGTTGGCAAAACATTCAAAGCCCCTACTCACATCATGTCTATCACCCGCTACCCCCAACACCGCCAAGTATGCAGCCTTTGCACCGACACCAAAACCCCGCACACTTCTGATGACCCCTCCACCAACTCCCTCAAACCTCATAGCCACACACCTTCCAATCCCACTAACATGGTCTTATACCAAGCCCACCCTCGATGGGAACACGAGCACGGGGATTGAAATCCCCAAAAATATGAAAGAAATCACCCTTAGCCTCCAAGAGAAAGAGGTACTCAAAACCAATCCAACATCGAGTGAGGAAAACCTAGATGAAAAGGATGCCCTCGATCTGAACCAATACCCAAAGGACACCTTTGTTGTCCTCCTAGTTTTGATGATGATCACTATGATGTGAAAGACTGATTTGTTAATTGACAATTTACTATGTGGCAAGTCTTTGTTCAAGGAAGGTTCGATCCGATGGTTTATATCGATCAATTTCGCCGATGATGATGAAAATCGATGGTAAGATTTGTTCATCGGCATAGGTTAAATGCCGAAGCAAATAGGCGACGGGGACGGAAGGTCTGAGCCGATGGTTTATATCGACCAGTTTCGCCGATGATGACGAAAATCAATGATAAGATTTATTCATCGGCATAGGTCAAATGTCGAAGCAAAAAGGTTCATTACATCATAGGCGTAAGGCATATGCAGGTGGGACGTGACTTGCCGATCGCACGCCGGAGTTCTCGTGGGACCTAAATGGTGAATGAGATAATTGATTCCATCATGATTTCATTCATTCATTTTTATTCATCATTTTTTTTATCACATTACTGACCTAAGCGCCCTTTCGAGTTTTCACCGAAGTCGGCCCCCTCTTGGTTTTGACCACGCGCCCTTGCTGGTTTTCACGTGGCGGGGTACCCAATTTTGCCTGCGACGCCCTTTCGTGTATTCGCCATAATTGGGTTATAGCCATTTTTTCTCATACTCAGTGTGGGTGGGTAAGGCAGACGAGGCACCTCTATTTTAAGCCTCTTTCTCTCTCTCTCTCTCTCTTTTAAATATAGATTTACAGCACTGATGCCAGAACAGGCAGAGATTTGTTCGTCGGCACGGGCTGAGTGCTGAGGTAAGGGTAGGTTTAATCGTTAACATGGACGAAGGGTTCACGCTAATGGAATATTGATTGGTCTTGCCGATGATGACAAGGGTCAATAGCGGTTTGTTCATCGACATTGGTTAAATGTCGGAGCAAGGATATGCTTATTCATTAATGAGGATGAAGGGTCCAGGTTATTGACTAGTCTTGCCGATAATGACAAGGGTCAAAAATGGTTTGTTCATCGACATTGGTTAAATGTCGAAGTAAAGATATGTTTGTTCATTAACGAGGATGAAAGGTCCAAGTTAAGGGAATGTTGACCGATCTTATCGATGATGACAAGGGTCAGAACTAGTTTGTTCATCGACATTGGTTTAATGTCAAAGCAAAGATATGTTTGTTCAATAACGAGGATGAAAGGTCCAAGTTAAGGGGATGCCGACTGATCTTGCCGATGATGACAATGGTCGAAACTAGTTTGTTCATCGACATTGGGTAAAATTCGAAGCAAAGATATGTTTGTTCATTAACGAGGATGAAAGGTCTGAGTTAAGGGAATGTCGATCGATCTTGCCAATGATGACAAGGGTCAAAACTGGTTTGTTCATCGACATTAGTTAAATGTCGAAGCAAAGATATGCTTGTTCATTAACGAGGATAAAAGGTCCAAGTTAAGAGAATGCTGACCGATCTTGTCGATGATGACAAGGGTCAGAACTAGTTTGTTCATCGACATTGGTTAAATGTCGAAGCAAAGATATGTTTGTTCATTAACGATAACAAAAGATCCAAGTTAAGAAAATGCTGATCAAACTTGCTGATGATGACAGGGGTCGAAACTGGTTTGTTCTTCGACATTGGTTAAATGTCAAAGCAACGATATATTTGTTCATTAACGAGGATGAAAGGTCCAAGTTAAGGGAATGCTGTCCGATCATGCCGATGATGACAAGGGTCAGAACTGGTTTGTTCATCGACATTGGTTAAATGTCGAAGTAAAGATATGTTTGTTCATTAACAAGGATGAAAGGTCCAAGTTAAGGGGATGCCGACCGATCTTGCCATTGGTGACAAGGGTCAGAACTGGTTTGTTCATCGACATTGGTTGACAAGGGTTTGAACTAGTTTGTTCATCGACATTGGTTAAATGTCGAAGTAAAGATATGTTTGTTCATTAACGAGGACGAAAGGTCCAAGTTAAGGGAATACCGACCGGTCTTGCCGATGATGACAAGGGTCGAAACTAGTTTGTTCGTCGACATTGGTTAAATGTCAAAGCAAAGATATGTTTGTTCATTAACGAGGATGAAAGGTCTAGGTTAAGGGAATGGCTGACTGATCTTGTCGATGATGACAAGGTTCAAAACGAGTTTGTTCATCGACATCGGTTAAATGTCGAAGCAAAGATATGTTTGTTCATTAACGAGGATGAAATGTCCAAGTTAAGGGAATGTCGATCGGTCTTGCCGATGATGACAAGGGTCAAAACTGGTTTGTTCATCGACATTGGTTAAATGTCAAAGTAAAGGTATGTTTGGTCATTAACAAGGATGAAAGGTCCAGGTTAAGGAAATAGCCGACCGATCTTGCCGATGATGACAAGGGTCGAAACTAGTTTGTTCATCGACATCGGTTAAATGTCGAAGCAAAGATATGTTTGATCATTAACGAGGAAGAAAGGTCCAAGTTAAAGGAATGGCCAACCGATCTTGCCGATGATGACAAGGGTCGAAACTGGTTTGTTCGTCGACATCGGTTAAATGCCAAAGGAAAGATATGTTGTATTCTTCACCAGAACAGGTAGAATGTCTATTCTGGTCAGGCTTTGTCGATTGGTGGTTTATTCTCCAGTGGGACTTGTGGGAATATCTCATCCAGAGTTTCGTACGGGTGAAATTAGGGAGGAACTTTTAATTTTCACCTTATCGAGTCAGGCACTCTTACGAATGTTTTCTTAAGATGGGGGAGAGTCTATCTAAACTCTGCCCGATCCGAACCCCCCTTTGCAGGTTCAATGGCCAGGCCACTTATCCCGAGGGAGCCCTGAGCCTGCCAGTTACTCTCGGCACCCCCACCTAAAATCGTTACGGTTATGGTGAACTTCATAGTGATCAAAGGTATGATGACATACAACGCAATATTCGACCGGAGAATCCTTAGCCGAACGAAAGTGGTGCCCTCTACCTATTACCAAAAAATGAAGTTCCCCACTAAGCATGGGGTGGGGGAAGTCCAGGCAACCAGGCATTGGCCAGAAGGTGCTACAATATCTCGGTTGAAGCCACAAGGTCAGACGGGAAAAATAAGGGCCCCCGAGAAATCGAGGAAAAACCTACAACATCTGAGCGCGGAGGCGAGTTGCTAACGGTTTTCCTAAATGATGACTCGACCCTAGGAGTAAAGATTGGAGCCGACCTACCATCTGAGGTTCAATAGTAATATAGAGATTTCCTTTTCGGGTACATCCGAGTCTTTGCATGGTCTGATGATCAGCTCCCCGGGATACCAGGGGAAACGGTAATACATAAGCTCAATCTCGACCCAACCGTAAAGCCCGTACAACAACGCAGAAGGAAGCACGCATCGGAGAAGCCGATGATCATCAAGGAGCAAGTCACCAAGGGATGGAAAACTAGTCTCTTTAGATCAGTCCTGTACCCGACGTGGCTGGCTAACGTTGTCCTGGTGCCTAAAGCTTCAGGAAAATGGAGGATGTGCGTGGACTTCACTGACTTGAACAAGGCTACTCCGAAGGATTGCTACCCGCTGTCGAGCATCGACCAACTAGTTGATTCAACCTCAGGTAATGAGATACTTAGCTTCCTAGATGCCTATTCAGGCTACCACCAGATCAGAATGGACCCGAAAGATGTTGAGAAGATAGCCTTCATCACATACCTCGGCGTACACTGCTACACCAAAATGCCCTTTGGGCTAAAGAATGTCGGAGCCACATACCAGAGGCTGGTCAACCATATGTTTGAGGGACAGCTCGGTCGGAATGTCGACGCCTACATTGATGACATGCTTGTCAAGACCCCCAAGGTTGAGGCCCACTTTGCTGACCTAGCTGAGACCTTTGACACTCTCCTGAGGTACAATATGAAGCTTAACCCCACCAAGTGTGCCTTCGGAGCAAAGTCTGGGAAATTCCTGGGCTTCCTGGTGACCTAGCGTGGGATCGAGGCCAACCCCGACAAAGTCGTGGCTCCGGGATTCTCAAGAGCCCCCCGACTCTCGGGAGGCCCGAAGATTGAAATACCAAGCTCGGCGATTCATCATATTGGATGGCACTCTCTACCGAAGATCCTTCTCTGGTCCTCTTCTAAAGTGCATCAGTACTAATGAAGCTAGGAGAGTGATTCAAGAGGTCCACGAAGGCTTATGGGGGGTGCACCACGGAGTAAGGTCACTCGCCAGGATCTTGGTCTGGCAGGGTTACTGGTGGCCCACTCTACAGCGTGACTGCTCAGCCTACATACAGTAGTGTGATCGATGCCAGTGATTTGACCACTTGGTCCATCAGCCGGCAATAGAGCTCGTCACCCTAGCCAAGCCTTATCCTTTTGCTCGGTGGGGGATCGACATCCTTGGGCCATTCCCTACGGCTCAGGCCCAGAAAAAGTTTGTCATCGTCGCCATCGACTACTTCACCAAGTGGACCGAAGTCAAAGCTACAGCGACGATCACCGAGATAGTCGTGTGGAGTTTCATCTAGAAGTCGATCATTTGTCGTTATGACATCCCCTTGTTGATAGTGAGCGATAATGGTCGGCAATTTGATTCTCATTATTTTCGAGCCAGATGTGCCGACCTAAGCATCCACAATCACTTCACTCCGGTCGCCCACCCTCAGGCTAACAGGCTGGTTGAAAATGCCAATAAGGCTATCTTAAACGACATCAAGACTAGGCTCAGCAAAGCCAAGGGTAGCTGGCTCGAGGAATTGCCAAACGTACTTTGGTTGCATAGAATGACTCCTAGAACGGCAACCGGTGAGAGTCCCTTTTAGCTGGTGTACTACACCAAGGCCGTGATCCTGTTGGAGATTGCGAACCCCTCACTTTGACTCATCTGTTTCTCACTCGAGGTAAACGATCAAAAACTGCTCGAGAACCTCAACCTAGCAAATGAAGTCCAAGAGATTGCCAGCATGCAAGCAACTGAATATCAACGTTGCCTCACTCGATACTACAATGCCAAAGTCTGAGACAGACACTTCCAACCGGGAGACTTCATCCTCAGAAAAGTCGAAGCTTCTCGACCACTTGAGGTGGCAGGCAAACTATCCCCCAATTGGGAAGGCGCCTACAGAGTGGTCGAGACGTTCAAGAAAGGAGCATACCGGCTATCAACTATGGAAGGAGAACCCATCCCTCGGACGTGGAATGCAACTACATTACGCAAGTTCTACTTCTGAGCACTCCAGTCATTTAAGTAGCATGAAATAAAACAAATATTCCCTACCTCTCTTATTAAAAAGACTGTTTCTACATCTAAAAGGCAATAGTCGATACAATACAAGGGTTGGGGAAGGTCGTGCCGGGGGTACTATCACTGCACAAGGATCCATGTGGATTAGCTCTAGAGGTCGTGCATTTGCGTGGCTCGATATTCTACATCGGGCACTACGGACAGCGTCGTTCCGTGCAAGGTATAAATATGCAATCCGTAGTTAGGGGTTTGGTTTAAATACATCGATTAGAGCATGGATCTAGGTTTCTATCAAGCCGGGTTCGGGTAAAGAAATTTTTTTTATCCGCTGCGTTGCCCGAACAGTGCTGTAGGAAACCTTACAGAGCTATCCTACCTCAATCCTAGTGGGTTTAGGCCAAGAATTAAGCTCTATAAGTAGGAGGGTACTCTAAACTCCTTCTTCTCACAACTCCTCTCTCTTAGGCCTTGAAAAACTTGCTAGACTTCCCAAAATCATCATGAAGAGGGCCCTTGAAGGAAGCTCTATGGGTGAGGCTGCTTATGATGGGTCAAAGTCGGCTAGGAAGGAGTATGGGGTGCTGAAAAAGTTGACTACCATCCCAAGACACATGAGCTCCAGCCCTATGAGAGAGATAAGTTAATACAATTTCATTTATTTCATTCAACTTTCTTCAAAATGCTTATATTCTTCCTCTCTTTTCTTTTTTTCACCCATCACCTCAGCTTCTCCCCGGCGCTAGGTGCTATTCTACCTTGAAGTGGATGGCTCCCATGATCCGAGAGCTTCCCATAGCAGTGACATCTATCCTTAGATCCTGGCACTTACACCCACTCCTAGTTCTGGCCAAAAATTACCCCAAACTTTTCTTAGATTGACACAATATCATAGCTTTGGTAGAGATATGGCATCCTCAGACCCATATATTCATCTTCCCATCCTTTGAGGCCACCATTCTTTTAGAGGAGGTAGAGACTTATCTATCCCTTCCCAGATCCAAAGTAGGCGAGGAAGACTTGGTTTGCCATACAGTTGCCCCTATAGATCCTACCCTCATCCTAGGAGAGTTTATTCCTAGCACTAAGGACATCCGCACCATAGTTGGCCCGCACCACATCCATTTGCTACCCCTCAGCCAGTGGGTCATAGCTCATTGTAAGAATAAGTGTGGACGGGATGAGGCCATAGCTAAGGCCGTCTCTATTTGCCTGTGCGGGGCCATACTCTTCCCATCCGCCGACCATGTCCTGGACATTCCCATCCTTAGTATCATTAGTGGACTGTGGCAGGGTCTTTTCATTTCTCAGGCCGTCCTTGCTTACCTATACAAGGGTCTTAGCTCAGCTGCCCTAGGGGGTCCACTCTTTGGGTCTATGATCCTCCTAGAGTGCTAGATGGGGGTCAGATTGAAGTTCATGCCTAGGGAGGATATCAGTACTGTCAGTTGGATCTTTGGGAGCCATCCACTTTTCTTTATTCGTGGCGCTTTCAGGTTCTCTCAACAGGTTGAGTGCAGGACTGTGGACAAGAAGACCAGGGATGAATGGCGACTATACATCAACACCCTGCCCCTGGACCGGTTCATGATGCGTCCCTCCTTCCTTCCTTCACGGCACGACCCTCAGGCTCCCTAGGAGGCTCGGGCTCGACTTGAGGCTTGTGGGAGACACAACCTTGGTGATGTACAGCCCCTACAGGTGCTTCCTACAGGTTGGACTCCCACGAACTACAGTTCTAGCACTACCCCATCTTCCTGCACTACAGGCGAGGAGACTCGGGACAGAGGAGGATGAGCAGGCAGTCAGGAGTGCCCTGATCATGTGGGAGATGAGCAGGGTGCGCACCCTACTAGCCAAGGTGACAGAGCTTCCAGAGGACTATCAGGCATATGTGAGAGAGTTGCGAGAGATTCGACCTCACGGGGATGCCCGATTGAGGATTGAGTGATTCCTTCCTTTCTTATGATGTATAGAGACCCATAGATTGAAATGCTTAATTTTGAATAAATGAATAGAATGGTTTGATTGAATGAAATGTGGACTTGGCCTTTTCTTTTGTGCATTCGTGTGGATTGAGGTGATTTTCGGGATGGAACACGGCCTAGTGAAGGACCGCTGAATTATGTAAATGATCGAAGTCTAATCGCCCAAGATGTGTAGAACGGCCTTAGATAAACCACTTAGCAGACCAACAAGAGGAATTTGGGATAGGGGCCTTTGGAGAGGAAAACGGCCTATCGATGGACTGTTAATAATATGGAACGGTTAGAAGAAAACTGCCCAGATGGGTAAACGGTCAGATGCAGACCGTTGAACTCTGAGCGCAGGGAAGAGTGACCGGGCTCGTGAGTGATGGTTCTGGCAATGAAAGTGGTCTCAGTAAGACCGTTTAGGCTACTTAGATGGCCATTATGTTGACCGTTGAATAAATGAAAAGCGGATGCCAGGAGACTGTATAACTAGAAATGGTAGGATTGCCTCCATACCTGTCCTTGCACACACATAAACAATAAAGACAAATTAAATCTATTTTAGGCTTAACCCCTTGCCTACAGTAAGTTAGGAAATGACCAGTTCTTGATTTTTGGTCAAGGGGATAAGTCTTATTAAATAGGTAAAATTAACACAAGAAAAAAATAGATGCAATTCATGCTATAAATGCAAACCATGATGCAAGCAATCATCTCTCTCTCCTCCCAACTTATCATTTATTCGTACCTGCAAAATAAAAACAAAATCACAATAAAAACTTAGGTTGCCTCCCAGAAAGTCATTTATTAGCACACGGAAATCACGAAAACTTTGGGTTGCCTCCCAAGAAGCGCTAAATTTAACGTCTTCTGCCAGACACAATGTAGCTCACTAACCAACGTGTGGCATTCAGAATGAGCCACCAAGTGATCTTGTCCTCCGATAAATTCCAGCCCTTATGCCATTGGAAGACGAGTAAACATGTACATACGGGGGCTAGAAATATGCTGGTCTCGCACATTATTGATTTTAACTTTGATCATATGTGTGAGCCAATTTTCGTCTTTGGGGATCATGAAATGATCAATGGCCAATAATCTTTCAAGATTGAGGTGGAACCTTTGCACAACATCCACCCAGTGGTCCTCTTGTCCTGTATCTGCCCTCCTGACTAACCCTTTACTGTTCCCCCTGTCACACCCTCTCATCGCGATTTCTCCTCACTGTTCACCTTCTCGTCCGTCACATGCGCGAAACGTGGAGGGTATTGGCCCCGTCTTCGCGGCGTTCGCCCATCCGTTGTACCCTCTCCCAGGCATGGTGCCGTTGTAGTGGGGAGGGGATCCCCGCCCCTGCTCCACCACGTCCCTCCCGCGTCGTGGTGGCGACGCTAACACGTCAACGGCAATAGCGGCAGCAGCAACGCCAACCGTAGCAGCAGCGTGAGCCTTCGACAACGCAACAGCAACGGCAGCAGGCAGCATCAACAACTACGATGGCAACGGCATGGGGAGCTCGACAACGCGACGACAGCAGCGGCGGGTTGCAGAGGAAAACAAAAAAAAGTAAGAGAAGAAGATGGGGGGAGGCTCGCTTCGAACAGGGGCTCCCTCGCCCCTATAAAAATCCCCCGTGGGGGAACTTTGCAAGGTTGGACAGTTGGATTCCTAAAAAATCGAAAGCCCTGAAGCCGTGAGTTTTTCTCTGAAGCCTGAAGCCGACGTTCCTGTGAGACCGAAGAGAAGAGTGAAGTGAAGAGTGAGAAGAGAGAAGGAAAGGAAGAGAAGGAGGTGAGGGAAGGAGAGTCTCCACTCCCACCTCTCGTTCTCTTTTTAGCATACTGATCCTTCTCTTTTCCCTTTGGGATGATCTGAATTCCTCTCGATATATATTTAGCTCCCTTTATGGTGTAGTGAAATGCTCCTCCAGGAGATCTTTTTACGGTTCATTCTCTTCCCCCTTCTTTTCTCTACATGCACTCCGTTGTGCCTCCTACGTGTGCCCGTATGGATTCATACATGTATGTAGTTATGTGTCTATGATATACTCTCCTGTGCTCCCTCTTACTCCGTTCTCACAGTAGATAGGCTAAATCCCCCTTTTAATTTCTTTAAGCCACCCATTCGGCGATTTTTATCACGATGGCCACCGGACCGGGGTTTATCTAAACCCATAGATATGTCTCCGAGTCCACCAACCATCGGAAGCTCGATACTCGTCTCTTTTCGATTTCAGATTCTTAAGCACTCTTGGACCGCCGGGGGTCTGCTTCATCATAGTGTGCTCCCTGGTAACTTCTCTTTTGAGGGTGGATATCCAAAGCCTTATACGACGATAAAAAAAGAAGGAAAACAAGTCCACGTCTCGACGACGAGTTCGTGGCGGCCCGTGGATCGGTGGGGTCCCTCATAGGCTAGCCCTCGGGATCTCCGCCCCCACAATGGGTGACGAGGTGTTGTCACTTTCACGAATACCTCGGGGATCATGTCGCTTCGTGCGTATCCCTTTTTGTTCGGGGCCGTCGGAGTTCTCTCCATCGGGCACGCCCCCATTTGTCACCCCCATGCTCCGGGTCTAGGGGAGGTGCTGTCGAAATTTTGCCAGAATTAAGAATTTAGGAAAAATGACAATCGGACCAAAGAAATCAATTAACAATTCCCATGAATGCCAACATGAAGTTAAGGACCCAAAGAATGCGATATGCAATTCAATTGCAGAAAACTGTCCAAAAAATACACATAAAGGAGCTGCGATGAATGAAGGCTGATGCATGGAGAGCCCCGATTCAAGGGACTGCTGAAATATGGACAGATGCGCGCTAGGTAGAAATGCAATGCTTAACTGTAATTTCATAAAAATGAGAAGAACAGGGGAGCTTGGTAAAACATGAAGAGAGGCGCAATGCTTAATGAGATGTTAAAACAAGAGCCAAAAAAATTTCTTTTGATGGAGGCAACAAGGCTAGATGGGCAGGGGGCAACATTCCCAGATCAAGACTGGAACCCCTGAATGGGTATTTGTATATGGCCTGCATCCTTGTGCATGAGCATTTGATGTTCACCAAAAACAACAAAACTAGAGTTCTGTTGCATGGGCCTTTGCACATGGCATTGCATGTTATCTTTGAGCACCTGGTGCTCTTCAAAGACTGAAAACCTGGGTTGCAGCATGCCAGCATCTGCTACTACACCATGGAGCACGACAAAGAAATCCAGGTGTTGAAATGCCACCCCTTTGTGACAAAGCTGTTGATTTAGAAAATGGACTCAATAGCCTGAAGGGAGCATGTTGATACACATACATGCGCTAAATAACACCAATGTATATATAACAACTTACGATGGTAAGTATATACTTAACGGAAACGTTCCGTCTGCACGTCCTCAACTGCCGACGGGCGTCCCTGTATGTGTACGTAAGCGCAGACGATAGATCACATGCCGAGATCGTCGTCCTCCCTGGACGTTGAAGCTTCAACTACAACCCCAAACAATTGAATACACCCACAGGCATCACCCGGCTCATCCTTTGCCTGCGCTACCCGTGGGTGGGGGACATTTGTGGACGTGTAAAACTACACATCCGCATGTCCCGACCAGGCCAGCATCAACAAACAACTTTAACCGAAGGAACTACAAAAAGGATGGGCTAATCGGACTCTCTGAATGAACAAAACACTGTCGTGAAATCGTACCCGGAGTCACGATAGCGAAGAGAAACCAGCCCCCAGGAAGCTCACAATCCATGGGCCCCGAAGAGAACTAAGTGGACCATTAATCGAGCTTAAAATGGGCCCAGGTCTACCTCAACGGCACACCCATGCCTCTTCAACGGCATGCCTAGCGCAGCTTCACTGGCACGCCCAAAGGTGCTCAATGGCACACTCCCGCGGGTTCTTCACCGACACACCCCCCTAGCAGTTCTTTGCTGGCACAGTCCCACGTGCCCTTCACCCGGCACGCTTGGCTGGGTGGCCTGTCTAGCACACCCACGGAAGAAGCCTTTCGCCAGCACACCCATCCGTGGGTTCTTCTCCGGCACACACACGCATCCGTGCCCTCCAGCGACACACCCCCCATCCCTCCAGCGACACACTCCATCCAAGGCCTTCGTTAGCACACCCCCTGGGTCCTTCACCGACACGCACCCTTGTGCCCTTTCAGTGGCACGCTCACAATGCGCCCTTCAGTGGCACGCTTCTAACGGCCCCTTCGTTGGCACAACCCCGGTGGGCGTCCTCCAGCAGCACGCTTCCTCCAGGGCTCCCCAACAGCACAGCTTGCCAGCCCTTCAGCGACACACCCTGCCACCCCTCCAGCGGCACGCTCCCTAAGTCTTCCAGCGGCACGGCCTGCAGCTTCCTCAGCGGCACGCCCTGAACCCCTTTACCCGGTGCATCCGGCAGACAAACGTGACACCCATACCCTATGACCTTCAGTGCACAATGAGGATCCGGCAGGGATTGCTGAGGTGTCATTCAGAGGTGGGGGCACGCTAGCTAGCCCCTGCCACCGAGGACGGCCAAAGTCAAATCCGCATTGAAGGCCTGTCGCTTCCCGCCTTCGACCAAGCTTACTGCCGTTGGGGTGTAGAGACAGAGGGAGAAGCACCAAAGAGAAAAGACAAGAGGAAGAGAAGAAGAGGAGAGGAGGCTCTCACTCCCCCTTGCTGCTCCGTCCACCGCCATCCACGCAAAGAGAAAGAGAAGAAGATAGAAGAGAAGAGGAGTGAGTGAGGTCTGGGAGGGGAGGAGCCGGTGCTCTACTCCCCCCACCATATCTTGTTCTTTCTTTCTTTCCTCTTCCCCATTTTCCTTTTATTACGATGTATTAGTCCCCTCGGGGCATTCCTCTTGTGAGAATAGAAGTGGAAGGCTGGTGAATATTTTTGATGTCTTTCCAAGGCATTCCTTGCATGTTTGCATCCCTTGGTGTTTTCATCCCCTCCGTGGTTTTTCATCGATTACTCACAAGTGCCATGCTTTCCCTCCGGTAGTTTTACCCTTAGACCCTTCGCCCAGCATTGCCCCCAGCCAATCTCCTTCGGGTGCACTCCTAGTCCGGCACAGCTTTCTTGGGTGGTGCACCTCCTTGAGTCCCTAGCCAGCACGACCATGACACCTCAGCCCGGTACAACCTTTTAGGCCGGTGCACTCCCTGTGGCCTTTACCCGGCACGCCCCATCTGGGTGTCTTCGTCGACACGCCCACCAGCGCCCCAGCCCGGCACACTCGTGCCTCGCCACCCCGGCATGCTCCCTTAGCCTCCTCTTCACTGGCCCACCTTGTGCCTTCCCCAACACAGCCCCCCTGGTCCATCCCTCGCTGGCACACTCTCTTCGCCAGTACACCTCCTTTTGCCCCGTATACCTTCAGCCCTTTTGGCCACACTTTCCCTGGCATAGCCCCTCGTCGGTACGGCCTAACCCCCCCAGCTTGCTAGCCCGGTGCACCCCTGAGCCCCTTTGGCCGGCAAACCAGCCCCTATGCCTCATCCTTTAGCACCTGTAGCCAATCCTTGGGTCTTTCCCCACTCATTGTTCCCCGAGTTTTTTGAGGTTTTAACAAAGGTGTTGCCGCTCTCGGGCGCCCACCTCCAATTGTCAGGTTCCGCCACTCCACGTGGGCGTGCTCCCTGTATCTCCCTTACACTCGGATCAAGGGGAAATGCTGTCAAATTTTTACCAAGAGTAATAATATGTTAAAAGACAAAAGGGAGCAATAAACAAATGAGACAATAACAAGTTAAAAGACCAAAGGAAGCAACAAACAAATGAAACGAACAATGGCAAACTGCTCCAATCGAGAGAAGAGAGAAGAGGAAACATGTAAGAGACAGAAAGAGAAGACCCCCAATGATGTGAAACAAACATTTAGGCTCACTTAAACTCAACTTTCCTCAAATACAAGAAAATTTTCATCTCATACTAAATTAAAGATATTTCCTCCTCGTGGGATCGACCTATATTCACCACTGTTATTGAATTTCAATATTTTTAAGCGAGTGAGTTTGGTACATTTTTAAATTGTGGCACGGCTTTTCAACGACGGGTTTGTGCGCATTAGTAGTGTCGGCGCTAGAGAGAGACTTGCAAAAGATTTGAGTGCGGGGAAGTGCTAGTCAGGTTCAAGCAGGTTTTGGTCAGCCGTTAGTGGTTTAGCAGTAGAGTACTGTCAAGCATTCAGTAGGTGGTTCTGTGGCGATGCAGTCGGTTGCCCCAGTGCCGGAGTCTTCTTCCTTTAGCTCGAAGCTCAAGAACCTGCTTAGGGAAGCTAGTTTTGGTAGGAGGCGTCAGGACCATAAGGGGTGGATGCAGCAGGAGTCGTCTGGCAGTGTTCAGCAGTCGGTAGCTCTGCAACGTTAGAGCTCGGTGAGTGGTGCTCGGGATGGGTGTCCCAGGTGCGGTGGCTCTCATCCAGGCTGGCCGTGTTCAGCGCCCGTGGTTTCCTTCAGGTGCCACCAGCCAGGGCACATGGCATGTGACTGTCCACAGAGATCGAGTCAGCCGCCCGGGTTTTAACAGCAGCAGTAGTTTCAGCCCCAGCAAGTGCCAGCACAGTCGTGACAGTACTAGTAACAGGAGCAGTTTCCTCAGTTGTCTCTGTCAGCTATCATAGGGAGGCAGAGTGACTCACATGACAAGAGCGGAGGTTGAGGCGTCGCAATTAGTGGAAGGTACTCTTTCGATTTTGGGTTGTGCGGCTTACATTTTGTTTGATTCGGGTGCTTCTCATTCGTTCATTTCGGAGGATTTTACTCTGAGCATGGAGGACTCGATTACCGAGGTGTCCTGTGACATGGCGGTGGAGTTACCTACTGGCGATTTTGTGCACATTCCGTATTGCTTTGAGAAGGTGCCCGTGTGGGTGGAAGGGCAGAACTTGCCGGCCAGGCTCTATGCGTTACCGCTTCAGGACTTTGATGTCATCTTGGGCATGAATTGGCTAGAGGCACATCATGCTTTGGTGGATTGTGGCTCGAAGAAGGTCTACTTCCGGTAACTTCGTGGACCCACCTTCTGTTATCGAGGTATTCAGTCTTCCTCTTCCTGCTTGCTTATTTTGGCTATTAGGGCTCGTCGTATGCTTGATGCGGGTTGTCAGGGTTTTCTCGCTTCCATGGTATTAGTGGATCGGCAGTGTTCGGATGTGGCAGAAATCCATGTCGTGTGCGAGTTTTCTGATATTTTTCTCGAGGAGTTGCCAGGGTTACCACCGCAGTGAGAGATTGATTTTGTGATTGAGGTGGTACCTGGTACGGTGCCTATGTCGAAGGCCCCTTATAGTATGGCACCTGCAGAGTTGCGAGAGCTGATGACGTAGTTGCAGGAGCTGTTGGCGAAGGGGTACATTCATCCTAGCTATTCCCCGTGGGGTGCACCAGTGTTGTTCGTGAAGAAGAAGGATGGTGGTTTGAGATTGTGTATCGATTATCGTCAGTTGAACCAGGCGACTGTTAAGAACAAGTATCTATTGCCTCGGATTGATGACTTGTTTGATCAGCTTCAGTCGGCCCGGGTGTTTTCAAGAATCGATTTGAGATCGGGCTATTATCAACTACGGATTCGAGAGTCTGATGCAGAGAAGACTACGTTCTGTTCGAGGTATGGGCATTATGAGTTCTTGGTGATGCTATTTTAGCTCACCAATGCCCCTGCAGCATTCATGGATTTGATGCATAGGGTGGTCCATCCGTACTTGGACCAGTTCATGGTCAGGTTCGTGGATGACATCCTTGTGTATTCACGATCTGTTGAGGAGCATGTGCATCATTTGAGAATGGCGTTGCAGACCTAGCGCGATCACTAGCTGTATGCCAAGTTCAGCAAGTGGGAGTTTTGGCTCCGAGGGGTGCACTTTTTAGGGCACGTGATTTCTAGTGATGGTGTTTCTGTCGACCCGGCTAAGGTCGAGGTAGTAGTGCAATGACCGAGGCTGAGTTTAGTCACAGAGATTCAGAGTTTCTTGGGGCTTGGGGCTATTATTAGCGGTTTATCTAGGATTTTATTCATATTGCGGCCACGATGACTAGGCTTACACGGAAGGATGTGCCATTCATCTGGACGGGAGAGTGTGAGCAGAGCTTCATGGAGCTAAATAGATTGCTCACTACTGTTCCGATGTTGGTGTTGCAATCTGGATCTGGAGGTTTAGTGGTGTGTACAGATGCTTTCGGGGTAGGTCTCGATGCTGTGCTGATGCAGCATGGGAGAGTTGTAGCGTATGCATCTCGACAGTTGTAGCCACATGAGGTGAACTACCCTGTTCATGATCTTGAGTTAGTGACGGTAATTTTTGCCCTAAAGATCTGGAGGCATTATCTGTACGGCGATCAGTTCGAGCTTTTCACTGACCATTAAAGTCTGAGGTATGTGTTTACGCAGAAGGACCTTAACCTCAGGCAGAGGAGATGGATGGAGTACATGAAGGATTATGATGTTACTCTGTCTTATCACCTCCCTAGTGCGGCTGTAGATAAGGATGTCGTCAAAGTAGACGACCAAGAAGACCCCTATCATAGGGCGTAAAACCAGGGTCATCAACCGCATGAAGGTGCTAGGGGCATTGGAGAGCTCAAAGTGCATGACCAACCACTCATAGAGACCATCCTTGGTCTTGAATGCTGTCTTCCACTCATCTCTAGGCCTAATCCACGCCTGGTGATAGCCACTATGAAGGTCTATCTTTTAAAAGATAGTGGCTCCCGACATCATGTCTAGCAACTCATCTAATCGGGGAATGGGGAAGTGATACTTCACCGTGATCTTGTTGATCGCACGGCTATCAACGCACATCCTCCACGTGCCATCCTTCTCAGGGCCAATAATGCAGGAACAGCGCAAGAGCTCTTGCTGTCCCTGAGAGATCCCTGACTCATCAACTCCTTGACCTGCCTTTGAAGTTTGGCATGGTCCGTGGGGCTCATCCTATAGTGTGGAAGGTTGGGCAAAGATGAGCCCGGGATGAGGTCAATCTCATGCTGGATATCCTGCATAGGTGGAAGGCCTCTAGGGAGGTCCTCCGAGAAGACATCTGAAAATTCATGCAGGATCGCAACTATCTCTGGGGGGTGCTCATCCTTAGACCTAGGGGCAACATCCTCCACTCCGTGGACAACAACAGCAAGGATAGGACTACCCCCGATCACCTCTTTTTCCATCTCTTTGGGACTAATCATCATCAGCCTCCTGGGTGGGGGGTCCACTCTGCTAGGAGCAGTCGACGCGGTAGTGGCCCGTGCTGAGGACGAGGCGGAAGGGCCGGCCATCCCTTGACTAGTAGAGGTCACAGTGTTGGGGCCAACTGGTCCTCGGATAGATGGGTCCTTCGGCTGGACAAGGTGGAGAGTAATCTTGTGACCGCCATAGTCAAAGGTGCATGTGTTCGACCGACCATGAAGGGTGACATCCCGATTAAAGAGCCAAGGCCTACCGAGGATGATACTACCCACCTCCATAGGTAGCACTTCGCACTAGATTGCATCATGGTATGCCTGGAACTATAGCGACACCAAACACCGCAGTCTGACCAGGATGGAAGTGGAATCCACCCAAGATACTCTATATGGTGCAGGGTGATCCACGGGCGTCAAACCAAGGCATTTAACTATGTCTGTGGAGATAGCGTTAATGCAGCTCCTGCTATCTATAATCACCTTACAGGCTTTCCCTTCTAGCCTACAAAATGTGTGGAAGATGGTAGTATGACGCCAGTTGTCACTCACCTGAGGTTGGGTCAGGATGCACCTGACTACACCCAACTATACGTCATCCTGATACTAGGTACCAGGGATGTCAACTTGCTCGCCCTCGAACAACTCATCAAAAAACTCCTCATCCAGATCTTGTTCCGGCTCATAACTGACTGGCACCAACTCAGGCATGGGGTCACAGGCTGACTTGCTCGCAAAATAGCCAACTCCACCACAACTATAACAATGATCTCACAACCCGGTGCCCTGAGAAGTTCCACCGATCATCAGCCCCTTACCCTTGTCCCCCCGATGGATTGAGGGTGTTGGAAGCAAGGGTCGAGTTGGCACGATGGGTTGATGACGTCTACGGGTAGGGACGGGTGCTGGCTGGCGAGGGGGAGGGTCCCTCGGAAGGAGAGTGCGGGGCCTAGGAGTAGTGGGGTCCTGGCGAGGGGCTTCTGGGGGACGAGCCACTGGAAACCAACTATAAGAGCTGGGCGTGGTACGAGAGTCAGTACCACGCTGATAGGTGGCCCCCGATCGCTGGACGGGAGTGAACTCCGCCTCAAACTGCTCCAACTGAAGAGCAACTTGATATGCATCTTCCAAGGTGGTCACATTGCGGTGAAATAAGTCATATTGATAGTGGGGCTGCAGACCACGACAGAAGCGAGAAACATGCATGGTTCTCTCCTCAGCGACACCACATCGCAAGAAATATTCATCAAACTCCGTGATGTAGTCAGATACAGATCGATCCCCTTGGTTGAGATTCTGCCACCTATCAATGAGCCTTTGACAGTATGTGGCAGGAAGGTACTTACGCGTAAGCTTGTCCTTCATCTCATCCCAAGAATCTACCTGGGGCTGAAAACGCTGAAACAACAAGCTCTCCACATTTCTCCAGTAAGTTTGTGCTTGCCCTAGCAGCTTCATTTTGGCATACTTGACTCTCCGGTGGTCCGTCATCTCAAACCACTCGAACTACCGATTCATGCTGGCCTCCCAATCTAAATAGACCTTCGCTTCCAAAGACATGGATCCGTCAAAGGTGGGAGGGTCCGCACGAATGGTTTTGAGGATCCGCTCATCCTCGTCATCCCTACGTGGTTGATGACCACGTCGGCGTCGGCCATTTTCCTCATAATCGTTGTCAGACTTGTAGGGCTCAAAATGGAGGGCATGTGGCTGTCGCTCCTTAGCCCTAGGCGCGACGGGTTGGGCAGTAGGCGCCTGAGGGGCCGGAAGAATTCCGGGTTGGTCCCGACGGGGGGTTTTCTCCACACTCTCTAACCTCCCAACTAGACCTTGGACAGATCGGTCGAAAGTCTCAGCGCGGTCCTCCTAAAGTAGCAGAAATAAAATTATTTTTAATTAATAGTTTAAATTAACAATTATATACTAGAGTCCAGTCCAAAGGAAACACAACAAGTCTAACAGTATAGTCGATAGAACAGTAAAGATGTACCAGAAAGTCTAGGGTAGCCCGACGAAGGTACCACCTGGCGACCAAAACAGGGGAACGTGCCACGTGACTTGAGTGCCTCACCACCAGAAGAACAGCCAGCTACATTCACTGACGTCTTATGTTGTGCCTACTACCGTCTTGTCCACGTAACCTACCGCAAGGACTAGGCCGAGACAAAGACACTGCTAGAACCAGAATAGTACCATAACATGAGTGACTAGTCAGGGTCACATCTAACGACATAAGTCCAAAGCCCCTAGCCACGTGTGCACACACTGGCCCACTGCCTAAGCTAGGCCTCTAGCTAGTATTCCCCTTCCGAAGGACGCTATGGTTGGACCAGGGGCCCATGGAACTAGCCTAAGAACCATATACTGGGAAAGTGCCCTGCTACAAGAGCCATCACGTCGAAACGTGTCGTAAGGCTACAACTAGTGGAGGCTCACAAGACATAGAGACTCAACACACGAGTGCTGAAGTACAGACAGGCTAATCATGCACTGTCACCCATACTACAAAGCACCAATGGCTACACGAGAAACTGCCGACAACTCAGGACAAGGCAACTAGAACTACTCACGTAACAATCCTTGAGTCCAATGACTCAAAGGCAAGATCATCACTAACAGCGGAACAAGCCACCGAATCGGTCTAAACCTAAGCCAGAGGAAACAACGCTCTGTAGGAAACGACTCACGGAGACCCGAGGGAACACCAAGAACCCTCGGCACACTTGGACATGTAAACCGAGGTAAGATGATATCTCGAGACATCCAAAACACTGTCTCGAACTGGACAGAACCACCGAGACACAGACAAGGTTACCTGTCAACCCCTGGTCTCACCGGGTTGACCGGAACCAGACACGACACACACACACAGACACACACATCAATACACAAGCAAAGAAGATGACACTCTGGGCGAAGCAAACTACCACTCAACCGCTAGGTGAACCCGGCAGTCAAGGGACAACCGCTATGCGACCAGAAACAAGGGCACTGGCAGTTCTAGATTGAGTCGTTGGGGAACTGTCGCATTCAGGGAAGAGACCGCATCCAGTCACCTAAACCGACCGATCTAGAAACCACCGACACACAGACACCGCCCTAGAAGACAAACCTAAGATAGACCAACTCGCGAACAGACACAGAATAGAACAACGGCCATTACGGCCACAACAAGACTGTAACACTCCTCTATAGGCGCATTACCTGCTCTGACGCGCCAAGATAGGGGCGTCAGGGCAACCAGGCCTACAACTATGACTCCTACGACGTAACGCACCAACCAAGGCGCGTTACACCTCCTGATGCACCAAGATAGGGGCGTCAAGGCCAACGGGCCTAAAAGCCTAACACGAACCATGTAACGCACCAAACCAGGGGCGTTACACAACCTGACACATAAGGAGAGGTCCATCAGGGCTAATCGACTGACACAATCTTCATGGTAGACATGGTCTTCGAGGAACTGACAGCCACAGTCCTCTGAAACCACCAAATCGTAACACACCACCATAGGGGCGCTACAGGCATGTGACAGTCCTGTGCTGGTCCGTCACACCAACCCAGCCTCAAAGAGTGCAAAATGACCAACAGAATGTAACATTCTATCATGGGACTGTCACACGTGTGATGGTCACTGGCACGATCGTTACACAAATCTGGCGAACAAAACAGGGGAACGATCGAATCGGCCCGTTCCACACCCCATTCACATCGAAGCGCAGGGGAAACAGACGTACACGACCATACAACACACCTGGGGGCTAAAAACACCATATGCAAGCGTTAAATCGTGAGATCGGGGCGATTCTGACGAATCGACCCCAAATGAGTCACCGGGATTCCCAGACTCCTACCGGCCCCAAATGACAACTGATAGACATAAAACTTACAGGAATGGGATCCTGACATCCCAGTGGTTGTTTTGACACTAATTAGGTTAAGAATGGTTGTCGTTTTCCTGCGAACCCTACAAACCCCAAAAACTACGATTTTCACTAAACCGACCCGATCTCCCCGGATCGAGCACCAAACTATGCACGGGGGTAGAGAAAATATGCAGAACGAAGTAGTGATCCGTCTCCCTACCTCCACCGAAGAAATCGAGTGCTGAGGTGACTAAATCGCGCTGAAAACCACCGCGCGAACTAAACTACCAGCTTTGAATCCACCGTTCGGGATCGCGCCAAAATTGCCCCGATCCTCGCTCCACTACGTGTCTCAGCAACTTCCCGGCATCGTCACCTCGCCCGTGGTCGCCTTCGTCTATAGCCGGAGGCGAGAGGGTGAGAGAACAAGAGAGAACGGGCGATAGAGAGTGAGAGCGCGAGAGTGAGAGGACAGAGAGGTTGGGGGGGTTAAATGGCTAGGAAATTAGGAAATTTCCTAATTTTTGAAAATCTGTAAATTACGTCGAAAATGCACTAATTCAGAAAAATACACAAAAATAGTCACTCTGTCTATGTGTCGAATGCAATATTACTCTGATTGACATGATTGATAATAGACATCGTCACGCCACATCCGGGTTTTATCTTCCGCTGGCTCGGGGCGTGACATCCCCGGCCGCTCGCAACGCCTGAGGAGGGTCGACTCCTGGGGAAGACGCTAGTCGGGCTCACGGTTCGTGGGGAAGAGGGGGCATCAGCGGAAGAAGTGGCCGAGCCTTCAACGCCGATGGCAGAGTCAGCTCCATTTCCCACCTTCCTCCGACCGAGAGTAGGGAGGAGCAGCCCCTCGTGATCATGGAACCGGGTGGTGCGGCTATAGCTCTAGGAGCTCCCTTGGCAATAGCTGGCCGGGGACTACATGTTGAAGCCGGAGGCCCCAGCGATCTGTCTGTGGCGCTCCCTTCCTCATCGGCTACGGTGGATGCGGAAATGTGGGCTACCATGGACTGCACGGTAGAGTTCAACCCCCCGGAGATGCCTTCCATCGGCCACACAGCCTCAGATGCACTGGTCCAGCAGACACTGCTAGCGCTGCGTTCGATGATACTTGCTGACCCCTCTCTCACGTACCGAGGGGCGCATGCTATAGCGATGCAACTGACCGGTGCGTTACAAGTGCTGGGTTGCCCTCTGGAGGAGTGGTTGCGATGCATACTATTACTTCTGAAATACGTGAACCATCGTAAGTTCCTCGAGACTCGGGTCCCCAACGAGCTTGCCGCCATCAGGGCCCAGGAGGGCAAATACTTGCAAGCTTTGGAGGAGCGCCAGATCAGCGGGGAGCGGCTCGAGAAAGCCCTGGAGGGAGGTCGCCGAGATGTCCATGCCCTCCGGGGTAGAATTGAAGAGCTAGAAGGCCACCTTGCTGCTGCCAGGTCCGCGCTGGCCGAAGCCGAGGCGACCGTCGAGAGGACAGGTGAAGCGCTCGCCATTTCCAGGGCTGAGGCGGCCTCCCTAGAAGCGGAGCTGGGGCACCTCGAGGGGCAGAGGGGCCGATTAAGCGACATGGCGAGCTTTCCTTGTATCGGCATTCTCCCGCTCGAGGATATTTTCTGGGACATCGACTGAATGCCGCTCTCCTCAAGCCTCCTGTTGTATTCCGCTCCTCTCCCTTTCTCTTTTCTTCTCTTTCCTTTTTGACATGTAACTCAAGGGTATGCCCCAATGCACGTGTATCCCCCATTTTGAAATAGAAGGATCATTTGCGTACATAGTCTTGCATGCTAGTCCACGAATCCTTCTTTCTTCTCTCCCTTTTCTCTTGCTCTTCGACGGGATACGAGTCCGCGCCAGTAGCTCCATCTAGGAACGCTTCGGTCGGGTCTGCAAAGGCGCGTAGGAGAGTGCTCGCCTCCCCAGGGGAGAGACGAGGGGATCACTCCACCACACGAGCCTCGTGGCCCCGTCGAGCAATTCCGTGAGGAGGATTGGCCTGGGCAGGGGGGTAGTCGTCACCCGAAGGGACCGAGAGAAGGGCTTATTGGTTGAAATGACCTGGACGAAAGGCCCAAATCAAAGGAGTATTCATCACCCGAAGGGATGGAGAGAAGAGCTTATTGGTCCAAATGACCTAGACGGAAGGTCCAAATCAAAGGAGTATTCGTCGTTTCGACCCGGGAGGGGTCTGGGTGAGATGTTGATTCGTTGGTATTGCTAATGCGGTGGAACTAGCAAGGTTTGTTTGTCTCTTGGGATATTCGTCGGCACTGGATCGGTGTTGACGTAAAGAAGAGTTTATTTTCCTATTCCAAGCGTAAGGCTCGGGTAAGGTGTCTATTCGTCGGTGTCACTGAAGTGGCAGAGCCGACGTGGCTCGTTCGTCTCTTGAAACATTCATCGGTACTGGGTCAGTGCTGACGCAAATGAAGGTTTATTTTCTTACTCTGGACGTAAGGTCCGGGTAAAGTGTCTATTCACCGGTGTCATCGAGGTGTCGCAACTGACATGGTTTGTTCATCTCTTGTGGAGATCATCCGCACTTGGTTTAATGCTGACGCAAAGAGGGGTTTATTCCCTTTTCCCAGACGTAAGGTCTGGGCAAGGTGTCTGTTCGTCGGCATCGTCGAAGTGGCGGAGCATATGTGATTTGTTCGTCTCTTCGATTATTCATCTGCACTAGGTCGGTGCTGACACAAAGAAAGGGTTTATTCCCTTATTCTAGGCGTAAGGTCCGAGTAAGGTGTTTGTTCGTCGGTACCACTGAGGTGGCAGAACCGATAGGGTTTGTTTGTCTCTTGGGATATTCGTCAGCACTGGGTTGGTGCTAATGCAAAGGAAGGTTTATTCCCTTGTCCCGGACGTAAGGTCTAGACAATGTGTCTATTCGCCGGGGTCACCAGAGTGGTAAGACCGATAGGGTTTATTTGTCTCTTGAAATGATCATCCGCACTGGACTTAGTGCTGACGCAAAGAAGGGTTTATTTTTCTATCCCAAGCGTAAGGCTCGGGTAAGGCATCTATTCGTCGGGGTTACCAGAGTGGTAAGACCGACATGGTTTATTTGTCTCTTGAAATATTCGCCAATGTATGGCAAAGGTTTTGACATCAGGAGATGCTGCCCCTAGTCCCTTCCTCCTCTTTTCTCCCCCCGGGTAACTCCGCAGGCGGAATAGGAACAGGTGCAGCCTGGGCAGGAACCGGTACAGCAGGAGCAGGTGAAACACTGGCCTCATTCTGGGGAACTGGGACTCTTTGCCTACGAGGCGGCATCTTGAATCTAGAGAAATACGACAATGAAAAACACATTAGCAATCGCAAGAAACACCCTAAGGCAGCAACAAACGATTCAAAGGGACTTGCTCTGAACTAATGCAGATTTCAATTCCTGATACAATTCCCCAACACCGCTCTGATACCAACTGTAACGACCCAGAACTCAGGATACCGATAGCGCGATACAAGTATCGGACTACCACTACCAAGAACTGGGGACGCCACCCAAGAGGCTGATGAGGCCCCCGAAGGGTTAGTGGGATTTGTTGAGGGATTGTATTAGAAATTAGAATTCGCAGCACTCAATGATTATTTTTGGCAACGATTAATTAAAATAAGGTGAAAGTAATTTAAAATATCAGAGTGGTATTTATATAAACTAGTCCAGATTTACAACAATAACCAAATTACACAAGTCCCACAGAAGAAAGAAAAGATAAGACTACAACTACACGGGGCATACCCCGGTAAAACACAAAAAAAGACAGACCGATGGCTGGCACTCTACGCGCGGTCTCCAAAATCACGAGAACCACTGGCGGACGGCTGAGACGGCTCAACTACAAGAAGGAAGGGTGAGTCACAGCCAGACTCAGTAGGGGTCACGCGGATCCCTACAACGAACTAAACAAACAAGCAGGCAATTAAAATGTAATTAGAGCATGCATTTAAATAATTAATCAAGCAGATGCACTATCTCAACATGCTACTAGACTAGAACAGAAAATTCTATCTAGGCAAGTAAAGCGGCTAACGAGACACCAACATAAATAAATAACTAAATAACCGGAACAACAACTAGCAACAGGAACTAGCAGTAAAACTACATCTACCAACAGAATAAACTCAAGCATTCCAGTGACAGGAGAAAGAACAGGGCAACTCCACCAGAAGAGAGAGACCAACTGCGCCTCCGGACAACTTACACTGCATCTCAGGCAACTCGCAAGTTCTGAACGTGACCAGCGAGAGGCGTAACCGAACTGTACCAACCGAGAACTTGTCAGAGTAACACTCATCAGTGTCAGCTCTCGGCTCTGACCATGTGTGCACACACCGACTCCTGCCTAGGGCCAGGCCTCCAGCTAGATTTTTCTCCCCGTAGAGCCCTACGGTCCAGCCGAGGGCCCACGGTACTAGCTTAAACTGTTTGACGGGTCTACCCCTCCACCTCTCCCAGGTGGGTCGACCATCCATGAAGTCTAGGGCTACGTCTAGTGATTACATCACATGGAAAGTCCAAGCACTCCATTGGGATTCTAGGAGCGAGCCAATAATCATAATATAATGCCGATATATCATAGACGTAGCATGAAATGCATTAGACGGTAATTAAACATGCTCTTCTAACATTCCCAAACTAGCACAGTGTAACGGACCAGGTCAGGGGCGTTATGCGACTATAACGCGCCTCCCCCAGGCCGTTATGCTCACCCGTGCACAAATCGAAACCCAGGCATGCAGACCATAACGCACCACCTCTGGGGCGTCATGCAATGTATGATGCGCCTCAACCCGCGCATTATACTCACCAGAGAACCATCAAAACTACACAGACCATGGCGCGCCACGACTGGTGCGCCATGAGACTATAACGCACCCGGAGTGGTCCGTTAAAGTCACCCGAATGTAGGAAACTCAGAAAAATCCACAGTTTACCACATCATATAACGTACCACGATAGGGCGTTATACTGGCCATGGCGGACTGGGACTAGTCCGTCATGCCCCACAACCTACAGACCTACAAGAAACCACAGTTACATAATGGTCCACGAGTGGTCCGCCATGCAATGCATAACGCACCCCCTAGGGTCCGTTAATCGTATAACGGCCTCTGGTAGGCGCGTTATATCGACTGGGAAACGAGAGGGATGAGTTCGGAACCGAACTCCCCCCCGGTCAAGCCGGATCTACGCGAAACGAAAGAAAAGGGGTAGAGGAAGTTAAATAACAAGTTTTCTACAACTACGGCATGCATCAAAACGCAAATACAATGGCCCTAATCAATTTTACAAGCATTTTTAACCTAAAAACCCCTAAAATGTACCTTGCACAGAAAATGATGTAAACGCCTATGCATGAGCATGCATGTGGTACCAAAATGATCCTAGCAAAGTAAGGAGTCCATCCCCCTACCTCGATCGCGACGATACCCTTAAAAAACGTGCATGCGGACGACGAAGCTCCGGCACACCTCATGAACCAACCCGATCCCATCCCTCACGAATCGCAGAATGGAAGGCACTGGTGTGATCCTCGTGACGAGCCGGTTCCAACGGTGCATCCTGCACCTGGATCTGGGGTCGACATGGCCCAGAACAGGCGAGAATGGGAGGCGAAGGAGAGAGAAAGAGTGAGAGAGGGAGAGAAACGAGGGAGAGAGAGTGTTGAGTGGAGAGAGAGGGTGAGGCGGCGTGGGTTTTATAAAAAATTGATTTTTATTGTTATTATTTTTTAGTATAACTCTTGCTCCCACATGAAAGCTCTGACCAACAACGAGCCGAGTGTGAAGCCCTGATCATCGGACTCCAGATGGCTCTCGACATGGGCATCAAATGTCTCAAAGCCTATAGAGATTCTCAGCTGATAGTTCGACAGGTGCTTGGCATCTATGACGTGCAGAAATCAGAGTTGGTTCTGTACCACGCCGCCGTTACCCGGCTAACCCAGAAGTTCTATTTCTTTGAAATAGACCATGTTCCCAGAAGCAGCAATGCCCAGGGGGATGCTCTAGCGAAACTGGCTGTGGCCATCAACCTATCGCCTGAGGGTGAAGTGGACATCACAGTCAAGCATAGAAGGCTAATGCCCAGCTCACTCGAAGGCAACTACGGTCTCACAGTTTACGAGGTCCAAGGCTTCGACCAGGACACTTCTCCAGAAGAAGAGGATTGGCACGAGACCATCACCAAATTCAAGAAGGGATGGCTCCCCCCCTGACCGGGCTCAAAGGGTCTAACTACTTCACTAGGCAACATCATATGAGTTGATTGGCGACTCCCTGTATCGGCTCGCTCACGAAAAGGACAAGTCCGTTCTCTTGAGATGCGTCTCCCCAGCCGAGGCTCGAGCTATCATGCGTGAAGTACATTCTGGCCTGTGTGGTGCACATCAGGCAGGAGATAGAATGAAGCACAGCATCAAATTGAAAGGCTTCTATTGGCCTACCATGTACGCAGATTGTGTTTAGTACGCTTATACATGCCATCAATGCCAAGCCTTTGGCCTAGTACCCAGAAGGCCTCCTAACCTACTACATCCCAAAGCCCCTACCTGGCCATTCGCTGAGTGGGGTATGGACATCGTGGGGCCTTTTTCGCCATCTTCCAAGGGCCACAAGTACATTATGGCCGCTATAGACTACTTCTCCCGTTGGGCGGAACCCCTTCCCCTACGGGAAGTCACTGGCGAGGTGGTTGCTAGGTTCGTCCGACACAACATTATCTACCGTTTCGGTACACCTAGTCGCATAGTCTCTGACAATGGGACGCCATTCAAGAACAATGCTGTATACCAGTTGGCGGCCAAGTTTCACATCGACTGGAGGACTTCTTCGGTCTACAACCCACAGGCCAATGGCTTGGCCGAAGCCTTCAACAAGACTCTCTACAAGCTCTTGGCTAAGATCGTTAGCCACCGAAAATGTGACTGGGATGAAAAGGTCTCTGAAGCATTATGGGCCTATGGGATAGTCTACAAAACCCCCACGGGATGCTTGCCATTCTCCCTCGTCTACGGGGCGAAAGTCGTCATCCCTGTTGAAATCCAGCTAGCATCCAACTGCGTAGCGGTGCATACCGGCTTGGCCGGCTCTGATGAAAACAAATACCAGAGAAGGCTGGAAGAGCTTGCCGATCTGGAAGGCAAATGGCTCGAAGCCTACAAACACTTACAAGTATATCAGGCCTACATGGCGTGAGCCTACGACAAGCTCGTCAAGCGACGAGCTTCCAAGCAAGGCGACCTAGTCATGATTAAGGAAAGAGAAGTCATGGCAGGCCGTTCTAGTGGCAAGCTTCAGCCAAATTGGCATGGTCCGTACATCATCTGCGATGCCTATGAGGGTGGGGCCTACACAGTCATAGACCACAAGGGCCACAAGCCCTTCCCGCCTCTCAATGGCAAGCACATAAAGCTGTACCATGCGCCAGAGCACGAATTCGCAACCCACACCAGATAAGGCGTACGCTCCCAGTCCCAGCCATCGAGACTGGTCTTCTCTCCGAGAAGACCGAACCAGTCACTCTCTCCAGCCAAGCCAGGGGGCCAGCTGGACCCCTCCCAGAGTCGTCGTCAGACGCCCTCAGAAGCCAGCCTCCTGCTTTCGTCCTCACAGCGACCAAAGCAGGGGCACCACTATATCAACCACAGCTCAACCACCAGGCTCTCAGGTAAGTAAACTAAAAAAACAAAATAAAAAAATAAAAAAATATTACAAAATAATAATAAAATGGGGCTAAAAATAGCGATGCCTCGGCGGACCCAGTCATTCTCCTCCGTGAGGAGTCGACTGGGGGCAAAAAGGTCAACAACCCGACTGAGGTGAAACTCACAAGGGCGTCTCAGGTAAAATTGGGAAACCCCTCAACGTGAAAACCCGCAAGGGCGCGTCAGAAAAAGCTAAAGGGGGTCGGCTCCAGTGAAAACCCAAAAGGGCGCTGGGGCCGATAATGAGAAAACTTCTCTCCCCCACTAGTCAAGGTGGTCTTCACCAACCTTCCAGCGGACTGCGGGATCTTCCCATGTCAATCAGTAATCAACCCACATTTTCGAGTCGGTGGCTCGACACCTCCCAGCCATCCTCCACATCACTCTCTCAAGTTGCCTATCGATACCAGCCTTCATGCAGCATTCCAGCCACAATCCCAGCACAAGCCAGTTCCAGCCAATCTCGAAATCTCTGCCATCACACACTCCTGTATTCTATGTATGGTCCAGTACTCCCAACTACACTTGGCCAGGGTAACACATCCCTTGGCCCCACAGACCCCATAACTCATAAACTCCTAAGGTAGAGACAAAGTTGTACCCAGTCACCCACAAGGGACCACCCCCACATCCTCCCCTCGGCATCGCCGAGTCACCCACGGATTCGGGTGAGCGCCGTGTGAGTTGGCCACCGACTTCGGCCCATTCGGTTCGCGCTTGTGCTTGCTTGTGTAGGTCCGAGGTTCGTTTCACATCACTCTGGCATTGTCGCACAGGGGCCGACCAATTAAACCCTTACATTAGAAATCAACAGGGATACAAGAAGAGCAAGAAATTAAGAGCATTACAGAAGAGATCGTGGGCTCACATTATCGCCCCTCTCCTTATAGGACACAACAAACTCTTGACAGAAAAGAAGGGAGGGGAAAGCCGATCGGGAATGGACGCCGGAACCCACCTCTATTATGTGTGACAAAAAAATAGAGTATCGGAGGATTGCCCCTCTCCCCTCGCCCTAAACCTCTCTGGCGTGGATAATAGCCCAGAGAACTCTGCTACCCTTTTCTTTCTTCCTCTCCAAGTCTTTCTCTCTGGCCTTCTTCTCTCTTAGCACTTTTTAATTCTTCTTTCTCTCCATTTCTCTTCCTTTTACTTGTTTGCCGCACATGGGCCTCTTATAGCATGCCCCGGTCGTGACCTTACCCGGCGTGGGGTGAGCGCGTCGGAAAGGGCCTTCATTCATAATATTTTATGCATCAGGTGATACGGCGCAGGGAAATAGAGCCTGTTGGGTTAGCCTATTCTTCCCATTTGTTCGGACATGAGTCAGATTGTGGGCTTTGGACTAGCTTCGAGAGTTGACTTGATCTTTCATCTCATTGCGGCTTCGTAAAAAAAATACTTGGTAAAGCCTTCAGGCTGCTGAATGGCCAATTTTGGAACCGTTTGTGCCTTTGGTTCGGGCACTCGGGTTTTTCATTGATAGGGCCTTCGACACCTTGTTCTGAGGGGCCAGAGTCATTTTATCACCTCAGGAGGGTTTCTTGTCAGGTGGCGGACCACCAGGTACATTCTTGTCCCTGATCAGATGACGGATGGTGTTTATTCGACACGACCAAGTCGATGTCATTTCATTAGGTAGGCCAAACGGCACTGTCGATTGGTTATAGATTTCTTCTGACCCTCCTGAGGTGAAATCCCTGATGCTCGCGTCAGATGACTTGAGGCTCCAACAGTTCGAGAAGACCCTTGTGTATTGATTTTTCTTCTGCTTTGGCGCTTTAGTGGGCCACACCCCTTTGTTGTTCAGGCGTGACCGCCATTGAACATATTTTGGGTGCCAATAGTGGGCCGTAAGGAGAAATTGGTGATTGACAAAGATGTGGAGGGGATAGAATAGGAAGTGGATAGGGTAACAAAAGGCCCCTTAGCAATAGAATGCCTACCCCTCCATGTCAATAAAAGTGTACTGCCAAAGGGCCCAATGGATAAAGTTAATGCCTGTGACAAAGCCTCAACAATAAATGATAACTCCCTTAGAGGGTGAAGAGCAATAGTCCGAGGGAGTTGAAATGTTGAAACGGGAAGCTTCATGTTGCGCAAGGTTTGTGGGGGATAAAGAGTGTTGGATAAAATGGGCATTCGCCCCTTGAACGGAAGAATGAATTTGATATTAGAGGATTGAAACAAGGGGTGCCCTGCCTGGCCCTTGGGCATGAACTTACATGGCATCAAATCTTGATATTCTCTTTTAGTGAGCATTGGCGGGGACTTGGCCTCTTCAACCATGCCCAACATAAGAACACGGATTGACATCCGATAAATAAAGTCTTGCATCTTGAATAACATAACTGAGGCCAACCCCTTCTTGCCCGACTCTAGAACATCCTCTTCGGCACAAATATTTGTAACAACACACCCACTTCGAGCGGAGGCGAAAGGCGGAGTGCAAGTGATAGGCATAGTAGATGGTGGAGATGTAATGGAAGGTGTTGGAGGAAGGGCAAGTGGAGGTTCAAACACGTCGAGCTTCTCCCATTGCTCAAAAGCAGATGGGATTGGCTTGAGTGCAATAAGGAGTGGACCCTGCTCGAGATCTGCCATGGGTTTGGGTAAAGGGGTAGGTGGAGGGATAAGCAAAGTCGGGTTTGGGGTCATAGGTATAGTGGAGGGCCGAGGTGGGGGCAATGGGAGGTTAATTGGCTCGGAACATGGTTTGGTGGTTGGTTCGGTGGAGGCCAGTGTTATGGATGTTAATGAAGGTATAATAGAGGGTTTAGTAGGAGGTTCGGCAGAGGCCAATGGCATGGAGGTTGATGGTGTAGGAGTTGGAGGTGTAATAGTGGAGGGTTTGACGCATTGGAAACGTCAGATTTTAGTGGTGGGAGAGGTTTAAAGGGGAGGAAACGGGTCTTGATGCATCGGTGCGGGTGATTGGAGTGTCGACCCATCATCGTAACACCAGTAGGTCTAAAAAATGGCGGTTGAATTGGGGACGGTGGCATCGTCCTGAGCAGGGAATTCTTCAGGTGGTGGAGGAAGAGGAAAGGTGTAGCACCCTGTGAAATAATTAAATAACATAAAGGGTAACAACTAAGAAAATAGTTTTATTAATTGAAAATTCCTTTAAGTAAAATTTCAACCAATTTATAAAAATTTAGAAAAATAATAATCATGTAGAGGACTAAAAATTTAGGAGTTGGTATCAGAGCGGTGTTGAGGATTTGTATAAGAAATTGAAATTATATAGCATCAGTCCAGAGCAAGTCCATTTGAGTCATCTACTGCTGGCTTAGGCTGTTTCCTATGATCATGTGTGGTTTTCAGTTGCTATGTGTTAGTAGTCTTCAGATTTTTGCCGCTTTGTTTCCGAGTGTGGTCTTGTGCGTGCTGTATTGACACTGCGCAAGCTGCTTTTACTCTCGTCAAGGTGTAGCGGGATGCTCTCTTTTCATCATTAAGTCTGTCTCGATTAAGTTGTACTTGGCAGAGTTCACCGGCAGGCTTGAATCTACAGTGCACTATTCGAGAGTTTTATCACGATTTGTCCAGGTAGCTAGTGACTTTGTAGTTGGTGTGATGGCCGTACACGTTCTTACGTTGTTTTGGTCATCCCAGCTTGAGTTATTCAGCTCTTGGTGTGTTTTTGTTTTTGTTGGTGTGGTCGTTTAGATGCCTTGATTGAGAAGATGCTCAAGCGAACCTTGAATTTTCTTTTCTTGGTGAGCTATTGATGGTGAGCTCGATTCTGGTACTCTTCTTCAATAGCACTTAGGCGATTGATGATCGGTGGTTAGCAGGATCAGTACTCGTGGCATGTTATATTACAGTTTTATGAATTGCGATGGCGCTGGGTCTGTACTGGGATGTGGATGCCGAGGTATGTCTGTTGCCTGTGTGCATTGTGTCTTGTATGAGTGCGCAGCGGAAGCATGTGGGCTGACAACCCACAGGTCGAGGATCATTAATTGTAAGATTCTGGCCGGTCGAGAGAACTATCTTTCTCGATGTGACTTCATCTTGGCTTCATGTGCCTTGATGTTGTTGGTTACCGTGCCGTGATTATTGGAAGCCTTGTGGTGTTGGCACTGGTGTCTGAGAGCATTGGGGAATTTGTCGGCTTATCAGCTGGTTGAGTACCCTTCACTTCTCTGTAATTTTTCTTCTGGTGTTGTAGTCTCGGGACGTGATTATGGTCCTTGAGATGCATTTCCCCAAGATTATCATTGTCGTTGTTGTGGGTCTTCCTTGGTGACTGCTTGATGCATGACTAGTCCCATATAGTCGTGTGCTCAGCTATTATTGTGCCTTGATATGACCCAGCTTGTAGTTGTGTTCTGTGGTTCTGTGTTTGGTAATGGAGCCAGGATTCTGCAAGTGTTGTTGTTGTTGTTGTTTTGTTGTCATTTTCTCGTGAGTCTATCTTGGCACTATGTGGACCGTGATCTTGTCAGTTAGTTTGCTGTACTCCCCTTTTTCAGGTAGAGTTAGCTTGTGACTCGATCAGATGTAACATCTGACTGAGGACTGGCGTGATTAAGTTGGTGGTCTAGTGCTGCTATTGGTTATTCCTGTGTCATGCGTTTCGTTCATATCTAGATCGGTTTGGACTGATCCTTGTGGATTTTCGATCGTAAGAGTTAGGTTTTCGAAATTGGAAGAAACCCTGATTTCTTGTCCTGTTGTCTTTTTCTTTCTCCTTTCTCCTCACTCGCGTCTCTCACTCTCTTCCTCTCATTCTCTTTCCTCTTTCCTTCTAGACCAGGGCCCGCGACCATGCCGAGATGATTGAGAGAAAGTCGAGGTGGGATTGATGTAGGAGCGTGTTGTCGTGGAAAATGGAGCGTGTTGTTGGCGTGATCCCTTGGTGGCTTCTAAGCCGACGTATTCGAGTTGCCAGATTCTGGCGATGATTTTTCACTAGAGTATTTCTTGTAAGTCTTACTGCGTAGACATTCCTTCTGATCCGATGACTGCTGTGTGTGCTAGTCTTGTTATAACTTCAGCCATTTCTCAGTAGATCAGGGTAGTTTAGTCGGTAGATTCTGGTTTGTCCTGCATTATGTTTAGGTAGGTCGTTGTATCTATTATGAGTTGGTCGTCTGCTTCTATGATAGGTTGTTTTTTAGTTGTTGTCGAGTGTTCCTGTGTGAAGCCCGTGGCTCCTGTCTTGTCATTTCATTTTTAGACTTCTCAAGCTTTAGTGGAGTCTGGCTGTTGGTCGGTTGGTTATCTGACTAAGACAGCTAGATTATTACCACCTAAGGTTGCTTGGAATGTGTAGTTGGCCGAGCTTTGTCTTAAAAAGTTTGTGCCATTGCATGGAATTCCAGTTTCACTTGTGTCATATCGTGACCCACGATTTACTTCTGGCCTCTAGCACAATTTCCAAAGCATTGAGCTCAGAGTTATCTTCTAGTTCAGCGTGTCATCTGGAGTCTGATAGTCAGTTTGGGGAGAACTATTCAGACTTTAGGAGATATGCTGCGATCGGGTTGCCTTGATTGGCAGGGTTCGTGGTGTCAGTGTTGCCACTTGTGGAATGTGTCCTTCTCATCGGCGTTTTAATTTTCGTGTGTCTTGGCTCGACGTTGTGGTCTGCCCGCTGTCCTGTGGATGTCTTCTGACGTCCTATGAGGGCTATGACTACGTTATGAGATAGCCAAGCATGCTTGTTCCTGTGTTGTTTCAGAGTCATTTTTGGGTTCTGGTCAACCTGGTAGGATCTAATGGTCGAGTCATTCAGGACGCTTGGAGGTGTTGTCTTACCTCGGCTTATGTAGGAAGATATGGTGGGTGGAGAGTTATGGTTTCTAGGGAAGTGAAGAGGAGTGGTTGGCTTTAAGGAAGACCGACAATAGCTCCCCACCAAATTTGCCTATCCTCGCCTTGTCCTCGATCACCCCAAACCCCCTATTTTTGTCTTTTGCCTCTATGACTTCTATCGAGATTACATTGCACCTTCTAGCCATTGCTTGGTTATCTCAGACTTCCCCTGTGCCGAGTTTAGTGGGAAACTTCATTTTTTGGTGATAAGTGGAGGGTACTACCTTTATTTGGCCAATGATACCTCAGCCTAAAATGGCATTATAGGCCGACATCCCCTTAATCACAACAAAGTTTGCCATGAATGTTACGACTTTAGGAGGGGTACGAGGGTAACGGGCAGACTTCGGGCTCCCTCGGGATAGGTTGCCTAGCGATTGAACCCATAGAGAGGAGTTTGAATCAGATGCAGTCCCGACGGGTTTTCACCCATCTTCAGGAAACATTCATACGACAAAAAGTCGGGGGCACTGCCATTATCCACTAAGATCCTATCTACGTTATAGTGGTTTATGGTGGCCAAGATTACAAGGGCATCGTCATGCGGGGTGACTACCTCTTCTAGGTCTTGGTCGGAGAAGACTAGAGCCTGCTGATCGTTCACCAGAGGCAGAGCCCTGGGAGCCTCGGAGGCCCGATTGGCTCTCTTGGTAGGACGCTTCCTTTTTTTTTGCAATAGAAAGTAGATGACAGGGTCAACGACTGGTCGAGTGCACTCTCCTCCAGTAGAGGAGAATGTCCCCACTCCCCAAGGCGATCAACCTATCACCAAAAATTTTATTTCATAAATGTAAAAAAGTATAGGGATACAACGAGGCATACCCCGGAGGTACATGCCTTAAAAGATTAAACAAATCTAATGCTAGACAAGTGAGATCTATCTAATACAATGTTACCCCTACATGCCTTAGGAAAGTCAAAAAATGAGTGGAAAACGGCACTGGAGGAGGAAGAACATGCATGTGAGGCAAGACTATCAGCAACCCAGTTCGCCTCTCTGTACGCATGACCAACAGGGGTGGCATGAAACCTTAGAATATCTACCACAACCTGCCACCATCTTAAAGTATCCCAAGATGGAGGAATGTTGCTGCAGAGTGACTACACTAGGGAAGCTGAATCAACTTGAATAGTGGACAACCTGTATCCATGATCTGTAGCCAGGTAAAGTCCATCGCACAAAGCTCTTACCTCAGTGATCAAGCTGTTACCAAGACCATAGAAGTGTGCAAAAGCAATTAAAACTCTACCTGAGGCGTCCCTGATGCAACTGCCTCCCCCACAAGCTCTGAGCTTTCCTATACTAGTGCCATCAACATTAAGGCAAAAACCTTCATCATGGAGAATCCATCTCACCAGATTCATGGTCTTCTTCTTAACAACTAGGTGATACCCGAAAGAGTTGATAACTATAAGCTGTTGATCGGTAGGGGCCATTTTAAAAACATTATAATTCAAAGCCAAATTGACCATAGACTCTATATCATTAATGATCTTCTTTATCGTAACTCGAACAAGTTGGTGGCGCATCACACACCTTGCCTTCCAGATTTCCCAAAGCATGAAAAGTAGACTATAAAGGGAGATAAAACCAAAAGGTGACTGGGTATTGCAATTCTTCAAGAAAAACCATAACCGGGTTGTGACTTGCTCATGTAACATGACACCAGAACCAACAAGAGGCAAGAACCATCGCCATAGTTGAGAAGCAAGCCCACTAGTGAGAAAGAGGTGATTAAGATCTTCAATATGAGGAGTATGGTAGCAAGAACACCTAGAGACCATGTTGACACCGCATGCAGCTATCCGCTCATCCACTGGCACTGCCCTATGAAGAATCCTCCATCCAAAAATAGAAGCTCTTCTATAGAAAGATGGATGCCATAACCGCATCAAAGAAGACCTCAAAATTCCCCTGGGTCTAACGAGATCATATGCAGACTTGGCAGTGAAAGCCCTGGATGAAGAGCCAGTCCAAATACAAATATCATTTGCATCAACTAGCTTCATACCATCTAGGATCGAAAAGGAAGGCAAGAGGCTTCTAAGGGGGTGATTAGAAGACTGAATCACCTGTTGCACCGTGGCAGGAGGGCCATCGTAAGGCTCGGTGAGAAGGTTACAAAGTGGATCAGCACCCACCCAGATATCATCAAGGAAATCTACACTGGAACCAATGCCAACAATCCAACGGGAGTTATCCTGGACTGAGAACTAACAATTAGAAAACAACATAGCAATATAAGAAGTGAACCTAAGGGAGAAGCCAAATCTCCGCAGTACAACTAGTAAAAAATCCCACTCCACTCTATCATATGCTTTCATCATATCCAACTTGAAGATGACATTGTGACCTCTAACCTTTCTGCCAAGATCTCCAACCAACTGCCTCGCTAGAGAAACATTCTCTAAAATAAACCTTCTGATGGGGGCATCTCTGGCCCTTCACTTTTTTTGACAGCCCCGGTTGCTCACCAGCATGGTTCCATTGTGTCCGTCGTAATTTTCTGAGTCGAGTTATGTAATTTTCATATTTTTCTATTAGTTCATTATCAAATTTTGTGATATTTATAATTTATATTTCTTAAATTTAGGAGATACATTTAAGCACGCTATGGCTCCTAAGGAACGTCCAAATGACATTGAATGGTCGTACAGAGTTATGTTGGATGGCAACCGTAGGTGTTGGCGTTGCAACTACTGTAAAACAGAACACCAAGGAGGAGGTGTGTCTCAGTTGAAGAAGCACTTGACAGGAGGAGCCGATGCGGGATACTCTGAGGTTGCTGGGTGTACCCATGTGCCTAGAGATGTAAAACTTACAATGGTCAGGCACCTGCGAGAGAAGAGAGTTGAGATGCAAGAAATGAAAAAAAAGAAGAAAAGAGATGAAGCGACAGTTAGCGGAATAGCAAGCGGCAGCGACGAGGATGAATGTGCATGGACACCCAGTGACGAAGACCTATAAGCACGTACTAACCAGCCTAATATGTATGTCACGGTGAATGATCCATACGAAGCGCAGTTTCGTGAGGCAGTACGTCAGAGTAGGGAAGAGGCAAGACATCCCGAGGAGACGAGAGTGCGAAGTCACGAGGAGGCAAGGACCCGAGTATCAAGGAGTGATGGTTCATGTACAACTCGATAACCATGGGGCATGAGGAGTTTCTTCACTGGTGACTCAGGTTCACAAAGAAAAAAGACTTAGTCGATCAACATTGAAGATGTGGAGCACGGTGCACTATCGCGAGAGCATGACAAGCAAACGAGAATGGATGATGCATATAGCCAGAAGGGGCCTAAATGAAAACTTGGACAGGCCGTTGCAAAATGGTGGCACCACGCGGGTCTGCCTTTCAATGCGGCCAATAGCCCTTACTACAAGCCCATGTTTCAGGAAGCACAAGTTCTTGGGTTACATGTGCAACCACCTATAGTGAGAGAGTTGGCCGGCTTATATCTTGATGAACAAGTTGCTGAGATCAAAAGTTATGTTGACTCATTCAAACAAAAATGGACAAAGTACGGAGTCACACAAATATGTGATGGATGGTCAGGTACCATAAAAAGTAGCCTGATCAACTTCCTCGTTTATTATGATAGATAAATTTTCTTTCACAGATCAGTGGATGCGTCAGGTCAAGTCCACAGTCACCAATATATTGTCACTGATGGAACAAGTGGTGACTGAGATCGGGAAGGAGTAGATTGTTTAAGTGGTGACAGACAATAGCTCGAACTATAAGAAGGTTGGGGAGGAGCTGATGAGGACTAAATGACATATTTTCTGGACCCCTTGTGCAGTACACAATGTAGATCTGATGCTGAAAGAGATTGGTCAGCTTCGTGTAGTCAAATCTGTGGTCGAGGTGGCACAAAAAGTCACGAAATATATCTACAATCACACACTTGTATTGGCCTGGATGTGAGAGCATTGTGGCGGCGAACTGTTAAGGCCCGATATCACACGATTTGCCACCAACTACATCGCATTGCAGAGCCTTTTAAAGCACAAGGATGGGTTGAAGCAAATGTTTAGGGGTGAGACTTGGCTGAGTTCCTCTTTTGCTGCTTCACGTGAAGGAGGAGAGGTCGAGGGGATTGTCAACACCAGTAACTTTTGGGATACAGTGAAGATATTAGTGTCATTGACAGAGCCACTGTATGAGGTATTGCGATGTGTGGATGGGGATAGAGTACCAACCATGGGATTGGTGTATAGCAAAATTGAAGCTGCAAAGCGGAAGATTCTTGCAACGTCCAAGAAATATGGAGCCACCATCTTAGAGATTGTGGAGAACAAATGGGACAGGCAAATGAGCCGCGATCTTCACATGGTAAGTAAACACTTACAGTCTCTAACAATAAATGAGCCACAATCTTCAGCTGATACTAATATTCTGGACTGTCTTGTGATTGCAGCGTACTACCTACACCCGACCTTTCAATATGCTTGGGGCCTCGCTTTTGGCGATACATTGATAGAATCCGTCAACGTTGTGGTAGGCCGATTGTCTCGCAGGCCAACAGATGCTGCTGATGCGTTGAATGAGGTATACTTGGATATTTTACCTTTGAGAATATAAAATGAAATATACACTTATTATTTCTAATAATGCAGATGAAAATATTTAGAGAGGCAATTGGTTCATTTGTGACACCTAATGTCGTGGCCAGCCGTGACAGACTCGATGTAGGTAATGTATCTTCATAATGCACATTGTATAGCTCGATAAGTAATTTTTACATCTAATTATTATATTGTGCGTAATCTGCCTTAATCACAGTTGAGTGGTGGCTAAATTATGACACAAGTGCACCGACATTAAGGAAGATCACAATGAGAGTTCTATCACAAACATCCTCGTAGAGTGGGTGTGAGCGGAATTGGTCGACATTCTCCTTCTTACATACCAAGCTGAGGAATAGGCTAACACACCGTAGGCTGGACAAAATGGTGTATGTTCATTACAACATGAAGCTAAAGGTTCGGCATGTGCAGATGGATACAAGGAGAGGAGAGGGAGATTACGACCCAACAGATGCTGTGTACTTGCGAGACGATGATGACCCTATGGTAGCATGGGTTGCAAGGGCTACAACCGAGCGTGGTGAGGCAGAACATTCATGGGAAGGAATTCAGTTGCACTTGTTTGTTTGTTTTCTTTTGCAGGGGTGGGGGGGAGTGGGTAGTACCACTAATGTCTTAAAAGAAGGTGAAGTACATGTATAAACAAGGAGCTCCCAAAAACCCTGAACAAAAGGCACACTAAGATGGTGTTTAGCAAACTAACCCCCCAACAAAACAAAAAGAGGGGAGTTGAGGGAATTCACATTACAACACAACTCCACCCATTCCCTCACTCTATCACAAATGAAAGAAAACCCCTGAAACTTCACAAATGGAAATATAATTCATGGGAAGTCTCAATTTGACAGCTTCCAGCAGAAAATTTTGACTGTCATCTATGTACCTGAATGCCAAAGGGTAAAAACAGAGGGCACACACCTCACATCAGGATTAAAGCAATGCAGACTTAATCAAGAAAGCCACACATCCAGTTCCAGCTGTCCCGGTCCAAGGAGAAAGTTGGGCTCTCCCAACTCCAGTGGTTTTCTCTCCCAACATGGATAGCTACCTGTCCAAGCAGCTTATCCAAAATTCACTCACCAGCTAATGGGTCAACCTAGATATACTTCAATAATCTCTCTGTCTTGTTTATCTCTTTTTGCATGAAAGAAGATAGGAAGAACAACTGAAATATTAATACCGAAGAAGTGTTAGTACAAATCTCATCATGCTATCCTGTCTCACCAAAAGGATAATCAACCTTACATTGGATAGTGCACAAGAAGCCATTCCCACACCTGGGAATGGGTGTAATTATTGTGGCATGGTGTTCAATCCCCATTATGTTATATTTCTCATTAGTCACCAAAGAACATAACCTCCTCCTTTTTCTTGAACTTCCACAATCACATACTAAGAAGAGCTAGAGCCATAGCACCCTTATCTTCCAGTCCTACACCTCCCTGCATCTTCACTTTGCAAACAATCCCCATCTTCCAGTGTGACACCCTCTCTTTAATACTGAAGTCCATTGCCAGAGAAATCTACTTTCATTTTCCCAAAGCATCTGCTCTACGATCTCAGGAATTTGGAACTTGGAACAAAGAAAGAAACTAGGAGGGCAGGCAAGCAAGCACAACATTACAAGTGAGCAACTTTTCCCCATAAGATAAAAGAATACTTTCCATCTCACAAACATCCTATCAAACTGACAAGCAATGTCACTTGATTTCTGACATCTAATGTCTATCAAAGAATGGGAGGCTTAAGCAGGTCATTGAAGAGGAATTAGCCATAGAAACAAAGAACTCTTGCCACTTGGTTGATAAGCTCCTCTACCACCTCCAAGCTCCGCACTGAGCTCTTATCAGCTACCAGCACATCTGATGTGCCAACGGAGAAATAGATAAAGAAAATAGATTCCAAGTTTGAGGCAAAGTCAAGAACCCTGCAGCAGATGGACAACTGTTAAGAATGCATTTACTCTAAGATGCAAGAACACAGGAGAAAAGAGATACAGTCCTTGTCTCGGACCTCTACTGCTAGAATATTGGTCCCATTAAGTATGCATACCCCAATCTAAGTCACAAGAATGCAAAAGAGGGCAGATATAAAATTCCACCTACTTGAGAGGCTTCCTGCTAGACATTAGCCATTGGTTGGCCTCTGGAAATAATAGAGAAACGTGTTAATTCTTAATATATCACTTGCATCCAGATATCTTGAGCAAATAACAAGGCTTGCTTGTACTAAAAAACATAAAGACATTGCGGCTGTAGTCTTTTAACCTTTTTTCCCCAATCTATCACACTTTGTTAACAGATAAATAACCGCAAAAGTTGCATCATTCATTCAGTTCACTTGATGGAACGGCAAGAAATCAGTGGGTAGCTTGGATGTCATTGCCTATTATAAGAAAAAATATCCTCTTGGATTCTTGAAGTACTTGAATTTGCAAATTGCAAGTTCATCACCAAATATTCCTTCCAGTTTCAAACTATTTGCACATTTGTCTCTGCACACCTATATTTGTTTAATATCTTTCAACTGACAGAATCCCCAATTAGAACAGCTATCTGTTCATTTTTGTTTCGACAAAAGGTTTTGACAATGCAGTCCTCCCATGTGTTAACAGGCACATCAGACTGTCTTGTATCAACAAGCATTAAAAGTGAATTTGCAATGCATTACCCACATAAGTAGTACTGCCTAACTGTATCATTCTGATTGTGGTTATAGCTCAGAAGCCACTATAGATGATATTGATGTTTAAATGATAGGCTTACTTGTAGATCGCTCTATTTACAACACAATATCAGTAACACATCTCTTTAAAAGAAAAGGCCTGATAATGCTTGTGATATATTCTGGGGGGCATAGAAAAAATGTCTTTTTGATTATTATTTAGGCCACTGGCCACAATTATCCATACAATCTTGACTGAATTCAGGTTTAACAGTGATAAAAGGTAGAGTAATGTGGTTGACTAATGAAAGAGAGTTAAAGACCTCTTTTATAATAATGAATCTAAATACTCATAGCAGTAATAGATCAAGTCAAAACAATACCCTTCAGAATTAAACAGTGAATTCCATAGGAAGGCAAACTGAAAATGTATTGAGGATAAACAATTTTACAGATTTTCTAGTCAACTAGAGCACGAGCCTCTTCTTGTGACGATAGTATGTTTGGTAGTATTCTATGTGAGCTGTCATGTTTATCCCTATCAGGGGATTGCACTGCCTTGACTTTGTAGTAGGGATCGGGCTTGTCCTGATCACCCGTTGGTTCTTGAAAAAGTGGAACCTAGGGTGGCTCTCCCACTAACAACTGCTGAGCCGGATCGTTCTTGCCAGATGGGCTTGCTTGGTCCTCAACTTTGGTTGAAGCTGGAGCTAGAGGATTCATGGACGCTTCCTCCTCGTCGGAGAGGTTGAACATATAGGGGTTGTTTTAGATTTTGACTTTCGGGATGGAACCAGGCTCTTCCCCATGAAAGATGATGAGCTGGTTCAGGTCAGTGGGCCTGTGAGTGGACACTTTAGGGTTTCTTCCATGCCCTTAGCCACGGGCTCGACCACGTCCTCTACCACAACCTTCACCCTCCACAAGTGGCTGTAGGTATGATGTGGTGGCAGCCTTCCACCTTGTCCAAGAAGCCACCAGGTCATCCCTTTGGGAGGCATTGAGGTTGTCTGCTGGTGGGATCGCCACCATGTTGCAGCAACAATTTCAAAGCAGCTTCTCCAGCTCCTCTATTGTGATTTCCTCATCTTTGTAGAACAAGGATAACTCTTCGAAGATGAGGAGCTTTTTACCATCTTGAATTTTTTGGATCATTTCTTGAATCCAGTTCTTAAGGTGTGCTCTCCGTTTGAGTTCATCCTAGGGAATGTAGCTGTCAAGTGGGACAACTCCAGTTGGACGAGGGGGAATGTATTCCTCCAAATTGTCGATGAGCTTTTGTAGCCTCTGGAGAGGCGTTAGCTCAGAAGGAGTTTGTAAGGTGGCTGTCAGCTCAGCCTATTTCTTCAATCTCCTTTTAAGGTTTTTCATTTTGTTCCTCTCCTACTTCCTGGCGAGAGCTACTTCTTGAGAAGTAGGGACTGTTGGCTATGGAGCCGAAGCTACTATGCCCCTGGAGGGGTATCTTCAAACTAATGCCTTGGGAGGCCAATGTTGTGAGCTTTTATTTGCCTTGATTTTGATCTAAGCGCCTTCCTCTAGCGGTATTTGGAAGGCGGCATTGATCGCCTACTCGATTATCACACAAAATATAAAGAATAATGATAAGCACTATGAAAAAATACTATGAAGAAAGAACATGATCGCTAGACATACATGGATCTCAAAGGAACATAAAAGATGCGATCACGAGAGATAAATACCTTTTGGATGAAGTGGGGAGATGTGAGGGTTTTAACCTTCTCTTCAATCGAGCAGTTGATGAAGAGAGCCTTCTTCACTTGATTACCATTGTAAACAAAAGATAAACACAACAAAAAAAGATTGCTTAAAGAGAGATGAAGTGTGTAGTATCAATTCTTGAAATGTGAAGATAATGAAAACATGTAAGGACATATATATTGTTGGTGTTGGTTTAAACCCCTTATGCAAAAGGGAGGGAAGAATATGATGTGATGATGAAAATATGATGTGCAAGAGTTGTACTATGGGAGATTGTGCTAGAGTGCACAAGAGGAGGATTGTGCTAGAGTGGCACTTTGGGAGATCTTAATATGAGATGTGATCAAATAATAAAGAATGATGCATCCAGTTAATCTAATGAATAAAAGAAAGATAAGGGAATGAGATAGGCTTATTGTGATAAGAGGGAGGGATTCTGCATGGCTTCAAGAGGCTCTAAGAGGGCTCCAATGGATGGAAAATTTGTGCATATAGAGTGCCTTCTTTCTCCAAGGCTTCCTTCTTTAATTTCCTTCATTTTTTCAACCTTGTTCCTACCTTTTTAACCCTTCAAAGGGGGATCCTATTTATAGGGATGAAATTCACAGCCTAATATTCAAGTAAAATTAGGAATAGGAATTCCAACTTTGTTAAGAGGAGTAAAATTTTTCATAAGTCTCATTTTAAATTAGGAATATCATAGAAATTCTTTCCCAAATAAATATAAAGGCCAATCAAGGAAATTTCACAATTGGACTCGGAATGGGCCCTCCGGAAGATCGAAGCTTGAATGCAGCGGGACAGGCGACCGCTTTTTGAAATACGTCCAGGATAGATGTCGTGAATCAAAGATGAACACGTCCAATGGGCAGATCGCGTTCTGAAAGGTGTCAGGGGACCATGACATGATTTAAAAATGATTAATTATGGAAGTAAATATCTCAAAATTAGAGAATATGAAACATGTCCAGTAGAGATGACGCGAATTAGGAAAATTGTGACTTAACACAATGACGTAAAATTACTCTTAGTTTGGATGTAATTCGAAGTTCAAATTTAGGAAGGGCTGGAATGAAAGGCATTTGGGTGCTTAGACATCTTCTAGAGTGAGATGAGCTTTTGATTTGAAGACGGAAGGCCAAAGACAAAAGGTAAACCCTTGAAAGACGTCATGGAACTATGACCCAAATTAGAGATGGGTATGAAGGTGCAAATTTCAAGAATCACATTAGGGGTAAATGGCATGGAATTTAAGAACGTGGTGAGGGAACTGACATCAATTAGAGTGAAACACATCCACCCTAAGAGATGCGTTTATATTTTGAGCATCGAGCCCATATCAGGTATCCAATTTGGATTCCGTCAACTCTCCCAAGTCACTCTCACCAACCAGGTGTTGTTGGAACAATCAACATGTCAATCAGGCTAGCATTTTAGATTTTGGATTCCTAACTTGAGCTCCTTGATTTGTTTTAAACTAAGTTAAAAGAAAGAATGTTATTTTGATCGTCGAGCCCAAACTGGTATCCGATTTATATTCTATCAGCTCTCGCAAGTTACTCTTACCACCTAGATCGTGTTGAAACATTCAGCACAACGATGAGGCTGGTATTTTAGATTTCGGTCCCCCAACCCGAGTTCTTTGATTTTAAACTAAGTTAGTTTGGAAAAAGATAATTTGAGCGTCGAGCTCAAAACGGATATCCGATTTGAATTTTGTCAGCTCTCACAGGTAACTCTCACCACCTAGATCATGTTGGAACAATCAGCACATCGATCAAATTCGCATTTCAGATTTCGGACCCCAAAATTGAGCTCTTTGGTTTGTTTTAAACTAAGTTATAAAGGAGAATGTTATTTTGACCGTCGAGTCCAAACTGGATATCCGATTTGTATTTCGTCAACACTCTCAAATATCTCTCATCACGTAGGTCGTGTTGGAACAATCGGCACACCGATCAGATTGATCTTCAGATTTTGTAGCCCCAACTTGAGCTCTTTGATTTGTATTAAACTAAGTTGTAAGGGAATGCTATTTTGAGTGTCGAGCTGAAACCAAGTATCCGATTTGGGTTCCATCAACTCTCCTAGGTCACTCTCACCACCTAAATCATGTTGGAACAATCGATACGTAGATTAAAATGATATTTTAGATTTTGGACCCCCTAACCCAAATTCTTTGATTTTAAACTAAGTTCGAAAAGGGGTGATTTGAATGTTGAGCCGAAACCAAGTATCTGATTTGGATTCCGTCAGTTCTCTCAAGTCACTCTTACCACCCAAGTCGTGTTGGAACAATTGACACACTAATCAGGCTGATATTTCAGATTTTAGACCCCCGACCAACTTGAGCTCCTTGGTTTGTTTTAAACTAGGTTAAAAAGGAGAATGCTATTTTGAGCACCGACCTTAAACTAGGTATTCAATTTGTATTTTATTAGCTCTCCCAGGTCACTCTCACCACCCAGATCATGTTGGAACAGTCGACACACAAATCAGGCTAATATTTCATATTTTGGACCCCCTAACCTGAGTTCTTTGATTTTAAACTAAGTTAGTTCGGGAAAAAGTAATTTGAGTGCCAAGCACAAATCAGATATCCACTTTAGATTTCGTCAGCTCTCACATATCACTCTTACCACCTAGATCGTGTTAGAATAACCAACACACTGTTCAGGCTAGTATTTTAAATTTTGGACCCTCAGCTCTTAGGTTTGTTTTAAACGTAGTTATATAGAAGAATGCTATTTTGAGTGCTGAGCCCAAATTGATATTCGATTTGAATTTCATCAACTCTCAAGTCACTCTCACCACCCATATCATGTTGAAATAATTGGTACACTAATCAGACTGGTATTTCAGATTTTGGCCCCCAACTTGAGCTCTTTAGTTTGTATTAAACTAAGTTCTAAGGGAATATTATTGAGTGTCAATCCCAAACTAGGTATCCGATTTGCATTCCATTAGCTCTCCTAGGTCACTCTCAACGCCCAAATAGTGTTGGAACAATCAGCAACCCAATCGAGTGGATATTTTAGATTTTGGACTCCCCAACCTAAGTTATTTTGATTTTAAACTAAGTTAATTCAAAAAAGGATAATTTAGCATCGAGCCCAAATCGGGTATCCAATTTGGATGCCGTCAACTCTCCTAAGTCACTCTAACTACTCAGATCATGTTAGAACAATCGACATGCTGATTAGGCCAGTATTTCAGATTTTAGACCCCCAACATGAGATCCTTGATTTGTTTTAAACTAAGTTAAAAGGGAGAATGCTATTTTGAGCATTGAGCCTATACCGAGTATCCAATTTGTATTCTATTAGCTCTCCCAAGTCACTTTCACCACCCAGATCATGTTGGAACAGTCAACACAGTGAGCATGTTGATATTTCAGATTTTGGACCTCCCAACCTGCGTTCTTTGATTTTAAACTAAGTTATTGAAAAAAGATAATTTAAGCGTCGAGCCTATATCAAGTATCTGATTCAGATTTTGTCAGCTCTCACAGGTCATTCTCACCACCTAGATCGTGTTGGAGGAATCAACATGCTAATCAAGTTGGCATTTCATATTTTGGACCCTCAACTTAAGCTCTTTGGTTTGTTTTAAACTAAGTTATAAGGGAGAATGCTATTTTGAGCGTCGAGCCGAAACTAGATCTCCAATTTGGATTCTGTTAACTCTCCCAAATCACTCTCACCACCTAGGTCATGTTGGAACAATCGGCACGTCAATTAGACTAGTATTTCAAATTTTTGACTCCCAACTTGAGCTCTTTGATTTGTATTAAACTAAGTTATAGGGGATGCTATTTTGAGCGTCGAGCCCAAACTGAGTATCCAAGTTGGATCTCATTAGCTCTCCTAGGTCACTCTCACCACCCAGATCGTGTTGGAACTCTTATGTCCACTTGTTCACAATACTAAAGTCTTTTGTCATCCCTATTTTCACCCTGTTTGTACTTCGTTTTCCATATTGTTTTCATCATTCTTTCTACCCTGTTTGCTCAGTTTGCATAATTTTTCTCATGAACCGCATTTTTGCATCTCGTTTATCTTTGTTAATTGTGACATATTAAATTAATCTCTACATTTTAATCTCATAACAATATACACACTTATTATTTTCACCAATTTATAGGGATTAAAAACCTTCTCTCGGTGAGTTTGCCCTCATTTTTTCATGCTACTTTATGCACTTGGGCAGATTTCTACACAGTATTTTCTAATGGGTTTTACCTCTTGTGTTATTTTTATTTCGCAGGAAAGCATGAAAAGTGAGGTCCCTACCTTCTAGCTGGATGGAAGGCGAGGAGAGATAATCCACATTGTCCCCGCATTGCTTATATTGAGCGCGATCATCTTCTTTTTCTAAGGTATACAATGCGCACATAGCCTTCTTTCACATTCTTTCGATGTTGTCACTCCTTGGTGGCGATCTCGACATTCTTCTACATCTTTTATCACCTTTGTCTTGCTGTATGATCATGCTACCATGTTTACATAGTCACATGTTCATGATGTTCACTTGGTTGGCACATTATATTATCACTTATGCATGCATGCTTATTCATGTGATTTGTGGAGCCACATTCCATATATCTACACCCACAGCTTTTTTGGCGATCACAGTGGGACATCTAGTGCCCATCACTTTGTCGATACTTTTCTGCGATTTTGGTGTATATATCCATGTTTAGATAGCATTTCATGATCATATTGTTTATCTTGTTTGCATCCATCTTGTTATGTTAGCATATGTTTGTTATTACCTTGATTTGCTAGATTTAGGCTAGAATTTGCATGCACTCTAGTGCGCATAAGGCCATGCATTTCATATTGTAGTTGCATTCCTACCTTGGTAAGTGATCCTCTTGCCTCCATTTTCCTTGGGGTCGACTAGGTGTCTTATCCGGGACCTCCGTAAGTCTCTGTGAGCCGTGGATTCCCACACAGACGTCGAGCCGGTTGTACCTTTCCACCCCTTAGGTTTGCATTTGCATATGTGTGAGGGAGTTAGCCTTAGTTCATCTCAAAAGTTTGGACCTTATTCCCATAGGATTCCCATGTCTTGAGGGAATTATGCTTAATTCAAATTATTAAAAGGTCTATTGAAACTAATAAAAAATAACAATCATATCAACTTGTTTGATCTTGGTTGAATCCTCTCACATTCATATCGTTTGTTGGGCTTACCCCCAAGCCCATTTGTGGTGTTGTTTGCTGCATTTTCCCTTCATATAGTCATTTGTGGTCTGTCATTCCAAGTCGTGTTTGCATTTGCATGAGTACGTCTGTCTCCCGCCTTCTTCCGTCACGTCGCCTCCTCTCCTTGTTCTTCGAGCCCTTACTTCCCTAATTGTATTCCCTTGATTTTTCTGTATTAAGTCTCTATTTACCCTCATGGAGCACCGCCTCAATCCCTTGTATCCTCCTTCTCCATCTTCCTACTCCCATGTGAAATCCTCTTTCCACGCGGGCCCATCTTCCTATGGCCCCCCTGACCCATCTGAGGGGCAAGCCAACCTCATGGCCCATCTATCATCTCTTGTTTAGCAAATGGACCCGGCCTAGGCCCAAAAGCTTATTGTAAATCACCTTAATGGGCCTCCTTCTCATAACGGGCCTTATTCTCTTAATGGGTCCCCATCCTTTAATGGGCCTTCATCTTCCTTTAATGGGCCTCCTTTCTTTAATGGTCCTCCATCCGCTAATGGGCCTTCTTCTTTTAATGGGCCTCCTTCTCATAACGGGCCCCATTCTCTTAATGGGCCCCCATCCTCTAATGGGCCTCTTTTCCTTAATGGGCTTTCATCTTCTACCCATGTTGTTGCTGGCCCGATTGGTCCTCATGTTCAGGTTCCTTCCAACCCTACGTATCTTTCTCCTCCCGAAATAGACTTTCCTTATTCTTTTCAGCCCGGACCCTCTCATCTGGCCCACTATCATAATCCTAGTTCAAGTTCACAATCTCTTACTCAGATTGGTCCACATTTCTCTCGATCTCTCCCTGCCTAGGAGATGATTGCTTAAGCCCAACGTCAACTTGATAAACTCTAACGTCGAATTGATCCCAAACCCTCCTCAAGTGTTCCATTCACATTTCACAACCTTTGGCTTCCACTCCGTTCACAAATTCTCGCATATCGCCATTATGGTGGAGTCGGTGATCCCTTTGTGCACTTGAAGGAGTTTGTTTATGAGTCGGCCCAGTTTCGACATGACCAACTCTTGATGGCTTATGTATTTGGTCTATCTTTAGAAGGCCCAGCTTAGGATTTGTTCTTCTCTTTGCCGCAAGAGCAAATTGTGAATTTTCAAGTTGTCTAAGAGAAATTTATTCAACAATATCAAGACTAGGTTAGGCCCAATTATTTTATGATGGATTTGGTCCATGAGAAGATGAAGCCCAAAGAGGAGTTCTCTGCCTTTGCTGACCGCTGGCGTCGCCTTGTCGCGCAAGTCCTAGGGCACATTTCGGAGGGGGAACAAATCAGGATGCTCATTTCCAATGCAACGCATGAGTATCAGTTTATCTTATCTTTGAATGATATCACCTCTTGGCAACAACTTTATAGCCAAGCCCGCTTCATTCGTCAACAACTTCAAGATTCCCTTGACACTGAGTCTTCCCCAACTTTCACATCCGCATACAGTTTGCCATCTGCGTCCACTACTCCCACACAACAACCCTCCACATACGCCTAGCTATCCACATCCACCGTTTACTACTCGCCTTCCATGAGTCAACCCTCCGCTCCTATGCACCCATCCACTCCCGCATACCATCCCTCCATGAGTCAACCCTCCGCTCCTATGCACCTGTCCGCTCCCACGAGCCAACCATCCATAAGTCAGCTTTCTGCTTCCATATACCCACTCACATCTCCATCTCCCCCAGTCAAGGGAACACCACATCCCGAGCAAGTGGATGCTGTCCACTACATATCTCCACGTCTCGCTCCACGTTTGTCTCTGCCTAGTCTCTCCACTAGTCACCACGCACCATTGCCTATGCAACCTCCGCTTCCGTCTCCGTAACCTTCCCCACCTTCGTCCCATATCCCTCGGCATCCACCTTGCCCGAAGCAGGCTCCTTCTTCTCCATTGTCGGAGTCTTTTGCCGATATCTTTCAGGCTTTGACAGCCACTCACGAGTTTCCACTTCCTCCAGTTGTACTTGGCTGACTTGCGGACAGGAGTATGCTCCAATTCTGTGATTATCACCGCCAGCAGGGGCATGTGGTTAAGGATTGCCCCGAGTTATGGGATTATATTTACGATCTGGAAGATCAGAAGAAGATCGATTGGGCCGCCATTCACAAAGTTGTTCTACATCTTCACAGCAAGTAGCAGCAGCAGGCGTCACTTAGGTAGCCGTCTCCATCTCTACAAGACCAGGGGCACCCCTGTGGTTCTTTATATAGTAGTGCACCCGCTCCATTACGCATTCCCCCACATATTCCATCACCTACTCCACCATCACCTTCACCATCTCCTACCCTGTCTCCATCTCCTCCACTAACCCAAGCTCTTGCTAAGGCCAGTACCACCACTTCCCCTACCACTACTTCTACCCCCAATGTCGCTAGACGCGTTGTGTCGATATGTCGACGGTGGACACCACGACCTCCCTCTTCACCCTCTCCATCTCCATCTCCACTACCCTCATTGCCCGCATCGCCATCTCCATCACCATCTCCATTGCCATCTCCATCTCGACTGCCTTCACTGCCTCCTCTCCCAAAGACCCCTATTCCATCACCTCCATCATCACCTTCGCCTGAGCCTGAGCAAGCCACACCTTTACCTCTGCCTTCGCCTTTACCTCCACCTATGCCAGAACTTGTCGTTCCCTCTATACCTTTGCCATCACTTGACATCACCATCCCCGTTGAAGCCTCCATGCCATCCAAGCCTTCTACCTTTGCCACTCCTCCACCTACTTTCACCCCACGTAGCAGGTGTGCATTACCTTTGGTGCCCCTCGGGTCTGGTCCCCATGGAGACAATGAGCTAAGTCAGGATGGTTCAATGTCGGTTCTATGTTTCAAAGTTCAAGATTATATCTGCCACATGCCGGTCTGGGTCCTGATCCCTGACTGTTGTGGGGATGATGAGCCTGCACTTCTAATGAAGACAGCTGCCAAGAAGAGCTCTCAAGCACTGTGTCGATTTCTTCTCAAGTGAGGCCGGTAGTAATCTCATTGCCCACCAGTGGATTCACTATCGATGCTATTATTACCTCTCGCTTCATAGCTGTTCAGTTCACTGGCTGAGAGGGGCTCTCCACCCGCATGGTGCTAACTCATACAGTCGCCAAGAGTTTGATGAATTCCATGTTCAAGGGGCTATTGGCTGTATTCTTAGGATTTTTCAAGGATGTTCTGCACACCTTATGCAATCTTTCTCAGTTTATCAATACGCTGGCCACGTCAACGTTGTGTATTGGTCTCTCTTAGTTTCGTCCTTCTCTTCTATCGAGGGTGTTATGCTTCATGCCAGATTGTCGAGTGGAGTTGTCGAATCTCATGCTACTAGTGCCAAGTGACAAAACTCTGTGGTTCCATGATGCTCATCCTTTTGAAAAGTTACATGTTCGAGAATGTCCAATTGTTGTTAGCACCGGGTGTCTAGGGGCAACTGCCCCAGCAAGGCTGCATGTTCATAACCAGGCTAGGCCGTCTGCCAGGTGGGCCCGTTATTTGAGAAGATATTTCAAGACAAGAAGCCCAGAGGTCTGAGCCCGCGCCAGGCGGGTCCATTTTCAAGAAATTTCAGCCAAGAAGAGGTGGCATAAGTTTAAGGGCCGTCATTTGTGCACTCAGGGGTCCACTTCTCTTTATTCTTCTTTTCACTCGTCTTTTCTTCTGCTCGGTTCCAACCCCTAGATGGTGTCTCTTCCCTCTTCTAACTTTGTCTCTATGATTCTCCCCTGTCCTCCTGGGTCCATGAACCCCCGCTTTTCTTCTTCTTGTTTGGGGCCTCTGGGCTTTTCATATTCTCGTTATTCTAGGCCTCGGCCTATGCCCTCTCATCATCCTGATCTTGGGACATCTTCTGATTCTTCTCCTCTGGTATCTCCGGGTTCTAATTTTCCTTCCCCAACCCTGTCGGGTGATTCTCGTTCTCCTTCCCCAACCCTATCAGGTGTCTATGATTCTCTTTCCCTGACTCTGTCGGGTGGTCCTTATTCTCCTTTCTCGACCCTGTCGGGTGATTCTCGTTCTTCTTCCCTGACCCTGTCAGGTGGTCCTCATTCTCTTTTCCCGACCCTGTCGGGTGTCTATGGTTCTTCATCCTCCACCTTGTCGGGCGATTCTAGTTCTTCTTCCCCAACCCCATCTAGTGATTATCATTCCTCTTCTCCGACTGCATCGGGTGATTCTTCTTCTAAGCCAGGATAGCGGGATAACAGGCTATAAAAGCTAGGATAGCGGGATAGGAGGCTATAAAAGCTAGGATAGCGGGCTATAAAAGTAAAGATAGCAGGATAGTAGGCCACAAAAGGCAGGATAGTAGGCTGTAAAAGCCAGAAGGTAGCAGGATAGAAAGCTATAAAAGCCAAGATAGTGGGATAGCAGGCTATAAAGTCAGGATAGCAAGCTGTAAAAGCCAAAAGGTAGCCAGATAGCAAGGTGTAAAAGGTAGGAGAGCAGGCTGTAAAAGCCAGGATAGTAGGCTAAGCCAGAGATAGCTATGCCAAAAATAGTAGGCTACAAGAACCAGAGGTAGCAGGCTACAAGAGCCATAAATAGTAGGATAGTAGGCTACAAGAGCCAGAGATAGTAGGCTAAGACAGAGATAGCAGAATAGCAAGGTACGAGAGCTAGAGATAGTAGGCTAAGCAAGAGATAACAGGCTGCGGGAGCCAGAGATAGTGGAATAGCAGGCCATAAAAGTGAGGATAGAATGCTACAAGAGCTAGAGATAGCAGGCTATAGGAACCAGCAATGGCAGAACACCAGGCTATAAGAGCTAGAGATAGTAGGCCACGAGAGCTAGAAATGGTGGAATAGTAATACAAGAACCAAGGATGGTGTAATAGCAGGTTACGAGAACTAGGGTCAGAGGAAAAGTAGGCTAAGTCAGAAGATAGCAGGCTACAAGAGCCAGAGTTAGTGGGCTACAAGAGCCAAACGATAGTAAGATAGTAGGCTACAAGAGCCATAATATAGCAAGGAGACAAATTTGTGAAATCTAATGAATAGTAGGGAAGTGGGCTATCAAGTCGAAAGATAGCAAGAATAACAGGCTACGAAAGCCAAGGGCTAATAGGGAAGCGGGCCCTGAAAGTCAGAAGGGAATTTAGTCAAATTATATGACAGTGGGCTATTAGCCATAGAGGATGAGCCAAAACAGAGGATACCTGACGATCCTGATAGCAGGCTTCGATTGAAATGGCTAAGCCGAGGGGAGGGATAGTTGAAGAATTGTGATAGCAGACTTGAGCCGAAATGGCTAAGCCGAAAAAATAAGATAACTGAGATATAAGGTAGTGGGCTTTAGCCGGCGTGGCTAAGCCGAAAGATGAAATAACTGAGATACATGGTAGCAGACTTTGGCTAGAATGGCTAAGCCAAGAGATAGAATACTTGAGAAATTACGATCGCAGACTTGAGCCGAAAGGGCTAAGCTGAAAGATAGGATGGGTAAAAAATGGTGAAAGCAGGGCTAGAACCGAAAGGGCTAGGTCGAAAGACAAGATAGCTATGGTATAACGAAGCGGGTTTTGGCAAACATAGTCAAACCGAAAGATAGGATAGTTGAAATATGTATGGTAGTAGGCTTTAGCCAAAACAGCTAAGTCAAAAAATAGGGTAGTAACCATGAGTGATAGCAGGCTTTACCCAGCCAAAATCAAGGGGAGTGGACTTTTGAGCTGACATTCAAGAAAGCGGATGATGAGCCAAAATTCAGAAGAGAGAGACTAAATATAGAAATATAGCTTCGCATAAATTGGTGAGAGTGAGATTATGAAATTTTTTTGTGATGATAAATCTCTCTTATGTTAGAGTTGCATACGGCACTTGGATTATTTAAATCTTAAATGCAGACGTACTAGTTTGGGAATGAGGTGAATGCTCGTGTTATTTTATGTATTGGAACCGCTATAATGGGTTATTCCAAATACTAGCTTAGGCACCATTTTGTTAAAATTAGATATCTCGTAACATTGTCAGATATTGATGTTGTCACCGTCTCACTTGCACATGTGAGACAATGATTTAATTCAAGCCCCAATTTTACTCTCATTAAGTGACCGCCATTTTACTCTCTTTAAATGGCACCGAAAAAATCACATGCAGCGCCATTTTACTCTCTTCTCCCTATGGATGTGGGCATTTACTTTTGAAATGGAGAAAGATTTGGAGGAGTTATTTGATATGTTGAAGATTATAGACATTTGTTCGAAATTAGACAAAGATTATAGGGACTAGAACAGAGATGGTAGACATAAGAGCTTTTCTCTCTCCTTCGTCGCGGAAGCAGTTCAAAAGTCACTTTTCCTGCTTTTCTATAGAAGTAGATTTGGGTAGATTTCTTCTTATTATACTTCCAACCTTTTTATTATAAAGAAAGTGAGGGGGCAAAGAGGGATGGTAAGTGAAGAGGCGAGGTCTTGTGCTGCGGCTCAGGCCGTCAGATGTAGGGCAAAGTAGATCCTAGATCAATCGTACGAAGACATCTCAAGATGATTTACTACAAAAAGAGAAAGAAGTGATCAGAAGGCCTGGGATTGTTGTCCCAGGAAAAATCCTCTGATACTTAAGTCATTAAGGGAAAGAGCAAGGTGCGAAGGGAGGCAATGGAGGCGTAGGGCACGAGAGTGCTCTTCACCAGTTGAGGAGGTTAGAATTTACTTACCTTTTTGGAGGGGATCTCTGGGATTAAATAGTTGCAGGCTCTCTCTTTAGAGTTGTGGGAATCTTAAGAGGTCCACGGCATGAACTCTTACTGTTATGGGACTCTTGCTCCCGTTACTTGATCATAGGGTAAAATTGCCTCTATAGACTCCTGCCATGGCCTACCATCTCTTTCTAATTGGAATGTAGTTAATAATACCTTCTCTTGGTCAGAACATTACATGACCCTAAATATCATTTCCAACTCCTTAGCCCAATACTCGGCTTCATCCAGGTCAGTGGAACTATTAAATATTGGGGGATTCATTCCTTGAAAATTTTGATGTTAAGTCCTCAACTCCATGATGAGCTCCACTTTGAGCAACTTGTTGCAAGACTTGAGTCAACCCTTAGACAGTCCTTTGCATATCTTTCCATTGAACATACTCGGTGGCCATCTCACTAGTAGTCTAACTCCTACAAAACAATTTCAAGAGTTAATTATTTATTCATTCTAGAATCAAACACATCTTAGCACTTAGCCCAAGGCTCTACCCAATCTCACTAGATAACAATAAGGAACTGACATAGACCATGGGACCTAATAATTATGGCAACCTATACCTATGGTAAAAAACGTAAGGTCATAATAACCAAAGCTCTGATACCACAAAAACTGTCACATCTCAAGTGCGGAATAAAACTCATAACTCGATGGTTTATATCAATCATGTCAATCAGAGCAAAAACTATGAGATAACAACTCCAAAAATAAGACCAAAATGGAAAAAAAGTCATAATTTTATTGATAAGTCACTGAGTCTACTACAATCGACCTCATATGAAGACTCAAACTCTAAACTCAATCAAAGAAATGAAAAATACATAGACTCTCTCATTTTAGACGCCTAAACAAACATACTTTTAGGGTTGCCGGTACACTCGATCACTCTTGTCCCTTCCCATTTGAGTGGATTTCGTATTCATTATTACCTGAAAAATAATGAAGTAATACTAGGTGAGGGAAAGCTCAGTATGAATTATATCTCTTGGACCACACAAATATAAGTGAGTAATATCTTGATAATAAAGTTGAGTCATTAAATGCTGAAATGATGCATATACATAAATACAAAATCTAAGAGATAATAATCAGATAAGACAAGGGGACACAATCACTAAGGATAGAGAATCAAACTGATGAATATAGAGGACAAGATATAGAACAATTCAAGAGCTAGTATAGAGTTCAAATATCAAGGAATAGTATGAAGATCAATATGAGGGGATCCTAGAGGTAACTAGTCTAAGCTTAAGAGGTGGCTCTCTTCACGTAGTATTTTGCTCCTTCCAAACTCAAGTGGTAGCTCCCATAGAGTAGCACTTTACCCCATATGGTACATAGTTCCCAATAATGAATCAATAACAAGACATGATGTATATCAAATGAGAATATGTACAAGTGAACAGAACTATAGATTTGGCCATATATAATGAGTTCCAAAAACATATATACATATCCTTTCGGGGCAAGAATATCAAGTCACAAGTTGTTCAATTCAATCATATAACAAGAATATCATTCAATTAATCATGTAACAAATAGGTGAATTGTCTAGATCCAATCTTTCATTTTAGTTGGTGCAATGTCACACCGATCATTCACACTCCCATGGACATAAGTACTTTTGGACACATCATCCTAAGACTATATTGGGCCCCTAATTTGCCAGGATTGAGTGTCAAGTGGACCCAAAGTCCCAATAAGTCACTAGACAATTCCATATAATGGCCAAACAGATCCAAGAAAGTCATGTTCTAGTAATGAGAAATAGAGCAAATAGAATCTCAATTAATGTATTGAGAATTATAACAAGAAGTATGTGAATTGATGGAAACTAAGTATAAAACTTATCAAGATCAAGGAATCAATAGAACTAGAGTAGAATACTCTAGTTTGCATAACGATCGAGTGGTTCGGACTTATAGAGACAATAATAACCAGATTTTGTAGAAAACCTCGTTAATACATGGATAAAAATGCATTTAAATAGCCAAACACAGACTAAAGTCATTTGATAAAACACAATCGATCATAGGGTCATGTTCAAAAAGGATCAAATAGAACGTGATCAGTCATATGGGCACGTTCACATGTGCAGAATGCGATCAGGGTCATCTCCGCATTCAGAGACAGGCAGGCAGAACGCAGTCAATGTAGTGGTCATGTTCAGAATAAGTTCACCAGAATGCGGTCTATCGTGAGGCCACATTCAGGATGACAGAGGATGAACGTGATCTCTGGATATGCCGCATTTAGAATGGACAGAATAAAATCATGTAACACGGTTCCAAAGGCTGATCGAATCACATCTTAAGCAATAAGACGAGATTGAGAGGTGTGTTTAGGATTTTTAGGATACAACCAACTCGACGTCTATGTGAAAATTCATGATTTGTGGAGAGTTAATTATGAAGGCCTTAGTGAAAAAGCTCTAATCTGACAAGAGGAATATCCGGCGGATGGTCCTAATTTCACCAAAAAAGGGCTATGCAAGAAACATATCAGAACGAATAAGTAGATAAGCGTCACCGAGGTGCGGGATCTTCAAAGTAAAAGATTAATCAAATACCATCATGTATCAAAATGTCATTTTTATCAAATAAAATAATTAAAAAGCATAAGCTAATCACAATGAACAAATCGTTTAATCAAAAGAGAAGCTATTCCCTCTTCTACTACTTTGTTTCTTTCCCTCTATATCTCCCCTTCGTATCTCCTTTCTCTTTTCCTCTTTGAGTGTTCTTCTCTATATCTTCCTCTGTCTTCGTTGTATTAATCTCCTTTGATTGAAGGCAGAAACTTGACTTTTATAGGGGTTTGGAAGTGGGGTGAGTCAGTGGCGATGCCACCAAATTGTCGGCCCGTGTTTTGGCGCCACTGACTCGGCGGCCCGCATTTTGGCGTCACCGATTCAATCGTGAAGGTGACCAATTCAATCGCAATGGCTTGATTGCCACCGACTTCGACCACCACTAAATCGCCACCGATGGCACCACCGATTCAGCGAGGGGCATTTTTGTAATTTTGACATTTTTTCTGAAGTTGACCCGGTGAGAGCTCGTGGCCCAGAGTAGCACCGGGGTTGATTCAATGACTTTAGAATGTACTTCGAAGCCCTAATTTTGGGTTTCCGATGATTCCCGGCATGTGCCGAACCCGTATCGATTTTCTCAAGTTTCACCCTGATTCGGCCTTCGGCACTTTGATTCGTGCTGCCAGGCTTGCTCTAGAGCCATGTGGGGCTTCTTCTCGAGTGGGCCATCCCTCGAAGCACTTTCACCTTCACTGGGCATCTCTAAGGTCATCTATGACTCCTTTTTCGGTGTCATGTGTACCTAAATTGGGTAACTCGGGTTTTCCCTGATTTAACATTCGGCACGTTGATTTATGCCGCCAACTCCACTCTGAGAGCGTGTGGAGGGTCTTCATGAGGAGGGTCATCCCTTGAAGTATTTTTGCCTTGGCTAGGTGTCTTTAAGGTCACTTACAGACCACTTCGGCATTCCGGGTGCCCTAATCGAGTCATCCTGGTTTTCTACTGATTTAGCCTTTGACTCCGTATTTTGATGAACTAGGGGCATTTCTTTATCTCGGGAGGGGTTCTTTATCAGGTGGAGGATCACCTGATACATCCTCGTCCTAGCTGGATGGGGTGCGGATATATATCTAACGTGATTGCATCGTTCCTGGGTTCATTGGCTTTGACCGTTATTTGGCCTTAGTAAGCTGTGGTAGATGTTTTGCCCCGAGATGATGAGATGTGGGGTCTCCGATACCTCTTATAAGGTGACCTAAGGCTTCAGCGGTCCGAGTGGAACCATCTTTGACTTTCAGTTGACTCCTTTGGGCACATACCTGTCACCCAGTCATATTTTGGATATCAACACCTAACTGGAACTATTAGATGAGAAGCGAATGATCATGGCCGATCATGCACAGGTTTATCATCAGAGAATTACACGTTATTATACAAAGAAAGTTCTAGAGAGAAAATTTAAGGTTGGTGAACTGGTCTTAAAGAGGAAACTTACTAAATCCACTGGTCCTAAAGCCAAATTGCAAGAAAATTGGGATGGTCCCTATGTCATCAAAAAGGTCTACTCAGGCAACGCATACAAGCTAGTGGATGCCGATGGGGTAGAGCTCACATACCCGTGGAATGGGGTCTACTTAAAGAAATTCTACTCATGAGGCCTTGCACGTAGTTATTCAAAAAAAAGAAAAAAGGAAAAAAGAAAAGAAAAAAAGAGAAATCCCAAAAATGCCAATGCCCGGTGATCATTATGGAGTCTAGTCATTACATCCATCCTTCATGATAGGATAGGGCCAGTTAAGGTCTGGTAGGTATCGGGTCTTGGTCTGCCAAAATCGTGGAGATCCCTGTCCGGCCATGTCAGCCTATGCCTATTAAAAGGAAGGCAACATTCACCCACGCACGTGTTTTATCCAAAAATGGTAGCATTTCCTATGGCGAGGCCTCACCCCGAAGGCCTCCAGGAAATCTATAATCTTAGTTCTCTCCTCTTCGACCAAATGACACAGCCGATGCCCTTAAAATGCTGAGCTCAAGAAATCGAAGTACAATTCCCTTAAGGTGAGAGTAGGATCCATCCCCTTGAGCCTGGGTCAGAGTACGAGAAGAGGGTAGTTTCCACGCAGGCATACAACAGGGATTCCAAAATGTCAAGTGGTTATCTCCCTCGAAAAAAAAGGGGGGGAATGATGATAAATCAAAGTCAAAAGCCTGGTTGTGACCATGCCTGATTCTAATGAACAAAGCCCCTCGAAAGCAAAAGTCAAGTCTTACAAAAGAGGCAATGAAAAGCAAAGTCTTGAGGCTTGGTCTGAAGCCACCCTAAAGGGCAGAGTCGAGTAGGGCCCCTACCAGCTCGTCAGGTTAACAACTTTGTCGGTCCTCTCAGGAGGCTTGTCTCCCATTTTCTTCCTTCACCCCCCAAAGATGAAGGCTCAATGGAGGTCCAAAAGGGTGAATCCCGCTAAGGCCTGTAACCTTGTTTTGACAAAACACACATATGGTTGTCTACATTGAAAAGTAAAAGCTATCGCCGTGAAGGAGTCTCGGCGTTTGATAAGTATGCATTTTTACATGTTAATTAATGATATATCACACTTTTATGGGCTTTAATATGCATCACTATGCATTTATCATGCCTAATCATAATCTAGATCAAAATATTTAGTTTGATGGAATTAAATAATTTTAATAAATAAATTTACTTATAGCTCGCTATATTATTTCAATCACCGCTACGAGAGAGTGAGTGTGACCCATCTCGTGACTCAATCCGAGTACACGCGGAAGAGCCGAGTACCCTTAACTCATTGTCGATTTCTCAACCGCGCACGATATCACGTTTCCCTCGCTAGGGACGAGTTGCGAGCTCGAGTCCCAGGTTCGCGTGTCCGTCCCACATCACTATCCAGGTGCCATCTACACCATCTAGTCCCTCCCCCATTGCAGCTTCGCTACCCACCACCCTAGTCTCTACCAATCCTCAGCCGATAAGGCCTCTCATAAGGATTCCCTCTTCAGTCACTCCATCTCTAACACCTGTCAACCATGATATCCCTTCCACATCTACCAATCTTCCGCCTACCCAAAACCCGACAGAGGCGTGATCTTCATAAATAATGGTGCTCCGCAGTGGATGGATATTCCACCGTGTGTTTCCATAACGGGAGCAAGAGCCCGCACTGGGGCAAGAAGAGTAAGAGCAAGAACAGGAATCCATACTGGACACCCAATATGATTTGTTAAAGCATCTGGATAAGACCCCAGCTAGAATTTCTATTCGGGAGTTAATTAAAAGATCCACCACTCACCAACAGGCCTTAAAGTAGTATCTACAAAAGGTGATGGTCAATGAGGATATTCCAGTTGAGCAGATCACTTCAATCTTAACTCCGATAGGTGACCAACCGACTATTGTCTTTTATGAACATGAACTGGCTCCAAAGCCAGCCAGGAAATATGCTTTGTGCATTACTATTGATATTTACAAAGTGGCTACCAGTTAATGTTTGGTGGATACTAGCGCATCTATATATGTGTTGCCTCCTAGCACTTTAAAAATGTGTGGCATTCCAGACAGTGAGATACGGCCGTCTACCATTACAGTTACTGCTTATGATAATATGAAAAAGCCACAGATGGGCATGATCACTTTGAAAGTTGGGATGGGTCCCATGTCAGTTACAACAGATTTTCACATCTTAGACATGGATCCAACTTTTAATGGTATTCTAGGCTATCCCGTACATCCAAGTGCTTGACATCGTACCCTCAACAAATCACCAATGCATAAAATTTTCACATAAGGGGTGCATCATCAGAGTCACTAGTATGCCGATTTTGCCATTAGTTGACATACACTTTGCCACATCGGTGCCCTCCATATGGCTGGCCAACAGACCCTTGTTATCTATGTTAGATCTTGCCGGCCCGCGGCATGATTTGTTAAGGCCACAAGTTTCAGCTTTTGCATCAGCACCAACACCACCCCTACCTCAAAAGGGGAAGAAAAAGAAGAATAGAATGAACACCTTGGGATGGAACATTATGATGAGAATGGGGTATAAGATCGACAAGGGGTTGGGCGCCAGTCTCCAAGGTAGAGTTAAGCCCATCAAAAATCACAAGATAATCCCTCGAGGGGGCCTGGGTTATAAAGGGACGAGTAAAGAAGAATTTGATAAACTCACAAAAGAGCCATGGGCGACTATGACTTCCACTCTTAAGACAGACAGACGGTCGCTCACATGGTCTTTATATACAAATTTTGTAAGGGGGCCCACTGATCAGGTTGAAGAGCAGACTACAATAATTACTTCACTATGGGATCACCAAGATGTTCATTCACGCCAATTTGCCCGTCATTTAGCACCACTGGTCACTTACAAAGCCTTGAGTCAGTAAGGCTGTTCAAAAGAAGAAAGGTGGATGACCCCGAATGTGAGTGGTATAGATGGTTTGACATGAATGATATTAATATTACTTTTAGCCGATTGTTTATGCCAACTGATCCAGAATGCCCTCCACTTATTCATGAGTTGATTGAGAAACCAACAATAATCACTGATAAGAGGCAACTGCTCAACAATTACACTGATATGGGAGAGCCGGATGTGCCATTTGAAGAAGGTTTCACCATAGACAAGCTATGGGTCAGAATTTACCATGTTGATTCCTTCCATCAATCACTCATTACCTTTTGGTGATCCCAACTTTTTATCTCCAACATCCCTAGACCACCTACGATCCTGATCTCCTTATCTCCTAATTTCCTATGAACTCCATCAATTCCCCCTCTACTCATTATGCAATTCTCTAAACTCTCCATCACACCCCCGCTCGGGCAATCTCTTATTCAAACATTTTCCAATCTCTCTATTTCAACACCATCTTCCACCTCTCCCTCTCATTGCTTCACAATTCTTGAAAATGAAAAAAAAAACATGAAAATTCAAACTTTTCAATCCTCCATCTCTATTGAAGAAACCTCCGATCTTGTTCTTGAGTGTGCCCCGACCCAAGGGCCACTCATTCAGGGTCCGTTAGTAGACTTCTTTTACTCCTCTGACGAGGAGGCTTCCTCTATACCCCCTTCCTCTTCTCCCTCCTCTTCTTTAGGCTTTAGTGATCAGGCTAGTTGTTCTTCTAGTGATAAGAGTCTTGGGGTAGTCACCACTAAGAAAGTCAAGGGTAAGTAGATTCCCCGTAGGTTCTTGTTGGATTTAGCCCGGAGGTGTCGTGCTTGTTTGGCAATTCCCCAATTCGTAGAGGATCTAATCCTCATGCCAGTTTCCAGATATGATAGTCTTATACTTTCAGGGAAAAGAACTTTAAATGTGATAAATTTAACCATTCAATATGATTAATCTAGCATAATAATAAGAACAATACGAAAAGCATTTAAGCATGTACATGAATTCCTTTCTCAGGTCTCAATGCCGTCTTAGCATGTTTAAGAGCTTCTCCTCCTCTATTGTTGTAATAATGTCCCCCTCTAGTGACAGTCTCATCTCCTTCTCTTCTCCTCTATCATGTTCTTCCCTTGCTTCTCTATCTCCCTTTTATCCTTGATCTTGGTAGAGATTTCATCTTGGGGCCCTTGGGGAGAGATTTTCGAAAGATCTTGTGGATCTTGAAGGGAATGACAAACCATGGTTGGGTGGTCACCTTCTTCTTTTGAATATTGATAGGTATCTAAACATGGCAGCACCAAACATTGTACAATGTGCTTATGTTTAGTCCCATGTCAGGCCTTGGAAGAAATTGAAAGCCTGCATTTCCCTTTAAAATTGGCAGCAACCATGCGAACATTAGCAATGTGGTATTTGCATGTTCGCCCTATGTGTCAAGCAATTTGGCTGAAAACCCATTGTAGTTATCCATAAAAATTGAATGACTTAATTGTCATAAATTTAAATCATTCATTAATGAATGATTACTCATTTTCCATTGGGAAAATTAATGAATGTCCCTTGTCACCAAGGTTGGCAAAACCAGAACCGTTTCTGGGACTGGTGGGGGCCAGTTCCACTCCCGGTTTCAGTTCAGATCAGGAACCGGCTGGTTCAAATGTTTGAGAACTAGTATCCGCCGGTTCCCCTAAATACTTGTATATTATTAAGTTTAAAATAAAAGAATGTAAGGACTACTCAAGCCTTTAGGGCTCAATTTGAGGTTTTATCCCTAATCTCACCAAATCAAGTGAGATTTAAACCCTAATCTCACTTAAACCTAATTTTGAAGCAATTTAAACCCTAACTCACTTAAATTGATTCATTTTTATAAGTTTTTTCTATTTTTTATTTAAAAACTCACATCTCTTTTTTTTTAAAGGACCTGGTCCAGTCCTGAAACCAGCTGAACCAGATTAGTGGCCTGCAGTCCTGGTCCAGAAAGTGTTGTAGAGTTAACATATTAAGGCCTTAGTGTTGCAGGTCTTAACATGTTAAGACTCTGTAATGCTTTGAGGTCTTCAACACAATACCCCTACAACACTTTAAATTTAATGTTTTAAGCTACTTAACATGTTACAGTTAGTGTTACAGAGTTAAATGCATTAATGCCTTAATCTTGCTATGCTTTAACTGTAGCACTTATAGCGGCTTAACATGTTACAGTTAGTGTTGTAGGGTTAACATGTTAATACATTGATCCTGCAAAGCTTTTAACTGTAATGCGTTAACCCCTTCCAATGACGGTGAATGATAGGGACTGGAAAATGAGCTCCAGCAAAAAGAAGGGGGCAGAGGGCAGAATGTGCTTAATCTTCTAACGGGAACCAGGCAATGTGTCAGATGTTCTGACATGGGATGCTAATTATTTTTCCCTATTCCATACTCATTCCATTTATTAGTTGGAAATATCCTAACTATATTCGGATGATTTGTCACACCATTTAAACAAATATGATCCAATTAGATGGAGCCAAATTCAAAGCAGAACCCTCGTGCTCTAAGAGGAGTCTCTAGTAATTGAACTACCACACTCCATACATAGCACAAGATATGCAGCATGCTTACTAATTACTTCTGTCGGTACTGCAAAAGATTTTATATGTTATTCAAGGGATGGAAGCTTCGTGGAAAATCCTTCGGGCATTATGTGTACGCTAGATGTTGTTGAAAGGTCTTCCACACTAGATTAGTTACAGGAGCCAGAAGGTTCTGTTATAGTTTGTTTCTTTGTTCCTTCTTTCGCCTTTTTGCATATGGTGGGTGCTTTAGAACTGTTGCAAGATGCTGTCCCTCTGCTAGGTTTTTCAAGTTCTTAATTTTGGTTTTTAGTATTTAAATAACTGATGGATATGCCAGCACTTAATTGGTCGTTATTGCATCGTACATTTCAGTACGTGCTTTTGAGTCTGTGCATAACCTCCATTGCAATTAATCTTGGTCGAGTCATTCATACCCTGAGCATGAATTGCACAAGTTTCGAAAGAAACTGAGGCAGCACTTTTATCAGGTAGCTTTGGTGGTGTTTCTCTCTCATGTTGGAAGTTTTGTTCCTGCTGATGCAGCTACAGTTGGCCTGACTGACAGGTTTCTACCTGCCAACTTGGAAAACATCTCTTCTTTTTTGTTTTTGGGCACAGCAAAGCACTTATCTAATCACACCAGTCAAGTAGAATATTTTGTGCAGTGGGTGGTAAGCACATGACTGCTGAGCAATCAACATTTATGATCGATCTTCATCAAGTAGGGATGATGCTCAGGTATTCCTGAATCTCTGGTTCTTGTTTGCATATAGTTGCATTCAATTTCTTGCTTATTGTTGACTTGTATTAGCTGAGTCCTATACCTGTTTAGGCAGGCTACACCTCGTTCTTTATGTTTATTGGATGAGTTTGGTAAGGGTACTCTAACAGCAGGTCAGGCTCCGATGATCAGTGAGGATTGGAGGCGGTGGCATAGTAAAGCTCATTCACAAGTTTGTGAAGCTGTCGGTGGTTCGAGACACATTTTCATGTGGAATTGGCATCCTCAACGCGGGATCTCCCCGTGAGAGGTAGGGGGATGGATCCCTGTCCCTTGCATTTCATTTCCCCATGTTTTGTAGGCCGAGGTGAGGTCGAAGGTGGTTTTATTTCACGCCGGGGTTAAAAGGCATGATTTTGAGATGAGCGATAGATTCATCGATTCGACTGCATTTTTATGGTTTGATTGGGCCCTCTTGGTAGTTTAAAGGGTGGGGAATGATTCCTCATTATTTTCCCCATCACCCGGGGTGATTGGGGGGTGGAATGTGGCCCCTCGGATGGGGTTTCGCAGTCACGTCGCTAGATTCAGTAGATCAGATGGGCAGCTCGATCGACTGGATCTGGCATTCGCCATGGTGGGTAGTTCACCCTGGTTCGATCGACCGACCCAGGTGGTTCGATCGATCAACCAAGGATAGGGGGCGTCTAGTGTTGGTCCGGTCGACCGACCTCTTGTAGGTCGACGGACCCTATGTATCAGGTCGACTAACCCCTATCAGGTCAACTGACCCAGTGTCTAGGTCGACCAAACCCAATCTTCTTTGCCCGTTTTGGTCTCAGGTCAACCCAGTCGAGACCCTTTGGTCAACCTTTGGCCCCGTGGATGTCCCAGAGACCCTGTGGGGACTAAGACCATGTTTTTGGGTGTCCGAAAGAATCATGAGACCTCGATTAGCATGCTGTCTGGTTTTGATGGCCCGGGTGACCTCGTGTGTTCCGGGCTTCTTCGTATGATAGTTTGAGTTACCGTACACTCTAGTACAGGTAGAGGGTTGTTTCTACTTTGCGTTATTTTTCCCAGAAAGTAATTTCTGTGTGGGCCATGCGTATGGCAAGTAACCGAGAGTCCAGTAACCCAACAAGGGGTTGGGGGCTTCTTAGTCTCCCTTAGAGAGGGAATGGACTCGGCAATTGTGGGTTGTCTCATGAGTCCTTTTGACCGTGGTTTCTAACTCTTGGACTAGGTGGTTTGACGGCATGGTGTTGTATGGTACTATGGCCTTGGACTAAGTCGCATGACTCAATGGCCGTCAGATTAGTAGGTCTAGTTAGCTGTCCCAAGTCTGGTGGCATTGGGCCACCTTGTACTTCCATGATACTTCCGATGGGTGCGTGCATAACCCATTAGTACTTCGGTGGTTTCTTCCCTACTGAGAGTTCTTCCATCCATTGACTTTCTCCCACTGGTCACAACTTTCCTGCGCACGTGTGTGTGGACCCACTTGGGGGTGGTGGAGAGTAGACCCAGGAGAGATGATTTGAGGCTCGTTGCCGTAGGTCCTCCCACTATGGCTACTTGAATTTGGGCAGGGAGGAAAATTGGCTACAGGGCCTGACGTAATGCAGTCAGTCAGTGTGTGTACATGTGGTCAGGGACTACAGACGCGTCCTGATGAGCATGACGCCAACTAGACCCTTATTTTTTGCTTACTTGCATGGTGTCTCATTTTCCTCCTGGGGCACATAGGGAGACATCTAAGGCACGGACTAAGTCATCAGTGGACGCATCTGACCTTGTTTCTAGTGGGCAGTGCTCTCGTTATGCGACTCGTCACTCTCATGACTCAAGATTTGGTTTCCCATCAATGAGGACGTGGTTCTTCAAGTGGTTCCTACATATGTTTCCCGACATTGAGGTCTAGTGTTCCAGTAGAGTTACTGAGGTTTCACCTATAGACAGTGTAGGGTTCATGATGGCGAGGTCGTGACTGTACCCTTGGATTGCGTGGTCTTGGGTTGGGCTCCATCTATAAGGATGGGCCTCACGATAGAGACGTTATGGTTTTTCTTTCAATAGCGTAGCTGTAGTTTCATCGGTGGTTCAAAGGTCCCAACTGTGAGATCGGAGTTTGCTTCTCGTTGCCATTAGTAGTAGCTTAGAGAGCCGTGGTTCCACTGGCTGCCATTGTTATTGTTCTCGCTATGGTTGTTACTTCCATTGTTACTATTGCTGTTGCTACTCCTGTTACTGTTGTTGTTGTTATTGTTATCGTTGCTATTGTCCCCCGGCGTATTTTGACGAAGACAAACTGTTCTAGTGAAAATTGCATTATAGGATTAAGATCCATGGAGAATATCTTCTTGAGATCATCGTAAGGGTCAAGCTCTAAAGTCTTCACAAAGGTAATCTGTTTGTCAATCATGGTGAAAATGGGTTTATCTTATTTCATACATGATTGAGGTTTTTACTTCAATCTTGGTTAATCTTGGTATCATGTTGAGCATTCATGTTAGTAAAACACATGGTTAAATCCTAATTTTTGATTGACATAAATGTTGATTTGAATGGGTTTAAAAGTGTTCAAATGTCTCTTGTCATTTTGGGGTCTTATGTATATACTTCATGCTGTTCATCCTTAGAGGTTTTTAACAAAATCTGGGCTACTTTGAAATTCGATCGACCGAACCCCTGACTTAGGTCAACCAAAATTTTCAGTGTTCCCTAAGAATTTTCCTGAAAAAGTTTGGTCGACCGATCCTTTAGACATGTCCAATTAATCCTCAAAGTTCCGTGTTGTTCTTTGGCGGGGGCATATCCATAACGGCCTTAGCTTTATTAGGATCAATCTAAATCCCCCGTTTGCTAACTATATATAAAACCAAGCAATTTTCTTGAAGATACTCCAAATACACATTTCTTTGGATTCATTTTTAGCTTATACTCCCTAGCTCTTTGAAGCACCTTAGCCAAAATAGCATGGTGTTCTTCTTTAGTTCTCGACTTCACCAAAATATCATCCACGTAGGCTTCCATATAAACATGCATCATATCATGGAATATGGCCATCATCACCATTTGATAGGTGGCGCCTACGTTCTTCAATCCAAACGGCATTACCACATAGCAATAAGTACCCCAGGGTGTGGTGAAGGAGGTTTTCTCTTGATCTTTCGGAGCCAGATAGATCTGGTTGTAACTAGAATAACCATCCATGAATGACAAAGCTTCGTACCCGACTATGTTATTCACCAACACATCTATGTGAGACAGCGAAAAATCATCCTTCGGACATGCTTTGTTTAAATCTCTGAAATCAATGCAAATCCGCACCTTTTCATCCTTCTTGATAATAGGGACTATGTTTGCCACCCACTAAGGATATAAGACAACTCGAATAAACTTAGCCCTATGCAATTTATCAACCTCTCCTTTCATCCTTAAGGCCATGTGGGGGTGAAATCTCCTTAATTTCTATTTCATGGGTGTTGCCCCTAGCTTAAGCACAAGTCGATGTTCTATCAAGGAGGGGTTAAGACCTGACATGTCCTCGTATGACCATGCGAAAGAGTTGCTATACTCCCTTAGAACCTTGACCAATTCTTCTTCGACTTCTGGAGGGAGATTAGCAGTAATAATAGTAGGCCTTTGGTTCTCATTAGTTCCAAGATTAATTTCCTTTGTAGGTTCATCCACTGTCGATGATGGTTCATTAAATCTCTTTAAACCTTGCGCATATAAGTCGGCAGTGTCATCTACATCGCTATCCTCAAAATCTACCGAGTCTTTCTCATCCATAATTTCATAGACACCTAATCCATCATCGCTCGACACCCCGTCTTGCTCCTCATCTTCATCTAGCACAATCCCCGTAGCTACGAATTCTGGGCACTTGAGAAGAGCATGACATCGCTGAGCTAAGTCCTACAAAAATCTATCAGGGATGGACTTGGAATGACGCACCGACAGGCGTGCCTCAGCCGTGGAAGGGTTGGACACACTAGAACAAGACCCTAGTTCTCTAGACCTGAGAGACCCTACTTTCCTAAACTCGACAGACCCTAAATCTAACCTAGGAGGAAGGAAATCTAATGAAAGGGAAGCATGGGCCTCATGTCCCTTGGAGGAGGGCAGAAAAAACACAGCATAATCTTTTCACTAAAATCTCCATTTTAAAATTGGCATTTTTTTTTGGAGATCGATGGAGATCATGCAACAAGATGGGGAGGAGGGTGGAGGGGGAAGCGCGAGAGGATAGATGGATGGATAGAACAGATCGAGGAAAGGGTTGGATGAGGAGAAGAAAGGAGTAAAGAAATCAATGGGTGGTGAGTGCCCATAGTCATAGACCTTGATAATGAGGAAATCTGTTGGAGTTTGGAACAATAGAGGGTTGACCAAAATGGGACGTGAGCAAGGCATGAAGTCCAGCTTTCACAATAAGGAGAATAGGCAGGAAGGAGACCAAGTAAAGACCGTGGGCAAGCTCCCCCTTTCCAGCGGATGGTGAGCTGACTTTCCTGGCGAGTACTGCACTAGTCGTACCTCAAAGCTTCATGGATGGCTTTTTTCATAGAACATTCTTGTAAAGGCTTCATTAAAGTCCTCCATGTCACCAGCGGGCCCCCTAGGTAGCAATGTCGGGCCAGTAACTGTACAAGCAGCATCTTCTTTCTCGGCTTGACTCGGCAGGGCATTCAAAGTACCTGGCTGCAATGGGGCCCTTACAAAGTGCTGATGGTAATCCCAAGTCAGTGGCCTCGAGTCTCCCAGGATTGACAATGGTGACTCTCGGTAACCGAGGCCCCTCTTGCTCATCTTTTTGCCCCTGGGGACCGGCTTGGTCCTCCCCTACAATAGAGCACTGAGGCCTCTCCTCGGCTGATAGCCTAGTTTTAGTATGATCTTCCAGCCCTTAGAATCCCTTATCTTGGACTTCTCCTTGATATTCACCTGTGCAATTGTGAGCTTGCGTGGTGCATAGGCCCATGGGAAATTGAGATCCATCACCGAAATAGTAGGCCTATTACTGGGCCAGAGTGTAGGTAGAATCTTCTCTGAAATAGCCTCGACTAACTAGGTCATGGAAATGCTTTTGACTTTTACCACCCACCCTTGAAATGGGAACTTAAGGCATTGGTGAGTAGTGGAGGGTATGACACTAAGGTTATCAATCCATGGACGACCCAAAATAGCTTTAAACAAAGGGTCGATATCGAGCACATAGAACTTAATGGCCATTGTCAGCAGCCCGGGTTTAGCTTGAACAATGACCACCCCGTGACACGACCTTCTTGAATTAACATATGCCACGATAGTGGTCGAGGTAGGCCTAAATGAATCTTCTGAAATATTACATGCCCTTAGAGTGCTTAGAGGACAAACATTGATAGAAGCCCCAGTGTCCACTAATGCCGCATCTATGCTCACTTTGTTCAAGATGATAGAAATGCATAACGGCATTTAACGAGCCTCGGGAGGTACTAGCTCGATCTCTAAAATTGTAATGGTCGGCCCCTTTAAAACTATAGCCAGGGCGGTTGGTAAGCTATCCACTGCCATATCTTCACTCACCATAACCTTTTGCAGAAAATCCCGCTGCGCGTCTTGGTAAAGCTTAGACCGCTTAATCAATTCCAGAACTAAAATCTTAGCGTGCATCCTATCTAGATGATGTAGTAGATCATATTGAGTACCCGGCAGTAGATCTGCCTCTTCCTGGTCAACAGCCTGCTGTGAAGATTAGGGATTGGGTGCAGGTACACCAGTGGTAGGATAGTTCTGATGGAACAAATGCCCACTCCAGAGGGCAAGGTTCATCATCATAGGACCACTCGGCATTGGGACTACATGCGTAGATGGTGGAGTAGTGGCGACTTGATGGTTTGGCAGGAGGATAATAGGGGTAGAAGGTGAAGGAGAGTTGTATTAGGTATGGTGGAGGGCCATGAGCCGTTGAACTGAAGATTCATCATCATAGGACCACCCGACACTGGGGGACAGGCGGTGGACCATGTTTACTTGAGCTAGTGCCGGTGGCTGAGGTTGTAGCGTGGGCGGATGGTTCGGCATAGGGTTTTGGTGGATCCCCAGATCCTGCGCAGGCTACTACTGCTGCGGCGGCTGCGGCTGCAGTGCTTGCAACTGCACTTGCTGCCTTGACACCTGCCTTCTCTTCTCCTTAATCTCGGTAATGACCTTGTGTATGTTGGCCCAATCGATGCGCTACCCTTCATGTAAATCATACACAAAATCTCTAAATTGGAAATAGTTCTCCATGGTATGCCTGGGTTGTCGGTGGAACATGTAATATCTGGACTGATCAACTGTCGAGTTCTAATTAGGCCATTCCGGAGGAAGTTGAAGTGCACCAATGGACATAAGGGCTGAGAAAATGTCCAGGAGGGTCTCGGGCAAAGGAGGATATTGGGCCCTTTTTGGAGCTGGGCGCTTGGGTGCGTAGCCGTTAGGAGGAGGGACATTGTGATATTGCGGGGGTTGTTGTGGTTCGGGGAAGAAAGGTTGGGCATTTTATGGAGAGGAGAAAGAGGGTTGTGCACTTTGTGGAGTAGGGAATTGGGGATTACGCGGGGGTTGTTGGAAGTGGGGTGGAGCGGATTGGTTAGGCAAGGGCAAAGTAACGGCTTGCACCTACTCATTAGTTTGGACTCCCTCGATGACGAGCCCCTGAGGTTTTCTATTATACTTGGGCTTTTGTGTCTCAAAGAGAGTGTGGATAGGAGAGTCCTTGAATTGGCTCTAGATGAACCTAGCCCGGCTATATAATTGGTGCATATTGGCGATATCATTCATGGCCAAGATATTGCAGAAGGTAGGTGTAGCATTAGAAATGAGCAACTTGACCTTTTCTTCCTCTGGAATGTGGCCAGGCACACAGGTAGCCATCTGCCTCCATCTATTAGCATATGTAGCAAAGTCCTCATCAGCCTTCATTTTCTCGGCGACCATATCTGTGAAAGAATATTCCGGGCTGACCCGGTCCTGGAATCTCTGAATAAATTTCTCCTTGACTACCTTGAATCTCTCAGCATCTTCCAAAGGTAAAGCATAGAACCACTCTAATGCGACTCCATCCAATGATCGACAGAACAAATATGTCATAAGGCAATCATCATGTTGGAACTGCGGTGACTCGTACATGAAATCCCTTACATGAATAGATGGGTTGTTGTTCCTGTCATACTTGCAGTACGTGGGGAGCTTGGATTGTGGAGGGAACCAGATATTATGAAAGCTAGGAACGGGAACATCAGCTAAGGACTGTGGGCCAACCTACTTTTGGAGAAAGTCAAGTTACTGCTGCATGGTAGCCCACTTATCAAGGAGTTCCTACTCTCGAGATGGAGTAGGTGGAGTAAAAGGAGTGGGCTCAAAGCGAGGAGCCGAAGGATAGATGGAAGGAAGGGAAGGCCCATAAGAAGGATGTTGGGCCGAAGGATGACCCGTATTGGAATAGGTATGGGTCGCCCCATGTTGAGGGCAAGCAAAATCGGCCAGGCCCACAAGGACTTGTAGTGCCGAGGTAACAGACCTATAGGGATCAATCTGGGTAGATGAGGGAAGAGCGGTCTTCCCTTTATCAGGAGCTTGAGGGGCCGAACCCGAGGACTAGCCCGCCTCCAGATTTGAAAAGCCAAGGACCCTGGGCTGGACAGGGGTAAGATTAATAGGAGCAGGTAGAGCCTCGGGCCCATCAACCCTAGATTGAGAGATGGAAGTAGCAGATGGACCTTGTGAAGTTGTGGAGGACGGGGCTCCTGACCCCTGCAAGGTCTGATAAAGGACCTAAAGTTGGGCCGGATCCAACTGGGCCATCATTTGAAGGATGTAACTTGTGCGATTATTAGTGGATGGACTTGAAAGAGGGGGCTGACCGCCCTCCATGGCAATTGAAGATATAGGAGGGATGGACCCTTCTCCAGATTGAAGTGGCATGACCCTAGATGGGTCCTCTAGAAGCCCTTGAGGGAGAGACTCCTCATGGGAATGGGGGAAATCGTAGGAAGACATGGTAGAATCGAACAAATGATTGAAGTAGGAGGTGAAGGAGGAATTGCCCTAGGAGAAGAACCTATGGATTTGAAGCAACTCCACATGCAACGTGGCACCTTAAAATAAATACAACACAAACAAATGACCAATAAGCAACCAAACAAAAATGACCCAATAAGGGGAATATGCAAACAAGAAGGGGATGAGAGGCAACCAAAGTCAACCAAGTTATAATGATGCACAAATTTTTATAATTAACATAATATAATCTTTGAGGTAGAAATAAATTTTTTTTAAAGTACTCTTAAACACCCTATTAATTAGAGCTGTGACCCACGTGCGAGTGCGACCCAACAGCAGCACGACCTGAAGGCGGGACGTGTTCCCTTTCTCCTGGCCTCTGAACCGGGCAGGAAGCGCCACGACCCAGCGGCACCGCTGCGAGCGAAGCTATGCAAGCCCAGCCAACTTTCCTGGAAGACTGGCTGCGCAGAACCGGCGGCGGGCGCAGCAGCACCTCTTCACCGTCGTCCCAGCCTTCTTCCAGAGCCCGCGCCATCCTCCAAGGCTGGGCTGAGCTCAGGGACTACCACGCTTCCACCGCCGCCGACCACCGCCGCTGCCTCGACGCACTCGGCGCCCTTCTCGACGCCCAGGACTCCATCCACGTCGCGGATCCCCAGGCCAAGCTCCTACTCTCCATCCTCGCCTCCCCTTCCCCTCCCCCGCCGGAGTGCTTGCTGCCCATCTTCCGCCTCCTCTACATATGGCTGAGGAGGTCCGCCCGCCCGGCCCCGCCCCTCCTCGAGTCCGCCGCGTCGGCCCTTTCTGGGATCCTGGCCCCTCCGGCGCCCTTCCCCGCCCAGGGGGTCCTCCTTCTGGGGGCCCTGTCGGCGGCGCCCGCGCTGTCCGAGGCGTCCCGGGGGGTCTGCTTGGACCTCCTGTGCCGTCTCCTGGAGGAGAGAGGAGCGATCGGATCGGCAGAGGAGCTCGTCCCGGAGGTCCTCGCGGGGATTGGGTATGCCCTCTCCCGGTCGAAAGGTGACTCCTTTGCCAGAGTGCTGGCTTCCTTGCTGTGTATTTGGGGCGGGGGAGCGGGGCCTTGCGCTAATCTCGCTCATGGGCTTATGGTTTTGAGTTTGGTGGAGTGGCTGGTCGGTGGTTTCATCAATTCGAGGGCGGTGGGAAGTATTGAATCGCTCTGTAGAGGGGTTTCTGTCGAGAACTTGGAGGTGGGCAAGAGTGCTAGGTTTGTTGTTGTCATGGCCTCTGCAGGGATCCTGAGGGCTTTCCGTAGGGTCTCTCCCGGCAACGAGCTGGAGCTAAGTTCTTCACTGAGTAGTTCAATCGAAGGTTCTGTTGCCGCTGTGGCTAACTATGTGGTCTCTAGAATGACAAATGACCCTTTTTTGGATGATGATCCCGAAATCCATTGTCTTCTCCAGTGCATTGCAATTGGCTTGGCTAGATGCGGTCCATTTAGCTTTCATGCCCCTGTGTTTCTCTGTGTTTGTTTGGCCTTGTTGCATGATATATTTCCGTTGCTTTCTTTCTTCAGAAGGGTCCTTGAAAGCCAAAATTCAGGTGCCTGGGTCATCCATCGGAATGAACTAAAAAATCATAGGGGTAGTGTTCTCTTCAAGGAGGCTGGTGCAGTGTCTGGTGTTTTGTGTAACATGTATTCCTTTGCTGATGAGGGGAGTCAGGCTGCTGTGGAAAACTATGTCTGGAGATATTGTGAAGAATTCTACGGGAAACATCGGTTGGTTTCTTTACTGCTCAAGCGTAGGGAAGAAGAAATGCTCAGAGGTCTGGATGAAATTGCTGAGTCATTTTTTCTTATGGTTGTAGTATTTTCAGCTGAAGCAACAAAGAGAAAGTTGGATCCAAAAATTTCATATGACTTCAAGTCAGATGTGTCAGTGAGGGTCTTAATTTCATTTTCTTGCATAGAGTACTTGCGGCGCATTCGCCTGCCGGAGTACACAGATGCCGTCCGCCGTGCTGTTCTGGCAGTTCAGGAAAATGGTGCTGCTTGTACCTCATTTGTTGAGTCAATGCCCTCTTATGTTGACTTGACAAGTTTGCCAGGTGTGACATTGGTCTCTTTCTGTGATATAATTTGCATAAAGTTCTTGTCTGACTTGTTTGTCAAATGTTCTCTAAAGGTTCTGACTGTTTCGTAGGAAAGACGTATGTTTGGTCAGACGATGAAATGCAGACTGCCCGCATACTGTTTTATCTTCGAGTTATTCCAACTTGCATTGGCCATATTCCTGGTGACATTTTTGGAAAAATAGTAGCTCCAACCATGTTCTTGTATCCTTACCATGTTGAGCATTCTAAAATTTCATTATCTTCTCTTCACGCCTTTTCCTTGTGATGGTTTTTATATATGTCTAACCATTGCTTCAATGAGCAAAGAAACGACTGTGGCTTGTGAGTTATCCTTAGTGTGAATTGCAGATATATGCATCACGGTCTTGAAAAAGTTGCTCGGGCTGCACATTCAGTCTTTGTGGCTTTTATATCATCTGGAAAGGATTCTGATGAGAATGATGAAATGGGAGTAAAGGAGAAGCTTGTTTTCTATTACATGCAGAGGTCATTGGATGTATGTAAAGTAATGACCAGTTTATGCTTAAGCGTAAGTTTGTTAATTGGTTTAATTAATTTTCTTTTCTCCGGATATGCAGGCTTATCCTGGGACAACACCATTTGAAGGAATGGCATCTGGAATTGCAGCCTTGGTTCGGCATCTTCCTGCTGGTAGTCCAGCCACTTTTTATTGTGTAAACAGCCTTATAGAAAAAGTCACAATTCTCTGCGGTACAGCCCTCAACTCTAATTCATGGCGTCTGAGCTAAAGCTTGGTCCGAGCTTGTCCAAGCTTGACCGAGCTTGTCCGAGCTTATCCGAGCTTTAAGCTTTAGGAAGTCTGACCTTAGCTACCAAGGGTCTGCTTTATGATTCCTAGCTTAGCCTTTATGGAACTCAAGCTTATGATCACTCTGCTCAACTATTTCTACCTTTGCCCGTTTCCTTCATTTGTTAGCCTATCGAGCTATTTTTCACCTTTATCGTACATTTGTCTGCCTTACACATTCATTTGTCACCCATGTACATCTATTTGTCAACCTCAAGGGCTATTTGTCATCCTTATTCACTTCAACTGGCAAGTTGGCTTCTGGTGTGCTTGAACCTTGTCTTGCATCGACTCCATTGCCATTTGGAGTCAGCTCCACTTCCTCTTTTTCATGTTTTGGCGATTTAGATCTTCATCCATCCTGTTCTTTGTCAGAGGTTGACTTCTTCTTCTGTTCTTCAGAATTTGACCGGCTGTCAACCTATCTTCATATAGACCGTGAATGTGCATGTATATAATATCATCAAGAACATGACATCATCAAAAATGTATGACTTATAGTTTTGGCATCATCAAAACACAAGGACACAACAGGGGCCGCTGTAGAAGTGTGTCACCCAGGCATTCAGGGTCACCCTCGGCATCTGGGCAGCCTTTTCTTTGCCTACGAGGGCTAGGCCCCTCCAAGTCTTCATCAAATATCGAAAGCAATAAGGAAGGAGATACTGGCCGACTCCATCCGAAGCACTGATATGCAAATCATCTAGGGACAGCTACTCATAAGGTTGTCCACAAACTGGCAGACCAAAAATCCTGTGGAAGGCCTACAGGTCCAGGGAAGTCTCTCCCTCAGCAGTGACAAATGTATTCCAGTGCCGATTGAATCTTTCAGCTAAGGCCTGGATCAACCCTGTGTGGCAAGGATAGGAATATAAAGTTGCGGTCACTACGTGGCGAATTCCGGCCCTGTCAAGTGCTGCTCTGTAAACTGTCAGGATGCCCCATAACCATTTCGTCGCACCCCAACGATAGCAGTGAGAAGGAATGACGGCCCATCTCCCATACCAGCTGGGAGCCTTCTGTGTTAAAATCCTCTCCAAGAAGCAGTCGTGATCATAATCATCATGTGTAAAAGTTGCACCAGAGAGAGTCAGAAACATCCCGTCAACTGTAACATTCGCGGCCTTGTGATGCCCGGACAAATGCCAGATAGCTGGTGAGGATGGCCCCACTCGGACTGTAAAGGTATCAAAATCCCTGAAGAAACCCAGACCCTTCTGATCAGGGTACTGCCTCTGTCGTACAAAACTCTCAGGGAAGCTTGGATAGGAAAAGGTACACGCGCCTCGCATGTTATCCCTCCCGAGCAATATAGCTCGCTCGAGACGACGTCTCTCTCTTGGTAGGCAGGAATGATTAGTCTCTACATCGAGAGGCACAAAACTCTGAATAAAAGGTAAGAGATGCCGATCCAGTGAGAAATGGGATGGATATCCTCCTGAGCGATCGTACACATAAACTCCTTGTCTACTCATGGTACGAGAGACATCAACAGTACCCTCAGCGACAGCAATCTCCTCAGTCGGGCCCTCAGCGACCCAAGTAAATCCGCGGTCCACCGCGTCAAAGCCCTCAGAAGTAATGTTGCGAGGAGGGAATGGCGGCATGGGTCTATCTGTCCTCCGCACATAATGGCCATCTGAGCCCCCAACTCTGGGCCTTCTGGATGTCTCTCTGCTTCAACTTGGGCGAGCCATATCTGCAAGAGCTGCAAAGCCAAGACCGGAAAGGCAAAGATGAGTAACAAAGCTCAATCAAAGATTAAACCAGTATATGGACAACAATAAAACTATTGAGCAGTCCTACAAAGCCCAATTATACCTATGGGCTCGGGGATTAGCAAAGAAAAATCATGAAAGACACGGGCCACCCGCCCCCTGCCTCCGGCGTTGACGGATGTCCTGTGAGGGGCATTTGTTGCACCCATTATTCATCTCAAAAATTTGGGATGCCACCCTCGCATTGGTCGGGATCCATATTCGGCGTATCGCCGCTTCACGGTATATTCCCACGCAGGATTCAATATTCGGCTCATCGCCACATCGTGAAATATTTCCACAATTTGGGGCTTCATAGCCCGTATATTTCTGCAACAAAAGGCTTCTCACAACAAGCGAGGTGGTTGGAATCTGGATCAGACCTCCACGATTGTCAAGATCGCGTGGTTCCGAGTAGAGCCCTAAAAAAGGAGGGTTTTTATCCCTCGGGTGCTCAACATGAACAAAAGAAAACCCTGTAGCAAAAAAGGGAGTGCAAGAGAGAGTGTACACACCGCTGAAACAGTCCCCCACACGTGTATCACGCAACTCGGGCATGATCAAATCCCCTCTCCGCAGTCCACGGCGCGAGGAAGACGACAAACGAACAAGGAGGCACGTCCTCTCTCCCCTCTACGCGGCGAACCGAGCAACGAGCCCTAAAAAAGCCCGTGGGGAGCCCTTTTATTAAAACAGGGCGATGGGGGGGGGGGACTCGTCCGGGATTAGGGGGACCTGTATCTGGATGACATAGAGGAAGATTCTTTATCAGTTCTTTTCCTATTCGATTTTTTCTTTAATCTGAAGTTTGAGGTTTGGAAAGTAATAGATATGACTCTTCTGGATTTTTCTTTTTTTCATGAACACTATTGTAAGCATGGGAAGTGAGAGATTCTAGTTTACATAACTTGTACTGTTCGTATGGTTGAAACAGATCCAGGAAACCATTGTGTCAAAGGCATGGACCATCACACCTCTGGGAAAAAGATAAAGAAGGGAAAATAGGTTTCATCTAGCTCCTATACACCAGTAGATTGTAAGAGTAGTTGAACAAATAAAATGAGGTCTGGTCATTCTGTAGCAGAGCCCAGTAAGTCACAAGCCTATGCAAATACAATATAGGGAAGTTGGTTACAAAGATTAAATTTTATCTAATGCTTATCTGTCACCATCGGAGTTGGATTTGTTTATCTGGAATTTGTTTGTACTTCTGGAAAACTTTGGAATTAGGAGTTGCGATCGTTGATCATGGAAAATTTTATTGACTTGCCCCAATAGAAAAGGCACCTAGATTAGCTAGATTAGGACTCTTTCTGCCAATCTGTAGATTGGCGTTAATGACACTTCACTGGGTGAGGAAGCCTTTGATTTCTGCCAATTATTAATGTCCCACAAATTTAGATGTCTTCTCGAAATGCGCACTCAATTTACATGATTGTGTATGACATGCCACTCGGGAGACAAGATTTGGATGTACCGAGGTCTAGAAGTCTTTATTGCATGACACACTTGAAGGTACTATTCATACACTATGCATATGCATGGTGCACTTCCAAAGGTACTATTCATACACTATTTACTTGCATGACAAGCTTCCCAAGGTCCGTTATTTGGGTATGGCATCGTACTTTCATGGCACACATCCTAAGATACTATTCACGTGCATGCCATGAATTTTGAGATACTATTCACCCTAGATGGTGGGTTCATATATCCTCTGTTGGGGCCCATAGGTGGTGTTATGTATGGGTGAGTTGATTAGTTCAGATCGAGGACTTCATGGATGGCGCACATATCGAGATACTATTCACCTCTTTAGTGGGCCAAACTGTCCCCTGTTGAGGGTTTGCATTTAATAATTAATTAAACTCGATTAACGCAAACATAAATACTGAAGTATTATTAGAATAATCTACACTCCGAATATTGGCCACTGAATTTGTGATCTAGTGGTAAATGGCATGCATATTGAGGCGTGTTGCAGTCCTTGGTAGTATCCATATCGGTCTTCATGACGGCTCACCATTATCTTAAAGACTACTGGGCCGGGTGTTTAAAAGACTTGGGCCACCACTATCTGTAGGATATGGGCCCGCCGACGATCACGTATACCCACGGCATGCCATTGGAATGACGGCCGGAGGCCTGACTGAAGAGGTCCCTCCTGGCTGCTCGCTGTCATCCTGTTGTCGCAAGTCGCAACAGTGGGCCGAAGAGGGATGGAACCATCACATATGCATCATAGATGCGTTGTGGAACTTTGACGGCACATCAAGTATATGCATCGCAGAACTTCTACCGCACATCAAGCGTATGCATCGCAGAAACCTGTGATGTATATAAATCTCCGAGAACTCACCTAGGAGAAAAAAGGGGACAGAAAACAGGAACTTGTCTTATATTTCTCAAGTATTTGAGCTTGTACATGTCTTACGTGTATGGGTGGGGTGGGGGCGTATTTATAGAAGTTTTGGACCGAAGATGCTGCCAAATGGTGGCGACCAATTGGAACATTTTGATTACATGGCAAGATTTGATCGGTCTTCAACCTTCTTGTCTCTGATTGGTCCATGTGTTGCTGACGAGGCACGACTTGGTGATGACAATGCAACGATGGAGCGATTATGTGGCAGCCTTCTATTGGTCCACAAAGGCAGGCATGGACCCCATTTTCGACAAGAAATAATTTTTTTGTCAGAAATCTGGAATCATCAGGATGGCAAAGACACTTCGCTGGGGATGCGACAATGCAGGGGAGGGGCCCATAGTGGGCAGCAGTGCCCCATCTTGGGGGTCTAGTGGGCGGCAGCCCCAGAGGACAAGATTTGGTTGCTCTTCGGCCTTCTCATGTCTGAATGACCCACATGTTGCTGACAAGGCACGATCGGGTGATGATGGGGCAATGATGAGGTGATGATGTGGCAGCCTCCTATTGTTTCACAAGGGTAAGCATGACCCCATTTTCAGTAAAAAAATTAGAAATCTGAAATCCTTAGGATGGTGAAGGCACGTCGCCGGGGACTCGACGATGCAGGGGGGAAGGGGCCAAGGGGGCAACAGCCTCTTGGGGATCCCAAAGGGGTCTGCTGCCCACCATGGGTGGCATCCCCCAAGTGGGGCTGTTCACCCCGGGCACAAGTGTTTTTTTTTCCGTTTCTTTTTTTAATTGGGTCTTTTGCAAATATGCCTTTGCTAAACTTTAGACGGCAAAAAACCATTCATAGATTTACATTACTAGGGATACCATTCCTTTTGTCTAAATAGTGCAGATGTGCCATCATAGTTAAACTTCCATCGACGGAAAAGTGAAGATTCTTCAAAGATAATCCTATATTTCTGAGTATAATCTGCACCTGTATTCAGATTGGATATGTCACTGCATTATCTTGATTTCCTCACCACTGTTGATGTGTGGTTGCCCGGGGGTTATGGTTGGTATGTGCATGCTGAAAGAGACAAAGCCATGCAAGTACTTCTGTACGTTAATGTTATGGTCCTGTATTTATTGGCGTGATACGGTCGCATGACTGCATATGTGGTCCTCTACTTGCGGAGGCAGGCACGGTCCGGTCATGACTGCTGCTGGCACCTTTAGATGGTTGATCTTAGCATCATCTCCTGATTTTGAGACAATTGCTGGCATCTCTTTGTGGCTTCCAACTTCAGACAAGCTTAGTGTTGGATATGTGAATATAATTCTGTTGACATCATCTTATGGTACATATATATTATTGATCACGGGGTTGATTAATTGTTACTTGTTACCATCTGGATGTCAGATACTTTAACATCGGTTTTCTATGTTTGAAAGAGGAATCCTTACAAAATACCTTTTTTGTTTTTGTATTGCAGTTGCCAAACCATTAATTGTTGATGGAACTGCAAAGTCACATGAGCTATTTCTTGCTTATGATCAGTTCTCATTGTCCCTACTGGAACCTCCCTTGGTTCTCCAAGAATTCGTCAACCATGGTATGTTGGTGAAATTTAGGAACTCACTAATTTTATAGTCTAACTCCAGTATGTCAAGCTGCTTTTTTGTATATGCCTACATGGTTGCAGGAGGTGTTCTATTCAAGGTTTTTATTGTCGGGGATGCAATAAAGGTTGTGCGGCGATTTTCTCTTCCGGATGTCAATGAGCATGAGCTTTCAAATAGTTCTGGTGTCTTCCGCTTTCCAAGGGTTTCTTGTTCAGCAGCTTCAGCAGATGATGCAGATCTGGAGCCTGGTGTTGCTGGTGAGGTCCTAAGAAAGTCTTCGCACATTTCATTGTTTAATGCAGTTGCTCTTGAAATTGTGTTTTTGTAATCTATTTCCTGTGGACTGGGGATTATATTAACTTGCCACTGTCATGCAGAGCTCCCACCACGTCCATTGCTGGAGAGACTTGTGAAGGAGCTACGTTGGAGACTGGTAATTGACATTTTGTCTACTTTGTGCTATTGGTGGCATTCTTATCCTTCTGTATCTCACTTGTCCAGGTGTCATGCAGGGCCTTCGATTGTTCAACATTGATATAATCAGGGAGCATGGAACAAAGGACCGATATTATGTGATCGATATCAACTATTTTCCTGGTAAGTGGAAGCAGTTTCTTCCCGACCTTATGAAGAATATGTAAGCCTCTGTTATTCAGACGAGAGAATAGTCCTATACGGCACAAAACTAACGGCAATACATAAAAGAAAGGAAAAGTATTCAAAATGTCACCTAGGACTTGCTTCGATATTGGCTTACATCTGGGCTTGGTCTTTATGAAATTTACTAAAGCACGAGTGCAGTGGGCTTCTTGTTTTTATCTTACCGCTTGTAGGTTGAGCTGGCTGTACACATGCTCGGCTTCGTGGATTACTTACATGTTCACTGCCAATGTCGTATTATTTGAACTTTGATCTGCAGAATCTGTTTCATTGAATGATGTGGAGTCTGTAAAATTGTAGATGCGACACTCTCTATGGGCTTGCCATAAGCATCCTGTAATTACCTAGTCTTTTGACAAAGACTGAGTTTAACTGGCATGAAGAAAAGAATCTTAAGAATCTGTTTTGATTCTCATAGTTCCTCATTTTCGTTTGTTGAATTCCTGTTATTGTGTCAAATCTGAGTACCTAGGTGCTGATTATTTTGTTTAATTAATTTTACAGGATATGGGAAAATGCCTGGCTATGAGCATATATTCACCGACTTCCTGCTAGGACTGGTTCAGACCAAGTATAAACGACGGCAGGACAACACTTGATCTTGTACACTGAAGAAAATTACCGCTTAACTTGCTAATGTTTACCGGTGATCAGAATTCCCGACAAGGCCATGCACATCACCCCCTTTAGGTGATGCACGTTGCCCCTTGTCTTGTACAGAGTTTGACCGACAGGTGAGAAGCTGGTGTTCGGAAGAAGACCAAACACCCTTAGCCGCTGTAATTGTCGACTAATTTCACATTCTCATTTTGTAGGCCTCTGTTACCATGTACACAAGGGCTTCGTCAATGCCATGATTTGTTCTCTTTTCCGCAGTCCATCTTGAAACCTTCTAAACTTCATTTGTTGATCCATGAAACATTGGTTACTCAATGCGTCTTGTCAGAGTCAGGAATGACGAACATAGGCATGCGGCCATTTGATTCCCTTTGGATTGCACCCAAGCTTACCATTCAATGATCCTCTGATTCAGCACCCATGTCCCGTGTTTACCCTCTTGATGTCTGGTGCTCAATAATTAGGAATTCAAATTGCTTAGGTTTGCCCTCAACGCAAGTCGGTCCAGGTTAGTGATGGATGCGTAGTGTCTCGTCAGTTGGACTGAGATTATCACAACTGAACTTAGGCGCCCTGCTTTTTAGTGTCAGGTGTTTTATGGGATCCTTCCAGCACGCACGCCTATCATGTGTCTAAGCATTTTATGAGGGATCACGTGCCAGACATATGAATTTTAGAGTCACGTGTCCACTTAAGTCTCTGATGCTTTCTGCTCTTCAAGTGTTCAATCAAGTTACATGAGTGATTTAAGGCTTTTCATATTAAGGTCCCTACCAGAGATAATATGAGAGTCATTTATTTGCTTTATCATCATAGGTACTTAAGAGAATGCATATTCAGGCAATTTCATAAGAGTCAGACATCTAGATTAAAAGAACATTTGATAATACTGATGCCTCAAAGCATAGGCTCAGTGCACTGACCTATGATGACCTAGACTCTACATGTGCACCGACCTGTGAGTGTGCAAAACATACTAAATGCAGTAGTTCAAGTACACAAGCATCGACTTGTGTAAATCTTAGGTAGACATAAGAAGTAGAGAGAGAATGGATGAATACTGCAGCTCATGGGGATGCACTGACCAGAAGACTCCAAGTTACATGAATGCACTGACCTGGGTCCAGTGACTGACGTATGTGCATAGATCTGATGGACATAACACTTCCATGTGTGTTGGCCTAATAGAATGAATACATGTATGTGCATCAGTCTTACTGAACACAAGATCCAATGTGCACCGACCTTGCTGAACACAAGATCCAATGTACACCGACCTTGCTGAACACAAGGTCCTCTAGTGCACCGACCATGCTGAACACAAGATCTTCTAGTGCACTGAACTTATATACAGATAGTGTGTACATTCACCGACCTAATAGACTTAAGATGTGTATGTGAACTGACCTTATATGCTTCAACCCTGAATGTGCATCAACCTTCATGACCATGTGTCTTTATGTGCATCGACCTTGATTTCTGACACTTAGAAGATAACTTACCAGTACGAAACTCACACTTATGAACTAAAATGATAACTCAAGCAATCATCATTTATACAGTTGCCTCAACATGATTCATAGTGTGACATCATCAAAACCAGGGTTCCAACAGACTGATGCTCAAGAGATTGTGTTGTAAACCTTTAACCAGATGACATTTTCAATAGAGTTTTCAAAGTTCTTACCTACTACTGATGCAATTATTTTTCCCTTGTCTTTTCCTTCAAACTTCACCTGCCCAGACTCCATTTTGATTATCTCACTGAACTTTCTTCTATCTCCTATCATGTGCCTCGAGCAGCCACTGTCAAGGTACCATTTGTTGTGTTCGACTGCTAGGCATTCCTGCAATCACAATTCAAGTAGAAGGTTTTGGAACCCAAGCAAATTTGGGTCCCCTATTACTATTTACTTCATGCAGCAAGGATTTAGGAATCCAAATTTGTCTGACAATTTTAATTTTTGTGTTAGATTGGTGTTGTGTATTCAGGTTCTGTGACTTGTGATAGGTGTCTTGATTAGTCTTGATGTAATTATTGCAGTACCTCCCCCTATTGAATTGAGATCTGTGATTTATTCTATGGTTTTTATTGTTGTATCCTCCCTTATAGGATTGTGCATATGAGTGGAACTCTTTGTTCCTACGTGAGTGCCCACGGTTATCATTGCCCCATTGGGGTCCATATGACCTCTGGTGGTTAGGGAAGTACTTTCCTAGTTTGCCACTGTTTTCTTTTTTATTAGGTCTAGCAGTTCTATTCGCTACCCTGTGAATAGGATGAGAGTGGGTCTGTTGAGTAGGTTGAATGGGTGGTTTTTGAATGGTTGGCATCGGTCGACTGATTTTGGTCTTGTTGTTGTTCTGTTAAGTTGATCCTATCCTAGAGTATTACGGTGTGACCAATTTTCCTTTAGCTTTTTCAAAATTGATCGATATGGTTTTCAGACCAAATTCTTTCTTGTTTGGAGGATTGAATCCTTGACACTCTTTGTTAAAGTTCACTCTAGTTCTCAACATTGCATCCAGAGTTTCTTTACCTTTCATAAATTTATCTAGGATAGTTTATTTGTACTTAAGTTCTTTTTCAACTTTTTCAAGGTTCTGTTGGATTTCATGATTAACACTTCTGATGGCTTCACATTTTTCCAAATTCAATAGACTCTCTCTCTCTGACTGTCCTGAAGTTTTAGTTTGAATTCATCAATTTGTTTTTCAAGATGTCCTTTCTCTGATCTAAGATGTTCAACTTTAGTTTTCAGTTGTTTTGAGTCCTCGATCTGGTTTTTGAGATCTTCATTTTCAACTTTCAAAGATTCCAATTTGTCTTTATCTGAACGGTCATGAACCAGGTTATTGATTTTCTTCTTCAATTGTTTATTTTCTTTTCTATAGTTGTCATATTTCTCAATCAATTCTGCATAAATATTTTCCCAATCCTCAATTGAAAAATTATCAAAATGAGAAGTTACCTCCTCATCATAGTCATCACCCAGTAGACACAACATGCCTTCAGCTTCCTAAGTCGATGAGCTTTCATCGTCTTCTTCATCATCACTCCAAGTGCATATCATGGCCTTGGGCATCTTCTTTCCCTTAGTCTTAAGCGTTTTCTTCATCAATTCCGGACATTCACGATGCATATGCCCAGACTTCCTGCATTGATAACAAATAACCTAATCAGTTTTCTTAGATTGACCAGTTTTGGTAATTAGAAATCTACCCACCTGTGCATTTAAGGCAACAGCTCCCCTTCGGCCTATAAAAGGCTCCGAAGGGCATTTCCTCCTCTCTTCACCACTTAAGGCTATCCCTACAGTTTCTCCTCTCCACAAAGTGTTGCGCTGTTAGTCTTGGTGAAGCATGGAAGGCGTTTTAGAGGATGAAGATGCAAACGATAGGAGAGAGGAGGGTCCTGCTACTTCGGCTTGAAAGAGGGTCCGTCAGTTGGTGAACAACTAGTAAGAGGGTCCGTCATGCTGGAGCATGTCGCCTTCATACTGCTGGACGGCCAACGCTACCTTCGGAGGAAGATAGAAGTGTCGAAGGACAGATGGGGGCATCCGGCAACGTCCCCTTGTCCCACTCTCTCTCTTCTTCCTCCCCTCCTCCTTTCGCCCTCTGTCTCATCGCCTCGGGGGATAGCTCTTCAAGCTTCCTCCTCACCTCTCTCCGCCCTCCATCTCATCGCCGGTGGGGGGGGGGTTCTTCCTCTTTCTCCCTCTTCTATTCTTCAAGCTTCATTCTTTCATTGTTCTCACACAGCCCCTCCTTTCTGTTTGTTGTTTCGCCTCTTTTCCTTTTCTTTTACTCTTTGGAGGATGCCCCCTACCATTCCCTTTTTTATCATATTCCATTGGAGAGGGTTCTTCCAAAAAGTTGGCAGAGGAGGCCCTCTCTTGTTTAGGGTGGCATCTGGGCATTCTCTCCTCTTCTTCTCCGCTTCTTTTGGCACTTGTCCCTCTGAAGTTCCTGAGCAAACCAGGTCAGTCATCCCATTTTTCGAGCTAGTTTCTACACTGGGTAGAGTCAGTGGCCCGCCTTGGAAGTACCAGTCGAGTTCGCACCGAGTAAGATCGAGCAAACAAGTTGTACCAGTGGATAATGTACTTTTCATTTTTTCTTTTGATCTGTACTATAATGGCCTTGGCCCATCCGATGTATCAAAGAAGTATTAATAAGAAAAAGAGGACTTACTTTTGCTTTATATTGCTTACATGTGCACTTTTGGAGAGAGGCTCAAAAATAAAATTTGCATAGTGTTGTCGCGTTCCATGTCCGAGGGATGGGCGTTCCTTCTATGGTGGCCAGTCGGTACGCCCCTTTCCCGAGCGTCTCGACCACTCGATAGGGGCCTTCCCAGTTAGGGGCTAGCTTGCCCACCGCTTCCAGTGGTCGAGAGGCTTCGACTTTTCTTAGGACAAAGTCTCCTGGCTAGAAGTGCCTATCTCAGACACTGGCGTTGTAGTACTAGGTGAGGCGCCGCTAGTATTTCACTGTTCAGATGCTTGGAATCTCTCAAATCTCGCTAGCCAGGTCAAGGTTCTCTAGCAATTTTTGCTCATTCACCTTGGGCGAGAAGTTGGTGATTCGGAGAGAGGGGTTGCCGATCTCCAGCGGGATCATAGCTTGAGTGCCATACACGAGTTGAAAGGGGGTTTCACCAGTGGCCGTTCTTGGAGTAGTTCGGTGTGACCATAGTACGCTTGGTAATTCCTCCAGCCAGCTTCCCTTGGCCTTGCCGAGCCTGGTTTTAATGCCTTTTAATACAGCTTTATTGGCATTTTTGACCAGTTCATTGGCCTGAGGGTGGGATACCAAGGTGAAGCGGTTGCGAATGCTTAGGTCAGTACATCTGTCTCTAAAGTAGTAAGAATCAAATTGCCGACCGTTATCGCTCACAATCACTCGAGCGATACCATGCCGACAAACGATCGACTTCCACACGAAGCTCCATACGACCGAGTCAGTAATCCTGGCAGTGGCTTCGGCTTCAATCCACTTTATAAAATAGTCGATGGTGATGATGATGAACTTCTTCTAGGCGTGAGCTGTAGGGAGCAACCCTAAGATGTCGATTCCCCACTGAGCGAAGGGGTATGGCTCGGTAAGGGTGACGAGCTCTAAGGCAGGCTAGTGGATCAGGTGGTCGAAGCGTTGGCATCTGTCACATTTCTGCATGTAGGTCGAGCAATCACATTGTAGGGTGGGCCACCAGTAACCTTGCCATAGCAAGATCCTGGCGAGTGATCTTCCTCCCTGATGCACACCACAAATGCCTTCGTGAACTTCTTGAATTGCTTGGCCAGCCTCATCGTCACCGAGACACCTGAGGAGGGGACCGAAGAAAAACCTACGGTACAGGGCATCGTCCAGAATGACGAAGTGTCGGGCTCGATTATTTAATCTCTGAGCTTCCCGAGGGTCGGAGGGCTCCTGGGAGTCTCGAAGCCAGTATACATAAGGGGTCTGCTAGTCACTCAGGGTTGCCGGGTCAGTGACCATGAGCTCAGATTCAATGCTTGGTCATTCGAGCTTCTCGAGGAAGACCGACCGTGTACCTTTGGGGCCCAGGGAGGAGGCCAGACAAGAGAGGGCATCCGCCGGGGAGTTTTCCTCCCAAGCTATTTGGACAACCTCAAAACTCTCGAATAGTTGGGCCAGTCCTCGGACCATTTGAAGATACTTGATCATTGGCATTTCCCGAGCTTCATAATCACTGTTGACCTGGCTGGCAACCAGCTGGGAGTCAGTGTGGATCCTAACTCGTTCGGCTCCTACTTGTCGTGCCATCCTGGACCCCGAAAGAAGGGCATCGTACTCGAAGCCATTATTAGATGCCTGAAAGTTGAACTTCAAGGCATACTGAAGCTCTACTCCTTCGGGTGACTTGCGGAGGACCCCAGCACCGCTTTCGGCCTAGTTGGATGACCCATCGACGAACAAGTCCCAAATAGGTCCGTGTGTAGACAAAAATGCTTCCTTGATCCGGAAGGTGCTTTCTGCAATGAAGTCTACGAGGGCCTATCCCTTGATGGCCGCGCCGGGACGATAAGAGATATCGTAGGCCCTGAGCATGATGGCCCATTGGACGAGGTGCACCGAAGCTTCGGAATGAGAGAGGATCTTCTTCAAGGGTTCGTCGGTCAACATGATGATAGAGTGTCCTTGGAAATAAGGTGGGAGGTGCTTGGCCGAGCTTACCAATGCTAGCATGAATTTCTCGATTACAGGATACCTTCTTTCGACCTCATTGAGCACCTTGCTGGTGTAGTAGACCGGCCTCTCGACTGTCGCGTCATTTCGAACCAAGACCGAGCTTACGGTGGCAGGAGTCGCCGAGAGATAGAGGTGTAGCGCTTCACTCGGGACCGGATTTGACAACACCGGGGGTGAGGCTAGGAATTCATTGAGATCTTCAAAGGCCTTCTCACATTCTTCATCCCAGGCAAACATGATAGATGCCATTTTGGGCCCCCTCAACAATTTGAAGAAGGGTAGGCATCGTTCGGCTACCCGAGACAGGAAACAATTGAGCGCCGCGATGCGCCCGGTAAGGCGCTGCACGTCCTTGACGCAGGTGGGTGGCCGTATGTTCAGGATGGCCTGAACCTTCTTGGGGTTGGCCTTAATCCCACACTAAGTCACCAGGAAACCTAGAAATTTCCTAGACCTAACTCTGAAGGCGCATTTGGCAGGGTTGAGCTTCATTTTATACTTCAGGAGAGTGTCGAAGGTCCCGACTAGGTCGGTAAAATGATCTTCGGCCTTCGGCATTTGGATGAGCATGTCATCGATGTAGGCCTCGACATTCTAGCTGAGTTGTCCTTCGAAGATGCGGTTGACCAGCCTTTGATATGTCACCCCGATGTTCTATAACCTGAATGGCATCCGAGTGTAGCAGTGCTTGCCGAAGTCGGTGATGAAGGCGATCTTCTCAATATCCTCTAGGTCCATCCTAATTTGGTGGTAGCCAGAGTAGGCATCTAGGAAGCTGAGCAGTTCGTTGCCAGAGGTTGAGTCGATGAGCTGGTCGATGCTTGGCAGTAGGTAGCAGCCTTCAGAGTGGCCTTGTTTAGGTCGGTGAAGTGCACGCACATTCGCCTCTTTCTCGAAGCTTTGGGTGCCGGAATGACATTGGTGAGCCATGTCGGGTAAAGGACTGGACAGAAGAGGCCAGTTTCTTTCCCCTTGGTGATCTGCTCTTTGATAATCGTATGTTTCTCTGGGGCATGTTTTCTCCTACACTGCTAGATAGGCTTCACCGTCGGTTCAAGGTTGAGCTTATGCATCACGATCTCCCCAGGAATTCTAGGAAGTTGTTCATCAGACCACGTGAAGACTTGAGTATACTCAGCAAGGAAATTTTTGTATTGTTCCTGAACATCAGGTGGGAGGTTGGCTCCGATCTTGACTCCTAGGGCTGGGTGATCCTTGAGGAAGACCATTGACAACTCACCGCTAGGCTCTGATGTTGTCGGTCCTTTCTCAGTTTCCTTAATCCCTTTACATTTTCCTTCCAGCCTTATGGCTTCAACCGAGATTATGTAGCACCTTCTGGCCATTGCCTAGTTACCTCAGACCACCCCTATTCCATTTTTGGTGGGAAACTTTATTTTTTGGTGATAGGTAGAGGGCACCACCTTCGTTCGGCTGAGGAGGCCTCGACCAAAGATGGCGTTATAAGCCGTCATCCCTTTAATCATGATGAAGTCCACCATAACCGTAACAGTTTTGGGTGGGGTGCTGATGGTGACCGATAGGCCCAGGGCTCTCTCGGGATAAGTTGCCTGGCCGTTGAACCCACAGAGGGGGGTTCGAATCGAGCAGAGTCTAGATGGATTCTCACCCATCTTGAGGAAACACTCGTAAGAAAGTACATTAGGGGCAATGCCATTGTCAACTAAGATCCTATGTACGTTACAATGGTTTATTATAGCCGATACAACTAGGGTGTCGTCGTGCGGGGTCATTAACCCTTCCAGGTCTTGGTCGAAAAACACCAAGGCCTGCTGCTTGCTCGCCTGCGGGGCTTTGGGGGGCTCGGAGGCCCGACTCGCCCACTCGGCATGACGCTTCCTTCCTCGGCTACTATCTCCACCTGATGCCCCTCTAACAGTAATGACGTTGAAGTGGACTCCGCGGGGGATATTGTCGATTTCTTCGGGTGCCATGGCATCCTTCTTGTGCTCAGACACGTACCGGGATAAGTGCCCCTGGAAGATAAGGCGCTCAATCTCATCCTGGAGCTGATGTCAATCGCCGGTGTGGTGTCCGTGGTGACTGTGGAATAGACAATGCTTGCGACAATTGCGGTGTTTCACCTTCATAGGCTCAGGTTGGCGGAGAAGGCCCGAGCCCTTAATGTCTTCGTAAACTTCGTAGACGGGGGCAGTCAGGGGAGTGTACCACTCGTACCTCCGAGAGAGCTCTTTCTAGTCCCTACCCTAGTTTCGCCTCTTTCCTTGTCGGGAGCCTTGCTCGGACTGTCACTTCTTGTCCCCCCCTGACCCGAGCCCGTCGTGCTACGACAGGCGCTGAGCACCTCCTCACATTCGGCATGCCACAGAGCTTGGGTCACTAACTCGGCAAGGGAGGTAGGGGGATGAAGGACCAACTCACACCGGAGGATCTCGTCACAGGTGCCCCGGGTGAGTGCAGTGATGGCCGAGGCAACATCCAGGCGGGGGATACGCAGGGCCTCCAATTTAAACCAGTTAATGTAGGCCCGATACTTTTCAAAGGGATTTCACTAAATCATTGTTATTAAGTCAGTCCTCATTTCTCCTTCAATGGGGAATGGGCTTGTTAGAGTTTGAAAGCTCACCAAATGGCCCTATTAAAGCAAGGAGTTATTTTGGACGAAGTGGAAGTAGTTTAGAAGTCTTTCTGGACGGTTGCCAAATGCACTGTAGGTAGAAAGCTAATGATATGGTTGGTGTGTATCTAGGCCAGTGCACCTAGCGTCATTCAGGCTTGGTTTGGCATGTCTCTTCGGTCATTTTTGACTGCCTCATCCTAACCTTTGATCCATTGAGATGGGGTGAGATCCTTTCACCTGGGTGGATCATGGAGGGGCTATCCTCATGCTTTAAAATGCAGTAATCTAAATTGTTTTTTAAGAATAATAGAGTTTAAAATTTATTTTATTACAGTATCAATATTAAGAATTTATTTGTACTTTTGACTTGTTAGAGGACCATGCCATTGTCTCCTCACAGGGCATTTGTGCTGATGCGGCCTAACTTAAAATATGTACTTTTAAAGTAGTTTTTTGAAAAATATACCTTCACTTACTGTTAGTTCTAATGTAATAAGTTTGGGAGAAGGCTACCGAGGGTGTGTGCTTTCTTTCAACACACCTTGTTTAGAAGGTGTGTTTTAGGTGTATTGTAATTACCTGCCTTCCCGTAGAAGGCTTCCCAGCTGTTTGGCGGCTGCCTTTCTAGTTGCAGCATGATTTGTTTAGGTGTGTTCTTAGGTCACGTTTTTTGGGGAAGGCATGCTGCTACAACATGCCTTCCCCAAAAGGTATGTTCTTAGAATTCACCTCTGAAAGATGTTGTGCTGCAAGCACACACATTCCTCTAGAAGGAAAGATATGTTCTTAGAATACACTTTAAATAAGTCATGGGAAGGCATGTTGTAACTACATGCTTTGTTTAGAAGGTGGCCGCCTAACAGATATGTTTGATAGCCGTCTTCCTTAGAAGATGTGTAATAGTAGCATGCCTTCTCAGGTAAAAGTGTGCTCTCAGAACAGACCTAAGTAAGTCGTGCTGTTTGGAAGGTGCATTCTTAAAGCATACTTTTTTATTTAAGGGATTCAGCTCACGCTCTCTCTCTAGCCATTTTTAGAGAGAGACTTTGGGGAGAACTTTCTGTGGGGATGGCCTCTTGTCGTGTTCTTGTACTGGAGGTCGTCCCTGGAGCCCTTCATTTCCCGGCGAGAGGGTGTCATTCTTCTCCGGTAGGGGTGGTTGTCGTCCCTAGTGGAGTAACTGACAAGGGAGGAGTTGCAGGGCCTTCTGGAGGTAAGGTTTCCTTTTGGTGCGGTAGGGCTGGCCACATCTAGATGTTTTGCCGACTAGAAGGGCCGATGGCCGGTTGTTCTTTTGCGGACATCGTTCGGGCTGGTGTGATGCCTCGGTAGGGGAAGGAGGAAGGTAGAGGGCACTGAAAGGTAGGGGAGGTCCCATCTGAGATTCTCCTAGCCCAGATGGAATGGATGCGGAAATGCATTTGGGTCAGCTTGGTTGTCGGAGTGGCAGACGCGGTGAAAGTTCGATCCTTGTTGGAAGTGAGAGCAGCAGGAGGGGGCAAATAGGAGGTTTGGCAGATGGTGAGGTCTGGCTTCTTGGCAGTTGGCCAGCATGAATCGAAAGTGTTGGAGGCGGTAGATGTGTGTTTCGTTGCGTCTGATGGGATACTGTTGCATCTCCAACGATGGATCTTGGGGCGGGTTGCTTTCCCTAGCCCTAGGGATCCCTCTATCCGCATCCGGGTTGAGGGATTACCCTTCATCCTGTGTGATGAGGTTGGCCCCTCTTTCCTCGTCAGTGCATTCGGGTGGTAGTCGGAAGCCTGCAGCTTGTGCCGGTGGTGTCCCGAACGATGGTGGACGCCTACTTTGTCCTCTGCGGCAACTCAGTGATTATGTAGGTCGTCACCTTTGTCGTCGGCGGGGTGTCATTTGCTATTCGGATCTCGGTTTTGGAGATTAGTGAGGTGGCGATGGGCGCCCTAGGGTTTCAGAGGGTGGTGCCAGAGGTTGAAGGATAAGTTTTGGTGGGGATTCGAAATTTGAATCTGCTACCCGAGTCGCTGTGTGCCGGATCCGGTTTGGGAGGGGTTGAAGGACCTGTCGTAGGCCTATCGGCTTCTTCTATGTTGTCCCACAACTTACCCATTTCACACGGGTTGCCTTCAGGTCTAGGGGGACTTGAACAAGGCATTCTTCCCTACCCGTGCAGCTTGTCAGCTTCCCCCACCAGCCCTGTAGTAGCGGCCCACAGGAGGTTCTGGCTATTGGGGAGTTGTCACCAGTTCCACAAGACCGTTGGCTAGCGGACCCGCCTATTTGTTCTCGGCGACTCTGTCCCTAATGGCAAAGAGGTTTCTTGACGCGTAAGGCTCAATCTCGAGCTCAATTGGAGGCCTGTAGCCCTCGAGCCAGTCTTGCCAGCTTCGGAGTGGGGGGGGGGGGGTGAACAGGGTAGTTTGCCGAGTCGTTTGGGCGTCGTCTTCACAAGCTCGGATGGAGATTGAAATGATCAAAGTTTTCAAAACCGGTATCGGTATTGGTACCGGTCAGGGCGCCCGGTTGAATCCGGCGCCCGCGACTTGTTCCCCGGGTGGTTCACCACCTCCCTCCTCGCTACTCGGACCGTGTCTGACCCTCTCGTGAGCCACAGCTCACCGATCCATCACTATGAGCCCCGAGTGGAGTCCGCAACGCGCGCGAGTGTTAGCTTTGTCGCTAGACGACCTGTGCTTGTTGACTGCTGGCTTAGGGTCCCGTGTCTCGGCCGGGTTCGTCCCGTGTCAGGCGCGCTCCAAAAGCTCCGAATCCAGCACACATGAGGCAACCCTCGCTAAACCGGCGCGCCCATATGCGCGCCGAGTGAGGCCACACCGGTTAAGGCTATAAGAAGGGGGCTTTCAACCAAGATAAAGGAGAGAGAAGCCAATCGTCTGAGAATAAAAGGAAAGAGGATTGGGGAGAAAGAAAGGGGGTTTTCTGAGAGGAAAACTCGAGAGCCACCGTCCTTCTCGTCCGTCCACCTGAAGAAGTCTGGAGCTGGGGAAGAAGTGGACCGTCCAATACTCTATTTCTGCGGTGAAGGTTAGGTGGGTTCCGATGACTTCTCCCGGCCATTCCCCATTGTCTTCCCTTTAGTGTAATATGATCGGAGGGGTGATGATATGAGCCCAACTCCCTCTCACTGTCTTTTCACCTCTTCCTCTTCTGTAACTGGGTTCTATTCCCATCTGTGTAACTAGTGGACAGCCTCTGAGCGACAACGCCGTGCCATGCCGAATGCGTGTGGTATTGAGTGTTTCCTCCGCTAATGTAACGAATGATATCGAATGTGGGAATGCTTCTATATGTGTTTCCTCGCCCCTCTCTAAATCCATCCTTTCAACTGTCTCCTATATGTGATTGTTGGGTTTTGCTTCATGATGTCAAACATGCCCTAGAATGGGCATGGGCTACAGTAATGGTATTCCCCTTGGAGTTCTCTCCCAATATGATGGCCATGGCGGATATGCTACATGCCCGTTGTGGGTTTTCTTATTGGAGACAAATTCATATGTGTATCTCTATCTTCCCCTTTTTGGGATTGGCCTCCTTAACACCTCTCAGCGCTTATTTACGAGCTAGAGGGAGTAGGACAATCCCTACAACCTGTATGCAAGGCTGCTGGGGATGGCCACTCACCGCCTGCCAATCGTTTGAGTGTTTGCTCCCTCTGTCTCGATCTCCCTAATTCGCATGCTAACCTACTAACTCCGTGAGTGCTAACTTGCTAACTCTGTGAGTGGTAACCTACTAATTCCCCGTGAATGTTAACCTGCTAACTCCCTGAATGTTGCTCTACTGTACCCCTCTTACTCCCTACATGAATTACATTACCGTGCTTTATTATTTCGAGAATGGTAGCTTTGATGTCTCAGGGGGGAAAAACAATCCATACTAAAATACCTAAATCACCTTGGGGTCAAAGGGTTCGGTTCATTTATGACACGCATCCTTATGGGCCGCCAGAGAGTGAATACTAATGGGGCACTTAGCCCAACATTAAATCCATTGTCCTTAAGAGAACTAGTGGTGTGTGCCCTTCGTAGGCTAGCCCTCAGGGTTTCCTCCCTCTTTGGTCGTCCCTTCAAATCATGTTTTGGCGCACGAAATACTGGTGCCCCTTGTAGGTTAGCCCTCAGGGTTTTTCATCTGTTTGGGTCTGCCGGCTCCCGTCGTGCCACCCGGTATTAAGGAGTTTACCCCAATTCTGTGGGTAAGTCTCCGCTTCTCTCCCGTGACCCTTTGGGTATGGGGGGATTTTGTCCAAACTTCATTAAACCTGATCAACTAATTATCTTCACAATTCAGGCCCAATGAGATGTGCTTTCAAAGTGATAAGTTTTCGTGCTCGAGTATGAACCTCGCAAGAGCCTTGGCTCCATTTCTAGGGCATTCAGGACTCGAATTTACTCATTAATTTAACTCAATTAACATCAAAATACCAACAAGCATCTTTATAACCAAAATAGATTGAAAATGGCAAGAAAATAACTTAATCTGGAGCGGCCCAAATACGGTGCGCCCTAATCCATCACGGTACCCTACCGCGGCATTTTAAGTTCACACTTAAAACCATGATTTTTTAAAGCTCTCTAAACCAGTGTGCCCTATTCCGGCGTGCACCAAGCCACCCGCGCCGTTGGAATCCATCTGCCCATACTGCGTCATTTAAGCGCTTTACCTACGGTACCCCGTGCTGTTTTAAGCTTTACCTACGCTCGATCGCGCCGGATTTGAATAAACTATCCCCCTCCACGCTGTTTTAAGCGATCACTCCCAGGTGATTATTAAACCACCTCAATGGCGAATATTGTCCCGATTTGATAACCCGTGGACACATGGAAATCCCTCGTAGGCTAGCCCTCGGGGCCCTTGTCTATTTGGGTGTTTGTTAGGTTTACGATTAAAGACCTGTGGAACATCGGTATCCCTCGTAGGCTTGTCCTCGGGGTCTCTATCTATTTGGGTCCGTCGGTCGTCGCGTTTGGCCTCTCGGTATTTAGGAGTCCGTCATTAAGGGCGGACCTCCACTTTCCCCCCACAACCCTCCGGGTCTAGGGGAGATGCTGTCAGATTTTTACCAAGATATTTTGACTATGTACAAGCTTGCTGAAAATATGTATAGCAGGCAGCAGATCATGGCCAAGAATATTTATCACGATTATAATGATGTTATTAGGTATCTAACCAGCAATGGCCTGCTACATGAAGAGAAGGGCTACCTGCAATTCTTCCATCAGACATTTTACGATTACACCTTTTCAAAGCATTTCGTAGAGCAAGGCCACTCATTAGCTGCATACATAAAAGAAAATGGACAAAGTCTTTACTGCCGCTCAATCATAAAAATGGTACTTGATTACTATAGGGATTATAATGAAAGGAAATACAACAAGGTACTTGGGAATTTGTTCAAAAGGAAATACCGTTACCATATCCAAAGCCTTGCGGTTAGCAATCTTGCGCAGATGGAATTGCCTACGAAGTTTGAAAAACAATGTTTCAGCACCATAATCATCAGGAACCGGTATCATATCGAAAATTTTATTAACTCTGTATCGTCGAAAGGCTGGATGGAATTTTTGCTGCAACAGGATATACCCTTACGCCTGCTATGCCCTACGAAAGAAATTCTTCTCAAAAAAATTATTAATAAGCTTCTATATCCGCAACCGCCAAAACCCGATAGCAACACTCCCTTCTGGATACTGCGGCTATTTACTGCCAACAGTGCACATTCGATGGATGAAATCGTAACATATATAACGCCACGCTTCCGGCCTGGCGATCATAACGATCTTATCAGTCGTTTTCTCACCATGAATCAGTATTGGAGTAATGAAAAGCTGCTGTCTGTGTTCGAAAACCATATCGTATATGACACTGCGGCCAATAAACACGGAAACTTCTATTATTTCCATGCCCTAGAAAAGATAAGTGAGCACCATTATCACTATGTACTGGAGCAAGTTAAACCTAAACTGAATACCATGTGCAGGGCGGAAATAGAGATGCCGTATGAGCTGAAGAAACTTCTGGAGAAAATGATCTCTGAAAAGCCTGACGAAACCATCCAATACCTGATGGATATATTTCTTCCAATGGCAGAAACCCGTGATATCCATGCTGATAAATACTATACAAAGCTCTATAAGAGTCATTTTTTCAGTGACCATTCTTCAAGACTTCTGGAGAAAAGTGCTGTTCAGTCACTTCGCAAACTTATTGCAGAGGCGCTAAAAGGACAGCTGAAGAATCAGCCAATGATAAAGGAATACTTTTCACGCCTTAAAGAAAGCAACTCTAAGGCAATCGTATACTTGATTGCGGATACGTTCTCAGTAGAACCTAAGTTCTATGTGGAAGAAATTTACGAGCTGTTGACTATTGTTCATTCAAAAAAATGTTTTGCTGATATGGACGATAAACTGCAATACACATTGCGCAAGCTTATTGCCAAAGCTTTCAAATACTTTAGCAAACCTCAAAAAACGGCTATAGGTGAAATAATTTTATCTGTTACTCATCCTTATGAAAAGAATATCTATCTCGATACGGATGGAAAACCGTACCACAACTTAAGGAGATATGGTAAGAAAAAGTACCTTTTTTTGGATGCCCTGCCTGCAAAACAGAGGGATAATAACCCGAATCTCAGGAAAGTGCATCAGGAACTGTTCCGAAAGTTTGGAACGGTTACCGAAAAGCACATGGATGTTTCAGGTGTGCGCTGGGGATCATCTGCCCCACCCCTTTCCCAAGCTTCATATGAGGCGTTGAATGATGAAGCATGGATCAGCACCATGCTGAAGTACAATGATGATTATCAGGAACCGTTCGTTGGTGGAGGCAGGCGTGAGCACAGAAATGCGTTCATAGATCAGGTAACTAAAGATCCAGACCGCTTTTCAAATTTAATTGATAGGCTATTTACTACAGAAGGCATCTCCCATGATTATTGCTATGGTGGTGTTGAAGGATTAGTTAAAGCGAAATATAACCCGTCCGTAGTACTGCCGCTATATCACAAGCTCATCGGCCTGCCTTTGGATGATGGGAATACAATTGGCGCAATACACCAGGCAGACTATTTTATATACAATAAATCTGCTGACGATAAAATCATTGACTTCCTATCAAAGTCAGCGATCTATCATACAGACCCGGAAAGAATCCTTAACCCTGAACATCTTTTTAGCGACAGTATCAATTCAGTCAGAGGCGCAGCCGTCTATGGCTTGACGAGGTGTTATTACAATCCTTCTTTTGAAGACAAAATTTTCAGCACGCTCGAAAAGGCAGCGGAAGATCCGCTCTCCATTGTCAGGATTGGCATCCTCTCCAACGTAGCGTACCTTAATAACCTTGACATCAATCGGTCATTTCAGCTTTTTTTGAAATTAACAGCTACCGACGATCTGGATATTATTGACCATGCTTTCTGGTCGGCAGGTTACTTTAGGGAAAGCTTTTTTGACCAGATGCAACCATTGATCCAAAAGGTTGTTGACAATGAAAAGCTCCATAAGCATGGAACAATCTTCCTTGTACACAACTACATGCTAGGCTATGATAAGGAGGGTGAGGATTACTACAGACTGATGCGGCAGAGTAAGGAGGCCAAACTAAAAGCAATTCATGTCGCTGAAGAAAATTTATTTTCTAAAAAATGACGCCAATCATGATCATCCAATCCTAAAATTATCTGGGCTCATTCTTATTTCTCCTTCCTCAAAGGAGCTCGATGAAGAGGAAGAAGAGCCTCTACTAGAAGAAGCACCGAAAGTCCCTGTACTCTATGAGGTGCTGGAGCTTCCCCCCCTCGAAGAATCAGAGGATGAAGAAGTCCCATTGCTGGTAGAGGATTCACTCCCTTCTTCGACAATAGGGAGAGTGGGCCGGGCCTTAGGATCCTCTGTAACAAATAAAGCTATATTAGCCAATATACACAGGCTCTCAAATACAGGAGAGAGAAGGAAAGCCGAGATAAGACCAGAAGGCGGCTACCTAGACCCTGGGCAGTAGGGGTCCTTCCTACATCAAGTGTAGGAGAAGCGGCAGTCACTGGCATGTAGTCGTCGGTGGTAGGGTCCAATCCCTCGATGTCCAAACTAACATCAAGGGTTGACTCATCGAACTTCAATCCTGCCTCTGTGAAGACATTCCTAGGGCGAGGAGAAAAGCTCATGGTAGCCCAAGTCTCAGGAGGAGCTGCACCCAAAAAGAGACAAAGGAGTCGGGTTATGACATTGTAAAAACATGTTATAATGTTGATTTTGAATAAAACTTCCTGTACTTACTAGAGACATCTGTCGAAGTAGGAGATTCTTCCTTGGAATGTAGGTGGGCAGCAGGCCGCGTGTCATTCTCTTGGCCTTCAACCCGGGGCCTCTTCCTGGGAGCATGGACCTTTGTGGGAACAGCACCTAAAGAAGTCTCTCGTGGGAAATACCGTCCTCCTGACCGCTGGTGTGGTCTGCAAATAATAAGAGATTGTATATGATAAGTATCTCAAATTGCAGAACAGGAAATAGGGCAGAGCTAATTAATTCAACTTATACCTGACGCCCCTATGATTCTCTCGGGCTTCAAGATGATTTGCTCGGGCTTCAGTCGGAGAACCCGAGCCACCCTATTGACAATGTCCAAGATAGCATTGGGGGTGGCAGCCACCTCCAGATCTGAAATATACTCTACTGGACCAACACAACCTACTGCATTGATTATATGGGTTCTCCACTCTGTAAAAGTGCTGCCTGCGAATGCTCTCTCAGGGACTGGCTCTGACAACTGGGACTTGGTCTTCAAACCGTAGAAGGTCTTCAAATCTTCCCACTAGGAATAAGACACTGAAGATCCAGGGGTCGCCCTTCGACGGAAGACCCAGAAGTAGAAGCTGCTACTGGTGCACTCCTCAAGGGCTTCAAAGCCCCATCATACTGGCTCCTGTCAATAGGAATGGGGAGCCCCTCCTCCCTCCAACGGGCCTCTATCTCACGGATGGCTCGGGCAGCCTCAGAAAAGTGAGACCTGATGAATTCGGGGGTCAAGAAACAGGGTAGGCAGGTCCTCCCTCCTCAGACGTCTCTCCTCAGCAGCTCGGATGGTGTTGGCACGCTATCTGAACACATTACTGACCTTGAACCACCAACGCGCATAATGTATGTCAAAGTGACCCTTGCGCGTTTGTTCGGGAATGGGATAGTCCTCCTTCACATCACGAAAGAGGAAAGCCTGCCAGGCAGTTGCCACCAGATGGATGTCTCTCTACCTGTACTGTCGAAGGGCCAGAGGGAAGTCCGCATTTGGGGGAATGGCCTGATCATACCCGAAATTCCTTGCAAATCGGTGTGGATAATACGGCTCAAGAACTACTGTGCTGAAACGATGGTAAACTAGAACCCCAGGCCATATACAAACCACCCACTCGGCTAGTGCATGTAGAGAGGGCAAAGCCCAGGAAGGCAACCTGCTTGTAACTGTCTCGCCCTGTTGCTTTAGGTAAGGGCGGTATAGGTGGGAGTTGTGTTCGAAGTCTAAACTCTCACCCCTCCCAGTATGGAGAAAGGACAAGGTGCGGCGGGCACTGGCTAGCTGTAAAACTGCATCCTGGTCCGGGTGACCAGCAAAGGCGAAGATGAGCGGAGTAGCTAGGTTATCAACTTGTGTCCTCTGTGAAAGCTCTGGTAACAGTAGACCAGCCTATGCACTCAAATAATGAGTGGGCATCATAATACTCTGTCCCTGGGCGACAAGTGTGAAGTCAAAGCTCCGAAAGAGTGGTAGATGTTCACCAATGCGGCTGGAGCAATAGCAACCCTACGCCCACACGCCATCAGGCAAGCCGGGTAGATCACCTCTGCCCGTAGAATTTCCTCCTCTCCATGAGGGATCATAAAGTTGGCCAGTCAGTAGGCCAAGTAAGCTGCCAAGTATGTCAGCGGTGGTAACTCCCTCGAGTTCCACCCCTGTGTTGGGGCACATCCTCCTTGCACTGCTCCTAGGTCATGCCAGAAGCAGCGAATTCTTCATAAAAGCAGTAGGGCCACTATAAAAATGCGTCACCAAGGCGTTCAATGTCACTCTCGGTGTGCGGGCAGCCTTATCTTTTCCTATGAGGGCTAGGTCTCTCCAGGTCTTCATCAAGTATCTGAAGCAGTAAGGAAGGTGTTGGACCACGGAATTTTGTCGTAGATACAATAGATATTTATGTTCTTATTGAAAAGAAATATTTCCTTTATGTGTAGAGGTTTATTCCGTGGGTGCACGATTGAGAAATCGGCAAAGAGCTAGGGTGGTCAACTCTCAACCTCGTGCCCGGGTCGGGTCACGGGATGGCTCGGGTTGTTTATGTTTGTAGGACTGAAATACACCTCAGTCACAGCCACCTCTTAATGAGGGGTATTTTAATCTGCCTTGTAATATTTGTGCACCCAAGGATGGTATTTACATGAGATTGAGGGGGTCGGCCTGTTATGATGGCCAATCCTTTGTTTGGGGTTTTTCCCTTGTGCAGGCCTTCCCCTCTTCCTTTCCTGTTTTCCGTATACCTGGGATCCTCCCATATAGGAACCACCTGTGCTTTGTGGAAAAATAATTGAGAATAAAAGGAAATGATCTCTGAGGCAACATCTTCCTCAAAATACAATAAAATGACATCTGTCTTTAAAATTAAGAACATTTTTCTAATGCTTCAACCATTAGCAACTCTATGGAAAAAAGAGGTGTTGAGATCTACTTCCTACATCAAAGTAATTCTTGTTCTTCGTTTCCATCTTACTTCCTCCTCCTGAAGCCAAGCAGCCAACCGCTCTTTACAGATCACCCGCTGCTGTTGCTCTTGCTCCGATGGAGACCCGCTGCTGTTGCTCTTGCTCCGATGGAGTTCTTTGCTCCTAAAAAGTGTTCAGATTATGCATAATCTCTGTAAGTTCCTTCTTCCTTTTCTGACATTCTTTTGTTCACTCAGCAGCCCAATTCTTGATCACTATGATTTTCTTCAATTTCAGGGCCATGTTCCGAGCTGTTAAAACATGAAGATCTACTGTTGGCTAATTCACCTAACTAAGGTCATTGAACTGCTCGTTGCCCAGCCAAGCCTTTGCAACTCTGAATTGCCTACCTCTCTTACTAAAATCACAACAGTCCAACATAATAGGGCTATGGTCTGAGACTGTTCTTGGCAAAGCCATCACTCTAGAGGGAGAGGATTTCCCGGCTGTCATCGCAAAGGAATCTGTTAAGCTTAGACATGGATGGCACTGCTCTACCATTAGACCAGGTGAAATTGTAGTTGTGGAGAGGCAGTGCTATGAGAGCAAGATCTTCAATCCAAGCATTAACTCCATTCATACTTGTAATTTGTGTACCTTTATTTCTGTCAGATGGAGTCTAGACTTCCTTAAAATCTCCTGCTAGACACCACGGCCTATTAAAATTAGATGGGCATTAGTTTAATTCTTCCCACAGAGTCCTTCTGGGCATCTAAGCAGTTGGAGCACAGACCACCGAAAACATCCAACTAACTTTGGCTGTAGTTGAAGAAAATACCACAATAACTGAAAACTCACCAATACCAGAAGCTTACCCTCCCACAGCAAAGGATTCCAACTGACCAGGATGCCTGCTGATTGACCTGCAGCTCTTTGGAAAACAAAATTGACATCTATGAAACCGGTGCAATTACAAGCCAGAACCAAAGTACGCTATGCTACTTTTGTCTCTCACAAGCATACAGTTAGTACTTTTTGCATCAAACATCTTTGACTGCACTCTGTTTGTGACTATCATTCAGGTCCCACACATTCCAAGAGAGTAATATCATGGATCCTATCTGCATGCCCTAGAGCCTCTGGGTCCAGGTTTTGTTCTGTCTAGTGTCTACAAATTTCTAACTATACTTCATAAGACTGTCAAGCTCCCAGCACCGTTTCTCTTTTTTTTTCCGCACCTCCTGCTGGCTCTACTAGCTCAGCCGACAGCTTCATAAATTGACCTGCCTGTTGAGCTTGGAGGCCCAAAGCTGAAACTTTAGCAAGAATTTTTATTGCTCCACTGAGAGCGCAAATCCTTGGCTGAAGAAACTGAAATCCCTTCCCCTGATACACCGCTGCTTAACTGGTCTTGTCGTTGTGCCTGATCCATAGACTCATCTTCTTTAGGCAAATTCCCATTGTGGAGAGATCTTGCCCTGATTGGAGCCTTGCAGAAGGGGAAAAAGGAATTGGGGACATCAGAGGAGGGGAGGCATGAGAGCAAGCATACTTATAGACACAGCAAATAGAGGCAGGTGTCCCTTTGAGGATGTCTGGCTGGGAATCTCCCATGGATGCCCTTTCCTCAGAATCCACAACTCGTCACCCTAGCTGTCAATGCAGGTAAACCTGGAGTTTAGAGTTTCGGCAATCCTTCCTCAAGCCTTGGCTTGGTGGATACCTATCATCACTTGAGAGGCGAAATGTGTAAGCAAAGCCCGACACTAGATCCGTGGCATTTGTTGGGTAGAACCTCCCTCAGCTAAGAGGTCTCCTTTAAATCAGTGGTATTTGTGTCTCTCACGTCTAGTTCTGCTTCAGGCCCTGACATTGAACCTCTGACGTCCACTTGATCAACCCTGGTTCAAATCTTGACTGATGACTTGGGCATCTGTAACAGCTCCGGCTTGACCCTGAGAGACTGAGTTGACTCGCTCACCTCGGTCATCTTCCTCCCACTGGAACTCTGATTATCCATCGCTGCCTATACTGTTAATAAGCTTCAATAACCTCCTTATACGTCTGTTGCACCCGAAAATTGTTTCAAAACAATTAAATGAAGTGTTGCTATGCAACGTCCGACGAGAAGCACGACGCATCTCCAAATTGAGTCCTGTTTGTTTCTATCTCTTGTCCTTTATATTATCTCAAATTGAATACATAGAACTCAAATTTTAGTGGACTATTTTCTCAGGAAACGAGGAGAAAGGTTTTGGGTTTGTGTAATTTCTGTACAAGCCAAACTCTATTTTTCTACTCGATGGGCTCTCCTTCTTGGGTCAATATCTTCCAGATCTTTCCACCAAATCGAGTCCTACTTATTCCTAACTATTATCTCAAGATTCATTCATCAAACGCATTTTATCTTGGACTCTATCTCTTAAAATCGTAGGGGAAAGTTTTAGATTTTCATAGTTTCTATATAAATAGAGCCATGTTTCCTACACGACGGGGGCGACTTTCCGAGGCGACGACGAAGCCACGCTACATTATCTTCATCCTTATTCGACCCTAGCCTGAAGAGGGAAGTATTGGCTTCATTTTGATTCTATTTGGCCTTTATTTCATCATCGTTTACCCTCTTTTCTTCGCCCCTACTTTTGGCAAATCATCATAGATTTCTAATTTTCTGCTACAACTTTACGACGGGGGCTCTATCTGGACGTGGGGCGAAGCCATGCTACATCTCCAACTCACAACTTCGACCACATCTTGAAGAGGAAAGTATTAGCTTTCAATTCCACGCTCAAGAGCTCAATTTCTTTGTCTATAGTTTTAGTTATCCTTCCTCTAATTTCACAAATCATCACAACTGCAATTTCCTGCACTCTGTCTTGATTTTTCTTCATATTGCATAGCATATTCCCATAGTTCTATTGTGTGTTTTTCTTCTCTACTTGTTTCTATTCTCATCACAATATGCACACCTATTATTTGCACCCTTCCACAGGAGTTAAAAACCTCCCCCCAGTGCATTCTCCCTCAATTTCTACCCATATTTTATCACTGTGAGATTGATACTAAACTTCATGGATCTAATGGGTTTTATCTTCGTAGTTTATCTTTGTTTTGTAGGAGAGCATGAATTGAACGTGAGGCCCTCTTCATCTAGTTGGCTGGAAGGAGAGGAGTTCGATCCCACGTTGTTTCCCACACCCCATTCTTCAAGCACGATCAAGTCTTCATCCTTTTCCAAGGTACACAACGCCGTTGCATCCTTTCTTCATCTTTTTAAAGGCATTGTTAACCCTTGGTGGCAATCACGGTCAGTATCCTCATCTTTCTCATCGCCCCTTTGTTCATCATCTTCCATGCCTTTCATGCTATTATGTTATTAGCATAGTTAGTTTGGGGGCGGGGTAAAGGAGGGAGATAAAAACATCAACAGTGGCGAGGACACCCAACATGGATGAAATGTCCTGAGAGGGGGATGCTTCCCCAGCAGCGGTTTGCACCTTATGTGAGGGCTCGTAGGATGGACCAGCGTCCATAGCATGGACATGTGGCTCCCGGTGGCCATGGTCCGGGTTGTACTCTCCATAAGAATCGTGACTTGGGTCATACATCTAAGGCTCATTGCCAAAGGCCTTGGCGTCGAAATCATCATAATTGTACCCGACCATCTTCAAGACTTTATCGGAACGCAAGACTTTACCAAAACGTAATAACATGCACTATCAAACAAATAGTAGAGATTAACACACAACTGGATGCTTTAGGTCCCCTTTTTTATTTTTCTTAAAAGAAGGTGATTTTTAACATATTTGAAGTTCACACAAAAAGGGGTAGGACCCAGTTACAATTTCAATTTTCTTTGTGCCAACTAAGGTCACTTGTCTCACCACAAATGGGTAACTAATCTCGGAGAACTTCAATGGTACAACCAGTCCAATGAACAAAGAGGAAATCCTTTATTGTTGGGGACTTACAAAGGTCCCGATGGGGGAAATCCTAGTCCGTTGAGAGAAATTCCTGAATGAAGAGTCCTTCCTTCACCAAGAGAGGGTGATTTCCTAGAAAAATGAAAAGAAAGAGGGGAGATGCTCTAATGCAATGCAGTGATGTATAACATAGATATACAAAACACAAATAGAACAGGAAGAACAAAAATTATGCAGAATAGAATAGAACTGAATAATTTTCACAAAATGAAGAAAATGCGTCCACCATGGGAGATGCCTTTAAAAGAACATGTCCACTTATCAGGATGCATCTAAGAGCATTTGCTGTTGAATACACGTCTACCCAAGTGGATGCATATTTAAATAAGCATCTAGGATTACAGACGCATTCTCAGACTGAAGCCCGCTTTTCCAGAACTGACTAAATGACGAAATAAAGAAGGACTTCCCCAACTCAAACACATATGGTAATCAACTGAATAAATGAACTGCTTAGAACTCAATCTTCTTTCCGCAACACGTAAATCTCTCGGTGAATCACAAGGGACTATGAGGGAGTGCATGCGGTGCATGAGAGATGAAAATAAAATTGTAAAAGTACTACTGGGAGCACAACTGTAGTGCACACAGGCGCAATAAGAAGGGGCACACGCGGGTGCCAAATGGAGGGGCACACGTGGGTGTCGAAAACACCCGAGTAACCAAAAGAAAACAAAAGAGGTCCCACCGTGATCACCAAGAGATGTGAATGATGTCACGGGAAAGGGATGGGAAAATCACGCCCACTTCTATCAAGGCTCTTCGCACCGATAATGCAAAAGAATATTTGTCTTCCCCGTTTAACGAGTTCTGTGCTACTCATGGCATTCTCCACCAATCTTCTTGTGCCTACACTTCTCAACAGAATGGTGTGGCTGAATGGAAAAATCGTCATCTTCTTGATGTGGTCAGGATGCTCATGTTTCACATGACTGTCCCAAAACAGTTTTGGGGTGATGCTATCCTTACTGCATGTTATCTCATTAATCGTGCCCCCTCATCAGTTCTCTCTGGGGTTAGTCCGTTTTCATGTCTGTATCCCTCCACTGAATCCTTTCCTCTACCTCCTCGGGTTTTTGGGTGTCTTTGCTTTGTGCACGCTCTGGGACCCGGTCACGATAAATTGTCCCCTCGTGCGACTCGTTGCATCTTTCTTGGCTATTCACGCACTCAAAAAGGCTATCGTTGTTTTGACCCGATGTCACGACGCTATTTCGTTACTACTGACGTCACCTTTTTTGAAACAAAGTCCTATTTTTTGTCGTCTCCCTTGTCGTCAGCACCTCCTTTGCTGCCTCTCCCCCCTTTGCTTCCTCCCCCAGATGACTTAGGACGGTTGGTGATTCCATGCCTCTTACGACAGATCCTGCTCCAAAACCGTTGCAAGTGTACCGACAACGGACAGTCCCGCAGGCACCCACTCAGCCTCCACCACCGGCGCCCTCGGTCGAAGATCCACCCCCTTCTCCTCCTCCGGATGCGGCGTTGGATCTTCCAATTGCTCTTCGGAAAGGTAAACGTACTGCACCGTCACCTTCTATGTTTGATACTAACTTTGATTGGCCTTCCATTCATAAGGGTGTTCGTCGGCCCAACTCTTACTCTATTGCCCGATTTGTGTCTTACGAGCATCTCAGCCCGTCTTTTCGGGAATTTGCATTCTCTCTTTCCTCGACTAGTATTCCTTCCTCTTATCAGGATGCACTTGCAGAACCTAAGTGGAAAGCCGCTATGGATGAGGAGATGTCTGCCTTATTATCTCGTGGCACTTGGGCCCTTGTTGTTTGTCCTCCTAGTGTGGTTCCTGTGGCGTGCAAATGGGTTTTCACCTTGAAGTATCTTCCAAATGGCACTATTGCTCGGTACAAGGCTCGTCTCGTCGCCAAAGGCTTCACCCAGACATATGGCATTGATTATCTTGAGACCTTCTCTCCAGTGGCTCGTATTACTTCTGTGCGAGTTCTATTCTCACTGGCTGCCAATCTTGGTTGGCGCATGTTCCAGATGGATGTCAAAAATGCCTTTCTCTATGGTGACCTTCAAGAGGAAGTTTACATGGAGCAACCTCCAGGGTATGTTGCTCAGGGGGAGATGAAAGTCTGCAAACTTCGGAAAGTAATTTACGGCCTCAAGCAAAGTCCTCGAGCTTGGTTTGACAAATTTAGTCAGATAGCATCAGAGATTGGTCTTGTTCGTAGTCAGGCTGACCACTCAGTGTTCATTAAGAAATGCTCTACAAGAATTGTGATCCTTGCTGTCTATGTTGATGATATGATTTTGACTGGTAGTGATGAGAAAGACATTAGCGTTGTAAAAGTGCATCTACAGAAACAGGTGGTTACAAAAGATTTTGGACAACCTCGATATTTTCTTGGCATTGAGGTTGCATACAGCAAGGACGGAATATCTCTCTCGAAGGAAATACACGCTGGATTTGCTCCAAGAAACAGGTCTATTAGATTGCAAGTCGGTCGACACACCTATGGTTACTCGACTCGAGTTCTAGGATCAGACTGGGGAGGACTTTCCTGATGCTGGCCGCTATAGGAGACTGGTTGGCAAACTAATTCATTTGACTAATACTAGACCAGATATCACTTTTGCAATTAGTCTGGTTAGCCAATTCATGCAGAATCCAAAACAACGTCACTAGGAGGCTGTTTTGAGGATTTTAAAGTATGTAAGAGGAGCACCTGGGAAGGGCATGTTATACAAGAATCATGGTCGTGTGTGTGACAAAGTTTTCTGATGTAGATTATGCTGGGTCTATTTCTGACAGGAGATCTACGACGAGATATTGCTCTTATGTTGGTGGGAATCTTGTATCTTGGCGGAGTAAAAGCAGAGTGTGGTAACCCGCTCAAGTGTCGAAGCTATGTATCGAGCTATGGCACACACTGCTTGTGAGATATTATGGCTCCAGTCTCTTCTTCGAGATCTTGGTTTTTCTTCTACCGAAACTATGATGATGCACTGTGACAATCAAGCTGCAATTTTTATTGCAAGCAACCATGTCTTCCACGAGCAAACCAAACATATCGAGGTGGACTGTCATTTTGTTTGTGAAGCAGTGATGTCCAAGAAGACAGCAAGCCCTTTTCCTTTCTCAGAGTTTACTAAGTCTCTTGCCTCACCAAGATTTACTACTTTATGTAACAAGTTGGGTCTTCTAGATATATATGCTCCAGCTTGAGGGGGAGTGTTAGAGTATGTTAGTGTTCTCCGGTCCCACAGGACATGTTACCATGTATACTCTCTCTGTAAGGAGCACTGCTCCGAGTAATAAAATTTAATTTTCCCTTCTCCTTATTCAACAATATGCATAGCCCTATCCCTTAAAGAGATAGTCTGTTGTGTCGAGACTTTGTGTCTTTAATTTTTGGACTCATAGGCATGCATACGAACGGGCTCATGACGTCCCGCGGGGAACTATATTGCCACTCTTGCAATGTCTTTGATTTTCATAATTTTCTCATTCATTTTCTTATTGATTTTGACAGCCCTTGTTGGCTAGATTTAGCATGAAAGTACACTTTTGAGGGTCAAGACTACCCTTATTTGAGACTTCTCTTGTATTGGAGAGTGCCTAGGTTGGTCATCTCATCCATTCATCTCTTGGCCCTGCACTTAGTCGAGCAGAGAAAAGAAAAGATCTTTGTGCATACCCAAAGATATGGCCAAAGCAGCAACGGTGTTGCCCTAGAGGAGATCAGTTATAGCTCACCATGAAGTGTGTGAAAAGCCCATGCTCAAAAGGACACCCTTAATAATCGGGGAAAGAACTTAGACTTCAAGCGTGGAGCTATCACCAGGAATGCTACAGAAGTGCACTCATTTTGACCAAACAAATTAAGACTCCTAACTAAGCTAGAACCTAAACCACTCAAATGTGTTAAAGAATTGGCCTACGCAGAAGTAAATAATGGAAATGACAACATGTCCTTGCACAATTAAAAGATACCTTGCAAATTCATGATGTGAAAGCAGCGTCCTGAAGCGTTCTTGATCAGCATGAGCTTTGAATTCCTTGCTTGATAGGATAAAGGTAGAGGATAACAAGGGATTTGACAGATTCCTTGACACGCAAGAGCGGCAGACACCAAACTGGACGAAGAAGGATAAAAAGGAGGAGAAGTGAGGGCTAGAACTCCCTTACTAGGGCACAGAGACCCTGATAACAAGGAACCGAATATAGAATAAACAAAGATCAACTAAGATCAAGGCAGACTAAAGTCTCAAAAATAGCATGAAAAAGGGCGAAGACCCCAAAAGGGTGATAAAGAAAGAATAGAAAAATAATGATTGGATTGTTGTGGAGATAAGGAAGAAGAGGAGTAACCATCCGATGGAGTCAGAGAACAATCAGAGATAAAGCCCGAAAATTTAGGAGTAAGGGAACCAAAAGATGGAGATCGGAGATGGGCATAATGGAAAAGATCCTATGACTCTGGAGAAGAATCAGAAGATGTCCCAAAATCAAGATGAAAGGGAGGCCTAGGCTGAGGCCTAGAATCACGAGAATAGGGAAAATCTGGAGGCTCCGGATGAGAAGGAGAGGAGTGGGGGTTCACGAACCCAAGAGAATCAGAAGAGGAGAAAATCACATAAATAGGATTAGAAGAGGGTAGATACACCACCCAAGGGTGGGAGTTGAGCAGAAGAAATGATGAATGGGATGAAGAAGAAGGAGAAGTGATCCCCTGAGTGCACAACTGACGGCCTTGTACTTGCATCGTCGCCTCTTTTTAGCAGAAAGTTCTCAAACATAGACCCGCCTGGCATGGGCTCGGGCCTTCGGGCCTATTGTCTTGAAATATCTTCTCATATAGCGGGACATCTGGCAGACGGCCTGGCCCAGTTGTGAACATGCAGCCTCATCGGGGCGGTTGCCCCTAGACACCTGGTGCTAACAATAGTTGGATATTCTTGAAGAGGTGACTCCTCAAAAGGATGAGCAATGTGAAACCACAGAGTCTTGTCACTTGGCACAAGGATCATGAGATTTGGCAACTCCACTCGACAGTCAAGCATGAAGCATGGCTCCCTTGATAAAAGAGAAGGATGAGATTGGGGGAGAGTAATGCACGGCATTAACGTGGCTGGCTTACTGATGAACCGAGGGAGATTGCATAAAATGTGCAGAATGTCCTTGGAAAATCTTGAGAATACGGTAAACTGCCCCTTGAATCGAGAACCCATAACATCTCTGGCAGTCGTACGAGTTAGCACAATACGGGTAGAGAACCCTTCTCGGGCAGTTATCTGAACAGCAATAGAGTGAGAAGAAATAATAGCATCATTGGTAAGACCTTCAATGAGTAAAGAGATTGCCACCGGCCTCGCTCGGGAAGGAACTAGTACCAATGCAAGGAAACTCTTCTTAACAACAGTCATCAGAAGTATAGGCTCATCAACCCCAAACTAGCCAGGGACTAGGACACGTATCGGCACCTGGTAGATAAAATCTTGAAGCTTGAAATGCATAACCGGCATCGGGCCATCCTGACTCAGCTCATCATCTCCCTGGGGATCAGACCCAAGGGGCACCAAAGGTGGAACACACCCGCTTCGTAGGGTGGAAGTGGATGGAGAGATAAAGGTAGAATGTTTAGAAGGTGTGGAAGCTTTAGGTGGTGGAGGGGTAGCGGTAATGACAGGCTCGAGCAGTGGCGAAGGTGATGTGGCAATGGTAGGTCCAGGCATAGGCGGGGGTGAAAGTGGGAGAGGCAAGGTGGTAATGATAGGTTTGGATGTAGGTAGGGAATGTGAGGGCAAAGGTGAAGTCGGAGCTTGCTCAGGCCCGGGTGATGAGGGAGATGGGGGAGAAGACGGTGAAGATGGCGAAGATGATGGAGATGGTGAGGACAGAATAGGGGGTTTTGGGAGGATAGATGGTGAAGGCAATGGCAATAGATATGAAAATTACATGCCATGACTTAAAAAAATGTGGCAAATATTATGGAGCATAGCCGACGAGCAACGAGACCCTCTAAAAATGAGGAGTGGTAAGAGATGTCCCCATCACCACCTCCATTTCTGAGGGCTTGCCCCTAGGGAGCTTAGAAGCCACCTTCATTTCCGAGGGCTTGCCACTACGGAGCTTGGAAGCCACCTCCTTTTCTGAGGGCTTGCCTCTAGGGAGCTTGGAAGCCACCTTCATTTTCGAGGGCTTGCCTCTAGGGAGCTTGGAAGCCACCTTCATTTCTGAGGGGAGCAGAAGTGCTCACCTTTAGGAATCCAGGAAGCCACCTTCATTTCTGAGGGCTCGCCTCTAGGGAGCTTGGAAGCCACCTTCATTTCTGAGTGGAGCAGGAGTGCTCCCCTCTAGGGAGCTAGGAAGCCACCTTCGTTTTCGAGCTTTGGCTCTTGAAGTCCTAGCTTTGTTACATCATTCGAGCTTAGTTGTGTCGTCTGAGCCTAGTTGTGTCAGGCATGACTCTCAGCTGGCCCCACCCAACATGCTCTTCTACCAGGATGACCCTTCGAACTAGAGGTGGTAGTCGATGATGCCAGGCAGGACAGGGCGTCTGCTCAGACTTTCTCTTCCGTTGGTATGTGTGCTACCTCAGGGACGTAGCTTTGGCTTTCTCCTGCTCGGACAATGTTGCCCCAATCTAGAGTGTTTTGCTCTAAGCCTCCCCTACTTTGGGGGAGATATTGGTCTTCCACTGGGGTGCTCGGACTTGGGTCATCCGTCCTCGACGTCTCTTCGGGTGGGGCCTCCTTGGTTTGCCTCGCCCTATTTTGAAATATGCTAGGAAGGTCTCGCCTTGTGGTGCGGTCCTGAACGTGATGGGCAACGAGATATGTCCTTCCGGGAGGACGGTTGTGCTAGAGAATCCATACAAGGGATTGTGCAGTGGTGCTGTTCGTGATAACTCCACACCCATGAGTACCAGGTAGTCGTAAGAAATAACATCAGGGCCACTTTCATTATTCACTAGGATACGTCAGACGGTACATTGATTGTTGGTGGCCAAGGCCACTAGAGCGCCTGAGTGGAGAGTGGCTACACCTTCGAAGTCTTCGTCTGAGAGGATGATAGGATCCTCGAGGTGCTTCCTGGGCGGCAGCTTCCTGTCGGCCATTGTCGCCACGCTCCACAGTGTTAATTACTGATGCATACTACCAGCATCTCCCAGAATAGTTGCCTCCTAAAGCTAGCCCTCTGGAGATCATCATGATCTCTTTCCCTTTGGGCCAGTTGTCGATGGGAGGGGTTCATTCACATTGTCGCTTCTCCTCGGCCTTGACGATGAATTTATCAAGGAGTCCTCGTCGGACGAGGTCCTCGACGGCATCCTTGAGTTGGATGCAGTCAGTGGTATCGTGGCCATGGTCGCGGTGGAAGTGGCAGTATCTCCTCTAGCTTCGCGTCCTAGGGTCAGACTTCATCCTTGGCGGCCACTGGAGGAAGGGCTCCTTACGGATCTCTATGAGTATCTGGTCGGGCGAAGCTGTTAAGGGCATGTAGGGATGGTAACTGCCCCTCTCCTTGTTTTCTGAGTAATCTTAGTGCTCTCTTTCTCATCGCTCCTGCTTATTCTACCCCTCCCAAGATGAGTCGGCAGATCTTTCTTGGTCGGATAGCTCAATTCTGGTTGGACAGCCTAGGACTGTAGTGTTCTCCTCGCATTTGGGGTGCTTTTGGGCTAAGGCGAGGAGGTCTGTCAGGGTCACCGGGGCTTTAACTCTGAGCGATCGCCAGGGGATGAAGTCTCAGGTCCTTGAGCGAGGGTGGTGGCGATGATGCTTACATCGAGGCGGGGTACACGGAGCCCCTCTACCTGGAAATGGGACACGTAGTCCCAGAGGGCCTCCTCTAGCCCCTACCTGATGGCGAGTAGGCTCACTACGGATTTGGCTATCGTTTGACAGTCGATAAAATTCTCCTTAAATAGCTTCTTCAACTGTTGAAAGGAGGTGATGGTCCCGGTCGGCAGGGACTCGAACGAGGTGCGGGCATTCTCCCGGAGGGTGGTGATGAATGCAGACATTTCACAACGTCTGAAGCCCGGTGGAACGCTAGGTTCGATTTGAAACTATGCATATGGCCAGCCGGGTCGGTGGTGCCGTCGTAGGGGGTGAATGACAACAGTCGAAACTTTGGAGGGATGGGGGCCTCCATGATCTCCATGGAAAAGGGAGTGTGGAAGTCGAGGTCATCATTGATGAGGCCGCGTGTTCTGGAGGCGAGCAGGACATCATCCAGTAGTGGACCTTATCCTCAATTTTGTCGATACATCGGAGCCACTGGGCCATCTCTGGGTTGGAGTGCAGTGAGCTACGTACCCTTGGTGAGGGCAAGCTGCGCGATCGTCGGGTCAGTGCGGTGGAGTCATGGGACGTCTCCCTCACTCGGTAGGAATTCGCCACGGTCGAAGCCCCCCCGTTCTAAAGTTGTTCTGAGGGGATGCGCTAGGGCCCCGTGGCTCTGTTCAAGAGATCTTGAGACAGGCCTATCAGGACCTGGATTTGTTGGCGCATCTCGGTAATCTGCTTGACTGGAACTTCCAATGTCGGGGTCGGAGTGGCGCTTAGGGGGATCACGTACCAGCACCTCCCTCCCCCTAGAAGAACGTCAAGGAGTCTCGAATGTCGTCCTTTAAGAAGGGTAGAGACTCTAGATCCTCCCACGGCTGCCAATTAGAGCGTTGGGACAGAGCATGCACTTGACTAGATGTGTCTTTTCCCTTATCCGCTTTGCGGGATGCCGGCGGAGTAGATGCGTGAATCACATTCACTGAGAAGATCACTCGGCCAGGCGAGGGAGACTTGGGGGGCTTTTGAAGGGAATCTTCTATGTTTATTACTCGACGGGCAATTAAATACTCCGCGATGTCCTTGAAGGCAGAGCAGTCATAAATGACATGGCCCTGGAATGATAGTAGAGGCAATAGCCAGTGCATCATGTTGGTACTTGGGCCATTATCCGGCGCAGGAAACTGGATCAAACTCTTTCTGCGGCACATATGGAAGATTTCCAAGGTCTTAAACTGAGGAAGGGAATATAACTTTCGCGGGACCCTATGGGCAGATGAGTCTGCTGATTCTTCAGATAGCCAGCCTCCAGTCCTCGAACGCCTTCGAGGTTCTACTGTGGCTTCAGAGTTGCGAGTGGAGGTTGGAGCCGACTCTCTCGTGGAAGGTGCCAGGGAGAGTACTGCCGGTCGCTCATCAATTTGCTTCACGAGCTGCAGTAATTTTTGCTGATTGCGTTGCAGCCGTTTAACCTCTTTCCTGATTTTCCGCACAATCCTTCGGATGGCCAAGCATTCGGACATCTGAAGGGGGGTGTCTCCCTGGATGGCTTTCTGTCCAACAAGGGGCATCGCGGGAGGTTGATCAACAATTCCCCTTGCCTGCTCGACTGCAGAGACCCGATGAATAACATTCACCGAGAAAATTTATTCAGCCCGAATATGGGGTTGTGGAGGATCAACCAAGTGTTCTTGCCTTGTAATGATGTCATTTTGGATTGCTTCCTGTATCTTATTTTTGCAAGGATAGCAATCTTCAAGAACATGGCCCAGCATGCGGTGATAGCCACAATAATTGGGCTTGTGTGCTTTGCTTACTTCCGCAGGTCTCTTGGGCTCTGGTAAGGATATAATCTCATTCTTTACGCAGAGCGCAAAGAGCTTCTTGGTATGCTCCCTTTTGAAAGAATATAATGTCGGCCTTGCAGGCTACTTGCTTGTACCCGTCTGGGGGCCTTTCTCCCTCGCCGCTTCAAATTCTTCGTGCGAGTATTTTGAAGGGCCGCCTTGGTCCATCATTCGTGTAGTTGCCTCTCTGAGTCTTTTCAGTGTCATACTGGCTCCCTGGGGGTCGATCTCCTCCCTTTGAATGAGGGTTTCGATGTAGTCTTGAATCTCCTCACACTCCTCAGTAGGGTGAGGTATTGTGGCATGATGTTCACAGTATCTGGGGTGCGCTTTGTCTTCCTCCGTATATGTTGGTGGGGGGTCATGTGTCATGATCCGACCATCTTCTAGGAGGGTGTGAAATATGCTTCTGGTATTCTACTTTGGAAAAGAACATCGATGTGATGGCCTCCAACCGGGATACCATAATTCGAGCTTGGTTCCACTGGAGCCCACTTCTCCTGCCCCGGATCAGGGAATATAAAAGCCACTGCCCGATAGCCCTCATTAGGTGGATGGTACTGGTGGATCACATTGATCGAACGGGTAGACCTTTCCCAAGCATGAGGTTGAGGAGAGTCGATCAGAGATCCCTTCATGGTAATGAGTTTATCTTGGATCATTTTTTCTAACTCATTCTTAAAGACATAGTAATTTTCGACCGTGTGTCCCAGCAAGCGATGGTACACACAGTAATTGGGATCGAACACCTTATTGACTTCCTCGGGCTTCTTTGGCTCAGGCAAGGATATTAGCTTGTTCCTCATACAGAGGTCGAAGAGCCTCTTGGTATGTTCCTTTTTAAAGGAGTAAGGGGTCTTCATGCGTTCGGCCAACCTTGCCATCGACGCCTTCCCCTGAGGTTTCTTGCCGGAGTCTCCTGGCGGCGTTCCTTCGCCAGCTTCTGTTGTTGGGGAGAAGTCCACGATATTTGCCTCTTTCCTGGTGGATGTACGCTCTTTGGGCGTCTTAGCCTTAGTGGGCGTAAATGTAGGGTTGTCAGCGAAGAACATTTCAATCTCCGCGACTACTGAATTCAACTGGTCAAACCCTTTGATACTTGCCCCCAAGAGTCTCTCACTGACTTCTGGGGTCAGGCCTCTTCGGCATATGGTTATGGCATCTTCTTGTGCCGGGGGATTGTCGCATCGCATGCTGAGATCCCTCCAGCGTTTGATGAAGTCCAACGCCGTTGCCCCCCTCTTCTGCTTAAGCGAGCAAAGCTCGGCGAGGGATACTTTCCTTTCAACCAACTGGAATCGATCAATAAATTTCTTTTGTAGATCGGCCCAGACAGCGACGGAGTTGGGTTTCAACCTGGAGTACCATTGAAAGGCACTTCCGGTGAGAGAAGTCGCAAAGTATCGGAGGAGATAAGACTCCTCAAGGGCCAGGTCGCCCATGGCTGTGACATAGTAGGCCAGGTGCTCGTGCGGGTCATGAACAAGAAAGTACTCACAAGCATGTAAATTATCACAAGATTGTCTCATGGATTTCACCTGTCTATAAACAAAGTACTCTCATCGCAATGCGACGCTAGTGTTCATTGTATCCCATGATTTTCAGCACGTTTTCGGCTGTCTGTCGAGGGGGCTAGTGTGGAGCCCTTGGACACTGTCCGCGCCCGCTCTTGCATCTTCAAGTCATAAATCAAGCTACTTTCATGAGAAAATAATAAAATTTTGGCCAATAATGTTCAATTCAACAATAGTTCCATGATAATGTAACCAAGGTAAAGAACGCACCAATATAAGATCGTAAGAGCTTAAAAGATAAATTTAAGCCAAAGTCATGCTACGGAAGGTATCTGGTAGCATAACAGTACATTCTTTACTTTCCATTATTCATTAATTGCTTATTGAACATAGTATTGAGTTCTAGATAATCATCAGACCATCTAGGAACATAGGGAATTAACCCGTGGGTCAAACCTCGGGTTAGACAGGATCTGAAAATATGCGGTCGTTCTTGGACCATTTCTATACAAACACGGTCAAGATAAGACCGCTATCTTGAAGAGGCGGTTAGATCAGGACCGTTTCTAGATGGAGCCGATGCTATACTGTGAAAGAGTCGACACAGTAGAGTAAACTTGAATAACATGGTCACGGGATGACCGCTGCTTGACATTAGCAGTCGCTTGATGGTCGCGACTATCTAGGGCATAGAAAATGCTAGTAAAGTGCTTTCTAAACAAATGAGCTTTGACGGTACAACTAGCTCGGCGTCCTAGTGGGAATCTTAGGCTCGCAGAGACTTATGGAGACCTTGCAACAAGATCACCTAGTCTGACCGAAGGAATATCTGGTGAAGAGGTTCATAAGTCTAAGAAAGTGTTCCTATCATGTGCGAAGTGTAACTAATAGTCACATACCAGAGTATGCGCTATGTACTAAGATTGAGAGATGAGAGTGAATTGCGTAGAACCAGTGATCAAAACATCAATAAAACAAGTCCATCATCTATATGAAATTTAACTTTAATGCAAGAGTATAAGGTTTTGGCATGAAATTAACATAAGTTTAAAGTAAGTTCCTAAAACATGTAAGCCATGGAATCTAGCATGATGGATGCACAGCATAACCATTAGCAGGAATGTACTAATGTATCCAGGAATAAGACCTACATAATTAGGCTTAATATATAATCATCAGGGCTATTCTACGTTATGTTTAGAGTTAATAGGGAGAAAAAAATAGAAACATGATAGCGGTCTATCCAGAACTGCTACTATACATATGCAGTCAGTCGGGGACTGCTACTAGATAGTAGCGGTCTCGGTGAGACCGTCTTACACCTACTAGCCAGAAGGGTCAAAATAGTGTAGTTAAAGCCTATTCTAGGGCAAGTTATGCATGGAAATTCTAGTAGACATGAAGGTAAGTCATGATAGAAGAAAGAGAAGGCATGTAGATGCATAGATTTACATGAATTAATAAAATTTATCATCTTCATATTAACGGGCAGGATTCATGCATACAACGATAACCCTATATGCGTAGTGATGGTAAAACATAAAATACTCCATGTGTAATCAAATAAAAATAGGAGGGAACATAGGACTTTTGTTCCTAACATGTTAATTTAGCCATCCATGAGATAACCTACCTCTGGAGGTGCTTCTATAGTTCGAATTTTAGGCTTGAAGTCGATGCTAGCTCCTGTGCGTCCTACGTGGAATTGTCTATTTCCTGACCCTCTAACTCTTCAACCTCTCGTCCTAAGTCCACGAAATTTGGAGGATAGGTAGAAGATACAAGGGAGAGCAATAAGTTATAGAGGTACAACTTGTACTAACCTCGTCTAGGGCTTCTACTTTCCTCTTCTTCCCTAGATGGACTCCCTATCTTCTGTGCAGACTGCAAAGGAACAACAACTTCTGAGGATTCTTTCTCCTTAACGACTCGACGTCCTAGCATGAAAATTGGAGGGAAGTTAGACAACATAGAGGAGAATAAAGTCTTCAAAAGACTTTACTTGAGATAGTGTCTCCTTACCTTTGAAAAATGCGATCCAACATTAGGGTTCGCACGAGTGGAAGTTGGGTCTATTTATAGGGTTTGAGTTTGGGTTACTAGATTTGGTCGAAATAGAATCCTTGTATCGACTTAAATCAATCCATAAGAGTCCTATACCAAGTTTTTAGGCTAGGTAGCTCTGATCTCTGGTCCTTGGGAGGGATAAAATCTAATCTCTTTAGGGTTTATCGGACCTCACTTACGAAAGCAAGTCGCGGTCAACTGGAGACCGCCCTTTTGAGAATGCGATCGTGCGATAGACCACGTCTTGGTAGTTTTTCTAAATTTTTTGAATATTAATATTTATCTTCTATTTATCCCCTAATTAGCCTATTTATCACCCTTTTAAATATGAAAATAGCCCCAATTACATTTCTATAATTAGGCTAGGGCCTAAAAGACTTGGATTTGGGTCTTTTGGGCCTATTTAAGTGGGCTTAAGCCTAATTCAATATATGGGATTTTAAATAATTATTAATTAGGCCTCTATTCATTAAATAGCCTTACATCTATTTCAGTTATTCACTTCTGGTCTATGAGCTTGTATTGATCATATCCTTATTTTCGGAACTTGAACTCTGTGTGTGTTGAATCATCTGCGTATGGTTGTGGTCTATTGTGCTGTGATTGTAGCAGCGTGTGTGTGTGTGTGTTTTGATCTGTGGTCGGATCGTGTTGGAGATCGCGTCTCCGTGTGTGTTGGAGATCTTCTCTGTATGCTTCGTTGTGAAGCAAGTGAAGTCTCACCGGTTCGGGGAGGGGTGGACGTAGGGAGCCCGTCGTGGTCCTGAACCACCTTAAAATTCTTATGTCCCATGGTTGCTTGCTTGCGAATTATCTTTTCCAACACAATCGAGTGTGATCAGAGAGATTGAGTGAACTAGAGTTATTTCTGTTTAGCTTATTTTCATCAATCTCGTTAATTTCGCATATTAGTTTAAAATCTGTCAACTCGTTTAAGGGGACAATTCAACCCCCCCTTCTTGTCCGTGCTCCATCTATCTGGGCCAATAGACGGCATCAGGTATTATCTCATCCTAGACCCTCAACTGGTGAAGAGCGATCTCGTATCCTCTAAATCCTTTGTTCCCTCTTATTTTTAGCTCTTGCCCATTACTGACTTAAGCATCGAAGGATTTTTCCTAGGATCCCCATCCCAGTCCCCCTGATCTTTGGTCTTTCTCATAGGCCCACTCTCGAGGAGCCTTGGCATGATCACATAGTCAGTTCCCCCCCCCCCCAGCATCTAACGGTCTTCGACAAGGTACGAGATCGAGCATCTTCACCATTACCTCGCCATGTTTCTTCGTTCAACTAAGCATAGCTAGCGTGACTTGAAATGCATGCTCCTCTCTAACTTTCACATAGTGTAAGAAGAGAGAGTCAATGTAGCCATTATGTCAGGCCATCCTTTTTGATCCTATCTTGAAACTTCGTCTTACAGGCTTGGCATATTCTTCGTGTATCCTAAATTCCTAGACAAACTTACTAGCTTGGATTTATTCGCTGCGAGAAGGATGTTGCCGTTCTATAGCCTATTAGCATCGTAACTCCACATTTCAGGTGGCTTTTTATCAGACTATTTCTTGCAAGCGATCAATATTTTTTAGTGTCTGAAATCTATGCAAAATGAATATCTTTGTTGGTAAGACTTCTAGATGTAATCTCTTTTAAATATTATATTGTGACATTATACAGATTAGCATGGGAAACATACTCTACATTTAAATTAGCTCTTTAAGTGCAGTTAAGTATTTCTTCTTTTGAGCCAAATGACGTGATTTGCATTGATATTCATTTTGATTATGACATACAGTTGATTAAGAATGGACAATAAATTATTTGATTGATTATAAGAGAGAGTGAAGTGTATTAGCCGATGAAGGAGTTCTCAGTTTAAAGATGTCTCTTGAAAGTGCAACTACATCCATGAGTAAGCATGAACGACGAATATTTCAACTAGAGAAATAGACAACAAGGCATGACTGAAATTATCAAATAAAGCACTAAGATGAAATACAGTTGAAGCACTTATAGTTGCGTGAGTGCAGAGGTTGAAATTGATCTCCTCGAATTATGAGCTATACTCCTGAGATTTGTTGGGTGGAAGAAAGAGAAGATGACATCGAGGGAGAAACCTGCAGACATAGAGATGCATCAGAAGGAGTCTTGAAAGTGATCCTAGGGGACAAACTTTCGATGCTAAAGTCAAGAAATCATGGACGAAGAGAGAGAGTGTGTGTGTTTGGAAGTAGGAGAGTAGGAGGAGAGCTTGAGAGGTGGTGGTTGCACACCTCTTTGCCCATCGGTTCAAAGTCCTATTTATAGGATTTTCCTAGAGTTCGTCTGTTGACCTTTGCATTTTGACTTGGAGCTGTTGGGGGTTGTCCTGGTCGTGGAGACGTGCGCTGCCTGCCTGCTCACCTGAGAGGGCAGGGGAGGCATGGTGCTGACCGACCGTTCTTTCAGGGCCTTAGGCGTTCTGCCATTAATGCAGTGATGGGTGTTGGAGACGTGCGTCGTCCCGCTGGACGACGAGGGTGCACACGACATATCGAGACTAGTCCTGGGGCAATCCTCTAGCAGCCTCTGGCGGTCTACGTACTGGAATATCAGTAGGTTATTGTTGGGCCCTGGGTTGTGGGCCGGCTGGTGTTGGACCTTATTGAGCCGAGCAGATTTACCCCTTCTCAGTTGGTATAAGAGATTTTAAATGATCTGCAGATTCTAACTCGATTGAAAGTTACTATAAGAGTTGCTTAGTTGAAAGTCTTTAGCCTCGACAATTCAATTGAAGCAATTCAGTTGAAGATAGTAGTTGAATGATATTCAGTCATAGGACTCTAGCTATGTTGGTTCAATTTGATTACTTTGGCTTCATTCAGTTGTAAGGGTGTTTTGACTGTGGCCAGTGGCAAACTTTTCGATTTGATAATTTCTGACTATGGACAACAGAATAGTTTCAACTAGCATTCAACTAATTCATTGTCATTCAATTTCTACGAGGCATCATGAAGTCGAATCTATTTTGTCTTGTTTTGACGTAGATGTAAACTCATATTTTTTAGATAGATATGAATGTATACATTCGGGGTAGGTCACCTAGACATTGAACCCACAGAGGGGGGTTCGGATCAGACGTAGTTTTGACGGGTTTTCACCCATCTTTAGCAAACACTCATACGACAAAACGTCAGGGGCACTGCCATTATCCACCAAGATCCAGTCCACGTTACAATGTTTATCGTGGCCAAGATAACAAGGGCGTCATCATGTGGGGTGACCACTCCTTCGAGATCTTGGTCTGAGAAGACCAAGGTCTGCTGGTCGGTCACCAGTGGCAAAGCTTTAGGTGGCTCGGAAGCTCGGTTGGCTCGCTCAGCATGACAGTTTCTTCTTTAACTGCTATCCCCGCCCGAGGCTGATCCACCTGATATGACATTTATGTGGACTCCTTGGGGGCGATTGTCAATTTGCTCTGGGGGGATTTCGCAGTCCTCCTTTTGGTCGGTCACGTATTGGGAGAGATAGCCCTTTCGGATGAGACTTTCGATCTCGTCCTTGAGCTGGTGGCAATCTCTCGTATGGTGGCCGTGATCATAGTGGAATTGACAGCGCTTTCGACGACTCCGATGCTTTGGGTCGATCTTCATCGGCTCGGGGTGACGGAGTAACCCCGAGTCCTTTATTTCTTGATAAATTTGATAAACAGGGGTAGATAGAGGAGTATAGTGCTTGAACTTGCGCGGGGGATCCTTTCGGTTGCCCTCTCGATTCCTCCTCTTCCCCTGCCCAGAAGATTGGTCAGACAACCTCTTTCTTTCCCCCTCTCATCCCGAGCTCACGGGATCTAGGCAGGCGATGAAGACCTCCTCGCACTCTACATGACGTAGAGCCAAGGTCATAAGGTCAGCGAGGGAGGAAGGAGAGTGAAGCACCAATTCTCGCTAGAGATTTTTGTCGCGGGTGCCTCTAGTGACTGCCGTGATGGTAGAGGCAACATCTAAGCGGGGGATGCACAGAGCTTCCGCTTTGAAATAGTTAATGTAAGCCCGCAGCTTTTCCCCTTGCACTTGCTTGAGGGCCAGTAATCCAGCTATCGACCTTGGAGGGCTACTGTCGGTGAAGCTCTCCTTGAACAGTGCCTGAATTGTTGGAAGCTGGTGATGCTCCCGAGGGCGAGTGCTCGGAAGCAATCTTGTGTGCCTTGCACTAGAGTAGTCCCAAACGCTCAGCACTTGACTGCGTCGGATGCCTCGTGCAAAGTCATCAGAGCATCGAAGCTGTCGTAGTGGTCGGCCGGGTCACCCTAGTTGTCGTCAGACTTGAAGGTCGGTAGAGAGATGTTGGGCAAAATCTCTGCCTCCAATATCTGATCGGAGAATGGAGATTGCTCCTCATCCTCCTTGGTGGTGCTCTACTGGTGGGCGTGAAGGAGTCCCTCCTGCTCTGTGAAACGTTGCTCAAAGTCCCGCAACTGGAGGGACAATCCCCCCTATCGTCAGGATGGAGCCGGGGGGCTCTGAGTGTTTCCCTGGCATTCCGGGTCTGGAACATCCTCCTTTGTGCATTGTTGATTGAGCTCAGACTTCCTCTTCCTTGGGCTGGAGGAGGCTTCTTGCTCCGGAGATGGGGGTTGTGAAGGTCCTCCCCGCTCACTCCAGAAGATGCGTCCTCCTTAAAGGATGAATCGGCCTCCGGCCGTCAACTAGGAGGCCTTCGCGCGGGGGTGATTCGTCCGAGGAAGCCGAGACCTCTCCGCTCTAGGTATTTGGGTCCTCATCAAGTCGATGAGGACGTCAATTTTAGCATTGAGGGTTTGGAGGGCATCTAGGTTCCCAGAAGTGAATTGTCCCCCTACGACCAGCGGAGGCGGGTTGTTGGCTTGGTCGTTAAATGGGGCGCCCATCAAAGAGTGTGAGGGTGCGGGCTCCCTCTCTTCGACTACTGGTGCCTTCCCTTTTTCGTTGGCATTTCTCCTATTGGAACTTCTTTGCACCATGTTGGCTCTTTGATCGTTTCCCATAGACGGCACCATATGAAGAAGGGGAGATCTCGTGCGGAGTCCTGAGCTGTCCGATCTGGTTGTCATTACCACGAATGATAGATCTGCAAGGCAGGAAACGGATTAGAGGAGCCCAGGGTTGGAACCCCAGGGAAAACCCTTTGATGCTTAAGTCAGTAAACTGACAGAGCGTAGGTGGAACAGGAGCAGGAGAAAGAGTGTGGGGCACGAGATTACTCTCCACCAATGAGTGTGGTGTTTAGTGCTCAGGATTACCTTTTTGGAGGTTTCCCTTGGTTTATATAGTGTTTTCCTCTGTAGGGAGCTTTGGAGAAAAAGGAGAGTTTAGGTTGCGTTACTCGGTCATTTTGGGCCTAGTCGTTTGGCCTCTCCTTCCATCGATTCCCGATCTTCCCTCATTCAGTTACGTCCAGGCACTGCTTGGGCTTTCCCCGCTCGACGGCTACTCAGACTTCCGGGCCTAGAGGCTGCCTAGGAAGTATTGATTCGAGCGGTTTTAGGCTTTAGGGTAACTGGGCCCATTATTGGGGCTATCACTTGGGGAGCTCGGCCTGTTAGGGTCGGGTTGGACCGGGTTGGGTCGCTCCTGATTGTATGTTCGTTAGGCCACTAATTTTCCACTCTCCAAACCCCAATTTCTACCTTACGAACAGCCTCCACCCTCCTCCGCTCAACCTCCCTCCGCCCAGCTATTTTGGCGGCCGCCAACGCCTTCTCCACGGGTGACCCCTTTTGAGGTCCTTTGGTGGCTTTGGATGAGGGAGTGGGAGTGGATGGCGGCTCCGACCTGACCCAGGCCTCACCTACGTCGGGGGTCGGTGAGGGCATCGGTTCCTCCCTAGCTGATGAACAAAACTAAAAGCACCCAGGTGTAAGCGACCCATTCCGACACAGAAATAAACTCCACCTGGAAGACGCACAGAGGAATCTCATCGGCAGGTTGACTCGGTTCGGCTCGACCGGCCTCGAATTCCTCGAAAGATGGAACCGGAGGTGGCGGGGGGACGGTTCTTGCAGCCTTGGCGGCCTCCGTCTTCCGGCGCTTAGCCTCCTGCCGCCCAGCAGCCTTTACCTCATCCAGAGACTTCTTCACGGGCAATTTTGCCCAGGACCTCTTTACGGGCGGAGGTAGGGGAGTTGTAGTCGGGGCCGGTGGTGCCGTTTCAAAATGCACCGACTTCTCTGCCTGTCGGAGGAGGTTGCAATAAGTTACCATCTGTGTGCTATCCAGATGATCTGTAAAGAGGAAGAACAAGAAAAGTGAAGAATTAATTAACATCGAGCACCCTAAAAAAGGGCAGCCATGAACGCAAAGGAACAGAAATTCCAAATACCATGTGGGCCAGTATAGAGCCGCAGTGATATCAGCCAATAACTGAGGGACGGCTCTTTGTCACGTCGGGTGACCTCTCGGGCCCGCCAGCACACATCCCCGATCGTCTGGCAGCGATCGGTGAGGATGGCCAAGTCCGCATGTTTCTTGGCAGACAGATGGCAATATAAGTTAAAATGATCCATCCCCCATCCTTCGACATAATGGTAGGTGACGTGCAGACGCTGCCCCAGGATGGCCGTCGGCCGAGCTTCAATTGTCAGCCCATGCACCCGCAGGAGGATGTAGAACCAGGTAGTGTCTTCATAATTTTGTGGCTTCCACTCTTCCCTCCTCACGAATGTGCGGTAGAGGCAAATCAGGTCCTTCTCAGCCCGCCAGCTAGTTGTGGGGTGCCTTCCTCTTCTGTCGGCAGCAGATAATTAATCAGCTCCAAGCAGTCCGATCCAATGCAGCAGAGGTCTCGCAGGGTCTTCTTAAAGTCATCCTTCGCCACCAGAGGCGGCTTGGCCTGTGGCGCCAATTTACCCTCTCAGGCCGCCTTGCGAGCGATCATGTAGTCGGCCACATCCTTGCTCTTGCCACGCCATAGGCGTAGGAGGTGCTCTGGGTCGATGTCAAGGACAGGCATGGGCTGTCAGCTCAAGAATCTTCTCTCTGACCTGTCCCAGTAGTCGATATTGTGATACAGATAAAAGGCCATGCGGGCGTTCCACCACTTTACATATTCGGGTGTCACCGGAGGGACGCGACCAGGGGCTGGCACTCTGAAGGTGGCGTCATCTGCCCAGTGGAAGAAGTCCCACCAAACTCTGGCATTCTCTGCGACCAAGCCTGTAACACCCCGAATCTTGGTGGATCTTTATTAGGTTGTTCGGATCCTTTTGGAAGAGTTTCATATTGCTTTTGTAGCTCCCGAGTTGAGTTCTACTTTCCGTGTGAGTTTTTCTCCCGTATAAGCTACGAAACCCTACGGTGAGTTTATTCCTCAATTCATCGACTCGCGGACAATACAATAGTGATGTACTCTTCGCGAGGATTGTTTTGACTATTTTTACATATTTTTCTAAATTAGTACTTTTTTGGCACATTTTACGAGATTTTAAATTTAAGGAAATGTTTTATTTCCTTTTTCTTTTTTTATAACCCACCCCCTTCTCTCTCTCTCATCACTCTTGCGCTCTCACTCTCTCTCTCCCTGGTTCTCTCCCGTTCTCTCTCCCTAGGGCGCCCAGCTAGAGATGGAGTGGTCTGCGGGCGAGGTGACGATGCGTGGGACTTGTTGAGAGGTGTGGTGGAGCAAGGAACGGCATGGTTTAGGCATGATCCCGAATGGTGGATTTGAAGTCAGCGATTCAGTTCGCGACAGCGTTTCGGCGTGGATTAGTCACCCATGGCGCTCGATTTTGTCGGTGGAGGTAGGGAGATGGACCCCCTCCGCATTCCACATGTTTTCCCTGTCTCGGTGCATAGTTTCGTGGCCGATCGGGGGAGATCGAGCCAGTTTAGCATAAATTATAGTTTTTGGGGTTTACAGGGTTTGCCAAAAAATGGCAACCATTTACAATGTAGTTAGTGTCAAACTGACCGCTGGGATGTCAGGATCCCAACCTCACCAGTTTCCTGTCCGTTGGTCGTCATTCGGGGCCGGTAGGAGTTCGGGAACCCCAGTGACTCGATTTGGGTCGATTCGTCGAAATCGCCCTGATCTCGCATTTTTATGCTTTTCGATGGATGCATGTGATATTTTTGACCCCCTGAGGTCATTTACCATCGCTTAGCATTGTTTCCCCTGCGCGATGGCGTGCATGGGGAGTGGAACGGGCCGATTCGTCCGTTTCACCGTTTTGATCATCGAATTGACATAACGGTCCTACCAGAGGCCATTATGCGCATAACATATTGAATAAAAGGATGTGTGAAAATAAATCAATCATGTTATGACAAATAGTGTGTGACATCATCAAAATCGTAGGGATGCAACATCGGAGGTGCTCGTTATGCCCAGTGGGTGCTCGAAGATTGCTCGTAGGGTTGGTGGCGTGCTCGGAAGTAGATCCGTACCCTTCTCCATAGGTGGCTCTCTCTATCTCTTAGCGTCGTGTGACCGTATGCGTGTATGTATGCCTCTATCTGAATGTCTGTCTATCTCTATCAGCCTGCGTGTCTATATGTGTCGTCCTGATTGGAGGTCCATTTATAGCGGTTGTCATGGCGGTGGAGACCTATCCCTTAACAGGGAAGGGCATGAGTCGTGGGGTAATGTCTCCTCATGAATGTGGGGACTTTTGTATTGTGCACCCATTCATCTGGGCTAGACGGTCTTCAGGCGAGTCTTACGGCACCTTGGAGCATGCTCGCCTTTACTAGAGTGGAGGCTGATGATGGCGGGAGTATTGTTCGGTCGTCGGAGGGTCATCTGGCATCCAATATGCTTGGGTTGATGCCCTTCATGGGCTGGCGAATCCGATGTCTGTCTTTATTGGGCCGTCTGGCATGGGCCGTCAACTGTCAGGGATCTGCTATGCACTATGCAGACCTCGGGCCGACACTGACCTTGCAATAATGGGCTATACATGGCCCGTATTGATTTTACCCTCCACACTAGCCCCATGCTCTTAGACACCGAGCACTTTCAAGGTCTGAGAGGCAGTCCCGGTGGGCCCATCGAGGGGGAGTTCCCAGGAGGATTTCCTCGTATCAACATGGTAGGTGGGCTCTGCCACCTACTTGGCTTCTTGGTGTGCAAGGCATTATTTGTCGAGGAGTCAGGCAGTGTTGCTGTCATCATGATGATGTCATTTTTGTCTAGGGACGCGGGCACGAACGGTCGCCTGGGCTCGACAACCGTCTTTGGCTATGATTGTTGGGTGTGCCAATAGGATCTAGAAGGGGGTGAATAGATCCCTTCACAATTAATGCCCAATTTAAAAAATAGAGCTCAGAGGAACTACGGTTTCAACACAGCAGATTCAATCAGATGTGATTAGAATCAATAGGCAAGAACTTGTTTCACACAGTGTCAGGGTGATAGCAATTATACAGCTTTCTGGCAGACAAAAAGAACTACTGCACCATTGAGCAGGAAACCGTCAAGCACTTAGTGTGTGTATGTGCGTGTTAGAGAACAACCAGAAATACATATGTTGGAGTTAACACATGAACATGTGAATGAGGATAGGAGATAAGGAGCAATCGCACAAATCATAACGCACTGCACAAGAAATTTTTAAGGTGGTTCAGTCTGCAAACCTGCAGATCTACGTCCACCCCTCACCAAACCCAATAAGGCTTCACTACGCTGCAACTGCAGCAACAGGGATGATCCCCCCCACGCTAATACATAGCTTACATGAGGAGCAAGCTCCTCATGAGGACAAGGTCCTCGCGCGGCAGAGCTGCAGTAATGGGGATGAACCCCTCCCCACACAAGCTGATACACAGCTTACACGAGGAGCAAGCTCCTCATGAGGTCAAGGTCCTCACGCTGATTCATAGCTTCTCGCTGATTCACAGCTTCCACATGGGGACAAGCCCCAAAGAAAGAAAATAAAAAACATGCTGCAAAGATGCAGCAAAACATAGGGACACGCCCCACCAACACACACGACTGTATAGTAGCCAGACCCACTCCAATCCCTAAAATAGGTGACTAGACAACGCTATAAGCACAACACTACACACGAAGATTCAAGAATGGAAACAGAAGAAATGAAAAGAGCTAGAAGCAAAAGCAATGTAGCTTCCAAGGAAGCACTTTGAGTGATCTTCCGATGCTATGCTTCAGTGTCTTCCTCACTCTCACTCTCTTCACTCAGCCAGGCTCTTTCCCTCAGATTGGCTCCTACTGCTGTTGTCTTTCTTACTTCAGCTTTCTCTTCTTTCTTCTCTGTTTTCTACTCTCCAAGCTCACTTTCTTTCCTTTTCTCCCTTCTTGCTAGGACGAGCTCACTGATATTCTTCTGAGTATGCTTACTCAAACAACTCTTCCCAAATGGCAGAGGCAACATATTTATAGAGTGAAGGGGTAGAAAGTTTTCTCTCTAACAACTTGCAATGTGATTGGTCAAAATAAAATTAAGGTTATTTGACACAAACCTTTTCTAAGGCACTTTTCAGATTGGCCCAAGTATACTTAAGAGCATAGACATAATCTATTTTCAGATCTATATTTCTGCCAGATCCTTTTTATAGTAGAGATGTTAGAGCATTTTCCTTTTTTCAGATCTACATTTGATTGGTCAGAAATAAGGTTCTTGGTCAAGGACCTTTTTCTATTCTGCTTTCTCATTGGCTTAGTGTAACGCCCTGAACAAGGTGAAAATGTCAATGCGTGAACAGTTATACAAGCGGGTCGATCAAGAGACTCAGATGATGAGTATGAACAACAAATAGACAAAATCACAACTTTATTTCATAATCTGACATTCCCAACAAATATCCTTCAAGGACTTTTGATACTATTCAAATCTAGTACATTCATTTCAGCGAAGGACTCCGCTGTCTCAGACACATGGGATTGGATGGGAGATGGGACTAGGTCTATGGGCTTCCTAGGTCTACGGCCAGTAACAATCTCAAAGGGGCTCCTGCCTGTAGACCTATTGACCGAGTCGTTGTAAGCGAACTCTGCTAATAGCAAGATTAAGTCCCAATCCCTGACATGATCACGGAATAGACACCTAAGAAGATCCCCAAAACTCCTATTAACTACCTCAGTTTGAGCATCGGTCTGGGAGTGGTATGCAGTGGAAAATTTTAGTTGGGTGCCCATCATGTGCCATAGGGTCTTCCAAAAATAGCTAGTGAATCGCACATCCTTGTCTGACACTATAGTGCATGGGAGTCTGAACCTGGAGATGCAGTGAGAAAAGAACAGACGGGCAACTCTAGAGGCATCAGAAGTCTTAGAGCATGGAATAAATAATGCCATCTTGGAGAACCTATCTACGACTACAAAGATGGAGTCATGCTTTCAGAGGGTACAGGATAATCCCAATATGAAGTCCATGCTAATGTCCTGCCATGGACTATTCGGGATAGGGAGGGGAGTATAGAGGTCGGTATTCTGCTTCCTTTGTTTGGCCTTAGCGCAAGTGTGGCACTGGGCCATGATACGAGCAACATCCCTGTTCAGGCTAGGCCAATAGAACCATGCTCAATCGCCTTTATGGTCTTGTTCCGGCCAAAGTGGCCAGTAAGACCTCTCGCGTGTATCTCCCACATAAGAAAGTCACGAACAGATGTCCGTGGGATGCACAACTTGTCACCCCGGAATAGGTGACCCTCCTGAAGCACAAACTCGCTATAATCACGCGAGGGCCCTGCTTGAAGGACAGCATAAATCAGACCAAAGTCTGGGCAATCAACATAGACATCCTTCAGCCTCTCTAAGCCTACCACCTTAACACTCATGGTGGTCAACATCATCATCCACTGACTCAGCGCATCGGCTACCTTGTTCTCTGCCCCCTGCTTTGTGCTTAAGCACAAAAGTGTACTCCTGGAGATACTCCACTCAATGACTATGATGAGCATTTAGCTTCTTCTGGGTATGGAGGAATCGTAAGGTCTCATGATCAAAAAAGAGGACAAACTCCTAGTGCAGTAGATAGTGCCTCCAATACCGCAATGCCTAGATGACTGCGTAGAATTCTTTATCATAAGTAGAATATCACAGTTTGGCATCGTTCAGCTTCTCGCTAAAGAATGCAATGGGGTGGGACTCCTAGCTCAACACTCCACCAATACCCACTCCAGAAGCATCACAGGTGACCTCAAACACCTTGGAAAAATAAAGTAATGCAAGGATAGGTGCTTGGGTCATATGCTCCTTGATGTCCTAAAATGTCGTGACTACAGCCTTAGTCCATACAAACGCCCCCTTCTTAATGCAATTTGTGATCGGGACAGTGATAGAGCTGAAGCCGCGAATGAAGCGATGGTAGAATGTCGCTAAGCCATGAAAACTCCGGACATCATGGAGTGTGCGGGGTTTGGGCCACTCCGTGATGGCCCTAATCTTCTCCGGATCAGCGGAGATGCCATCTCTTGACACAATGAACCTGAGGAAGGTAATCTGATCGGTCATGAAAGTACACTTCTTTGGGTTGGCAAATAAGCTCTCTCGCCTCAATACAACACATGTCTATCTAAGGTGGTCTAAGTGGTCCTCCATGGCCTTGAGTCGGCTCTTCAAGCGGTTGGTATACTCCCTAAGAGTTTGCTCTAATACCAATTTGATGCGGGACGATATGAGACTCGAGACCAAACTGGGTGCAGACCTGGGACTCTGAGGGGATGATGCGACTCAATGGACGATACGACCAGCGACGGCACGAATAACTCGGCTTCCTAAGAGTTCCAAAAGAGGCAAACACGCCACCAACAAGAAGTACTCGCTCACAATCATCCCTAGTGAGGGAAACGTGTCGATTGGCGTGGTTGAGAAATCGGCACAGAGTCTTGGGTGGTCAGTACTCTCTCTCGTGCTCGGATCGAGACATGGGACGGGTCACGCTCTCATCCTCGTAGCGGTGATGAAATTGATATAGCTAGGATCCTAACATGCTCACAAGCAGCGGCATAAAGAGTTTATACTAGAAAAGTAATGCAACAAAGGGGGGTGGTGTGTGTACCTCCACGCGCGGGGCGTGGGGAAGACGTCTTGGCCAAGACCTATAACTCTCGGTACAGGGGTAAAATTTAATTACAGTGATGAATTTTTGGCCCACTCCACGCAGGGAGGTAACAGGCTACACAACGAGACCGGGATCACCGATCTTGGGTTGACGGGCAGCAAGGCGGCAGGATCCAGGGCGGTTGTGGGTTGCGACTCAGGATCTGAAATCTGCTGGCCGATAGGACAATAAAAAATGGCTTTCAAAGGGACATCATCCTCCGGGGATCTTCTAAAGGCGACGGTTCACCGGGACGTTAGTGGAGGGTCCCTGGTCGACTCCCAGAAGTGGCGGTCACTGAATCTGAGCTGGGATATTTTATTGGGAATTAGCTCCCAACATTATCCCGCAACCCTGTCCCGGGATAGATCTGCTCGCTTTCACGAAAAAGAGTCAAATACCATAGACTCATTGTCGGTTTCTCAACCGTGCACATCCGCACGTTTCCCTCGCTAGGGACGAGTCGTGAGTTTGCCTAGAGTCTCAGGATCACATTCAATTGGTATCGAGTCGCATCCCGTCCCACATCACATTGGTATCAGAGCTCATTCGTCCCACATCAAATTGGTATCAGAGCAAGGTTGAGTCTACGGTAGTCGTTGTTTTAAAAAAAAGTCTTGAGTCTAAGGTCATCTTGTCCTAGGTTTACATTTCATCCCAGTACTCGATATATCAAAAGGTGTTATTGGAAAGATAGGTTAAGCCTATTTGGAAGGTAGCCTCTTGCGTGAGATTGGTCTTCAGATTGATATCTCTACCATGTACTGGATATTGGCTAGAGTCTAGGTTTGTATTCGAGTGTGCATTCCAACTTTGCATTGTTGTTTTAAGATCGTGTCTAGTCTATTAAAGAGTCAGCTGGTCTTGTCCACTTTGTGTCTGCATGCCCATCTTGTAGTTCCCCAATTTCCCATGGATTCCCAATCGCCCAGGCCATATGAATGGTGGCATAGCACCACTGGGCATAGAAACCATCCCCTCCACTTCCGTAGGCCCGAAGCCTTGGACTTTTATGGCTGCAAGGTCCCGAGCGACTACCTACATTGGGAAGCCGCCATGGATAAATATTTTGATTGTTACCCCATATCTGAGGCCATGCAATTCTCTTTTGCCAAGGGAAGGCTTTTTCATGAAGCGGCCGAGAAGTGGAGAAGCATTGAATGCTTGAGGGAAAATAGGAGGCAATGGCCCATTGAGTCATGGTGGGACATGAAGAAGGAGCTTAGAAGGGTTTACCTTCCCCACCCGATCCCTTCCAACTAGTCCCACCCAGTCACCTTTAACCTTCCCCACCCAGCCACCTCCAACCAAGTGGGTCATAGTCGGAGGCAAAGAGCCCCGCACGTAGATGAGCCTAGACCTAAGACTAGGCCGAGTGATTATGGGCAAGTCCATCACGATGCCCCTACTCCAAATCCCACCATTGTCGAACTCTTCAAAATCATTTCACATAGGGTGGATAGGATGTGTACTCAGATTGACGGACTCCTTCCTGAGCCAAGGGAGGTTGTAGCCAGTAGTATCAACCCGGTGCCACCCCAAGGACCTCTTTCCCTCTGGAAGGACATTCCTTCCCCACCCTTGAGAGCTCCTTTGCCACCACCCTCACCTTTTGATCTTTATTCAGAGCCTCCTCAGCCAGAGCCACCCTTGCTTCTAACGGGAAAGCTAATCATCTCCGAGCCACTACTTAGCTGGCTCAAGAAAGGTTTGGTCCCTAGGACACCTTGCTACCCATCCATGGACCCTACACTACAAGTAGTGCCCGTCAACTCCTTCCGCACAATGTTCTGGTCTAGTCACCATATAGATACATTGGAAGATCTTATTAAGGGATTAGACTAGCAATGGAAGTTGACGGACATGTTGGCCCCAGGCTTCGACCAATCCACAAGTCGTAGCTTCACGCATCCTACATTGGGGTCCATTACCTCCATGTGCACCGTGGGTCATGTCACCATGGAAGTTCTTTTGTTCCTCCCCATACCGGCCAAGTCTAACTATATTCCATTTACCTGAGGGAGGAACCATATCTTCTACTCGAGACCACTATCCCATTTACCATAATGAATGAAGGTGACCATCTACACCTTCACGAATTCCAAACATGGGACTATGTAGTGAAGGAACCTATCTCGAGGGGTCACACATTCTTTGATCCCTTCGACCCCTTCTCAAGTGAACCTTATGACCCACCTTATCTACTTCACCATGTCAGGGACGTCCCCTATCACACCCCTTCCCCACGGGCTAGTCAACCTACACGTAGCGAGGAGCCCATTCATTGGCAAGAGATACATACATATAGGGGTGATGAAAAAGGTGAACTTGGATCTCTTAGCCCTCCCACACCAAAGTCCCAAAGGAATTCAGTGCACAACTGGTTCATACTTGGATGTCTAGGAGTCCCCCATGCCGCCAACTTCTGGTTACATCAAATGTATGCTAGTCACACTTTCGGATGTCCAGGTCCACCCTGGCATGGGTCTGCATAGCATTAGGTCAGACTAGGATATAGAGTGTATTTTTCCTTTATTGGTATACTTTGTTTAGAGTCTTCATGTATCAAGTCAAGTCAGTCGCAAGCTCACGGTGTCAGTCCATATCGAGTGTAAGGCGAGTCGGATCTAAAGCGTACATTATGGACTTGCCTGACGATTATGGGATCAGCTCCTACTTCAGTGTATCGAATCTAGTCACCTATAGGGACCAAGCGGTGATTCCTAGTGAGTCATTGAGCCATCTCTGTCTTTTGAGAGTGACCCTATGCAATGCCCGTGTATTAATGGATCCATAGTGGTTTGGACTTGGATCCGTTTCTGTCAGATCTGTCGATTTTTACGGATTTTTTGGCTATTTATCGACATTTTTCTGGGTAAGTTAGAGTATTTTAGTAAATAAATTGGGCATTTATGTAATTTATTGAAATTTGGGTTTTAAAGGGTAAAATGAGATTTTTTAACAAAAAAAATATATAGAAAGGGCCGCAAGGTGACCATAGCAGTCATACACTAGGTCGCTAGACCCAGTTAATCCTGAACCGACTTAACCAGTCAAACCACCAAAAATGGTCTATAATAGGACCATTTCACGAACCTAGCGGTCTCTAAATGGGCCGCTAAGGATACAACTCAAACTGACTTAAAACATTGACCAAAGTCAAACGGAGCTTAACGGTCTACTAATGGGCCGCTAAAGACCATAAACAGTCAGAGCTAGAACCGCTAGCCCGAACCGACTCAAAACTATTGACTAAAGTCAAATGATGCTTAACGGTCGACTATAGGGCCGCCAACTGTAGCCATACGGTCTATCGTAAGACCGCTTAGCCAAACTGACGTACCACTAACGTCTAGCGATCACCTAATGGGCCGCTTGACAGAGCTTAGTGGTCCAACAATGGGCCGCTAGCCAGGGAAAATGATCTATCACATGACCACGAAGACCTGAACCGACATAAGACAAACGATCGCATACTGGACCGCTTGAGGACACAAACGATCACTGGAAGGACCGCTAAGGCGTTACGATGGGAAAAATAGAGGATTGGTCGAAACCTGACCTTTCCACGCCCCGTTCACCCTAAAACGAAGGGGAAACAAACCTAATGGCCAATTTAACCTTCCACACTCCGGAAGGGATCAATTCAACGCACAAACGACAAGAAACGGGCGATTCCACCGAATCGACCCAACACGAGTCACATGGGTTTTCGGGCTCACACCGGTCCCAAATGATAACCAATCACGATGAAACTGGCAGAAATGGAATGCTAACATGCCAAGGGTTCCAATGATACTAATCTAGCAAGAAATCGTCGTCGAGAAAGGTGAACTCGTCTCACACCCCCCGAAGCATGCTTTCACCCAAACACGACAAAACCCACTCATACACTCATAGTTCGGCTATAAATCGCGAGGGAATGCAGAAGAGAAGTATGTGATCCATCTCCCTACCTCCACCGAAGTTCTCGCACGTTGAAGCGACTAAACCGTGCCGAAAATGACACGATGATCAAACCATTATGTAGATTTAGAGGGGGGGTGAATAGATCAATCCCTAAATAAAATCTACAATAGCTAAAAAATGTAAAATTAAAATAGACTGTCGTAAGACAATTAAGAAAGTAGTACTTCTCAATAACTAATTCTATTAGACAACTAGTCACTCATCCAAGTGCGGTACGATGGTGGAGGCTAGCCTCATGCAAGGGGTGGAATTCCAGATAGGCGTGACCTATCCTTCCAACCATGCCTTTTGATATACCTAGTGGATAAAAAACTGAACAACAACAGAATAGGACAATTGAACTGAATCAGATCTCAATCGGTCCTAGACATTCATCTAGCGTAAAGAAGAATGAAATAACAAATGCACAAAATCTAGACATGATCGCACACGAGATAATTAGTTTTTAGGTGGTTCGATTTCCTGCAGAGATCTACCTCCACCCCACACTTAAACCAAGTGTGGCTTCACTACTGATTCATAGCTTCCAACCCGCTAATCCACAGCTTTGGGGAAAACTTCCCAGCAACCACTGAGCCTTACAGCTTAAGCTACCCAGAGGAATCCTCCTCTGCCGCTGATACACAGCTTATAGAAGTATTAAGAAAAGTAAAGATAAGAACAATGATGTGAAAAATAGAAACGAAAAACTGTAGCTTACAATGAGCAAATTCGACTCTAGATTTGATCCAGTAGTCGAAGACAAAACCTCTCAGAGACTCCAAATTTGATGCTCTGCTTTCCTTCAGACTCACAGCAACAGGCTCTCACAGACTTCTCTCAGCTTCACGATGGCTCTCCATCTCTTTTAGCTCTATCTGCTCTCTCAGATCTTTTCTTCTTCTACTCTCAGCACCGCTCTCTTATCTTACTCTATGAGACTTCTCAATTTGCTCTGCTATCTTCTGTCTACTTCTTCTGAATAAACAGCCTCTATTTATAGGCTTACAGAAGATGGGCGCGCGGAAACCACATTCCTACCTAAACAAATGTGGAAGAGGCGCTCCGTTGAGGTCCACGTGTCAGGAGGTTAAAAGTGTGTTGTCCACGTGTCTGATTCTCCTCTTGAGAGATATCTTGGATCACGTGCCCAACTTAAGATTCCTGGATCTCGAGCCCATCAGATGAGTCTTGGATCACGTGCCTCATTTTTCTTTCACGAGCTGGAGTCATAATGTGCTTTAGTCTAGTGAGTAAAGTAGAGAGAATTTTATCAAACACCCTGTGATCACAAGTCATGGTCAAGGTGCAGTCAAAGCAAACAGAATGTATTGACTTTAGTTTGGTCAACGAGAAATAGCATCGACCTGAGTTAGTATTCATATACTGAGACTAGAAAGATGCACTGACCTTATTGTACATGAAGACCAAAACTAACATTAACCTTGAACAGAACATGCACAGACCTGTGTGTGTAATGGACGAAGTAGCATCGACCTTAACAGTAACATGTACCGACTTGTGTGTGCAATGGACGAAGTAGCATCGACCTCAAACAGTAACCTGTACCGACTTGTGTGTACCTAATGAAGGATGTGCATCGACCTTGTTTTGAATGAACAGTAACATGCACCGACCTTGCTATGTTGAAGGCAGGACATGCACCGACCTTGCATGCGTCGAAGGCAGGACATGCACCGACCTTGCTGTGTTGAAGGCAGGACGTGCACCGACCTTGCATGCGACGAAGGCAGGACATGCACCGACCTTGCTGTGTTGAAGGCAGGACATGCACTGACCTTACATGCGATGAAGGCAGGACATGCATCGACGTGTTCTACCCAAATGCAGAGTATTCACTGACTACAAGCATGCTTGAGGTAAAAACTGCATCGACCTTATGTACACACATCAGAGCATGCACTGACCTGGTACGCAGGATGTGCACTGACTACAAGCAGAGCAGCGAAGATTGCACCGACCTTATTAGCATGAGGCCTAAACTTGCATCTACTTTATGACCAATCTACACATGAAATGCCCATGTATGCAAACTATTTAATGAAATGACTCGCTACAGTATGAATGGTGTAAACATGTTTTATGTAAAGATCTGACGTATAAAAATTCATAAAAATACACAATATAATCATGGTCAACATAAAGTCACCAAAGTCAACTCTACAGTCAACCAAGTCAACTTTACGGTTGCCAATCGTTCAGAACACAATCAATTCATAGCAACCTACACACTGCAGAATAGCTCCAAAGGAGACCCAACATTCTCCCCCTTTTTGATGATGGCAACACCCAAAAATATGATGTATTTTGATGAGACATTAAACACAGTCAGATAATGCTGCAGACGAATATCTAGATGCAAACCTAAACCATTTGATACCAATTAATAAACACTCCCCCTGAACTAGCAAGTGACTCTTTGTTCAAAACACCTCTACCCCCTGAACTAGTCAGGAGGAGCACCGGCAGCACTTGAGGGTGGTTCTATAGACCCTCAGGGAGAACAAATTCTTTGCCAAATTCAGCAAGTTTGAATTTTGGCTAGATCAGGTTATGTTTCTCAGACATGTTATATCTGGGAACGACATATCGGTGGACCCTGGTAGGGTTGAAGCAGTAACAAAGTGGGAAGCACTAAAGACGATCATGGGGATTAGAAGCTTCCTTGGTCTGGTTGGATACTACTGCCGGTTCATTGAAGGCTTCTCCACCATTGCAGCTCCCATGCCCATGTTGACCAAGAAAGGAGCAAAATTTATCTGGTCAGAAGAGTGTGAAGGCAGTTTTCAGATGCTCAAGGAAAGGTTGACTTCAGCCCCAGTGCTGGCACTTCCTCAGGGGAATGATGGCTTCATGGTTTATACAGATGCCTCTAGGATCGGCCTTGATTGTGTATTAATGCAAAATGGCCAAGTGATCACCTACTCCTCGAGATAGCTTAAGGACCATGAGAAGAACTACTCCACTCACGACTTGGAAATGGCAGCTGTGGTCCACGCTTTGCATATCTGGAGACACTATTTATATGGAGTTCAGTTTGAGGTCTTCACCGACCATCAGAGCCTCAAGTACATATTCACTCAAAAGGAACTCAATTTGAGGCAAAGGAGGTGGGTCGAGCTATTGAAAGACTACGACTTTACCTTATAGTACCATCTAGGCAAGGCAAATGTAGTGGCAGATGCTCTCCGCCATAAATTGATGGCTTTGAGCTTGCATCGAGAGTGGGATATGATGGAGGGTGTGATTGAATCATGACCCGAGAAAAGGAAGCAATTTAGCCTCTTGGCTGGTTACCGGCAAGACCTGCATACTTAGATAGAATTGCTGAGGTGCAAAAGCAGGACATGGCATTGCAGAAGCAACTGAACAATGAGGACTTCCAAGTGTGGATTGATGGACTGGTCATATTTCGAGGAAGGATTTGTGTGCCAGATGATGTGGAGTTAAAGAAGGACTTGATGCAGGAGACTCATAGGTCAAAGTTCTCCATCCATCCTGGAAGTACCATGATGTTCCAAGATATGAAGAGGATGTACTAGTGGCCAGGAATGAAGCGAGAGATTGCGGAGTTCGTGTCCAAATGTCTCACGTGTCAGCAAGTGAAGATTGAGCATCAAAGACCAGGTGGTCCTCTCCAGACCATTGAGATGGCACAATGGAAATGGGAACAAATCACCATGGACTTTGTGCCGAGTCTACCCATGACTAGAAGAAGGCATGATAGAATCTGGGTAATTGTGGACATGATCACCAAGACTGCACACTTCTTCCCCATCAACAAGCAGACTCCAATTGAATCCTTAGCAAAACTATTCATCACTGAGATCATTCAGTTGCATGGTGTGCCTTTACCCTCAATTCACTGCGAGGTTCTGGAAGAGTTTACAACAGGCTATAGGGACAGAATTGTGCCTCAACTCGACATTTCATCCTCAGATCGATGGACAATCTGAGCGCATTATGCAAACACTAGAACATATGTTGAGAGCATGCGGTATTGAATGGAGGGGGAATTGGGACGATCACTTTCCCTTTATAGAGTTTGCATACAACAATAGTCACCATTTCGCCATCGGGATGGCACCTTATGAAGCACTTTACGGGTGGCCATGTAGATCACCAGTGTATTGGTATGAAGCTGACGAGAAGTAGCTGTTCGGGCCACAGTTAGTACAAGACTGCTCGGAGAAGATATCTATGATCCGACAATGACTCCTCACAGCCCAGAGCCATCAGAAAATTATGCAGACTAGCGACGAGGAGAGTTGGCATTTGCAGAAGGAGACCATGTGTTCCTAAATGTGTCTCTTACCAAGGGAGTCATGTGATTTGGAAAGAAGGGCAAGCTCAGTCCCAGATACATCAGGCCTTTTGAGATTTTACAAAGGATCGACGAGGTGGCTTATCGACTGGTACTTCCGCCCGCTCGGTCACATGTACATCCGGTCTTTCATGTCTCCATGCTCAGGAAATATGTCTGAGATGCCTCACATGTTATAGACATTGGCTTATAAAGCCTTACAATTGTCAACATACTTTCCCAAGGATATAAAAAGAAACTAAAAGACACAAATATAAAAAAATAAAATTTAGTGTCCGGTGTTGATTCCCATCACTTTCTTCTGGGAGAAGGAGGGCGCTGAGGAAGGTTGCCCTGAGGTCATCCTTTGCACCCAGATCCACATCGATCAGCTCATCAACGGTGGCTTGGCCACCATCTTCTATCTTCGAGGGAGCCAGTTGCAAATCAATGAAGCCTTCATCGTCTTATTCAACCTCAAGGACATCATAGGTATCTTCTTGTACCACCCCGCTCAGTGGCAGGGCTTCGTCAGCTTCTTTCCCTGGCTCGGGGACTGGTGTTGATGCCAGCGTTATGGCTTTCGGGCGACTTGAAGATTGGTCCGTGGGAGAACCACCCTCTGGAGTAGTAGGGAGCTCTTCTACTTTCTGTTCCCGTGGAGCATCATTGGAGGTCATGGGGACCTTGTCAGTAATAGATTCCCGGTATCTGAAGGGGGAATCAGGTTTCGGCTATTCCTGTATCATTGTATAGGGCTTCGGGGTATCTCCTGGCACAAAGGACCGCAGGATCTCTTCATAGTCTTCTTGATAACTATCATAGACTTGCTTTATGGGGCCTTCACCCGGAGGGGTGGAAAGGGATGCTTCACCTACTTCAGGCATCTTCCATCGGCGGGGCTTGCGACCTCCATGAGCAGGGAGATCATGTGCACCCTGCTTCTATAAATGTCTGCATCATGTGGACGTGGTGGGTACACTTTACATCTCCCCATCCTCAGTTCACCCTCTTGATCAGGCTCTGAGCGATATTTTTGAATACATAACAATTTTTGATAGGATGCCCCAGCACCCAGTGATAAGGACAGAAGCGGGGGTCATCACTTCGTTTGGCATCCTCCACCCTTTTGGGCTCTGGCAAGGTAATCTTGCCATAATGACAGGCCCATTCAAAAATCTTCCGAGTCTTGTCTCTCGGGAAGGAGTAAGGCCTCCTCATTTTCTCTCGCAATAAGGTCGGTTGATTAGTTGAAGGATTGGCTGCCTCCTTTGTCTTTTCCTTCGAATGCCCAGCAATGCTGAGGTCGACATCTCCGAGTTTGTTTTCTTGTTCTACCAGGGTGGTGGCAGAGTGGTATTTTGCTAGGAAGGCTTCAATATCAGTCACTATCATGGCCAATTGATCAAGGGATTGGACGTCGAGGCTGACCATCCACTACTAAATCTCTTTCTTCAAACATTGTCTGCAAACCCTGGTGGCAACCTCGTGGAATAGCGGGAACTTGCATCCCGCATAAAGGCTTCTCCATCTTTTGATGTAGTCCAGGATGAACTCATCATCTTCTTGCCTGTGGCTGTAGAGTTCTGCCCTAGTCACGGGGAAGTGCTTCGAGCTTGGGTGATTGCAATGCTGAGGGAGGATACCCCCAGCTGGGTCAAACCAGCACATGCTTATCTCGGCTAGTTGCTTCTCTAGCCTTTGGATTTCCTGCTGCAACCCACCGAACAATGAGGGCAGGGCGGAGTCATATTGCGGGAAATCCACTTCAGAGGGTCTTCCATCAGTCGGGTTTGTGCCCTCCGTGAGGAGGGAGACCACATGGACCTCCTTTTTACAGATGTCTGCTTCATGGGGTTGTGGTGGGTTCACTTCATAGTCCCCCACCATCAATTCAACTTTCTTGATCAAGTCTTGGGCAATATCTTTGAAGACATAACAATCTTCAATAGGGTGGCTCAGGATTCGATGATAGAGACAGAATTCAAGGTCATCACTTATCACGCCCCAAACCGATAGCAGCAAAACGTGTCATTTGCTCGAAACGTGGCAGTTAAACAGTCGTGAATGATCAAGAGCAGTCGCAAGCAACAATAAAATCGTGTTCCAAATATAAGTCTCTTACAGATTGAAACTTCAAAACTTGACTCAACTACATCATAGTGAAAGAAAAGAAGATGACGCACTAAAAGACTTAAATAGGATAACTAAATAAGAGACATCAAGCTAGACTCAAGAAGGACAAAAGACTCAGGTTCTCTAGTTTCCAGAGCTCGCTTGCACACTTGCCCCTCCCATGTGAGTCTCGGTCTCGCCAGCCACTTGATTACCTGAAAAATGTTGAAATAAAACTGGATGAGCGAACGCTCAGTAGAAATTATATCTCTAACCCAGACTTACTTTAAATGATTAATGAATTATGCAATATGGCATGATCATGTACGAGAAAATGCGAGTAATTCACGAGAGTGGAATCGAAATAAATGACAAGAACGAGCTAGCAAGATATCATGTGTATCATGTAAAATTATCAAGGGAACCAAGCATGTAATGTCGAGTCATGTCACGAGGTAGTGGCTATTTATCTATCTGAGTACTTGCCCATTCCGGGCCACGCAAGTCACGCACGCAAGTAATATCATGTAAAATCACAAGAGAGAGAGAGAGAGAGAGAGAGAGAGAGAGAGAGAGAGAGAGAGAGAGAGAGAGAGAGAGAGAGAGATAGAGTAGAACACCGGAATTAAAAAAAGAATATATATTAATATTTGTAATAAAACAAATATTGATAAAATCATGAGTGTAATGCATGAATTCTAGCAATTTAGTGTGCAAAAGTGGTGAGTTATCAGATGCCATTCATATTTGCCATGAAAGGCTTCATGTGAGGCATTGAAGGCCCGATTACAAGTGTTACGAAAGTCGCGTGATAGTTCTGCCATTTTTATAGGTTCCTAGGTCTTCTATGGCCATGTGGGAATACCCGCCATGATGTCTGTCGTGGGACTCATGATTCGGTTAGATGCCATTTGATGGGTGTTTGTGTAACATACTACTCGCATATTTATCGAGATGATGGCACATGAGTGAGGGAATCAATGGAGGAAATAATAAAAAAAGAAATGTACATCAACGAAATGCATATAAGTGATGGTCTTATGCACACATGACACACGCAGGATGAACCGACGTGGTGACGATGATGTGTGAGGGAGTTATTGGTTCTGGGATAACTGCGTACTGTGTGGGCGTGCCAGTCGAAACTCAGTAATCACTCATGGAACCAAGTTTCAATAGGAGATGTACCTCCAAGACACGACACATGAGCACAGAACTACAGGTGGCATGTGGATTTAATATGTGGGCGCGCCGTAGCTATTTGGCAGCTGACGCCAAGGAGGGGTTTCGCAGGCATAGGCGTATCAGGCAATGTGGGGGATCAGGTGTAGGACATTATCCCCACTGACCGTAAGTGATCAGTGTTTATTTACATCAGACGAAATCTAAACGCCTTTGTTTCTACTATTGAAAGAGGACTAGATACCCTAGAGGCCGTGACATCGGGAGCATAATTTGCACTGTTGCCACGAAGCAACCATTTAGCTCAAAAGACAGAGAGTAGGGAGACTGGTCTCAATTTAGAGCACTGGAAGAGACACAGGCACTGAGTTTAACTAGACGAGGCATAAGCCTAGAAGGAGTGGTGAAGGACACTGGCTCAGTAAGGAGCTGGTAGGTACTGGCCCAAAAGGACGAGTGGTTGCCACTGGCTTGACAAAGAGCTATTAGGTACTAGCTCGAGTTTTTGACAAATCAGGGTTTAGTGGACAGTGAAAGTCCAAGTGTAACACTCTCAAATATAACTAAGTTGTACTCTATATCACTGAGACGTCTTTCGAAGTATCAGCTCAGTTGTTAAAAAGAACTCTGAAGTTAAGCATGCTTAATGGGGAGTAGTATTGGGATGGGTGACTTGCTCAGAAAGTCCTCCATTCTAGAGCCGATCACTATCAGAAAGGGATAGAATCGTAAGGCAAGTAGGTCAAAGTGGACAATACCGTGACGGTATGGAGTATGGGGTGTGACACCTATCCTATATTCTGCTCTTAGCTTAGGCCTCGGACCTCTGCCATGTTCTTTGACTCCAACACGATGTCAGGTCAACATCTATATCCTATATTCCTCCCTTGGCTTAGGCCTCATGCCGCTGCCGAGCTCGTTGACTTCGACATGACGTCGAATCAACACTTATCCTATATTTTACCCTTGGCCTAAGCCTCACGTCTCTGCCAAGTTCGTTGGCTTCAACAGCCCACACCAATCCTATATTCTGCTCTTGGCTTAGGCCTCACGCCTTTCCCAAGTTCGTTGGCTCTGACATGAGGTCGGGTCAATATCTATATCCTATATTCCTCCCTTGGCTTAGGCCTCATGTCTCTGCCATGCTCCTTGGCTTCGACATGACATCAAATTAGCACATATCCTACATTCTACCCTTGGTCTAGGCCTCATGCCTCTACCGAGCTCATTGGCTTCGACATGACATCAAATCAACACCTATCTTATATTTTACCCTTGGCCTAAGCATCATGCCTCTACTGAGTGTAGGCGCCAGAAGGGCACATGTGGGACATGGCCCTCTGAACTATGCTGCTACTGCCTACAGTGCACGGGTTAGAAAGCAAGATATAGAGTGATCTCCAAAGGCTTATATCTTAGCCTCACAGAGGTAGGATGATCATGAATGCCTTAGGAATGGGAGATGTGGGTCCTTCCTATCCTCGCTCTCAGTCGGCCAAAAACGGGGGGCTCTATGAGTCGATGATGAAGTCCCTACAAATTAACCAGCAAATAGAGAACAGACCATTAGACTGTGGAAATGTAGTATATGCTCAAAGAAGTAAAGAAACATGCAAATGGGGTCTATCATGCCGGGAAGGGGGTTGGGAAGGGGGATGACCGTGACTTTCGACCCTTTGCCTTCTCTATGTTTTGGATTGAAAAACCTCTTTAAAATAGGATCTAGGAAAATGTAGCATGCGTGAATACAGTAAAATGAACTAAGAGGTAGCAGGATATGTGAATGAAGGAAGAAAGATGGGGTTTACCCGTAGACCAACAGAGGGCGGCCAACTATGTGGCCACTCAGAGGTGGTGGCGACATGGCCGCCCCTTGAGAACCTAGAACTCTCCCGCGGCGGAGCTCTTCTACTTCAAGTTCTGCTTCTTGGGGAAGGTCGGGAAGGATGACTCTCATGCTCACAGCTCCCTCTGTCTGGGCTCACCAAACTGACAGTCTCTCCTCCTCCTGAAAATGTCCAACGCCCCGTGAGAATGTTTGGAAGTGATTTTTGTATGTGGGGGATTTCCCTCAGAACCAAAAGAACAACCGCGAGGTAGACGTGATCTTCGCACCCGCCTCTTCGCACATAAAAAAGAGAGAAGAGAAGAAAAGAAAAAAAATCACGGGACAGACGTGATCTTTACACCCACCTCTCCGCACAAAAGAGAAGAGAAGAAGAGAAAAAAGAGTCACGAGGCAGACGTGGTCTTTGCACCCGCCTCTTTGCACAAGAGAAGAAGAGGAGAAAAGAAAGAAAAGTCGCGAGGCAGACGTGAGCTTTCATCTTCGGCCTTCAGCCATTCACCCAATAGACCTCCCATGTGGTCGGCATCACGACCTCCCATCCAAGCCACCAAATGTTCAGCCAACGGGGCATTAAGCCGAAAGATATTCAGCCATCGGGACTTCGAGCCAACAAGACATTCAGCCATCGGGGCTTCAAGCCGAACAACACCCAGCCATCAGGACTTCAAGCCAAAGAATATTCAGCCATCAGGGTTTTAAGCCGACAAGACATTCAGCAATCGGGACTTCAAGCCGAAGAATACTCTACCATCGGGGCGTTAGATCGAAAGATGTTCAGCCATCGGGGCTTCAAGCTGACAGATACTCTGCCGACGGGGCGTTAAACCGACAAGCATTCCGCCGACGGGGCGTTAAACCATAGACATCCCACCATCGGGGTGTTAAACCACAGACATCCCGCCATCGGAGCGTTAAACCGCAGACATTCCGCCATCGGGCTGTTAAACCGTAGACATCCCACTGACGGGGCGTTAAACTAACTAGCATTCCTCCGACGGGGCATTAAACGGACTAGCATTCCACCGACGGGACGTTAAACCAACTAGCATTCCACCGACGGGGTGTTAAACCGACTGGCGTTCCACCGACGGGGCGTTAAACCGACTAGCATTCCGCCGACGGGGTGTTAAACCAACTAGCATTCCGCCGATGGGGTGTTAAACCGACTAGGATTTCACTGACAGGGCGTTAAACCGACTGGAGTTCCACCGACGGGGCGTTAAATCGACTAGCATTCCATCGACGGGGCGTTAAACTGACTAGACCTTCTGCCAATGGGGCATTAAACTGACCAATATTCCATTGACGGGGCATTAAACAGACCAACATTCCGCCGACGGGGCATTAAACTGACTAGACCCTTCCGCCGACGGGGTGTTAAATCGATAAAACATTCCGCCGTCGGGGCTTTAACCGATAGATGTTCAGCCATCGGGACTTCAAGCCGATAGCTACCCCTTTATCGGCCTCCGAGCTGATAGCTATTCAATTATCGACCTCCGAGCCTACAGTTATTCACTTATCGACCTCCGAGCAGACAGCTATCCCATTATCGACCTTTGGGTCGACAGCTATCCCATTATCGGCCGCCTGGTTGACAGCTTTCTAATTATCGACCTCTGGGTCGATAGCTACCCCATCATCGGCCTTTGAGTCGACAGCTATTCATTTATCGGCCTCCGAGCTGACAGCTATTCAGCCATCAGCCTCCGAGTTGACAGCTATTCAATCATCGGCCTCTGTGCCGATAGTTACTCAATTATCGATCTCTATGCTGATAGCTACCCAATCATCGACCTCTGTGCCGACAGCTACCTAGTCATCGGCCTCTGTGCCGACAACTTCTGAATCATCAGCCCCTGTGCTGACAGCTATTCAATCATCGGCCTCTGCGCCGACAGCTTTTCAATCATCGGCTCCTAGGTTGACAACTATTCAATCATTAGCCCTCGTGGCCCACTTCTCGATTTTGGCTCTCATAGCATGCTTCCCTTCTCTTCGGCTCTTGCAGCCTGCTCCCCAATCTTTGGCTCCTGCGTGGTCTGCTTCCCCAACTTTGGCTCTTGTGGCCTGCTTCCCCAATTTTGGCTTTTATAGCCCGCTTCCTCGATGTTGGCTCCCGTATCCTGCTTCCCTGATCCTTGGGCTCCCATAGCCTGCTTCCCAGAATTTGGCCTTCACGGCCCGCTCCCATTTGGCCTTCGTGGCCCGCTTCCCAGACCTTTGGCTCCCGTAGCCTGCTTCCCTTTAGCCTTCGTGACCTACTTCCCAATTTTGGATCCCGTAGCCCGCTTCCCATGACTTTGGCTCTTGCAGCCCGCCTCCCCAATTTTGGCTTTTATAGCCCACTTCCCCAACTTTGGCTCTTGTAGCCTACTTCTCAAAACTTCGGATCTTGTAGCCCGCTTCCCCAGCTTTGGCTCTTGCAACCTGCCTCACCAACCTTTGGCTCCCATAGCCTGCTTCCCTTTGGCCTTGTGGCATGCTTTCCGATTTTGGCTCCTATAGCCCACTTCCCATAACTTTGGCTCTTGTAGCCTGGTTTCCCGATCTTCGGCTCTCGTAGCCTACTTCCCAACTTTGGCTCTTAAAGTCGGCTTCCTTTTGGTCTTCGTGACATGCTTCCCAATTTTGGGCCCTCGTAGCCTGCTCCCCAACCTTTGGCTTCCAGCCTGCTTTCCCCACTGCGGCCCTCGCGGCCTACCCCCCCTAATGTCCCTTGACTTTTATAACCTGCTTCCCTAATGTCCTTTCGGCCCTTCTCGGCCTGCTTCCTTGATACCTTTACTACCACTACACTTATACGTAAGGATAATTAACAATTAAAAATTCAATCGGCCTCTCGGGCTGAAAAGGAGATTGAGACATGGATTGATCGAAGAGAAGAGGAGGCGGGTGGGGAACAAAAGTTACCCTCTGGAGAATAGAAATAAGGTGGGAAAGTGATAGAGTGGTAGTCGAGCTCTCCATTCCCGGGGTACATTGGGCTGGCTTCTTACAAACTTTCCTTACAACCCGCACCTCAGGTTTTCACAAACTTTCCTTCTCAGTAAACATCTTGGCAAAAATGGTGGAACAATCATCAAAATCATCAACAAGCCCTTCCGACTACAAGGGCGGCATAGCACAAGCAACATCTTCTTTCTAGGACTGGCAGGGCGGCGGTGTCTTCAAGGTGTCGGGAAGTAGAGGCCCCCTGACAAAATGCTGGCGATAGTTCCATGTCAGCGGCCCGGAGTCTCCCAGCATAGATAGTGATGACTCCCAGTATCCAAGGCCTCTTCGACTCATCTTTCTGCCTCTGGGACGGGCTTAGTCCGCCCCTATAACTGCACGCCGAGGACCAAGCCCGGCTGATAACCCAGTTTCAAAATCATCTGCCAACCCTTCGAGTTTTGAATCTTGGACATGATTTTTATATCAACAGGTGTAGTAGCAGGCTTGCGTGATGCATATGCCCAAGGATAGTTTAAGTCCATTACTGACAACACTGGCCGGTTGCTTGGCCACAAAGTAAGAAGGATCTTATCTACAATTGCATCAACAGTCTGGACTGTGGAGATACTTTTTACCCTGGCTACCCAGCCCTGAAATGAGAACTTAAGGCATTGATGGGCAGTCGAGGGTACTGCTTGTAAACTGTTAATCCAAGGACAACCCAGAATTGCCTTGAACATTGGGTCTATCTCCAGCACATAAAACTCCATATCCATCCTCAAAGGCCCTAGCTCGGCCTGTACTGTCACGACCCCATGGCAAGCTCGTCTGGAGTTGTCGTAGGCTGCAATTATGGTTGGTGTTGGCCTAAGCATGTCTTCAAAAATATTACAGGCATGCAATGTACTCAAGGGACACATTTATCGATGCTCCCATGTCCACTAGGGCTAACTCAACTGCCACTTTGTTTAAAGAAATAGTAATACAGAGTGGCATCTACCGTGCCTCTGGGGGTGCTAATTCTGACTCAATAAATGAAATGGAAGGCCCCCTAGTAATTGTAGCCAACACTGACGGCAAGCTATCCACTGTCACGTCCTCGCTCACCATGACTTTCTGTGGAAATGCCCTTAGGGCATCCTAATGGCGCGTGGACCTTCTTATTAACTCTAGTATCGATATCTTAACTGGAATCCAGTCCAAATGTTGTAGCAAATCATACTTGGAGCCAGGCATTGGCTTGGCTTCTTCTGTCTCAGTTGTTGTAGAGGGAATTGGAGGAATGGGTGCAGGTGCACCATTAGAAGGTTAGTTTCTCTGAAAAAGGCGCTCACTCCTATGGGCAAGGTTTTACGCTGGCACGACAACTGACGGACTCCCAACTAGCCCAGTGGGATGAGTGGAAGGAATGGAAATGGGGGAGATGATGGGGGTGGTAGGCTTGATGGGCGTTGGCAGAGGGGAAATTAGTGAAGGGTGAAGTGGAGGGGTAATGATGGAGGGCATGGTGGGTGATGGTGTGAGGGTTTGCAGAATGGTGGGCAATGTGGTGGAAGGAATGGTAGGCAGAGTGGTGGTCAATGTGGCGGGCCAAAGAATGGAAGGAATGGGGGGTGCGGGGGAGTTGGTATAAGTGTGGTGGAAGGCCAGAAGGTGCGCGGGAGTCTCGTCATCAAAAGGCCACCCAGTGTTAGGGGCTAGGCAGTGAATAATATTGACTTGAGTCGGTGTCGGCGGCTGTTGTTATTGAGGAGTGGGTTGATGTTCTGGCATGGGATTTTGATGAATCCCGAGTTCTTGCGGTTGTTGTTGCTACTGAGGTTGTTGTTGAGGTTGTTGAGGCTACTGGAAGTGCTGCTGCTGTGGTGTCGCCTGCTGCGGCCTTGCTTGTCTTCATCTTTCTTTTATATCCTCAATCAATTTGTGCATTTGGTCCCAATCAATCCTCTGGCCCTCATGAAAATCATAAACTAGATCCCTGAACTGATAGCATCTCTCTATCGTGTGCCTGGGCTGCCAATGGTAAATGCAATACCTTGACTGATCGGCTGTCGGATTCCAGTTCTGACATTTCGGCGGGAGCTATATGTCACTAATGTACTTCAAGGCTGAGAAAATGTCCAGAAGGGTTTCTGGAAGTGGTGGATAGTTGGCTCTCTTCGGACCCAGTCGAGCAGGTGCGTAACCAGCAGGTGGTGGAACATTATGGTATTGAGGTGGCTGCTGAGGCTGTTGTGGTGGTGGTGGTGGTTGTTGTGGTGGCTGGGGTGCTGGAAATGAGGGTCGTGGAGCTGGCGGAATGGAGAATTGGGTATTACGTTGGGGTTGCTGCTGGAAACGTGGTGGTGTAGACTGGTTAACAGCCTGCACCTGCTCATTCGTCTGTACTCCCTCGGTTACTGGGCCCTGAGTCTTTCTAACAGATTTGGGCTTTTGGGCTTCAAATAGAGAGTGGATAATTTTTAGTTTTTTATATATAACCCCCTCCCTTTTTCTCTCTCCCCATCTCTCATTTCTCACCCTTTTCCCTCTCTCTTCTCTCCCGCATTCTCTTCCCTCCCTCTCTTCTCTAGCAGCCGACGGAGGTGGACAGAGGCGAGGCGGCGACGCTCGTGGGGCGAGGAGCGACGAGCACGGGGCGAGGATCGCGATGGTGGAGGCGATTCGTGGGATCGTGAGCCGGCGAGGGTTTAACGACATTTTCTTGATGGATCGGCGTCCACGGGGCGTGAAATCTTCGATGAAGGTAGGGAGATGGATCATTGACCCTTGCACTTACGTTCCCGTGATTTTGGTAGGCCGTGGTGAGTCGAGCGGGCTTATTTGGATGTTTTGGGGAAAATACATGATTTTGGGGCGTAAGTCAGATCTAGTGATTTGATCGCATTTTTGGGGTTTAAATATGTCCTCTCAGTGCTAGAGAGGTTGGGGACTAGTTTTTCCTTTTTTTTTTCCTTCACATGGGTGTGAATGGGGCGTGGAATGGACTTTCCCACCGTTATCACCGTTTTCGAGTTCGAGACGGCCTAGCGGTCCTTCCAGTGATTGCTAGGGTGCCAAGCGGTCATGTGGAGACCGCTAGGGTCCCCCCTATGTCGGTTTGAGCCTTGCAGTTGCACGATAGACCACCAGAGGAGCTTAGCGGTCGGGTGGAGACCGCTAGGGGGAGTCATGCGATCGGGGGGTGACCATTTTTTAGGTTTGGAGTCGTTTGTGGTCAGTGGGGTAGCGGCCTTACGACTGACCGCTATACTCTGCCTAGCGGTCAGGCGGAGGACCGCCACCCTCTCTGGCGGTCCGGGAGTGACTGCTAGGGGTTTGTGAGTTTCTGGGGTGTAGCGATCCTGGCTAGACCGCTAGGCTGGCCTTAGCGGTCCAGGGGTAGACCGCTAGGCAACATTTCGTGCTCGCCATGTCCGTTTTGCGTCGTGCTGGTCTCCGGTCAGTCCGGTTGAGACCCAATGACTGACCTATGATCTCGTGAGTATTCCAGACACCTCGTGGGGAACGTGACCATGTTTTTGAGTGTCCAGAGGTATCGAGTTACATCGATTAGTGTGCTCGTGAGTTTAAGGGGCCGGGCGACCCTCTTGTGTTCTGAGCTTTCGTGATTGTAAATCGAGTCGCCATGAGTCGGCATGAGTACGGAGGGTCTTCCCTGTGCGGCGTGAGTTTCTGCGAAAAGTGATTTCCGAGTGGGCCATGTGTGTGTGGCCTTGGACTGTGAGTCCAGTTAACCAGCCTAGGGCTGGAGATTTTTCGCGTGTCCTGTGGATGAGAGATCCCCTCGGCGGCTGGTGAGCTGCCTTGAGAATCGTCTCACCGTGGTTTCAGACCTAGAGATTAGGCCAGATTGACGGCGCCGTACTTCCATGTGCAGTGGTCTTGACCTGAGTCTCGTGACTCAAGGACCGTTGAGTTTATTAGGTCTAGTGGACTGTCCAGAGTCTGGTGGCCGTGAGCCACCTGTTTCTTCACGTTACTCGAGATGGGTACGTGCGTGATTTTCTGTGTCCACGTTCTGTGAGTCCCCACTGGTCGTAGCCTTCTTACGGCACGCGTGTACTGACCCACCCGGGAGTGTTAGAGCGGCTTACTCGAGAGAGATGATTTTTAGGTTGGTTACCGTAGGGCCCCCACGCGCAGCCTGAGTCTGGGCTTCAGAGGAAGAACCAGCTAGAGGATCCGACCTAGGGCATATGGTCTGTGTGTGCACACTTGGCTGAGGGCGGCGGACCCGCGCTGACGAGCGCGACCTCAGCTAGTCCTTGTTCTATGTTCCTGGTTACTAGTACGATGTCTTAGCCTCTGCCTAGGGCGTCATAGGCAGGCACCTGAGGTGCGGACTGAGACGTCAATGGACACATCCGGCCTTACTTCTGGTGGGCGGTACTCCCGTCACGTGACGTGAGTTGTTGCGTCGCGAGTTTTTGTTTCCCGTCTGCGAGATGGGGTTTCGTGTGTAGTTCGGATGTTGTTTCGGAGTCAAGGTCTAGGGTTTCTGGTGAGCGTCACCGATGGCTTACCCCTAGACGGTGTAGAGTTCACGACGGCGAGGTCGTGACTATGCTTCCCGACCGCGTGATTTCAGTGTGTGCCTTTGTCTGTGAGGACAGGCCTCCACGATAATGGGGTCGTGTCATTTTCCTGGTAGTGTGACTAGGGCGGTGGTAGTCTGGTGGTTCGTGTCTGGTTGTTCCCCCACCGTGGGATCAGGTTGTTGGGCTCCGTTCCGGTACAGTAGGAGTAGCTGTAGAGCCGAGATTTTACCGGCCACCGAGTCTTACTATTCCTACTGTTACTATTATTTTAGCTGTAGTTGCTACCTTCTGTACCGTCGTTGTTTTTGGTTGGGGTTTCGCGGGACCCCTACTGAGCCAGTGATAGGAGGCTCACCTCTTATTTTTAGGTGCGACGGTTCTTCCCCGAGGTTCGAGGGCGTGCGAGGAGGTTCTTAGTTGTCAACTCGTCGGGCCGAGTGTTCACTTGGCATGTGGTACGTTTTACTACTTTAGACTGTACTTTCTGTTGGACTGGACTCTCACCTCGGCACTCGATTTCTTCGGTGGAGGTAGGGAGATGGATCGCTACTTCGTTGTGCATGTTGTCCCTACTCCTACGCGCAGTTTGGTGCTCGATCGGGGGAGATCGGGCTGGTTTAGTGAAAATCATAGTTTTGGGGCTTTGTAGGGTTCACCGGAAAACGGCAACCATTCTTAGCCTAATTTATGTCAAAACGACCGCTGGGATGTCAGGATCCCATTCTCGCAAGTTTCGTGTTGATCGGTTGTCATTTGGGGCCGGTAGGAGTCCGGGAAGCCCGGTGACTCATTTAGGGTCGATTCGGCAGAATCGCCCCGATCTCATGTTTTAATGCATGCACGCGTCATTTTTTGACCCCAGGTGTGTTGTATGGTCGTGTGTGTCTGTTTCCCCTACGCTTTGGCATGAATGGGGCGTGGAATGGGCTGATTCGGCCGTTCCCTTGTTTTGTTCACCGGATTTGTGTAACTGTCGTTCCAGTGACCGTCACACATGTAACGATCCCGCGATAGACCATTACGTCTATTGGTCGTTTCACATTCTTCGAGGCTGGGTTGGTGTGACGGACCAGCATAGGACCGTCACATGGCTTTAACGAGCCTATGGTGGTGTGTTACGTTCTGGGTGTGACGGACCAGCATAGGATCGTCACATGGCTGTAACATACCTAGCTTGGTGCGTTGCGTGCTGGTGGTTTCCGAGGACAGTGGCTGTCAGTCCCTCGATGATCATGCCTACCTCAAAGATCAGGTCTGTCAGTTAGCCCTGATTGACCTCCCCTTGTGCGTCACGTTGTGTAACGCCCCTAGCCTGGTGCGTTACATGGTTCATGTTTGGCTTTTAGGCCCATTGGCCCTGACGCACCTATCCTGGTGCGTTAGGCTGGTGTAACGCACCTATAGAGGTCCGTTGCATGCCCTTTCATCCGAGTTGTGGTCTGGTTGCCCTGACGCCCCTACCCTGGTACGTCAGAGCCGTGTAACGCCCCTATAAAGACGCGTTACAGTCCTATTTTTGCCATGATAGTCGGTGTTCTACTGTGCATTATTTGATGTTCTGTTATGTGTCTGTTCGTGTGTTGTTCTATCTCAGGTTTGTGTTCTAGGGCGGTGTCTGTGTGTTGGTGGTTTCTAAATCGGCCAGTTCAGGTGGCTGGATGTTGTCTTTTCCTTGACTGCGACAGTTCCCTAATGACTTGATCTAGACCTACTAGTGTCCTTGATTCTGGCTTTGCAGTGGCTTTCCTTGACTGTCAGATTCGCCTAGCGGTTGAGTGATAGTTCGCTCTGCCCAGAGTGTAGTCGTTGTCCACCGCTCCAGTTTCTGCTTGTCTTGGCTTGGTCTCGTGGTTTGCCCATGACCCGTGGGTGTCTGTTGACATCCTATGAGGGCAGTGACCATGATGGGACGGTCAAGAGTATTTGTGTGTGCAGTGTGTGTGTCGGTGGGTGTCTGTGTGTATGTGCCGTGTCATAAGTGTCTAGCTACTACATCCCGGGTGTGAGACTCAGACACACACAAGTAACCACAAAGCGAGTGGCTAGCTAGGGTCGCGCCCGTCGATGCGTGTCTAACTGCCCCCAACCACGTGTGCACACACAGATCATGCGTCCTAGGTCTGGTCTCTAACTGATTTTCACCTTAGTCAGACTCTGGCCGATGACGTGGGGCCTAACGAAAACTAGTTTAAAAATCATCCTCAGGGTAGCCGTCCCACCACTCCCAGGTGGATACCAGCACATGCGTACTAGTGGGCTACGACTAGTGGAGTGTCTCTGAAGGAGTAGACTCTCAAGCCACGAAAAATGACGTTCGAACCCGGCGGAGTACGGGGACCACCCCACGTACCAACACCATCGCACGGTGACCATGGTCGGAGAAGAAACGAGACTGCGCACCACGCGGACCAGCCCAGAGCCTGGCGGACCAACACTGGTGCACTACAGGAGGTGACGGACCAGCACAGGTGTGCCATAGCCCTCTGACGGACTACCTCAGGTGCGTAAGGGACCCAGCGTAAAATAGACCATAGCGCACCTGCACAGGTGCGTTACAGAGCATGACGGACCGACACGGGTGCGTCAGGGCACTCGGTGCAAAAACCACTGTGACGCGCCTACCCATGGGCGTCACAGCACCTGACAGACCAGCACAGGTGCGTTAGGGCATGAGCCAAACAAAGAACGTAACGCGCTCCTCCAGGAGCATTACGTCACCTAATGGACCAACTCAGGTGCGTTAGGTCACGGGACTGAACCGGCTATAACGCGCTCCTCTAGGGGCGTTACAGTCCCTAACGGACCAGCACAGGTGCGTTAGGTGGAAGGCATAACACGCCTTCACAGGGGCGTCACCTGCCCTGATGGACCAGCACTAGTGCGTCACAGCCATATGGCGGTCTATCGTTGGACCGTCACACCCATGAAATTCCAAGCTCAAAATCGACAAAGCATAACACACCTCCCTGGGTTTGTTATACCCTGTGGCGGTCACTGGTATGACCGCCAAAGCGCTCTAACGACGACATGATAAATTCAACCCAAAAATGACGGCCACTCCCCCATACCTCCATAGGAGAGGGGGAGTTGAGTTTTACGATCCGTGTGGATGTTTCTCTTGTACAAGTTACGGAATCCTGCGGTAAGTTTATTTCTCAGTTCATCGACTCGTGGACGTTACAGATACGATGTACTCTTCGCGAGGATTGTTTCGACTATTTTTTCATATTTTTTTGAATTAGTGTATTTTTGACGTAAATATCAGATTTTCAGAAATTAGAAAAATTCCTAAGTTTCCTTCTATTTAACCACCTCACTATCTCTCCTCCCTCATTTCTCTCATCTCGTTCTCTCTCTCTGTTCTTTCTCATCTCCGGTCCATTCGATGCGGGGCGTGCACCATTGCGGAGCTGGCCGAGGCAGGGACGCGTTGGGGAGATCAGTTCGCGGGATGGAACGTCGATTTGAGTGTGGCGTGGCGCGATCCCTCGGTAGATTCCAAGAAGGCGTCGTTCGTGTTTCGGGTAGTTTTTGGTGTGGATTAGTCACTTCGACGCACAATTTCTTTGGTGGAGGTAGGGAGACGGATCACCTACTATTCCTATACGTTTTCCCTGTAGTTTCACATCATTCTGTGCAAGAACGAGCGAGTTTGGGCTCATTGTAGATTTTTGGAGTTCATAGACTTCGCCAAAAAATGGCGACGATTCTGCGATCAGTTAGTGTCAATGGACTCCCTGGAATGTCAGTGTTCCATAGTCACTGATTTCGTGTCGATTGACGGTCATTCATGACCGTTAGGAACCCGGGAAGTCCGGTTACTCCATTTGGGTGATTTCGTTAGAATCACCCCTTTCTTACGATTCGTGCGTCGTTTTGACTCTGGATGGAGTCTATGTGATTGCCAGGGTGATGTGACTATGTCCCCTTCGTTTCGGCATGAACGGGGCATGGAAAGGCCATGATCGGACGAACCCCTTGGTTTGCTCGCCGTAACGCCTTCGCGGTTCAACGACAACCGCTTAAGGTGCATGGGCGGCTGGTTTCGGACTGTTTATCGTGTCTCGATTTCAGGTTGAATGGTCAGTCGATAGACAGCTCTGGGGTTTGAGCGGCCAAGAGTGGTCCGCCCATCCCTCCGTGAATGGCTGGTTCTTAGCCGTTCATCTTTCCCGTTGGGTTGAGCGGCTAGGTTCTGCCCGCTTATCCCAGTTGACCTTTGGTCAACAGTTTTGTGTCGGTTCAGACAGGCGGTTTGGTCAAAACCATTCTGACCGACACTATAGTAGGTTGGTTGGCTTGAGCGGCTACTCCTTAACTGCTCTAGCCTTTGGGCAGCCCAGCCCTAATCGTCCATCCCTTTTGGTGTCTAGGGGCCAATTCTTTTGAGCAGTTGGCCCCCAACCGTTCATCCCCCTTGAATGGTCCGTTCTAGACCGTTCATCCCTCTTTGAATGGCTTCCATCTGTACTATTCATTTCACCGAGCGGCCTTCTTCTGACTGCCTAGTGAGTCTTATCCGTCGTCTCGTCTGTTGGTCGTGATGGCCTGTCTCGTGTCTGTCTAACTTAGATACGTGTCCTAGGGCGGTGTCTGAGTGTCGTTTCCCGACGTTTCGATTTCCGTATATCTTGGCTTGACCTTATGGTTTACCCGTTGACCCGTGGATGTCTCTTGATGTCCTATGAGGGCTATGACCATGATATAAGATGGCCAGGAGTGTTCTTGCCGTGGGCAATCTTCTATACTTCTTTTTAATATCATTGTCTGGTTCTGGTCAACCCGGTGTGACCCAGTGGTTGACAGGTGACCTCGTGCGTGTCTCGACGGTTCTATCTAGTTCGAGACATGGTTCTGGATGCAGTGAGGTATCATCTTACCTCGTTCTGTGTATCCAGGTGTACTGAGGGTTTTTGGCATTCCCTCAGGTCCCCGTGAGTCATTTCTTACGGTGATTCATTTTCTCTGGCTTAGGATTAGACCGATTGGCCACTTGTTCTGCTTTGTATGATGACCTTGACTTTGAGTCGTGAGACTCAAGGATCGTTGTAATTTCAGGTCTAGTTGTCTTGTCCTGAGTCTGTCGACAGTTTCTTATGCTACCATTGGTGCTTCGTAGTACGTGCGATAGTGTTTCTTTACCTGTCTATACTCCAGCGCTCGCATTTTAGAGTCTGTGTCTCGTGATCCTCCACTAGTCGTAGCCTTACGGCACGTTTCAGCATGATGGCCTTTACGGAGGGGCACTTCCCAATTTACGATTCTTAAGCTAGTTCTGTGGGCCCCCGGTCAACTGTAGCGTCTTGCGGAGGGGGAATAGTAGCTAGAGGCCTGGCTCAAACGAGAGCCAGTGTGTGCACATGTGGTCAAGGGCTTGGACTGACGCCGATGGGTGTTACCCTGTCTAGTCACTTGCGATTGTAGTTCCTGTTCTGGTTCTTGGCATGTCTTAGTCTCTATCATGCTTCTTCAGGCGGTAGCGCAGATGAGACACTTGTAGGCGCAGCATAAGACGTCAGTAGATGTAGCTGGCTATTCTTCTAGTGAGTGGAGTACTTCAGACACGTGACACGTGACTTTCGAATGACCCTCATGTTTCTCGAGCGTCGTGACCTTTCCAGGTCAGCCTCCTTGTGGCTTTGCCCGAGGTCAGTGTAGTGTTGTGTCATGTTTTAGCTAATTCTGCCTCGTTTTCACGTTATCTTCCAGTTTTCAAAGTTCAGTCTTTTACGTTTTACTGTTCATCCCGTACCCGCGCCCCCTGTTCTTCGCACGTTTTCTCCTTTCTCCCTCTGCTCCTTTTACAAAAGTTGTTCCTCTCTTCATCCTCTCCAACTTCTTCTTCCTCTTCATCCTCTAATTCTTCTTGCTTTCAAAATTATTTCGATTTTATTCTTGCTCTAGTTTTAGTATTTCTGTTTTACTGTTTTAAAACTCTCTCTCTCTCCTCTTCTCCCTTCTTCTTCTTCTTCTCCGTTCACATAGATAGAGAGCCTTTCTTGTTATTTTTCTTGCCTTTACCCTTTTACCCAATCTCCTATCCATTTCTCTCCTAGATCTCTCCTCTCCAACTCCTCTTTCACGACGGTGTGCACTCCAAGGCGGGGCGGTGATCAAAGGCCCGGCGGCGTGGACAACGGCGATTTCTTCATCCACACCCTCTCACGGTGGCGCTCACATCAAGGCAGGGCGACATTCCAAAGCTCGACGAGGATTAGACGGCGCTATTCTTCATCACTCCGGCTCTAGTTCTTCCCTTTTTATTCTTAGTTTATCATTAGTTGTAACTTTCATTTTCATAGATCCTGTACTTTCAATTTCTAGTAAAAAAATTTCACTTGTGCAATTGCCTTTCTCTTCCTCTGTCTCTCTACTTCTTCCAATCTTCTCTTCTTCAACCCTCCAGCATTCTTTGGTTAGATTTAATTTCACGCAATTTAATATCATGCACTTTTAATTTTAATTTTCAACAACTCACTCAAACATTGATTTCAAAACACAAGAGTTTTCAACTTAATAAAAGATCTTCCTCCTCGTAGGATCGACTCGTGCTTATCACTCTACACTTAATCTAAGAGTTTTCTTTGTGAGTGAGTGCCGTATTTTAAAATTATGTGCGTAGTATTTTAACGACGAGTGTTTGTTCACATCAGAATGGAATCCTTTATTTGGGCTTGAACAATTCGAGCTCAATTATACAATCATAGAAATGTGTGGAGCTCGCTAAGCATCAAGATAGCCCTAAGTTGCGACGTGGCATTGTTCACCAACATGGTGACGGCCTGAGATTATGGGATAGGGACCTCCATCCAAAAAGGCATAATCCTCCAGCGGTTAGCGAATTGGATGAAGTCCTCATCAGCCTCATCTTTTCCATGACCAGATCAAACAGTGTAGGAGCTATAAAGGACATGTGACCAAAGTGAGTGAGAAATCAATTGGAGACTATATCAAAGTTCAAAAGATCAACTGTTGGGAGAGAGGAGAACCAACGTAGGGCCTCACCTTTGAGGGATTTTTGAAACAAATGGACCAGTAACACCCGGTCATATAACCGTTGATGGGAATCCATAAGGAAACCTGAGAGGTGATGGTGGGGATCGATTGTACCATCATACTTCTGATATTTGGGACCCTTAAAGCCAGGCGGAAAGTAGGCATTAGGGAGCTTGCAACATTGGGCTAAAGAGTGAGGATGGGAGATCAGCACGCTTTCGGCCACCACTTGCCAAATGTAGCTTTGGATTTCCTACCTGGAGACGGGGTCCATTCCCCTCGGAGGGGCGACCATGGTTAATGGAATTAGGGGTTGCGGAACCCCTTGAGAAGCCATGGGATAGCTGGATTGAAGTGGGATTTCTTGGGCGGGCCGTCTAGAGGACCCTTGGAAGGGAGCTTGAACCCGAGGCGGTGTGAAATGAGGGGACATTTGGGGAGCAACTAGGACTTTCCTTTGGGAGGCCAAAGTGACCAAATCCTCGGGAGTGTAGCGAGAGAGCACGTTGATCAACTCTTGATCTTCGTGTGTGTAGATGTGTGTTTTCCCCTTTACCTCTCACCTTCACCTTTCTAAATTAAAGTATAAAAAGGAAAGTGATGCTAAAAGGTGGAGAGGTGTGTGGATGTGATCACCACCAAGATGCAGAATGCAAAGGAAAATGCACCCGTACCTTGGAAAAGGGAGATGAAGCACTCGCCAATACCCAGCGCTGTGAGGGATGAAGATGGTCCTCTGGAGTTTGCTCAATGATGTAGATGGCCGCTCGATAGGCTGCGTACAAGGCTAGAAAGAGAAGCAGGAAGAAGGCTGACTGGCGCGCACGCGGTCTGATGTCGACCGTGAATAGGGTCTGGACGGTCCTTGTGAGACCGTGCTACTCTGAAGATGGACGGAAGAAGGCCATGCCAATCTGCCAAACTCTAAGCCAAGGGACTTGATCCTCCACCCCTTCCGGCCGGCCAGAGGGGATGGGCCTCGTGTGGTGCTTATGTTGACCTGCAAAACAACGTAAATAACAAGACAATAACACCCAAATTAGTCCTAGAATGTGTAGTAACTATAAAATAAAATGGAAGACTAACATAATAACATGGAGTGGGGGATACCTGGGGGGTTGGGTTTTTAACCCCTATGGGGCATGAAAATGATAGGAAGGTGTAGAAATGATGTGCAGATAGTAAAAAATGTGGAAGAAGAGGCGATGGTAGAGAGCATGCAATGAATGAAAAGACTATTGGACACCTAAACTAAACACCTGAAGGAAATCAGGTAGATTCTGAAACTGAATCTCTTTCTTGTGAGCAATGGCAAATTGCATATGAGTCTCTTTATGTAAAAACCAAAAAATTGAAATCTGAAAACAGAACACTAAAAAAGAAAATTGAGCAATTGGTGCATATTAAACAACCATGTGTAGAATGCCAAGCCTTAAAGTCTGAAATTGACTTGCGTCGATAGAAAGGGTTTATTCGTTGGCAAGATGATAATGCCAATGCCACGAAATAATTTTCGCCGATTCGGATGTAAGGCCTGTAATGGCGATATTGTATGAAAGTCAGCTAGGGCACGAAGCCTTGGGTCGATAAAAGGGGTTTATTCGTCAGCAAGAGGATAATGCTAACACAAAGGAAGAGTTTCTGTGCCAATTCAAATGTAAGGTCTGCAAAGGTGATAATGCATGAATGCCGGCTAGGGCACAAAGCCTTGCACCGAGAAAATGGGTTTATTCGTTAGCAAGAGGGTAATGCTAACACAAAGAAAGAGTTTCTACATCGATTTGGATGTAAGGTCTGTAATGGCGATAACATGTGAATGCCGGCTAGGGCACAAAGCTTTGCCCCAAGAAAATGGGTTTATTCGTTCGTAAGAGGGTAATGCTAACTCAAAGAAAGTGTTTCTGCACTGATTCAGACTTAAGGTCCACAATGGCGATAATGTGTGAACGCCAGCTAGGGCACGAAGCCTTGCACCGAGAAAAGAGCTTTATTCATTAGCAAGAGAGTAATGCTAACGCAAAGAAAGTGTATCTACGTCGATTCAGACGTAAGGTCTGGAATGACGATAATGCGTGAATGTCAGCTAGGGCACGAAGCCTTGTGCTGAGAAAAGGGATTTATTCATTAGCAAGAGGGTAATGCTAATGCAAAGGAAGAGTTTCTGCACTGATTCAGACGTAAGGTCCACAATGGCGATAATACATGAATGTCGGCTAGGGTACAAAGCCTTGTGCCAAAAAAAAGGGGTTTATTCTTTAGCAAGAGGGTAATGCTAACGCAAAGGAATAGTTTCTACATCAATTCGGACATAAGGTCCGCAATGGCGATAATGCATGAATGTTGGCTAGGGCCCGAAGCCTTGCGTTGAGAAAAGGGGTTTATTCATTAGCAAGAGGGTAATGCTAACATAAAAGAAGAGTTTCTACTCCGATTCAGACGTAAGGTCTGCAATGGCGATAATGCATGAATGCTGGCTGGGGCACGAAGCCTTGTGCCGAGAAAAGAGGTTTATTTGTTAGCAATAGGGTAATGCTAATGCAAAGGAAGAGTTTCTTCACTGATTCGGACGTAAGGTCCGCAATGGCGATAATGCGTGAATGTCGGCTAGGGCATGAAGCCTTGCACCGAGAAAAGGGGATTATTCGTTAGTAAGAGGGTAATGCTAACGCAAAGGAAGAGTTTCTGCACCGATTCAGACGTAAGGTCCACAATGGCGATAATGCATGAATGCCGGCTAGGGCACAAAGCCTTGCACCAAAAAAAGGGGTTTATTCATTAGCAAGAAGATAATGCTAATGCAAAGAAAGAGTTTCTACGCCGATTTAGACATAAGGTTCGCAATGGCGATAATACATGAATGCCGACAAGGGCACGAAGCCTTGCGCTAAGAAAAGGGGTTTATTCATTAGCAAGAGGGTAATGCTAATGCAAAGGAAGAGTTTCTGCGTCGAATCGGACGTAAGGTCAGCAATGACGATAATGCATGAATGCTGACTAGGGCACGAAGCCATGAGCTGAGAAAAGGGATTTATTCGTTAGCAAGAGGGCAATGCTAATGCAAAGGAAGAGTTTCTGTGTCGATTCAGACGCAAGGTCTGCAATGGTGATAATGCATTAATACTGACTAGGGCACGAAGCCTTGTGCCGAGAAAAGGGGTTTATTCGTTAGGAAGAGGGTAATGCTTTGCGCCGATTCCGACATAAGGTCCGTAATGGCGATAATGTATGAATGTCGGCTAGCGCGTGAAGCCTTGCGCTGATAAAAAGGGTTTATTCATTAGCAAGAAGATAATGCCAATGTGAAGGAATAGGGTTTACTCACCCATGCAGACGTAATGTCCATCGGGGCATTATTGAGTGGTATTCACAAGCATGGGGCTACTGTTTGTGCAAGGAAATAGGTTTTCTTCATCTGTAGGGACGTAAGGTCCGTTGGGGGTATTATGACCCGGTGGGACTATGTTTGGGCTATGAAGCCCTTTTAAGCTTTGTTTAATCTTTGTTTAATCTTCAGGCATCGGTGCAACCACCCAATACAACTTCATGTGCTTCCCATTGAGTGGGGAAAACTGAACTGTGCCCTTGTAATCCACTAGGACGTAAGCGCCTCCTTCGTAGACATGATGTACAACATACGGGCCCACCCAATTTTCAATGAACTTCCTTTTAGGGTTAGCCACCATTACTTCTCTTCTTTTGACCATAACAAGATCACCTTTCTTGATTTCTCGCTCTTTCACCAGCTTATCAAAAGCACGGGCCAAGCGAGCCTGATATAATTGGATGTTTTGTTGTGCCCAGAGTCGCCTTCCTTAAAGTTTAGCAAGCTCCTCCAGTCTCCTTTCAAAGATGATTGGGATTGAAATCAGGTCCTTTGACCAGCTAATCAAGACGGTGGCAGAAGTCGAGGCTTTTCTCTCCTTTGCCCCTGCCGCCGCCAGTCAGGAGGCCATAGCAATGGGTAATAGGTCCTCGCCTAAGGAGGTTCACACAGTCGACTCTAAGGTATCCGAGCGGCAAAAGGATAAAGGGGAAGGCCCCACTTTGCGAGCTAGGATGAGAAAACCCTACTCCTTTCCTAAGGAGAAGACCTGAACCCTATTTGAATAGGCCTTCCAATATAGCAAAGTCACTCTTCCGAAACTAAAGAGACCCGGTGATGTTCGAAGAAGAGATGACCCCCGATTTTGCCCATATCATCAGGCACTCGGGCACTCCATCGAAGACTGTTGTATGTTTAAAGACATTGTCGAAGGTATGATCAATAGAGGAGAGCTCCAGGTGGGCGAATCCAGAGTGGATCCTCCATGCCCTCACGAGCTTTCCGACTTACAAAAGGCTGTCAACATGGTATCCATACATCGACAGCTACATGGCAACCCGGTGTGGGGGCATGCACCAGCCGCCGGGGGAAAGAGGAAGAGAAAGTCAAAGGACAAAAGGGGAGGCATTGGACTCTCTTGAAACACATTATCGGTCGTGACTGGCATGAGCCAAATGCCTGAAGAAGTAGAAGATGAAGAGATATGCTTCATGCCGACCCAGGCAAGTCAACCTGAAGCTTCCACCTCCCGCCATGCCAACCAGCCCCAGGAGGGGTGGGGGCATTCTTCGTTGTACAATGAAGAACTACGCCGACATATTCCATCGCATGCAGGCATGGGGCCAACAATATCAAGCTTTCAAAGATTGAGCGTGTCCGATCACGAATCCAAGGGAGTGGCAGCCCTGCCTGAGTTCGAGACGGGGGGCATCCCTAGCTCCTACCCATTGGAACCCACTCTCGTAATGGAGCTACGCCAGGAGCTCGAAATGATGAAGAGGAAGATGGGGGAGATGGGCTTGAACTTATCTAGCCCACACCCAGATCTGGTAGCCCCGGCATCAGAAAATAAGCCAAGTGAGAAGCGAACAATTAAATCAAAGCCGGTCGAGGGAGAGTTTATCGAGACAAAATTATACGAGATCAGCCAAAAGAGCGATGGGTTCCCCCTAGGCTATATAAGAAGAGTGGGAGACCCCCATGAAAGATGCAGAAGCCCTCTGGACTATGAAGACAACATTCGGAGGTGAGAGAGGAATCTGAAAGATGAAATCCTGCAAAGGGTGATGGACATCAAAATTAAAACCATCGAACAGCTGAGTGAGCTGGCAGTTGATGCCGAGGTTTTCTTGGCAAAGTATTACCCAACCACTACTACCCCGGGCCGGGAGAACAAACCAGTTAGCGAGCATTTGACGCAAAAGGGAGCATGCATCTCAAATTTTGGGGCTTCCGAGCCACAACATAAGCAAATAAAAGAAGCAGTCGGGGCTCCTCCCATTCAACCTACGGAACAAGCGCCCTCGCTGAGGGGCAAGATGATGAAACCTTATTCCTTTCCTAAGGAGAAGACTCAAATGCTATTCGAATGGGCCCGTGCATGTGGCAGGATTGTCCTCCCGGAGCCCAAGAAGTCAAGCGACGCTAGATGGAAAGATCACCCCCAGTTTTGCCCTTATCACCAATGCAGGGGGCACCCGATTGAGGATTGTTATGTCTCTAAAGTCATCATTGAAAGACTGATTCGGAGGGGCGAACTACATATGGGCAAGCACAGGGTGGACCCGTTGTGTCCTCACCAAATGTCCAGCCTCAAAAGGACGGTTAGCACGGCCCCACCACGTCAGCCGAAGAATGTCACATCCTGAGGGACATCTCAAACTTTCTGGCTTATGGCCAAAAAAAAAGGGGGGGAAAGAAAAAAAAAGGGTGGAAGAAGAGAAAGAATTGAGGAGAGAGGGTTGTACGGCCATATCCGTCGAGACCCGTGCTGAATAATGATTACCACTATGGGATTGATGCGGTGGAGCGAACCACTCATCCCCTTCCTGAGGGGGTGAGCACTCTCCTGCACACCCACCTTGGTCTATTATGCACAAAGAAGAAAAGAAAAGAGGGGCGAAAGAAAGTTGGCAGGCACTGTCACCCAAAAAAAAATGTCAGCTTTAGAAGGGTCAAGACCGTGGTGCAATGCCCTAGTCCGGTCCACCTTCCTGCTGCCCATGTTTGACATGCGACGGCCCCTCGAGTGGCTATTAGAAGATCCAACAAACCACAATTGTAGCTTGATGAATTGCTGCCCGTGGTGGGGAACGCTTTATAGCAATGAGGCCAAGCACGGCCACCACTCCCAAAGAGAGCATGCATATACCCCACCATGGGGAACAAGAAGAAGAATATACCCCGCCTTGGGGGGCATGAGAGGCAAGAAGAGCCATACCCCGCCTGGGGGCACAGAAGCTATAGAGAATGCGCCCCGGCTTAGGGGCATTTGAAGAAGTTACGCCTCGGTGTAGGGGCATATGAAGAGAAGTCTGCCCCGGCTTAGGGGTATTTGAAGAAGAACATACCCCGCCTGGGGGCATAGAAGTCATAAAGAATATGCCCGGCATACGAGATTTGCGGGGAGATTATGGCCTTCTATGATTACCTCACTGTTCGAGTAATGGGTTGTAAGTTTGGTTTCAGGACCTAAAGGTATAGTGATAGCTAGGTCTGAAGGTAGCGGAATAGGTGAAACTGGCAAGTTTTAGCAAAAGTCTTTGATATAAAATAATGAGAAACACCAGTATGAAATAGTATAAAAGTAGGATGAGAATAAATTTGGACGGTACCTTCCATTAAGCCATCATCCTTTGGCACTTTTTCATCCAGTACAACATTTAAATGAGTTTGCTGCCTACATCCGCCATTGGAAGATTGTTCTTTCATGAGGGGGCAGTTGGGCATGCAATGCTCCCAGCTCCCACATCATAAACAAGCACTGAGACGCTTTCAACATTCCTTGGCTGAATGATCAAATTTCTCACAAAAAGTGCAAGCCACCATGACCTACTTCTCCTCCTCTTTTACTTTCTTGTTCTTGTTGTTGTTGCCATCCCCATTACGGGACCTCTTCTTGTGATCATGGGATTTGTAGGACCCAATTAAAGAGGGGTGATCGCACGCTGGATCCTGGGCCGCATGATCCTAGATTAGCCTTTGTTGTCACCACGATTAGAGGATCTACAAGGTAGGAAATGGATCAGAGGAGCCCAGTGTTGGAATCCCGGGGAAAACCCTCTGATGCTTAAGTTAGGAAGCTGATAGAGCAAAGGTGGAAGGATTGTAGGAGAAAAGGTTAGAGGCACGAGATCATCCACCAATGTGTGTAGTGTTGAGTACTCAGAATCACCTTACCTTTCTGGAGGGTCTGCTTGAGTTTATATAGTTGCTTATTCTCCTAGCCGGAGGTAGGGTAGCTAGAGGTACCAGGGGGAGTTATGTCCTAGAGGAGGGCTCTCCACCGTTAGAGGACTCTTGCTCTCCACTATCCTGTTGAGCTTCCCGCCTCCATGCGACAATGAGACTTTCACCTGGATGAATGCCCCGTTGAGAAAATAACCCCTTATTATTGGAGGGACTCTATGTGGTGAACCGATCCTGGTCATCCCTGAGGGGATACCTATTATGCTAAGTGCGGGACGCTGACTTAGGGGCGTTTAGGCATTTCCCGAGCGATGGGGGCAACATCAGCCAGTTATGCTCAGGCGTCACTTGGGCTCTTTCGAGTGACCGTTACTCCGTCTTTCGGGCCAGGAGGCCGCCTAAGAAGGTCCGGTCCGAGCATTTTTGGACTTCAAGATAAGTGGACCCATTCGTGGGGCTATCACTTAGTGGATTCGGCCTGATAGGGTAGGGTTGGACCAAGCTCGGTCGCTCCAGGCCATACGTTTATTGGGCCACAGATTTACCCCTCTCCACTTACCCCCCTACTCCTGAGCCAAAGTTTGGGCTCGAAGAGTAGACTATAAAGGGGTAGCATTGGTGGATCAAGTGGGGGATATCTATTGCCAGCAGGGGCCATTTAATGCGGCTGTTCTGGGGGCGTGCATATGATGATTGCTCCCTCGAGTAGGCGTAGGGAGGCCCTTCTTGGAGTTCAGAACGTCACGACGCTTCCTGCTAGGATCACTGGGGTATATAAAGATCCCGTATGCATGCGTTCCATGTCTCCTCCATTTAGGGCTTTTCCTTTCATCGCATTCGCATTCTAAGAGAGTCCATATACTGCGAGAGTGACCAGAGGGAGTGAAGAATCACTGAAGCTTTTACGGAGTTGGTAGAGATCACGGAGGTGGCGATCCGTCAGCTTCCTCCTCCCCCTAAGTATTCTGACTCCGCTATTCCCTCCTCTCCTTCTTGCTCTTCTCGTTCCTCCATGGCAGAGCACGGTGCCGAGGTTGAGATCCAGGAGCCTGAGTAGGGCATGGGGAGTTCAGCACTGATGTCCAGCCACGCAGCGAGCTAGGCGTGGCCGAGGTGAAAGAGATCGAGGTCTGCTACAAGTTGCCATTGAAGCATTATTTCTCCCCGTCCAAACCCCATGAGTCTAGCCTGGATACTCCTTTGGGCCTTTTTTGCATTTTTTTTTGACTTGGAGGTGCAATTTTTGTCTTCCCCTCCACCCCTTTGTTGTGCAGTTGCTGAAATTCTACCAATTTGCTCCTATCCAATTGGTTTGCAATTCATATACTTTCATCTTCTCCTTTATCTTCCTCTACCACTCGTGCGACCTCACCACTTCTTTAGACCTCTTTCACACCTTCTTCGAGCTGATGGAGTAAACCCAAGCTAGGAAGGGTTTCTTCTATCTTTAGGCGAGGAGGGGGAGGAGGAGCCTGACCCTCTCTCCTCGAGATTCTTCGCATAAGGGGTGGAAGACCCAATTTTTTTGGGTAGGGTCTAGCAAGGGTGCTACCAACTGGGGCTTCATTGATAAGCCAAACTTTCAGCCGGCATTCTCTCCGAAGCAACCAGTGATCTCCTCAGAGTTGGAGGAGGAGATTAGTGTTCTTTAGGAGAACTGTCGATCGACCATTGAGCTGATGACTCCAGCCAACATTGATGATTTTCCTCACCTTGCACTGCCTCCCAGCAGTAAGGGTTTTGAAAGCTCTGCTTTTACATTCTCTCATCCCAGTCGGTAAAGCCTTTGCTGATGACTTACCTTTTGATGGGTAGAAACGAGGCGTGGTGAGGATGAGGGGCAACTGTTAGAGTAGGAGGTCGTTGAGCTAGAGGAGGCCACTGCTCCAAATGCTCCTTGAGCTTCCGAGGGTCCTTCTTCTACCAGAGATAAGGGTAAGCAAATTTCTCAGGAAGATGACCGAGAGCAAAAGGGAGCCAAGTGCAAGGAGTCTGGGAAGTGATTGATGTTATCCTCGCTAAAGGCTCTGACCGCCGAGAAGAGGTGTCTAAAGAAGGTGAAGACCACCTGCCTGCCAGAGGAGCTCCCACCTAAGGATGTTCGTCACCCGAGCCTCCCGGTAATCGAGCCAAAGGCACCCACAGCGGTTAAGGGGACCTCTACTGAGCCTGCAGAAGTGCAAGGGGAGGAGGCTGGCTCCAAAATCCTGGTCGAGGCGACAGAGTCACGGGGTGGTGAGGAGGATGTCGAGGCACGGGTCCAGGCTGAGTTAAGTGTCACCGTCCTGAGCTTGGGGACGTCTAGGGAGGATGCCCCAGCCCCAGCTCCTCTAGAGAGGGCTCCTCTCCATCAGCAGGGGCGGTTCACTGTCTAGGCCTCCCTTTACGATCGGTGCAGAGCACTGGCACCTCCATCAGTTTGGGAGGAATTCTGGCGTTGCTCCCCTCCCATGCTTCTCTAGAGGGTCATGGAGGGAGGTTTATTCATGGCACAGTTGGGGGCCGAGGTAACAGACTTCATGGCTCGGCTAGGGAGTGAGGAGAGATCTCAGTCCTGGGCCCGTGCTGAGTCTGATCGGAAGATCGGGCAGCTGACTTTCGAGCTTGGGGTGCTTTAGCAGGAGGTGGCCTTACTCCGGGCATGTGATCAAGTGAGCTAGGAGGAAGCTCGATCATAGGCTGAGCAATTGTCCCAAGCTCGGTATATGGTCGAGCTTAAGAGTAAGCTCCTGGAAGAGGAGTGTCAGGTTCACGTGGAACGCTTCGGACAGTGGGCGGCCAAGCGAGAGGAGCTCGGGGGCCGGGTCTGGGAGGCCGAGCGGGCCAAGAGGGAGGCCGAAGTGGCACAGACTAAAGCCTAGGCAAAGCTGTCCAAGGCCAAAACAAGGGTGGCTGAGCTCGAGGAGAAGGCAGCAAGAACTGTGGTGGAGGCGGTCGAGCACTATCGGAGCTCAGAAGAGTACCGCGAAGCTCTGAAGCAGACCGCCTTCACCTATTACGAGCCAGGCTACCGGCGGGGGCTGTGGAAGGGTTTTGCCCAAGGCTTTTGGCGAGCAGCTAGTCTGGCTCAGGCATAGGTCTTCGATGAACTTTTCTTCAACCTCGAGTAGCGCTATGACTCAGATGAGGAGGGCTCAAATTCTCCTTCATCAACGTCGAGCGGTGGAGGGGGGAGCGAAGATGGTTCTCCCTCTACGGATGGGAAATCACCAACACTGGTGGCCTTGGGAGAGCACGTGGTCGGGGCAGTTCCCATACAAATGGGGTGCCTAAACTGACCGTCACTGAGGGGACCAGGGGTAAATCACTGAGCGTCAAGGGTCCTCTGCCTGCTGAGCTTCCAGAGGAGTCCCAAACTTCTCAAAGTTTCCCTATTCCCATAGATTAGGAAAGACCATACTTGCATGGTTGGCTCTCTTCTTCTCTTTTGCAATTTTTACCTGGACTTGACTGTGTAATGTTTTTCTTTCTATATAATAGCAATAGTGTTTAAAACGCAATTGACTGCTCATTACCGTCTTTGACCGAGTATGCTTATCATATCCATGGTCGCCAGTAAATAGGAGATCTTGTATGATTTGTAGCTGAAAAATTAATCTTGTGTGTCGATCAACCAAGTTGTTGGTGCTGAACTAGCCCCTTTTCGTCTTTCCATGCTTTGAATGACTTGTTGTTTCACATATTCCCATGGGGGGGTCTGTGAGGGAGGTGGCATAATTACTCCCAGGGAAGGAGGCCTGCATCATGTGTCTTTTCGAGGGGAGGATCACTTAAGGTAGGATTCTCCCCTTTCGTCCTATAAAAGGTCCCGAAGGATGCCTCCTCCTCTTCACGCCGCTTAAGGCTTTCATTGCAATCTCTACCTCTTCCTCCCTTTTTTTCGAAGTGACCATCCTCTTCTTGGTGATCGTCCTCAAGCGAAGCATGGAGGGAAACTCTGAAGATGAAGACTTTGGCAGTTGCTGAGGCGTTCATGTTGCTTTAGCATTGAAGAATGGAGGATGATGTGGTGGTCGACGTAGAAGAAGGGAGGACGCATGGCAACGGGCTCTCTCCTTACTTCCGAACCGTCGCCCTACAAGGGGGGAGGGGATGGTTAAGAGAGAAGAAGTCATTCAACATCATTGCTTCTCCTTTCTTTCATCCCCGCTCCACCTCTCCCACTCCCTCCAAGGGACTGTTCACCACTTTCTCTCTCTTCTGTTCTTCTTCTCGCCCTCACTTTTTGGAGGGTGCCAGTTTTCTTCTTTCTTCATTTTTTCTTATCCTTGCTCGCATCACTTAGTGGGTGCTTGCTTTCTGTTTCCTACTTCTTCTTGCCCACGCCATCAATTCTTGATGGCTTCGTTATGCTCTGTTTTCCACAGAGTTGGCTGAGGAGGCCTTCTCTCTTTTTTTTAAGGAGCTGGCATTTGGGCATACCCTGCTCTTCTTTTTCTATAACGCACTGGGATAGTGCGTTGACGCACAGGGCATCTAGGGGCTTTCTAGAGGCAAAGCACCCAAACGGATAGACTGATGCATTAACGCACTGGAGCTGTACGTTGACGCATTGGCCAGCCAGAAATGAAAGCATGCTGGAAGAAGTGCTGCGTAGACGCAGCGAGCATCTGCGTTGACGCAGCCCAGCCAGTTGCTGAAAGCCTGCTGCGTAGACGCAGCGTCCACCTGCGTTGACGCAGCCCAGCCAACTTGCTCGTATAGCCCCTAGGGACTCTTGGAGTCGGGTTTAGTGCCACCCTTAGTCGTGTGTTGCTGGTCGTGTCCATCTTAGGGTCCGAGGCCCGCACCACATAGAGTCGGCTCTTGTGTCCGTCCCGCATCACACATACTCTGTGAATTCCACCGCTCCATCACGGAACACATGGGTGTCAATGGCCTTCAAGTCTGCAAACCAGCCAACAACGACTTGATGCTTGAACCTGACTGCCAAGCAATCCAAGAGGAATGGTTCCTCTCTAAACCCCCACTTTAATGGGGCCAAGAAAAGGCCGAACGTATGCTTCTCTTTATGAAGGTTCCCCACTGACAAGTCCCACTTGGCCGAGGTGAATTCTGGAGTTCGGGTTAGCATCCCTTGATTCGGGGTCAATTCTAGCACACCAGTGACAGCTCCCCATTTGTGGGCTTCTCCCGAAAGATAAATCGGCTCGCTCCTCACTACTGAGTCGAGGAGGCTGTTTCAGCCTGACAATATACTATACTCAGCCACCCGAACGGCCAGAATATCTCACTTCCCCATGAGATCGAAGCGGTTCAGGAAAGACATCAAATGCTTGTCCTTCGAGAAGTCTGGTCTGTAGTATTGGCCTCGTCCAAATGAAAACTAACCTTTGTCAGAAAGAGTTAGTCACTCGACGACCATGGAGTCAGTCTCTGAGTCAGAAGACTCTGATACCACTTCTATACGTCTCCGGCCTTGGTTGAGATCATTGATATTCCGCCAGGTGACAGCCGGATGCACATCAGGTGCAACTGCAGACGGAGCTGTTGAGGCCATTTCTCTCTACCTGCGATAAAGCGTGTAAAAGAATTAAAAAGGGAGCATCATACCCGAAGGAAATTCTGAAGAAAATTTGACCGAGTCTCCCCTTAGTCAGGAGCGTCCAAAAGTAACATGGGAGCACGTCCACACACTAAGGAGGGATGGTCCCTAAAAATGGCCATAGGTGATACACCTAGGCCAAATGGACAATGGGGAATATCGGTTGCGAGGGCTAGCCTACTAGGAACCTCCCCAAAGCCATTAAGGAAGAAAGAGGGCAAGCCCCCTTGAAGCACGGTGGGCGGCCCATCACGATGACATCGACTCATGGCCCTCCACGGCGGCTGCCATCTCGCCTAGGCAAAGGCCCGCCCGCTCCTTCCACCACGGCCGCGAAAGAGGAAATAGAGAAGGAGAGAGAGGAGGAAGAAGGGCGCCTCGCCATCCATCCTCACCGCCAGGAAAGGTGGTCGCCGTCGTCAAAGGGAAGAGAAAACCTTGCCGCCGCCGAAAGAGGAGGTCGGGGGTAGATGAACGGGCTTTGAAAATAAGAAACCCGACATGAGGGGTTTTAAGAGAAGAAAGAGGGGGGTGAGTCAGTGCTGGCTCCACTGACTAACCACTCCACCTTTGGCGATGAGTCGGTGGAGGCGCCATTGACTCACCGCCCCGTCGGACACGCATCACCACCGAATCAAAGTGGCAGTGTCGCTACCGACCCACACTGCCATCGATTCAAGGCCAGTGTCGCCACCGAATCAGAGGCCATGCTCGCCACCGATTCAAGGCCAGTTGCCACCACCGAATCAATGCATTTGAGCCATGACACTGACTCAAAGGTCAAGTGAGGTGGGCCCCCACTTGCAAAGCCAATAAAGCAAGCACAGCCACGGACCCCGCTCCGTCCATCCCTCACTAGCGACGTCAGCGACTGGGGAGCATTTGTTGACATCTAAAATATGAATGGGTAATAGTCACATGCCCGGAAGACTCAATTGAAAGTCAAAGATGGGTCCGCTCGGACCGCTGAAGTCTCAGGTCACCCCATAAGGAGTACCATGGACCACATCTCTCATCATCTCGGGGTAACACACCTTCCATAGCTCACTAAGGCTGAATAACGGTCAGAGCCATTGAACCTAGCAATGAGATCAATCATGTCAGAAATACCTCCACACCCCGTCCAGGTCGGACAAGAATGTACTAGGTGATCATCCACCTGACAAACCAGAGATGAAGAAATGCCCCTGGGTCCTCAAAATGGGGAGCCATAGGCTGAATCAGTAGGAAATCCAGAAAAACCCGAGCAGGGTGTCCGAAATGTCGAAGTAGTCCATAAATGGCCGGAAAGCCAGCGTCTAAGAGTGGGAGCACTCACAATGGTTGTCATCCTGATGAGGATGCTTCATATAAGCACAAAGCAATCACAAAAGAACGATATCTAGTGCTAAAGGAGATATCAGCGAAAAACTTGAGAAATTTGCTAAACACACGCAGAATGCCGGAACAGTCTGTAAATGGCCATGAAGACGTCCGAAAAGGGCGAGGATACTTTGCGGGGTGGCCCACTTGACGAGGAAGCCCCACGTGGCTCTGAAACAAACCTGGCAGTGCAAATCACAGAGCCGAAGATCGAATTAGGGAAAAACTTGAGAAAATCGGTACGGGTTCGGCACGTGCCAAAAATCACCAGACACCTAAAATTAGGGCTTCAGAGTGCATTCTAGAGCCACAGGATCAGCGCTGATGATACTCTGGGCCACGAGCTCACGACTGGTCGATTTTGGGACAAAATGTTCCAAAGGCATAACTTAGTTATTAATGTATTTCTTGAACTCTTATATTCAGAGTGGTGCGTTCTTTTATTGACATTGTGTCATTAAGCATTCTTTGAACTTGTACATTTATTGGCCCAACTTTATATACGTGGAAGTATCTTGATTTATACTTGAAGATGCGGCTCGAGCACTGATTGTGTTCAAGGACTCTATGCTAGTCCCCTCGGCTGATTGCCAGAAACATGTTGTAAACCATGGGGTATGATGTTACTGGCACCGCATTGCGCTGGGAGTACTTTCTTTATAAATAAGTGAAAATCTACGGATCACACGGACTTGATACATGAAGTACTTACTATTTAGCAAAAAGTACTTACTTGCTTGTTACATGACATTCTAGTACATTCTTGTTACATTCTTGTTCATGAAATGCCATAATTACATTCTTGCTTGATCATACTTGCTCACTCACATTCTCAATCTATCTTGTTACATTGGTTTATTCACGTGGTTCATCGTATCTACATGATTTACCTTATTTCTTTAGAGTTAAAACATTAATTACTTTAACATTGCCTACATGTTGATGTGAAGATACCTACTGGGCAAGTGTGCTCATTACCTACTTTCTCAATGTTTCAAGAAGTACGAGTGAGTCGGATTCGGATTACTCTAGTAGCGGGTCCGAGAGCGATTAAAGGTTCCATGGAATCGAGTGAAGACTTAGAATTGTTGAAATATGTCTAGATTGAGTCGTTATATGTAATTTTTTTTGTTGAGTTTAGAAGTTAAAGAGAGTTGAATACTTGTGTATTTGGATTATGATTATTTAATATGAAATGAAAGAGAAGGTTGATTAAATTATTGTGCAGTTACTTTGTGTGATTGATCTTGCGCTCTGATTATATTGCTTGCTCGAGGCTTACCATACCGACTGTTCGCGTTCCCGATTGTTTCCGCTGCATAATCTCGGGGCGTGACAGATGGTAAAAGAGAGAGGGGTAATATAAGTGTAGGTGGTGGAAGAGAATAAATAAAATTGAAAGGGATTTATTTTATGGTGCATACGAGAGAGATAATATGGAGAAATAGTTTTCTCTCTCTATCCCTCTCTATCTTCTTCTCTCTCTTAGTTGTCCTTCTGTCTAATCACTAGTAGTGATAAGTTTGGCTACGGCTCTGGAGGGTCATCATCATAGCCCTATAGATTTGGAGGGTGGACTTGCAGGTTGACTTTTATCGTCTACCTCGACTCTGCTCGAGTCCATCGACGTCGTTAAAAGCACTGTGTGAGTTTCAACTTTGACTTCAGCTTTGGCTTCCGCTTCCGCTTCTATTGTTTATTTTGTACGGACAAGGTACATAATTAAACACTATACATATAATTTTTGTAATTGTATATATACTTTCAGGGGGTTATCAACATTGGTATCAAAGCCATTTGTTTATCGTGATGCTTGTGTCTACTATAGACTCTCGACGATGGCGGGTCCGTCGACTTTCTCGGTACCCAACATGTCTTTTCTCGGTGATGAGCCTGTGGAAACACCCTCACCACCCAAGCTGATTCTCCCTGTCACCCATCCTCGGAATGCGTAGATTCATGCTACGTAGCTTCCACCTCGCATCTTCAATATGGAAGTGCAAGGCGAGACTGGCAGTGATGACGGGATATGTTCTTCTTGTGGGGAGAACACCACCACATCGATTGATCTGCCCGTTGGTCCTGAGAGTGTAGTCGTACCTTCCCCAACTCCATCTTACAGGTCACGAGCACCTCCGTAGTGGAGATCGGGACACTGATGAGTCACTGGTGGGTACTGCAGCCAGTACGACCGTTGCAGTCGTGTTAGCAACAACTTCCCCTACCATTCCACCTGTAGTTCCCGTGGGGGAGATCGAAGTAGGCGGTCCGATTGCCCATGCAAACATCGTAATGGCAATAGCTACCGATCCTTTGAGCACAACAGTTGCAATGGCAGAGGCTCATGTAGTAGCTAACAGCTCACCTGCTCGTGCTAGTGCACCTAGTAGTGACCCAGCAGGTGTTAGGTGGGTCTACCGATTGTTGCGATCAGTATCACCTGATGATAGTTGGCTCAACGCACAGGCAATACCAGTCGTAGCCGAGGTGCACCATGGCACGACAGATCACATTGCTAGTGGACAGAGAGAGCAGCTAGTAACCCAAGATCCAGCATCATTTCCTACGTTCGGCAGTGCGGCGGAGGCCGCAACTCGTTCGACACATTCACCGATTAGAGCTATCGTACCTTGGGTTCCTCCTCCAGTTGCACCGACTCCACCAGTACATAGACCTGTTTGGCCAATTTGGTGGGTACCACGTAGACCTTATAGACGGACATCACAGGCAAGAAACAATGTTCGTGCGCCATTTCGAGCTGCAGTACGAACCTTGTGGTCACACTCATCGAGGTATTGGGTTCCACTGTCATTTGTTGTATACCCGGGGATCATGAGTTATTGGCCGCCCATGCAGCCAATTTAGGCATCACGTTGGGTTCCACCTTTCCGACCCATCCATCCTACACCAGCTCCCTACCTTACCTTGATAACCCCTGATAGGAGGGAGATCGTGGTTCGGCACCGGGCCGACAAACTCATTGGTTTCCAACCACGCTAACCGGGATTTAACCGAACGTTTCCCGTTCCTCTGAATAGTAAATTTATTGTATCCCGACATACATATGCTCCAGTTTTACCGTGACGATTACGCTTTTCTCAAGTCAGCGATTAATCAAGGGTGTTCTCCCATATGGGGGATGTAAATAATGCCGTGGCCTTTATGGCGTGGCAGATTTTGGTCCCGACACGAACTATACAATCATCTGACTGAGTCAGATCGAGTGCACTATGGGCTTCCACGAGGCCAGAATAAATCGTCACTCTGTGACTGGCACGCCCACGCACTTAATAGACCGAATAAAACGCCAATAAATGAACAAACGAATATTCTGATCGAAAAGTGCCTCCACAACCTTATGCTATATTCCTCTTCTCCCTTACCTAACTCGCCATCCATTGTATCTCGTGTGTCAGGTTCTCTATGATGTGGGGTCGGATATAAATAAGTTTCACATTGGTTGCAAACAGACTCATTCTTGGGTTCACAAGAACTGAGTCTTTATGTTCATAGCCAATTAATTTGGAGTAGAATACTCTTAACATCTTTATCACGTACTCCCAGAGTCATTTCTCTGTCCAAGGGTGATTTGATTATAAATGAGTGAGATTATGGCAAGGTAAATATAAAAAAAATGCTATTTTCTACTATTGTTATTTCACAATGAGATCATTAGAGAATGTGTATACGTAGTTGAGGAGGGTAAATCTGATTTGGCCCAAGAATGGCCCAATAACGGCAGGTCTATTGAGGATCGTGCACGATAAGCCCTCCCAAGGGAAGGACACACGTGCTCGGCCCAATAAGAGGAGGCCCGGCCCAAAAGAACATCAAATTCTACAAAGCGTAACAGCTACGGCCCAAGTGCAGTTATCACCGGAGGACTCTCCGGCGACCGACCGTTACCCCCACGACGTCGGCCTTGACCCCATAACGGGCGAGCACGCACCATGAGCGCCGTAAGACTCGCCCAAGGATTAGCCAACGTCGGGGTAAGCGCCCTCCAATGGAAAATCCCTGCCATTATAATGGAGAAACGTTACTCTACTACGAAGACCCTTCCCTATCAAGGGATGAGGGTCCTCGCTCCAGGACAACCCCGTATGAAAGGAAGATCGACAGAAGAGAAGAGCACGGTGGTTCATTCCACTATAACGCTACTATAGAGAATAGAGCTACCAGTCCCGCTACACAGAGAGAAGAAGGGAGCGACTACCCACACTCTGAAAGGTTCCTTCCGGTGACCTTACCACCTAATGAGCACTCCCCGAGTGAGCACTGGGACCGGTGAGCACTCGTCAGGAAGATCTCCAGGCTCTTCAGCGACATACAGTGATATCTCTCCCTCTCTCTTTCCTGCTCTTCTCTATACTCTGTTTTCCCGTTGCTGACTTAAGCATCAGAGGGTTGTCCCCTGGGGTAACACCCGGGACTCCTTCTGACGCCCTTACTTTCTGGTGTTTTGTAGGCCTCCACGGGCGTGAGACGAGTTCCCCAACAAATAAATAGAGAAGGTGGTACGTGGCCTAGGAACCATATTCCCGCCTCTACACTTCTTGCTGTCGTCTGTGAGAAGACGAGTGGAAAGCTATGGCGCCCCGCGGCAGCCTTCGCAACACCAGCAACAGGGGCCGTAGGTCCCACTAGGGACCCAGCTCCCGGTGGGAGTCGCAAGAAGCTTCTTCCGCCCATCCCCGCAAGAGGTCACCCCAGCTGACCTTGATGAACTATGTCAATAGATCCGAGCCCTGACAGAGCTCTACCAGGAGCTCCGGGACCAGCGGGCCGACCCCCAGTGCATCTTGTCCGAACGGCGAGAGGACGAGGGGGCTCAGACTGGAGGAAACCCCGGCCAAGCACGAGAGGCGTCCCATGCCTCGGCCACAAGGACTCAGTGATCCCGTAGCGTGCCCGCACCGAGAGTGCGCAGCCCACTCCACTCCAATCCAGAGATGGACAGCCAACTCCAGTGCTTTGAAGAAATAGAGGACAAAGTCTGATATTTAGACGATGTCCTCTTGGTCGCCAAAAATCACGGCCTAATCGACGATGACCTGGACTTCCACGCCCCCTTCTCCAGGGAAATAATGGAAGTCCCTATCCCGCCAAAGCTCCAACTGCCATTGTTCACCTCCTACGACGGCACCACTGACCCAGCCAACTATATGCACAGCTTCGAGTCCCATCTGGTGTTCCACCGGCCTCAGACACTGTGAAATGCATGGTGTTCATAACCACCCTCCGGGAAAATGCCCAGGCCTAGTTTGAGTCCCTACCGGCCGGGACTATTTTCTCCTTCCAGTAGCTCAAGAAGCTGTTCAAGGAGAACTTTGTCGGCTGCCGAAAGGTGGCCAAGTCTGCGGTGACCTTGCTCGCACTCAAGCAGGGTAAGGAAGAGACGCTGTGGGATTTCGTCTCCTGCTTCCGCGTGGAGGCACTACGGATCCCACACCCTGACGTCGGCATCACCACCACGGCCCTCACCCAAGGGACGCGGGACCACATCTTCTGGCATGCCCTCGGGGTCGAGGCCCCGATGACCCTTCAGATGATTTTAGCACATGCCAAGCCTGTGTCCGAACTCTTGGGTTTTCTCTTGATTTGGGCTTCGACATAGCCGGTTGGAGAACCGTGGCCACATCTTCTACTTGAGGGGCTTCCGTGCTGGGTAGTGGGCCATCAAGTGAGTTCTCGTCCTGACCAGGCGAGGTATGAGGTTTATTTGGCATTTTCATCTTCGACGTGCTCTCTCAAGTGCCGAGACATATGCGCTGCATAGTAAATTTTTGTCGTCCATAGCGTGTAATTTCCATTCATTATGCATCCCCTCGATAAATCCCTCTAACCCTTACGGGGCCTCATCAGCCTCTTGGGTGGCTTCCCCGAGTTCTTGGTATCGTTAAATCGATGATATCGATTTATCGGTATCCGGATCTCCCAGGCCGTTACAGTTGGTATTAGAGCGGTGTTGAGGATTTGTATAAGGAATCAGAATTGCACTAGTCCAGAACAAGTCCATGTGAGTCGTCTATTGCTGGCTTAGGGTGTTTCCCGTGATTACTGATGGATTTTCTTTGTCATTGCGTGTTTTCTTCTAGTTTAAGATGCCGCCTAGAAGAAGAGGCCGAGGTCATGTTCCCAGGGAAGAAAGTGGCACTTCTCCTCCTTCGGTTGTGCCAGCTCAAGTTCAAGTTGATCCTGTTCCTCAAGCAGATTTGCCTCCAGGTGGCCGTGGCAGAGCACTAAAAGAGTTTTTACTATTCCACCCACCGACTTATGAAGGTCAAGCAGATCTGGATGCGGCCAGAGTGTGGCTTGATGCAACCGAACGTGTATTCCGTTCAATGGAGTGCACAGAGGGCGAGAAAGTCATGCTTTCTACATTCCAGCTTCAGGGAGCAGCACTCGCGTGGTGGACCACGGAGTGGAAAGTTACTTTTCATTCTTGTCCACTTCGTTAGATCACCTGGATAGAGTTTGTCGCGTCCTTCGAGTGCACCTACAGTCTGGCTTATCTCAGGATGGACAAGATCCATCAATTCATGGAACTGGCTCAAGGTGACATGACTGTGCTGCAGTATCGGAACAAGTTTATGGAATTGGGTCGGTATGCACCCCATGTTCTTGCTAATGAAGCTTTGAAGACTGAGCAGTTTCTACGTGGTATGAGAGCAGAATTGAGGCAACCATTGATTGCTACTCAGGTAACCCAGATGGATGTAGCATATCAGGCAGCTGCAGCTCTAGAACTTGACATGGCCTGGTCCAGAGGGTGTCCTCAGGGTGGTTCAGTTCAGCCCAGTGTGCAATATCAATAGGTTAGTCAGCTGACTGTCACAGGAGTCCCGTCTGCTACACCCACTGCTAGTGGCGCTTCCTTCTCTAAATCCAAGTCCAGGCGGACATTCAAGAAGTTTAAGAAGAAGTTCTATCAATAGGCATCTTTAGGCACTGCTCAGTAGTCAACACCTTCTTTCCAGCAGCGTCAAGGTTCAACCACTAGTCAGCCGAGGCAGTGTCCAAGATGTAGTGGTAGTCACCTAGGCAAGCCGTGTTCATTGCCGGTGGTCTGTTTTCACTGTGATCAGTAGGGACATGTGGTTCGAGACTGTTCACTGAGGCCAAAGCCGGTATAGTTTCCTCAGTTTTCTCAACCGCAGTAGTCTCAGTTCAAACCTCCTCCACCACGTCAATCTCAGCAGTTCTATCCTTAAGCTTCAGCTTCTTCTCAGCAGTCTTCCACAGCTAGCAAAAAGTAGAAAGGGAAGGTTTCTCATATTACTTGTGCTGAAGTCGTGGCGTCCCATCTCGTTGAAGGTACAATTGTGATTTATGGCCATACTGCTCGTGTTCTTTTTGATTCAGATGCTTCTCACTCATTTATTTCTGAAGACTTTATTATCTGTATTGAGGAGATGACATCTGAAATGTCCTATGAGTTGCTTGTTGAGTTACCTTCTAGAGATTTTATGTTCACTCCCCTCTGTTTGGAGGAGACTCCTATTGTGATCAGTAATCAACTGTTGCTAGCGAGGTTGTATGCGTTGTAGCTGGCAGATTATGATATTATTCTAGGCATGGATTGGTTGGAACAATATGGAGCCGTGGTTGATTGCAGATCCAAGAAAGTCTATTTTCAGCCACATGAGAAACCAGCCTTCTATTTTCAAGGTATTTGATCTCATTCTTCTTGCTTGATTATTTCTGCTATTCGAGACTGTAGATTGCTTAATGCAGGTTGTTAGGGATTCTTGGCTTCTGTGGTTACTGTCGAGGCACCACAGTAGGAGATAAATGACATTCCTATAGTTTGTGAATTCCCTGATGTGTTCCTTGATGAGTTACCAGGCTTACCTCCTCAGCGAGAAATAGAAATGGTGATTGAATTGCTTCCAGGTACGACACCTTTAGCAAAGGCACCATACTATATGGCTCCAGCTGAATTGAAGGAATTGCGAGTACAGCTATTAGAATTGTTGGAAAAAGGTTATATCCGTCCCAGCTTCTCTCCATGGGGTGCTCCAGTTCTGTTTGTGAAAAAGAAAGATGGAAGCCTGAGGCTATATTTTGATTGGCAGTTGAATCAGGTGACTATCAAGAACAAGTATCCTCTGCCCAGGATTGATGATTTATCCAAAGTCCAGTCACACTGTCCCTCAAGCCCAGTTCTCTACGTCAATGCCCCTCAAACTGGGTGAACCTGGCCTATTACACCCTGTACCAGTACGTGGTAGGGAAGAATCAAACAGACCAACAGTAAGTGGTTGCCATTCCCTGCATTCAACACTATTCTATGGAACAAGAAGTGGGACAACTCAGCAAGTAATAATATCAAAATCCATAATTTGTCATTAGTACTCTATAAAAAGGGAGCCCAAGACATGCCCTTGGGGTAACAAAAAATGTACAATCTCGATAACAAAAAAAGGGGGAGGAGAAATGATACAATCACAGCCCAGTCTCGATCCCCTCTAGCTCCGCTAAGCGGGACTTCGTGGCAGCCAACTCCGCCTTCAGGGTCGACGCAAGCTGCACACTCGCCTCGGCCCCCGTCTTGACAGTCTGCCACTCAACCCTATTGAGCTCCTCCTCTTGCCGCTGCTCCTCCAGGGCCTTCTCCAAGGCCTCAGCTCCGCTCTCCGCGCCTCTCAGCCGAGTAGCACAGTCCTGGGCAAGCGGCATAACCGCGTCAACGTGCCTCTCTTGCTCGGCGATCGCTAGTGCAAGCTGAGCCCACTGCCCCTCCAGCTCTCGGAGGGCCGCTAGCCGCTGAGCCCTCTGCTCCTGCGCCTCCAGAAGCTATAGGTACTCCACCCAGATGTCGGCTAACCCAGACATCCAAAGCTCGCATGGGAACCCATGACCATGATAGCCATGGGTGCACTCCCTCAATCACTGTCAAAGCTCCTCCGGAGAAGGCAGGGGGTCGCCTCTTGCATAACCTCGAGCACGCTGGAGCAAAGCCATGCCCACGCTGGCATCCAACAGCCGCTCCAGTGGCGAGATAGATAAGGCCACTCGATCCCCAGCTCTAGGTAGGAGTGGCCTACTTCTGCCAGCAAACCAGAAGGACCTGTGGAACACCACCAAACACAAAGAGGGTCAGCAACGCTCAGGACTTCCCTATGGCAAGACAAGGTGGAAAACTTGAGAAATGTCCTGGCTCTCATCTGCTACGGCCCCCGCCGTGCCTGTAACACTCCTGCTCAGGGTCGGTGAGGGTAGTCCATCCCCCACCTCAGCAGCGTCTCTTACTGGAGTCGGAGAGGGCAGAGGCTCCTCTGAAATCCAAGTGCCGCTAGTAATCATCGGAGCAGTGGGAGGTTCCCCCAGATCCACCTCGATGGGAGTCGGCACATGCTCCTCCTCGGACTCCAGCCCTATACATAACACAAAATGTCAGCCCTGCCATAAATCCTAAGTCAAAGCCAATGAAGGGGAGCGAAGGAGCTACATGTACCTTTCAGTGCTGCCTTCATCTCAGTATCTCCGGCAGAAGAAGCCTCAGAGGAGGAAGAGCTCGGGCTCGAGCTCTCATCGGTCTCCATAGCCGCACTCCCGCTACCCGAAGAACCAGAGGAAGCCCCTGGTGAACCCTCAATCACGGGCAAATCGGAGGCACCTGCACACCCATGAGCCGAGTCAGGCTACTACCAAGTCCAGTGTTGCACAAAGATAATTCCCTAGCCAAAGGTGTTAGGGAAGAAGCTCACCAGCCGAGACGTCCCCCTCGGAGACCCCCTCGATATCGACGAACTCCTCATCGCACCCAGTAGACGCGGCGACACCAAGCTCGTCCCCGGCCACCCAGGCCGTGTCCCGGGGAAGCTCTCCCTCCTCCAGGGGAGAAGAGGTCCCTGCAATCAACCCCCAATGAAAACTTAGCATGAGTGGGTAAAGCAGAGTAATCCACCATGAAATAACTAAGTGCTTAGCTACATACCTGAGGGTCCCATGTTGGACGACTCCACCAACCCCACTGTGCAAGCCGACACCACGGTCGACGGAGGTGGGAGGGGCAGCTTTTCCAACAGCCCCGGTAGCCTACCCAATGTGTCCCCGATGATGGGTGGGGGCACGGAGGTATCCTGCCTAGCCTCATCCCCGAACGATGGTAGGACAACTGACGGACCGACGTCCACCAGTTCCTGGATCATCTCCATGGTGGCCGCCACATCCTCACTTGCTAAACAAGCGACTCAGACCAGGTCAACAACTTTGGCTTGCCAAGAGTGCAATTGCAATAGGAAGACTCCCTCGAAAGTAATCAGACACTTATCCAGACAACTGCTAGTCGCCGTGGGGGCCAGCTCCCCTGCCTGTCTAGGCTCTCCGTCCAGTGCCTCAGTTGGGGCCTTAGCCCCCGGCGTCTCTGCCTCCTCTGCACAAACCAGACGGTCACATCAGCGGCCAGAAATGGGCGAAGTCACTACTTACAGTCGCCACCAGAAGCCCTTACCTGAATGGGCTCCTCCTGCACCTTCCCACGACTCGAAGTCAGGAAGGCCTTGACATTGGGTGCCATCTTGTCCATCAGCCGGAGAAAACTCTCCATGTCAATCTCACACTCAGCTCCCTCTGCATAGGGAGGGTCCACCTCCCAAGGGTGTGAGAAGGTCGCCTCCGCCCTATCCTCCGCGGGAGCTACAGGACACAAACCCAGCAAAGCAAGATTAGCTCGCTACCATGGCTAAATTGACCAAGAGCAAAGAAGGGTGTGACGACCCGAGATCCGAGTACCGGAAAGGAACTGATGCGACTCGAATCTCGGTCTGCCTCCTACGAGCCCAAAGACTTGGAAGGGATAAAGGATGGTGTGAGGGCACGTAAGAAGCTAAAATAACTACAGAGATAGAATAATGATCAACTAAATAATAATGTAGAAATTAAATAAACAACTAAACTGCTACAAGGTCCAGTACATCTTATGTCCAAATATAAGTACAGTCAACTGGAAGAAAGGTACAAGTACATGGGGCATACCTCGGCTCTGGCAACTGGTGACTAACCTCGGCCACTAGAGCCTCGCTGAAAACCTAACACGTCCCGCGACGACCCCGCCTCACTTGAAAACCACAGGGGTGAGCCTCATTTCATAGGCTCAGTAGGGATCCCGCGGACCCCCACCTCACACGAAAACAAGGCAGGAGAGCAAGAGAGCAAGAAAGTACATTACCTAGCAGGAGTAGGGTAGAACCAACAAGCTGTAATAAATAAACGAGAACTGTACTACGGAGCCTCGGTCTGACAAAACTCGAGTCTATACCTGTCAGCAGACAGGAGCACCACCCACTAGAAGAACGACCGGATGCGTCCCCTGACGTCTTACACCATGTCACAAGTGTCTTGCTACAATGCCCCGGGCGGAGACAAAGACATACTCAGTAACCAGAAGTACCACAAAATAAGGACTAGCTGAGGTCACGCTCGTCAGCGTGGGTCCGAAACCCTCAGCCCCATGTGCACACTCAGACCATACGCCCTAGGCCTTACCTCTAGCTGGTAATTCCCCCTAAGCCCGGACTCGGCTGTACGTGGGGGCCCTACAGTAACCAGCCTACTCACCGTTCCTCTCGGGTCAGCCACTCCACCACTCCCGGGTGGGTCACCACACGCGTGCCGTAAGAAGGCTGCGGCTAGTGGACGTGTCACCAGAAGGACAGACTCTCAAGTCACAGAAAAATGACTCTGGAACTGAACAAGTACGAAGATCACCCCTCACACGGCACTGACTCACGGTGATGCAAGCTGAGAATGCCACCTCCTGGGACCCCTACGGCACCCCACACATGGCCCCCACATGAAGCCTAGCATCAGTCAGACCATGGGTCAACACGTGGATCGAGGTCTACTCACCCGGGACTCGAATCGGCAAGGAAGAAACCACCGATTAGGCCTCAGATAGTAAATGGTCCATCATGGGCCGTTCTGGTGTAAATGGATGGTGGATGGACCGCCTCAGGGAGTGAAACGTTCCACCAATAACTGCCAAAAAAATGTACACGGTCCACTATGGGCAGTGCCATCCATGCACGGCCCCTCGGGACCGTTCCCGAAGATGAACGGCCCAACAGAAGGCCGTCCCACCCCTGGACAGAACAGGAATCATACACGGCCAATCTTAGGCCGTTCAGGACCAACACGGTCCACGGTACGCCGCTTGGTGAACAGAACGGTCCCTATTGGGGCCGTCCAGCCACCCAACGGCATGAAAATAGAACGGCCAACCCTGGGCTATTCAAGGTCTGCACGGCCAACCCTGGGCTGTGCAAGGAGATGAACGGGCCTCACTGGGCCGTTCAATCATCCAACGGCACAGAAATGGAATGGCCAACCCTGGGCCGTTCAAAGGACTACACGGCCAAGCCCTGGGCCGTCCAAAGGACTACACGGCCAAGCCCTAGGCCGTGCCATCCCAACACTGTGTAATGGTCAAGAAGCAACGGTCAAAACACCTCGGGAGTCACGCTGACCCCACAGGGTACGCGGTCGCCCATGGACCGTCCATGGGGTACACGGTCAGACGATGGACCGTGTACTCCACCGATGTTCCAGGACCATTGAATGGTCCATCTCAGGGCCGTGCAAGGGTGTACACGGTCTCTGTTAGGATCGTGTACATCTCGTTGTCCCGAGAACGGCGAACCTCGTCGGAAAATGCCATTTCGGCCCCAAATGAGCCCGGTTGAGGGGGAAACGAAGGGGAACCACCCCCGAGCAACCTAGCATGCATCTACACCCTCCAATTGTGGAATCACAGCTCAAAACACTAGATTGGGCACTTGAACCCTAAATCATGCTTTTCCCTTCTCGGCACGAAACAACCCACTCTCGACCTCGCCTTGACCTAGAAATCACGGGGAAGGAAGACATGGAGCTAGGGAGCGTCACCCTACCTCGATCTCGCTTCGAGCCGCACCGAATCGAGCCCAAACTGTGAAGAACGCCGCTAGAAATTCTCTTCCTTCACGCTTCCCACGAACACAGCATGCCACCACGATCGTCTCGCCGTCGCCTACGCCATCACGCCGTCGCCCACTACTGTCTGCAGTCGGAGGGGCGCGTCGCGTCATCGTCGGTCGAGGAGAGAGAAAGAGAGAGGGGGCGCTTGGTTCGGTCACGGGAGGAAGGAGGAAGAAGAAGGAAGAAGAAGAAGAAGAAGAAAGAAAGAAAAAATAAAAAGAAATGGGTTATTTATAGAAAATTTGAAAAAATCAAAAAAATCTCAAAAAATAGAAAAATATATATTCTTGATCCTCGAAACGTGTTGATCACAACGGTACCACCCGTGGGTAGGTGAATTGCCATCGAACATATTTTGAGTGCCAACAACAGCCTAATTGGAACCTGGCCATTGATCAGTCCAGATATTACATGTTCCATCGGCAGCCCGGGCACACGATAGAGAACTATTTTCAGTTTAGAGATTTTGTTTATGATCTACATGAAGGGTAGCGCATTGATTGGGCCTAGATGTACAAGGTCATCATCGAGATCAAAGAGAAGAGAAGGTAGGCACTGAGACTACAACAGCAAGCACCACAATAGCCGCAACCATAATAGCCACCTCAGCAGTAGCAGCAGCAGCCTGCACAAGATCTGGGCATCCACCAAAATCTGATGCTGAATCATCCGCCCGCTCCGCAACCTCAACCGCCAGCACCGACTCAGGTCAACATTGTCCACCGCCCAGCCCCCAACGCTGGGTGGTCTTATGATGACGAGTCTTCTGTTCAACGGCTCATGGCCCTTCACCACACCTACCGCAACCCACTTCTACCTCCTACCCCTATCATCCTCCCGCCAAACCATCAAGCCAACACCACTACACCAATCACGCCTGTCATTCCCCACAAGCCCCTCATCCTACCACCTACCATTCCCGTTGTTTCGCCCGTCCTTGCTCCCCAGCAAAGGCACGTTTCGCCCATCGTTGCCACCCCGCCATCTAATCCTCCGCCTATCATACTCCCAGTAGGTCCCATTCAGACCACTACTACCCCCATTACCCCCACCACCATTACCACAACTATCTCTGCACCTCTCATCCACCCCATTGGGCCCATTAAGTCACCCACCATGAGCTCATCCAATGCCATGCTAACCCAGAACCTTGTCCTTCGGAGTGGGTGTTTGTTCCATCAGAGTTATCCCACCACTAGTGCGCCTGCACCCGACCCCCAGTTTCCCCAACAGGATGCTGACCAGGAGGAAGCTGATCCACTACTGGGTACCCAGTATAACTTGCTACATCATCTGGACCGGATGCCCATGAAGATCTCAGTTTTGAAGTTGATTAAGCGGTCTAAGCTTCACCAAGATGCACTGTGAGACTTTTTACAGAAAGTTATGGTTAGTGAAGATATGGTAGTGGATAGTTTACCGATCGCTCTAGCTATAGTTTCCAAGGGGCCAGCCATTACATTCTCAGAAACTGAGCTAGCACCCCCCGAGGCTCATTAAATTTCGTTATGTACTTCTATTATTATGAACAAAGTAAGCATAGATGCGGCGTTGGTGGACACTGCAGCCTCTTTCAATGTTTGTCCTTTGAGCACTTTGAGAGCATGCAACATCTCGGAAGATTTGTTAAGACCTACCCTGACTACCATCGCAGCATATGATAATTCAAGAAGGCCGTGTCATTGGGTGATTACTATCCAGGCTGAACTCGGACCATTGACAATGCCCATTGGGTTTTATGTGCTCGACGTCGACCCTATGTTCAAAGCTATTCTGGGTCGCATGTGGATTGATAATCTTAATGTCGTGCCATCTATTGCTCACCAGTGCCTCAAGTTGCCATTTTAATGACGAATGGTAAAGGTCAAAAGCATCTCCACGGTCTAGTCGGTCGAAGCTATCTCAGAGAAGATTTTACCGACACAATGGCCCAGCAACAGGCATGTTATCTCTGTTCTGGATCTCAACTTCCCATGGGCCTATGCACCACTTAAGCGCACTGTCACACAAGTGAACATCAAGGAGGAGCCCAAGATTAGAGAATCTAAGGGCTGGAAGATCATACTAAAGCTAGGCTATCAGCCGGGAAGAGGTCTCGGCGCTCAGTTGCAGGGGCAGACCAAGCCTGTCCCCAGGGGCAAAAAGATGAGTAAAAGGGGCCTCGATTATCGAGAGTCGTCATTATTAATCTTGGGAGATTCAATACCGCTGACGTGGGATTACCACCAGCATTTTATAAGGGGCCCATTGTAGCCAGGCACCTTAAAGGCCCCGCCAAGTTAGACCGTGAATGAAGATGCCGCTTGCACTGTTTCTGGCCCGCCATTGCTGACCAGGGGATCTGTTGATGACATGGATGATTTCAGTAAGGCTTTTGATAGAATGTTTCATGAGGATGACTATCCGAGAAGCCCAGAGGTACGACTTGTGCAATACATGCCAGGAAAGTCGGCTTATCATTCGTGGGAAGAGGGGAGCTCACCCATTGTTGTCACTTGGTCTCCTTCCCGTATGTTCTCATTACTACAAAAGCTGAACTTTATGCCCCACTCACCTCCCATCTTGATCAATCCATCGTTATTTGAAACTCTAACTGATTTTCTCATCATCAAGGTCTATGATTGTGGGCACTCGCCGCCTATCGATTTATCCATCCCTTTCTTTTCCTCATCTGATCCCTTCCTCGATCTTTTCTATCCATCCATTTACCCTCTCGCTCCTCCTTCTCCTCCACCCTCATCTCCATCCTGTTGCGTGATCTCTACTGATCTCCCAAAAAAAACACCAATTTTAAAATGGAGATTTCAGTTGAAGATTATGCTTTGTTCTGTCCATCATCCTCCCAGGAGCATGAGGCCCCTACTTCCCTTCCATTAGAGTTTCTCTCCCCTAGGTTAGATTTAGGGTCCGTCTAGTCTAGGGTACAGTCCCTGTCAGCAAGGTAAAGGATATTCCGTCAAACACCTTGTAGTTATTTAACAGAAGACTAAATGTTAGCATAGTAAGATGACCCAACCATAAGTACGCTCAGATGATCAGACCTTAAGTACAATAGTTCTAATATAGTCAGTACAGTTGTACCGATCTTATTATGGACACCAGGCACTAATGCACGGACCTTGTATTTATGCTGCACAAACCTTGCACTGACCTATGTGCGTTCTACATGAAATATGCACGGACATTGTATGTAAGCAAATGGAATGTGCATAGACTTTTACTCTCATCAGGCAACGAGAATGTATAGACCCTAGTTGTGCAGGATGCACGAGTGCAAAGACTTGCTATGTGCGTTAAGAAGATGTGCACAAACCTTGTTCTACTTAGAAGAGAATATGCACTGACATTAAATGGGTTAAACACAGGAAGTGCACTGACCTTGTATGTTTATGCATGGCAAATGTGCACGGACCTATACATGCATACGTCAAACTATGCACTGACCCATGTATGTAAAATGCAAAACTTGTACTGACCTTGCATGCAGAATGCAAAACTTGCACCGACCTTATGTGAGACTAGTGTCAATGTGCACTGACCTTATATGCGACCAATGTAGATGTGCACTGACCTTATACGAGACTAGTGGAGATGTGCACCGACCTTATATGTGACCAATGCAGATGTGCACTGACTTGATGTGCAATTCAACAGGAACGTGCGCTGACCTTATGTGCATGAATAGTGGCATGCATCGACCTAATATGCAGCTATGTAAGACATGCACCGACTTCATATTTCATCCTCAAATGTTGCATTGACATTATGCACACTTAAAAAAAAAAAACATTATGCACACTTCCGCAGAAACTCGCACCAACCTCATATGTAGTTATGAAAGATTTACACGGACTTCATGAGCTTTCTTCCAGAGTTACTATAGACCTTGATTGATATGCAGAGTAAATTTGCACTGACCTATACATGCGAAGAACAAAGCATGCACTCACCTAGTATGCATTTCTGCATAGATGTGCACTGACCTTGTGTGCTTGCATACAGATCATGCACTGACTTCGGTCTACACTAACGTATCAAAGTGAAGTTGATATTTCATTGCCATCATTAAAACAAGATAATCACACATTAAATCCAGAGGATATACAACACTGAGATACACCAGAGTAGCCAGATCCTCCCAAAGAAAATGGGCATGGGCTGCCTTACCAACATACTCCAGAATGGCTCGAGTTTCGGGTTGACAATTGGGAAGCACTCGAGCAATTACAGAGGTGTCGGGAGCAAGACACTAGCCAAGAGACAGGGTCAAGTAACTTCTCGGTCAACGTCATCCATTCTCTAGCTCCCCCGGCCTCGCCTAATTCCCCGATATCACCAGCCGGCCAGCCAGCCCCTGCCACTTTGACCATACAATGGCAGCCCTGGCAAGAGCTGGCGTCTCTTCCTCTCTCAAGGGAAGACACTGCCAGGCTTCTCCGAGTCCTCCTGGGTTGAGAAAATATCCTTGTGGGTGAGACGAAGATGGGCTCCCTAAGCTCCTCTCATCCTCCCCCTACCCTACCTCCATCTTCGACACCCTGGGATAAGAAAGGAAAGCCAAAATAGGGAGAGGCCCCAGTTCGACAAGGCCATGTCCTCTCAGTGGGTGAGCTATCGGGTCTTCCCTGCTTGTCCTGCAACCCAGCCCAGCTTGCAAGAGCAACATCTTCAGAGTCTTCAGCTACACCAGTTCGCAAGTCGGGTTCGCCACCACAAGGGCCACCCGACGTGCAGAATCAAGACAACTGTCGGGGGCAACTATGCCTCGAGACACCGTCAGGCGTCGCCTGACCCTGCCCCCAACTAAACCACAGAGACAAGGCCAGGAAGCAGGATGTTAAGCATGCTCCCTAGGCCGCTCCTCAGCAAAGGCTCTAGCCACTACGGCTAAGGCATCAAACCGCGTATACGTCTTCCGACGTTAGCCCCAGTACACCAGCACAACAAGAGTTGCCTCCCTCGCCACCACGACTAAGGCATCAAACCACGCACCCATCCTCAGATGCCAGCACCAATCTGCCAGCTCACGGTAAACCTCCCCAGCCACCGTGACTAAGTCATCAAACCGTGCCTACATCTTCACACGATAGTCCCAGCATTCCAGCCTACCAGGAGCTACCAGCCGAGGTCATCGAGCAGGCAATCAATGCTACCTTCCAAATATAACAATCGGAAGATGCCTCGATTGAGATCCTATCAAAGAGAAGCTGTCGGCCTCGCCCTGCCAAGGCATCAGCTCGACAGTATCCCCAGAGGGATCTGTCAACTCCAGCTCTAGTACCTCCTCATCCTACTCCCCTAGAGGTGGCCATCGCCAAGAAATAGGAGAGGAATAGAAGGAAAAATCTCAAGAGATGGCTCAAGAAGCAAGCCGAGCAAGCGACTGCCTTGTAATTCCCAGCAGAGCTAACGCCTCTCTAGAGGCTACATCAGTTCATCAATAGCCTGGAGGAATACATCCCTCCTTGTCCTACCAGTCCTATCCCACTCGATAGCTACATCCCGTGTATGGTGACAAAAGTAAGGAAAGATACACACCCTTTCCTTATTAGCTTACTAGCTCGGAGAGCCAAAATAAGAGGTGGCTTGTTCTGACACTTAGGACTAGTGTAGACAAGTTCTGGCAATCCCTTAAAAGTTACCTTGCCATCATGGCAATCAATTGTTGCCTAGTATTTGGATAGCCAGTCGGCTCCTAACATGACATCATAGTCTTTCATGTCCAGGCATATTAAGTCGGCAGGTATATTTCTCCCTTTTACCAAGACTTCACAATTTAGGTAATGGTGAGTAATATCGGCTTCGTTTCCAAGAGGGGTTGAAATAACTAAATCTATCCATTCCGGTTCCATAGGTAATGGATAAGCAAACTTATTGGAAATAAAAGAATGTGATGCACCAGTATCAAACAAGACGTGTGCAGACTTGGAACAAATCTTTAGTGTACCTTCCACCAGTCCGCTTTCATCTTGTTCCGCCTCCTGAAGAGCTTGGAGACATGCTTGCTTCTTCACCGGGCACTTCTCGCCTTCGGTTTGATCATTAAGTAATGGACAGTCGGGAATCCGATGATCACGGCTCCCGCAATGGAGACAAGCTCCTAGTCTCCTCCAGCATTCTTCGGCCCTATGGCCGGCCTTGTCACAGTGCTTGCACACCTCCTTGGAAGGCATAGTAGTAATGGAAAAAGGTTTACCATTCTTCTTAATCTTCTTCTCTTGGGAGGAGTCTCCTTCGTTGCTAGACCTCTTCTTGTTGAAGGTCGGCTTATACATGCCGGAGCTAGTAACATGCTCCTTCTTATCCTTTCCACGAATCCGGTCAGACAGCTCTGTGGCATCTTCTAATAGCTGGACTTTTCGCACCATCTCTGAATAGACTTGTATGCCCATCGGTGCTAATTGGGTTATATATTGGGGTCGAAGCCCATTAAGAAATCTTCTCGCCTTCATCTTCTCGGTACTCACTAAGTGCTTTACGTACCTTGATAGTCTTGAGAATTGGGCCTCATACTCGCCCACGGATAATGTCCTCTACTTTAGTGTGGCAAACTCCGCAGCCTTCTTCTCTTGAATACGGTCTGAGAAGTATTTGTTGTTGAAATGCTCAACAAACTCGGCCCATGTAATTGGATCTTGTCCCAAAGTAGCTTCGATAGACTCCCACCAGAATCGAGTGTCCCTTTCCAATTAGAAAGTAGCTAGTAACACCTTCTCTTCATCCATGCATTGCATAACACGGAATATCCTTTCTACCTCTCTAAGCCAGTGCTCGACATCATCAGGGTCGGATGAGCCAATAAACTTCGGCGGGTTCATATTCTGGAAACTCTGATGGAGTTCGCCTGCTCTACAGTTTGCTCTGCCCTGCGCTACTTGCTGTAGCGCTTGTGTAAGGCCTTGTACAGTGCGTTGCATGTTACGCCACTGATCTCATTAGGCGGCCATGGTCTTACAAGAATTTTAAACGACTATATTAGTATATGATTAACCAAGAGTTTAACTCCCTAAGTTATCTTAACCTATGGTTCTACCCATCCTCTATGGGTAAAGGCTTATACCTATCATTGGACTTGATTTCCTAGGAATTGAAAATCCTAAGCTCTGGTACCACAAAAACTATCACTCCCCGAGCACGGAAGGAACTCGATATGCATAACGAGTTTATATCAATCATGTCAATCAGAGCATAAGTGTATTCGACATATAGACAGAGTGGTAAAAGTAGAGATAACCAAATCCTTGATTCATCATAACATCCATCAAAATAATCCTATTACATAGTTTTTCCATAAAGGAACTAAGGATAATTTTTACTCAATAAAAGAAAATTACAATGATTGACTTAAGAACTAGAAAAGATAGGACTAGATAACTGCATTAACAGTTGGAATGGCTCTACGCCCTTCACTCTTATCCATCCCCATCCGAATGAGCTTCGTCATCGGAGTTATCTGAAAAATAAGGGAAAACACTAGGTTAGCGAACGCTCAGTAGGAATTATATCTCAAGTACTAGCTTGCTTAAAGTAATTACATATTGCATGAATGTGAGTATAGCTATGCATGTTCGCATGAAAATGACAGTAGAGAGAGTATTGAAAGAGATAATAAGTGACCTTAGCAAGATTTCAAGATTTCATGTAGATTATATATCAAGACGGTCATGTATGTGAATATATCAAGTCATGTCAAGTGAATTGGCTATCATGTTATCAAGCAAGTAAATACCCGTTCCGGGCCACGCAAGTTATGTCATGTCAAGTCAAGTACGAGTTTGTGGAATGTCAATCAATCAAGTCATGCATTCGGTGCAATATCACACCGTGATCAATAATAGCTCCCATGGGCACAAGTACTTTCGGGTGCTCCTCTCAGGATGAGATCCGACCCGATATGTGTAAGCATTGAGTCATGTATATTTTCGACATCTACTATAGTTATAGCCAATGTAGAGTTTCAATGGAATAATCATTGTAGGAAATTAAGGTCGATTTCATGGAATAGAATTCAATGACAGAACTTGAACATGTATGACTCTTCATTAAGCATGCGGGAAATCAAGACATATCATGAAATGGGGTAAATGGCACCTACGGCCAAGACCCCAACGCCAAGCTGACGAAGAACCCGCTGGGCCTGCTGGATGGAGCGGGCGTCTACTCCCCCTATGCCATTGGGGTGGAGCGGGTCAACGTGGGCGGTGGCGTGACGGTGCCGCTGCTGAAGTTCCGTACCTGGGCCGATGCATTTAAGGAGTGGCGGCGCAGGATGGATACGCCGTCGTACAAGGGAGGCGTGTACCCGCAGGGCATGACGCTGCGGGAGTTCGTCTACACCTACGTGGGTGGGCCGGACTGCCTGCGGCTGGGCCGGTGCGACAACGGCGAAACCCCGCAGACCTGTGAGCACTACTTCGGTGAGACACGGGACCGCATCAACCGCTACTACAAGATCGGCACGGTAGTCACGCCGCCGCCAACGAACCCGTCACGTCCCGGTCAGCCGTACAGTGTGGCAGGGGTGGGCAAGGACATCATCCTGCCGTTCCCGCTGTACCAGAAGATCATGCCCACGTCGCAGACAAACCAGCGCCCCGGCATTGCCATGTCGCCCGATCGCTACGTGCAGCACGACACCGGAAACCGGAACGTTGGGGCCAACGCACGCGCTCACGTCACATACCTGGAGCAGGGTGCGCCAGACCGGTGGGGGAACTCGCAGCAGTTGTCCTACCACTTCACGGTGGATGACAAGGAGGCGTGGCAGATGATCCCGGTCAATGAGGTGGCGTGGCATGGGGGGGATGGCGCAGGTCCATGCAATATGCGAGGCATCTCCTGCGAACTGTGCATCAATGCGGACATCAACGAACTCAAGTCCCGCGAGAACGCCGCCATTCTTGCAGCGGAGGTGATGAACGCACTGGGGGTGGAGAGCCTGAAGAAGCACCAGGACTGCTCAGGTAAACTCTGTCCGCAGGATATGCTCAACGATGGATTCTGGCCGACCTTTGTGCAGCGGGTCAGCAGTCTCAGGGCATCACGGAAGTAGGAGGTTGACATGCCAGATTGGGTCGCACGGATTATCCGCACCATCCTGCAACTGATTGCCGGTGGTGCCTTCGCGGAGTTGTTCTTGCAGGTGGCGAAGGATGTGCCGCCCGAGTACACGCCCTACGTCATCATCATCTCGACGCTGCTGGTCACGATCTGCCAGAACATCATCGAGCAAACCCCGGGCAAGGCGTTGCTCAAGCCAGCGGACGCCGAGACAGCCCGGACGTAGACACCATCGTGCCTATTCACGTACCCCATAGACACGATGGGCGTAATGAATACTCCCGTCAGGTTTTTCGCTGAAGGGAGGAAGTCGTGCAGATCACGAGAGAGGTTGCAGTTTTCGGGCTTCACGCCGAGTCGGACTATGCGGACGGCAAGTACACGCCAACCGGAAAGGTGTCGGTGCATTTTTCGGTAGAGGGAGAAGCCAGCCCGTCAGGGCCAGGGATAGGATCTCCCATCAACGTAACAGTGTCACTGGACCATAATGAGGCGGCACAGTGGCCGGTTGGCAAGCAGGCCACACTCACCCTCACCGCCAAGTAGTTCACCCCAGTTCACCGGCAGAGGGCGGGTCGTTCCCGTCCTCTGCTGTGTATGGATCATCCCACCTCTCGCCAATCCTGCTCAGACCACATGGCTCCTCCCCCACTTGGTGCGGATGACGGCAGACTCGTTCTCGATGGCCTGCCGCACGATGGCGCGCATGACATGGGGCCGTGCCGTGCCGATGCTGGCCGCTGCCCGGTCCACTCGCCTGATCCACCGCTTCGGGTAGGCCACAGTGATGTGGACCATCTCCTCCCGGAAGCGGGGCTTGCCCAGTTCCGCATTGCCAGGGATGTCCTCGTCCGTAATGATGATCTCGTATGGATCAATGGGTTGGTTGGTCATCGTCTGCACCTTTCAAGCATCCGGCGTGGACGGCCTCACTCAAGAACTCCTCACACCCCTCGCAGCCTGAACAACTGCCCATCGGATCTCCGCAGTTCTCGCACATGTCACCCCATCCCATGCATCGCCTCGCTTCGGCAAGGTCTTCATTGTCGCTATCCATATCCCGTCTGTCCTCCCTACTTGCGTAATGTGCGATCATGATATACGATGCGAGTGCCACGGGGCAAACAAGCGAATAGTGCACAGGGAGGAATCACATGAGGTCGGACCATACCCGACGCGAGTTTGAGTGGAGCCATTCACTCAGCGATTTGTCGTACTCCAGCATCAAGGTCGAGTTAGTCCTGACAACCAAGGAGTTTGACTCCAGACCGGGCAAGACGCGCAAGGTGGACCTGTTAGGCGCAGCGAATTTTCTGCGGTCGATCGCCCTTGAGTTGGAGCACATGTCTGACGGAGTGAAGTCCGATGAATAACGCCGTCGCCATCGCAGACCAGCAGCCCATCGACATCAGTGTGGTCGAGGCCGTCATCACGGGCGGCGACCTGGGCAAGCTCTCGCCGGAGATGTTGGTCCGCTACTACATCCAGACGTGTGAATCGGTCGGGCTCAACTGGAGGACCAAGCCCTTCGACGTGGTGTCCCTGCGGGGTAGCGCAGGCAAGACGCTCTATGCCAACAAGGGATGCGCCGAGCAACTAGCCAAGGTCCATCACATCAACGTGGAGATCATCAACTCCGAGGTGAAGATGGGCATTGCCATCGACACGGCCCGTGCCTGCACCAAGGATGGCCGCTGCGTCACCAAGAAGGGGGCGGTCCCGATCGAGGGATTGAAGGGGGACAACCTCGCCAACGCCATCATGAAGGTGGAGACGAAGGCCCATCGGCGTGCAGTGCTAGCGCTCGTCGGACTGAACATGCTGGACGAAACCGAAGCATCAACCGTCCCTGAGACCACATTCTTCAACGTGGACGTGGAGACGGGCGAAATCCACGATGCCCCTGAGACGCGCCAGAATGCCCCAGGACGCACGGAAACCCCACGCAATGAGCCAACACCCATTGCGGAGGGGAACAAGGCAAGCAAGGGGCAGATCAATCGCATCGTCGCACTGTTCGATGAACTGAAGTACCAGGCTGACCAGCGACGGCCAACCCTCGCCCAACTGGTGAGCCAACCTGACCCGACCAAACTGACCAAGGCGCAGGCAGAGAAGGTGATCGCCGCTCTTGATCGAGAACTCTGGGCGAAGATGAATCCCGTGAGTGAGAACGCCGAAGCACAGGACCGGGATCAGGACGTGATCGACGTGGACTGGTCCGAGGTCACGAAGCCGGACATCTTCACCGATGAGGAGTGGGAGAATCTGAACAAGCCGACCGACCTGACCCGAAAGGCGGAGCAGTGAACAAGCCGGTCGTCGGCAAGGCGCTGGATTTGGGTGGGGGCTGGACCCTCACCCTGGTCCGCAACGATGAGCCCCATGATCTCTACCGTCTTTCGGATGAGAGCGGTTGGTATCGCCTGATCCAGGTTGACTCGTCCCTGCCGCTGTTGCTGTACCAGTTGAACCTGATGCGGCTCGTCGAGATAGAGATGGAGAAGGGCTTGGTCATCATGGCAGCGAACGCCATGTTTGGAGGGAGCGATGTACGGCCTGAGCCGGATGGCACTGGATAACCTGATTGACGACGAGGCGTTATCCCTGAACGCGGCGTGCATGGGGCTGGCCCCCATCGCCGCCATCGCTCTGGCGGATGGCAATGAGGAACTGGGCAAGGCCGTGGCAAACATTGCCCGCCTCCGCATCGTGGCTTACCTCACCATCTGGGATGAAGTGGCCCTGCCGTGGAAGCTCACGCTGGACCCCGAGCGATTGCAGGTGGTGTTCAACCGGGCGGATGACGTGTTCGGGCGGTGGTGGACACAGGCCAACAAGAACCAGTTGGCGTTCCTGCTGCACGAGGTCATGACCAGGGCGATGGAGTACAACGAGGAACTGGAGAAAGGAAATGGCTGACCTGATCTCGTCCTGGTGGATGACCAAGAACCTCCACCCGCTGGATGTGGACGACTACATCAACGGCGATATCCAGAAGAAGGCCCGTGAGGGATGGCATTTTATCAACATGACCTCCACCCCACTGGGCGACGAGGCCATTGTCCATCTCCACTTCTACAAAGCCGATGAGGATGACCAATGAGCAGGGACATTTGCGCCGTGCCGGGATGCGGTCGCTTCGTGCGCTGTCTCGGCTTGTGCCATGCCCACCACATGCAGTTCCTCAAGCACGGCAAGATCACGCACATCCACATCCGGGAGCGGGGTGGCCCGCCCGTCCACTGCACCGTCTGCGGCAAGGTGGCGAAGTACCGGAAGAAGCAGTTGTGCGACTATCACTACCATCGGCAACTCAAGCGCAAGCCCTGCACGGTCATCGAGAATGGCGTGCCGTGCGGTGAGCCAATCGTGGGGCGCGGCCTGTGCAACACGCACTATCTGCGTTGGTGGCGATACGGGGACGTGACCGTGAACAAGGGATGGGGACCGGAATACCACGAGAAGCGTAAGCTGTTGACAGTCTCGGACATGTGAGAGAATTGCAGAAGGCCGAGAGCGGTAAACTCCCGGCCTTCGTACCCACGTCCGTCCATACCGGAGCGTTGGCAATGCCCCATTCTATCAGACCCCTACCCGAAGTCCATGCATTGTGTGAGTATTCCTTTCCTGCATTTGAGCGGCGGGGGAACTCATGACACCCACACTTCCTTGGCTTCGCTTGTACGATGAGGTACTGGATAACCCCAAGGTTCAGCGCCTCTCCGACAACATGTTTCGCCACTGGATTGGCCTGCTCTGCCTCGCCAATCGGGGCAATCCCAGGGGCCGAATCCCTCACAATCTCCACGACATTGCATACAGTTTGCGCCTAAGTCCGAGCAAAACTCGACGGGTTCTTGACGAACTCGTGGAGAAAGGACTGCTGGTTTACGAGCAAAACTCCGAACACATTATGCCAAGGAACTGGGACGAGCGGCAGAAAAAGTCTGATAGTAGCGCGGAAAGAGTGGCGAGGCATCGAGCAAAGGACGAGGGTAGTAACGTTACAGAACCGTTACACGTAACGGGTGTGAAACGTGACTGTAACGGTGTAGAGAAGAGTAGAGAAGAGAAGATAAGAGGAGAAGAGAAGAGAGTAACCCCCCCTACCCCCCTACCGGGGGGAGCGACTGAGACACCACCACCCAGGGTCATCACTGAGGCAGAGCGCACGTTCAACCAGTTCTGGTCGCTGTACCCGAGGGGGCGGGGCAGCAAGAAGCTGGCGGCGGAGGAGTGGAAGAAGATGAGCCGGGATGATCGGCTCATGTGCCTGGAGCGCCTGCCGCTGTTCACGGCGTGCCACGACTGGCAGAAGGAGGGCGGCAAGTTCGTCAAACATGCGGAGCGGTGGCTGAAGTACCGGGGGTGGGAGGATGACATCCCGGTCTATGTGCCACCGCGCAACGGCAAGCACGGCACCACTGCATCCGAGTTGTTGCGGTTGGCGGATGCAGTCGAAGCACGAGAGCGGGGAGTCCTATGAGCCTGTCTGACATGCGAACACGTACGCTGGTAAGCGAAGACCTGAAGTTATGGATTTCTAATGATTTACGTGTGAATTCTCTCAACAATCGCATCTCTCCTGACAGCTGGTAACAAAGGGCTCAGAACCTTGGGTTCTGGTGCAAATTGAGTTTCTATCTCAACAAAAGAGTTTTGGTCAGGCGCCCAAGATTTCTAATGGATCTGGTTTCATCCCATTTGGTTAACTGTGGCACAAGATATCCTTATTTCAACGGGTGGCTGTGTTTTCTGTAACTATTTCGACCCATTAACACATACTCTCTCTTACCCCCTATTAGGCCTATTTTTCAGAAGTTATACTCTTCAACAAAGTTGTTCTTTATCCAATGGTCGTTGCATGGGCTTTGGTTTCTCCTCATTCTGACCTTCCTAGGTTACATTATGAATTTCCTAAGGATTCTTCAATAATCTGTTTCGATTTCTAGTTCATTGTATCTATATGGGCCCAATTGTACCCAATTGGGCCGGTGCCCAATTAGTGGTCCTAACATCCTCTCCCCCTTAAAATAATTTTGTCCTTAAAATTAACTTGAGAAATTTCTTTTCATGATTACTCACCGAATAGTTGAGGATAGTCCTGGTGCATCTTGTCCTCCAGTTCCCATGTTGCTCCCTCGGAATGAGAATTCTTCAATAGCACCTTCACCTGTCAGATGGTTTTATTTCTCAATACCTTTTCCTTCTAGTCTATGATCTCACTGGGCTGCTCCTCATATGATATATCTGCTAGAACCCCTAGGGACTCGTACTCTATAACATGTGAGGTATTTGGGACATACTTTCTGAGCATGTAGACGTGAAAGACCGGACGTACATGTGACAAAGCAGGAAGAAGTGCAAGTTGATAAGCCACCTCACCGACCCTTTACAAAATCTTGAAAGGCCCAATATATCTAGGACTAAGCTTGCCCTTCTTTCTTAATCGCATGACTCCCTTGGTGGGAGACACCTTTAGGAACACATGGTCTCCCTCTGCAAATACTAACTCTCTCCGCCGCTGGTCTGCATAACTTTTCTGATGGCTCTGGGCTGTGAGGAGTCACTGCCTGATCATAGATATATTCTCTAAGAAGTCCTATACCAGCTATGGTCCGAACAATTACTTTTCACCAGCTGCATACCAACACACCGGTGATCTACATGGCCGCCCATAGAGTGCTTCATAAGGTGCCATTTCGATGGCAGAATGGTAACTATTGTTGTATGTAAATTCTATCAGGGATAGATGATCGTCCTAATTCCCACTCCATTCAATGATGCATGCTCTTAGCATATCTTCTAAAGTCTGGATAGTCTGCTCAGATTGCCCATTAGTCTGAGGATGGAATGCTGAGCTGAACCGCAACTCTGTCCCCATAGCCTACTGTAAACTCTTCCAGAACCTTCCTATGAATCGAGGGTCTCGGTCAGAGATGATAGATAAAGGTACGCCATGCAACCGAATGATCTTAGCGATGGACAGTTTCACTAAGGATTCGATTGGAGTCTACTTGTTGATGGGTAGAAAGTGTGCAGTCTTTGTGAATCTGTCCACAATTACCCAGATGGTATCATGCTTCCTTCTTGTCATGGGTAGACCAGTCACAAAGTCCATGGTGATTTGTTCCTATTTCCATTGTGCCATCTTAATGGTCTGGAGAGTACCGCCAGGTCTTTGATGCTCAATCTTCACTTACTAACAAGTGAGACATTTGGACACGAACTCCGCTATGTTTTGCTTCATTCTTGGCCACCAATACATCCTCTTCATATCTTGAAACATCTTAGTGCTTCCCGGGTGGATGGAGAATTTTGACCTATGAGCCTCCTGCATCAAGTCCTTCTTTAACTCCACATCATCTGGTACACAAATCCTTCCTCGAAATGTGATCAGTCCATCAATCCCCACTTGGAAGTCCTCATTATTTAGTTACTTTTACAATGTCATGTCCTGCTTTTGCGCCTCAGTAATTCTATCTAAGTATGCAGGTCTAGCCAACAACCCAACCCAGAGGCCGAATTGCTTCCTTTTCTCGGGTCGTGATTCGATCACACCCTCCATCATATCCCACTCTCGATGAAAGCTCAACGCCATCAATTTGCAGCTAAGAGTATCTGCCACCACATTCGCCTTGCCTGGATGGTACTGTAAGGCGAAGTCATAGTCTTTCAATAGCTCAACCCATCTCCTTTGCCTCAATTTGAGTTCCTTCTGAGTGAATATGTACTTGAGGCTCTGATGGTCGGTGAAAACCTCAAACCGAACCCCATATAAATAGTGTCTCCAAATACGCAAAGCGTGGACCACTGCTGCCATTTCCTGGTCATGAGTGGAGTAGTTCTTCTCATGGTCCTTTAACTGTCTCGAGGCATAGGCGATCACTCGACCATTTTGCATTAGTACACAACTGAGGCCGATCCTAGAGGCATCTGTGTAAATAGTGAAGCCATCGTCCCCTTGAGGAAGTGCCAACACTGGGGCCAAAGTCAACTTTTCCTTAAGCATCTGAAAACTATCTTCACACTCCTCTGACCAGATAAATTTTGCTCCTTTCTTGGTCAGCTTGGTCATAGGGGCTGCAATGGTGGAGAAACCTTCGATGAACCTGGTTCGATTTGATTCAACTTAAATCATAATTTACGATCAACATCCCAACACCCATCAAAATCACAGCAACACTAAAAGATTCATACCCTATTAATCACAACAAGAGCATATTCGACACCGTATATTACATAGCTAGTGGAGCGAGAAAAATTTGCGGCCTATTGGTTAACTGCCTAAAAGCCCATAAAGACTTGCTTGGCCCAATAAGTGACAGTCCAACTCCACATCGAAGGCCCATGTACTACAAGACCGAAGGTCAAAGGCCCAAAAGAGAGCCATCTAGCCTTAGCACAGTCACCCATGCGAAGGACTCCCCTACGCTCAAGAGGAACTCTGACGCGCTGTCAAGCCTAGCCAGTGGAAGGCCTCTCAGTAACCCCCTCATAGACTCCCCTATGCTCGGGATGAACTCTGACACGTTATCGACCCTAGCCAGTAGAAGCCCGCTAGGTCACCCCCTCGGGGATGCCCAGGACCGAAAGGGTATGTTATAAGCTCGGACTTCAGGATGGGAATATCCCTCATCATCACCGGGACCCCCACCTTTCTCACGTTCCAGAGTGGATGCCCCATGGCCAGGCATTTATCCCTTATAGCTAAAAGCAAATTTCAAGCTAACGCCTGAGAGTGAGAAGTCCACGAGGGGATAAGGGGAGAGCAAGAGTCCTACAATGGTAAGAGTTCACACCATTGACGCGACGCCCCCGCCCAATGCCCACTCCAGATTCCCACTACTCCAAAGAGAGTATCCACCTATTTAATCCCAGGGATCACCTCTGAAAAGTTAAGTTCTAATACTAACCGCCTCTACTGGTGGAAAGAAGTCTTGTACCCCCAGTCTCCTTGAGGTGCCTTTGAACAACTGGTCTAGGAGCCACGCAATCCCGGATCTGACAGTCTACAATTTGGTACGAGATCTCACCTCTTCATCTGGCGCCGTCTGTGGGAAACTGAACAAGAAGTCAATATGGTGTGTAGGAGTTGGCAATGTTGGAGGGCAAGCGAGGATGTTCGGGGGCATGTGGACACGCAAAATTTCGCGTCTGCACACTTTCACCGATTCCAAATCAGAAATGGAACTAAAGAAAGAAGACCCGGAGAAACTGGCCACCCAGGACTTCAGGGAATGCTACCATTTGGCAAGTCCCCGCATTTGCACACGCGCGTTAAATGACGAGGAAAAGGCGGGATACCCTCCTGAACTTATACACTGCCATGAGCCCACCTTTGGGACCTTGGCGGTGAAGAATGTCTCAGCAAGCTCATAGTTTCTGAGTTCCTGAAGAAGGCTCAACATGCCCCTCAACGGCACGCTCCCGGTGCCTCCCCAACAGACACCGACGAATAGACACCTTACCTGAGCCTTACACTTGGGATAAGGAAATAAACCCACCTTTGCGTCAGCACTGACCCAGCGCCGACGACCACTTGAAGAGACAAATAAACCCTGTCGGTTCTGCCACCTCGGCGACACTGACGAATAGACGCCTTACCCGGACCTTACGTCTGGGATAAGGGAATAAACCCTTCTTTGTGTCAGCACTGACCCAATGCTGACGAACATTCTAAGAGACAAATAAACCCTATCGGCTCCGCCACCTCGGTGACGCCGATGAATAAATAACCTATCCGGACCCTACGTCTGGAGAAGGGGAATAAACCCTTCTTTGTGTCAGCATCGACCCAGCACTGACGAATATTCTAAGAGACGAACAAACCCTATCGGTTCCACCACTTCGGTAACACCGATGAATAGACACCTTACCTGAGCCTTATGCTTGGGATAGGGAAAGGAACCCCTCTTTGCGTCAGCACTGAACCCAGTGCGGACGACCAACACAAGAGATAAATAAACCTATCAGCTCCGCCACCTCGGTGGTACCGACGAATGAACACCTCACCCGGACCTTACATCCGGGATAAGGGAATATGCCCTTCTTTGCGTCAGCACCCATCCAATGCTGACAAATACTTCAAGAGACAAATAAACCCTGTCGGCTCTGCCACCTTGGTGGTACCGACGAACATGCACCTTACTCGGACCTTACGTCTAGGATAAGGGAATAAACCCTTCCTTGCGTCGGCATCGGCCCAGTGCCGATGAATATCCGAAGAGACGAACAAACCATGTCGGTCGTGCCACCTTGGTGACGCCGACGAATAGACACATTGCCCGGACCTTACGTTTGGAGTAAGAGAATAAACCCTTCTTTGTGTCGGCACCGACCCAGTGTCGACGAATATTTGAAGAGACGAACAAACAACGTCGGCTCCACCACCTTGGTGACGCCGACGAATAGACATCTCACCTGGGCCTTACGTCTGGGCAGGGAAGTAAACCCCTCCTTGCATCAACACCGACGTAGCTTTGATGAATGCCTCGAGAGACGAACAAACGGCATCAGGCTCCGCCGCCCTGGCAACGCCGATGAGCAAACATCCCACCCAGACCCCTTTGATTTGAACCTTCCGTTTAGGTCATTTGAATTAATAAGCTCTTCTCTCCGTCCCTTCGGGTGACGAACAACCCTTTGACTTGAACCTTCCGTTGAGGTCATTTGAATCAATAAGCTCTTCTCTCCGTTTCCAGCCAATCCATACCAAGAATCGCGTCATAGTCGGCTAACTGTAATGCATAAAGCCTCGCTGGCAGTTTCCGACTACTGACCATAACCGGAGAATTTTTCAGACACAGAGGAGTAGACATGTAATCGCCAGACGGCAACTCCACGAGCATCTCACAGGAAACTTCATTCACTGACTTGTCGATACGCGCAATGAAATCCTCGGAGATAAAAGAATGGGTCGCACCTGAATCGATAAGAACACGCGCTGAGCGATCATAAATCAAAACTGTACCTTCGATCAGATTAGACGCCAACGCTTCCGCACGAGTGATGTGAGTGACTCTGGCTCTCGACGGACGAGTAGCGGTAGACGACTGCTGAGAAGGAGCAGGAATTGGCAATTGAAACGGTTGAGATTGAGGCGACGGAGGAAGACGGAACTGCGGCTGCTGGGACTGGAAAATCTGTGAGAACTGCACCATCTGCTGCCTCAACGGATAGTTTCGGGAAATGTGCCCCGGCTGATCACAACGATAACACACAACCGGCAAGGAGCATGGCACACCCGGGTGGCTGCCACCACACCTAGAACACAACCTCGGCTGAAAAGTAACAAAATCCTGACGCGGTCGAACCGAAGAACCAGACTGCTGACTCGAATCAGAAAACGACGGCTGATCAAACCTCCTCTTCTTCTTCTTGAATCGGAAACCTCTACCCTGAGATTGCTGGAAGGAAGCACCATCGGTAGGAGAGAAGGCCGAAGAAGCTCCAGGAATAGACGACTGGTGGGGCGACTGACGCCAAACGACTGATGAAACCATCCCAGTCTGAAGAAGTCCTCGAGTCCTCGCCAACTCCAACTCTAGCGCGACGGTGGCTTGATATGCGGAATCCAACTCAGTTACACGTGTAGCGAACAGCGACAGGCTCAATTCTGCTTTTAGTCCACGCAGAAACTGCTGAGTCCTCACAGTCTCATCGGCAAAGATATGGGGTGCATACCGGCCCAACTCAATGAATTTATCTCGATATTGCAGCACGGATATCTCGCCCTGGGTCAGCTCCAGAAATTGATACATCTTGGCTAACTTCAGGCAGGCTGGAGTATAAACACGTTCAAATGTAGCAACGAACTCAGCCCATGTGATCTGTCGAAGCAGACGAGAACGGAAGGCAACCTCCCACTCTGTGGTCCACCACGTGCGTGTAGTACCTTGAAGTTGATAAGAAGCCAACATAACGCTTTCATCCTCGGCGCACTCTATGCATTGGAAGACGTGCTCGGTGGCATCCAACCACTCCCTCACTGCCTCGGGATCCGATTGACCCTCGAATGTTGGTGGATGGAACAGCAGGAATTCTTTCAGTGCCTGTCCACGACCACCGGGTAACTCCGCATGTGGAGTAGGAACAGGTGCAGCCTGGGTAGGAACTGGTACAGTAGGAGTAGGTGAAACACTAGCCTCATTCCGAGGAGCTGGGGCTCTTCGCCTACGAGGCAGCATCTTGAATCTAGAAAAGCACGACAACGAAAAACACGTTAGCAATCGCAAGAAACGCCCTAAGCCAGCAACGAACGACTCAAAGGGACTTGCTCTGGACCAATGCGGATTTTAATTCCTGATACAATTCCCCAACCTGGCTCTGATACCAACTGTAACGACCCAGAGCTCAGGGTACTAATAACCCGATATAAGTATCAGACTACCGCTACCAAGAACTGGGGACGCCACCGAGGAGGCTGATGAGGCCCCCGAAGGGTTAGTGGGGTTTGTCGAAAGATTGCATTAGAAATTAGAATTCGCAGGCGCACAATGTTAATTTTGGCAACGATTAATTAAAATAAGGCGGAAGTAATTTAAAAATATTAGAGTGGTATTTATATAAACTAGTCCAGATTTACAACAGCCACATGAATATACAAGTCCCAGAGAAAGGAAAGACAACTACAACTACACGGGGCATACCTCGGGCAAAAACACAAAAAAGAACAGACTGACTGCTGGCACTCTAGGTGCGGTCTCCAAAATCTCGGGAACCACTGGCAGACGACTAAGACGGCTCACCTGCAAGAAGGAAGGGTGAGTCACAGCCAGACTCAGTAGGGCTCACGCGGATCCCTACCATGAACTAAACAAGCAAGCATGTAATTAAAATACAACTAGAGCAATTAAAATACAATTAGAGCATGCATTTAAACAATTAACCAAGCAGATGCACTATCTCAACATGCTACTAGACTAGAGCAAGAAAGTCTATCTCGGCAAGTAAATCGGCTAACGAGACGCCAAAGTAATAAATAACTAATTAACCAAATAAACAAATAACCGAGACAACAGCTAGCAACGGGAACTAGCGGTAAAAACTACATCTACCAATAGAATAAACTCAACCATTCCAGTGACAGGAGAAGGATAGGAAAGTCCACCAGAAGAGAGAGACCAGAGGCGTCCCCTAACGACTTACACTGCATCTCAAGCAACTCGCGAGTTTGAACGTGCCCAGCGAGAGACGAACCGAATTGTACCAACCGAGAACTAGTCAGAGTAACACTCGTCAGTGTCAGCTCTCACCTCTGACCACGTGTGCACACACTGACCTCAAAAGAAGTGACAAACTCCTGCCAAGAAATTTGTCGAAGAGGACGAGACCTGAAAGTTACTTCCCACTCCGTGGCCCACCACGCCAGTGGTGCTCCTTGCAATTGGAATGTAGCTAGCATCACTTTCTCATCTTCCGTTCACTCCATGGAACGGATCACACATTCGGTTGCATCTAGCCACACTCTAGCTCCACTTGGATCTGCTTGCCCTTCATATGTTGGTGGGTGGAATAGAAGAAATTTTTTCAAAGCTCTACCATGACCACCTTGAGGCACGTCATCACCAGGAGCAGGATCGGCATGGCCTTGCCCTGGAACATTCACTAGAGGAGGCAAGGTAACACTCTCCTCCCTTGGAACGCGAGCTCTCCGTCTAGGTGGCATTTAATCAACTAGGAGACATACGACAAAAGAAATCATAAGTAATCACGGAAAATAACCTAAGCCAGCAGTAGTAGACACATGGACTTGTTCTGGACCAGTGCAATTTTGATTCTTTATTCATAACCTCAACACCGCTCTGATACCAATTGTAACGACCGGAAGATTTGGATAACGGTAAATCGATACCAAGAACTTAGGGAGGCCACCCAAGAGGCTGATGAGGCCCCGTACGGGTTGGGAGGTTTTGTTGAGGAGATGCATAACGAATTGGAATTACACACGTAGTTAATTAAAGTGACGATTTAAACTTTAAGCGGAAGCAATTTATAATACTAGAGTGGTAAACATATACAATAGTCCAGATCCACAATTTATAAAAGTCCACACACTGTACAGGAGTCAAAATAAACAACTACACGGGACATACGTCGGTCAAAAGGGAAAGAAAAGACAGACAGACCAACTGACAACCTACTGCTGGCACTAAGACCTGTCATCGAAAGCACGATAAGCTCCAAAAGATGAGTGCTGCTGCTCACCAGAAAAAGTAAGGGTGAGTCTCACAACATAGACTCAGTAGGGTTCACGTGGATCCCTACCCCGCAACTAAATATAGGAAAGTAATTAAAGCATGCATTGGCATAAGAAATGACAATTTAAAGCTGTACAACTAACTGAACAAGTAAAGACAGCTAAACAAGATGCCAATTACAATTTAAACACGAGAGTCAGAAACTAAATCTATCAATGGAATAAATTTTAACATTTCCAAGTGACAGGAGAGAGAAGGAAGACCACCAGAAGAAAGAAATGAGACGCGTCCACTGACGGCTTACACTGCGTCTCAAGTATCTCTACAAGCCTGGAACGCGGTAAGTGAGACACATAACAGTAACTGAAGTCAAGAACTAGTCAGGGTCACACTCATCAGTGTCAGTCCAAGCCCCTGACCATGTGTACACACACAGGCTCAATGCCTTGAGCTAGGCCTCTAGCTAGTTTTCTCCCCTAGTAGGACGCTACTGCCAAGCAAGGGAGCCCACAAAAACTAGCCTAAAAATCATCTCTCGGGAACTGCCCCGCCACCACTCCCAGGTGGGCTGACACTCAAGGTCGTCGGGCTATGACTAGTGGTTCCATCACAGGGAAAGAGAAAGTAACTCTATTGAGATATAAAATTGTGCCACAGTTTATAAAAATATTTAAACATGGCGAATATGCATGATTTAACACATAATTAAATGAACATGCTTGAATTTAAAATTTACAAGGCATAAGCATTCAAATATAGGGCCGCTACAGTAATCAGACGGTCGAACGACTGACCTCTAAATGGATATAAGCGGTCTATTAATGGGCCACGAAGCTCCCAACGCCATACAAGTTCAAGTGTTCACGCGATCGAGGATTGGGCCGCGTAGGGGACACAAATAGTCGCATGATCGGCCGCGAAAGAAGGTAAACGGTCTAAGTATGGGCCGCTAAACTAAACCGCCTTATGGGTCAACGGTCGTACGCGGTCTCAATGTAGGCCGCTAAGGTCCATAGATGGTCCATCGTTGGGCCGCTACATCGGATGAAATGGTCGGGGTGTAGACCGCGAAGGTCCACCACCATACTAGTTTCTATAAATGGTCTTTGGTAGGACCGCTACCCTACCAGAGAGCCAAAAATGTGGTGTCTCGAATGGGATACCCTCCCAATCGACTCAAATCGATGGGATACCAACATTTAACCTATTCCCTGCCATTCCACCATCTTCCCACAGCAGTTAAATGGCTAAAAACTCAGCAACATTGGCCATGGAAGGATTAAAACATAATTAGACAATGTTCATGCTCTGAAGACATAACGACGATGTTCATGCAGTTTAAGACATAAAGACGATGGGCATGGGCAAGAAATTGATCCTAACGAGGTCAGGTATCCATCCCCCTACCTATTTCAAGACGAAATGCTATTCTTTCACCGCTCAACCCGAGGTGACCACGCTCTTCTCTCGTGGTTCGCCACCTCCACGCTCCACCATCAGCTTCACGACGACAACGCCAATCTCCTCGCGTCCTGGGCTCACCAAAGACGCCTCCCGCTTAACCTGCAGCACCCTGGGGTGGTCAATCCATCGGGAGAGCAAGAGAGGGAGAGAGAGGGTCTATGGAGAGAGAGAGAATGAGAGGGAGAGAGAAAGTAAAATGGGGCATGGAAGAGTAGGTTCTGCCCCCCCTTCATTCCTTCATCGTTGAACTCCTTTGCTTCTTCCAACTGGCTCCTATCCAGCTGGTTGTCAACTCTTATCTCTTCGTTTATTCTTTCCGCTTCCTCTGCCGCTAGTGCAGGATCATCCACTCACTGGATCTTTTTCATTATTTCTTCGAGTTGAAGGAGCGCCCGCAGGTGGGCAAGGGGTTCTATTTTATCCAGGCGAGACGAAATAGGAGCTGTGTGTCTCTGTCCTAGAAGGACTCGTCCAATAAGGGGTAGAAGACTTAGTGCTTCTTGGTGGGTACATCTTCAGTGGATACGTTTTAGAATTTTCCAACAGTGCCCAACTTCCACCCGAACATTCCTTCGAAGCCCACCGAGGTATCCCCGAAGGTGGAGAAGAGGGCTGCAGTTCTCCTGGAGAATCACCGACCGACGAGTGAGTTGGTGATTCCAGCTAACATCGAACAGTGCCTTTCCGAGCGGCTGCTGACGACGGGTAAGGGCCTCAGGAATCAGCTTCTCCCTCTATTTGAGAAAACACTCTTCTTTTCATGACACTGTCTTCTTTTGTTCAGACACGAGGCGGCCGGTTGAGGAGGAGGTGCCATCGACTGAGTTGGAGGTGATCGATGTGGAGGACGCGCCGGCTGCTGTCGAGTTGCGGACTCCCAAGGGTTCTTCCCGAGCCCGGGACAAAGGCAAGCAGGTAGCCCGGGAAGGGGCTTCCGAGTGGCGGGGGGCCAAGCGCAAGGATCCCGTGGAGAAGATGCTACGGGATTCTATGAAGGCTCAGTCCGGGGAGAAGAAGCGGGCAAAGAGGGCTGGGGCCGCACGCTTGGTCGATGATGGTGCACGCTCGGCTCTCCTCTCTGCCGAGCTAGAAGGGGTCGAGCCTATTCGTCCGGCCCTCCCTTCCGCCAAGTAAGAGGGGGCCAATGAGGTCGTGGAGGTCGCAGCGGGGGCGGGTGACTCTCGGGCAGTGGTGGCCAATGCTGGAGTGTCGGGCGAAGGGGGAGGAGCACAGGGTGGAGGAGTCGGGGCCGAGCTAGTCGAGGCCGGAGGGGCACGAGGAGTCACGACTCAATCCTATCCGGCCAAGGCAGGAGAGACATGGGATGGGGCGGTCTAGTCTGAGCCAATCGACGGGGCTCCCGAGGGAGTATCGCTCGGAGGGAGAGCCCCATTCCGGCCACTCCGGAGAGGACCGACCCTCCTCCCAGCATCTGGGGTCCCCTGTATCAGAGATGTCATAACATAGCCTCGAGGGTGGTGCGAGGAAGAGATGGCAGAATCCTCCATCCGTGGTCCTCGAGATGATCATAGAGGGCGGTTTGTTTTTGGCCCAGATGGGGGCCGACATAACCGATGCCTACATTCGGGCGGAGTTGGAGCGATTGACTCTTGCTTGGGCCGTGAGCACATCCGACCGGAAGGTCGCTGGGCTCACTGCTGATCTCGAGGAGCTTCGGCGGGAGATTACCTCACTTTGGGAATGGGCAAAGTCAAGCCAGGCGGAGGCTCGGGCATCAACCGAGTAGCTGGCTCAGGCCCACAGTTTGCTTGAGTTGAAGAGTAGGCTCCTAGAGCAGGAGCGCACAACTCAGATCGAGCGTGATGGGCAATGGGAGGCCAAGCGTGCGGAGCTTGAGGACTGAGCCGAGGGGGCCGAGCGACTTCGGGTGGAGGTTGAGGCTGCACTAGTCGAGGTGGAGAAGAGGTCGGTCAAGCTTGCTAGTAAGGCGGAGTCGATCGGGGTGGAGGCACTCGAGCGGTACAAAAGCTCAGAGGACTACTAGACTGATCTCCAAAAGGTTGCCTTCCCTTATTACCAATCGAGCTTCCGTCGAGGCGTCCAAAAGGGGTTCGCCCAAGGCTATCGTCGGGCCAGCTTCTGCGTAGAGGAGCAAGCACCAGGGGTGGTCATCTTCCCATCCGAGCAGTGCTACAACTCGGATTCAGCATCTTCCAAATCTTCTAGCTTGACATCAAGTGAGGAGGGAAGCCGCGGGGACTCTACCTCATCCGAGGGATCACCAACTTTGGCTGCCTTGGGAGGGCATGCGATCGAGGTAGTTCACACACCAGTGGGGTCAGTGCCTGGGTCGACCGTCGCTGAGGGTGCCGGGGGCGGATCACTCGATGCCGAAGAGCCTTTGATCCCCAAGTCTCAGGATGGACCCGAGGCCTGATGTATCTTTACTTTTTCCCTTTCCTTTTTTATAGTGCAGTTATGTAAAGACTTTTTTTGCATGTGAAAGCTTTTGTAATAGTAAATGCTGACTAGACTATTTCTTACTACCTTTGGTGCAATTTGCCCGTTGTACTTGTAGTTGTTGGGAAAGTACCAATTTTCTTTGCGAATATCTCACACGCCGATTGGCTAGATATCTGACGAGGTGTCTTTTCGTTTTCCCACGCTTTGAATGACTTGCCACTTCGCGTGTCCCCTTGGGGAAATTGGGGAAGATGAGGTGACCGCATTTGGGAAAAGGCTCCTTTAGTGTGTTTTTGAGGGGAGAATCATTTAAGGCAATTAGCTCCCCCTCGGCCTATAAAAGGACCGAAGGGCGTCTCCTTTTATAAGGGCTTGTAAATTAAATAATTCTCTACTAACTAGTCTTAAGAATAGCCTATTTAAGTCTTTGGTACCCCTCATGTTACTCCTTTGTCTATCCCGAGCACCTAGCGTAAGAACAGAGAGGAGGAATCGTAGGAACGACAAAGAAGAAGAATAGTAAGAAGGCGAGTTTTAGATTGTTGAACAGGTTATCCAAGGGTACACCCTAATTAGACAGTGTTGCCTTGTGGTTTCAGGAGTAGATAATCATCCTTAAGACGAGGAGATCGGCCAGGAGTAGTTTTGAGACAACCAGTGAGACTAGAAAGAGAAACCCATAGTGACTGAGAATCTCACAGTAAAGGTAGGCATGCGACAAATCGAGAACATATTATTTCTTACTTCTTTTATTTAACTATATTTTGATATTCAAACGCTTAAACCTTGTATGGCGGAATGTAGCTATTATTTGGGGGATGTTTTGATTAGGGATGTATTAAGACAACAATATGAATAGGGCATAGTTGCATGCAGTCCCCCAAAGCGACCAAGCATGGTTAGAACCCACACCTCGCACATTAATGATGGTATTGCATGTCATGTACACTGCCCCACACACGATCGGGACGTCGTGCAGGTGACAAACACTAACCTCGGGAAAAGCCAAGAGAAGGCTAGCGCAGAAAGGTCAAGACGCACAATAAAAATCGAGAGTCATGTACCACATAACTGAAGTGCCTCACCACCAGAAGAACAGCCAGCTGTGTCCACTGACGTCTTATGCGCCTACTAGTGTCTTGTCCATGTCACCTACCGCAAGGACTAGGCTGAGACAAAAAGACTGCTAGAACCAGAATAGTACCATAACGCGAGTGACTAATTAGGGTCACGTCTGACGACGCAAGTCCAAAGTCCCTGACCATGTGTGCACACACTGGCCCACTGCCTAAGCTAGGCCTCTAGCTAGTATTCCCCCTCCGAAGGACGCTACAGTTGGACCAGGGGCTCACGGAACTAGCTTAAGAACCGTAAACCGGGAAAGTGCCCCGCTATAAGAGCCGTCACGCCGAAGCGTGCCGTAAGACTACGACTAGTGGAGGCTCACAAGACACGGAGACTCAAAACACGAGTGCTGAAGCACAGACAGGCAAGAGAGCACCGTCGTATGTACTTCGAAGCACCAATGGCAACACAGCCACTGCCGACAACTCAGGACAAGGCAACTAGACCTACTCACGTAACGATCCTTGAGTCAGATGACTCAAAGGTAAGATCATCATAGACAGCTGAACAAGCCGCTAAACGGTCTATTCCTAAGCCAGAGGAAACGACGCTGTCGGAGGTAACGACACGTGAAGACCTGAGTGGACACCAAGAACCCTCAGCACACCTGGACACGTAAAATGAGGTAAGATGATACCTCACTACAGCCAGAACCATGTCTCGAATAGGACAAAGCCACCGACACACACACAAGGTCACATGTCAACACCTGGTCTCACCGGGTTGACCGAAACCTGACACAACACATACACACAGACACCCACAGACACACATACAGCATGCACAAGCACTCCTGGTCATCCCATCATGGTCACTGCCCTCATAGGATGTCAATAGACACCCACAGGTCATGGACAAACCACGAGATCAAGCTAAGACAAGCAGAAACCAGAGCAGTGGACAACAACTGCACTCTGGGTAGAGCGAACTATCACTCAACCACTAGGTGAACCTGGCAGTCAAGGAATGCCGTTGCAAGACCAGAGACAAAGAAACTGGTAGTTCTGGATTGAGTCGTTAGGGAACTATCGCAGTCGGGGAAAAGACCACATCCAGTCACCTAAACCGACCGATTCAGAAACTACTGACACACAAACACCGCCCTAGAATACAAACCTAAGACAGACCAACACACGATTAGACACAAAATCGAACAACGGCCATCTTGGCCAATCAACAAGACTGTAACGCACCACCATAAGGGTGTTACCTGCTCTGACGCACCGGGGTAGGGGCATCAAGGTAAATAGGCCTAAAGCTACAACTCGGACCACGTAACGCACCGAGATAGGCGCGCTACACCACCTAACGCACCAAGACAGGGGCGTTAGGGCCAACGGGCCTAAAAGCCTAACACGAACCATGTAACGCACCAGGAGAGGGGCGTTACACAATGTGACGCACAAGGAGAGGTCCGTCAGGGCTAACCGACTGACCTGATCTTTGAGGTAGTCACGGTCTTCAAGGGACTGACAGCTACAGACCTCGAAAACACCAGCACGTAATGCACCAAGCCAGGCACGTTACAGCAATGTGACGGTCCTACTCTGGTCCGTCACACCCAGACCGTAACGCACCAAACCAGGAGCATTACAGCCATGTGACGATCCTATGCTGGTCGGTCACACCAACCCAACCTCGAAGAACGTAAAATGACCAATGGTTGTGGTGGTCTATCGAGGGGCCGTCACACAGGTGACGGTCTCTGGTACGACCGTTACACAAAATCGGCGAGCAAAATAGGGGAACAGCCGAATCGGCCCGTTCCACACCCCATTCATGCCGAAGCGCAGGGGAAACAAAGCCACACGACGATACAACACAGACAAGTAGTCTAACAGTACAGTCGACAGAAAAGAAAGACGTACCCAGAAAGTCGGGGGAAGCCCGACGAAGGTACTAGCTGGCAACTACGAACTCGCACACCAGGACCCATAGAAGCAGAATGAACAATGACCCACCTAAAAAGTCGGGGTGAGCCTCGTATCACTGGCTTAGTAGGGGTCACACAGATCCCCACTGGAAAACACGTAATAACATGGAACAAGTAAAATAGCAGGTAGTAAAGCAAGAAAACTAAACTACAAAGTTGTAACACTATGCTAAAAAGCAATAAAAGAAGAGATAGGGAGCAGGAGTATGGAACAGTCTAGGAAGAGGGGAAGAAATCGTACCAGACGAATGGCTGCCGAACTAACCTCGACACCCTAAACTATTCCAAGCAGCAACAGGAAGGTGACTCTATGCTGACGAAGTTAGGAGTTGCCGATCTGTTGACACTACAAGGGACCTGCAAAACAGACAAAGAAACCTTGGAAAAAACCTAGATAGACACAGACCCAGATGACAAGGCCAGAATGTCGCACACACTGCCCCATACATGACTAGAGCATCATGCATACGACAGGACACTGACCTTGAGTGCAGCCACGAGAGGGCTGTCCCAGAGGGTCATGACGCACAAGAACTGTGAAGTGAACCGCGAAGAGTCACGTGCCACGTGACTGGTGTGCCTCTCACCAGAAGAATAGCCAGCTGCATCTACTGACGTCTTATGCTACGTCTACTAGTGTCTTGTCCGTGTACCCTACCGCAAGGACTAGGCCGAGAGCAAGACACTATCAGAACCAGAACCAAAGTACCGTCACATGTGACTAGATAGGGGAACACTTGTCGACGTCAGTCCAAAGCCCCTGACCACGTGTGCACACACTGGCTGTTGCCTAAGCCAGGCCTCTAGTTAGTATTCCCCCTCCACTGGACGCTATGGTTGGACCGGGGGCCCATAGAACTAGCTTAAGAACCGTATATCGAGAAGGTGCCCCGCTACAAGAGCCGTCACGCCATAACATGACGTAAGGCTATGACTAGTGAAGGCTCAAGAAACTCTAACTCCAAAGTACGAGTGCTGAAGTACAGACAGGCTAATCATGCACTGTCACCCATGCTACAAAGCACCGGTGGTAGCATAGGAAACTGTCAACAGACTCAAGACAAGGCAACTAGACCTGAAACTACAACGATCCCTGAGAATCATGACTCTAAGTCAAGATCGTCGTACACAGCGGATCCAGCCGCCAATTGGTCCAATCCTAAGCTAGAGAAAATGACGTTGTCGAAGGAAATGGCATGCGAAGACCTGAGGGAACACCAAGGACCCTCAACACATCTAGGCACGTAGAATGAGGTAAGGCGATACCTCATTGTAGCCAGAACCATGTCTCGAACTGGACAGAACCATCGAGACACACAAGGCTACTTGTCAACCACTGGGTGACCCCGGGTTGACCGGAACCCGACGATGATGACTCAACAGTAGGAAAGAGAATCCTACCACCAGCAAGAAGACTCCTGGCTACCTTATAACATAGTTTTAGCCCTCATAGGATGTCAAGAGGCACCCACGGGAAAGTGGGCAGACCACAAGTACAAGCCAAGACAATCAAAAACTGAAACGATGAAAAGTAGGGCTCTAGGGCTATAACGCTCCACCTTTAGACCGCTACACGAAGGTGACGGTCTAAGGATGAGCTGTTACACTCTAGACGAGACAGGACTGTGGCGGTCTAATAAAGACGTGCCACACGGATGTGACGGTCAGGGGATGAGCCGTCATAGATTTCGCCCTACTACGGAACCTAAGACACACAAACATGTAACGGCCTAAGAGAGGCACGTTACACGACTCTGATGCACAGGGGAAGGACTGTTAAAGCCAACTGACTTAACAAGTCAAACCCTGGTCTAACACTGTGACGACCTATAGAAGGTGTGCTACAGCACCCTGACGGTCTAAGGCAAGGCCGTCAGAGTGAACTGATTGCCACGAACCTCTAGAACGACAAGGCTATGATGCACCAAGGTGGGGGCGTCAGGGGACTGTGACACTCCAATAATGAGCTGTCACACTCCACAGCCACGAACTGACCCACACACTCAAAGGCATGTGACAGTCTATCATAGGATTGTCAGAGACTGTGACGGTCTCTGGTACGATCGCCACATCGATCTGACGAACAAAACAGTGGAAAAGCCAAATCGGCATGTTCCACGCCCCATTCACGCTGAAGCGTAGGGGAAATAAAGCTGCATGACGAAAAACAACTTCTGGAAGCTAAAAAGTCCACATGCACATATTAAATCGCGAGCTCGGGACGATTTCAGCGAATCGACCCAAAACGAGTCACCGAGGTTCCCAGACTCCTACCGGCCCCAAATGACGACCGATCGACACGAAACTAGCGGGTATGGGATCTTAACATCCCGATGGTCATTTTGACAATAATTATATTGCAAACCGTCACCATTTTCTGGTGAACCCTACAAACCCCAAAAATAACAGTTTTGCCTAAAGTGGCCCAATCTAGCCTGTTCGAGCACCAAACCACGCACAGAAGCAGGAAAAACGGGTCCGCTCTTTGTTTGCTTGCTAGGTCCGAGGGTCATTCATCTTGTGACTATCACCCCCAAGGTGGTTTCACATCACTACTCCTAACAGCAACAGAAGGGCGAACTCTGAACTGGTGAAGTCAGAAGTTGTCAATCCATTAACGAGACACCAAGCAAGCGAAGGCCTACAAGGAAAAAAAGGAAAAGACAAAAGCCCTAGAAAAAGTCTAGACAAACTAGATAGAAAGCACACACGAATCGATTGCCATGCACGCTCATCTAGACACGACCATATGCACAACTAAAACGTCGTGCACATGACACAACACTACACTGACCTCAGGCAAAGTCACGAGAAGACTAACCCAAAAAGGTTACGACACTCGAGAAACATGAGAGTCACGTGAAAGTCACGTCTCACGTGTCTGAAGTACTCCCCTCACTAGAAGAATAGCCATCTGCGTCCCCTAATGTCTTATGTTACGCCTACAAGTGGCTCGTCTGCCTATCATCCAAATGCACGATCGAGACTAAGACACTGTCAGAACTAGAACAGAACTATAGTCGTGAGTGACTAGTCAGGGTCACGCCCATCAGTGCAAGTCTAAAGCCCCTGACCACGTGTGCACAGGCTCTCGCCTAAGCCAGGCCTCTAGCTAGTATTCTCCCCCCGTAGGACGCTATGGTGGAGGACACTACTGTCGAGTGCGGGAGCCCACGAAACTATCTTAAAAACCATAAATCGAGGAATGCCCCGCCGCAAAGGCTGACAAGCCGAAACGTGCCGTAAGGCTATGACTAGAGGAGGATCACGAGACACAGACTCTAAAACGTGAGTGCTGGAGTACAGACAGGCAAGAAGCACTATCACACGTACTACGAAGCACCATTGGCAGCATAGGAAACTGCCGACAAACTCAGGACAAGGCAACGAGATCTGAAACTACTACGATCCTTGAGTCACACGACTCGGACTCAAGATCGTCGTATAAAGCGGAATAAGCCGCCAATCGGTCCAATCCTAAGCCAGAGAAAACAACTCACTATAAGAAACGACTCACGGAGACCTGAGGGAACATCGAGAACCCTCAGCACACCTGGATATGTAGAACAAGGTAAGATGATACCTCACGGCATCCAGAACCATGTCTCGAACTGGACAGAACCACTAAGACACACACAAGGTCGCCTGTCAACCACTGAGTCACACTTGGTTGACCGGAACCAGACAATGACATAAAAAGTAGTACAGAAGACTGCCCACTAGAAGAACACTCTTGGCCACCTTGTATCATGGTCATAGCCCTCATAGGACATCAAGAGACATCCACGGGACAACGGGCAAACCATAAGGTCAAGCCAAGATATACGGAAACTGAAATGTCAGGAAATGACACTCAGATACTGCCCTAGGACATGTACCTAAGACAGACAGATAGACACGAGACAAACCATCCCGACCAACAGATGAGACAATGGATAAGACTCACTGGGCAATCAGAAGAAGGCCGCTCGGTAACATGAACGGTCTAGATGGAAGCTGTTCAAAGAGGGATGAACGGTCTATAACAGACAATTCAAGGAGGATGAACGATTGGGGCCCAAACGCTCAAAAATAACTGACCTCTAGATAGTAAAAGGGATGGATGGTTAGGGCTGGGACCAAACCGCCTATTTGAACCGACACAAAACTATTGACCAAAGGTCAACTGGGATAAGCAGGCAGGACCTGGCCACTCAACCTAACGGGGAAGATGAACACCTGAGGACCAACTACTCACAGAGGGATGGGCAGACCACTCCTGGTCACTCAAGCCCCAGAGCAGTCTATCGACTAACCACTCAACCAGAGACCAAGACACGTTAAACGGTATGAAATCGGCTGCCCATGCACCTTAAGTAGTTGCCATTGAACAGTAAAGGTGTTACGGCGAGCAAACCATGGGGTTCATCCGATCATGGCCTTTCCATGCCCCGTTCATGCCGAAACGAAGGGCATACAGCCACAATCACCCTGGCAATCGCATAGACTCCGACTGGAGTCAAAACGACACATGAATCGCAAGAAATAGGCGATTCTAATGAAATCACCCAAATAGGGTTAACGAGGTTCCCGGCATCCTACCGGCCCCGATAGGCCACCATTCAACACGAAACTAGTATCAATGGAATGCAGACGTTCCACGGAGTCGAATGGTACTAACCGTTCCAAAAACCATCACTATTTTCCAGCGAAGCCTACAAACTCGCAAAAACCATAACGAGCCTAAACTCACTCATTCTCGCACTGCAGAGCGTGAAACCGTGAGGGAAGGTGCAGGAAAGGTAGGTGGTCCATCTCCCTACCTCCACCGAAGAAATCGCACGTCGAAGTGACTAATCCGCGCAGAAAACCACAACGCGAGCTCCACCGTCGGCTTTGAATCCACTGTTCGGGATCGCACCGAAACCAGTCTGATCCTCATCCCATCGCGCATCCGATCATCCCCACGCTGTCGCCACCTCGCCCATGAGCCTCCTCTGTCTACAGCCGGAAGGGCGAGAGAGGGGAGAAAATGGGAGAGAGAGAAGCGTGCCTGAAATGAGAAGGGAGGAGAGAGGAAGATTAAAAGTCTTAAATTCTTTTGGAAAAGGAATGGTGAGAAGGGCGTAATATATATGTACAATAACATGAAGGATACATATACGTTCTTAGGGGCTCTTTTAGAAAGAGCCCAACCCTTATATATATGCATCGTACCTAAGTGTCTTTCTCTTTAGCCAAGCATTCATAAGAGGAGAAACACCACTCCCCTTCTCTCCTTCCCCTCCTCTCCCTCTTGTTCTCTCTCTCTCTCCCTTGTTGCTCTCCCTCTCCTCCTCTCAAGGGAGAATGGCTTAACGAAAAAGAAGGGATTTTTGAGCATCCATGGTTCATGCATGGGGGTAAAAGAACGGGTGGATACCGTCACAGTGCAAGGATCCGCATGGATCAACTCTAGAGGCCGTACATCTGTGTGTCTCTGTGTTCTAGGAAATCTACATCGAGCACTACAGATAGCATCGTTCCACGGAAGGTAAAGATCTACAACCTGATTTTGAGGTTGGATAGTCTTATTGCATCGATTAGAGCATAGTTCTAAGAGTCCAAAAGGGCTTGGGTTCGGGATTAAAAATTTTATTATCTACTACGTTGCCCGAACCAAGCTGTCCAAATCCTTACAGACTTGAGCCGTCACCTGACCCATTTGTCACCGTTGTGACTCATTTGTTATTACTGGAAGCCATTTGTCACCCCTGCTAAGTATATGTCACCCATAGTAGACATTTTACACCTTTGCAGGCCATTTGTTACCGATAGAAGACATTTGTCTCTTGTAATGGATGTTTGACTCCCTTCCTGGCTTGACTGAAGTTGAAGTTGACTAGAGTCTAAACTTATTTAGTTGACTTTGACTTTGATTAAGTCAACTTGACTTGAGTCAACCTGAACTTGATATTGGCTAGAGTCATGTTAACTTGAGTTGACTTTGACTAAAGTCAACATTGACCATTATACTTTGACTGGAGTCAACTTCCTTTGCAACAAAATCGACCCTTCTTCTTCTTCTTCATGCTCTACAGCCTTACCATCCATTTATCAGCTATAGGATCTATTTTTCACCCCTAGCTCAGTATTTGTCTCCCTTGCTGCACTTTTGTTGCCCTTAGAAGCCACTTGTTATCGTTAGCTTCATTTGTAGGCTTATTTGAGGTTGGCACCCTGGCTGCGTCAACGCCACAGCATGATAGTGTCAACTCTGCTTCAACTTGTTAGCTCTTCAACTGTGCTGAGCTATTTTACACCTAAGGCTATACACATATGTGTGTTTGTATTTCCGGCCTAACCGGCTTCCAAAGTCCAGGATAGAAAGGAAGGTCCTACTAAGTTCCCGGGTGTTCGTGTATGCAGAAAAGGCCATCCTGCCATTCTGTTCTCCAGTCACTGAAGCTCCTGCCAAAGCTCGTCGTCGGCATCATCAATAAGCATTTTCTCACCCTCTCCTTCTTTCTCGTTTATTCATGTAGTATTTGCATGCATCACATGCCTTTGTTTGTAATCATCTTCTAAGCACAACTCTTGCACAAATTCATATTGGTCATGCCATTTGTCTACCTTTTATGTCCTAAAGGGGTTTCAAACAACACCAACCAGGTGCGTGTTTGAACATGATAGCATCGCTTTCATTCCAGGGGATTGATGCTGCACCGTCATCGTTCTGATCCGTCGTTTCACTCTCTTTTGTCAGGGTAACCATAACCGGAAGGAAAACCCTCTTCGTCGGCCGACCGAAGGGAGAGGAAGAAGGAACCCACGTCCCTCAGCTCGGAAACAAGACGCGATCACTTCACTACTTTGAGGTACACCACCTCTAACGATCACACTCCCTCATTTGTCTTGTATTTCCATTCCTTAGTTTATTCATTCTCGTCATCACCCGCGCGGAGGTTTACTCCCCATGGCGGTTCCCTTCCCCTTTTGATTTCATTACGCCCCCCTCCCCATCTTAATTCCGGTTAACAAGCCCGTCGACGGAACTAGTTCCTCGCGGTGGTCTAACTGTCTAACCATTAAAGTCCCGTCGACGGAACTAGTTCCTCGCAGTGGTCCGACTGTCTAACTAATAAAAATCCCGTCGACGGAACTAGTTCCTCGCGGTGGTCTGACTGTCTAACTATTAATAAGTCCCGTGGACAGAACTGGTTTCTCGCGGTGGTTTCTTTCCCTAACTCTCCTCCTCTAACTATTAAACCTCGTCGACGGAACTAGTTCCTCGCGATGGTCCAACTGTCTAACTATTAAGCCCCGTCGACAGAACTAGTTCCTCGCGGTGGTCCAACTGTCTAACTAATAAAAACTCCGTTGACGGAACTAGTTCCTCGCGGTGGTTTCCTTCTCTGACCTCCCTTCTCTAACCATCATACCCCGCAGACGGAACTAGTTCCTCGTGGTGGTTCCCCTCCCCTCGTTTAATTTCTGTTCTCAAGACCACGCAAGGAACTAGTTTCCGTGGTGGCTCTTACTTTCAACCCCGTAGACGGAACTAGTTCCTCGCGGCGGTTCCCCCTTCCCCTGTTAATTTTAGTCATTTTTTTTCAGCAATCTAACCTCTAACTCTAACACTAACTCTATAAACCCCGTGAATGGAACAAGTTCCTCGCGGAGGTCCCACATCGCCTATTATGTGAATGTCATGGGAGACCTGGCTGTTGATGAAGCTTAGGTCCTGAAGTTCTTCGGCTCAACACTCACCAGACTGGCCTTCGAGTGGTACTCTAGCCTGCCGCCCGGGTCTATTGCCGATTGGCCCGACATGCAAAAGAAATTCAAGGAGAGATTTTACATTGCTGAACGGGACGTCACGGTGGTGGAGCTCTACGCCACGAGGCAGAGACAAGATGAATCGGCACTCGACTTCATCAAAAGATGGAGGAACCTCAGCATGAGGTGTAGGTGCCCCCCGCACCAGGAGGATGCAGTGCAAATATACAAGCAAAATCTAAATAAGGAGATCCTCGAAAGGATGATCGGTGTGGAAGTCAAGACGTTCGACCGTCTGAACAACATGGTGGCCGAGATCGAGGCATTCTTTACCCGGTACTCTTCCACCCTGGCCGCATCAAGCCAGAGGGTTAGGCAAGTCGAAAAGAAGCCCATCCCACCAGAAGTCCACACATTAGACTTTCAAACTTTTGAGAAACAGAAGGGCCAAAAGCGCCGTAAACCCTCCACTGCCAAGAGCCGCGGAACAGCAGGAAGGCCCTTCGCTCAGGGAGAAAATGAGAAACAAGTTGTACTCCTTCTCCCGAGACAAGTCCCAGCTCCTGTTCGAATGGACAACCAGCTACAATAAGATCACGTTGCCAAACCCGAAGAGGCCCGGTGATCTGAAGAAGAAGGATGACCCTCGCTTCTGCTGTTACCATCAAATGCTAGGGCATACCATCGAAGACTGTTACGTCTTCAAGGACGTCATTGAGTCCTTTCTAAAGAAGGGAGAGCTGGATATGGGAGAGCACAAGGTAGATCCCCCACAGCCCCATGAAATGCCCAATATGACGTCCGGCGCCAACATGATATATCTGTATCAAGAGTTGCCTGAAGAGTGGGCGGAGGCTAGCACCCGTGCCACTTATGAGACTTTCGTGGTAGTACTAGCCCAGGATCAAGTGGGTTGTCAGTCTGCATTGAAGAAAAATAGAAGAAGACCGGCTCCTCAGCCCGCCCCGATAGTTCACGTTAGGGGTGTCACTCCCCGGATAGCACCGCCACTGGTGAATCCTGCCTGGCACGATACGGCCCCTCGGCTGGTCATGAGGTGGCCTACCATCAACAAGAAAGAGCATGTCCCGGTGCGGATCTACAAAGTCGTCAGCCCGACGGTTGAGAGACTCCAGGCCATCATTGATGGGCTTGAGGATTATGAACAGCCTGAGATCCGACCGGTTGAGTTGAAAGAATATGTCCTTTGGGAGGAGTTCGAATCCCTCGAGCTGACCCCCGAAGTAGAAGCCCAAGTAGAATAGGAGCCTCCCCTATGGAGCGAGTTCCCTCAGGAGCAGCCACTGGCTGTTGCATAAAATAAGAAGAAAAAGAGAAGAGCCAAAGGTAAGAAGAGAAAGTGGGTCGTCGTTGCCTGTAACACCCTCTCGGCGCTGTTCGACACCGTCCTCTCTCTGGAGGAGGAAGGGGACACAGTACCCTGCGACCCGCCAGAGGCGAATCAGGTCGAAGCATCCACCTCTCGACACGCCACCCGGTCAGGGAAGAAATAGGGACGCCCTCCTCAGGACAACCACAATATCATGCTAAGAGGCAAGTAGTTCTACCAAGTCCCCGAACCTGAGGTTCGAGGCGTGGAGATTCCCCCACCGTCAAGTCTTTATCCCGAGAAGTCAAAAAGTCAGGGTACTCCCTCCTTCGCTGAATTCCTTCGGGCCTACGCAGAAAATCAGGTGCACTCGTAAGGACCCCGGCCAACCAAGGTGGCTAGTAGCCACCCGGCTCCACCTGCGAGTGACCCTCCGACCCCACCGGCGGTGGTCCCATCCCAGCTAGCGGAAGAATTTGACGGTGTCCCTGACCTTGCTGAATTTATGAAGGAAAAAGAGGAAATCCAGTAGGCCCCGCAGGCTCAGGTAGCTGTGCCAGATCTGACGGAGGGGTCGTCGTCTGACCCAGTGCCCCAGACCCAGGCCGGGGGCAGACGCGGCAAGGCCGAAGAAATGAAATTGCTCAAGGTTTGGGCTGCCGACCAAATAGTTAGGCATCTCAAGAAGATCCCAGCTCGATTTGCCATATGGGAGATGCTATCCTTGGATGAAGAAACATGGCAAACCATCATTGCCGTGCTCCAGACGCCAGCACACCTTGAGGCATGCTTGGCGAGATGTCCCCGGAGGTGGCCGTGGCCTTCACGGAGGATGACATGCTCTTGCCCACCTATAGTCATAACAGGCCACTCTACATGAAAGGGCAGCTGAATGGACAGCCTATCAACAGAATCTTGATCGACCCAGGAGCAGCAGTCAACATACTCCCCTACCGGGTGCACCAAAAGTATTACTTCGATGTTCACCTGGTCGAAGTAAAGAATGTCAAGATTGTCGGCTTTAACCAGAAGTGTGAGGTGCCCATGGGGGTTGCAGAGTTTGACCTGGCCTTTGGTGACTTCATTACCAAGGTCCAGTTCCATGTCATCAACTCCAACACCTCCTACAAGGCGTTGCTTGGTCGGCCTTGGCTACACCAGAAACTTGATAGCACACAGAAGAACAAAGCTCTTTATAAATAAGTTATATTGAAAGAGATAAACTACAAGAAGTTTGGCATCCTCTAAATAGTAATCATTTAGCCAACAATAATTAGAATCATAGTGATACATAGAGCTCAACAAGAAAGTCTCTGTTGCAAGTCTCACAAAGCATTGTGGAAGGAGCCCTATACATCTTTGTTGGTTTCTCTCTTACCACATGGATGGTATATTTCATAAAATATGCAAACATAGTAGCATATTACATGAGCTGCCACAGAATGCAAACATATTTCTAATACAAAATTACAGTAAAACAATAAGACATGAGATAGGAAACAACCTACGTACTAAATCTGCAGCAGCCTGCAATATGACATGATCTCCCCATTCGCCAGTCTTGTCTCATTGGAAAATGGTGAGTATATTATGACTCAAACACAAAAATATCTACTAAGTCACAGCATCCATCATGAGTGGCCATACCTAGACAACTTCTTCATAGACCTCAGGGTGACACTTAAGCTGTAGTGAAATATTTATTGACATCATTCATGGGCATGTCAACTTTCAAATATCTATTGTTTAAAATGATATACCTTATACAGCAAAGATGTGCACATGGACAATTCTTAAGGGAGAAACAAAGGCACAAAGTGCCTATAACAAAGTAATCAACTTCAATGGTCCTTTGATGGGGATGGACTGCTCTTCTAATATCTGGACTTAGGGGAAGTAAAGAAAGCTTACAAGGAGTACCAGCCATCCTAGAAGTGCAAAAAATAGTGTCCGGTGCAAGGCATGGTCAATGAATAAACTTGTAGATAGATTGGTCAAGATAGTTTCAGGCTCAACCCATGATGTATTACCGTTTGTAATTTCTTGGATATTAGAGTACTGGGGACATAGGAACCATGGGTAATGATGAAATATGAAAGTCACCCATAATTACTCATTAATTAGTATCTTGAAGAGTGAGTCATTCGGCTAAACAATGCCCATCTACCCTAGCACAGCTCCAGGTAGCCTACAACCCCCCCACCCTCTTTAGTCTCCCCCTTACCCTTTATTGTTTCACGTTGATTTCACTTGTGATGCAGCCACTTCTTTCTTTTTGGGTTTCCTCTCTTCTTCTTTTTTATAGTTGGAGCATCAGAACATCAGAGCCAATGGACAAAAGAATCAGTACTTGAACTATGAAAACTAAAAAAAATGGAATTTATCTAGAATGTAAGAGTGAGGGAGCCCATGATCCTTCGTTCTTCTAGGTTTTATTCTTGAATGGTCCTTAAAGGCTACTATGATGGGGATGGGTTTTTGGTGTTTGTAGGTGATCAATGATGTACTCAGGTGTGGCAACACAGTAGCAGAGCACCAAAACTCATTCATTTAATGACAATAAGCACCACATTCTCTATTTCTCTCTGTTTTTTTGGTTTGTCCATGGTTTCTTAACTAGATTCTTTGAGTGTCTATTAAATTGAGTCAAAACTATAGATCTATATTCCAAATGTAAGGATTCATACAACAAATACCAAATAAATAATTAGCAGTGCTTTTCATTTTTGGTTGGGAGATGGGACCATAAACTTATTGATGTAATTAATATGATGTATATCACAAAAATAATGTAGACTAGACAAAGCTTACATGATAGCATTGACAACATATTTCAAAGAAATAGGAAAATTAGCTGGGAAAAAAACCACACCTACTGGGATTATCCCAAGAGGCATTTTTATTGCAGTCTGCCAATCTTCTCTTTGCAGCAGCCCATTGACTACCTAACAAGTTATGAAATAAACATATAATGGATATTTGTCTTTTGGAGGGAAGGGACACCTAGTAAATAGCCATGTGGAATATACAAGTATGCGAGAGATAGGCATCTGAAGAGGTGAGGTAGTAAATTAGTATTGAAGTTGTATCAAAAGTTAATATACAGAAAATTAAGGGTACATTTTTATATCCAGAATAAGTACAGCATCCGTGCAATTTCAGTGTCCTCTCATTTTTGAAAAGTTCTCCTTCCTATGGCATAAAGACATGCAGGGAGATGCACTGCATAAGTTGCTGTCAAGTTCAAGAGCTTAGTGTTATCCTAAATCAAATCTGACTTTTCAAACTACATGATGAAAGGCTGGCGTATAGTAAATCTGGCATTTGAATATTGGGATGGTTTATAGACAACTTGAATGCATTACTGACCTCGACAAGAATGTCATCTCCACTGACACAAATAATCCCATCATATTTCATAGGGTCCAAGGTTCTGTCCATGATCTTAACTGGCAGCAGTAAAGACTGCCTTCTTCCTGCATCACCTAGTGCTTAATTTCAGGTATATTCAATTTACTATCTCTTTAGACACTCCATTCTCATCATAAATACATATTGTACCATATAGAAAGACAATTTTGTTTTAACATTAGTGGACTAGGGTAATTGTAATATGGAAGCTAATAACTTAGCCAAGAATGTAATCAAGCAGTATGTTACTGACCCAAGTAATCTGTCTCGTACCAAAAACTTTGGGTGGGTAACAAAGGATTGAATAGAACAAATGGATAAAGTACGAGAGACCATCACTAATGCAAATAACATCAGTAATATTTCCAACAAGTAGCAAAACCAGACATATATTGCTAGTGAAGCCTCTGCCAGAATCCCCATTCTTGGTATACAATTTCACTGAAACAAGAAAGTGGATAAATGACACTAGATATAGATATAACCCCATACATATTGCAACTTGAACCAGAGCACGCAATGTAGCAACAAAAGGTGATGGCAATGATCCTTCCTTAGGATTGCATATCACCTTCTGTTCTGTCGATTCTAGATAATCCTTCATTTCATATACAGGTCCTGCAAAGTGATTGCTACAACAGAGGCAATAATCAAAATATTCAAGTCCCTAGGTTTATCACAAATCCATGTTCAGATTTACCTGTATACAGCTATACTGATTTAAAGTGTGTGCCCACATGGGATGGATCTCCTATGCACACCCAGCTTACCCAAATCTACACCTGCACATGAGTGGTGACAATCATTAGGTAATCATGGACAAGGTAATAGCGACAATTCGTATGTCAAATCAATGGCAAGCATGAACTAAAACATCCTCTAGTAGGACAAATGTATAATCATCAAGTGATAAATAATCAATTCTCAGTCTACATTTATATCATGTACACATTTATTTGGACACTTTCATATCCAACGCCAAACAAAGCTAAGAGCACCACACTACCAATTCCAACTAGTGTTTGTACCATATCCATTCATCTGCATGTATGTTAATTTATCCCCATGTCAAGAGATCTCCGTAATCATACTTGATATTCTCCTGTTACCCCTCAAGCTCTATGTCCTTGATTAAACTACATACCCTTCTTGCCACACAAATTTCTGTCTCCTACAGCATAACGGGTGGAGTTCAATCAAATAGAAACCCTTTCTCTCACAATCCTCTTCCCTTTGGGGGTAAAAAGGAAGAAACCCTCTTTTCTCCATTTCTTCATTTATGCATCATCAAATTAAAATTCCTGCCTGCAAATAATATTATTCCTTTTCTTGGCACTTTATTAGTCCTGTGTAGCAACATCCAATACTCCAATCATCAACCTCTGGTAAGTTGAAAAAGGCTTAGCACCTAACTGTCCTTTTATAGTTCTGATAATATAAGCAGATAATTGAAGATCCACCTGATGTAGAAGGTGCTAGCATCTATGGCTACAAAATGGATACAACGTCCATGAAGAAATGAGGATACCAAGTGCTGGAATTGGCGACTAGTATCTATTGCTAGACCATATATTTTTCTAAAAGGAAGATAGAGCTCCAATAGAGAGCTACTTTTCATGAAGCTGCCAAATACCTGCATGCTTGGGTATCCAAATTGTTCTTATCTCCCTAAACCGCATTGATAAGATGGGAACATATGTTGCAAACCAAGAATGGATCTCCGAAGTGCCTTAATAGGGAATGTTCTGTTAGCAACTGACATAAACATAATACCCAGGCTTTCTAGATCATTGGATTAAAGTTTGAGGGCATTTGTTCAATGAGCAGGATAGTTGTCTGTGGGTGGAATTCATGGAAAGTTCCCCCCCAAAACTCAGCAAGAATCCTACCAGATTCCCACTCAGCACTGAGTGTCACCTAGCACCCTTGTCCAGGGATGTCATATCTAATACCCCAGTGCCAGATCTGAAATCAACTGTTCATAAATAATTTTTGGGCCTCACTATCTTCATGTTTATGTCACCTACCTACCTCATCAATGTGAGGCCTTGAAGAGATGCAACATGGAAGCCCACTTTTTAACCTAAATTTGTATATCTGTTAGATCAAGTGTTTGTGCAATACAATGGTTAAGAAAGTAGTAACAAAAAAGGTTTCTTGTTACCTGGTGACCAGAAATCCGTACTCTTGCACTAATGATGATTTTTTTCTAAAAGTTGATTAGAGTAGAGAGCCTTCATTATTGTTGCTTACTGTTGTAACTAAAATGACTATTTCAACAAAGAGCAAATTGAAGAACTCTGCAATAATCTGACGCATGAATAGACAAGTAAACCACTTAGAGCATATATAACCTGGCAGTTGAAAAAGGGGGGTGGCATAAACCAGCTGCAACATATATAACTTAACATTTGGAAGAATGGCTATCTGAAGTGTCCATTGCAATTATTTGTGTTGTGCTTAATTTAGTATTTATCATGTGGATTATTCCAGCATGGAGCATCGAATCTGAGAGGAAATTATGGGATTGTTTAACATCTTCCTTATTTGTGGTGCAATATACTTAGTGTTGGTTCTTTTGGACAACCTTTTTTGTTTATTTCTTAAATGCAAATTATGTTGCCTTTTCTTATGTTGTATGAATTACATTGGCACTCTTGACAATGTATGTAGCTAGTCAATTTTCTGATGAGGACTGCACTCTGACAGTGATCTCTTTCTTAACAGTTGACAGATTTTGGTCTTTCTAAGGTTGGTCTCATCAACAACACTGATGATTTGTCTGGACCGGTAGTTAGTGGTACATCATTGCTTGGTGAGGATGAGCCTCAGTTATCAGTATCTGAGCACCAAAGGGAGAGGCGAAAGAACCGCTCTGTAGTGGGTACACCTGATTACCTAGCTCCTGAGATCCTTTTAGGAACCAGGCATGGTTTGTATTGTTGTCCTGTCTATATATGCCAGCTTTTAGATGTTATTCATCTAGCTGAGCAGCTAATGCTCCAAGGGGCATGCAATATGCACACACTCACCTGATTTCAAAACTTGGCAATGGCCTAAAATGGGTGACTCTCCCGAAGGTTTCTGGAAGACTCAAAAAATCATCCTTTTCCTCTATTCTCGACCGATCAAGACATTCGGCACCCTTAAGGCCTTAAGCTCAGCAGCTGAAATACAATATCCTCAAGTAAGAGTAGGACTCACCTTCTATTGTCAAATGAGACCAGAGCACGTGAAGAGGGCAGTGTCCCGTCAAATCCCCATCAATGCACTCCCTTTCCCGCCTCCACTGGCTTGCCCACGACACCATGCCGTTGGGGTATAAAAAATCCCTTCTTCCATGGCGAAAGGGAGAGATATATAGAAAGCGAGAAAGGAGGACACCCTGAGAGAAGAAGAGAAGAAATAGAAGAGGAAGGAGAGAAGAAAAAGAAGAAGCGCCGCCATAGGAGCCTGTCTGACGATCACCACCAAAGAGAGAGTAAGGGAGGGGAAGAGAGGGAGTGAGAGTCTGTAATGTGGGGGGGAAGGCGAGCAGAGAACCATGGCCCTCGCTCGACCTCAACTTCCTCCACTCTTGTCTTTCTTCTTCCCTTTCTCTTCATCCCCCCATTGCTTGTATCCTCCCCCCTTCGGTGTTCTGTAATGCAAATGGTATCATGGCCCCTTTTCTCCATGAATGGGATGCTCGTTCTTTGGGTTTCCCCCACTGTCTCCGTTGTTTGGATTTGTGTGTTTTGGTGGTTTCCCTCTTCTCGTTCCGTCGGTGGTTGCTCCGATCATCCAGCTCTCATTTCCCCCCTTTCAACTACAACCCCTCTTCTCAACTTGTTCGCCAAGCTCAAGGGCCTTACAGGCACCCCCCCTCTCCGTGGCTTCATCATACTTGACCAGCCCCCTGATCCTCTTCCCCTCATTGGCTCTCACTCGCCCCAGACCAACCTACCCATGGCCTCTACGTCCCAAGGTTGGCCCCCACCGGCACACCCTTGGCCTTCTTCCCAGCGGCACACCCGGCCTTACCCCTTCAGTGGTATGCCCTAGCCACCCCTTTAGCGGTATGCTTAGCCCCTCCCAGTCCTTCAGCGATAGCCCGGCGCGTGCTTGAGCTTCCTGGCCTGCACACCTATCCTCGCCCTTAACCCCAGCCTCCCTTGCTCGCCTCCTCCAGTACACGCCTGAGCTCCTTGGCCGGTACACCTTCTCCTGCCCTTTACCCTAGCTATCTATAGCCAGTCTGAGAGTTGCATCTCTCTCTCATCATCCCCTCCGCACTTTCCAAGATTTCATTATAGGTGTTACCGTCTGTGGACGTCCACCTCCTATGTTGGGTTCCGCCACTCCATGTGGGCGCGTTCCCCGCATCTCCCTTACATCCGGGTCAAGGGGAGATACTACCGAATTTTTATCAGAAATAATAATGTGTCAAAAGGTCAAAGGGAGCAACAAACAAATGGAATAATAGATAATAAAATACTTTAACTAAGGTAAGGGACCACGGAACAACACGAAAGGAATTGGACCAAGTAACGACTAAGCCCCTCGAACGCTCATGACTACAGGAGGAGGGGGGAACAATTTGTATAAGATTGCACAAAATTTAAGAAAAGAAGAAAAGAAAGGCCTTAAAAGAAATGGTGGAGGAGTGGGCCTTCATCGGTACACCTGTCCCAATCCTTCACCGGTACACTAATCCAACCCCTCCAACACCCTTCGCCAACACACTTGCTTCCCCCACTGTTACACCCTTGACCCTTCAGCAGTATGCCACTTAAAACACCCCAACCACCTCTCAACCAATCCTTCAGCGGTACACCCTCCGACCCTTCAGCGGTGCACCCTAAATGCCCCTCGCCGGCACACTCCATCTTATTGTTCGCCTGCACGCCCTTGAGCTCCTTGGCCGACACACCCACAACCTGGCTCCATGTACACCGACCTTACCTCCGTGTACACTGACTTGTTTTAACCCCTGGCCCCATGTACATGGACTTGCATTGGCCCAGCATTCATATGCATGGACTTGGCTTGCATTGCATGAACCTAACACAAGCCCTGCATGGACCCTACTCAGACCTTGCCTTTCTACCTTTACATACATGCACGGACCTTGGTCCCCACATGCACGGACCATGCACGGACCCCAGTCCCCATGTGCACGAACTTTGTTCTGACCTGCACGGACTTCGGTCCAAAGCCTGTAGATGTGCATGGACTTTAGCACATGTGCACTGACTTTCCCTGCAGGTGCACGGACCTTAGCTTGCACGTACACTGACTTCGTCAGCATGTACACTAACCTTAGTCTGCACGTGCACTGACTTCGTCAGCGTGTGCACTGACCTTAGTCTGCATGTGCACTGACTTCCCCTGCACATGCACTGACCTTAGTTTGCACGTACACTGACTTCGTCAGCACGTACACTGACCTTAGTCCGCATGTGCACCGACTTCAGCCCAGGTGCACTGACTTTCCCCGCACGTCCACTGACTTAGTCGGTATGTGCGTCAACCTTACCCCCATGTACACTGACCTCGCCCCTAGCATGCATGGACTCTGATCCCTTTGTGAAGAGCCTGCCTGGACCTCATCCTTCACCGGCACGCCTATCCAACACCTTCATCGGCATGCCCCTATCCAATACATTCGCCAACACGTCCTCCCTAGCATCTTTCACCAGTACACTCATTAAACCTTTGCTGGTGCACCTTCTGTATCTTCGCCGGTATGCCTAGCCCTGGCCTCCCCCGGTACACCCTCCATCGCCTAGCGTACACCTCCTTAGCGCTCCCCCAGGCTTCGCCGGCACACCTTTCTTTAGCCTTTCAACGGCCCTAGAGATACCCCGGCGGCCTCAGTCGGCTCCCATTACGGGACCACTGGGGGCAAAAATTACCATCAACCCAGCTGAGGTGAAAATCCGGAAGGGTGCCTCAGGCAAAATCGGGTGACCCCTAGGTGCGAAAAGTCGCAAGGGCGTACCGAAAAAAGCCAAAGGGGGCCAGCTCTGGTGAAAACCCGCAAGGGTGGTAGAGCTGGTAAGGAGAAAACAAAAAAAACTCTCTCCCTCTCTACTCCTCACTGATGAAAGCCGTCAATTATGACATCTCACCGATGGCAACCTCAGTACTACCCCCCCACAACAATAGTCGCCACTACACCCCTAGAGGGCTGGCCAATGCCAGTTCTAGCATCAACGGTTGGCTACCTGTCTCAACGATCGGTCAACCAGTCCCCGCACCGCAGCTTCAACGCCTCCACAGGCCAACCGCTCAGTTCCAATACCAGTTGCCAGTTCCAGCACCGTGGCTACAACGCCTCCACAGGCCAGTCGCTCAGTTCCAGCACCACGGCTTCAACACCTCCACAGGCCCGCCGCTCAGTTCCAGTACCAGTTGCTAGTTCCAGCACCATGGCTACAACGCCTCCACAGGCCATTTGCTCAGTTCCAATACCAGTTGCCAGTTCTAGCACTGCGGCTTCAACGCCTCCATAGGTCAGCCGCTCAGTTCCAGTACCAGTTGCCAGCTCCAGCACCGTGGCTTCAATGCCTCCACAGGCCAGCCGCTCAGTTCTAGTACCAGTTGCCAGCTACAGCACTATGGCTACGACACCTCCCTAGGCCAGCCGTTCGGGTCCAGTATCGATCGCCAGTCCAGCAGTTCGATTACAGCACATCTGTGAGCCAGTTACCCAGACCCAGGGCTAGTCACCTAGACCCAGTACCAGCATCCGGCTCCAGCATTTTAGCTACAACCCCATCGCAGGTCGGTCGGCCAGCTTCAGTTCCTAATCCTAGCTTTTGGCTGCGACGCCTCCCAGAGCCATTTGGCCAACCCAACTCCAGTTTTTCAAGCCAATGTGAACTACATTTCTAGTTGACAACATAAAGACAGTCAATACTCAAGCGTCGACCTACAACTGAAGCATGCCAGAATCAATTCCTAGCCTTAACCCCGTAGGTCGCCATATCCCGATGGGCCTACGCTAACCTTACACGACATCAATTTTCCCTTTTTTTAAGGGGTTGACCCCCAGCGCCTGGTCTTTTCCCCTACTTCCTAGTACCTAGCACTCAGCCCCCAGTATTCAAAATCTAGTGACACCATCTCCCATACCAAGTCCTCTGTGGCAATACCCAGAAACAGGGTAAGCCCGGTCTCCTGCCCCCTACACCGATACATAGTGAGGAAATCAAGCATGACTAACAGTAAGTGGTCGCCAGTCTTTGCACTCAACACTATTATGTAAAATGGGAAGTGGAGCAACTCAGCAAATAATAACATCAAAATTCAGAGTTTGTCATTGATACTCTACAAAAAGGAGCCCAAGACATGCCCTTGGGGTAACAAAAGACACATAGTCCGGATAACAAAAAGAAAGGAGAAAGAGGGGTGATACAATCAAAGCCCAGGCTCACTCCTCTCCAGTGCTGCCAGGCGAGACTCCGTAGCCGCTAGCTCTGCCTCCAAGGTCGATGCAAGCTAAACGCTAGCCTCGGCCCCGGTCTCGGTAGTCCGCCACTCGGCCTCAGCAAGCTCCACGGCTCGCCGCTGCTCCTCCAAGGCCTTCTGCAAGGCCTCAGCTTAGCCCTTCGCCTCGCCTAGCTGCATGGCGTGGTCCTTAGCAAAGGATGCAGCCACATCGACACGTCTCCTATGCTCGGTCACCATCGACACAAGCTGAGTGCACTGCTCCTGCGCCCCTCGGATGGCCGCCAGCCGCTGCACCCTCTGCTCTTAAGCCGCCAGGAGCCGTACATACTCTACCCAGATGCCGGCCAAGCCAGACATCCAAAGCTCGCGTGAGAAGTCGAGGTCATGGTAGCCCTGGGTGCAGTCCCTTAACCGCTGCCTAAGATCCTCCGGGGAAGGCAAGGGGTCGCCTCCCAGGTAACCTCAGGCTCGCCGAAGCAAGGCCGCACCCACGCTTGCGTCCAGCAGTGGCTCTGGCGGACAAGCGGATGTGGGCCACGTAACCCCCAGTTCCAGGAAGGAGTGGCCCATCTCAGCCAACACACCAGTGGGACCTGCATAATCCCACCAAACACAAAGGGGAATCAGTAACATCCAGGGCTTCCCTGTGACAAGACAAGGTGAAAAACCTGAGAAAGGTTTTGATCCTCACCCAGCATGGCTCCCACCTTGCCTGCGGCATCTCCGTTAGGGGTCGGCGAGGGTAACCTCTCCTCCACATCGGCGGCATTCCCCGCTGGAGTTGGAGAGGGTAGGGCCTCCCCTGTAATCCTGATGTCCCTGGCAACCATCGGAGGGACGGAAGGCTCTCCCTGGTCATCCTCGATAGGAGCCGGCATGCGCTCCCCCTCAGATTCCAGTCCTGGTCGTAACACAATGACGTCAACACTCTGCCATAAACTCTAAACCAAAGCTAATGGGGAGGGGGGAAGGATTTCTATATACGACCCACTTGAAAAGTAGGGGTGAGCCTCGTGTCACTGGCTCAGTAGGGGTCACGTGGATTCCCACTAGAAAATACGCAGTAACACGGAACGAGTAAAACAACAGGTGTAGCAAAGCTGGAAAACTACACTACAAAGCTGTAAAGCTACGCTAGAAAGCTGTAAAATAAGAGACAGGGAGCAGGAGTAGGGAGCAAGCTAAGGAAGAGGGGAAGAACCTATACCAGACAAGTAGCTGTCGAACTAACGTCGGCACCCCAAACTACTCCAAGCAGCAATAGGAAGGCGACTCTGAGCTGACGAAGTCAGGAGTTGCCAATCTGTCGACACTGCAAAGGACCTGCAAAATAGACAAAGAAACCTAGGAAAAACCTAGACAGATGCAGACCCAGATGACATGACTAGAATGTCGTGCATACTGTCCCACACATGACTAGAACGTCATGCATATGACAAGACACTGACCTCGAGTGTAGCCACGAGAGGGCTAATTCGGAGGTCACGACGCATAAGAAACGTGAAGAGAACTGTAAAGAGCCACGTGCCACGTCACTAGAGTGCCTCACCACCAGAAGAACAGCCAGCTACGTCTAGTGACGTCTTATGCTGCGCCTACTAGCGTCTTGTCCACATCACCTACCGCAAGGACTAGGCCGAGACAAAGACACTACTAGAACCAGAATAGTACCATAACGCGAGTGACTAGTCAAGGTCACGTCTAATGACGCAAGTCCAAAGTCCCTGACCACATGTGCACACACTGGTCCACTGCCTAAGCCAGGTCTCTAGCTAGTATTCCCCCTCCGAAGGACGCTACAGTTGGACCGGGGGCCCACGGAACTAGCTTAAGAATCGTAAATCGGGAAAGTGCCCCACTATAAGAGCCGTCACGCCGAAGCGTGCCGTAAGGCTACTACTAGTGGAGGCTCACAAGACACAGAGACTTAAAACACGAGTGCTAAAGTACAGATAGGCTAATCATGCATTGTCACCCGTACTCCAAAGCACCAATGGCAGCACAAGAAGCTACCGACAGACTCAGGACAAGACAACTAGACCTACTCATGCAACGATCCTTGAGTCTCACGACTCGAAGGCAAGATCATCGCAGACAGTGGAACAAGCCACCAATCAGTCTACTCGTAAGCCAGAGGAAACAACGCTCCACAGCAAATGATTCACAGAGACCCGAGGGGACACCAAGAACCCTCAGTACACCTTGACACGCAACTGAGGTAGGACAGTACCTTGAGGCATCCAGAACACTGTCTCGAGCTGGACAAAACCGTCGAGACATAGACAAGGTCACCTGTCAACCCCTGGTCTCACCGGGTTGATCGGAACCAGACACGACACACACACACAGACACACACAACAATACACAAGCAGAGAAGATGACACTCTGGGCAAAACGAACCACCACTCAACTGCTAGGTGAACCCGACAGTCAAGGGACGGCCGCTATGCGACTAGAGACAAGGACACTGGCAGTTCCAGATTGAGTCATTAGGGAACTATCGTAGTCAGGGAAAAGATTGCACCTAGTCACCTGAACCGACCGATCCAGAAACCACCGACACACAGACACCGCCCTAGAACACAAACCTAAGACAGACCAACACACGAACAGACACAGAACAGAACAACGGCCATCACAGCTACAATAGGACTGTAATGCATCTCTATAGGGGTGTTACACTGCTCTAACACGCCAAGGGTGGGATGTCAGGGCAACCAGGCCTAAAGCTACAACTCAGACCACGTAACACACCAAGCCAGGCGCGTTACACCACCTAACGCACCAAGAGAGGGGCCTCAGGGCCAATCAGGCCTAAAGCCTAACACGAACAATGTAACGCACTAGTCTAGGGGTGTAACACAACTTGATGCACAAGGGGAGGTCCGTCAGGGCTAATCGACTGACATGGTCTTCGAGGTAGACACGATCTTCGGAGAACTGACAGCCACAATCCTCGAAAACCACCCGAACGTAATGCACCACCATAGGGGCGTTACAGTCATGTGACGGTCCAGTATTGGTCCATCACACGACCCTAGCCTCGAAGGACACGAAATGACTAACGGTTGTGGCAGTTTATCGTAGGACCGTCACATAGTGTGACGGTCTCTGGTTGGACCGTTACACCGAACAGGTAAGAAAAATAGTAGAATGGCCTAATCGGCCCGTTCCATGCCCCATTCAAGCCGAATCGTAGGGGAAACAAAGCCATACGACCATAGAAGAGATCTGGAAGCTAAAAATGGCACATGCAGGCATCCGATCACGAAAATGGGGCGATTCCGACGAATCTACCCAAATCGGGTCATCGGGGTTCTCAGACTCTTACCGGCCCCAAATGACAACCGATCGACACGAAATTGGCGGGTATGGGATCCTGACATCCCGATGGTCATTTTGACAGTAATTATATTGCAAATTGTCACCATTTTTTGGTGAACCCTACAAACCCCAAAAATAACGATTTTCCCTAAACTAGCATGATCTCACATGATAGGGCACCAAACCGTGCACAGAGACAGGGGAAACGTGCAGAATGAAGTGGCAATCCGTCTCCCTACCTCCACAAGTCGTTGCCAACCATGCCAGGTTCGGATACCTGGCAACTCCGATCGTCTTCGGCGACTTTCTCGCGGTCGTCGGCTCGCCCTTCTTCTTGGGCGTGGTACCTGTGGCTGAGGCCAGCTCAGCCACGCCTCCAACAGCAACCACCGAGGGCGTCAGGCCCTCCGCCCCATCAACTGGCCGGGTTCGCTTGGCCAAGAAGACGACCACTGAGGGTGCCAGGCCCTCCACTTCAGCAACTGGCCGGGTCCGCCCGGTCAAGAAGACAGCGGTCGCGGGTGTTAGGCCCTCGGCCCCAGCAGCTGGCCGGGTTAGTCCGGTCAACAAACCAGCTGTCGGGGGTGTCAGGCCCTCGGCTTCAACCATTGGTCGGGTTCGCCTGGCCACTTCGTCACGGACTAGGGGTGTCAGGCCCTTTGTCCCATCAAGTGGCCGAGTCATCTCGGTCAACTAGATTACAGTTGACGCTGCTCCTGCACAACGGGGGCAGCACCGTCGTCGCAACGCCACCAACTCTACGGCGGCCACCCCCAGAGGTGCTGCTCTCGCTCAACGGGGGCAACGTCGCCGCCACAATGACGTCAAGCCTACGGCAGGCGTCGCTAGCGCCGCTCCTGCCAGACGGGGGCAGCGCCATAGCTGCAAGGGTATCAAGCCCGCAGCCGCAACATCTCGCTCCGGCAAGACTGTAATTGTCAGAGACATCCGTATTCGACTTGATGGAGGCGAGTCGATCCTGCCACGGGGCCGTCATGTCCCAACAGTCTCTACCTCTAATCGCTTCGAGCTCCTCCGACAAGTTCGGGAGGACGGAGCGAGCAAGAAGAAGCCCGCCGTACCGGCGGCAACTCAGGGTCCCCTTCAGCGGCCCAAGTCATCCGCTCCCCGGCCAAGGACAGGGGGCAATTCAGTGGAGAAGCGCCAGCTCCACTTGAAGAAGATATGGGTCACCAAGCAGGAGGCCCGAATCATAAGGCGCGCAAGGGCAGAGGAGCCCTTTCGTATGTCGGATCTTCAACAAATGCGGAGTTCGACAAGCACCGAGGCCTCAGTCTCTCCGGGGTTTATAGCTCAGCCCCTACGGGGGCAAAAGCGCCAAGGAGCCGACAAAAAGGTGCGGCCGACCTCCCCGTGGGCCAGCTCCACGCACACGGAGGTGGATCGCTCCCCCCAAGCATTCACATCCCGAGTTTCTGTCTTTGACAGACTAGGGGAGTCGCCCAGGCCGGACCGACAACCGCCCAGGATGAAACGGGTGGTTCATGTGACTAATAACACTGTCAAAGTGTTCACCTGTTACGCCACCTCCGGCGACAAGCAACAGGAGGACACTTCCGGAGAGCTTAACCAGCATCTTCAATATTTGAGGAGGTCAAGGTCAGTGTCCCGAATCCTGGCGCAAACACAACATGTATCGGCAGCTGGGACGTCTTAGCCCGACCCGGTACGGCATGAAGAGCGCCAAGAGGACGTCCACAGTGTTGACGGGGACAGTCACTCCCGACACGAGGAAGAGTTGGGAGAGGAAACACGGACTCCCGCACTGGAGGAGCTCCGATGGGAGAACCAAGAGCTCAAGAATCTCTTGCAATCGCTTTTGCGCGAAAAAGAGGTTCCTGCCCCGCCTCCGACGGCACCTGCTAGAGCATACTAGCAACCTTCTCCCATTCCAGCAGCAGTCAATGCTTCTGTCACTACTGCAAGACTACCGCTGGCTATGGACTTCGAAGTCCCGCAGCATGAAGTCAATGCGTGGTCATCTGCTACTCCTGCAGAAAGCCTCATGGCGCAGAAGCAGATGATTGAGCGCATTGTAGAGGCGAAGTTTGTTCAACATGGTGAGGGTGTGACCACCGTTGATCTGTACAGCGTGTCCTATCCCTTCCACCATCAATTTAAGAAGCTTCCGCCCGGCTGCCCAAAAGCCCAGAAACTTCAGAAGTTCAACGGGCAGGGCTCTCCGCATGAACACCTGGCCTATTATATGACGGCCATGGGTGAGTTGGCGCTGGAAGTGGCATATTTGCTGCAGTACTTCGCCACGTCCTTGACGCGCCGCTTTCCAGTGGTATTCAAGGCTCAAGCCCAATTCTATTGTTGATTGGGCTGATATGTAGAAAAAGTTTGTCGACCGTTTCCAAATGGTCGAACGCAAAGTCTCCTTGGCGGAACTCTGTTCCCTTCGGCAGAAGAAACGTGAAACAACGCTGGACTTCATCAAGCGGTGGAGAGACGTCAGCATGCACTGCGATAACCCTCCGGCGCCCGAAGATGCAATCACTATCTGTCGCAGGGGTCTCTCGGTAGAAGTTAGTGAAAAGCTTCTAGGTTCAAATATCCGAAGCTTTGATCAGCTGAATACAGTGGTGGCGGAGATTGAAATGTTCTTCGCCGATCATCCCACACAAACTTCTGTCAAAGGCAAATCCTCCAAGAACTGTTTGGCTAGCGGCAAGGAGGTAAATGCGGTAGACTTCTCCCCGACGAATGGAGATAAAGGGGAAGGAAAATCTAAGCACAAAGGCAAAAAGTCTGGTGACAAGACGAATGCGTCTCTCTTAGCAGAGTACATGAAGGCGCCCTATTCCCATCGCCGATTTGCCTACGGGCACGAGTGTGCGCTACGTGAGTGAGCCCGCTCGAGTGAAGTCACCGGTCCGCTCTTTGTTTGCTTGCTAGGTCCGAAGGTCATTCGGTCTTGTGACTGCCACCCCAAGGTGGTTTCACATCAGTTTGCGATGCCTTTGGCCTTTTCCTTCTGTTTCTTGAAAGCTTGAAAGTCTAATGTGTGGACCTTTGGTGGGATTGGCTTCTTCTCGACTTGCCTCGCCCTCTGGTTTGATGCGACTGGAGTGGAAGAGTACCGGGCAAGGAATGCCTCGATCTCAGCCACCATATTGTTCAGACGGTCGAAAGTCTTGACCTCCGCGCCAATCATCCTTTCGAGAATTTCCTTCTTCAAATTTTGCTTGCAAATTTGCATTGCTTCCTCCTAATGCGGGGGGCGTCTGCACCTCATGCTGAGGTTCCTCCATCTTTTAATGAAGTCGAGTGCCAACTCATCGTTTCTCTGTCTCGTGGAGTAGAGCTCCGCCACGGTGACCTCCCGTTCAGCGTTGTAGAACCTCTCTTTGAACTTCTTTTACATGTCGGGCCAATCGACAATGGACCCAGGCAGCAGGCTCGAATACCACTCAAAGGCAAGCCCAGTGAGTGTCGAGCCGAAGAACTTCAAGGGGTAGGCTTCATCACCAGTCAAGTCTCCCATAACATTTACATAGTAGGCAATATGCTCTCTGGGGGACCCTTGTCCATTAAACTTCTCAAACTTCGGCGGCTTGGTGATGCCAACCGGCAGCTTCTTCATGGCATAATGAGCCAGATAGGGCACTCAGGAGACGTCAAATGGCATTTGATCCCCGTCGCCCATTTCTGCTAGCTTCATGTCTATCATTTGTTCCAGCATCAACTGACTGACTGCTTCCGGGTCGACCGGGCTTGGATAGAAATGGGTGGGCTGCGCAGCCAGGGTGGTCAGCACGGTCACCTGAGGGGCCATGGGAGATCCTTGGGGAGGTGAGATCTGCGGTGGGGCTAGTGCTGGGTACTGTGCTTGTTGCAGGGGCATGTCCCCAGGGAAGTTGGGAGTTGATGGGAATACCGCAGCCTGTAGAGTTGCTTCAGAAGATTGCCCATTGCCCCCGAGCGCTTCCAATAGAACCTCGGTCTGTCCGGACGTCGAGGGCTGGGAATTCCTTTCGTTAAGTTGCTTCTTCAGCAATTCAATGTCCCGCTGGTACTGTTGTATCATGTATAGCATGGCAGGGTCAGTTGTGGAGGGAGTGGGCATGCCCCCTATCTCTTCGACCGGGGCATCCTCGGATGATGTGGAGGGTCTGCCACTCGTGCCCCCGGTGGTGACAACATTGGCTGCCAGGGCCATTGAAGGTTCTTCAGAGGAAGTCTCTTCGACGCCTGCCTATGTCGCTTCACTCGCCGCTCTTCCTCTCCTGGTGAGGGGACCGGGCCTGGCGGTGAGCCTGGCCACTTCTTCGGGGTCGGTAGGCAAAGTCGCATACCGACTAGGGACTCCTGCCATGTTGTAGGTGAAAATTCTCCAGTTCTTGTTTCTTTTCGCCAGCCTCCTTGACGGGTTATTTGGGAACACCAGTCTGTTGAAAACTGATCATCAGGGCGGCGCTTCCTCCCACACAAGAGAGTAGTGTCGTTCCTCTGACCGGTTCCTTGATTCTACGCTGGGCACAGGTTGGATTTCTTCTCTCCTCGAAAGGCGGAGGCCACTGCCCCTAGCAGTCTCTGACGACCCATAGGGGTGCTACCCGGGCCCCGGAGGTAGTTTCTCATGGCTTACTCGATCCCTTCCCACTCCTGGTCGGAGAGAGCAGCCGATGGTTGCGTGTCGATGGCGATAGTAGGATGAGTGTAAGTTGCAAATGTCGGGCGGGCAGCCTGGCGTCGACGCCTACGGCGCTGGCGGTGGGCATTTTCGGGCAGTGCTGGTGTAGCAACTGCCGGTTGGTGGGTCGTGGCCGTCACCTCGACCCTTTCAGCTCTTCGGCCCTTTCTGTGGCGGGTGTAGCTGGGCCCCGCCTGGACAGGTGCAGTGGGCTGGGTTTCCTTGGGAACCCAAATTTGCTTCAGTTTGGCCGGCTTGTGAGCCGATGTGTCCTTTGGTGCTGCGGCTGGAACGGCGGGCACCATCTTTTCCTTCATCTTTTCCAGTCCCTGGAAGGAGATGCGGACTGGAATAGCCGGCACGATGCGGTCCGGGACCACTTCGGACCTCTGTCCATTCAAATGGACTTGGATGGTCTCGACAGTCATAGACTTGCTGGTGCTGGAGATTCGGCGCCCCGTGGCAGCCAAAGTGTTATTCCTTCGGAGCCTCCTCCGATGGGATGCCAACCCCTGGTGCGATGGACTGGCAGCCTGGTGCACATGGTGTACGTTGTAGCTCAACGTCCTTGTCGGAACGTTGTTACTGTTCTTGGCCACAGCTCAGCCAGTAGCAGCTTTAGTGGCTCCTGGGGTGGGAGTGTTGTGCTCGGGCTCGTCAGACGCCTCTACGTCCAAGATGTTGATGAAGGCTACCCCAAGGAAGTTGGGGAAGCCCACGACCGGAGGGAAGCTCCCGAAGCAGAGCGGGACGGGGAGATAGAGTTAGAAGAGGGGAGATACACCACCCAAGGGTAGGAACTGAGCAGAAGAAATGATGAGTGCAAAGGAGAAGAAGGAGAAGTGGACCCCTTAGTGCACAACTGATGGCCCTTAAACTTGTGCCGTCGTCTCTTCTTAGCAGAAGTCTCCTGAACATGGGCCCGCCTGGCATGGACTCAAACTTTTGGTCTACTTGATCTGTAATATTTCCTTAAATAACAGGCCCATTTGGTAGATGACCTAGCCCATCTATTAACATGCAGCCTCGTTGGGGCTGTTTCCCCTCGACACTTGGTGCTAACCATATGCGGACATTCTTGAACAGCGAACTCTCTAGATGGATGAGCATCAGAAAGCCATGGAGTCCTATAACCTGGCACAAGGATCCTGAGTTTTGGCAACTCCACTCGAAAATCAGTCTTGAAACATAACTCCCTTGATAAAAGGGCAAGATGAGACCGAGGGAGACTAATATACGGCGTTGACGTGGCCGACGTACTGATAAATCGAGAGAGATTACATAAGCTATGTAGAATGTCCTTGAAAAGCGTAGAAGATACGACAAACTGTCCCTTGAATATAGAACTCATCAATCTTCTGATAACCATATGCGTTAGCACAATACGGGTAGAGAACCCTTCTTGGCCAGTGAACTGAACAGCAATCGAGCGAGGGGTAATAACAACATCAACGATAAACCCACCGACGAGCAAGGAGATTGTCACCGGCCTCGGTTGTGGAGAAATTGACACTAGTGCGAGGGAACTCTTCTTGACAACCATCTTCGGAAGCATAGGCTCATCAGTCCCAAAGTAGCCCGAGACCAGGACCCGAACCGGCATGTGGTAGATGAAATCTTGAATCTTAAATGGAACAACTGACACCGAACTACCCTGACTCGGCTCATTGCCTCCCTGGGGACCAGACCCGAGGGACAGCAACGGTAATGTGCACCCGCTCCGTGGGGTGGAATTAAGTGGAGATGTGAAGGGAATAGGAATAGGTTTAGATGGTGTGGGTATGGCATTTTTAAGTGGTGGGGGAGGAGTAGAGGCAATGGCAAGTTCGAGTGCGGGCAAAGGCGAAGGCGGAGGTGTAGGTCCGGGTATAGCCTGCTCAGGCTCGGACAACAATGGTAAAGGAGATGGCGGAGGCGGTGGAAATGGAATAGGGGTCTTTGGGAGGGGAGGCGGTGAAGGTGGTGAAGGCGGTGAAGGCGGTGGTGATGGGTTATGTAATGGAGATGGTGATGCAGATGGCGATGCGGGCAATGGGGGTAGTGGAGATGGAGATGGAGATGGAGATGGTGAAGAGGAGGGCCATAGCGCCCACCGTCGACGTATTGATACGACATGCCAAGCGACATTGGGGGTGAGAGTAGTGGCGATGGAAGTGGATGCACTAGTCTGAGCAAGGGATTGGGTAGGCAGAGGTGATGGAGACGGCGTAGGAGATGACAAAAATGGGGTAGACAACGGAGCAGGCGACGGAGCGGGTGCATCGCTAGATAAAGAACCACAGGGGTGCCCTTGGCCTTGTAGGGATGGAGACGGCTGCTTGAGCAGCGCCTCTTGTTTCTGCTTGCTGCGGAGATCTAAAATAACTTTATGCATGGTAGCCCAATCAATCTTCTTCTTGGCTTCCAAACCATAAATAAACTCCTGGAACTTGGGGCAATCCTCAACCAAATGCCCCTGCTGGCGGTGAAAATCATAGAACTGAAGTAAATTCCCGACTGCGGGTTGGCAAGGCACAACTGGAGGGAGCTGCAATGCATGAGTGGCCATTAAAGCTTTGAAAATGTTTGTAAAAGACTCCGATAATGGAGGAGAAGGAGCCTGCTTCGGGCAAGGTGGATGCTGAGAGGTATGAGAAGGTGATGGTTGTGGAGATGACTATGGGGGTTGCATAGGCAATAATACTTGGCTGTTGGCAGAGGGATTTGGTGAAAGCATATGTGGAGCAGTATGTAGGGGTATATAGACGGCATCCACCTACTCAGGATGTGGTGTTTTCTTGACAGAGGGTGGTGGAGGATGTGGATATGAGGAGATGGGAGGTTGACTCATGGAGGGTTGATATGTGGAGGTATACGGGTATGTGGGAGCGGAAGGCTGACTCATGGAAGGATATGTGGTGGAGGACTGACTCATGGGGGATGATGGATGGGAGGCGTATGTGAGCGTAGAAGGTGAAGGAGACTCGGGGTCAAGGGAACCTAAAAGTTGTTGACGGATAAAGCGGGCTCGGCAATAAAGCTGTTGCCTTGAGGTGATGTCATTCAAGGCTAAGATGCACCGATACTGGGGCGTTGCATTAGAAATGAGTTTCTTGATTTACTCCGACTCCGAAATATGCCCCGGGACTTGCACGGCAAGGCGACGCCAGCGGTCAACAAAGGTGCAGAAATCTTCTTCAGGCTTCATCATCTCATGGGCCAGATCCACCATAGAATACCTGGGCCCAACTTAGTCCTGATATTGCCGAATAAACTTCTCTTACACGGCTTGAAAATTCACAACTTGCTCTTGCGGAAGAGAGAAGAACCAATCCCGAGCCGGGCCTTCCAAAGATAGACGAATCTCTCTCTCCCTCACACGTTCTCTCTCCTCTCTCCCCCTTTCACTCGGTTCTTGGTCCAAACGGACCCCGGTCGACGTGTCAGAGGTACCGACGAGACAGGCTCGACGCGAGGATCGTGTCGATACCCTTCATCCCTTGAATCATGGACCGTGGAGACGCGTGCGAGTGAAAGGACGGCGCGACCCCCGCCGTCCGATCTGCACCGATTCGCAGTCTTTGCCACGCAAGAGGTAGGGGAACAGACTCCTCGTCTCGCCAGGAACCCGTCGTCATCTTCATCGTTTCCCGTGCAAATATCATTTTGGATGATTTTTGGGCTAATTTCACATTTTACGTTCCTCTCTCGATTTTTGGTCCAAACGGTCGCTGATCGAAGCAAGGGAAGTACCGTTCGATTGGTCACGTCGCGAGGATCGCGTTGATGCCCCGTCTTCCCTCAATCCGCGGAGCGTGGAGCTGAGTCGGGCTGGGAGGCGCCTGTAGACATGCAAAATTGCACGCCCATATGTCCCCGCCAGTTCGGCAGCAACAACGGTTCCGACCGAAGAGACTGTGGAGGACACGTCCCGTCCGGACCCTCTGAAGAAACACCGTGCCAACGTGAAGCCATCCCCGGAATCACAGTGGCGAAGAGAATTCAATCCCTGGATGACGCGTCCCATTCGGACCCTCCGAAGAGACACCGTGCCAACGTGAAGAGAACTCAATCCCTGGATGACGCGTCCCGTCCGGACCCTCCGAAGAGACACCGTGCCAACGTGAAGCCATCCCCGGAATCACAATGGCAGCGTCGACCCTTCAAGGTGCAGCATCGATGCAATAAAGAGGATAGCGTCGACCCTTCTTCCACAGCGTCGACCCTCCAGAGTGCAGCGTCGACGCGCTGAAGAAGCCCTTCGTCCACTACATCGACCCTTCTTGGTGCAGCATCGACGCAATGAAGAAGACAGCATCGACCCTTCTTCCACTGCGTCGACCCTGCCCAAGCGCTGCGTCGACCCTGCCCAGGTGCTGCGTCGACGCTGCCGACCCTGCGTCGACCCAGCCCAGGCGCTGCGTCGACGCTGCCGACCCTGCGTCGACCTTGCCCAAGCGCTGCGCCGACCCTGCCCGGGCTCTGCGTCGACGCTGGCGGCCCCTGGGGTGACCCTGCGTCGACCCTGCCCACACCCTGCGTCGACCATGCATCGACACAGGAAGGCGCTGCATTGATGCTGTCGGCCCCTGCGTCGACGCAGCCAGGCCCCTGCGTCAACGCAGGAAGGCACACCGTGCTGCCCTTCAACGACACACCAAAGTGCCCTTCAACGGCACACTCAAATGGCCTTCAACGGCACACCCTTGTGTCTTCAGCGGCACACCCACAAACCCATTCAAGGAAGCCCAGCGTAGCCTTCAACGGCACGCTCCAACATGCCCTTCAGTGGCACACCCAACGTAGCCTTCAACGGGACGCTCCAACATGCCCTTCAGCGGCACACCCAGCGTAGCCTTCGACGGCAGGCTCCAACAGGCCCTCAGCGGCACACCCTAAAGCCCTCAACGGCACAGTCCAAACCTCCAGCGGCACGGTCTGACCGACAGCGCAGACCAAAATTGGCGGTCACATCGTGGAGATCCTTGGCGCGCAGTGGCCGCTGAGCTGTCGCCCCCGGAAGAAGCCACGCTCGCTACCACCCTACGGGAGGGTCAAATCCCATTTAATGGGGATGTTTCCCGCCACTCAACCCACCCCACTGTGCCGCTGGGGTATAAAAACCCCTCTCCACCGGCGAACAAAAAAAGAGAAGAACAGAGAGGAAACACGCGCGGAGACCCAGACGGGTGAAGAAGAAGAAGAAGAAGAAGAGAAGAAAAAGGGGGAGGGGCCTGCTGCCCTCCCCGCTACTGCCCAGCCATTGCCGTCCGTGCGAAGAGAAGAAGAAAAGAGAGAGAGATAGAGATAGATGTAGTAGAGAGGGCGGGGGGAACGGGGCTCTGCTGCCTATGTTCAGCCCCAACCCTTTCCTTCCCTTCTCCTCCGTTCCAGTCTTCTTCTTTCCCCTTTTGCTGTAACCCCCGTTTCATACTTTGCATGAATAAACACCTTGGCTCCCCGCTGCTACCCTTGCCATCTCCTTTCACCGGGTCCTTGTTTGTGTGATTTCCCCACTCCCGGCAACGTTGCTGTTTGCGTCTCCACTCGGTCCGGCCCACATCCAGCTCCCGTGCCCTTGGGCCGGTCTTCGTTGGCACATCCCTCTGGCGGCACACCTTCGTTGAAAACCCCCCCTGCCCAGCATACACTTTGGCCCCGGTACCCTTAGCTTGTTCACCGGGCCTCCCTTCATCGTCCCTTTCACGTTTTTCGAGGTCTGGTTGAGGTGTTGTCGTCTGCGGACGCCCACCCCCCATTTGTTGGGTTCCGCCACTCCATGTGGGCGCGTTCCCCGTACTCCCTTACGCCCGGAGACTAGGGGAGATGCTGCCGAAATTTTGCCAGGATGACGACACAACAAAAGAGGAGGAGCGACAAACAAACGGAACAACAATTAATGAACACCCATAACCAGGATAATCACAAAGAACTAATTAATATAAGGGACTCTCTGCCTGCCTAGCGGTCGAGCAAAGGACCGCCAACGCCCATTAGCGGTCGCGTGATAGACCGCTAGGCTATCAGACGTGATAAAAGAGATAAATGTGGATAAATCTCCGATTAAATCCACAAAATAATCCTCATTAGCCCTTATCTAGGCCTAATAAGCTAAAATGACGAGAAATAGCAGGAACTAGGCCCAAGCAGGGAGAGAACCCATAAAATAAACCCAAAAGTGACTAGAAATGACCCAATAACCGGCGAACAACTTGAGACATCATAAAAAAATAGATACGGAGATAACCCAACTCATTGGTCATAAAACGGGTGTCAACAGATGTCCTTCCTTAACGTCCTCTTTGTAGGGGAGCGAGCGGAGGTGAAGCGAAAGTGAAATGCAACATGGAGATGAAGCGAAGCAGACTGAAAAGCAGGCGTTAAGGTAAACGACACCCGTCCTCAACCAACGAGTGATAGGAACCTTCCGAAAAACTCTGAACCAGTCATAAAGAACGGCTAAACCAAATGACGCATGCCTGGAGGAACTAACAACTAAGGAAAATAAAACACGACCAACCTCCTCACTGGAACGCATAGCTGATAGGCAGTCGGAGCAAGTGGAAAAGAAAAGAGATGATCAACTAAACTCCAGACAGGAATCCTCAGTTAACCTAAACCGAGCAAATAGACCGAAGGCAACCTTCCAACTCAGAGTGGAATGATTCTCCTTACCCGAGACCATGGATACACAGCTATCCACCATTACTAAGACATTTTAGACGAATGAGGGTACATGAATGCTAAAAAATGTGCATGGTGCATGCTAGGCTAAAGAAAAAGAAATCATCAAAATAAATGCAAAGAAAGGACAAAAATAGGAAGATACTCGAGAATAGTATTGCTAGACCAGACGAATAAAGGTCAGGACACCATCTGCAACCACGGCGTGCAAGATAGAACCATCGTCTCCCAACTTTTCCAACCTAACGGCCTATCCAACGATTAAACATGTGCACTTAGATCATCATCATTTTTGATAGAGGGGAACATCAGATCCCAGTACACATGAATGACCAGCCGGTTCTTGAGGTAATATATCATAGATACCATATAGTAATGCATTAAGGGACTAAGGGTCGAGATACTTACATGACTTACCTGCTCGATGAGAAGCAATGTGATAATGCAATGGCGTGATGGCGCTTATGATTTTGACAATAAAAGGGTTAGCCATCAACAATTATATCCATAAGAATAGGCATAACTAAGATATTAACCACATAAAAATGAAGCGAGGACTAGGATAGGTAAAGCATCGCAACTCCATCAACATGCAAAATGGTCTAGAATATGACCGCAAGGACCGCCTAACGGTCTAACGATAGACCGCATGACTAGGGAGGTTCACTTTCTCCGATGAGGGTGACCCTGGTAACAAACGGCCTGGGGTAAGATCGCTTGAAGGAGCCTAACGGTCTGGCGATGGACCGCATGGCTCTTTAGAGAATTCAAAAAACAAACTGGTCATTCCTCATTCCCCCTTCACACATATTTTGCTCAAATGCCCAGAAATGCAATCGAGCCCTCCTCCCCTTCGGCCTATTCCGATGACAACCCACCGACGACCACCGCGATCGGTCAATGAGGTCAGTGAAGAAGTGCGCCATCCGCCACTTCCAACGGCGACTGGAGGAGGAAGAGCCATCCACGGCGATGGTGGAGCATCTGGCGGAGGAAGCCCCAATGACCCAACCAACGGCGGAAGAAGTCCCCACGATAGTGGAGGGAGCCACAGATGCTCCTGGAGGTGAGGAGGAAGAGCAAACGACCGAGGAAACCCTAAAAAAGGGATCGTCCGAGGTAGGCTGAGAAAAACCCCAAAATCCCATTTTTTAAAAAATTTTCAATGCGTGCATGTGGGAAGATTTAGGAGGGGAATGGGTCTGGGGACACATTGAGATGATGTAGAGGGCCTTTTGGCCATTTCAATGACCTGGGGGAACGGTTAGCATCGTCCATGGTGGCGAATGCCATGCGGTCCTTCCAGTGACCGTTTGGCCATCTAGCAGTCTTGGGGAAGTCTATTTAGGATTTTTGGGAAGAAAATGATTTTTTTTAAAAAAACTAGGACTGCGCCAGCAATGAGGGTTCTCCCTATTCCATTAAGAGTCACCCGAGGTTGGCGTGCAATAAGGGTGACAAGCTCTGTCCGAGTCTATCTTACCCATGTGACAATGCTTCTTTAAGGGCCATACCCTGGGTACGTTCTAGTCCTTTGAGGGAGAGAGAGAAGAATAGTTGGAGGTAAGCCTAGCGCAAGGATAGAAGCTTTCAGGGCTCGAATCCCTCCCATGACAACCCTTTTGAAGATTTGGTCTGCTATGTCAGAGCTTTGTGTCCATCATCGAACCTTCATCCTTCCTAAGCATGCATACGACCAGGCTCATAACATCCCACGGGAAAACTGTACTACCACTCTTGCCATGCCTAGTTTATTTTTATTTTTTCACAAAGCAATTTGACATCGTAGCTTGTGCCTTTGATTGAAGTAGCGGCTTTTGCCTTAATTGATGTTGTTTGCTTTTGACTTGATTTTTCTTTTCTTCCTATTCCTCTTTTGTGGAATCAGGTCATAATGGACTACCCCTATTTGAGACCTCCTCTTGTTAGGGTGTCTAGATTGGTCATCTCCCCCCTTATTCACTCCTTAGACCTACATTTGGCCGAAGAAAGAAAAGCATGGACCTTCACTTCCCCTTGGACATGGCCAAAGGAGAGATGGTGTCACTTAGGGAAAATAAACTGACTAGGGTCGTCGTGAAGTGTGTGATTACCGTGCTTGGGGTCCACCTTCTTGGTGAAAGGGAAAGACACCTTGCTACCGGGTTGGCACTGGCTTGACTCTAAGGAAAAAAGCGCTTAAGATACAACCCATTCCAAGCATAGCTCCTCACCTTCCGCGTTGACAAGACGATACGCGTTCCTTGGATAAGCCTCTCTAACGACGAACGACCCTTCCCAGTTCGGTTGTAATTTAGACCTAGGACCCGTCGACCTAATGAATTTACGTTTCAAAACCATATCACCTACTTGGAATTTATGCTCGATTACCTTCTTTTAAAAATAACATGAAACTCCCTTTTGATAAATAGTGGCAAACACCAATGCCAAGCATACTTTCTCCATGGGGGAGTAGCAATACTCAACACCGATCAGTTTCCGGCTGAGGTAGTAGAGCGGCTGCTCTTTACCTTCTTCGTTGATTTGCGCCAGCAGAGCCCCCAATGAGGCGTCCATGGCGGCAATATAAAGTATGAGGGGTTTACCCTTAACAGGTGCCCCCGGGACTGGAGGAGTGAGGAGGTACTCCTTGATCTGCTCGAAAGTCGTCTGGCATTCCGAGTCCCATATAAAGGGAGCGTCTTTCTTCATCAGCTTACTGAAAGGCGCGCATCGACTGGAGAGGTTGGAGATGAATCTCCGAATATAGGTCAATCTGCCCGCGAATGACCTAAGCTCAGTGAAGTTGCTGAGTGGTGGAAGCTCCGGAATTGCTTTGATCTTGCTGGCGTCCACCTCGATTCCTCGGTATCAAACAATGAAATCGAGAAACTTGCCACTAGATACGCCAAATGCGCATTTCCTGTGTTTCATCTTGAGCCCATATTGCTAGAGACGCTCGAAGACTTGATGCAGATCACGTAAGTGGTCTTCTCGCCTTCTGGTCTTGACGACGAGGTCCTCAACGTAGCATTCGACGATGTTGTGCAACATCTCATCGAAGATTTTGGTCATGGCCCTCTGGTAGGTAGCACCGGTATTCTTCAAACCGAAGGGCATGCGCTTGTAGTTGAACATCCCTTTAGGAGATCTGAAGGTAGTGTGATTCTTGTCTTTTAGGGACATCCGGATTTGATTGTAACAGAAAGATCCGTCCATAAAAGATAGAGCTTCAAGTCCAGTGGTCATATCGACTATTGTTTCTATGATTGGAACTGGGAAGTCATCATTCGGACAAGCTTTATTGAGGTCTCAGAAGTCAACGTAGATGCAGACTTGACCATTATTCTTTTTGACTAGGACAATGTTGGCGAGCCTGATCGGGTAGATGCATGGCTCGATGAAGTCGACCTCTACCATTTTGTTGACCTCGGCCGCAACCTGGAGTTCCAGCTTGTGGGGCATGCACCGCTGGGGCTGTTTGACTGGAGTGGCTAAGGGAGATATAGCCAGGTTGTGCTCCACTACAGAGGGATCTAACCCTGGCATCTCTTGGTATGTCACAACGAAACAGTCTTTATATTCGAGCAGGAGTTGCTTGTAGTCCTACCTTTCTGCCTCGATGAGGAGAGCGCTGAGGAATGTTGGTCGAGATGCTTCATCTCTACCTAGATTAATTTTGATGAGCTGCTCGACGGTTGCCTGTCCACCGTCCTCCAGCTCGGGAGGTGCTGGCTGGAAGTCGACGAAGTCTTCGTCGTCAACGCCGGCTTCGAACACCCAGGGGTCCTCGGAGCCAACAATTAAGGTTGAGGGGACTGGAGGATTGTCGTTGCTAAGCTCGGATTGAGGTTGTGCTAGGCCATCTCTATCGGGCTAACAGTTGTCACCTGGCGTCCCAGCGGCTTGGTCAGAGTTGCCTGCCAACGCCGGTGACACTTCATGGTCTTTGTCATGAGGGCCTCCCTCACAGGGAAGTCTGGCAAACCGGGATTACTAGTTGGCTGGGAGGCTCCAGGGGTCTCTTCCGCCTCCCCATTTTCACGGACGGGCAAGGAAAGCTCATTGGGCGTTGGGACTGGGGTTCTGGTTGTGGCGGGGAGTGGGATTAAAACCTCCTCTCCCGAGCTGTCGAACTTGGTGTTGACAGTGGCTGGGTCGACGACTGGCTGCATTGGGCCTACAACGTGGACCACGTGGTAGACGTGAAAGTCTAGGTCTTGGTCATAACTGAGCCCCCTGGTGTCTTTATAGGAGAACGAGGGTTGCCCCTGGACTTGTGAAGGCGTCCACAAATTGTGAAAATAGCTCCGCTGTGCGGAGCCATGTCACTAGGGGATTTACTGCTTGATACACATTTCCCGGATGTGAGGTGGTAGGTCATCCAAAACTTGGACGGCTTTAGGGGTGTGGTCGACTTGCTTGGACCAGCGGAAGTCATCTTCCGGTGGGGCTGGAGAGACCATGTCTCCTTTGTGGAAAATAATGGACTTGTCCCTACTAGCTTTCTTCTTGGACCAGTGTCATCGTCTGTAAGGGACGATAAATGTCGTAAGCTACTCAACCCTATGCTCATCTGAGGCACATGCGAGCTAGATGCAGTTTGGCGGCAGGCATATGCTATTATCAATTGCTCGGCTGACGAGATTAGCCTCAAAATCGACTTTATGCCTCTCAGAGCAGTCGGTGGTCGACTTGGTGCTAAGGCGTAGCCGATGAAGCTTGGCCTTTTCTTCGTCAACGGAGAAGAGATCTTCCTCTTCTTCTTCTGAGAGCCAGCCGGATCAGGAGGAATTATGAGGAGAAATTGGTAGATGGAAAGAGGAGGATCCGGAGGGTCCCGGGGAAGTGGAGGAGAATCATGGCGGAAAGCAGAATCCGGAGGCTCCGGAGGGAGACAATATCGAGGGTCGCGATGCCCTGGGAAAAGGTGTTGAAAAAGATGATTTAAAAGGAAGAAGAGAACGAAGGATGCGATATCCTGGAGAAGAAGGAGGAAAAATTGGAATAAAGAGGGAGGATCCGGAGGTTCCGGAGGGATAAGAGAGGAAGGGGCGCGGTGCCCTGGAAGATCTGGAGGTTTCGAATGGAAAAGAGGGAAAGGGACGCGATGCCCTGGGGAGAGTTGATTAGAAAAGGAAGTAGGGTCCGGAGGTTCCGGAGGGATGAAATGAAAAGGGGTGCGATGCCCTAGAAGAGGGGAAAGATCCAGAGGTTCTGGAGGAATAAGATGGAAAGGGGCGCGATGCCCAAGGGAAAAGTCCGGAGGTTCCGGAGGAGTAAGAGAGTACGGGGCGCGATGCCCTGGGGAAATTAACAGGATGCCCGGAGAATCCGGACGTGAAGAAGAGGGGCGTGGTGCCCAATAAGCAAGATCCGGAGGTTCCGGAGGAATGTGAGGGAAAGGGGCGCGATGCCCTAGGAAGAGTTTGGGGAGAGGGCAATGCCCGAGCACTGTAAGGGGACCCACAGATCCCGAGGGTGAAAATGAATAAGACGAGAAATGCGGAATATCCGGAGGTACCGGAAGGCGAGGTAGATACGGGTTTGGAAACCCGGGAAGCAGGAGATGCAAATGCATGCGAATGCAGTATAATGGATGCAATGCATGTAATGAATGAATGAAATGGGATGGAGAATGAGAGGATGAGATCCTCCTCTTTCCCCTTGGAGTGGCCCATGAAGAAAACGTGATGGACAAGAAGATGGAAGGAGTTGAATAAAAGGTGGATAAACAAGTGGAAGGCCCTTTGGCACCAGAATAAATGTCCCTCCATGGCAGTGACAAATCATGACCAATTGGCCCAATGAAGGAAGCTTCAATAAATATCAACCCCCTTGGAAGGCAAGGGTACCCCTACTGCCGTCGCCCACGGCCACCTTCGCGAGCAAAAGCCGTCGTCGCCCACAGCCGACTCTGCGAGGGAACGCCCCCTGCCCCTGTCGCGGTCGCCCACGGTCGCCCTTTGTGAGCAAACGCCTGCCCGCCCCTATCGTCGTCGCCCACGATCACCAGAGGGAGAGGAAGGGGGCGCGTCGGGAGAGAACGCACGCCTGCCCCTACCGCCTCGCCCATAGAGAGGGAGTGCGCCGACATCTGGAGAGAGAGGGAGTGCGCCGGGAGAGAGTGAGGGAGAGGGAGGAAGCGTCGGGAAGAGAGAGCAGACCGAGACGACTAGAAGTTGTGCATTTCTTAAAAAATATGAAAAGATTTATTTTATTTTAAAAGAAATTACAATCGGATAAAATTTCACCTTAAAAAATTACATAGACTTATCAAACGTGCTTAAATAAATTATCCATTCTTAACTCTTATTTTAAAAAAAATAAAAAATTACGACCAAACACCCTATAATCTCTTTGGGGGCGGATGCCATTTCAGGTGAAAGGTTACTGGCGGAGAAAACTCGTTTCTTCTATTTTTAATGTTGATATAATACAGGGATATATAGCAAGATAGATGCCAGCATCATGGTCTGAATTAACATGGTCTATATAGCTTTTATGCATGCATGGATCAGGGAAGAGAGACAGAAGGATAAGCAATTATATTCTTACGTCTCACGTTCGACTAAACAGAGCGACATCCTGCTCTCTATCTAGCTTGGTTCCTTTCCAACCATTTGCTTCTAGCTAGCAATGTTACCAAGTATTTCACGTACAACAAAGAATAAAGGATAGCTGTAGTAGTAATGTGACAAAGCGTACGTACGCATATATATACGTATATACCCTCTGCATGGGCGGAAGAATCAGTGTGAGTACGTACCTGCTTGGCTAAGTGGGCGTAGTAGAGAGCAGAGAGCGGGGTCTGCTCGGCGGGCTTGACGACCATGGTGCAGCCGGCGGCCAGGGCGGGGCTGACCTTGATGAAGAACATGGTGGAGGGGTAGTTCCAGGGGATGATGTGGCCGACCACCCCGATGGGCTCCCGCAGCGTGTACCCCTGCATCTCTCCCGACATCTTCAGCGTCTCGCCGTGGATCTTGTCCGCCGCGCCGGCGTGATACCGGAGGTTCGCCGCGCACTGCGGGATCTCCAGGACCTTGCCGAGGGCGAAGAGCTTCCCCGCATCAACGCAGTCCAGGGCCGCCAGCTCCTCGGCGTGTTGCTCGATCAGCTCCGCGAGCCTCATCATGATCTTCCCCCTTTGCTGGTCATTAAGAGAGAGAGAGAGTGTGTGTGTGTCAAGTCTACATCACAAAGCTGTGCTTTAGGGTGTGTTTGATTGCTCGAAAGTAAGTAATTTGTACGATGTTATTGTTTGAAGAATTAAAAATGCTCAAATCTACTGACTTAAAAAAATTTAAAATAATTAACGCAACCTTTTTGAAGGAAAAAATGCAGAGGATACTTTTCATAGAGGATCGCCGTTAATATCATCATCATTATCAACATTAACATCATCATCATCATCATCATTCTCATCATTCTCATCGTTGTCGTCGTCAACGTCGTTAATCAGCGCAGTTCTCGGAGTCCGTTGTTTTTGAAGCCTCGTCGATCGTGTCGAGTGTGGCTGTGGAGACGGAGCAGGTGCCGCAGCGATGCGTGGCAGTTTCGCCGATTCTGTCTTTTTGCTTGTTCTGACGCTGACGCTGTCATCCTCGTCATTTGTCAGCTTGCCAATGTGTGTTTTCTGTTTGCCAGTCCGACATAGCCCCACTTGCGCGAGCAGTGCATCCACTTCAGTCTGACTTACTTTGATGGATGTCACATCAGCGAGCGTGTACATGCGCCTCACCAGTGTCCCGACTAACTCGTGTTTGTGGCTTTTGAGAAATGACTGCAAGCGTCGTTTTTGTCGCGATGGGCAGTTGTACTCCTTCGACTGCGTGGCGGTGGAGGAGGCCACGCTGTCACTTGCTCGACGAGTGAGCTGGAGAGCATCGTTGTTACTACGAGTGCTGCGCGCGTCAGGGGTGACATCATCGTCGCGTCCACGGGTGCTTGCTGGTGACACTGTTTTCCGGGGTCGCTTGTTGTTGCGTTTCAGTGACACCTTCTCCGTTGAAGAGGTCGCGCTATCATTGTGTGCATCTCTGCTGGCCGATCTCTGAGGTCGCCTTCGTTTCGACTTGCTTTGTGTCTGTCAGACAATTAACATGCACATGCACTCAATTGAACATTGCCGAGTATGGTGTTAAAAAAAAGTGTGCATGGCGTACGATGTCACTCAATGGTGCGTTCTTGTGATTGACAATGTTATTGTCAATGACTGTTGTAACAGTTTCTACGTTTGTAACAGTTGCCTCATCTTGATCGAGGTCATCGACTTCTTCATGCACTGCATTCTTGTTGGCAATGCCAGTCGTGCTGATTTTGAGAGTGCCTACACGAAAACTATCTGCCTGCTTCATCATGGAGCGAAACAAAGACAAAGATGATGAGCATGACGACGAGGAAGAAGACGATGATGATGGTGAAGGTAAAGGTGAAGGTGAAGGTGAAGGCGATGGCGATGGCGATGGCGATGGTGATGAAGGCAGAGTGACGTGAACAGACGTCGGCACAAACGCTTCCTTGTGCCACTCTGCAGCCACTCCTTTAGCTTGCGATTGGTCAACGAAACAAGGTAGGCTCTGCTGCTTCCATTTGTCCAGAGTGCAGTTGCCGTATACTGACGCATGTGTTTGTATTGCTTTCCGCAGCCTGCAGTCCGTTAACGCTTTCTTGTTTGCAATCGTGTGTGTGTCATAGTTGGCTGCGTTGCGAAAACGCATCGACTCGGGTGATGAATCCACATAGGCAAACGCAATCTGCCAACACTTCGTCGATGCGCTGTGGCGTAGAATGGCATAACCGAAGCACGAGCTTTCGAGCTTGCCGTTGTTGCTGCCACCTCGCATATACAGTGTGTCAGCCGCTGTCAATGCACGACTGTTGGTGGAGTCAGCAAATAGCAGCATTTGAGGGACGAGGAACTCCTGGCAGCGGGGGTCGGTCACAACAGGATACAGTTGCGTGATTCGAAAGAAGCGCTGCGTCTTTTCGAATTCTTGAGAATAGAATCTGTTGAGAAGGGCGTGGAGTGAGATGACAGGGCACGCAAATGACCACGCATTCTCACTCATCTTCACCACATACACAACTGCCTGATTGATTGTGCGGGTATGCTGAGTGGCAGAAGCAGGAACACGAGAGTGCAGACGATAGTATCCAACTTCTGCTGCAGGTGCCTCAAATACAATGACCTCACCACCCTGTTGCACTTGTGTCGGCAAGTCCCCGAGTGAACACGAAGAGGAACAAACTTCACCGACGGACTCGACCAGCTGAAATGGATATACTGATGACAGCCACTCCACGACAATGATAACATTTTGCTCAGTGAACACTGGCCCTTCGTTCTGCATTCATTCAATTCATTGACAATGCATTCATTCATTCTCATCCGACCAGATCTAGAGCAACACCCGATCAATATGACGAATCATTTGGATCGATCATTGGAGGAGTTTGATATACCTGCGTTGACAGCTGAAACGCGACGGTTGGCGGCTTTGATACCACACGGTCAGGTTGAGAAGACGAGGGCGACGCTGTTGATGACGACAATGGCATTGCTGGATGAGAAGATGGTTTGGGTGGAGGTGAGGAAGAGCGAGGAGCTTTGGTCAACGCGGCTAATTTGTCACGAAATGAGGTGCACGAAGAGGCCGAGTTTCGGAGCGCAAGTGACAGCATTGTTGGCACTATCAGCGGTTTCTGAAGCGAAGAAAACGAATCTGAAGTGAGTGATTAATTGCAAGCATTGTGTCACCAATACACACGCAGGTGAGCATGCAGGGATACAGCGCTAGCTAGGTGTTGAATCGATCGTTCGATCAATGCTGCGTGTGCACGCGGGGGGTGTACAGGTGCTGCCAAGTGTGTTGCCAAGCGTTGCCAAGTGTTGCCAAGTGTTGCGAACTGTGTTGTCAAGTGCATGTGTGTTGCCAAGTGTGTGCAAGTATTTATGACGATATTAAAAATTAGCTAGGGATATGTATATATATATTGTAGGAATAGATATGCAAAAAAAAAAAAAACATGCATTGGAGATAACGTATCCCCCTTTGTGTCCTTTGTATACGGATGTTCTTGAGTCGATCCTCCAGAAAACAACTTCAACATCTTGAAATTGCTTCCACATAATGATTTCTTTTTACTTGCTTTAATAAGAAATTGCTACCTGGACTCCAGCGACGTCTCCATGGCCGCGTAACTTAATTAGCGTGCCAATTTTTAGCTATATGCTTTTGCGAATTGCCAACAAGCAACCTGTGTCTGGCCTGTCTTCTTTTGTAATCAATCCATGTAGGTGCCCGATTTTTTTTGCTGACCCCAACTGGAGTATCGGCAGACCGATGGGCATATGAAAAGTTATTACGGCCAAATGACAAACAGACAGAAACATATTGATTTATTATAATATTACCGATCGATGACACAGAGACTGTAACACCGCAGCAAGTAATTAATCAACACGTAATTATATATCCACCCAAATATATGGATGCGTATAATGGAAAGTAACACGCATTCTTATGCATCATTAATTATCCAAGCCCTATGCTTATAGTATATTGTACATCAATCGACTTCTGCGCCCAATTGAGAGAATAAGGCTGCGTTTGGGAACGTTTGTAGATTTTTTCGACCTAGCAGTGACAGAGGATTAACAATGATGGTTAATCATATCTCAAGAAATTACTCTCTACTTCATTCGGAGGATTATGAGAACTGGGCATTTTTGTGTTTATATTCTCTCTCCTCAAAATTTATGTTCATCCAAATCTATGTTGTAACTTTACATTTGAAAGAGATTAAAATTAGTCGGGAAGATTTTTACTCAAAAGTCCATGCTACGGACGTTCTCAAACGCAGCCTAAGCGTTATAAGAGTTGTGTATCGCAAATTAGTTACCCTAATGAACCAGCCTACCGTGATCAGCTGTCAGTTTAGGGTAAGAGTTTTTATCAACCCAAAACACAGCACAAGCTCCAGAAAAACATCAGCAATTCATTTGATCAATCTTGACATTAATCCGATCAAAATCGGGAATCGGCCTGACCAAACTTTACAATCACACCTCATTATCGGGTCAACATGTCTCTCATTTAACCTAATCTTATCTTGATCACAAGAGAGTTATCTTAGTAGGTTAAAAAGGCGTGTTCCATATTAATCCAGAGTTCGCTCTCGTTAACTCTATTAAATTGAATACACAATCAGATATATCAAAATAAAATCCGAGTTAAAATCGGGTTAACAAGTCAACTTAATCCTAAACTAACTCGCAATCCAAGATTAGGTAACCCTCGTTGCTTTTTGGTGTTTGACAAACGGAAGCGGGAGAGTGCGGGCGAGGCCGGGCGGGTCCTCCGCCTTCCACGGCGAGCAATCCCGGGCCCGTCAACGTCAAAAAGCCCCCCGGTCGGAGTGGGGAGTGCGACCACGGCCGCAAGGCCAACGGGAGTAACGCTGCGCGGAGTACCCCCCCCCCACCCCACCCGAAGCCACATCTCATCATCGTCCTTCCCTCCCCATCATTCCCCCACCTTCCCTCCGCGTAATAAATTAAATGACATCCCACGGCAGACGCAAACACCCCATTATGGCTCTTACTGAAACTCCTACAGTTGTGCAGCTTGTGCTGCTGTTCCTGCCTGTCCCCTGGATGGGACGTCCTAGCCACCCCCTCTCCCTCTGTCTATATCTGTCCATTTGAGAGAGAGAGAGAGAGAGGTGTGTGGGAGCCGAGCCACAGTCACAGCCACAGCCACAGCCACAGCCACGGCAGTGGCCGTGGCCGTTGTGGGTGGGTGATATAATTAGATATCCGGTTATTGTGGGGGTTGAGGTTGTGTGGACAGATCGAACAGGGTGCCGGAGGGGATGGACAGGGGGTCAAATCTCCCACTAGATCTTTTTGTCCAATGCAGGGAATGATACCCATCGCCCAAGTCTTGTCAGCCACCCCTCCATTTACTGCTCCCCCTCCGCATTCAAACACTTTACTTACCAAGCACGCGAGAGGGAGAGAGAGAGAGAGAGAGAGAGAGAGAGGGGTGTTGCATAGCCCGGTCACCTACATATCACCTACACATGCCGGTGGCTTCTTCGATTCTGTTCACATCCAAGGCCCAACTACTGCGGATGGTGCGAGGAGGGATAGAGAGTGTGGACGTGTGTGTGTTTCCTCACCAACGTGGGTTGGTGGGTTTCTATGTGATTCGCTTCACATCCAGCACCCACCACCTACCGCGGAGGGTAGGGGTCTCTTTTCTGGACAAGGGAGGAGTGGGGGGAGGGGCGACAGGCCTTGTCCAATCGGAAAGATGTTGGGGTCGGGAAGACCGTCCTCTCTTCCTCGTGTGCAGTGAGATGCCGTTCCTCGCGTGGGCCGTACGGTTTTTGAACACCGTGGCCTTGTACCCCCCAACCCCCCGCTGTGGCCGTAGCTCGGAAGTAGCGACAAAGGGGGCAGTGGGGTTGCATCAGCTATCAAACGGGGGCTCCCTACGACCCTTCCCCCGTCTCGATCTCGAGGTTTGTGCCGTCCATTACCTGAGGAATTAGCTGATTTATTACATCGCCGGCCTCAAGTACGGCTGCATTGGCGTTATCGTGGAAGGTGAGGTTAGCAATGTCTCCCTCCCGCTGGCGAGCCATAATAGCTCTACCACTAGTTTCGTTACTACGAATACCAAGGGAAGCGTCATGAATGCCCGTGACATCTTTCATGTCTTGAGCGTTAATGCTGGCTTCGTTAAGAAGAGCCGCCTCAATGCCAGGAGGCTGGACAGGGAGGACGTTCCTGCCGAATTCTGCCTCATCGTTAAAGATTAAAAGAGGATCGCGGCTCAGATGGGCCTTGCGGATCGTGTCTTCCTTACCTTCTACGGCAGATTCAGTAGCCATCCATTTGGCCTTAGGAGCGTAACCAAGCTGTTCGGCGGCAACGCTGCGCCAGAAGTTCTTGAGTCGGGCAGCATCCTTCATAAACCGAACGAGGCCGTAGCGAACTCGGCGGCCGCCAATGTTCACCACCCGTCCACTCATACGGACAATAGGAAGCCGAGTAATACGATATTCATACGGCCCGGAAAGAATAGAGAAGCCGGTGCAAAGGTGCATCTGAGCATAGGTGCACCAACTTTGCCGAGTTTTCAAAGGCGGCCCGTTCTTAGCAATAACATCGTTAACGTTTTCTTCGTTAATCTCGAAGACCTTGCCGTTTTCGAAGATTGCCATAAGTCGTTGGCGTTCAATCAATCGCCAGTACTCTGTAATCTGAAACGACTCTTCGTCAATCCAGTTAGTCCCTGCAAGCTCGTCCATGATGTTAGTTTCATCAAGAGGAGAAGTTTCTACCTCTCCGAACTTACGCTTGAATTCCTTTTTAGGAATCCTGTCGTTTACAAATACGTGTTTAGCGTCACGCCCCGTAGGATCACAACTGTAACGATCCCAAACAACACTTAACGCGTCCTCAATAGGGCGAATGAAGATGTCCTGATCGAATACGTCATCTCGGGCGTACTCTACAGATACACGAAAGGCCCCGTCCCCGCACTGGACAAGGCTTTCAAAAGCTGAGTCGTAAACTCGGTCTGCTCGGGATGCCGTCTCAATTGCTCGGATGATATCCCCTCGTACGCTTGCTACATCTGTGTCTTCATCGTTGCTAGGAACAACTTTGATAGCTTTCCTAGACTCTCGCCAGTCACCTACAAGCTGAGCTGTGAACTGAGGAATGTTGTTGATTACAAGACAAGGAAGTCCTTTACGTTGTTCAAGAACAAGAGGGTCCCACTGTTCGCCGGCAGCAAACTTTTTGTCGTCTAGAGCCTGCTCTCTGTTCGTACGATCAAAGTCTAAATCAAATTCAAACTGATCTCGCATGTCTTGAAGGAAAGCCTGTTGAGAGTCAAAGCCTTCTGGGACGTAGGAGTCAGGCGTCTTTCCTTCGATGGGAAGAACATCAATCTGCGTTCCTTCCTCTTTCTTTTTAGGTTTAGTTTTTGCCATATTATCCTATCATCCAAGAATTAGGGTTTGAATCGTAGTAAGTGTCAGGTACAAAATTGTGTTGTTTGTTGTTGACCATGCCTGTCGAAGAAGGAAGTTTACGACTCCTACCAGCGATCTTCTCAAAAATCTCAGTCAATCCCCAAACAAGGGCGTCTACCCGGTCAGGGCTTCCTGTGGAAGAGTTACGAACGTTGTCGATGCTGAACAGGCACATTTGATCCTCCAACTCGTCAAATCGTCCGACGTGGTGGACCCTGCCCTGTTCGTAGAGAGCCGAAATAGGCTCTGCTCGGACGATCTTACCCCGAGAGGCGTGGACGAGTTTTACAGGAACACTTCTATCAACTGACTTGATAACGTGTTCAACCATTTGACCGCCTTGGTTTTTTTCTGCAACTATTTTATCTGCTTGCCATTTCCTGTACATGTGAACCGTTTTTCTGGCCCATTCTTCAGGAGTACCACGAAGACTGGCGTCTTCCAGCACGTAGCCTCTGGCGTATCCGTCTTTATCTCTCGCTAAGCCTACGACCACGATCCCGTTCTCGTCTGACCCTTCTTCGGAGGAAGCAGCAGGGTCTACAGCAACGAGGACACGTTCTAAGTCCTCTGGAACGTCTGTAACACGACTGTTGTCTATATTCTCCCTCGACCATAACGCTCCGGGGATGTCTCCTAGGATTTCACCTTCTAGTTCCTGTCGACCTAGCCGAGTTCTGCCGTACCTGTCGTATAACTGTTTAATAGTGTTGTCAGCGAGATTGTCTTTGTTGTCGAGTGTCGATCCCTGTGTAACTACGGTGTCAGGATCGTTAAACAGCTTCTTAATCAGTGGAAGAGGTCGAGGAGACGTAGTTACGAGAACCTGAGGGTGTGTACCAAGACGAAGACCGAACTGTAGCTGATCCCAGGTTTCTTGCATGTATCGAAACTTCGCCAGCTCGTCTACCCAAGCAGCCCCGTGCTGGGGACCACGAAGTTGATCTGGTTCGGTGGCGTTGTAAACCCAAGCTTGGACACCGTTCGGCCAAGTAAGCCGTCTGTTTGTAGGAGACCACTCTGGTCGGAAGTCACGAGGGTGTGTTTCAAGAAGGCCGCTGTCACCGCGGGTTCGTCGCGAGGCGCGGCGGAGTTCCAGCGTGGTTCCAGTAGCCGAGGTTAGTGCCAGTTGCCAGAGTCGGGGTATGTCCCGTGTACTTGTACCTTTCTTTCAGTTGACTATACTTTATTTTGGACATGAGATGTACTAGACCTTGTAGCAGTTTAATTATTTATTTAATTTTTATATTATTATTTAGTTGTTTAATGTGCTATCTCTGCAGTTACTTTAACTTCTTACACACTCTCACACCATCCCTTTTTCCCTTCCGAGTCTTCGGGCTCGTGGGAGGTGGGCCGAGATTCGAGTCGCGCCAGTTCCTTTCTGGTACTCGGATCTCGGGTCGCCACAATATGTATATACATATAAAAAACCACGGATGTACATGCGGAGTAGAGAGAGATAAAAAGGGAAGAGAGAGATGGAGAGAGAGAGCTCTTTTATTTCTTTTTATTTTTTTTAGAGAGATACTTAGAAAGGATGATATGAGTGAAGATAAGAGTAAACGGACTTAAAAATGAATAATAAAGGTATAAAGGGGAAAAGATGGGAGTGGAGAGAAGAGTTAGGGTTTAATAATAATAATATGTTAAAAATAAAATGTGTGTATGCGTTGGGTAGAGAGAGATAGAGAGAAGAGGGATAGAGAGATAGAGAGAGGATGAGAGAGAACAGGTGAGAGGGGGAGAGCTCGTAAGAGGCCGTGGCGACCGTTGTGAAGTTGTGAGAGAGGGAAAGAGGGAGGGCTAGCCGGCGGTGAGAAACTAGAAGAGAGAGAGTGGTTGGGGAGAGTCGGTTGGTGAGTGTGGCTAGAGGAGAGGGGGGTGTGTGAGCTTGCATGGGTTAGAGAGAGAGGGGGAGAGCGGCGAGGGTAGCAGATGAGAGGGAGACCATGAGAGAGCTCAGGATAGTGGGAAGGTGGCCGGGTGTATGCGTGCTGGGTGGTGGGAGTGAGTGAACGGGGCGGTGGTGCGTTCTGGGTGGTGAGAGCAGGAGAGATGAGGGGAGGTGAGGCCGAGGGAGAGGGAGGCTAGCGGAGGCTACGTGCATGGGAGGGGACCGCCGTTGGTGTGGGGGCTTCCGGTGGTGGTGTAGGTGCAGAGACGGGTCTGTCAGTGGAGAGTGTTTGCGAGAGGGAGAGGGGGGTGGCTGCGGCAGTGGCGGGGGGAGGGGTCCGGCAGAAAGAGAGAGAGGGAGAGATGGAGGGAGATAGGGAGAGGGTTGGTTCACTGTGGGTGGTTACGGGGAGAAGGGAGCTCGCGGGGGGCGTCGGTGGTTGTATGGGAAGGAGGTTGCCGGCGACTGGGGTGAGAGGGAGAGTAGCAGAGGGATCGGGCACGGGAGAGTTGTGGAGAGGAGAGTGGAGAGATGGGAGAGTGGGGCTGGGTGTGTCTACGTGAGTGTGAATGAGAGTGGGAGAGAAGGAGCGCGAGATCGGGAGAATGAGGGAGAGATGGGGAGGCTCGCGGTGGGTGGGGTTGTCGGAGATGGGTAAGGTCTAGGTGGAGAGAGAGAGACAGAGAGGGGGGGTTGAGAGGGGAGTCTTCGGCAGGGGGTGTTGTGGAGGGAGTGGGGGAGAAAGAGATTGGGGGGAATGAGGGATAGGCCACCGGGGGCTGTGAAGAATGGGAGAGGAAGAGAGATGGAGAGAGAGATGTGTACGAGGGAGAGAAAAGGATGACCACCTCTGCTTAGAGAGAGAAGAAGAACGGGGAGGGACTGGGTGTAGTGGGTTGGCTAAGGTTGCAGAGGAGAAGAGGGAGAGTAGTAGAGGGAGTGAGTGGTCCCGGTGGAGTCGTCTGCCGGTGGGGGCGATTGAGGAGAGGAAGAGAGGGGACGTGGGGGGGGTCACTGGTGGGAGGTGGAGTGGAAGGAGTGGAGGTGCAGGCGGAGGTGGTTTACGTGAGAGGGGGAGAGGGTGCTAGGTGGAGGAGGTGGTTGCTGGGAGGGCAGGGGGTTCGCAGGTGTTAGTCGGGGGTGGTTGTGGTGTTAGTGGAGTGAGTAGAAGAGGGAGACAAGAGATGGGGGGCTCATGCATGGGCGTGGCACGATGGTGAGAGATGGTTAGAGAGAGTGTGGGGCGTGGTGGCTGGTGGAGATGGGTTGCCGGCAGTGAGGGCGACGAGGGGCTCAGGCGGAGGGGGTTACAAGTGACCAGAGGAAGTTGGCAGTGGGGAAGTGGCGTGTGGTGGTTCTGCCGTCGGTGAGAAGGGCGAGGGCGTGAGCGGAGGGCTGTGAGGCTGCAGGTTGCGGTGGATGGTGAGACGGTGAGACGGTGAGGAGGAGGGTGGAGTGCGGGGGAGGTCGACCGGTGGCATGGGGAGGCGAGAGGCGTTCGGTGGGTGGCCGAGGTGGTGCCAAGGCGGAGGGGGAGTGTGCAACGGGGGGGTTCACGGCGGAGGAGGAGGTGCCAGGTGGGTTAGAGAGAGAGAGAGAATGTGGGGAGGGTGGGTCATGCATGCATGCGGTGGAGAGGGGGAGAGGAGATGGGAGAGGTTGACGGTCAGAGGGGGGCTGGCGGAGGAGGCAGCAGAGAGAGGTTGGGTTGCCGGTGGAGGGGTGTTGCCGCTGTGAGGAGAGAGGTGGGGATGACAGCTGGTCTCGGTGACCAGCTTCACCAACATCGGCACGCAGGGCGACGGCTAGACCGGCATCTCGGCGCAGAACATCGGCGGCGGCGGCGGCAATGGCGGCTTCGCGCTCAGCGGCGGACTCAGCACCGGCACGGGCGCGCTCGGCGTCGGCGTCGGCGGCCAGGGCGACGACGGCGGCAATGCGTTCGCCACGACGGTCAACAGCGGCGGCCTGAGCCAGGCGGTGACCATCTCCACCCGCGGCAGCAATGCCGACGGCATCCTGGCGCAGAGCGTCGGCGGCGGCGGCGGCAACGGCGGCTTCGCCGTCGCGCTGGGCCTGTCCAGCGAAGGGCCTGCGGTGAGCCTGGCGGTCGGCGGCGGCGGCGGCGACGCGGGCGCGTCCGGCGCGGTGACCGTCGACAGCTACTCCAACATCTACACCAGCCTCGGCGCCGACGGCTTCATCCACAACACCGGCAGCGGCTCCAACGGCCTGGTCGCCCAGTCGATCGGCGGCGGCGGCGGCAACGGTGGCTTCGCCATCAGCGGCGGCGTGTCGTCGGAAGACGCGGCCGTGGCCCTGGGCGTCGGCGGCTTCGGTGGGGCCGGCGCGACGGCGGGCACGGTGGACGTGACCAGCGGCGCCGCCAGCCAGGTGGTCAGCATCAAGACCGGCGGCGACGACGCCAACGGCATCCTGGCGCAGAGCATCGGCGGGGGCGGCGGCAACGGCGGCTTCAGCATCTCCGGCGGGATCAGCGACGGCGGGCCGTCGGCCGCGATCTCGGTCGGCGGCTTCGGCGGCGGCGCCAGCGACGCGGGCGCCCACGTCAACGTCACGGCCTATTCGAACATCGTCACCCTGGGCGACAACTCGAACGGCATCCTGGCGCAGAACGTCGGCGGCGGCGGCGGCAACGGCGGCTTCGCGATCAGCGGCGGCTTCTCCAGCGAGGACGGCGCCCTCGGCGCGGCGATCGGCGGCTTCGGCGCGGATGGCGGCAACGCCTATGCCGTGACCGTGAACAACGGCGACGCCACGCACGAGATGAGCGTCACCACCCTTGGCGAGAACTCCAACGGCATCGTCGCCCAGTCGATCGGCGGCGGTGGCGGCAATGGCGGCTTCGCCCTGTCCGGCGCGCTGGGCGACGGCCCGGCCGTCACCTTCGGCCTGGGCGGCTATGGCGCGGCGGGCGGCACGGCCGGGGCCGCGGCGGCCTACAGCTATTCCAACATCAGCACCTATGGCGACAATTCCAACGGCGTGCTGGCGCAGTCGATCGGCGGCGGTGGCGGCAACGGCGGCGGCGCGGTGGGGGTCGGCGCGGTCGGCAGCCTCGCCATCGGCGGCTCCGGCGGCGGTGGCGGCAATTCCGGCCAGGTCGACGTCCAGAGCCAGACCGGGGCGATCACCACCTGGGGCGTGAACTCCCGCGGCATCGAGGCCCAGTCGGTGGGCGGCGGCGGCGGCAACGGCGGCTTCGCCATGAGCGTGTCGATCTCGCCCCTGCCCGAACTGCCCGCGGTCGGCCTGGCGGTCGGCGGCTCGGGCGGCATGGGCGGTTCGTCGGCCGCGGTGACGGTGAACAACTGCGTAATGAGCAACGGCGCCTGCGACGGCGCCATCGACGGCTCCAGCATCAGCACCCACGGCGACAATTCGCAGGGCATCTTCGCCCAGTCGATCGGCGGCGGCGGCGGGGCCGGCGGCTTCGCCCTGACCCTGGCCGGCGGCGCCGGTCCGTCCCTGGCGATCGGCGTCGGCGGCTCGGGCGCGCACGGCGGCGACGGCGAGGCGGTCACCGTCAACAACTACGGCGCCGACATCACCACCACGGAAGACAACTCCGGCGGCATCCTGGCGCAGAGCGTCGGCGGCGGCGGCGGCGACGGCGGCTTCGCCATCGCCGTGTCCGGCAACATCGACGGCCCCAGCGCCAGCATCGCGGTCGGCGGTTCGGGCGCCGGCGGCGGCTCGGCCAGCACGGTGATCGTGGACAGCTTCGGCAACATCACCACCGCGGGATCGGACTCGGCCGGCCTGACCGCCCAGTCGATCGGCGGCGGCGGCGGCACGGGCGGCTTCGCCGTGACCCTGTCCGGCAGTCTCGACGGCGCGCTCAGCGTGGGCCTGGCCGGCATCGGCGGGTCGGGCGACACGGCGGGCCAGGTCTGGGTGACCAGCGGCGCGGCCGGCCAGGCGGTGACCATCGACACCGGCGGCTACCACTCCGACGGCATCCTGGCGCAGTCGATCGGCGGCGGCGGCGGGGCCGGCGGCTTCGCCATCTCCGGCACGGTCAGCGAGGGCGTGGCGGCGGCCTTCGCCCTGGGCGGTGGCGGCGGGACCGGCAGCAACGCCGACGCGGTGCGCGTCACCAGCTATTCCAACATCAACACCAGCGGCGCGGATTCCAACGCCCTGGCCGCCCAGTCGATCGGCGGCGGCGGCGGCGACGGCGGCTTCTCGGTCACCGGGACGCTCAGCGCCGGTGACGGCGCGCTGGGCGCGGCGGTCGGCGGCACGGGCGGCGCCGGCGGATCGGCCCAGGCGGTGACGGTGCAGAGCGGCGGCGAGCAGAACGGCGTCGTCACCGCGATGTGCAGATTTTGTACAAGGATCTTTGGGGAGCAATTGGACTACATTTGTACATCCCAACTTTTTCATTTAATGCAATTTCGTGGTACCAACCACTTTCAAAAAAAATGTTACAATAGCTCTCTAACACAACATATAACTTTCTGCTCCAAAAATAGTGTTTTTCCCCTTTCACTCCAGATACTCCAGGATACAGCATGGCAACAGGTGAAGCATTCTAAATCTCAAGCTCATCCCGTTCCCAGTCTTCATCATTGTAAGAGAGTCCACATCTCCTGTAATTTGATTCAGGGGAACAATGTTTTCATCGTGCTCCACACCTCTTGACAGAAAGAAAAATTAATCATTGGATGATCGACCTCTTAACTACCAGCATGACAAAGTGGACAGATAGCTGTCATTTGATCTCTGTGATTCTAAAGACTTCTGTATTCAAACTGTTTTCAGATAAGACAATATGAAAGCTTGAAATTTATGGGAAGATATTTTGTGAAAGTGGAACCGGCACCTTGAATAACAGTGTACAATGATCATCCACTTCAACAAGAAAGAGAAAGAAGGGTACAAAGATTTAACCGTCGAACAGCCATTGTTCTCGACCCAAACTACAGTGTCTTTCATTCCCACATATATGTTCTATGCCAATAAAGCAGCAACAGACTTGCTTTAAATGGTTAAACTTCCCAAATTTTAATACCTTCCAAAAGTTGCAATCCAGATCACTTCATTTTCTCTTGATTCTAGAACACCGAAAGAATTTCTACCACTTATCTCCAGGGATTTCATTCAATTCAGGAAACAGATTCCGAGGGGTTTGTGCTCAGCATGGTTGCAACTAACACCATACACAGAAGAAATCTTACACATGGAAGCAGCAACCTCCAGTTCCAGCCTGAAAGCTTCTCCTCAATCTAAGGATCAGTGTTTCCTAATGCTGCACAATCTAGTTTCATCTTAAAGAGGAACACATAAGTATGTCGAGCCCATTGGTACAACCTTCTTAGGAAGGGGTAGCCAGGTCTCTTGACAAGGTATGAGAAGAATTTCCTCCTATCCCCCAAAAACATAGGTCATCGTAAAGCAAGTCAACCAAAAATCCTTGTCTATGGATAAAAGTCACAAAACTCCTCTTCGCATACAGCTCCCCACATTGCAGTCTTCATATGATCAACCTTCAATCTTGTAGCCTCTCCAGTAAGAGCAACAAGAAGTTTGATGAAATGTTTGTTACTCGATTTCCAAAGAGAAAAAGCACCAATATGTGCCTTTGCATTCACATAGTATACAGGTTATAGCAAAATATGTGCTTTTTCAAATGATGCCATCAGACTAGTGCTGGTCAATAACAGTTGTCCAACCTGTAGAACACCTAGCCATCGAATACGATCTATGTCAACTCCATATGTGAGATGATTGCGGCCGTGAAAGTAACCACCTGCAGATGATCACATAAGAATAGAAAGTTGAATGATACCTAAATAGATAATGAAAGGGCAATCTCATCCTTTACCAGGCTTTCACAGCACAAATTTCAATACTCTTTCAGACAGAAAAGATTGACTGCAAACTCCTAGCACATATCACCTTCTTTTATCAATATAAAGACTGTCGAAGATTTCTATGTTTCTAGAGAAATGAAAGACTCACTCATGACAAAATCAGAAATTCATTTAACACCTCATTTTAAACTGGTGAAATTCATTTAACACCTCATTTTAAACTGATGTTTTTCCTTATAATCACCTGCATGTTAGCTATTGTCAGACATTGAGGAACAAATTTACCTAGACACTTTGTTTTGCACAGATTCATCATATGACTACAAAAAAATAGGATGTGTTCTATAGTTTCATACTACTGCATCCAGAAGTTCTACGCCATGAATAGCTGATGAATGATGATCCTACAGTTCGCAAATTGATTTTCAACCACCAATTTCAAGCCAGTGAGGGTGGTCACAAAGTTGTCAAGGAGACTAATCTCCAAAATTGCAGACTGACCCTTTAAACTAGTTGTAATAGAATTCATTATGGAGGGTCAGCACAACTCCAGCCACTTAATATCCATAGGGAATAAGAGGTTGGGCAAGCATACTCCTAACAAAGGAATGTTTCTCCCAGCCTATGTTATCAAAGGCACTTAAGGTGCTTGCCCAGGCAATGAAGTGAGGTGAGGCATCCATAACTCGCCTCGCTTTGGCCTAGCTCGCCTAGGCGAGCTTGCTATGGCCCCAGGCGCCTTTGGGCCAAGCCCACTTGAGCTGCCTAACGATGCAAGGCTGGGTCTCTGTGAATTTGATAGGTTCTTGATTAATTTCTCACATCTAAAAGGATGAATTTACTAATCTTATTGATTTTATATATGTGTTGTTGGCATATTTAATACTATATATACATAAACATATATTAGGGATTTTTACAGCTATACCCCTAAAAAACACCTTATTTGCATTTATCTCCCTATTTTACTGTATTATCAAGAATACCCTTGATATACACCGTATTGTTGTGGTTATACCCCTGTGCTTCTCGGGCCGTCAAACATCGGCGAATATTCCAAGAATATTCCAACGAAAACAGTTTGAATAGAAATTAAATTCATTATCACATGACATGCATACCCATGAGAATTTTCAAACGAAAGGGTATTCCATTTATTTCAAACCTGGAGAATTAGAAGCAAGTTGATTATTTAAAGACTCCAACCCGTGTATAAACTGTTCTGAAAATAAAATTGTTCCATGGCCATTTGCCTCAAAGTAGATTCCGATGTCATACTCAAAGGCCTTCTCATGAAGGTACTTCACACCAGTGGAAGTAAACACAACCTCCAAACCCAGCTGTCTAAGGTAATGTGTTGAAGCTCCATTTGCATAAGCAGTTTGCACAACACCAAGCCTTGAAGGAAGTTTGTCCGTCACCCCTTTAAATTCACTTTCATTGAGAATTGTTAATTGCTCCTTGATGAATAATGCAAATAGTGATAGTATCTTATCTCCATCGACGAGATCAATCTTCTGTCCACCGGCTGAACCAATACAGAAATATACAAGCCTGTCAGCATCACCATCCAAGCTTGCACACCTGAAAACAAAAAGCACTCAGTACAATTCATAATATAATGAGTAGCTTTTACACAAGAACTGCCCCGGCAGATGAACAAGATTATAACTCGACCTTCTCCCAGCATCATGTGGGCCAAAACCATATGGAATGATCTTCTCTTTCTGCACAAAATCAGCACCAACACCTTCATTAAGTGTTCCCTCTCCATCTTTCCCTGAATTTCTCACATGAATCTCCAGTCCTGTCAGCATCTTCTGCAACTCCATTAGCTTTTCTCCACCTACTCCATTTGCTCCATCTACCAAAACTGTTGTATCAAACATATCTGTAGCTGTCTCCTTCGGAGTCAAATCCATAAGCTGCCTACACCCATTAAAAGAAGGCGACTAAATTAACAGAGAACAAGCAACAATAAAAAGGGACATGCACAAGCAAAAAGAGTTTTCCACAGACTGACTTGAAAGAGCTAGATAACTGTGTATAATAGTCAAACTCTGACACCTCGGTGCCTTTATTTCTGCAGCAAACCATCCAATGAAGCTGCGGGGTTGTTAAGACACCCATGTCAATTGCAGCAACACCAACTACAGCAGCAATCCCCTTTAGAGAATAGATGGAATGAAGGACAGGTAAGTGGACACTAGTCAGAAAAAGGAAATTAAGTCAAGAACTAAAGTAAAGGACTCTTTTACTTGTTTTGCAGCTTCCAAAAGAGCTTCTCCGCTGGGCCTTGTGTCCCTTCCCAGCAGAACCTCGGCAGACTGCACTCCCCCCAGTGGGATCTCTTCCTCCTTAACAAATTCAAACACTAACTGTACTGCGAAAGAGCTAACACAAGCAATCAGCTTCAAATGGTAATTCTGAAGAGAAAGTCTCCAAAATGAAAGAACCCAAATTCCGAATAACAATTATCCACATCTCCAAGTGTGTTTCCAAGACGACAGGCCAGACGAAAACATAAAAAGGACAGCTTTACAAAATTCAAACACATTGTTTGCATATTCACATAGTGAAGGAGGCGACCAACTGGTCATAAAGTAACCATATCAATTTAACGAATAACTAACCATCGAGAAGATAAGAAGAGGGACGCTGGCTTACTTGGACGAGGTCCTCCGCGGTGGGGGCATTGGCAAGGGCGTCCGCGAAGGGCTCCCACCGCTGCGTCATCATGCCCCCGCTGGGATCCGCGACCTTGACGCCGTTGTCGCGGACGGGGTTGTGGGAGGCCGTGATCATCAGCCCCACGGTGGCTCCCCCCGTCTTCAACGACCTCAACGCCACCAGCACGCCAGTCCGGAAAACCGTCGAGCCCAAGATCGACCCCTCCGCCCTGAACCCTGCCGTCCCATACGACAGCTTCACCCCTGTAGATCCCCACGGAGGAGTTCAAAAAAGGAGAGACCTTTATGTGACAGAGATGGAGATCTCGGAGAGCCGCATCGAGGATCTGCTGTGGAGATTGCTTACCGAGAGGGGGAGGAAAGGCAGAAGCGGATTGCAGCAGGATCGAGAGCTGGTGGTGCTCCTTCACCATGGTTGTGCAGATTCGAATAGCACAGAGAGAGAGAGAGAGAGATTTACGGAGGAAGAAGGGAGGAAGAGCCGGTCCAAGCTGTGCATAGACCTGACCGGCCCACGAATTAAAGGAGAGCCTGCAACGGATTGCCACCCGGCCCGGCCCAGATTGGAGACCCCGGGCCAACCCACAAACGCCCTCTTGTTCATGTTTAGTTCATTTGATGAATGGATAATATTTAGTGCATCCTTTGGTGTGCAAATCAATAAAATTCGGGTGGTGGTGGTGGGGGGGAGAAGTGGACCCTACTCAGCTTTAGGCCAAACACAGTTTCATGTGTCTAATAATTGTAGGTCTAGGTCACATATGAAACTTTACTTCGTTGGCACATGATAAACAAAACTAATATACTTTTGTGAAATATATGCTACTGCATTACATACTTTGACAATAATAATTATTTAAAACCTAACGGGAAAGACTAGAAATGAGAATGTCAAGTATTGGCATTGATGAGGTGGGGGGTTTTCCTGTGGTCCTCTTATGATTCTTGGAAGAGTCTCAGGATGCCCAAGGATATGTATGGAATGGGAGGCTCCATTGTTCCTCTGCAGCCAAACTTGAGATCATGAGCTGCAGTTAAAAACCCTCGTTTAGGTTAGGTCGACCTCCCCTCTAGCGTCTTTCCATGGAGGAAAGAAATTGGAGACTGGCCTTCGAAAATATCTCGTGAATCCTTTACAAGGTCCGAGCTCGGCCTTTAATGAAATACTCTCTCAGTCAATTGAAATGAAAGCGAATGGCTTTAACTTACAGTGGCGGTTCTAAGGTGAGACATGAGCAGAGACAGAGATAATATTCATGGAATTTTCTCAAAGGGACACCATATAGAACGATAAAGAGTCCATTTAACAGGAAGCATGGATCATTTCTGCATGAGAAAACCCAGACCAAGAATTAGCTTACATCAGGATGGGCATGTGTATCCCCACATGAGAAATATGTTGCAGGGGTAGCTGGTGCAAAAGTGTAAAGAAGTGCTGGAGGAGACGACGTTGGAGGCTTGACAAAAGGGAGGGCTCTCGGGGGAGAAGCCACCACCCAGTGGCAACTTTCTCATTTCACCTTCAGGCTTCAAACTTGACGCATTGCATCACATGACCTGACCACCTGAAACTTTCCTTTTTGATGTTCTTCAGAATAAAGACTACCATAGTGGGGCAAGAAAAAGTGATGCAGGGCCTGGCCGCCAGCAAGGGAGGTGAGAGGTAGAAAGCATCTGCAGCAGTCTGGAGTTTGATGGAGCTGACCTTGTCTTCCCCGCCCCAGATGAGGCACTGCAGTAGAACAGTGAAAGCTGAAGCCAATGCAAAGCAAAGAGCAGGACACTACGGGGCGACACACTTCCTTGCTGGTACTTTTTCATCTTATCACCACCTCCTCCCACATAACAGCATTACATTCCAGATCACCAATCAAGCAACGGACGAGCAGCAGCCAAAATTAGCATAGACTAATTTGTCTGAGAGATTCACAATACATCACTAGTCAATCATACAGGATGATGTTGAAGAAACAAGAAACCCTACTGTACATTATGGAACATTTTTCCTTTCTTGTGTTCTAGTTCAGAAAACTCAACCTCTGATAAAATCTAGAGATAACTTTACATGGGCAAAAAATAGAACTTGAGGACGGGCACTAACGTGTGTCGCCATGAAAAATATAAAATGTAATCACTTGCACCGTGCTATCTATCAGGGAAGCTAATGCTTCTTGAGTTCTCGCGTGCTGTCATTCTAGCTTCTTCATCTAATTCACGTTAGAGATCCAAAACCAGAAGCTGGTCACCTGGAAGGGGCATCAGATGACTGACTGTTCAACGCGGGATTGGATGGGATGGATGGGAGGGTCCCGTTTTCTTGAGGGGGTGGTGCACCCCACTTTGGTTCAGCATCTGATGGTTCCACCACATGGACAGCCCCATCGCTCATCCCTAGTGCTATCTGATTTGGCTCAGATGGATGAGCTGCAATCACCATAGGATAAACCACTCCGCTGCAAAGAAAAAGAAAGAGTATATCTTATTTGCATGTCAATGGGTATAGGCTAACCAAAAGAAAATGCATACAAAAAGGACAGAGAACACCAAGAGGACTATGTTGCCTAACAGAAATATGATGGTTTTAGTTCAACCCTTGACCAGGTTTGCTGCTCTTTTTACCAACTACCAAACACTGAAAGATGAGAAGATATTCAGTGGCTTACTTAGCAACTGGTGGTGGTATGTATGAAGAAGGTGCAATGCGGCATCGTAATCTCAGGCTTTCCGCATCAAAAACTCCGACTGCACCATCACAGAATCCAGCATAGACTAGAAGACCATCACAAGAATAGATTGCACTTGAGATGGGAGCTTGGAGTGTTTCCCTAGGAGACCACTGAATAGCAGAGTGAAGATTAAAAGAAAAGCAGTTGGAAGATAGTTGTGATTCTCAAACAAAATGAGACTAAGATAACAGACACCTCAATAACAATATATAAAAATCACTAACGGCAGTTTGGAAACTGGGAATTTTATGTCCCTGTGGATGTACAACTGCATTTTAGAAGATACAAAAAGGCAACTCAACAGAGTACGTTCTTATCCTTTTCTGAAAATGGCATTCTCTTCTTATCAAAAACCTTGGAAGAAACAGAGCTTAATCATCATACGAAAAAACAGATCTAGCGTCATAAAGAAAGTTCTTTTTAACACCCAAGGTAGCATATGCTTCCAACCAAACAATATCTGAATTTTCTTCTGGTCTTGGTGCCACTCTGTTCCTGGTGAGAGTGCTCGTGATACTTTATATAAGCTTGATTCTATCAGTGTGACATCTAAAAGATCAGAATATTCAAGAAAGAGATATCTTTTAAGAAAGAGACAACCAAGAAAGAGATAACAGAGTTGTGAAGTATTATTGATTGTTAAACCTTTTTTTTTAATTTCAAGCAAGTATTGTCAATCTCTTATCAGCATTGGATGTCCAGAAGTCTCCATAAAACATAAGATGAATGAATCAAAACAAAACTGTGACAATCAAACGGTCCATGCACTCATCAGGGAAAGAACAAAAGCCATTTGTCTCCTGAACTAACACAAACAAGAACTACATCCTCAAGGAAAGATAAGGAACTAACAGATCGTAAACACTCAAGCTTTATGTCGTAGACAGCAAGTTGGCTTTCATGCACAACCAAAAGCTGCTTCTGATCATTGTGGAACTGAACTTTAGTTTCACCAGCAAGTGGCGCCGCACGACCAGGTGGTGATTGAATGAATCTTGCTCTTCTATTCTCCCACCCATCCATGCTCCAAACACAAATCTGCAGTTTAGAACAAGAAACGTAAGCTAAAAATGACTGAGCAAGGATAATGACTATGCAGCATGAAACCTTTGGGCAAAGCATCAGGAAAGATATAGCTATGATCCAATGATGGAAAGGGATGAACTCTACTCAGGGTCACCACGGCTGGAAAGTAGTTTACCCAATTCGAGTTGAGCCTTATGATCCCCGTTGGCGGGATCTTGAGGATACCCATTTGCTAGTCAATGAACTTGCTGATATGTAGAAAAATGTTGCCTTAGCTTCCCCAGCAATGGCCTTCCCGATCATTGTTTTACCTGTCCCCTAGGATAGCTTTGTCTACTTAGTAGAAGATAGACACCAAAGAGTACATGTTACACTACCATAAGTAATGTTAAAGAACTTACAGGTGGCCCAAATAAAAGTAAACCCCTTCCGGGTGAACGACAACCACGAAATATATCCGGACGTAATAAAGGCCATATAACCATCTCTGTGACACACTTCTTTGCATGTTCCAAGCCAGCTGCATAATTGCATTATTAGGAAGACTCTCACTGTTGATCTCACATTTTTATCAATTGAGAAGAATACAAGGTCCAACATCGTGAGCTTCAAGCTTGCAGATAATTACCAATATCATTCCAACGAACATTTGGGTCTCTATCCATTATCTCATTGCTAACATGTTCAATTAGACGAGGTTCCAGATTCCTTAGCTTTTCTGGTAGCTCACCATCAGGTTCGCACAACATTTCCAAACTGAAACCATAATGCAAGAGATATGAAGTATGCACCTGATATCAAAACCAAAGCATGAAACAACACCTCAACAGACCCACCCACCCACCCACAGCCTTTTTCATTTTTCTGTTGTGTCTGTATTTGTAGGGGGAGGAGGGCGCACTTAAAATTTTTTTATCAATTACACCATAAAATGTTTTCAAGGATTACAAAGTTAATGAACCAAAAGGTCAACCTTTTTTTCTGAAATTTCCCAAATGCTGCATACCTGTTCAACCTTTTCTTGGCTCAAAAAGCAATAGAGGGCAAGCATGAGGTGATGTTAAATAATAGTACAATAGTAATGTAACCTCTTTGAGGATACAAGGATAATAAAGTTTGTGCCCTACCAGATAATGGGCAGCTTGCCCTATTCTGGGGATAGGCATCTATAACAGGGGCAGTTCAAAAAAACCGGCGGTTGGCAGACCAGGTCAGTCCAGACATGTTGGTCTGAAACCCCCTGCCCATACATGCACTGGATTGAGGAAGGTAGGAGCCAAACACATGACCCTAGTTCTTGAAGGGGAACTTAAGATTAACTACCCGTGAAGCATTATTTTTTGCATTTAAACATGTGCACATTTCATGTTAACATTTTTACTGCTGATGATGTTCGCTATATTGTAACCTATATATATTCTTTACCACCATGTCCCATGATTCTCACCCAACAAAGTGTGCAGTAAGATTTAACAAATGTATATGCAATTAGTTTCTTCCTTCATCAACAGAAAGTATATCACATGCATAGATCTTCATTCAAACAGTACTGTCCAGATCCTTACAGCCAACTCATGATGTTCAGCAAAAACACACTAGCATTCCCACATCCACAGAAGGTGCACATCCAATTAGCATCTTGCCCAGGTATGTCACACAAATAGATCCTCATTCAAGCATAAGTGCTTTCTAAATCCTTAAGGATAGTTCCCTAAGGTTCAATAAAAGTACAACGCGTCATTCTTATATACAAACAAGGTGTATTACACACTTGCATAGATCCACATTCAAGAAGAAGTTACATACTTATGGCCAACCATTTAAACAGCATATTGGAGGAATAGTCCTGCCATATCCAATGGCATTTAAACAAAAGGGCTTAAATAAATGATAAGCTTAAGCATTTGCCTGCCACTTTGCCACCTAAGAGCTGAGAATTAGCCTGGAAATCCTTGAGCTTTGAGGAAAGGGAAAGGATAAAGAGAGTGAAGAGAGGACTCGAGCCCATTGATGAAGGCAATTCCTTATCTCAACCTCAAAAACATGATCACATCCAGAGGCAGAGACAGGGGGGCCACCACCACCACCCCCCCAAGCTTCTCCTCATCCTCTTATACTGAATGAACAGTAATCTTGCTGGCCCCCTTCACAAGGTTGATAAAAACTTTTCCATGTTAACTATTTTATTACTTTGAAATGCATTCCCAACTTAATATATTTACCTTTAATATCATCAATGAGTTGAGATCACTGTTAGATACCTCCCACGATTTCACATCACTGTTTGTCTCATAATTCATCATCTTAAATCTTCAATTTAGCTCAACTCTAAAACTCAATTAAACATGTCAAACTCTAATGTGAGATTGACACACTGCAGCTCGGTGGTCCATGAAGTCTCCCATGTCCTCAAGTATGCGGCAATAACATGCACACTAAAACAAAATCGCCCACTTCCTTACATATTACAGTATGGTGATAACCTTCACATTAAGCATAAGATTGAGATAGTATTTATTTCTCTTCCATCCACCTCTTTCTAACATTGTTATTTTATTTTCCTCCAAGTGTTAGCCAGCAGCATGTATTTGCCTTTTTTCTCTTTCTTCTTTCATGAATCATATTATTTAATTATTATAAGTATATAACAAGAAGATATATTTCATAAATGGCATGTTTTATCTTCTAATGATTTCATAATTTTATGGTTGCACACTTGCTCTAACTGTTTGCACCTGGTAGATCGGCTGCGTGCGCTCCCAGCTGTGCGAGCCGGTGCCGTTGTACCAGCGTGCGCAGAACAGCACCGTCGAGCCCTCGGGCACGATCCATCCCGCCGCCGACTTCTTGGTGTATGTCGAAATGTAGTTGTGCGCGGTGAGCTCGTCGGGGCTCACATCCAGTTCCATGACGCCGTCTTCGATGAGTTCGGCGGTCGACAGCGGGCAGTTCGGCGTCGTTCCGCTCGGAACAACCCAGGCCTTGAACTCGAGGGTCTGGTTGGGCTCGTGATAGCCGATCGCCGACACGACGTTCGGGCCGAGGGGCACGAACTGCGCCGTCGGCCGCGTCGGAGCGCCTGCCGAGTTGAACGTGAACGTGCGGATCGCTGATGTGCGACCCAGATAGTCCGTGGCACTGAACATAACTGTGTACGCCGTGTTCGGTGTGAGTCCCGATAGCGTTTGGCAGTGCTGTGAGAGCGGAAGGCGGCTGGCCGGAACGTTGGTCTGGAGATCGTGGACGAAGGTGGTCACCTCACTGCCGAGCGAGTCGATGTGACCTGAAACGGATGTCGAGCGATCGGCCGTCGGCCAATACTCGTAGTTCACGGTTGCGGGCAGTGACGAGAAGATGCCGATTCGCGTCGTTGTTGCATTCGTAGCGACCGCCGGGCACCAGATCGCGCCCGCCGGGTTGCCGTGCGCGGCGTACTCGGCCTGCGTGGGTGGCAGTGCCTGGCCGCCCGCGACGAGGTCGGGCGTTGCAGTGTCGGCGAAGACCGCGCCGTGCAGACCGTCGGGGCAGTCGCCGCCCGGAGTTCCGCCGGCCGGCGAACACGGGTCGCCGCCGGGGGCCGGCGGATCGGATGCCGCCGCACGAACATTGCTCACGGCCTGCTCCGGCGTGGCACCGTTCCCGAGCTGGCGCATCAGCTCGGTCATCACCGGGTCGGTCTTCACTGTCTTGGGCTGCGGAGTCACCGTGTTGCGCGTGCCGGTGGTCGGGGTGCTGCCATCCGCCGCTATCGCACCGCCAACCGGCACGTTCTGGGCCTGCTGGGCCTGCGCCCCCGGCGCGGTGAGGTTCGAGCCGATGAACACGCCGGCCACGCCGAGGGCTGCTGCAGCAACAACGCTCACCAGAGGGACGACGAATTTCGGCACCGTCACAGTGCTCATCCGAGGCATGCCTGGTCCCCTTCGAGAACGATCGAGACGGTCGTGCTGGCGTGGTTGCCGGCGGCATCCCGTGCGGTCAGCGTTACGACGATGTGCGTGTCGGGTTTCGGCGACGCGTATGGCGCCTTGACCGTGTAGGTGTACACGGAGCCAGAGACGCTCGTTCGCGTCACGATCGCACCGGGGAAGCTCGTCGTGGCCGTAACGCTCGTCACCCCGACGTTGTCGGTCGCCGAGAACACGAGCGTCGAGACCTCGGGGCTGCACTCCGGAACCGCGTGGTAGCCGTAGATCGTGTCTGGGCTGGCCTTCTTGGCTTCGATGACCGGCTTGGTGGTATCGCCCGACGGCGGCTTCGGCTTCGTCGGAGGCTTGGGCTTGGTCGGAGGCTTTGTCGAGACGTTGGGCTTCGAGGTCGGAAGCGTGAGCGTCGGCACCGGGCATCCGCTCACCGGCAGCGACTGAACCGAGTCCTGGTGCGGGTCGCGCACGATCGAGGACGTCGCAACCCAGACAGTGCGGGCCCGGTTCGAGGGGTCGCGAACGCCAAGGTACGCGTCATCCGCCGATCGCGAGACCGCAAGCACCCGTTCGCCCGGCTGGAAGGATGCAGCGGTCGAACCGCCCGGGCAGTCCAGGCCCGGCACCCCATTGCCGGACAGCGCGATCACGCTCAACGAGACGGATGCCGCCGGATGACCGAACACGCCCAGCGCGCCAACCAGTCCCCCGACGAGGCCGACGACCACGATCATCGCGAACCACGGCAGCCAGCCGAGAGCGGCAGCGCCGCCGCCGCCCTTCGGCGTCGGCGTGCCGGTATCGCCGGCATCCACGCGAGCCTGGATGGTGTCAGCGACGCCGGCGGGATCGCCGGGAACGGCGAGCCGGTTCAGCGACTCGCGGATCATCGTGTCGAGTTCAGTCATCGTTGTTCCCCCTTTCCAGCAGAGTCGAGAGTCTGGCTCGTGCGCGCGAGAGTTGTGTTTTCACAGTGCCGGTCGATACGTCGAGCCCCTCGGCGATGGTTTCGACCGACTGGTCGAGCAGGTAGTGCAGCACGCAGACCTGCCGCTGGCCGACCGGCAGCCCCATCAGCGCGGCACGCACATCGAGGTCGAGCAGCTGAAGTTCATCGGAGCCGGTCAGATCCACGGAGCCGAGCTTCGCGATCGCCCTGGCTTCTGCAGCGGCGCGACGCGAGCGGTCGCGCAGGGAGTTGCTTGCGACAACGGTGATCCAGGCCGCGAGATTGTTCACCTCGCGGGTTGGCGGCGAGGCGAGGTATCCGACCAGCGCATCCTGCACGGCGTCCGGGGCGTCCTGCCGATTTCCGGTGATGAGCCCGACGGCCGCTACCACTTTCGGATACTCGGACGACACGAATGCCTCGAGATCGACTCGAGTTCTCTCCACAGTCTACAAGAATGAAAATGTACTCTCATGCTAGGTACACCCCAGCACTGGCAAGCTGATGACTATGAACCATGGTGCAGCCGCACGATCCTTCAATCCTCAAGGAGGAGCTGCTACACCTGAAAACAAAAGGGGTGAGCCTTATTTCATTGGTTCAGTAGGGGTCCTGTAGATTCCCACCACAAAACAATGGCGGTAAATAGTAATAACTGTAGCAATGGTAGCAAAGGAAATTTGGCTCTACACTACTTCTACAATTGCAGGAAAACCTTGATCAACTCATGATCGGAAAAGCCACACCAGCAGCAGACCACAGTCTATGCTACCAAGGCTCCAATGCCACTTCCGGAATGGCACCATCCTCGCAGATGGAATCCACAACTCTAACGACTGTCGGGAAGGCCCCCGACATCTCTGTCAGGTTTCGCGACTAGCCCTAGCCAAAAAACATGTGATATCTCAAATCCTAAAAAACCCATGTTTCTTGCCAAGACTACCTGAGGCCGCACGGGCAGAAAGCACCACCTCCACTCTTAGGAGGTCTAAGGCACAGGAGTCAAGATACCCTATCTCTACCGAAGCAGAAATCACGTTTGTAGTTGTAGGTCACCACCTCAACTTCTAGGAGGGCCATGACCTCACCGTCGGTAACTCTACCTCAATCAGCAGGAGGGTCTCGACTCACAGTCAAAAAACATGCCTCAAACACTGAGAAAATCACATCGCAAGTGACATGAGACTGCCCACTAGAAGCAAGGATGGCTGCGTCCATTGACGTCTTAGGCCACGTCTCAAGTGCCGCCCTTACCTCAATGCGGTACCACCATAAGACAAGGCCTAGGGTCTAGTCAGGGTTTTACTCATCAACATGTGTCCGTCTGCCCCCGACCACATGTGTGCACAATGAGTGATTGTGTTACATTAGGCCCTTTAGCTAGTTTTCTCCCCTATCTGGGCGTAAGCCACCACAGTGGGGAGCCATAGGAAACCAGCCCTAAACCATCTCAACTGGGACTGCTCTCTACCTTTCCCCATTGGATCAGCACTCGCATACCTAGGAAAGCTCTATCTAGTGGGGGGTCACTCACACAAGTGCCCATGACTGACATGAAAACCCAGTCCTTATAGAAATAATAACATGAGGCAGCCTGGTGCCGCCAGGAACCTTCCCATCGTGGGAAGAACGAGAAACCACCAGCCCTCTAGGCTGGGTCACAATACTCAAGGTCAAGGGCCATGCTCAAGGCCTTACTTAGAAACCATCTTCCGAGGGAACTAACACTATGTTGGAACAACCCTCTGCATGTACTCGGGCGTACGGTCACCCGAACTAGTAGAATGAAGAAGCTCGAAACGTACAGGATCACCCAGACCCTCAAACCCACAATGGCACTTTATTCGAGGTAATATGACATCGATAGACACACAAAAATATGAACTCAATCCCCACGGGGTGTTTGGGACATCCACAGGATAAATGGTCGACCAATAGCTCTCAATCGAGTCGACCAACGGCCAAAAAGGGTAAAAGGGCCCCAAATTAGTCGACCTGCCCCTTGGGTCAGTTGACCTATCCAATGGGGATAGTCGACCGATCTGGGGGGTTCGATGATAGATACTCTAGTTCATGGGACCGATCCTTTGGGTCGATCGATCGATCTAGGGTTGATTGCCCTCTCATGGCTACAGGCCAAGCGGTCGACCGATTTCCCCAATCGGTGCACCAATTTCGGTGACATTCTATCGTGACCCCAACTGAGGGGTCCTAAACCATGCCCCAATCACTCCGAGTGATGGGGAAAGCATCAGAAAACCCTTCCCTGACCTCTAAACTACCTGGAGCTCTCATTCAAACCACAAAAAATCCCACTGAATTGGTGGATCCGTCGCTCACCTCGAAAACATGATATTTCACCCTGACGTGGAAGAAACCCACTCTTGGCCTCACCTCGGCCTACAAATCATAGGAAAATAAAATGCATGGGCTAGGGATCCATCCCCCTACCTCTCACGATGATTTCTCGTGCAAAGGATGTCATTTCCACGTGAAATCACCTCGTGAACCACCACTGAGCTCACGAACGCACCCATGAACTACGATGCGCCACTACCTCCCTTCCTTGCTCCATCCTCGCCATCGTCACCACTGTCACCCTATCCACCTTGCCCTCTAGGGTACGGGTCTTACACCCTACCCCTCTAGCTTGTCCACCATCTGTTCCCAACATGAAAGGCCGATTATCCCTTCCTTCTAAGCTCTGGGGTGTGGATGTGTGTAAGGTGGGGTACTGTCCAACACGTGTGAAAGGGGTATGATAGTGGACTCCCTTGACAATGTGAAGTGAGGGATAGGGGTCGGGAGGATCACTAGGGAGGGGATCAAAGGGATCAAAGAAATTAAGAGTCCTCCTGACTGGTCCCTTCACTATACTGGCGCATGTCTGACATTCGCCAAGGTGTAGAGGGTCACCTACAGGCACACTGATGGCTGGGACAAGGGGTTCACATGGGAGGCAAGGAAGGTAAGGTTCCTCCCTTGGGATGGTAGCATCATAAAATGGGAAGGGGTCAAACTCATCGGGTAGGAGCCAAAACTGATATTACACCAGCTTCGTAGGAGTCTTCTATTGAGAAGCCCAGACCCAGATGTTGGGTGATTTGGGATATTACCTCGAGCCAACATCTTACTAAAACTATCCCTTCTCCGCTAGGACCTAATCCTACACTCCTATTAAAATTGTCGCGTGCTCGGCAGACATTTGCACGGGTTTACTTCCGTTCTTTTCGCTACGCTTGCTACATGGGCTTTCGCCCGAACAGAAATTGGTCCATGAGTGTCTGACATGATTCGAGCACTTACACCTTGATATGGGTCTCTTAATGCGATTCAAGTTCCTTACTCTTTTATTACATCAGTATAATTTGCTAGGCCGAAGGGCCCTTATTCCCGGCAATTAATCAAGGGTGTTCCCCTGTGTGGGAGATGTAAATAACGTCGTGACTTTTATGGCACGGCGAGTTTTGGTCCCGACCTAAACCACACAATTGACTGACCGAGTCAGATCGAGCGCACCAAGGACTTTCACGAATCCCGAACAAATCATCACTTTGTGACTAGCACGCCCACGCACTTAATAAACCAATAAAACATATAAAAGAACAAATTTAATTAAAAAGTGCATCCACATCCTCTCAATCTCTCCCTACCCTGGAGATGATCGCTCAAGCCCAACATCAACTTGATGAACTACAATGCTGGATTGATCCTAAACATTCTTTGAGTGTCCCATTTGCATTTCAAAATCTTCGGCTTCCACCCCCTTCTAAAATTCCCGCATATTGCCGTTAAGGTGGAGTTGGTGACCCGTATGTGCACTTGAAGGAGTTTCTTTATGAGTCGGCTCGATTTCAACAGGATCAATGCTTGATGGCTTATTTATTTGGTCTCCCATTGGAAGACCCGGCTTGGGATTGGTTCTTTTCCCTCTTGCAAGAGTAGATTGTAAACTTTCAGATTGTGCAAGACAAGTTCATTCAGCAGTATCACGACCAGGTTGGGCCTAAGTATTCTATGGTGGATCTGGCCCATGAGAAGATGAAGTCCGAAGAAGAGTTCTGCACCTTTGCTGACCACTGGTGTCACCTTGCCACGTAAGTCTTGGGGCACATTCTAGAGCAGGAGCAAATCAAGATGCTCATTTCTAATGCAACGTCCGAGTATCAGTTCATCTTAGCCCTTAATGATATTTTCTCCTGGCAACAACTCTATAGTCGAGCCCACTTCATCTGCCAGTAAATCCAAAATTCCCTTGATCCCAAGTCTTCTCCACCTTCTAGGCCCACATCCACCCCGCCATCTACATCTACCCCCACATATCAACCCTCCATGAGTCAACCTTCCACTTACATCGCACCCTCCATGAATCCTTCTGTCACATATATCCCTCACCCACCTTCCACGAGTTAGCCATATGCTTCCGCATATGAAACCTCCACGAGTCAACCTTCCATCATCCACAGTCAACCTCCTGCCTCACCATACCCACATCCGTCTCCACCTACGGTCAAGCCTGAGCAGGTGGATGTCGTCTATATACCTTCCATCTCCTCTCCCACTCCACATATGCCTTCACCAAATCCCTCCTCCAATCACCACGCACCATTTTCTACGCAACCTCTGCTTCCGTCTCCGTAACCTTCTCCACCTTCATCCCATATCCCTCGGCATCCATCTTGCCTGAGACAAGCTTCTCGTTCTCCATTGCTGGAGTGTTTCACTGATATTTTTTGGGCTTTGATGGCCACTCACGTGTTGCCGCTCCCTCCAGTTGTGCCCTACTGACCTGCGGTCGGGAGTATGCTTCAGTTTTGTGAATACCATCACCAGCGGGGGCATTTGGTCAAGGATTGTCCTGAGTTTCGGGAGTTTGTTTACAGCTTGGAAGATAAGAAGAGGATTGATTGGGCCTCCATTCACGAAGTCATTCTACATCTCCATAGCAAGCAGCAGTAGCAGGCGCCGCCTAGGAAGTCGTCTCCATCCCTACAAGACCAGGGGCACCCCTGTGATTCTTCTTCTAGTGGTGCACCCACTCCGTCACATGCTCCCTTGCCTACTCCCCCACCTATTTCACACCACCTATTCTATCTTCACCTATCTCACTGCCTTCACCATCTCCTACCCCATCTCCATCACCTCTGCCTACCCAACCCCTTACTCAGGCTAGTGCCTCCACTTCCTCTATTTCCTTAATTGCCACTGCCACTTCCACTCCCAACGCCACCCGACACGTCGTGTCGATACGTCAGCGATGGGCACCATGGCCTTCCCCTTTGCCTTCATCACCACCATCCCCTCTATCTCCATTGCCTTTACCTCCTCTACCCTCTCCTCTAGCTTCCTCGCCGCCCGAGCCTGAGCAAGCCACACCTTCACCATCTTTACCTCCATATCCCCATCGCCTATGGCATCTTCTGAACCTATTCCTATCTCCATTCTGCCACTTACTTCCACCCCATGGAGCAGGTGTGCATTGCCTTTGGTGCCCCTTGGGTCTAGTCCCCGAGGTGAAAATGAGCCGAGTTAGGATGGCTCGATGCCAGTTATGCAATTCAAGATTCAAGATTATATCTACCGCATGTCGATCCGTGTTCTGGTCTCTGGCTATTTTTACCCCTCAAGCATGACATATGTTGCAAAAAAAAAGATGCCGAATGATGAAATGTCATCATGGTTCACAAATTGATCCTTTTCTATTAATGTTATTTTTTTGTTGTGAGAAAACATACTAAACTAACAACTGCTTTACATATCCTTTTGATCACGATATTTATAGGATGGTGGTGGACTTGCTGAGTATGCTGTTGCAGCTGCGAGCTTGACAGTCAAGAGGCCCCCTGAAGTATCTGCAGCTGAAGGTGCTGGCTTGCCGGTAGCTGGGCTCACTGCCCTCCAGGCCCTGAAATCTATTGGGACGAAGTTTGATGGCACTGGAAAACCAGCCAATATTCTGGTCACTGCAGCCTCAGGTGGTGTGGGGCACTATGCGGTGCAGCTTGCAAAGCTTGGGAACCTTCATGTGACAGCCACATGTGGGGCACGAAACATCGAGCTTGTGAAGAGTTTGGGCGCCGATGAGGTTTTGGATTACAAGACACCTGAGGGTTCGAAACTGAGCAGCCCATCCCAAAAGAAATATGATGCTGTTATACAATGTGCAACAGGCATTCCCTGGTCTACCTTTGAACCAAGTTTAAGCGAGACAGGAAAGGTGATAGATATAACCCCAACTGCTGGTTCAATGTTCACCTTTGCCCTAAAGAAGTTAACATTTTCCAAGAAGCAGCTGGTGCCGCTGTTGCTGATACCCAAGGGAGAGGAGTTGGAGTTCATGGTTGGTTTGGTGAAAGAAGGGAAGCTTAAGACAATTGTGGACTCCATTCATCCTCTGAGCAAGGCAGAGGAGGCGTGGGCGAAGAGTATGGACGGACATGCAACTGGGAAGGTTGTTGTAGAGATGGGGGCGTGACTCCAGAAATAGGTTCTGTGTCCCTTGCAAGAACACTTCGCAGACACGGTATGCTTGGGGGAATATAGGTTGCCCGTGTTTTTGTATGACAAATCCCGGGGTGCATCAGTTTGGGGTTGGGGAGAGGGAGGGTGGCATAAAATGGCTGTCTATAACAACCAGTCTACCACCTGAGTTTTGTCCGATCTGCTTTGTGTACCTTTCTTATCCCTTTCTGATGATTTATCTGCTCATCTTGGCTTACTTGTGCTGTATTGAAATAGATTTAATGTAGTGGTTTGTGTATGGTGTTTGTGATGTTTTCATTCTTTTTTTGTGAGCATATGACGTACTCTTGCTTATCAAATTGGAGAAAGTTCTTTCTTTTGTACCTGTCAAAGGAGGGCACATCTCGCCAGCTCATTAACATCCGTCCGTTCGGCCCACTACGAAGGTTCAGCCTGTCCGGTCCGTTGTTCCATGGGATGGCTCAACACACCTCCTGTTTCGACACATGCGTCGTATCCGCATGCGCCTTCCCCAATAGCGGCCCCGGCATACGTCTCCGGCAACATAATGACGAGAGGCACGCCAACTCGGCAACGGAGAGAGGATGTCATCCATGCCATCCTCCCTGACAGTGCAACTTCACACCCCCTCCGGTGAGTCATGTTGTATTAATGGCGGAGCTGTCTCTCCGGCGAAGAGATGACAAATCAACGTCTTTGCCTCCTTGTCTGGTCAAGCACGCGAGTTGGGTGGCTTACATTTCCTCCGGCCATGACAATCCAACGGTCAACCACGATGGTGATATAAATAAGATCTTGGCCTAATGGCCAGGAGGTACGTGCAACTCAATCCCACTGAGCTCTCACTCCCTTTCTGATCTTACTCCTCCCTTCTTGAGTGCTATTCTCTTTCCTCCATCGCTCTTCTCTTTCCTCCATCGTTATCTGGTTTGGTTTGATCACCGGACGGTTGTCTCTTGGGATAACTCTTAGAGTTCTTTTTGACCCTTCTTCGGTGGCTACAGGTGTTCCTCTAATGACGCTTGTACTTCTCATCAAACAAATTTTTAGAGATGTGGATTGTGATTTGGGCAATCAATTCTCGACAACTACAATATTATACATTGTGCTTCCTCTCTTGACCATGTCATGTTTTCTCTAGTTTCCTGTCAAATTATTGATACGTATCAACTCAGTTCGGCTCATATACGATACGATATAGTCTAACTTAAACATATTCAGATCTGACTCAAAGAAACTTGGTGCGACTCGTAATGACTCGACTGTCTCAATCCAACCCAGATACAATAAGATACGGTCGAGTTAGTGTGATTTCCAGAGTTAGGAAATCATACGTATGATTTCTCTCAATCGAGATTGCCCAGCTACCTCTATTTTTTTTTAGATGTCCCCGTATCTCATTCATTTACACCCTTGTGCTTTTTTTTGGGCATTGATCGGAAGCGCCCGGTACCCACCCAGACTAGTTTCCCGAATGTTGCCGGTTGACTAAAAATGGGCAACGCATCGTATGCACCTTGTAACATATTGGACCTTTCAGCAATGGCTTGACATATGTCACATTCACCTCGCCACCACAAAGATTTCCGCAGCTGTATATTTTCTCAAAACTCTTTCGCGGGGGAGGGGGTGGGGGGAATTAGGTAGCTGATTTTTCTCAAGGTCTGTCAAATCAGCACGGGATGGGTCAAATCGCACGTCTCATCTCGTCTCAATTACCCCCCCCCCCCCCCCCCCCCCCCCCCCCCCCCCCCCCCCCACCCCCCCCCCCCCCCCCCCCCCCCCCCCCCCCCCCCGGGGCCCGCGCATACGGCCAGTTTTTTAATAAGGTGATCCCTAGGAAGATCCGAAGATCAGCTAGGCAATTTTATTAATATAACAGCAAAATAAATGAAATACAGTAGCGCCAGAGCCAAAAAGAAGACACCCTACGCAGAGGGGTCAAAAGAACATAAAAGGATGGCTCAAGAAAACAAAGAAAGATACAAATCATAGCCCAACATGTAAAAAAACTCAACACAAGCCCATGGACGAATGTGTGAACTTCCTGATGCAGACTCCATAACAACGACGTGGAGAAGTTGGCCAATCTGAGAAACCCATAATGGGACCACCATGATATTGTGCAGGAAGGCAAAGGATGGCAATATCATACTCGTACGCCTCCAAAGGGGGGCAAGGCATCGAGAGAAGTAGCAGATAGCACCCCCGAGGATAGACGCAAAGCTATACCAGGTGATGAGGCAGCCAAATCTTATCAAACGATGAGGACTAGCCCAAAGAACCAAGAGAAGCAGCACCAGCGGGCAAAACCTAAGCAACCAAAGACCAGCTAAAAGATTAGCATATCAATCCTGATCGCGGGAGGAACTAGAAGAATTGGATCTTCACATCAAACGGCGGACAGTGAGGCAGCCACCAATGATGGCCAGACATGTGCAGTAGATGTCGAGGAAGCTGGAGGCTAGGTCAATGCATCTAGATAGAAAGATACCACGGGAAAGGAAGAGGGAGTAGTAGGTGCAACATCAACCGGGAAGCCCGATGGCGGAGAGAACCAAACGCCACTGCAGAGGAGGGGCTTGGGGCTACGTGAGCAGAGCTATGCACGAACAACATTCTGATATCAAGAGAAGCACCAAGGCCAGTAGGCTCTTCAACAATGACGCTGGCAGGGCTGCATCAAAAGCGGGCTCCACGACACCATGTGACGCAAGGTACTCAACAGGGGGAACAAGGACAGAAAAACCCAGGGAGAGTTGAAGCAGGAGAATGGATGCCACATGATCTAGCAATAAATCTTCATTAATAGGTGGCAGGGAAACTGTAACATGATCACCAGCCAGCTCATGAGAAGACGCCCCATCATGTGCCTCTTCAGCAATAGGTGCGACGGTTTGCATTGAGGGGCTAGCATTCGGATTGCCAGGATCGTTACACAGAAGGTGAACAGGTTCAGAAACTGCCTGCCGGAGAGGCAGAGCAGACCTCGCCGGAGCACCCATGCCGGGGGCCGTCGGAGTATCACCCAAAAAACCATGATCAAGGCCAAAATAAGCTCCAGCTATAATGCACGAACCAACCAAATGACCCAGCTGATGAAAACCTCTAGGGAAAAGAAAGTTGCAGGGTCGCCCATAACAGTGCACACTAGAGAATGAGCAGAAACAGGGACGGCCGGAGGCGCCATGGCCGGTAGGGCCACCTGCACACAAGAGAAGATGATGACGCTTGGTATCCAAGCAGAGGAAGGAAAGATGGCTGCAACAGGTCTCCACGCTGAAGAGGATGAAACATTTATAGCAATGGCTGGAGAGAACCAGAGGAGCAACAGCCACGAAGGCTGATCTCCACGCAAAGGGAGATGGCACGTTGAAAGCAACTGAACTCCACGTTGAAGAAGAGGAACGGTGGTTGCATCAGCAGGAGAAGGAACGGGAAGAACAATAGTGATGTAGGCTGAGCTCCATGCAGAAGAAGATAACATGAAGGGAGTCTCTGCTGGAGAAGGGACCAGCGGTGTAGCAGTGACGGTAGAAGAGGCAGGAGCATCAGCACAACGGGAGGGACCAAGGGAAGGAAGGGAATTGCAGGGGGAGACGGACGGGAGGGGGAGGTCCAGGCCCTCCCCGAATTAGGCCAACAGTAGCTTCAGCGGCCCCCTCCTAGTAGAACAATAGAAGGCTGCGTCAACCCTACTGGTTTGCTGAGTTGACACCGCCTATGTTAAGCTTCAGATCTCTTCGCGTGGATCCCTATTCGCACGTCCTCCAATGCCAAATCAGCAAAAGGGTATTTTAGTCATCCATGTCCCTAATGAACACTCTTGGACATGTGCAATCATTGGGTGAGCCAGAAGATCTGGCTGGGACCCACTGATAGCACGTGTGTGAGGTCGGGCGCGGGAAGAAGCTATCACGATGGACGCATGAGGGATATCGTGGAGAAAAAGAAAGATAGAGACGCTTTTCATAAGTGCGAACCCAGAGAACGGAGGAGACGAACCAGAGAACTAGAGAACCAGAGAACCAGCGAACCTAGAGAATGGAGGAGACAAACTAGATAACAAGAGAACGAGAGAACCAGAGAGCAACAATGAAGCACGCATTCGTTCAAAGAAGTAAAGGAAGGTGTTGTTGTTCAGAGATCCAGATAGTGGAACTAGAATTCATGGAGAGAGATCGAGACTGACTAAGTGTTCGTGAGGAAGGAGAAGATCCGAGATTCTAGTTCAGAAGGTCTGCCGCACACCAGATCCGTTGAAGGAATCATCCGGTTACCAATCTGTGTCTTTCTTTGTTCATTTGACTTATGAAGGATGTGCACGAAGTATGAAATACTCCAAAGTGTGAGTTTGTGCATGAGGAATGGAAGTTCTATTCTGACCCCCTTTGAGCACAAAGTATAAAAACTTCAAGTGAAACAACTTTCAGCACGAAGTGTAAAACAGAGTGATTGCAAATCTGTGCACGAAGTATGGTGATGTTCAAGCATGTAGAGAGCTTTACAACACAGTGACTTAATTAGCACGGTTAATAGTTTGACAAATCAAATGCATAGAGATCGATATAGTGTTAGCATCATCAAAACGATAGGGAAAGCACAACAAAAAGTTGGTTAGATGTTACCATTTTCCTCTGGGTTTGAGAAGGTTTAAAGTGCCATTCTTGAACCTTCCAAAAACACAATGCACAAAGAGATGTTGCCAATCTTGAACTGTAGTTCCCCGCCCTATACATGGTCTAGTATATCACTCTCATCGGATACAGGAGGCAACGCCACAGTGGGAACCGCCCAACAGAACAGGGATGGGTTGAGTTTTCCATAAATAAAGAGCTAAATTTACAACGGAAGAGGAAGTTCATTACATCAGCTAAGAGTAATACCAATATCACAATAGTCCAACAGAAATTAAACTCCATATTATTGATACAATAGCCATTCATAATTTATAAGTTCAAGCCGTCCCGGCTACCTCGAACAGAAAGAAGGCTAAACAGCGGTCACTCTCAGACTTTCAGCTCGGACTCATTCGACACTAAATCCTCGTATTCCCCAGTAGACTCACCAAAAAGATTATCAGGTGTAAGTCTACGAATAGACTTAGCAAGATTCGAAAACTCAAACATACCTCTTATACAGCATAACATACTTGACCGATTTCTAGTCAGAACAAGTCCCTAATGCTTATCAAGCGAAACTAAGAATATATGCCGAGCGAAGCCAAGAAGACACAAGCCGAGTGAAGTCAAGAAGACATAAGCCGAGCAATGCCAAGGAGACATAACCGAGCGATGCCAAGGAGGCATAAACTGAGTGAAGTCAAGAAGATGTAAGTCGAGCGATGCCAAGGAGGCATAAACTGAGCGAAATCAATAAGATGTAAGCTGAGGAGGCATAAGCCGAGCAAAAAAGAAGATGTAAGCCAAGCGATGCCAAGAAGACATAATTGAGTGAAGTCAAGAAGACGTAAGTAGAGCGATGCCAAGAAGACATAACCGAGCAAAGTGAAGGAGACAGGCTTGAAAGACATATGTCGAGCGAACTCAATCGAAAGTCAAGCCAAGAAGAGCAGGCTTGAAGGATATAAGCCGAGCGAAATCAACCGAGGGTTGAGCCTAACGCAGCCATGTCGATCTACATGAAACCAAAACTCGGATGATGTGAAGCCAAGGCTCGGACTTCGTGAAACCAAAGCTTGGATGTCAGGAAATCGAAACTTGTACTTCAAAAGGGTCACATGGATTAGGGTTATAGAGACAACATGCATCTAAGTGCAGCTTGAAAGAAGTCAGAAATCAACTTAATGGACGTATTCATATGTACATGGCCAGAAGAGGAACAAGTATCGTTAGTTTCAAAGGTCAGTTCAGAACAAACAGAACAGATAACATATGTCAAATAACATATAATAGAGTCAATAGTAAGCAATCTGATCACAATTATCGAAAGTCCTGAACTGAACAGAGGACCTAGGCAAAGTGCCCAAACCACCACTAGAAGATCAGAAACAGATACCAAATCACCTAGGCAAATGATGATGACGTCTTGGTTAACTGCATAGAACCAGAGGAAGATTTTCCCCACCTTAACCCGTGGAACTTGTCCACCTCCAAGATTTCAACCTCCGTGCCCTCGGGGTCAAAAACATATTGAGCCTCCCTACAGGGGCATTTCTACGGTTTGGCTCCAAGCCCTTCTATGGTAGCAGTGTCCCTATGGTCCAAAATTTGTCTCATAGCATAAGGGGTTTACAGTGACAAGGAATATCATGCAGTATAAGGACAACATGAAGAATAGCAAATGGGCTTTCAGATTATGCAACCGAGCAAAAGAATGCAACGAATACGAACTTGTGTAATCACTATAAATAACCCTACTTACTCAGAATTCAAACTAAGCTTCATCAAAGCAGAACAACACATTTCATACTCAAACCATGATTCATAACCCGAGCTTCAAGATATTATATCATGCACAAAAGGATAGTTTGAGGCTTCTGATCTTGCCTGGAATTAGATGGAATGATGAAAACCCTCTGCCTCCGGCCAGTGACAGAAAGACGATGCTCTGCTTAAGAGAACCATCATCTAGCAGAAAACCAGCAGAACGAGGAAGCCACTCAAGAGTAGGGATGATCCACTCTCCCTCTGCTGTGCTTCTCTGGGCTCCCTCTCGAAGGATTCTTCAAAATGACACTAAGCAACAGTAGGAACATTAACATCAACGAGAGAAGAAAAAGAGAAAACATTCATGAAAAGGGCAGGGGGTTCCACGCCAATCCTTCGGTGGTTACTGAGTTTAGGGAAGGGATAAAGATTGATTTAATTAACCAGGGAGATCCACGATTACGGGAGAGGAATAAGGAGAGAAAATGTTTGAAACGTCAGAAAGCAGTGCAGAAGAATTCTAGAACAGCCTCCACTACATCATTTCCCACAATCTCCCAACAAACCTTGAAGAAGAGTCCAAGAAAACCATCGGGTCTCGGGGTGCTATCACTCGACATTTTGAAGACAGTTTCTTTGATCTCCGTTGTAGAAGGGAAGGCCAGCAGAGAGACGTTGTCTACTTCAGACACCAGAGGAGGAATAAGATCAAGGAGAACTTCATGGAGAGAATGACTTTCAGATCCAAAGAGATCAGTGTAAAAATTGATAGCACAGTCTAGTATATCATCAAACTTCTCATAAGTGTTACCATGTTGATCAGAGATGGATGAAATAGCTACTTTCTTCCTGTTATATTAAGTGATAGCATGGAAAATTTTAGTGTTCTGATCCCCCTCCAGAAGCCAACGGACCCTGGACTTTTGTCTCCAGTATATCTCCTCCTGCAACTGCAGCTCACCAAGCAATTGCTGGTAGTTCTCGAGTGCCAATAAAGCGGTCTCAATGGGATCAACTATATACTTCTCTTCAATGGACAGCAACTCCCGCTCACACTGAGCAGTATTAGAAAAAAATGTTACCAAATGTGTCGACATTCCAGCGCTTCAAGGCATGTTTCAGCCGTTTGAGTTTGAGGACCAACTTATGCAATGGCTGGGCCGACAAGGGAAGCTCCCAGCATTCCTTCACGGTGCACAAGAAGGAGTCATGTTGCACCCACATGTTCTGAAATCTAGAAGGCTTTGGGCATGTATTAGTATCATTCAGGAACTTCACCAGGGGAGGAGAATGGTCAGAATAAACCCTTGGCAGATGTGTAATTCTAGTTGAGGGAAAAGCAGAGAGCCAAGCTTGGTTATAGAAATCTCTATCCAATCTCGCGAAGATAGAACGACTGCTAATTTGTCCATTCCACCAGGTAAACTGAGGCCCATCAAAACCAGCATCAATGATAGAAGAGGCTTGTATAAAGGAATTAAATTCATTCATGCTAGGGGCTGGGCGGGTGCAACCCCCCTGTTTCTTAGAAACGGCGTAGATGGTGTTGAAATCACCCGCAAGAAACCAAGGAGCATTGACAAAGGCTGTGAATTGATAGATGTGCCCACAAGGGACGTCGCTCAGAGACAATGCATTTGGCATAGACCACGGAAATATATGCTTCAGGCTGCTGAATGTCCCCCACCGCAAGGGTAAGGAATTGAGGGTGGCAAACCAAACAAGTGAGATTAAATGAATTTTTCTAGAAGACCCAAATTTTAGGACAATAGGGCCTCTCGATCCCAAGCTAGAACCAACGAAAGAACCATGCCCAACACACAGGGCGACACCAGTCCGTGTGCCGAAAGGGCCACGACAACACTATCAGTACCTCTATCTTCACGGCATAGGCTCTGCCACTTGAGTATACACAACATGGCCAGATGCGTCCACTGACATCTTATATTACGTCAAGGCCTCATATGCGTGCACACTACTCACACCCGATCTCGGGAGGAGAAGAGGAGACACTCACACACATACCACACCCTCAGACTAGCTAGGATCCGTACCTATGCACCCAACAGTACGGCCGTGTCCAGCTACCTGATATGGGGTACGCGCCACTGCAACCGTCAGCAACATACTCTTGTCCTAGCCAAGGTACACACACGCTCAGGTAGTCTTGCCTCCACAGGAGTATCATACACACAAGGTGGTCTTACCTGGTCCAATCATGACAAGCCCTCTAAGCAAAGAAACAACAGGGCTCAAACCTCTGCGCCCTCACGGGAAACTTGAGGACACGCGTACACACGTGCTTGAACCACAGGGAACCTCAGAGCGACACTGTCGTCTACGGGACAACCACCTAAGGCGAAGGACTGGAACACAAGAACCTCGTCCCTCAACTCCTCCAAAGATATCTAGCTGCGATCACAGCCCTCATGTGGGAATACCCTCTGCAATCATGGAACTCTCGTGGGGACAGTCGACACGAGTAGCCCGATACAAGAAGACTGTCCACACTCCACCAGCAGACATGGATGGCCCACATAAATACCCCAAAACTAGCAGAACACACAAAACCACACAGACACACATTCCGTAAAGTCACCCCTCCTGTGGACACCTCGAAAAGTCGAACCACAGAGTGCAATGCCCCTGGGCGGAAGGGACTGGGTAGCCAGACCCCTAGCCGCCCACCCCTGGGCAAAGCAGAGCATGGGTGGCCATCTCCTTGGCCGCTCAGAGCCCACAGAACGGGGGAGCTGGGCGGCCAGCCTTCTGGCCTCCCACCCTGGGCAAATAGGGGCCTAGGCGGCCACCCATCTGACCGCCCAGGGGCCTAGGGGGCCACCCCTTTGGCCGCCTAGACAACGGGCTTCAAAAATGAGAAAAGGGCATAACAACCCAACCTCTGGCCACTTGAGACCCTGGGCGGCCCAACCTCTGGCCGCCCAGTCCTGGACGCGACGGCCATCCCTGTGGTCGTCTCTTGTAGTTTTCACGGAAAACCAACCGAAAATCCACTTCGGACCCGATCGGAAGTCCCCTTCGTCGGCGGACGATGGGCACAACGTGGGGAATCTATCCCCGGACCTTCTCCTTCAACCATAACCTCACTATTTGGATAATGATGTGTAATCTTGGATTCGCTTCCAATAGGGGTAGACATAACTATATCTAACCATTCAGGTTCCATAGAAAAGGAAGTAGCAAATTTCTTAGAGACAATTGAATGAGTTGCACCAGTATCAAATAAGACGTAAGCAGTCTTAGAGGAAATTTTCAATGTACCTTCCATGAGTCCTCCTTCATTATCTTCTACCTCTTAGAGTGCTTGGAGATGGCCTTGCTTCTTTACCGAGCACTTCTCATCGTTATTGGCTTGGTCATTCAACAACGGACAATCGGGAATCCGGTGGTCACTACTCCCGATCGGCGACAAGCTCCCAACCTTCGCCAACACCCCTCGGCCCTGTGACTGGCCTTGTCACAATGCTTACACACCTCTTTGGAAGGTGTAGTGGTAATGGAGAAGGGCTTGCTCCCCTTCTTGACCTTCTTCTTCGGAGGAATCTCCCCCATTGCTAGATCTCTTCTTATTAAATGTGGGTTTGAAAGTTCCCATACTTGTAACATGCTCATTCTTATCTTTCCCACAGATCTAGTCGGACAGCTTCGTGGCATCCTCTAATAATTGGGCTCCCATTACCATCTCCGAATAGACTTAAATGTCCATCGGTGCCAATTGAGTAATACATTGCTGACGAAGCCCATTAAGGAATCTTCGGGCCTTCATCTTCTCCGTGCACACCAGATATGGTGCATACCTTGATAGCTGGGAGAATTGGGCCTCATACTCAGTCACCGATAAAGTCCTTTGCTTAAGCGTGGCAAACTCTATGGCTTTATTCTCTTGGATACGATCCGAGAAATATTTGTTGTTGAAATGATCAACGAACTCACCCCACGTAACTTGCTCTTGGGGTAAAGTTGCTTCCACTGATTCCCACCAGAATCGGGCATCACGTTCCAATTGGAATGTGGCTAATAACACTTTTTCTTCATCCGTGCATTGCATTACACGGAATATCCTTTCTATCTCCTTTATCAAATTTTTGGCATTGTCGAGGTTGGATGAGCCAGTGAACTTCGGCGGGTTCATGTTGCGGAATCTATGGTGGAGATCACCCGCTCCACGGTTCATGCCCCCCTGCGCCACTTGTTGAAGCGCTTGGGTAAGACCTTGGACAGTGTATTGCATATCACGCCACTGGGCTCGTTCGACAGTCATGATCATATAAGGGGATTAAACTTAATTAATATTGTGTAAATCATAAGTTTTCTAATGCCCTATATTGACTTAACCCATGGTTCTACCCATCTCAACAGGTAAGGAACAAAACCTATCCTGGGACTTTGTTGTCCTAGGTTACTTGAATACCTAGGCTCTGATACCATAAAAATTGTGACGCCCCGAGCGCGGAAGGAACCCGATATGCGTGACGAGTTTATATCAATCATATCAATTAGAGCATAAGGAATTCGACACATAGACAGAGTGCACAAATAGCAAGATAAAATATCAAATCCTTTATTCATTAATTCATAAATACATTACATAACCTTTCAAGGGAAAAGAGTACTAAGTGACATTCTAGACTTAATAAAAGAAAGTTACAATAATTGACTCAAGAAAGTAGAAAAGACATGGCGTAGATAATCTTGGATAGCTTCTAATCTCTTCACTCATGGACATCCTCATCTGATTGATCCTCAAAATTAGAATTACCTAAAAAATTAGAAAAAATACTAGGTGAGTGAACACTCAGTAGGGATATATCTTAAGAACAAGCTTGCTTTAAGTAAATAATATGTTACATGGAATGTAAGTATTGCTATGCATGAACGCAAGAAAATGTCGAGATGGAATGTCAAGAGAATAATGATGGGAACTATCAAGTTCAAGATGTCATGTAAAGTATCAAGAAATATCAAGCATGTAATTATCAAGTCATGTCATGAGAATTGGCTATTATAAGTTCAAGCAAGTAAATACCCATTCTGGGTCACACAAGTCATGTCAAGTCACGTCAAGTCAAGTACGAGATCGTGGAATGTTAAGATCAAGCAAGTCATGTACTCTGGTGCAATACCACACCATGGTCAATATAGCTCCCATGGACACAAGCACTTTCGGGCTCTCCACCTAGGACCAGACCGGGCCCCATAATTGCCAGACATTGAGTCATGTAAATATTTTGACATCCACTATAGTTTATAACCAATAGAATTCAAAGAAATAAGCCATTGTAGAATAATAACATTATTTTACGGAATAGAGATTTCAATGACAGAACTTAAGTAAGGATGACATAGTGATAAATCTCGTATGAAAACTAAGACATGCGTGAATCTGGAAAATTGACATCCACTCGGGTCACCACCAATTACATAAATAGCGTCCATTGTATGGTCGCTAATTCTGTGAATAGGAATAGGCACGAAAGAAATGGCATCCACATGATGAGAAATGGATGAGCTGGTGATCTAGAGGGGGGTGAATAGATCTCCCCAAATTTTAGATTCTACAACAGGTAATGAAATGTGGAATGAAAAGAATCTGCTGTGAACAGAATTTCTAATTAAATCATTAATTAATAGCTAGAAGATCTAATCAAGAATAGCGGAGGGTCTTCCCCATGCGGCGTGAGTTTCTACAGAAAGTGGTTTCCGAGTGGGCCATGTGTGTGTGGCCTTGGATTGTGAGTCCAGTTAACCAGCCTAGGGTTGGAGGTTTTTCGTGTGTCCCGTAGATGAGAAATCCACTCGATGACTTGTGAGCTACCTTGAGAATCGTGTCACCGTGGTTTTAGACCTAGGGATTAGGCTAGATTGACAGTGCTGTGCCGTCACGTGCAGCAGTCTTAAATCGAGTCTCGTGACTCAAGGACCATTGGGTTATTAGGTCTAGTGGGCTGTCTAGAGTCTGATGGCCATAAGCCACTTGTTACTCCGTGTTACTCGCAATGGGAGCGTGCGTGGTTTTCAGTGTTTACGTTTAGTGAGCCCTCACTAGTCATAGTTTTTTTGCGTACGTGGGTGCATACTTACTTGGGAGTGGTGGAGAGCGTGACCCGAGTGAGACGATTTTACACTAGTTACCGTAGGGTCCCTTGCCTTTGCAGCCTGAGTCCGGCTGGGGAGAAAACTAGCTAGAGGACCCGACCTAGAGTAAATGGTCAGTGTGTGCATGTGTAGCTGGGGGCAGAGGAGACGCGCTGATGAGCGGGACCCCAGCTAGTCCTTATTTTGTGTTACTAGTACGGTGTCTTAGCCTTTGCTTGGGGCGTCATAGGTAGACACCTGAGGCGTGTACGAAGACATCAGTGGATGCATCCGACCTTGTTTCTGGTAGGCGATACTCCCGTCACGTGACGTGAGTTGTCGTGTCGCAAGTTTTTGTTACCCGTTTGCGAGATAGGATTTCGTGTGTTGTTTGGGTGTTCTCCCAGAGTTGAGGTCTAGGGTTTCCGGTGAGTGTCACCGAGGGCTTCTCCCTCAATGGCGTAGAGTTCATGATGGTGAGGTCCTGACTGTATTTCCTGACCGCATGGTTTCAGTGGGCCCTTGTCTGTGAGGACAGGCCTCCACGACAGTGGCGCCGTGTCGTTTTCCTAGTTGCGTGACTAGGGCGGTCATAGTCTAGTGGTTGATGTCTAGTTGCTCCCCGACTGTGGGATCGGGGTGTTGGGTTCCATTCTGGTACTGTAGGAGTAGCTATAGAGCCGAAGTTTTATCGGCCACTGAGTCTTACTATTCCTACTATTACTGTTGTTCTTGTTGTAGTTGATGCTTTCCGTACCGTCGTTGTTTTCTGTTGGGTTCTGCGGGACCCCTACTCAGCCAGTGATAGGAGGCTCACCCCTGGTTTTTAGGTGTTGTAGTTCTTCCTTGTGGTTCGAGGGTACTGCGTGGAGGTCTTTAGCTACCAATTCGTCGGGCCGAGTGTTCACTTGGCATTTGGTACATTTTACTACTTTAGACAGTATTTTTGTTGGACTGGACTCTGTTGTAGTTAGTTGTTTATTTCTATTAATTATTGAATTATCTTGCTTTATCTCCTATTTCTGTGTACACCATACATATCCTTTTAGCCCTTCCGAGCCCTCCAACACGTGGACAATGGGCAAGGATTCGAATGGTGTCGGGTATTCCCGGTATCCGGATCTTGAGTCGTTACACTATGCCTTATCCTGTGAAGCCTGACTAAGCCAGATCTGAATCTCATGACATGGCGTAGAGTGGGAGCGACAGTGGCATAAGATTTAGGTTAGTCATAATGGGAGTGACTAGACTAAGATCCATATAGTATTTAATTATTTTTAGTGACATGCCCATGTCGATGGGAGACCACCATAGCATCCGTCTCATACCGCATGTGCTATATACGACCATAAGTGAGAATGATGAATGGATCTCTGTTTCATCATTGTGTGAGCTCCTGGATCAAATTTTTTGTTGATCCCATTCGTACCCTTTGAAACTTGAGGGTTGTGTCATGAAAATGAAGCTTGGCATCGCTACTATAGCATGCTCCTTAAGACTATGGTTGATACAGTCTAGCAGGACATATCTAGGAAAGCAGTCTAGACCAATTAGATTGACATAAGAACTCAGGGAAGACTTCTACATATTGCGTCAAGTTTTATGGCTCATATCCCAAGGGACTCGGTTAACTTTATGACGATAGAGTAATGACCACATTGTAGGTGCCCGAGATCGGCGAGGTTTGTGTGGTGGAATGTATGGATGTAGTGCCGATGGGAAGCGTCTCCTGAGTACCTACAGAGGAACAAAAAATGTTAGAACATGATCGCCAGAGGTGTTTACCTGAACCTCACAGGGGTGATGATCACGGGAGATGATCCAAATAGGGAGATGGTGGGTTCTCTCTTCCTCATCCTCGGTTGGCCAAGGGCAAGGAGCCCTGCAATGTCCCTTATGCCGAAGTCCTACAACGTAGCTCAAAAGGAAAAGAAACAACAAGCCATTAGTAAGGAAAGGCATGTAGTCTCTACTCTAATGGAATCAATAATACAGAAATGATGGTGGTGTGTTTACCTGGGGGTGGTGGGAAGGAAGGATGGTTGAGACTTTCGACCACCCACCTTCCCTTTGTTTTGGGAAGAAACCTTTGAGATTAGGAGCTAGGGGATCACTACATGGAATGCTACGTACTTACCTGGAAGTCGTGACGTAAGTAGGAAATATTAAATCAAACAAACAACTTCTTGCATTAATTTAAAGAAAAGAGTACATGGAAGCGAGACAAGATTATACCAAAGATGCAACAGAACTACAATGAAATAAAATGACTCCAAGACACTATAAATATATAAAGCTTGGAATGTGAAAATGGTGGTAGCAATGGTGATGATGGCGTCGTCCCCTCTTGGCATTGGATCACGAACCACCTCACGAAGGATCTACACCGGGTAGAAGTCGCCTTCGCCGTTGGAGCCGCCTTTGGAGGAGATTGTGTAAGGAGAGGAGAGAAATCTAAAGGGACAGGGAAAGAGGGGTATGGAGAGGTAAGGAAGAGGTAGAGGTGAGACTATATGTGAGGGAGATAGAGGTGGCTAGAAGAGAAGTAGAAGGAGATGGTGAAGGTGATCTAGGGTGCACTAGGGTGAGAAAAGGGGAAGAAGATGAAGGAGGGGAGCTAAGGGCGCACTAGGGTTGAGAGGGCAAGGTGGAGGATGACCTAGGGATTGGTGAAGGAGGCTAGGGGTGAACTAGGGTTTAGGGAGAGATGCTAAATGGTTTAGGAAAATTTTCTAGCTAGTCAAAAATCCAAGACCCTTTTCTCTCCAAGGAATGGGGTATTTATGGCAAAATAGGTTCAATGGAAGGTGGAGATTGCATCAAAAGGAGATGGATGGCTAGGATTTAGGGAGAATGTGATGAATAGGGGAGAGAAAGAGGAGGTGGGCGCCCCCCTCCTAGGGTTTTAGGCGACCCCATTTTAGGGTTTTCTAAATGGCCGAAGATTCTCCCCCAATCCTCTCCTTAATTTTCTTCTCAATATCCTCCTTGATTTTCTCAACTTGAAATTTCTTTTCCCTCCAACAAAAACAGGTGGCGACTGCATTGACTTGGTCAAACTTGAAGGGAGAAAAAGGGGGGCGCCCTAAGGTTTCCCCTCCTTGTCTTCAGGCCATTTTGCCCCAGCTTCTCCTGCAATTGCCTTCAGCATCTTGCATGCACACAATTCTGATTAAGTCTAATAAAATTATTTTATTGTGCATATCAATCATGAATGCTCACAATTACACAATGAGAAATTAATGCTCATGTCCCTCAATTCCCTTTCTTGAATAATAGTATGCGATTCAGTCAATTTACGTGAAAAGCCCAATTCATGAAAGAAATTGAGGTTAACTATGAGATGTGTGTAATTGCTTAATTTTATACATTTGGAAGAGTGTATGTGACATGAATTATTATACAAGAATGTACACTTATCACCACGCCAAAGCACGCCAAACCCCATATCGATCGGGGTGCACAAACCGACAAGTCTGGCATCACCTTAGCTTTCTTGAAACTCTCAAGGGCACGAACACATCTGACACACTCCACACGCGGAGAAACACACAATTCTCAACTGGGAAACCACACTTAGCACCTACTCGGGTCAACAACTTCTCCAGCTACTAGACACTGAGTACTCCTCACAAGGAGCACCATCACATCTTATCCTCGGATGACGACCTCACCACCAATCTCGATTGGCTACAACTCTTCTGTCGGCTCTCCATAGCCAGCGACACACGTTCTAGAGCCAAATGTCTCAATTGCTCATCGAGCACAAACAATACCCAAAGGACACATTATAAACAACTGCCTAGGACTTCACCATCTGAAATCTATAGCACACAATGGCCAACTCATTGGGTATACATTAGTTGTAGAAGCTCTCTGCCAGTCGTCGGTCACACATCGACCAGAAGTCCCTGGCCACCTTCCTCTCCTGCTCCTCAGTAGGGCCACTAGTTAGCTCCTCCAAACACTGGCCACACATCACTTGGCACAATCTTGGTCCTCCCTGGCCATCCGGCCAATTCTAGCTTCTCAAGAGGGGACGGAACAGCGAGGTCACTCGCGCGAACCTCAAACTCCTCAATCACATTGCTCCTGAGCATGACGCCTCAAACTCCTTCCTCAATGGAGGGGCTCCAATCTCACATTCACACTTCAGGGGATTCTTTCATCAAAAGGATAGCTATTCTATATTACAACCGTTTAAACCATATGCCTCAACAACATAGCTCTACCTGAACTACTGACCAATAGTGACCAACTTCCAGTGCCCACCCACAAAGGCCCCTTGCACTGCTCCTTCTGAGCCAAGGGAAAACCGCAATCCGTACTGCGGCACCACAAGATGCACCAAGTTCTAAACTTGCTCGAGTCTTGTCATAGACAAGCAATCCATCCACAACCATCACATCACTTGACTGGTCTCCAACACCACTCTCGCCGAACAACCGGCGCACAAAGCCCCATATTATCAAGGCGCTTAACAATTCTAGCAACTTCTCGACTACCTATCATGGCATCCACACTGGATCCTCATCCTCAACTCCAGTACCTCTTATTGATCGGGTCCGCCTCCGAAGCATCCACACTAACCAAGTTCAGTCAATTCACTAACTCAATGCTGAGCAATGCACACCTGCACCATATGATAGGCCCAAATGGCCACGACCTGCCACAATACAAGTCACTAAGTGACTCCACTCTGAGCCACGCGACACAATTCACAGATGTTGCCATGATTTTATCTTATTATACGTTTGTTTGCGCCATAACAGGCGCAAACAGTAACGTTAAAAGAATGATAGAAATGATATGTTTTGTCCTATCAACGCTAACCTTATTTTTAGGGCTATCGGACAAGGCATCAATAGTGTCGGTAACTGACGGTTTACGACGGTTCTTGACAAAGAAGTTAATCACCTTCACAACGTTGTCAATTATAGACAGGTTTTTACTCGTTGGCACCCTGCGGATAACCAACTCATAAATACCCACAATAAAAGGCCACAAGTCGGTGGCAAAATCAAGTGTTTTTTCCATACAAAATTAGTCTAAAGAATAGAGGTTGTTTTTACTCATTAATGAAATCAATTTGCTGGCGTAGTCTGGGTCCGTTGCATAGCCAGCACGTTGCAACGCTTGCGCTTGTTGATCTGGGGTTGCCGCACTAAATACCCCTGCATTTGCATAGCGTGAATTTTTCTTTAAGAAAGCATTACGATCTTGAAACGATTGTGTAGCGCTCCCGTACTTACGAAATTTAGCATCTACCGTAACAGGCTGCCCGTTAACATATTCCTTTGTACTTTTCACTACGTAAGGACCTGTCCACGAGGCGTCCGCCTTAATACCGAAAAAGTTCAATGCGTCACGCGTTAAACTACTATTTCCGTCGCCTGATTCTAAGATAGCCTGAGCCATTAAAACGGAAGGAAATAAACTCGTTCCGCTAGTGGCCTGTACGGCTGACGGTCCGAACAATTCTATAAACTTTGAACGAGTTAATTTTCCCATAGCTGCAAGTGCAATTTGTTCTACATCATCACGGCGCCAGTAAGCAATTCCCAGAACGGCAGCGGCGCCAACCAATAACCAATCTTTTTGTGTCATTATCTAGTGGCCCATTTATAGATGACCACCACAACGACGGCGACTATAACAAAGTCTAACCACCAAATGTTAGTAATTCCTTTCATATAGCTGCAAGTGTTTTCTTAGCAAAAAAGAATACATAAATCATTATTCCAACGATGGCAATAATGACAATTTTATCCATGGAGTCGCCCAATGTTTTTAGACTATCCCCTGCACCGTTTGCCAATGAACCAAGCCCGTCGAATATTTTGTCAAATACTCCCTGCTCGTTTTCGTCCATCTGTTCGCGGTCGTTTTTGTCCTCGGTTCCCCAACCGCCTGACGGCGTTGTTTCTCCCTGGACTTGACGCAACCAACCGAGTTGTCCGCCTGTTTGGCTTTCCATTTGCCACCAAATGGACCCGTCGCTAATCACAAATGACGCGATAATACCTACCAATTGACCGGCGGGCACGACTGATTTTACACTACCGCCTGGATGATCAAAAAGGCGGACGGTAGTTTTAGCCGTAAGCCATGCGTCTATAAAGTCACCAGCTTGACCGGCTGTTTGTTGATCGGCGTGGTTTGTCAATGCACGTCCGGCGGGGCCGACGTACATTGATTTTTCGACCGCGTTTTGCAAGCGTCCAATGTATGGGTCCTGCGGTGCGTGGTCTATATATTTATCGAACCAGTTTGGCGACATTTTATTTACGTGCTATAAGGTAAATAATAGTACCCAATGCGAGGACCACACCGCCGATAATCCAGGGGGAGAATTTGATAACATTTTCGCCGACCGTTGAATTTGCTTGTGCGACGCCAGCGTTAACTCCGGCTTGTTGTACCTGGTTGCCGATCTGCCCTATCTTATTTAGGGTTGGGTCGGTCAGGGTTCCGTCAGCCTGTTTTTGCATCAGCGTTCCGAGGGCAGTTTGACCGAGTTGACCGAGCAATTGCAACCAATCATTATTCGTTGACTTTATAACGGTCTGGTTAGGGGCAGTTGTTGCTATTGGCACGACGGGGTCGGCGTGATTGTAGCGTGTGCCGTAAGCCCCTACCCTAGCCGGGAGACCTACATAAGCGTTTGCACCTACCGATCTTTTGACTCTGGCGATGTAGGGGTCGCCGCCGGTACATTCATAACACGCGCAATTGATAGCATGACCGCCTAATCCGCCTGTGTGGTCTGGGGGTTCTAAAAAGTTAATTGCTGATACTCTTTTCATATGGTTTTGATTAAATTTTCCGTTACAAATTCTTTACGTTCTAAGTTGTTAGAAGACAATGAAAACATTTGCGCGTCGGCAATCTGTGAAGGATTATAACCGCGTGCTTTCATTGCATTGGATGCATAGAGGTCGCAATACTTTTCTGTCTCATAAAATCGGTGCCCGTATTCATGCATTAAAATAAACATGAATTGAGGGAAAGGACGTTCTAAAAACATTGGGTCAAAAACGATCTCTTTTAGGTCCCAGTATGTAGTGCATTTGTGTTCGTTAGGTTCAAATGAAATTTTAAAGTCTTTCATTGAACCCATATCACGTTCTGGCGGTGGTATTTCAGCGTATCGATACGAACGAGGTTTAGGGGCCTCAATTATATGACCCTCATCGACAAACCAATCGCCCGCCGGTAAGTTGAAATATTCTACCTTTGGAACAAGGTCGGTAGTGTCATAGAACAGCACCCCTTTTTCGTCACGAATAACAACGGGTTTGTCGGGTTCCACTACATAGAATCCGGTAACCTTTCCTTGATCATTCACGACTGTTAACTGCCACGTTCCGAACAATCGACACGTTCCGTTGCCATCGGTTCGGGGCGTGACACTCTTTCTCACTCTCTCTCTTCTCTTTCTCTCCCCCTCTCTTCCGGATGGCCGACGGGGGTGATGGTGGGCGAGGTAGGGATGGCATGAGGGCGAGGAGCATGAGGATGGGGCGAGGATCGAGGCGACAGAGGCGCGATGAGCTCGGCTGCGAGATCGGGGTGCCGGCGGTGGTTCTAACGGCGTTTTCTTCATGGATCGAAGTCCACGGTGCGTGAAATCTTTGGTGGAGGTAGGGGGACGGAACCTTAGCTCGTACAGTTTCTTTCCCGCGAGTTTTGTAGGCCGTGGTGAGCCGAGTGGGCTTATTTGGGTATTTTGGGGAAAACTCCATGTTTAGGGTTGAGCGTCGGATCAGCCGTTTCGTGAGGTTTCGGACCGATTTGGGGCCGTAGATGCATGCTAGGGGGTTGGGGGAGCTTCCCCCTTATTTTCCCCATCATCGGGGGATGATCGGGGCGTGGAACGGGATTTTGGGATTCTTCCCGTCGGTCCCGTTCTTGGGTGGGTGTAGCGGTCCTTCCGAAGACCGCCACACCCCTGGCGGCCTAAGGTAGGCGCGCCACGAGTTACTGTTTTGTTGGCAGGGCGGGCATCGGCTGGCGGCCGTATGATAAACTGCTAAGGTCCCTTTGGCGGTCCAGGGTTAGACCACTTTACCACGTTTTGGTCGTTGAGGCTGGTGAGGTAGCGGCCTTATGACTGACCGATAGAGGTCGTCTAGCGGTCAAGCGTAGAACCGCCACTTCTCCTAGTGGCCCAGGAAGCGGCCACTAGAGTTTTGTGCATCCTTGGAGCTTAGCGGTCCAAGGGTGGACCGCTAATCTGCGTTAGCGGTCTAGGTTTAGACCGCTAGACTCTTTGGCGGCCCAAGAGAGGATCACCAGGCGATTCTCCGTGTTTGTCACGTTTGTTGTGCCTTGTGTGGGTCTCTGGTCAACCCGGTTGGGATCCAGTGGTTGACCGTCGGCCTCGAGAATGTCCCAGACACCGTGAGACCTGCGTTTGTGTTTTGGGGGTGTCCGGAGGTGCCGCATCATCTTGATTAGCGCGTTCATGAGTCTTGGGGTCCGGGTGACCCTATGCGTGTGCTCCGAGTTTTCGAATGGGCCGTGTGTGTGGCCTTAGACTGTGAGTCCAATCTCCCAGTCTGGGGCTGGAGGTCTCTTGTATTCCCTTTTTCGAGGGAAGGGTCTCGGCAGTTGTGGTCTGTCTCGTGAGTCATCGCTTCATAGTTTCAGACCTAGGGAATAGGCGAGATTGACGACTTAATACCGTCACGTGCGACGGTCTTGACCCGAGTTGTGCGACTCAAGGACCGTTGAATTTAATAGGCCTAGTGGGCTGTCCAGAGTCTAGTGACCGCGAGCCACTTGTTCCTTCGTGTTACTCGAGATGGGTGCGTGCGTGATTTTCTATGTCCATGTTCTGTGAGCCCCCACTAGTCATGGCCTTCTTACGACACGCGTGTATTGACCCACCTGGGAGTGGTAGAGCGGCTTACCCGAGAGAGACGGTTGTTAGGCTGGTTACCGTAGGGCCCCCACGTATAGCCGAGTCCGGGCTTAGGGGGATTAACCAGCTAGAGGATAGGCATAGGGCGTATGGTCTGAGTGTGCACATGAGGTTGGAGGCGTCGGACAGCGCTGACGAGCGTGACCCCAGCTAGTCCTTGTTTGTGTTACTGGTTACTTGGTGTGTCTTTGTCTCCGCCTGGGGCGTTGTAGCTAGACACTTGTGACGCAGTGTAAGACGTCAGGGGACGCATCCGGTCGTTCTTCCAGTGGGTGGTACTCCTGTCTGCTGGCAGGTACGAACTCGAGTTTTGACGGACCAAGGTTCGGTTGTTCGGTACCGTTTTTTAGGTAGCTTTTTTGTTTATTTATTACTACTTTTGGTTCTACCATACCCCCGTTAGTGGCGTTACCTTCGTACTGCTTGCGTTTCCTGTCTTGTTTCTTTCGTGCGAGGTGGGAGTCCACGGGATCCCTACTGAGCCTATGAAATGAGGCTCACCCCTGTGTTTTTAGGTGAGGCGGGGTCGTCGCGGGACACGGCAGGTTTGCAGCGAGGTTCTAGTACCCGAGGTTAGTCGCCAGTTGCCAGAGCCAGGGTATGCCCCGTGTACTTGTACCTTTATTTCTGTTGAATGTACTTATAGATGTACTGGATCTTGTAGTAGTTAGTTATTTATTTAATTTCCTGCATCATTTAGTTGTTATTGTGCTGTCTCTGCAGTTATTCTAGCTTCTTACGTACCCTCACACCATCCTTTATCCCTTCCGAGTCTTCGGGCTCGCGGGAGGCGGGGCCGAGTTTCGAGTCACGCTGGTTCCTTTCCGGTACTCGGATCCCGGGTCGCCACGTACTGTGTACGGTGTCTTAGTTTCCGCCTAAGGCGAGTAGGGAGACACTTGAGGCTGCGGTATAAGTCGTCAGAGGACGCTTCCGACCTTGCTTCTAGTGGGATGTTGGGTATATGTTCTCACGTTGTTTTTAATCCCGGTTTTGACTCCCCACGACGCAGGATGATCTATCGACGTACAGATCCCAGATGGGCCCGGAGGGCTGCTCTGGCGAGTCCTCGGTAGGCAGAGTGCACTCGGTGATGAAATCGGTGAGGGCTTGAGCCTTGATGGCTGTCCTCGGACGATACTTAACATCTAACTCTCCCAGCTTGATAGCCCATTTGACCAAACTGCCTGAGGCATCTGAGTTCTAGAGAACTTTTCATAGGGGTTGGTCGGTTAGGACAGCAATGGAAGTATGGTCGCAGCTTGCGAGCAGCCATAACGAGGGCGAGGGTGAATTTCTCAGTGCTTGAGTACCGAAACTCTGGGCCCTATAGTGCTCGGCTAATATAGTAGACGAACCTCATTATTCCTATTTCCTCTCGCGTGAGCACGGCACTCATTGTGCTTGGGGTCACCGAGAGGTGCAGGAGCAACTCCTCCCCCCCTCTGGGGCTTGGCGAGGACAGGAGGGGATGCCAAATAGCGCTTCAATTCCTCGAACACTTGTTCACACTCTTGGCCCCAAGTGATCCGTCCCTTCTTCTCTAGTGCCTAGTTGGCTTGCTTGATTATCCGGAAGAAGGGAAGGCATCACTCGGCCGCTCGGGATAGGAAACGGGCCAGCGCCGCGATGCGTCCGGTGAGACATTGCACGTCCCTTACGCACCCTGGTCGCTGCATCTCCAACACCGCTCGGATTTGGTCGGGGTTGGCTTCGATCTCTTGGTGGGTGATGAGGAAGCTGAGGAACTTCCCTGACCATACTCCGAACACACATTTGGCTGGGTTGAGCTTCATGTGGTACCTTCTGAGCGCGGTGAAGGTCTCCGCCAGGTCGGGGAAGTGCTCGGTGGCCTGGAGGCTCTTGACGAGCATGTCATCAATATACACCTCCATGTTGTGGACAATCTAAGAGTCGAACATGTGGTTGACGAGTCGTTGGTAAGTCATTCCTACGTTCTTTGGTCCGAATGGCATCCGCGTGTAGTAGTATAAGCCATGGTCGGTGATGAACGCCATTTTGTCCTGGTCAGGCTTGTGCATCCTGATCTAGTGATACCCGGAGTAGGCATCTAAGAAGCTCAGCATCTCATGTCTGGCTGTTGCGTCCACTAGCTAGTCAATCCGCGGCATGGGGAAGCTGTCCTTGGTTGTGGCTTTATTGAGATCGATATAGTTGACACACATCTACCACTTCCCGTTGCTCTAGGGGACTAGGATGACATTGGTCTTGAGTGTAGCTTCTTGCTTACTTGCTTCTTGATGATCACTTGTCACTCGGGATTGCAATGCCTTCGATGCTGCTGAACCGGGCGACAAGCGGGGTCCAACCTTAGTTGGTAGGTAATAACCTCTAGTGGGATCCCGGGGAGCTCATCCTCGAACCAAGCGAGCATGTCCTGGTGGACTGTGAGAAATCTTGCATAGGTTCACCTCTCGTGCTCGGATAGGTTCGCACCTATCCTTAGTGTCCTGCTCGGGTTCTCCCCCACCTAGATGAGGAATAGGTCTTCTGCCGGAGCGCTCGCACTAGGGCCTGGGTCTTGTGTCCTCGCCTTCTTCTCGGTCTATGTCTCTTCTGGATGTTGCTCAACCATGGAGATGAGATAGCACCTCCGGGATTCCCTTTGGTCCCCCCGGACCTCTCCCACATCCCGAGGAGTAGGGAACTTAAGCTTTTGGTGGTAAGAGGAGGGGACTCCTTTGAACGTACCGAGGATCCCTCGGTCGACGATAGCATTGTATCCTATCATTACTTTAACTACAGTAAAGTCGGCGAGGAAGGTTACCTCTCTCAACGTGGTCCCAAACGTGATCGAAAGCGAGGTGCGTCCTTCCGGGCAGACGGTCGTGCCCGAGAATCCATATAGCGGCGTATGCAATGGTTTAAGTCGAGACATATCTACACCCATGAGGACAAGGCAGTCATAAGCAATAACGTCGGGTCTGCTTCCATTATCAACTAGGATGCATCGTACAGTACATTGGTTTATGGTGGCTGAGACCACCAATGCGTCAGAATGGGGCGTGGTCACACCCTCCAAGTCATCCTCGGAGAAGATAATGTGGTCTCCTGGATGGTCTGGGGTGGGGGTTCCACGCCGAGTGTCGTTGTTGTGGTTGGTGGTGCTGACCACTGTCGCGTACCGCTGCCTCCTGCTCGCGCTATCCCCCCTGCCGCCGACCCCCCAGAGATCATCATAATCTCCTTGCCGTTGGGCCGATTGTCGATAGCCGGGGGTGTCTTCTGCCACCGTTCCGCAGCCTTGGCGAGGAACTTGTCGAGGAGGCCTCTCTGAACGAGGTCCTTGATGGCGTCCCTCAGGTTGATGCACTCGATGGTGTCATGGCCGTGGTCGCGATGGTAGTGGCAGTATTTCTTCTTGTTCCTCATGCTCGGGTCTGACTTCATTCGAGGAGGCCATTTAAGGTATGGTTCCTCACAGATTTCCATCAGGATCTGATCAGGAGGAGCTGTCAGAGGCGTGTAGTGGCGGTAAGTGCCTCTTTCCCTTTCAAAGCAGTCACGGCATCCCCGTCGCACCGCTCATGCTTTCTTTGACCCTCTCGGGGAGGATCTATAGATCTTTTACGGTCGGAGCTTTCGGTCCCGACCGTGCGACCTAGGGCCATTTTGTTCTCCTCACAGCGGGTGTGCTTTTGTGCCAGGGCGAGGAGATCGGGAAGGGTCATCAGGGCCTTGACCCCAAGGGCACGCTAGAGGATGTGGTCGCGCATCCCTTGGGTGAGGGCTGTGGTGGCGATGCTGATGTCGAGGTGTGGGATCCACAGTGCCTCTGCGTGGAAGCAGGAGACGAAGTCCCACAACACTTCCTCCTTGCCCTGCTTAAGGGTGAGCAGGGTGACCGCTGACTTAGCTACCTTTTGGTAGCCAACAAAGTTCTCCTTAAATAGCTTCTTGAGCTACTGAAAGGAGGAGATGGTCTCGGCCGGCAGGGACTCAAACAATGCCCGGGCGTTCTCCCAAAGGGTCGTGACGAACGCCAGGCACTTCACTGTGTCTGAGGCCCGGTGGAACACTAGGTGGGACTCGAAGCTGTGCATATGATCGACCGGGTCGGTGGTGCCGTCGTAGGAGGTGAACGACGGTAGCTGAAGCTTGGGCGGAAGGGGGAGTTCCATTATTTCCCTAGAAAAGGGAGCATTGAAGTCTAGATCATCGTCGATTAGGCCGCGGTTCTTCGCGGCTAGGAGGACGTTGTCCAAGTAGCGGACTTTGTCTTCTATCTCCTCGAAGCGCTGGAGCTGGCGATCCATCTCTGGGTTAGAGTGGAGTGGGCTGTGTGCCCTCAGTGCAGGCACGCTGTGGGATCGTCAGGTTCTTGTGGCTGAGGAGCGGGAGGCATCCTGCCCCTAGCAGAGGTTCTCCCCATCTTGGCCTCTCCCGTCCCCCCGTTGTCCAGGCGGGACGTAGTGGAGATTAGCCCGCTGCTCCTTGAGTTCTTGGCAGAGTTCTGTCAAGGCCTGGAGTTGTAGTCGTATCTCATCGATATCGCCCGGGGTGACCTCCTGCCGGGGGTGAGCGGAGGAGGCCTCCTGAGACTCCTGGCGGGAGTTGGGCCCCTGATGGGACCCACGCCCCTGGTGGCTGGCGTTGCAAAGGCTTCCACGGGGCGCCATGGCTTCTTGCTCTACGTTCCCATAGATGGCACCAAGAAGTGTAGCGACAAGAAAATGGTTCCTAGGTCACGTACCATCTTCTCTATTTATTTATTGGAGAAATCGTCTCGTGCCGGTGGATGCCTACAAATACCAGAAGCCAAAGAGGCGTCAGAAAGAGTCCCGGGTGTTACCCCAGGGGACAACCCTCTGAAGTCAGTGACTGGAAGCAAAGTGCAGAGGAGAACAAAAGGAGAGAGAGAGAGATCGCTGGGGTCGGCTATAGGCCCGTAGGTAGCTTTCGGACGAGTGCTCGCCACTCTCGGTGGACAATAGGTGAGTGCTCGCCGGGTGGTAAGGTCGCCGGAAGGAGACTTGTAGAAAGTGGGTGGGGGTTCCTTTCTTCTCTCTGTGTTGCTGGACTAGTAGCTCTCCCTTCTGAGGTAGTGCTTTAGCAGAATGAACCACCGTGTCCCTCTCTGTCGTCTGTCTCCCTTTTTATATGAGGTTGTCCTGGAGTGGAGATCCCATCCCTTAGCAGGGAAGGGCTTCTATAGTAGAGTAACGTTCCTCCGCTACGATGGCGGGAATTACCCGTTGGAGGGCGGCTTTCCCGGCGCTATCCGGTCCCTGGGCGAGTCTTACGGCACTCATGGGGCGTGCTCGCCTGTTTATGGGGTCAGGGCCGAAGTCATGGGGAGTAACGGTCAGTCGTCGGAGAATACCCCGGCGACGACTGCGTGTGGGCCGCGCTGTAGAATCCGAGACTCTTTCTAGGGTGGGTTTTCTTTTACTGGGCCAGATGCGCGTACCCACTCTCTTAGGAGAGTCTGTGGCGCTCGTTCCTTTGTGAGCCTAGCGTTATTGGATCGCTCTTGGGCCAAGTCGATTTTACCCTCTTCAGATATTATTATACTGTTTAACTTCTTTTGTTTTTGACGATGAAGAATTTGACGAACCAATTAAAAGATACTGGGTCACCAGCCGACCTCTTTTACCACATTCATACGTACAGGAATCGATAAGAGGATGTGATACATGTATCTTCAATAATTAAGAGTTATCTGGAAAGATGAACGGTTGACAGTGTGCCGTTTGCGTAAGTAAGCGGTACATTCTGGGCCGTGCAAGTCCAAAAGACCTTAAGAAACAAGAACGATACATATACAGACCATACTGGACCGTCCATGGAGACAAGCGGTGAACTATGGTCTGCTCGTGTGTGGATTAGCCCAAGTTGATCCGTGGCTCATATACAACGATTTGGTCACGAGAACCAGGTTCTGGTAGGGACATACAGGTTCTAGCAGGGACATATAAGGTCTCGAAATGGCGATTCTAGTCCGCTGGATGGGGTGTCCGATGTAAAATCACAATTTATCACCACTAGTAGGCTAATGGGCTTATTGAAAATCAGTATTTTGGTTAGTCTAATCTACTAGTGTAGAATGACTTTTATTCAATTCCTAACAGTTATCTCAATTCACCATGGTTCATGATTAACATGTGTTTAGTCACAAAGATGAATCAAAATGATAATGATAATGAACAAGATCATGTGGGAATACGGATCGACTTGGGCTAATCCACACATAAGTAGCCCATAGTTGACTGCTTGTCTCCATGGACGGTCCAGTATGGTCCGTATATGTATCATTCTTGTGTCTTAAGGTCTTCTGGACTTGCACGACCTAGAATGTACCGCTTACTTACCCAAACGGCATACTGTCAACCGTTCATCTTTGACCTTGTAGGTTGAGTTTCAGTCTAGTTCCTGTATGGCGGCCCAATAATAGCCATATGTCCTGTGAGCGGCCCAGAAGTGACCGTACATGTTACAGAATTGAGTTTTATACCGAGTTTTAAGTTAATGAATGCAGTAAGGAGCAGTGATCAATTAACCGAATAATTAATTGAAGAGAACTATTGTCCCAGTAGGAAATTCATGAAGACTGAAGATACTGCAAAGCTAATCTACTAACCACACCCGAGTGTGCTTGCATTCACCATCACCAGTACTTGGCGGAGGTTCGATCAAAAGATCTCCTCACGCAAGAGACAGCCTTCCATATAGGCGTAACCTATCCTTCCAACTATGCCTTTTGATATACAGATTAGGTGCTATCCCACGCTCTAAATGCCTAGCAGACTAACTGGCAGGGAAAAGCTATATGGCCAAGCGGATGATTCTACGAGATGAGCTATGTAAATTTAGACAAGATATTTAAATGAGCAAACCATCATTTGTGAGACAAGCAATTTTTATAGTGGTTCAGCTAGATCCAAGATCTGCCTACGTCCACTCCTCCACTCAGACTAAGTGACGTTCCTTACTTAGCCAAGAACCGATCACAACAGACTCAGTCTGCAACAATTGTTGTCACACAGCTTCCCCAAGGAACAACACCTTGCTTCTCCTGCAACCTAGGAGGAAAAACCCAGAGGATCAATCTCCCTTCCTCTTTACCAAGAGGGAACCTGGTGAGTTGCTCCCAATAATTCACCAACCCAGAGGTCTCGGACCTCTCTTCCTCTGATTCCATAGAGGGAAGAACCAAGACAATACTCTCCCTTCCTCTGAAAGAGTTCAGAGGAAACTGAGAACAAAATGGAAACAAGGAGCAACACAAAAATGGAAAAGATCGAACGAAAAATAGTAAAGAAATGTTGCTTCGAATTGAAGTGATCTCCTAAAAGCTCGGGCTGTCTGCACTGAAATCTCTCTTCCTCTCAAAGTGATGCTCTCTTTCTTTTTCTTCTGGGGTGGCTCTCTCTGAATATGCAATGGAAGCAATGGCAGTAGCTTTCTTTGAAGAAGGAGGCAGCCTTTAAATAGAACAGGGTCTCCGTAGGTTTGGATGAGGCATAAAACCTAGTGATATCTCATTGGTCCACCTGGCATAGTGAATATTCTTCCTCTGGAATCATCTAGACATCTTGGATCGCATGCCATTCTATCGCTGGAGTTAGTGTTCTTAATTGGATCTAAATTCTGGTTGCAAAATTGATTTCAAGTTTGGAGAGGGGGATTTCTGCAGCCCGTATATGAGCGGCCAAACAAGGTCCTGCCAGACCAAACGAGGCCCAGCACTCCCAAGTGATAGCCCGCCAGGTCCACTTATTATGAAATAAGCCCAATAAGTCACTCGAAATTAGACACTTCCTAAGCGGCCTCAGGGCTCGGAAGTCCGAGCATTGGTTCAGTTGGGAAGATCGCCCACCGCGGCTTCATACCCCTCACCCGAGCTACGCCTCCACTGCTCGGATAAGAGCTGGCGCTCCATGCTTGGACCGACCGACGAATGCTTATCAAGACTGTCGCTGAGAGTCCTCTAATATCAGGAGGTTATGAGGATAAGGGAGACCAAGAGTCCTCACGCCTTAAAGAGTCCATGTCGAGGACGTAACTCCCTCCTGAAACTCCTCCGCTCGCAGGACTCATGTAGCTGGCGCACTATTTAAACTTGAAAAATCCTCCAGCAAAAGGTAAGGCCAAACTAAGCCTAAACTCCCTGAGCAAGAACCACTTCATCACTTGGTGGAGAGGAATCTCGTGCCCTCACCCCTTCTTACTCCTCATATCAAGGCTCTACTGACTTAGGCATCAGAGGGTTTTTCCCCAGGGAACCATCCCTGGGCACATCTGATCTGTTTCCCTATCTTGTAGTTTGTACTTCGTGGTCATCATCTCTGGCTCAGGACCGGTGAGAGATTATCCCCCTTCATTTGGCACCGTCTATGGGAAACGAGCGAATAGCCGACATGGTGCGATGGAGTTCTAGCAGGAGGGCCACTGGAGATAAAGGGAAAGCTCCGGCGATGGAGGAGGGTGCACCATCCCAACATACGAGGGACACCCCCTCCCACGCCAGTGACCCAACCGGCAATCTACCCCCACTCGCGGTGGAGAGGCAACCCCCTTCCGGGAGCACGGACCCCCTCCAAACCCTCAACGCAAAATTGGATAGCCTCATTGATATAATGAGGACCCAAGCGGCCAAGGAGGAGCATTCGCGACTCCCCCAGGAAAGCCCCCGCCGTGGGGATGCTTCCCTACAAACTGCAGGAGGCCGCTTCAACCTCCGGGGATGATAGATAATTCACAACCGATTAGGTGGACCGTCGCAAGCCCCTCCACTAGAACAAGAAGCCTCCTCTACTCCGAGGAGGGAGAAGTCTGGAGCGTGCCAACCACCTTCAGAGACAGAAGCTCTCGAAGGGCGTCGAGGTAGCCTCCGGGTGCGCCCTCGTAGCCCCTAGACCCAGCGACAATCAGAGTTGTCCCTCCAGCTGCGAGACTTTGAGAGGTGTTTCGCAAAGCAAGAGCGCGCCCTCCGTGCCTTGCAGAAGACCTCTCCTGAGGAAGATGAGGAGAAATCCCCATTCTCCAATCACGTCTTGAAGGCAGAGAACTCTCCCAGGATCTCCCTCCCGACCTTCACGTCATATGACGGCCAGGGCGGATAATTTTATTGGGAAAATGTCTAGGTACAACAAATGCCCCCCACGAGGCATGCGTCGGAGGCAGAGACAATGGTGTAATGCTCATGAGCTCCTCATTTTGTGTCATTGTAGTTGTATTTTGTCACTTCATATGCACTTTTGCTAGCATTCTTGTACATATTGATCCCCGTATGCTTACCATCTTTGTGCAATTATTTGCAACTATGGTGAGGTTCGACAAGGATGACCGGGTTTCGAGGCGTGTGGCCCGTGAGGAGGACCACTAGGTGAGGAGGACTAGGTAGCCCTTGGCCCTTTTGTGCCCACCTGTTGTCACTATAGCCAGCATGGGCCAGCTTGACCTACGGCATTCGTTGGTGGCTTCGGGCCCTATTGGAGAGGGGGCGAATGGAGCAAGAACTGTGGAGCTGGCTAGGATTTTTGAGACTAGAGGGATTTACACCTACGACTATGTGGGAGGTTACCTGATGGAGTTTCCATTGGATGGCACCTATTCGAGTTTGTCGGGAGTTTTATCCCGCCAGGTATGGAAGACAGAGACCATTGTGTTGCTGGAGAGCGCCACCAACTAGAGCGGGCTATTCTACTGGGCAGGGACAGCCTCCATGGGGTTGCCTTCTACAACTTCCCGAGCTTCTTTATAGATTTCTTGAAGCAGCGGCAGGGATTCTTTGATGAACAGTCGTGAGCTGGTATGGCTACTCAGCAGTGATTTCTTCCCATAGATACCATCAGGCGACAACTGAGTGGCTAATGGGGATTTTACACCACTACAAAGTGCTTCTAGACTGGGCCGGGATTAGATACGCAGTGACAGTGATGTTGTATGGGTACCCCTACTACACGAGGTTGATTCCGACACTAGCGGAGCGCTTCAATCACCGGTGGAACATTGTGGCGATGGTAGAGGGGGAGACCTCATTAGACTTGTGGTCTCTATTTTAGATTTCTAGCTTGTTGATCAAAGGCGAGGGATATGAGGAGGTGGTGCTAGATGACCTCCATCATAGTCATCCTGATAGGCAGGGTTGATACCGAGTTCCTCATAGTTACTGGTATTTGCTAAAGACTTGGAGAGACCTAGCTTTAGTAGGGAGAGAGAAGGCCGCGCAAACTCCTAGGGTGTCTCTTAAGGTGTGGGTTCATCATTTCTACAATGGGCCCATTTGCTTCTACCATGAGTTCCCACGAGATCAGACCCCGTGGGAGGAGTATATGGAGGTGGAGCTATGGTTCAAAACCTACTCCAGATACATCTATGCATCGTGAGAGGGGTGGAACCTCCATGGACTGCCAGATGTGACTCATTTAGCTACATATCTTGCATATTGGTTGGCGACGTTCGTGGTCCCCCATGGGGAGGATAGTATTCTGAGGACTATGTTACTGTGGCCCGCATGCTTATTGGAGGAGGGGCGAAGGCTGGCGTTGGCTCGTGCGGTGTTGGCCAACATTTACCATGGGTTGGGAGTGTTATCAGCACATCCTATGCCATGCGAGTGGATTTTGCTTTTGCTGACCCACTACCTCAGCGTGTGGGCTAATTTACTATTTCCTAGGCTAGTGATGTGGATGACGACGATGAACTCGGTGGCCCCTTTACTGCTTAGCTTCACAGGACGGCCAGATGGAGATGCCATGGCATAGCTGGAGGGAGCTCGGAGGGCTCTATCTTACTTGCCTAACAAAGGTGAGGACGGGCTCCCATTTGACAGTGCTTCGATAGACTTTGATCTAGTTCAGGTGTCGTCGACTGACCGGGCATCCTACACCCATCCATACCAGCAAGAGCTGGCTACTGTAGTGTACACATAGTGGGTGATCAGCACCCAGACGGTAGTGCTGGCACCACACTGCTCTGCTGTGAGTGTTCTGGAGCCCTACTACCCGCACCAGTTTGCCCAAAATTTTAGGTACGACCAGGCAATTTCGCCAAATGAGGATTTCCCTTTGGTGTGCCAATTGTAAAAGGGTCTGGATAGCCACCTAGTAGCAGCTGCTTGGTGGGACTTCTATATCCGTGGGGAGCCAAAGCAGTTACCGACGCCGGGGTTAGATCACCGTGGGAGGGTTCGACATCTATTACGCCAGGTGGTGGTTCGAGCGCAGCCATCTGTATCGCCAAAAGGCTTTGCCGATCCGAAAGGCTAAGGAGAGCCAGCTTCTATGGGAGGATCAGCCTCCTATCTTGTTGGATGATGAGTACTTGAGGACTCGCTTCTCTTGGATCCGCTGGGTTGTGGAGCTACTTGCATAGCAGTGGCCCCGAGGTAGTTGGGCTTCCTCGTCATCGTGGTGAGGTTATAGTGGGGCCCTCAAGCCCCTGACGCAGATGCAGGTGGCACTTGCGAGTGTTGGTGTTAGGTCATCACGATTGAGGGCATCGAGGACTTGGTGGACCTAGTTCCAAGCTGACTGTGCACTTTGGGAAGAAGGGTTCCCTGGATAGGGTGCTCCTTGAGGGGAGCTTTGCTGACACTGCTATTAGTGACTGGAGGCGTCACATTGCTCATGCTATCGGATCTGCTGGACAAGTGGAGTTTGTCTCTCACATTGAGTGTGCCTACACACTACGAGACATTAGGGTGAATCCGCTTGTGAGATATCGCCGTTCGGTCCGATTGCTTGCAAATTTAGGTCCAAGGAGTTGGTGTCACATCAGGACTTCTGGTCTCGACCCAAACTTCACATTCGTCTGACCAAGTCAGATCGAGCGCACAATAAATTTGTCACATATGTGACTGACATACCTACGCAAATAGGATAATAAATGAATAAATTAATTAAATGAATATAAAATCATTCCACCAAGTTTGCACGTCCGGTGGCACCCGAGTCCACCAAGTTGGCACGCCCGGTGGCACCCGAGTCTCCCTTCATCTCTTTGCCAAGATAGGATGCCTATCATGGCTCCCCCCAAGAATGCTGACTGTTTGTCTATTTATTGTAGGAAACCATGGTGTCATCAGGACTTGCTACTCTCACCTTCGGCCCCGCAGTCATTGCTGGCCATGCTGCGCATGGGTACCTGGCGGTACCCACCATGTTAGGCTCATTCCCACCTGCTGTTGGCTTCCCCAACTTTTTGGGGCTGGCCTTTGCGGATTTGCTGCAAGTAGAATCCCCGAAGCCCAGCGGGGAGAAGATTGTCAAGAAGGTCAAAGTCCCAGAGGCCCGACACCGTGCAGGCCCACTGAAGGGCCCAATTCAGGTCGCCAGCTGCCTGGTGCACCACATCACCCACGAGGCTCACCCCGTCTACAACCAGAAGCCCAGAGGGCGTCCACAAATGTGTTTCCAGAGGAATATTGCCTCCACTGTCACTGGGTGCCTCTTTGCGTCTGGTAAATCTGTGCTCATCGGGGGCATCCGAGTGTGCCTGAACGGCCACAGTGCCCAAGCTATTCCAGACCGGGTGGTCCCTGCTGTTCCAACACACAATTCCTTCCAGGCTCTTTCTGGGAGGAGAGCTAAAAGAGAAGAAGAAGTCTGTCAAAGTCGGAAAGAGTTGGCCCCAAGGCCAAAGAAGTTCAAATAGGTTTGGGTCTCTAAGAGAGTCCATCCCGTTCACCAAGAGGCGCCTGTTCGCCACCACCCCAAGCCTGCTGAGGCGAGGAAGAAGAATGAGAGGGGCCTGGCCCCAAGAAGAGATGAAATGATCGTGGATCCTCCACGTTGCGTGAGTTTTAGGGCATGCGCCTGACAAGCAGATGTCCCCATGGTAGGGAGAAGATTTGGCCAACTTGTCGGAAGAGCCCGACTAGCTTACATCCCTCCAGTAGGAGGCTGACAGTTATCCCCAGTCCTACATCAGGGACTGGGGCAAGAAGAGATGACCAGCATAGTTAGAAACTATTTCAAGGGTATGGGCAACCCCTTGCTGGGCCAACAACGGCTACTGCAAGCGGCCGTGGCTGAAGAAGATAACTGCCCACCAATGGCAGTTGAAGAAGAAGAAGAAGAAAGAAGAATGACGTCGTCGGTTGACGACAATGGATATGAAGGCAACTTGGAGATCGAAGCTGATGAAGCTGCTCCCCGACAGAGGGAAAGAAGAAGAGTCTCCGTATTCGAGAGACTAACCTTCCCGGGTCAGGCAAGAAGGAAGGTTCATAGACAGGGGAGGTGCATGCGAGTTTTTACCTGCAATATAGCCGGATTGGCCGATAAATATGGAGGTCTGCCTAAGCACCCCCAGGACTTGGCTCAATTAGCTGAGAGGCCAGGGCCGAACACCCGAAGAGCAGAAGCTGCAAGAAAAACATTGGAAGTGACAAAAGGAAAACAAGTCCTACATGATGATGTCACCACCTTAACTGCCAACGTGGTGACGGTAGAAGAAGAAGATGTATTGCTCGACATCCTGCCTGAAGGTACATCATGGGAAATAATAGAAGCCATCCCCAATGTAGCGACTAATCGGTGCTAATGATACTCCGAAGATATCAGCAAGAGATAGAGCTTCTAAAGAAGCAGCTGATGGAGAAGACGGAGCAAGCCTCGGCCTCTAAGCAACTCGAGATGCAAGCCGAGTCGTCACGGGGAGCCATCAACCCAATGACTTACCACCACTATATACCTTGCCCCATTTGGCAGAGCCTAGCCTGGCAGCTACCCAGTAGCGCCCACCGCAGCCGCTGATGCCACCAATACTGCCACAGGTGCACCAAACACCTCCACTGTTGCGACCTCCTCCATAGGTGACCACTTTGGTCACCCCTTATCTATAGCCGACACATTTCTACCCAGAACCGGTCGATCCAACCGCCATAAACAAATTGATAGTGGAAAGGATGATTGAGCTGAAGCTTGCTGAGCGAAGCAAAGGTGACTACATCGCATTCAATGCTTATCAGGTGCCATACCCACCGCATCATGCTACAAAGTGACTCCTGCCAGGGATCAACAAACTGCCAAAGTTTGACAAATTCAACGGGAAGGGATCCATGAAGGAACACGTCACTTATTATATGACCATCATGGGTGATATGGCCATAGACGAGTCATACTTGCTGAAGTGTTTTGGGTCTTCACTGACGGAGCTCGCATTTGAATGGTATTCCAGCCTCCCAGCTGGGTCGATCAGCGACTATTCGGATATGCAAAAGAAATTCAGAGAAAGATTTCATGTCACCGAGAGAGAGGTCACAGTGGTTAAGCTTTACTCGACAACCCACCGCTTTCTTCTTCTCCCCGCCCCCCAACTCTTCCACTTCCTCCTCCCCCGTCGACTCGTCGACGAAACCCTTCCGATCGTTCCCGGAATCTGATCAGGCTCCCCATTTCTCTCTCCCAAGATCCCATTAGTTATTGGAGCTCCCCGACTCCAAGATCTTCCCGCCGAACTGGGGAGATTTCCTCGGATTGTGCTGCTGCTTCTGTTCTAGGGTTTTTCTGTGGATGTTTGTGCCCCCGCCCCCGCGTTCTGGTTTCTGCCCTTTGTCATGTGACAATGCCCGCGGCGGACTACCAGGCCACCTCCGCGCCGTTCCCGCCGCTGGGCCGCTCGGTGCTCGGCGTCCGGCGCGACCAGGTCCACTCCATGGACTCCCACCATGACGGCGCCGGCGCCGGCGCCACCGGGGTCCACGAGCTCGAGTCCTTTCAGAGGCGCGTCGCCGACCTGTTTCACGACCTGGCCGCGCCCTACGCGGCCTCGGCGGCCGGCGGCGGCGAGGAGGTCCTGTCGCTTTCCTGGGTACGGAAGCTTCTGGAGGCCTTCCTGGTGTGCCAGGAGTTGTTCAGGGGCATCGTGCTCAACAACAGGGGGGCCGTCTCGAGGCCGCCGCTGGATCGCATGGTGGCCGAGTTCTTCGAGCGCAGCGTCAAGGCGCTTGATGTCTGCAACGCCATCCGCGACGGGATCGAGCGGGTGCGGCAGTGGCGAACGCACCTCGAGATCGTGATGGCGGCGCTCGACTCGCGCCAGCGGGGTGTCGGGGAGGGCCAGCTCCGCCGCGCCAAGAAGGCCCTCGCGGACCTCACCATCGCCATGCTCGACGAGAAGGAGGCCGGGTCCGTGCTCGCGCACCGCAACCGCTCCTTTGGCCGGAGAAACATCTCCGGGAAGGACCATCACCAGCGCGCCGCCGCGGGAGGGCACGTCCGGTCTCACTCCTGGAGCGTCTCCCGTTCGTGGTCCGCCGCCCGGCAGCTCCAGGCCATCGGCAACAACATCGCATCTCCTCGCGGCAACGAGATCATGGCGACCAACGGCCTGGCAATACCTGTTTACACCATGAACACTGTGCTCCTCTTTGTGATGTGGGTACTCGTTGCGGCAATTCCTTGCCAAGACCGCGGCCTGCAAATCCACTTCTCGGTGCCCCGCAGCTTTTTGTGGGCGGCGCCTGTTACACTGATGCATGAACGGATAACCGAGGAGTCTAAGAAGAGGGGGCGTCGGAATTCAAGCGGGCTGCTGAAGGAGATCCACCAGATAGAAGTGAGTTCGCATCATCTGGCAGAACTGGCGGACCCCAGCCGGCACCCGCTGGCAGAGGACAGGGAAGCGGAGCTGAGACAGTGGGTGCAGGAGTTAGCGCAAGTCTGCAATTTGCTGAGTGATAGGTTGGACCCGCTGGAACGCCAGGTGAGAGAAGTGTTCCACAGGATTGTCCGCGACCGAACTGATTGCCTGGGGCAAGCTGCATCTAGCTAGAGTGACATCTTAGGGGCATCTTCTCTTTGAAGGTGTTTAGTGCCTTTTAGATTTTTGTTTTCATGGATGGAACAATTGCAACGTAGGCTACAAGAAACAAAGGAGAAGAAGGATGAAGATGATCAATAGATGAAATGTTTTCACCGGAAAATAAAGGTCAAGTAGGTAGTGTTCTTGTATTATTGTACAGTTTTTTAGAAACATGTTTATTTGGATAGATAGTACGATATCCCTAGTTATGGCCCACCCATTTGTCTCATTGTTATAGAAATTGATTCGATTTTTTGTGTTCATCCCTTTGCAGCCATTGACATGCTATTCTGGATCATTGCTGGTATCGTTTTTACATTAGCATGTTATTGCTTACTAAATGATATCCCCCCCCCCAAAAAAGAAAAAAATTGAAAAGAAAAGATGGCCAACTTGTTGATGTGGAATTGACATGTACTTTATAATGCTGTTCAATCAGATATCGAAATGCTTGTCTGGGGTCTGGACAAGTTTTTTTTTTTTTTGAAAGTGGGTAGGGAAAATTGTTGGTCGCATCTTACTCCCGAACCTTGTAGGAATGGACATGAATAAAAAAGCAGGAAAAAGAAATAAATCCAAGTTGTTAATGTAATTGTCATCTACCTGTACCTTAGGGCCTTCTGGATCCCATCTACTGTTGATCCCCACTGTCTTCTTAAGTAATCTTATGTCAGCAGGACAAACTTGACCGAGGCAGCCGTGCATCTCCATGAAGTTTTTATGACTTCAACAGCTCCCTAATTTGCTCTTGTTGGCTGTGGACCACTCTAGATCTTTCTCCCTCTGTTAAGATATCGTTTTTGCCTCCAAGTTGACCATATCACGTAGTTGCTATTTGTGGAGAGTGATACGTCTGACGAAGATCAAGAAACACAGAATGGCATATTAAACTACCTCCAAATTTTATACCTTGTTTCCTAACTCTCCTGCTAAGGTATGATGAACTTATTTCCTTGTTCTCTTGTTTTTTGTTGATTTATGGGTTAAGGCGAGGTTTGATATTCTGTTGGCATTGGTCCTTCGATGTTGTCAGTGGATTGTCTTTTGCTTTCATTCTGTGTCTTTCTCAAGGTATAGGTCGGCAATATAGGAAGGCCATAGGAAAGGGGTTGCAATGTAATTTTTGTGGGAAGGTAATAAAGGCAAGTGGTGTTACAAGAATAAAAAATCATTTGATTGGAGAAAAAGGACAAGATGTAACAAAGTGTTCGTGTTGTCCACCTAAAGTCCGAAAATAATTGAAAGAATCTCAACAACAGAAGGGCAAGGAAGCTCGGAAGGTTAAGGCAAATAGAGAATTGACTATGGAAGAGTTGCGTCACATGAGAAGGGATGATGATGATAGCGAGTATGATGATTGTGAAGAAGTGCCAGAAGCTCGAAGGCAGAGAAAAATTGCAAAGTCTTCTGCGAAATATAGATGGCGTGAGAATGAGATGGAACGTAGGGAGGCCCACATTCCAGAGACTGGAGCTAGTACTAGAGGAACTGGTAAGAAATCTAAACGAGGCATAGCTGATTTTATGCACCCTAATTCGAGTATGAGGATTAGTGAGCCATATACAGAGGTTAGAAATGTTGGATATATGTTGTTTTGATGATGTCTGACTATGACTCATTGATGAGTATTACTTGTATTTGATGATGTCAACACTCTTACATTTCAGGTCATTGTAAGCAAAGAATAAGAATTCAAGAATGGCACAGAAAACGAGACAGATCTAACCACGGGTCAGTGCACAAAAATCAAGACAATTGACTGCACAAAAATCAAGACAGGTGATATTACTGAATGGCACAGAAAATGAGGCAACTGGATGCATAGAAATCAAGGCAGCTGATCATATTAATAGGTGGACAAAAATCAAGGTAATATGTTGCACAGAAGTTCAAGAACAAATGTTGGTGCAGCGGCTGCTGTTCACACATGAAGGTCGATGCACATTCATGTTTCATCATAGTAAGGTCGATGCACATTCCTGTTCATGTAGAAGTAAGGTCGATGCACACTGCCCTTTTGTACTTCAAGGTTGATGCATATTTGTATCTTGCATTAGTAGGTCGGTGCATATTTGCATGTTGGTCATGAAAGTCGATGCATGTCTGCAAGACTGCACATGAAGGTCGATGCAAGTTTGCAAGACTACACATGAAGGTCGATGCATGTTTGGAAGTCTGCACATGAAGGTCGTTGCATGTTTACAAGTCTGCACATGAAGGTCGATGCATGTTTACAAGACTGCACATGAAGGTCGATGCATGTTTACAAGTCTGCACATGAAGAAGGTTGATGCACGTACTGTAGCATACACCATAAGGCTGATGCATATGCTCTAAGCATACAGTACTAGGTCTGTGCACATGTAGGCCTATGCATGTCTAGGGTCTATGCATATGATGCATCAAGGTCTGTGCACATCTGCATTATAGCACAGAGAAAGGTCGGTGCACCTTTCTGCTAGCACAAAGCAAGGTCTGTGCACATTTGCATTATAGCCTGTAAGGTCGATGCACATTAAGCTTGCACAGGACTAAGGTCGATGCACATGCTGAAGACTGAAGACAAAGGTCGATGCACATGCTGAAGACTGAGGACTAAGGTCGATGCACATGCTGAAGACTGAAGACTAAGGTCAATGCACAAACTGAAGATTGAAGACTAAGGTCGATGCACATGCTGAAGACTGAGGACTAAGGTCGATGCACAAGCTGAAGATTGAAGACTAAGGTCGATGCACATGCTGAAGACTGAGGACTACGGTCGATGCACATGCTGAAGACTGAAGACTAAGGTCGATGCACATGCTGAAGACTGAGGACTAAGGTCGATGCACATGGTGAAGACTAAAGACTAAGGTCGATGCACATGCTGAAGACTGAAGACCAAGGTCAATGCACATTTGCATTACTGTTCAACAGGTCTGTCCACATGTGCAACTAAGGTCAGTGCATGCTTGAGTCCAATGCAGCAAGGTCGGTGCACATTTTGCCTTCAACAAAAGAAAGGTCTATGCACATGAATACTGAAGACTAAGGTCGATGCACATGCTGAAGATTGAAGACTAAGATCGATGCACATGCTGAAGACTGAGGACTAAGGTCGATGCACATGCTGAAGACTGAAGACTAAGGTCGATGCACATACTGAAGACTGAGGACTAAGGTCGATGCACCTGCTGAAGACTGAAGACTAAGGTCGATGCACATGCTGAAGACTGAAGACCAAGGTCAGTGCACATTTGCATTACTGTTCAACAGGTCTGTGCACATGTACAACTAAGGTTAGTGCATGCTTGAGTCCAACACAACAAGGTCGGTGCACATTTTACCTTCAACATAAGAAAGGTCTGTGCACATATATTTTTCTGCTCAAGACAGGTCTGTGCACGTGTACAACTAAGGTCAGTGCATGCTTGAATCCAACGTAGCAAGGTCGGTGCAGATTTTGCCTTCAACACAAGAAAGGTATGTGCACATGTGAACTACATAGGTCTGTGTATATTTAGGGTCTGTGCACATATAGAGACCAAAGTCGATGCACATGCATACTATTTGATGAAATGCCTCAGTGAGTGGCTCCCAGAGGCATTTTTAGCAAACCTGTAGTTTTTTTAGTAAAGGATCTAGAGAGCTAAAATAGGAACTACAAATAGCATCTTCCCGGGATCCCTAGGGAGATGGTGGTACACAAGCTCAACCTCGACCCGTCGATGAAGCCCGTCTAGCAACGCCGAAGAAAGCATGCCCCTGAGAAACAGACGATCATCAAAGAGCAGATTATTAAGGGAAAGAAAACCGGCCTATTTCGACCGGTCCTTTACCCGACGTGGCTCGCTAATGTCGTCTTGGTACCCAAAGCTTCTGGCCAATGGCGGATGTGCGTAGACTTCACCGACCTCAACAAGGCCACTCCAAAAGACTGTTACCCACTATCGAGCATCGACCAACTGGTCGACTCGACCTGCGGTAACGAGATGCTCAATTTTCTGTATGCTTACTCCGGCTACCATCAGATCCGGATGGATCCTGAAGACATCGAGAAGACAGCCTTCATCACCGACTTTGGCGTATACTGCTACACCCGAATGCCTGTCGGATTGAAGAACGCCGACGCGACATACCAGAGGCTGATCAACCACATTTTTGAAGAGCAAATCGGTCAAAACGTGGAAGCCTACATCGACGACATGCTCTTCAAAACGCCCAGGGCTGAAGACCACTTCGTCGACCTAACCGAAACTTTCAACACCCTCTTGAGGTATAACATGAAGCTCAATCCAGCGAAATGTGCCTTTGGAGTTCGATCCGAGAAGTTCTTGGACTTCCTGGTGACACAACGTGGGATCGAGGCCAACCCCGAAAAGGTACAGGCCATCCTGAACATGAAGCCACCCGAGTGCGTCAAAGATGTCCAGCGCCTGACAGGGCGCATCGCTGCCCTCAACCGTTTCTTGTCCCGAGCGGCCGAACGATGCCTGCCATTCTTCAAATTGTTGAAGGGGCCCAAATTGGCATCCGCTACGTTCGCCTGGGACGAGGAATGTCAGAAGACTTTTTCGGAGTTGAAGGAGTTCCTGGCTTCGCCCCCCGTGCTATCAAAGCCGATCCCGAGCGAAACACTGTACCTGTACCTCTCATCAAATCCTTCAACAGTGAGCTCAGTCCTAGTTCGAGATGACGTAGGAGTGCAGAGGCTGGTATACTACACCAGCAAGGTGCTCAACGAGGCCGAAAGAAGGTACCCCGCAACCGAGAAACTCGTGCTAGCGTTGGTGACCTCCGCCAAGCGCCTCCGGCCTTACTTCCAAGGGCACTCCATCGTCGTGTTGACCAACGAGCACCTAAAGAAGATCCTCGCTCACCCTGAAGCTGCGGGTCGCCTCGTCAGGTGGGCCATAATGCTCGGGGCTTACGACATCTCTTATCGCCCCCGTTCGGCCATCAAGGGACAGGCACTCGTGGACTTCATCGCGGAGAGCACCGTTCCAACCGGGGAGGTCCCTCCACCGACGCCCGGGCCCACCTGGGACCTTTTTGTTGACGGGTCCTCCAATTCGGCCGGCAGCGGCGTCGGTGTCCTCCTTAGGTCTCCAGAAGGAGCAGAATTACAGTACGCCTTGAAGTTCAACTTCCAAGCATCCAACAACGTCTCCGAGTACGAGGCTCTCATCTCGGGAGCCAGGATGGCACGACGATTGGGGGCAGAGCGAGTCAGGATCCATACTGACTCCCAACTGGTCGCCAGCCAGGTCAACGGTGACTATGAAGCTCGGGCAACACCGATGATCAAGTACTTTCAACTAGTAAGAGGAATAGCCCCATTTTTCGAGAGTTTTCAGGTCGTCCGAATAGCTCGGGAGGAGAACTCCAGGGCAAACGCCCTCTCTCGACTGGCCTCCTCTGTTGGCCCAGAAGGTTCCCGATCGGTCTTCCTCGAAGAGCTAGAACGACCGAGCATAGAAGCAGAGCTCATGACAGTCAACCAGGCATTACCCAGCGACTGGCGGACCCCCTATATATCCTGGCTCCGAGACTCTCAGGAGCCCCCCGACCCTCGAGAAGCTCGGAGATTGAAGTATCAAGCTCCACGCTTCGTCATCTTAGATGGAGCCTTGTACCGAAGGTCTTTCTCCGGTCCCCTCCTCAAGTGCCTCGATATGGATGAAGCCAGCCGAGCAATTCAAGAGGTCCACAAAGGTATCTACGGCACGCATCAAGGAAGAAGATCGCTCGCCAGGATCTTGCTGCTGCAAGGTTACTGGTGGCCCACTCTCCAGCGCGACTGCTCGACCTAGTTCAGAAGTGCGACCGATGCCAGCGTTTCGACCATCTAGTCCATCAGCCTGCCTCGGAGCTCGTCACCCTTACTGAGCCATACCCTTTCGCCCGGTGGGGGATTGACATCCTGGGGCCATTTCCTACGGCTCAGGCCCAGAAGAAATTCGTCATCGTCGCCATCAACTACTTTACCAAGTGGATAGAAGCCGAAGCCACCGCCAGGATCACCGAGTTGGTCGTATGGAGTTTCGTTTGGAAGTCGATCATTTGTCGTTTTGGTATCCCTCGAGTGATTGTGAGCGATAATGATCGGCAATTTGATTCTCATTACTTTAAGAGCAAATGTGCCGACCTACATATTCGCAACCACTTCACTTCGGTAGCCCACCCCCAAGCTAACAGGCTAGTTGAAAATGCCAACAAAACTATTTTGAAAGGCATTAAGGCTAGATTCGGTAAGAGCCCTTCAGGCGAAGCCTCCCCTTTGGACCGACGATGACATGTTTTCGTGGCTGGGCCATCGTCGCCTCCTGCCCTCCGCCGTTTGGGATGAGGGGACCCTTTCTTCTTCTTAAAAGTCCCAGTGGAGACAAAGCTTACTGCAAAAAGGACAAAAGAATAAGAATTCAATCAATATGCATAAGGGACAATTTAATGAAACCAAATATAACTTCATTAAAGGTTACAAGTCACGAATACATATCATCTGGCGCAAGAGAGAAAGATGGTTGCAACACTACATGCTCAGGACAAAGGCCTAAGGCTTTGCCCGCCCTACAAACAACATCTCAAATGTCTTGAAGTGTAGCCCCATTTTCAATCTAAGAAATGCACTCAAGGGTGCCTACCGTGCAATGGCACTTATCAAATGCCTTTCCCATTTAAGCCAAAGTTCCTTGTTGAAGCTGTCAAGAAGAACAGGGTTGGACATGGAGGCACCCGAAGGATGACCACAATCTGAAAGCAAATGCTCCCACCATTAATAGCCTTTCTGGCTTGTTGAAGCTTTCCCCTTTTTTGAAGATGGACCTTCGGGACGTTTCAAAGGCTTCATGACCCCCACATAACTATCCATATCCATGGGAATGGGCCCATTTGCTATCTCCCACCTCGAGCGAAGCTCCCGAAGTGATCGGGCAAGATGGGAAAATTGAGAATAAAGAAATGAATGATCAATAATAAGTGGCGGCACATCGATCCTTTTTAAGCGGGCCCCCTCTGCCTCCTCCAGTTTATGAACAGGCAACTTGAAAATGTTACTATGCTGAAACCATCAACGGGTATAGTATATATCAACATGCCCAATCCTCTGCCCGGCAGGAAGAGAACAGCCTGGCTCCGGCCCTCTTTTGATAAAGTAATGCCACCAGCTGACTGCTACTAGATGTCTGTCTAGCCGTCTCTGCAGCTACACCTCCAAAGGGAAATCAACATTCGGAGACACTCCCTGATCATATCTGAAATTCCGCGCCAAGCGGCGTGGATAATAAGACTCCAGAAAGGTAATAGTGCCCTTGCGAAAAACAAAGACGCTCGTGCGAGTACAACAAAACCAATCATCATGAAAGGAGCTATTGTGACTAGAATGGTGATAAACCAAGCCATCAGGCCCCTCAGTAGCAAAAGTGCGATAATCATGCGAGCCACGAGCGAAATCTCGACCCAGTTGCCCCTGTGTGGGCAAATAGGATAGTAGCTTCCTGGCACCTGTCAACTACTCTAAATTGAAAATTCAATGGAGCTGCAGGGTTATCCACACCAACAATCTGACATAATCCAAGTAATAGCAAACTTGCCCATGCACTCAAATAATGAGTGGCCAACTGTACACTGTGATCTCGCAGAGAGCTGCAGCCTATCAAATTGCCCACTCCATGATATATGTTTGCCAATGCGGCAAGAGCAAGCTTCCTGCCATCAGTGAAAAGATAGGCCGGGTAAATCAACTAAGGGCGTACAACACCCTCCTCCCCATACGGCACCACAAATATCGCTAGCCAATACACAAAATAAGCTGCCAAGTAAGTCTTGTCCAATAGCTTCCGGGGGTTCCACCCCACACAATACCACTTGTTCTCCAGCGAGTTCAAAAGTAGCCGATAGTACTGATCAAAAGGTCTGTCATCCTCTGCAAAGCTCTCCTGAAAACAGAATGGTCCACTATAGAAATAACGGACCCAGGCATTGAGGCTGACCCTCACTATACTTGTAGAAGCATATGGGGTTTTCCCCTTTCCAACATGAGCAAGGGCTCACCAGACTTTCATCAAATATCAAAACCAAAAGACAAACAATATGAGCATGCGCCAGTGGAATATTCCCTATGTAGGGTAGGTCATCCAAGCAAGCTTCTTCATACATGCTCCCGGAGATGAGAAGACCTGAAATGCGATGAAAGCTCCATAAGCCAAGAGATGTTTCTCCTTCGGCAGTGGCAAAAGTGTTGAAGCGCCAATTGAATCACTCTACCAAACTCTGAAGAAGTCCGGTGTAACAAGGGTACCAGTACAGGGCAGCAGTAACAGCATGGCGGATCCCCACATAATCCAAAATCTCACGGCGGTGGTGAATAAAATCCATCAGCCACTATGATGCACCCAAGTGAAATAGGTGTGAGGCGATCACCGATCATTTACCGTACCAACTGGGTGCAGAAACACTCACAATTCGGCCAAGGAAGCATAATTTATCATAATTCTCTACAGCAAATTGTGTATCAGATGGCATCAAGAACAATCCAAGAGAAGGTGATCTTATTTTATGCTGGCCAAATAGCTCCCATATAGCTGGTATCACCGCACTCGATCTAGTGTGGCAGGAGTCCTCTGTACGAAAGAAGCCAAGGTGGGCAGCCGTCGGAAACTGAGCTTGGGGAGAGTAACCCAGTGGAAAGCTAGGGTGAGAAAGAGCACAAGTCCCCATCATGCTATCTCGTCCCATCAAAATGGCTCTTTCAAGCAATACTCGTTCAACTAGCAACACAGGATCTTCCTTGTCCATATTCTCCGGCACGAAGTTCTAGATGAACAGGAATAGATAGTCATCAGTAACGTCTCCAATGTCGAAGGGCATGTACAACTGCGTAAAACTCCTTATCATACGTGGAGTAACGTAGTTTAGCATCACTCGATTTCTCACTGAAATATGCAATGGCGCGAGTCTCCAGGATTAGAACACCACCAATACAAATCCTAGAGGCATCGCATGAGACCTCAAACACCTTCGTGAAATCAGAAAGTCTAAGAATAGGTGCCTTACTCATGCACTCTTTGAGGAGTGCAAATGCAGTTGAGGTGGCCTTCGTCCATTCAAACGTCCCCTTTCAGATGTAATCAGTGATAGGGGTCTTGATGGAACTAAAGCCTCAAATAAAATGGCGATAGAAGGTCGCCAGTCCGTGAAAGCTATGGACATCATTAAGAGTACGAGGCTCGGGCCACTCCATTATAGCCTCGACCTTCTCCGGGTAGACGGAGACTCCCTCATTAGACACAATGAACCCTAAGAAGGTGACCTAACTAGTCATGAAAGTGCATTTCTTAGGGTTGGCATAAAGACTCTCTCTCTCCTCAAGATAAGATAGACTTGCCATAGATGGTCTAAGTGGGCCTCCCAAGTGTGGCTATAGATGAGAATGTCATCGAAATAAACTAGCACAAAGACCCCAATCAAAGGTCGAAGGACCTAGGTCATCAGCCTCATAAAAGTGCTGGGAGCGTTGGCCAGCCCAAAGGGCATGACCAGCCACTCATAAAGACCATCTTTGGTCTTAAAGGTCGTCTTCCACTCATCACCGGGCCGGATCCGCACCTAGTGATAGCCACTCTTCAGATCAATCTTGGAAAATACAGTGGCTCCCACCATCATATGAAGCATGTCATCTAAGCGGGGAATGAGAAATCTATACTTCACTGTGATCTTATTGATAGCACGACTGTCCACACACATCCTCCAAGTACCGCCCTTTTTAGGGGCAAGCAATGCAAGGATGGCACAAGGACTCATGCTCTCTCTCAGCGAACCTCTACCCAGTAACTCATCAACCTGGCACTAAAGCTCAGCGTGATCTCCGAGGCTCATCCTATAATGGGGCAAGTTGGGCAATAAGGACCCCGGGATCAGGCCGATGGCACGTTGAATGTCCCGCATGGGTGGGAGACCCTCGGGTAACTCATCGGGAAACACATCAGCAAACTACCGAAGGACATCAGCAGCATCAGATGGGAGATCACTCTCCGTCTCTCTAACCACCTCTCGGACCACAATAGCAAAAATGGGATCACCTCTAATAAAGTCACGCTCGAATTCCCAGGAGCTGACTAGCATTAACCTCTAAGGTGACGGGTCAACTGAAAGGGGATGTGAGAAGGAACGGTCGTGGTCCGTGCCTATGATGTGGTACTGGGCCTAGAATCTGAAGGACTCGTTGCACTAGGCCCGGCAGGACCCCGGACCGACGGCTTCCCTGGAGGGGAGGGATGAAGGGTAATTCGATGGCCATTATGGTCGAATGTGCAAGTGTTTGACCAGCCATGGAGGGTGGCATCCCGATCAAATAACCAAGGCCTTCCAAGGGTAATACTGCCAACCTCCATAGGCAACACATCACACCAGATCTCATCCTGGTAGGCATGGAACTGCAATGGCACCAGACATCGTAGCCAGATCGGGATGGAAGTGGAGTCCACCTAAGACACGTGGTAAGGGGAAGGATGGTCCAAGGGGGTCAATCCTAAGTGTGTCATAGTACCCGTGGAGATAGTGTTAATACACCTCCCGCTATCAATGATCACCTTGCAGGCTTTCCCACCCAGCCTACAAAAGGTGTGAAAAATAGTGGTGCGATGCCAGTCATCACTCACTTACGGCTGGGTCAAGATACATCTAACAATGCCCAGCTGAATATCGTCTGGGCTCTGCATGCCCTGGACATCCTCCGTGACCCTACATCGCAAGAAGTACTCATCAAAATCAGTGATGTACTCTGCTATCGTCTGATCCCCTTGACTGAGGCTCTGCCACCGATCAATAAGCCGCTATCGGTAGGCGGCAGGAAGGAATTTCTGCCTGAGCTTTGCCTTCATGTTATCCCATATCTCAATCTGGGGCTGATGTCACTGCATCAGCAGGCTCTCTACGTTCATCCAATATGTTTGTGCCTGGCCAAGCAGCTTCATCTTGGCAAATCAAACTCTTCGGTGGTCCATCATCTCGAACCACTCGAAGTAGCGATCCATGCCAGGCTCCCAATCAAGATAAACCTTGGGCTCCATAAACCCATCAAAGGTGGGAGGGTCCACTCATATGCACCTAAGGACGCGCTCATCCTCATCGTCCCTATTGGGCTGGTTGCCACACCGGGCATGGCCATATCCCTCAAACTCGTTATCGGACCCAAAATCCTCAAACTCCTGAACACGTGGTCTCCAATCGTCAGCCCTAGGATGTGCCGGCCAAGGGGTAGGGCCAAGTGGGGTGTGGGCCTGCCTGGGGGAATCCTCATGCAGAGCTCTACCTGGGTTGGGCCGTCCAACTAGACCTTGGGTGGTCTAGTCAGAAGCCTCCATCCGATCCTCCATGGCCTTCATCCGGCCCTCCATGAGTGCAGCATGATCTCTAAAGCTCTTGTCAAGAAGCATGTCCTCTCTTGTAGGTTGGCTCACTGGCCTTGTTTACTATCCCAGTTTGATATCACCTTTGTCGTCTAGAAGGCAATCAAGGGATACGCTATCGCTGAGCATCTTGCCCATTCACCTATTCCTTGTACATATTCCATCCAGGATGAGTTCCCCGATGAACATCTTGTCATGCTCACTTATCACTCTTTCTGATCCTTGCACTTCGATGGCACACTTAATTTTCAAGGCCGAGGGATCAGCGCGGTTCTCCTCACTCCGAAGGGAGTGACTATTCCCCTTGCATATCAGCTCTCTTTCCCTGCTACCAACAATATAGCCGAGTATGAGGCTCTCCTTGCTAGGCTGAAGCACGTCAATGTCCTAGGCGCGCGTTATTTGAACATTATAGGAGATTCTCAGTTGGTGCTACGCCAGGTTCTCTCTACCTATCGCACCCGTGACCCCAAACTCAAGCCCTATCAAGATCTGGTCACTCTCTTGGCTAAGTAATTATGCAAACTGATATACATTCACACTCCTCGATCTCAAAATATTATGGTAGATGCACTTGCATCGCTTGCTTCTTCCCTCTCCTTTCCTCTCAGTCACTCCACTGAGACCACTGTGGTCTAGTGGTTAGATGCTCCTTCCCTTCAGGATCCCTGGTTTGATACCCTTAGGAAGTCCATAGAGAAGAAGGTTGAGATGGAGTATTTGAAAGTGGTGTCTTTAGCAGAGCTCGAGGAGATCTTAGAGGAAGAGGAATTCCCTTGGTACTATAAAATTGAACAATATTGTAGGGATGGTTCGTTCCCAGAATCGACTAATGCCGAGCAACGTAAGGCTATTAGAAGAGTCACCTCAAGATACACAATCATTGCCAGAGATTTGTATAGGCCTGCTCTTAATCGGGTTCTTATGAGGTGCTTCGATGATGATGAGGCCTGGAAGGTCGTTGAAGTAGCTCATTCCAGTGAGTGCGGGGGGCATGTTAATGGTCAGGCCCTAGCGAAGAAGATTCATAGGCAAGGCTATTATTGGCCAACCTTAGAAGAAGATTGTTCCACCTACATTCATAGGTGTATTCAATGCCAACTGCATGCTGACAACATTCATGCTCCTGCTTCATCTCTCCATCCTCTTTCTGCTCCTTGGCCATTCTCCACGTGAGCTTTTGACATTGTAAGCCCACTAGGTGATCCTAATTCTCAGACCAAGCAAAAATCCTTCATTCTTACTGCCACCGAGTACTTCACCAAGTGTGCTGAAGTCGAAGCATATGTAAAAATCAAAGCTACCACAGTTTGCCGCTTCATCTTGAAGAACATCATCTCGTGGTTTGGAGTGCCAAGCGACTTCGTCACAGACAACAGACCTCAGTTCGTGTCACAAGAGCTCCAAGACCTCTGTAAAAAGTATAATATCTCACTGCATCATTCATCTCCATATTATCCCGAAGGTAACGGTCAGGCTAAGGCCACCAACAAAACCCTTCTCAAAATTATCAAGAAAATATGCGAGTTGCATAAATTTTCTGATTGGGCTCAAAGATTAGTAGAAACTCTATGGGCTTACCACACCTCTGTCCGTACTCTCATAAAGCAAACTCCTTTTGTGCTCACTTACAGGATGGAGGTGATACTTCCATATGAGATATTGATCCCCTCCCTAAGAGTGCAGCTTGATAAGGAACTCAATCTCGATGAGCGTCGAGAGGCGTTGCTAGTCCAGCTAGAACTCTTGGATGAGAAGAGGCTTAATACAGCCAATCATGTCTCTGCCTATTAAAAGCGTGTCTCGGGTCATTTTCAAAAGAAGGTCATTGAAAGAGAATTTCAGGTGAGTAATATAGTTTTGAAACGTAAATTTATTAGATCAGGAGGTCCCAGGTCTAAGCTGTAACCTAACTGGGAGGGCCCGTTGGTAGTCAAGGAGGTCTATCCAGGGAACGCATATCACCTAGTTAACACTGAGGGTGAAGAATTTTCTCACGTATGGAATAGGTTATATCTTAAGCACTTTTATCCTTAAGAAGTCTGGCTAATGATGGCTGGGTGGCATGGTGTTCTTCCCTTAATCATTAGAGAGGATTCTTTGACATAGTACCCACACACTACACCACACCCTTGGTCAGGATTTTCCTTTTGCATAACACCATTTCTCCTTCGGCCATGCTCAGGGAAGGTAAAGGTCCTTATTTTTCTCCTTTCGACCGAACATAGGGGCAAGAGGCTGACAGACAAGATAACCAACCTAGGCACTCCCCAATACAGGAGAGGTCTCAAATAGGGGCAGTCTTAGAAAAAGGAATGAATGAGAAACACCATGAAAAATGCCCATGATCCTAGTAACTAGGCCTGCTTTCTCCTAAGGTAAGAGTTGAGGTTCACGTCAAACGGTGAAGGGTAGTGCAGCATCATGTGTGGGTCAAAATCAAAAGTGAGCATTATTTCAATATCTGGCCAATAAGGGCTATGTCAAAATCATATATGAAAATTAATACAAAATTACAAAATTAAAGACACAGAGCCCCGGCGCAATAGACCTACTCTTTGAGGGGTAGTGCCCTAAAAGGAAGTCAAGTCCTGATGTCTCCCATGAATTGATCCCAAATCTTCTTTGAGTGTCCCATTTGCATTCCAAGATCTTCGGCTTCCACTGCGTTCACAAAGTCCTGCATATCGCCACTATGGTGGAGTCAGCGACCCCTATATGCACTTAAAGTTTATTTATGAGTCGGTCCAATTTCGACATGACAACCACTTGATGACCTATCTGTTTGGTCTGTCTTTAGAAGGCCCAGCTCGAGATTAGTTCTTTGCATTGCCGTAAGATCAAGTGGTGAATTTCTAAGTTGTACAAGACAAGTTCATTTAGGAGTATCAAGACCAGGTTGGGCCCAAGTATTCTATGGTTGATCTGGCCCATGAGAAGATGAAGCTCGATGAGAAATTCTCTATCTTCGCCGACTGCTGGCATCGCTTTGTCGCTCAAGTCCTGGGGCATATTCTAGAGGGAGAGCAAATCAAGATGCTCATCTCTAATGCAACGCCTGAGTATCGGTTCATTTTAGCCTTGAACGATATCACCTCTTGGCAATAGCTTTACAGCCAAGCCCACTTCATCCACCAACAACTCCAAGGTTCCATTGACCCCCAGTCTCCTTCACCTTCCACGCCCACATATGCCTCCTATCCATCATCTCCCATGAGTCAGCTCTCCATGAGTCAGCCTTCCACCACATATCCTTCTATAAGTCAGCCTTTCGCTCCTACATACCCATAAACCTCCACATATCAACCCTCCATGAGTCAACTTGCCGCCATCCATAGTCAGCCCTCTGTCATTTCATATCTGCATGCACCTCCGCCTCTACTTAAGAGAACTCTACACCCCGAGCAAGTGGATGCCGTCCATTATAGACCTTCCCGCTCCACTTCACATACGCCATTGCCTAATCCTTCCCTTAGCCATGTGCCATTACCTACGCAATCTCCACTTCGATCACCACAAACGCCTCCATCATTCTCCCATATCCTCGGCATCCACCTTCCCCGAAGCGGGCTCCTCATCCTTTGTTGTCGGAGTGCTTCACTGACAATTTCAAGGCTTTGATGGCCACTCACGTGTTGTAGCTCCCTCTAGTTGTGCCCTGCTGACCCGCGGTCGAGAATATGCTTCAGTATTGTGATTATCATCACCAGTAGGGGCATTTGGTTGAGGATTACCCTGAGTTTCGGGAGTATGTTTATGACTTGGAAGCCGAGAAGAGGACCAATTGGTCTGTGATTCACAAGGTTGTTCTTTATCTCCATAGCAAGCAACAATAGCAAGCGCCGCCTAGATAGCCATCTCCACTATAAGACTAGGGGCACCTCTTTGGTTCTTTATCTAGCAATGCGCCAGCTCCATCACCTCCATCTCCACCTCTACCTACCCAATCATCTTCCCCTATTCTTACACCGTCTCCGCAACCTCCACAAACCCAAGCCTCTGCTCAGGCTAGTGCCACCCTTTCCTCCTCCACTCCCGTTACCACCACTTCCACTCCCAATACCACCCGACGTGTCATGTCAATGCATCGACGGTGGGCACCATGACCATCCACTTCATCTTCTCCATCACCTCCATTGCCTGCATCACCATCTCCTCCATCCTCAACATTGCCTAACCCTCCATCATTTTTGCCAGCTCCTCTCCCCAAAGCGCCTAACCCATTGCTTCCACCTTCGATGTCTCTGCCATCTCCACTGCTTTTGTCAGCACCATCTCCACTGTCGTTTCCTTCTCCACCATTACCCTTCTCGCCCGAACCTGAGCAAGCTACCCCTACACCTACACCTTTACCCCCTCCTACACCTCCCCCTTTGCCTTTGCCTCCACTTGAGCTTGTCATTGCCGCTATCCCTCCACCACTCACATTACCTTTACCGCCACTTACGCCTTCTAAACCTTTGCCTCCACCTTCCAAACCCTTTACCTCCACTTCTCCATCCATTTTCACCCCTCGGAGCGGGTGTACGCAACCTCCGGTGCCCCTTGGGTCTGGTCCCCAGGGAGATGATGAGCCAAGTCAGGATGATTCGGCACCGGTTCTACATTTCAAGCTTTAATATTTCATTTGTCACATGCCAGTCAGTGTCCTAGTCCCAGGCTATTCTGGGGATGACCAACCTTTACTTCCAATGACGGTTGCCAAGAAAGGCTCTCATGCACTAGTGCCTGTTTCTTCTCTAGCGAGGCTGGTGGCAATCTCTTTACTCGCCGGAGGATTCACTATTGATGTTGTTATCACATCGCCCTTGATTGCTATTCAATTCACTGGCCAAGAAGGGTTCTCTACCCGAATTGTGCTAACCCATACGGCTGCCAAGAGTTTGCTGGATTCTATATTGAAGGGGCAGTTCACCATATTTTCTACATTTTCTAAGGATATTCTGCATGTTCTATGCAACCTCTCTCGGTTTATTGGTGTGCCGACCATGTCAACGCCACGCATTACACTCCCTCAGTTTCATCCTTCACTTCTAGTAAGGGAGTTATGCTTCATGCCTGATTACCGAGTGGAAATGTTGAATCTCATGCTTTTAGTGCCAAGTGCCAAGACTCTGTGGTTTCATAATATTCATCATTCTAAGGAGTTACTTGTTCAATAATGTTCACAAATTTTTAGCACTGGATGTCTGGCGCTCCTCCGAGCAGTTCTTCGACTCTGCACTGGGTACAGGTCGGGTCTCATCTTCTTCATAGGCAGAAGCTACCGCCCCCAGTAATCTTTGGTGACCCAAAGGGGTTCTCCCTGGGCCCCGCAGGTAATTCCTCATGGCCTGCTCCACTCCTTCCCAGTCTCCATCAGAAGGAAAGGCCGATGATAGTGCATCGACCATAGCAGTAGGAGTGTGAGCTGAAGGCCTTGTGTGGGCAGCTCAGTGATGGCGCATGTAGTGTTGGCAATGAGTGTCTTTTGGTGATGCCGATGTTGTGAGTACCAATTGGTACATAAGGGCCACTATCTTGACCTGCTCTTCTCATTGCGTCCTCGCGGGATGGAAGTCCTGGTCCTTGCCTGGGCAGGTGTAGTAGTCCGGGCTCCCCTGGGGATCCAGACCTGCTTGGACTTGGCCGACCTATGGGCTGGAACATTCTTTGGTGCTCCGGTCCGGGCAGCATACGTCATCTTGTCCTTCATTCCCTCTAGCGCTCGAAATGAGATTCACACTGGCACAGTGGGTACGATCCGCTCTGGGATCACGTCGGCTCTCTGTCCTTTGAGGTGGACTCGAATGCTCCCGACAATAATAGATTTGCCGGAGTTGGAGACCCGGCCCTTTGGTACAGTAGCAACGCGGCTCCTTCGAAGCCTTCTTTGGTAGGACGCCGACCCATGGCGAGATGGGCTGGCAGTTGGGTGCATATGGTGTACACAACACATTAATGTTCCGGTCGGGACAATCTTGGTAGTCTTGGCTGATGATCGGCCAGCAGCAGCTTCGGTGGCCCCCTGAATGGGATCGTTGACCTCAGCGGTGTCAGATGCCTCCACGTCCAGTAAGTTTGCGAAGGCCACCCCGAGGAAACTAGGGAAGCCCACCATGGGAGGGAAGCTCCTGAAGTAAAGAGGAACAGCCAAGTATCCATTCTGCACGTGGCTCTCCACAACTTGAGGGCCGAAAGTGAGCGTCATTTTCGACATTGAAGCGTGACCTGCGTTTGAAAAGTTGAGCAATTAGTATTACAAGAAAGGGGCGACAAGGCCCTTAATCCCGGCAAAGAGCTGAAGGGTGGATTGGTCCCACCGAGCGTGCTAGACTTGTTGATGTGACACCACCTTGGGGTGACAACCACTCAGCTAATGCTCCATGGACCTATGACCTGCAAGCATGCAACTTGACGGTGGACTCACTCGAGCGAGCTCACTCGCGTGGTGCACACAATTACCGGTAGGCCAATCGACGATGGTGGAGAGGGTCCGAGGTTGGACCTCGCCATTCCGGGGTCAGCTTAGCTCGAGTTAAACCCCTAAGGGGCTGGGATTCCCAACTCCGTGGGCGGCCAACATGCCAAGGGCATGGGTTATGGAATACCTCTCTCAACTCGCTCCGCGGTGGACACTCAATTTGATCAAGTATGAGTTTGGGCGCTCACCTCACCGACCGATGGCACTAAAGCGATACTAAACCAGTTAAGCAAAAATCAGTAAGGAGGGGAACCAGATGCTCACCTGATCGGTGTGAAGACATCGATCCCGATCGGAGACGTGGGCGAGCCGGGAAGCTTGGGCACACGCTGGCACGCTGCGTCGATGAAGCTTGACCTGAAAACAAAATGGGTATAGCACTACTCCTCATGCAGGAGGAGGTTCTTGGGGTGGGGGTTAAGGGATTACAGTCAAAACTACCTCCACACAGGGAGGGGCCTTCAACCAGCCAAGCAAGGGAAGGGGAAAGACTGAACGGAGACTAAACGGACGGACAACGTCAGTTCTGCCTGCTTCTGGAACCAATGGATAGCTGGATGAAGAGGGCACTACCACAGACACTCCGGAACTCAAAATGACCTAAGACTAGTGCCAAAACTCTCCCACTGGAGCCAGGAAGATGTCTGAATTTTTTTGATTCACTCAGAGCAGGTCTCTGGCCGGTGCTGGATTTGGAACAAAGCCGGACAGTTCGGGTTCTAGCTGCTCATAGGGTGTTGTTACTGGAAGAAGAAGTCGCCACAGATTGTCACGAACTCTGTTGGAAGCGGGACTGGTACTGATACGATCACAGATGAGCCTTCTTTCATACAGGACTGACGAAAACTTCCGCTGATGTCAGGGATGATCGAACTGGCTAGAGTGGTAGGAGTGGTACAGTTCAGTAACTCAGAACCAACCTGGCGCACTTTAGGGAGAAAATTCTGAACTCTTGATGCCGAGATCGAAACTTTGCTCCACTTCTTGGGGATAAAGGAAGACTGGTATAGGATGTTCTCAGCCAAGTTTGATGCCCAGATACACTAAGGAGAAGCCGTGGTCGAATGTTTTCTAAGGCTCTGGTTCGCTACCTGAGTGACCTTGCGTAGTCGAGGAAGAATTACTGCCACGATCAGCTCGGTGCTCGGATGATGACGAAACCACCGCGCTTGGAAAGCTATCTAGACGACCTATCCAGAAGTATAAGACTCGCCACTATAAAACTCAGGTAAGTACCAATAATGATTCTGCTTCCAGGACCCATGCTTGCTGCCTGCGAATCCAGACTACAGGTTGAAGATGATAGGTGTGGTGCAAATATAAGTTTATTACATTTCACTTCGACTAACAGACTCAATAAAAGAAAATTACAATAGACTCTTGCCTAATTAAACTTGACATAAGATTTGGAGGGATCATCTAAGTGGCTGGAGTTCTCTTCACTCTTGCCCTTGCCCATATTGATCGCACTCGTCCCCATTATTACCTGAAAAATATGGGAAAATACTAGGTGAGCAAATGCTCAGTAGGTCTTATATCTGATGTAGCACAGCCCAGCCACGATGGTGAATCGGGGACACAACACACCTTGGGCCTAACTTGCAAGCATACAACAAAGAGTGTCAGACTCACATGAACAGGCTCACTTGCACGGTGTGCACTATCTCCCGAGGGAAAATCGGAGATGGTGGCGAGGGTCTGGGGTGGGATCTTGTCATTCTGGGGTCTATGCTATGCTTGGGCTGGCCCCTCAAAGAGGGCTGGGGTTCCTAGCTTCGTGGGTGATTGGCACGCCGAGGGCGCGGGAATGGGGGGGGAGCGCTCGCAACTCACTCCACAGTGGGCACACAATAAGTGGATTACAGAATGGGCACTAGCCTCACCGTCCGACGGGCATCCATAAGCGATACTAAAATAAGCAAAGTCGACCAGCAAGGGGAAAACCAGGCGCTCAACTGATTGGTGTGAAAACACCGATTCTGGTTGGAGACAGGCGAGCGAGAAAGTGTGGGGAAGCACCCACACGCTGTGTCGGTGTCGCTTGACCTGAAATTATAGAGTTACAACACTACGCCTCTCGCAGGAGCAGTGAACACGGGGTGGGGGTTTACCAAATATAGACAAACACTACCTCCACGTAGGGAGGGGCCTTCAGCCGGCCAAGCGGGGTGGGGGAGTAAGTTAAAGAACTCAGTTCTGTCCTGATCAGCTTGTAGGGATAGCAAGCTAAAGTCGTGGGTGCCACGAACGTCTCCGAACACTGCAGGAGGCGAGGCAGGTATCGAATCGTTTAGGGACAAGGTGGCAATTAGCAGACGAGGCTGGGAGTTGTCTGGGGGCTGGTCCAAGTTGCTGCTACTTCGTCTTCACGAGCTGCCCCGTTTCGATTCGGTTAGGGACAGGGTGATAGGGCGCTGGTGCTGGGGTGCCCACGGGCTTGTCCGAATGTGGCTAGAAATGAGATTAGTGCTGGAATGACTGGGACTGGTCCGAGAAGATGTCGTAGAGTTTGGGGGCCGATCAAGGAGCGTCGAAGACCGCTACAGCTCCGGGATCAGGATAAGTCTGGGGTGCTCTTGCCTGACTCAAATTAGCAGTGAGTGATTGCAGAAGTCACCACAGACTCTCCTGAACTCTGATGGAGATGGGATTAGCGTTGATGCGACTATGGGTGAGGTGGAAAGGCTCAGAAGCTGACGGGACCTCTTTCCAAGATTGGGGGAGAGTGTAGTGGTCTGGGAAGCAGAGAGGGGTCTGACCTGGTTCTGGCAGGGATAGTCTGCGCTCGCCGGGGAAGAAGTCCGGAATGGGGTGCTCCGAAATCCGAATGACCTCCTTCTTCTTGAAGCTGAAAGAGAACTGGACGAGGATCACCTCGGCTGAAGGGCTCACCAAGAAACTCAGAGGAGCAGTCATGGGGCCTTCTGTAACTCGCCTCTGTTCCCAGCCAGAGTCGATCTTGCGCAGCCTGACAAAAATGGGCCTCTTGCCCAGGTTCGACCTTGGTTGGGGATGCACGACCACTCGTTGGAATGTCACTTCAGAGGAGAATCTTCAGGTGCTAGGTGGGGCACTAGAAGGTGCTCAGGGAAGGTGGGGCATCGCTGTAATCAGGGTGTCGGTTCTGCTACTTTGTCTGTGATAGCCACAAACACTCATCGTTTAAAATGCCATCCATACAATTTCAAAAATGATAACCACACTCACTCACTTAAAAAGATTAAAAAATCAAGTAGAGTGGAGAGAACGGGTCGATCCCACGAGGAGGAAATATTTCAATTAAATCAAGTTGAAAAACCCTTATATTTGATAAAATTAACATTTGAGTGAGTTTATACAAAAAGAAAAGAGAAGTGCATGAAAAATAAACCTATCTAAAGAATGTGAGAGGGTTAAGAAGAGAAATTTGAAGAAGATGGAGGGAGGAAGAGGAAGAACACAATTGTCAAAATGAATTCTCATTGCTATGAAAGTGAAAATTACAATCTATAAAAATCAAAAATTACAACTTGTAAATAAAAGAAAAGGGAAGAAACAAGAGCCGAGAATAGGAAGAATGCCGCCGTCCACGTCGTGCCGAGCCTTGGAATGTCACCCCGCCTTAATGTGAATGCCGCCGTGAGAGCACCGAGAGAGAATCTCCGCCTTAGGGAGGTATAGAAGAAAATAGAGGAGGAGAAAAGATAGAAGAAGAAAAGGAGTTTTAAAATCGTGAATAGTGAAAGTCTAGGATAGAGTATTGAAAAATGGAGAATAGTTTGAAATCTTGAAGGAATTAGAAGATGACGAAGAAGAAGAAATTGTAGATGATAGAAAAATGGACAACTTTAATAAAGAGATCAAGATGAAAAGATGAGCAGAAGATGGAGAAAATAAGAGAATAATGGAGAAAAATATTGTTCGAGAGGCTTCGACTTTCCTTAGGATGAAATCTCTCGCTTGGAAGTGTCTGTCTCAGACTTTGGCATTGTAGTATCGAGTGAGGCGCCACTGATATTCCATGGCTCGGATGCCTGCAATATCTTGGATCTAACTTGCCATATCGAGGTTCTTGAGTAGTTTCTGCTCGTTCACCTCAGGTGAGAAGTTGATGACTTGGAGAGATGGGCTGCCGACCTCCAAAGGAATCACAGCATCCATGCCATACACCAATTGGAAAGGGGTCTCACCGGTGGCAGTTCTCAGAGTGGTTCGGTGCGACCATAGTACGCTTGGCAATTCCTCGAGCCAACTACCCTTGGCTTTGCCGAGGCTAGCCTTGATGCCTTTCAATATGGTTTTGTTGGCATTTTTGACTAGCCCATTGGCCTGGGGATGGGCTACCGAAGTGAAGTGGTTGCGAATATGTAGGTCCGCACATTTGTTCTTAAAATAATGAGAATCAAATTACCGGCCATTATCACTCACAAGCACTCGGGGGATATCAAAATGACAGATGATCGACTTCCAAACAAAACTTCACACGACCGACTCGGTGATCCTGGCGGTGGCTTCGGCTTCGATCCACTTGGTAAAATAGCTGATGGTGATGATGATGAACTTCTTCTGGGCCTGAGCCATCAAAAATGGCCCCAAGATGTCGATCCCCCACTGGGTGAAGGGATATGGCTCGGTAAGGGTGACAAGCTCCGAGGCAGGCTGATGGACCAGGTGGTCAAAACGTTGGCATCGATCGCACTTTTGAACGTAGGCTGAGTAGTCACTCTGGGGAGTGGGCCACCAGTAGCCTTGCCACAGCAAGATCATGGTGAGTGATCTTCCTCCTTGATGTGCACCGCAGATACCTTCGTGGACCTCTTGAGTTGCTCGACTGGCTTCGTCAGTATCGAGGCATTTGAGGAGGGGACTGAAAAAAGACCTCCGGTACAAGGCTCCATCCAAGATGACAAAACGCCGAGCTTGATTCTTCAGTCTCCGAGCTTCTCGAGGGTTGGGGGGCTCCTGAGAGTCTCGGAGCCAGGATATATAGGGGGTCTGCCAGTCACTCAGTAATGCCTGGTCGACAGTCATGAGCTCTGCTTCTATGCTCGATCATTCTAGCTCTTCGAGGAAGACTGATCAGGTACCTTCTGGGCCAATGGAGGAGGCTAGTTGAGAGATGGCATCCGTTCGGGAGTTCTCCTCCCGAGCTATCCGGATGACCTGAAAACTCTTAAAAAGTGGGGCTATTCCGCTTACCAGTTGAAGGTATTTGTTCATTGGTGCTTCCCGAGCTTCATAGTCACCGTTGACTTGGTCGGCGACTAGCTGGGAGTCAGTGTGGATCCTAACTCGTTCGGCCTCCAATCGTCGTGCCATCCTGGCCCCCGAGATGAGGGCCTCATACTCAGAGACGTTGTTGGATGCCTGGAAGTTGAACTTCAAGGCGTACTGCAACTCTGCTCCTTCTGGAGACTTGAGGAGGACGCCGGCGCCGCTGCCGGCCAAGTTGGAGGACCTGTCAACAAAAAGGTCCCAAGTGGGCCCGGGCATTGGCTGAAGGGCCTCCCCAGTTGGAACGGTGCTCTCCGCGATGAAGTCCGCGAGTGCCTATCCCTTGATGGCCGAACAGGGGCGATAAGAGATATCGTACGCCCTAAGCATTATGGCCCACTTGACGAGGCGACCCGCGGCTTCAGGGTGAGCGAGGATCTTCTTTAGGGGCTCGTTGGTCGGCACGACGATGGAGTGCCCCTGGAAGTAAGGCCGGAGGCGCTTGGCCGAGGTCACCAATGCTCGCACGAGTTTCTCGGTTGCGGGGCACCTTCTTTCGGCCTCGTTGAGCACCTTGCTGGTGTAGTATACCGACCTCTGTACTCCTGCGTCGTCTCGGACCAGGACTGAGCTCACTGTTGAAGGAGTTGATGAGAGGTATAGGTACAATGTTTCGCTCGGGATTGGCTTTGACAGCACCGAGGGCGAAGCCAGAAACTCCTTTAGCTCTACAATAGCCTTCTGACATTCCTCGTCCCAGGCGAACGTAGCATATGACAATTTGGGCCCCCTCAACCATTTGAACAAGGGTAAACATCGTTCGGCCGCTCGGGACAAGAAACGGTTGAGGGCAACAATGCGCCCTGTCAGGCGCTCGACATCTTTGACGCACGCGGGCGGATTCGTGTTCAGGATGGCCTGAACCTTGTCGGGGTTGGCCTCGATCCCACGTTGTGTCACCAGGAAGCCCAGGAACTTCCCAGATTGAACTCCAAAGGCACATTTCGCTGGATTGAGCTTCTTGTTGTACCTCAGGAGGGTGTTGAAGGTTTCGACTAGGACGATGAAGTGGTCTTCAGCCTTGGGCGTCTTGACAAGCATGTCGTCGATGTAGGCTTCCACGTTCCGACCGATTTGTCCTTCAAAAATGTGGTTGATCAGCCTCTGGTATGTCGCGCCGGCGTTCTTCAACCCGAAGGGCATTAAGGTGTAGCAATATACGCCGAAGTCGGTGATGAAGGCTGTCTTCTCGATGTCTTCGGGATCCATCCGGATCTGATGGTAGCCGGAGTAGGTCACCTCTAGCTGAAGGACTTCAAGGTCAAGAGTTAATCATTCAAAGAGATTCTCTCTTCGATTCCACCCGGGCGAACAAGTCTGTCATCTCAGCCCCCAGCTGGGAAAGAATCAGCCCACCTTCCATAACCCGCTCGAGGACCATGGAAGGGGGGCTACGCCCAAGGCCACCTCGAACCGCCCCCGATGCCATGGAGCGGCACCTCCGGTACAGGGTAGCTCAAATGGTGAAGGAGCCAGTCGCGGGAGGGATGGCCCTCTCAGGAATAGTCGAGATTGGGGCACTCCCTCCGAGTGCCCCTGCCTCGGGGGTCCCACCAATTGGCTCAGATCAGGTCGCCCCACCTGGCGTCTCCTCGGTCTCGATCGACCAGGATTGGGTAGCCTCACCCTGTGACCCCTCGGCCTCAACCGGCTCGGACTGGATCCCTTCGCCTTGCACCCCCTCTGCCTCATCCGGTGCCTTAGCACTGGTCGCCTCTGCCTGGGACCCAGCCGCCTCGGCTACGACTTCTTCGACGGTGACAGCCCCCTCTGACTCAACGGCCGGGAGGGCCAGCTGAGCACCCCCCTCGACCGAACGGGTGGCATCGACCCTCTTCGCCTGCTTCCGTTCAGCGGTCGCTGCCCTCATCAAGGACCACAATAGCTGTTCCATGGAGTCCTTGCGCTTGGCCCCACGACGCTCGGAAGCACCCTCCCAGGCGATCTGCTTTCCCTTATCTCGATCATGAGAAGAGCTCCCGAACATTTGAGGTCCACCGAGAGTAGACTCCTCCAAGATGATGACCTCCGACTTGAGCAGCGCCGCCCCCTCATCAACCGTTCACCTCACGTATGGACAAAGAAAAGTAGATCATAAGATGGAAGCTTACTTATCCAACCCAAAAATGATGCAAGACCCTGAGGTCCTTACCCGGAGGCATCACCGTCAGGGAGGGATACTCTTCAATCTTCGCCACAGTCATCAACTCGGCAGTTGATCAACGATTCTTCTGAAGAAGGATGGCTTTCTTCTCCACCTTCGGGGAAATCACCACCTACTTTAGCGGGATGTTCAGATGGAAGTTGGGCACCATCGAGAAGGCCCAGGTCTCACCAGCCATGGCTGAGCTCATCTAGAACTACTCGATCTTCCTACCCTTGTGGGAAGAATCCATGGCAGAGAGGGTCACGCAACTCCTTCCCCTCTTCGCCTGAAGGTAGAAGAAGCCCTTGCCCACATGGGTATGCTCCTTCAATTCGAAAAAAGTGTGGAAGAGGTCCAGCGAAACGTCAACCCTGCATGAGCGACAAAGAAAAATGAAGGAGAAGATGAAGGCATAGGAGTTGGAGACCAACTGGACCGGAGCCAGTTGCTAGAACTGAAGCAACTTGGCAACAAAGAAATGGAGAGACAAGTGGAACCCGCACTTCCAAGCCAAGAGGAAAGAAAAGAAGGAACTGGAGCGAGTGTCCAAACTGGACTCATGAGGCTCTGCCAGAGAGAAATGGTACCGCCACAGTAGCCTGTACCAATTCTCTAACTATTTCACCTCGCCTTCACTTAATTCGTAGTGCAAAGGCTCTGCCGGCACCGTGAAGACCCTCGGGGCCTGCTCAACCTCCTGCCCCTCAGCCTCGAGATGTTGATCTGCCATGGAATGACCGGAAAGATTGGAAGAAGAGGAAGAAAGCACTGAGCCGGATGATTCAAGAGGAGGGGGAAGTTGACGGACTGTTGTCGCCGTAATCTCTGTGAGCTCTACGAAGGCTACTATAATTTTTTGCTCCTCTGGATCGCTCCCACGGCGCATGAGCCTCTCACAAATGCAAGAGTGGCAGAGAGAAAAACCCTAAGCAATGGAGGTCTGGGATGTAAACACGTGCTACGCTTATAACCCCCCAGCAAGAAGTGGTGCGGCGTTCACAGGGCTCTTATGTTCCATGAGTCACTATATAAACCTGGGAAACCCTCCTACGAAAAGGTAAGCACAACTAAGCCACTCTAATCCTGAGTAGGAGCCACTTCACCACTTGGTGGAGAGGGATCCTGTGCCCCTACCTCCTCCTACATCTCTCCATAGCACCAGAGCTTTATCTGATTTGCTGACTTAAGCATCAGAGGGTTTTCCCCAAGGAACCATCTCTGGATACCCCTGATCCATTTCCCTTCTTGCAGTTCTCACAATCGTGGTCATCAACCTCAGCTCAGGAACAACGTGAGATCGCCCCCCTTCAACGACCGATGCCAGTGCTTCGACTATCTAGTCCACCAGCCTGCCTCGGAGCTCGTCACCTTTACTGAGCCATACCCCTTCGCTCGGTGGGGAATCGACATCCTGGGGCCATTCCCCATGGCTCAGGCCTAGAAGAAGTTTGTCATCGTCGCCATCGACTACTTCACCAAGTGGATTGAAGCCGAAGCCACTATCAGGATTACCGAGTTGGTCGTATGTAGCTTCATTTGGAAGTCGATCATTTGTCGTTTTGGTATCTCCCGAGTGATTGTGTGTGACAATGGTCGGCAATTTGATTCTCACTACTTTAGAGGCAAATGTGTCGACCTAAATATTTGCAACCACTTCACCTCGGTAGCCCACCCAGAGGTGTTTTGGTAATGACTATGTGTTCAAGAGGCTTGCAAGATAGGTTTATCTCATCAAGAGTAAAGAAAGCTGCGGGCTCCCCCAAGTCTGTGAGCGCAGGAGCATGAGCTGAGATGGGAGGAGCCGAAGGGGATACGGACTGGAGGAGCACTTGTGAAAATGATGGCGGGGCCGCTAGGTTTGGTTCAACACCAGTGCCTCCAACAGAAGAGGCCAAGGGTAGCGCGGGATATGGGCTGCAAGAACCCATGTTCACAAGGGCAGGGGACCTACCACGAGGGGCTAGAAGGTCCGCACGGCCAACAGGCAAAGCACGCGGGGCGTGTCGACCGTGGGCGCCGCCATCAGCACGGGGACCGACGAGGATGCCTGCACGGCCCACAGCAGCATGGTGCATAGAAGGCTGGGGCACAAGGGGCAGCCCTGCGCCTCCGCCATCTGCACCTCCCACAGAAGGGGCCAAGGAGGAGGGGTGCAAGTTGGCATTAGGCTGCTTGGAGGTGCCGTTCGCGCCAACCAGAGGTAGACCAGGCACGGTCGTGGACTCCACACCGCAGGGAGGAGAGGCTGCAGCCACTGCTAGAGGAAAGGCGGTGGGGTTGGTGTTAGGTGGAATAGTGGAGGTGCTGCACGTGTCAACTGGAGGAGGACCAGGCTCGTAAGTGGTCTCCGCACAGCAAGGAGGAGGGGCTGTAGACACCGTCGGTGGAGTAGCTCTTGGTGGGATGCAGGCCACGGCAGGATCCACCATGGGAAAGGCACCAAGGGCGTCAACACGAACTGCAGTTATTGGCGGGCCAAGGAGGTGACCACCAGCACCAAGAGGTGGCGGGCCAAGTAGGGAAAGAGTGGAATCCACCACAGCCAGCATAGTATCATGGCAAGTGGACAAAACCACTAGATCAATGGCACCATCACCAGTGCGCGGGTCCTCCACTTGCCTTGGATAACATGGCAGAGGCCCCCCACCATGGCCAGCCATGGCCGACGGGGGCACCCTGATGTGACACAACCCCATGGACCTAGGAATGCAAGCACAACTACAAGGCCAAGAGGCCTACGTAAGCAGACACTCTTCGACACGCACACTCAACCCGGGGGTGACTCTGGGATGCCGAGTCAGGGATGTGGGGTGGGTCCCTTGCTGGTAGAGGGCCAGCAGTGCTTTAGTAAGTCTCCCCTCGGATACGGTCACCCACCTCTATAAGCCGATAGGTGCCAAGGGCACGGATCCACTCACTCACACCCACGGCGGTCGCTCGGAGGCAGTGGAGCCTTGGAACCAGGTGCTCTCTCCCTTATCCGATGGCGCAATTGAGGAATATTTAATAAACAAGCACTATTAGGAGCAAGGGCAGTGAGCTCACCTGGCCGGTTTGAAGAAACCGACCCCGATTCGGAGACGTGGGCGAGCGGGGAAGCGTGGGTTACCCGCACGCTGCACCGATGAAGCTTCACCCTATGATCAACAATTACATGCACTACACCCCAAGCAGGAGGGTTGGACTAGGGGTGGGGAATTAAAATTTACATACAAACACTACCTCCCGTAGGGAGGGGCTTTAAGCTGGCCAGGTGGGGAGGGGATGCCAAAGTTTACAAAAACCCACAGTTCTATCCACTCAGGTTTGGCTAGACAGGGGGTCGTTGTTGATGCCGCCACGGACCCGTCTGACTTCAGGAGAGGGCAAGACTAGCACCAAAACGTCCTGGGTTGGCCAAGGAAGACTCCAGAATTTTTGAGGGAGGACTAGACGTTGTCGAAGGCCGTGGCAGGCTCTGGAGCTGGACCACTTCATTCTGGCTCGGACTGGTCCCAGAGCACCGTAGCAGGAAGAGGAAGTCGCCACGAACACTCCCGAAGTTCGAACGATGCGGGACTAGAACTGCTATGTCCATGGACAAGTCCTCTCCAAGCTAGGACTAGCAGGGCTGTCGTCGGAGGTCAGAGTAGAACTCGAGACCCAGAATGGTGAGGGGGGTCGGATCTGACTCTGGGGAGACTGACCTGCGCGCCTCGGGGAGAAAAATTGGAACTCTATGATCCGGACTCCAAATGGTTCTCTGCTTGCTGCGTTGGACAGAGGACAGGTATTATCTCGTTCCGGTCAATTATCGCTCCAAGGGGAAAAGGGGTTAGGCCGCAGGAGCTTCTTCACTAGGGCTCTAATCTCCACCGGGATGTCGAAAGCGCAGCCTGACGAGAATGATCCTCCTAGACAACTCCAAACTCAGATCGAGGTGGGATCACCACGCCTACGAAGATAACTTGTAGGGCTTTCCATAAATATAAGATATGACTCCTGGAGATGCTTGGTGAAGACATGGTAGCCTCTGCAACTAGCAGCAAGTTTGCTGCCTGCAACCTGGATAGGGTATGGTGGTGGAACGGGATGATAGTGGGGAGATGGGGAGGGGGAAATGCTGGGGCGTCCCCTGATTGATAGGGGGTCAATGGGGGGTCGAACCAAGGTGTGAGAGGTGGAGAATAGGGGCTGAAAAGGGGGCTAACAGGTGAGGGGATGGGGAGCTACGAATTTGGGGCTTGGAGGGAGAGGGGGAATGTGATGGGGCACAAGTGAAGCCCAACTCAGTCATTGATTGGGCGGATCTCTAGAAGAAGTTCCTCGACCATTTTCAAACGGCCGAGCAAAAGGTCTCTTTAGCTGAGCTGTGCTCCCTCTGATAGAAGAAAGGTGAGAGCGCCCTCGACTTCATCAAGAAATGGAGAGACCTCAGCATGAGGTGTGTCAACCCACTAGCCCAGGAGGATGCCATCACCATCTATCGCCAAGGCTTGGTGGCCGAGGTCAGCAAAAAGCTTCTTGGCACCAACATCAGGGGCTTCGACCAGCTCAATTTGGTAGTTGCCAAGATAGAGATGTTCTTCGCCGATAACCCAAGCTACATCTCAGCTAAGGGTAAGCAAGTGCGGGAATGCAAGTCCGGCAATGAGGTGAACATCATCAAATTCACCCCCGCCGCTAAAGCCAGCAAGGGAGCCAAGACGAGTGATTCCGATAAAAGGCCACCCGATAAGTCGGCTACTCCCTCCTTCTCAGAGCGTATGAAGACTCCCTTCTCCTTCAAAAAGGAACACACGAAGATGCTCTTCGACCTCTGCATGGCCTAGAGGATCGTCAAACTACCTGAAGTCCACAAGCTGGACGAAGCTCAGAAAATTGATGATCCCAACTACTGCTCATACCTCCGCATGCTAGGGCACCCTCTTGAAGATTGCTACGTCTTCAAGACCTGGCACAGAAGTTAATCTGAGACGGCCTCATTCAAAGGAAGAGTAGTCTCGTCGATCCTCTACAGCCGCATACGTGGTCCAGACCAGCCAAAGCAGCGCGTGTGGTTCACCATCCGGCTAACGTAATGCACATGATGGCTGCATTCCCTCTCTCTGACGACAAATCAAAGGAGCCCAGTACCAATCGAAGAGAGCGTTTGATCTAGTACCCAAGGTGGCAGCCCTGGCACGATCGAAGACCCCTCTCTTTCCCCAGGGAAAGAACCTGGTGACTCTTTGACGTCCTCGTAGAGCGGGCACGAATCTTGCCCCGTGACCTGCCGGTAGACTACACTCAGTGGGACTTCAATCATCCCCAGCACTGTCCCTTTCATGTACGAATCTGCCACGCGATCGAGTCCTGTGAGGAAGTCCAATATCTCATCCAGGAATAGATCCGGTGGGAGCAGATTGACGCCGAAGGGAATTCTATGGCACTTGTTCGACTGTGGCAAGATGTCGAAGAAACTCTGAGCAATGCCAGAAATACGCTAGAGTAGCCTGATCCTCCCCAAGAAAATGGACACGGGCTGCCTTACCAGCACACGCTAGAATGGCTCGAGTTCCGGACCGATAATCGGGAAGCTCTCGAGTGACGGCAGAGACGCAGGGAGCAAGATGCCAGCCAAGAGACAGGGCCGAGTACCTTCTCAGCCAATGTCATTCATTCTCCTGCTCCCCCGATCTCCCCTGATTTCTCGACACCACAGGCTGGTCAACCGGCCCTTGCCACTTTAGCCGCGCAATGGTGACCCTGGTAGGAATTAGAGTCTCTGCCCTTTTCCAGAGAAGACACTGCCAGACTCCTTTGAGCCCTTCTCGGTCAAGAGGACATCCTGGTGGGAGAGGCTACCATGAGTTCCTTAAGTGCTTCTCACCTTTCCCCTGTTCCACTTCTGACTCTAATGCTCGAGGATAGGAAGGGAAAACAGAAGCTGGGTGAGGCCCCGGCTCGATCAAACCAGGTCCTCCCAACAGTTTGCAAGCCGAGTCTGCCATCACAAAGGCCATCCGGTGTGTGAGATCAAGATAGCCAACAGGGGTAGTAAGGCCCCAAGACTTCGTCGAGTGTCGCTCGACCCTACCCTCAACCAAACTACCGGAGTCAGGCCGGGAAGCAAGATGTTACCCATGCTCCTCGGGCCATTTCTTAGCAGAAGCCCCAGCCACCGCGGCTAAGGCATCAAACCGGGCACATGTCTTCGGACACCAGCGCCAGTACAGTAGTTCAACAGGGAAAGCCTCCCTCACCACCGCGGCTAAGGCATCAAACCACGCATACGTCTTTGGATGCCAGTACGAGTCAATCGGTTCCTGGTAAACTCTCACAGCCACCGCGGTTATGGCATCAAGCCACGTCCACATCGCCAGACACTAGCCCCAGCACCCCTGCTTACCAGGAACTACCACTCGAAGTCATCGAACAGGCGATCAACACCACCTTCCAATTGCAATAATCGGAAGGTGCCTGGATCAAGATCTGGGCAAAGAGGAGTCGCCGACCTCACATCGCAAACCCTTCGACTCGACGGCATTTCCATGCGAACCCATCAGCTCCAGTTCCACTGCCTCCTCCTCCTACTCCCCTAGAGACGACCATCGCCAAGAAACAAGAGAGGAATAGAAGGAAGAATCTCAAGAGGCGGCTCAAGAAACAAGCCGAACAAGCGACTACCCTGCAATCCCTGGCAGAGCTAATGCCTCTCCAGAGGCTACAGCAGCTCATTGACAACTTGGAGGAATATATTCCTCTCCGGCCTACCGGGCCTATCCCACTCGACAGTTACATCCCGTGGGAAGACATGCAGAAGCGTGCTCGTCTCAGAGACTGGGTCCAAGAAATGATCTAAAAAGTCAAGGAAGGCGAAACCCGTGACGTAAGCCGAAGACGTCACATCCCGGGACCCCCCACGGCACCCCACACATGGTCCCCACATGATGCCTAGCATTAGTCAGACCGCGAGTCAACATGCGGATCGAGGTTCGCTCACTCGGGACTCGAATCGGCAAGGAAGAAATCACCGACTAGGCCTCAGACGATGAACGGTCCATCACTGGCTGCTCAAGCATACACGGCTAAGCCGTAGCCGCGTGTGGGAGGACGGTCCAACCTGGCCGTTCATCAACCCAATGGCAAGAAACTTGAACGGCCGAACACTAGCCGCTCAAGGGAAGGGCGGCCAGAACCTCACCTTTCAAAGGCATGGGTGGACCCACCTGGGCCGCTCATCCACCAACGGTACGATGGGATGAATGGCCAAAACGTGGCCGCTCATGGGGACACACGGCTATCCCCTAGCCGCTGACCCTGAACACTGCGTAACGGTAACCAACAACGGTCAGAAACTCATGGGATGCGCGGTTGGTCTCGGGCCGCTCATGGGATGAGCGGTCGCACCACTGACCACACTTGGCCGCCGAAGGGCGGTCAGGCCAGGGCCTCACAAAGAGGGACGATTGGCTCTCAGCCGCACCAGGGGGATGGACGGTCCAACACAGCCGCACCTCCTCCAATCAGTAAAACACACGCGCGGCTGGACCCTAGCCGCACAGGGGAAGGGCGGCTAGGACCTCACCGCACAAGGCATGTGCGGACCAACCCTGGCCGCACCACCTGCCAACGGCACCAGGTGACGTACGGCCAGCCCCTGGCCGCACGAAGGGTCATGCGGCTAGACCCTGGCCGCACACCCCAGTGCACTGTGCAACGGTCACAAGCAACAGTCAAAAACTCAAGGGATGGGTGGTTGACGTGGGGCCACACATAGGGGACGTGCCGTCCCATGACTGGCCGTACAAGCCCACAGCGTTCCGAGCCGAAGTGAGGTGCCCTCTGGCCTGCACATGGGGATGTGCGGGCTCTGGTTCGACCGCACAACCCTCACCGGTGTGAAAATGGCGAACTCGTCAGATTTCGCCCATTCCGGCCCCATACAAGCCCCACGGAGGGGGAAATGAAGAGAAAACAACCCCCAAGTCCCCTAGCATGATTCTACACCCTTGAAACGCGGAATCGCGGCTCAAAATGGTGGATCGAGCGCACTCTCCCCGTGACAAGGTTCCCTGTTCCCGGCTTGAAATCACCCACGCTCGACCTCGCCTCGGCCCACAAACCATGGGAATGGAAGGCAATGTGATGGGGGCATCTCCTACCACTCCTCATTTTTCGAGGGTTCCGTTGCTCGTCGGCTGTGCTCCATGATGTTCGCCACATTTTTTTGAGTCATGGTATGTAATTTTCATATTTTCTTGCCTCGCCAGGAATCCATTGACGCCCTCTGTGTCGCCATCCATCGCCATTTTCCTCATTTTCTGGGCAAATCTCTTTTTAGGTAATTTTGGGGTTTATTCTCAATTTACATGCTGCTCTCATTTTTTGGTCCAGACGGCTGCTGATTGAAGCCATAGAGGTACCGTTGGATTAGTCGCGTCACGAGGATCGCGCTGACGCCCTCCGTTCCTCGATTCGCGGAGCGTGGATTCAAGCCAGGCCGAAGGCGTCGTTTCTCTCTCTCGTCGGTTCACCGTCGTATCATCGCTTTCGTCGTCACCCAGGTAAGGGGATGGATACCTTATCTCGTTAGGACACTGTCGGTACCACTTGTGCCGTGGTCCGACACCCGTTGCCTCGAATTTCATGCATGTTTCTGTTCAGTTTAATTTTTAATCTTTTAGGCTTTAAACCATCCTTTAATTGCTAAAATCAATTCCATGGGCATCGTATTTAATTTCTAGTGGCATGATTAGGCTTGGAATGTTGGTTTGGCTAGGCAGGATGGTTTGGTTTTGTAGTCTGTCGCATCCCCCATCGATTTCGATCGGTCGGGAGGGGTTTTCGATTCTGACCTCCAGAGTCATGAAACCCAGGTGACGTAACGTGCCTGCCCTGGTGCATTATGCCTCTTTAACACGTCCCTTGAGGTGCATTATGTAGTCCGTGTCTGAGTTTCCTGTGGATTTTCATGTTCGGGTGGCTTTAACGTGCCTGCCCCGGTGCGTTATAGTCCTTTGTATTGAGTTAAAGGTCCGTTGCCTTTAACGCCCCTTCCCCTATGCGTTATGTCCAGTGTGACGCCCCTGTTGAGGTGCATTATATGCCGTGGTTTTCTGTGGAATTTAGTCATTCTGGCGGGCATAACAGCTCATGGGAGGTGCATTATGTATGTTATAACGCCCCACCCTTGGTCCATTATATCTCCTCGTCTGTTGCGTTGTGTGCGTGTCAACTTTAACGCGCCCTTTCCAGTGCGTTATATTCCTATGGCGCACCTACCTCAGTGCGTTATAGTCTGGGTTATCTGTGGATTTCCTGAGTTTTATGAAGCATAGCGGTCCTTCCCCGGTCTGTTATGGTATATAACGTGGGGTTTCCAGTCCGTTATATACCTGGAGATTTCAAAAGCTTGCATGTATAATTTCTATGCAATTCATGTTCTATGTGTGCCATGTTTAAAATATTCATATTTTTATGATTTTATGAAAGTTTGGGCCAAAAAATCAGATTTTAGAAAATTTACTAATTTCTTAATTTTCTTTTCTTTTTAACCCTCACCTCTCACCTCTCTCCTCTCTCCCCTCACGTTCTCTCACTGTATCTCCCTTTGTTCTCTCTCCTCTCTTCTCCTCTCCCCCGGGCGTGCGACCGTGGTGGATCTGGGTGAGGTGGCGACGCCGTGGAGCTGACCTGAGGCTTGATGGCGCGAGTACCGGAGCGTGGCATTGGTGCGATCCCATTCGTAGATTCAAAGCCGACGTGGGTTGTTCGTGTGATGGTTTTCGGTGAGGATTGGCCATTCCAGCTCGCGATATCTTTGGTGGAGGTAGGGGGATAGATGCCCTACTCTTTTCCTGCGTTTCCTCGCAATTTGGAGCCGAACGGTGTGAGTTTGAGTGGGTTTTCTTTCGTTAGGGTGAAAAACATGTTTTGGGGTGTTGCACTGAAATCGTCATTTCAGGCGATGGTTTTCAGTTTAAATGGTAGAAACTTTATCCCCAACTTGACGAGATTCGTTTCCCGTCAGTTTGACTGGATTTGGTCATGATTTGGGGCCGGTAGGAGTCTAGTTACCCTCGTGAGTCGTTTTGGGTTGATTTGAGGAAATCGCCCGTTTGATCATCATTTTGTGGTTTGTTGGCCCCTTCCGGCTTGTGGAAGGTTGCTATTGTGATTTCGGATGTATCCCCGTCATTTTGGAGACGATTGGGGCGTAGAATGGCATTTTCCATGGATTTTAGTATTTTTCGGGTTCGGTGTGTTAATGCGGTGCTCCCGGGGCGCGTGCTTATTAACGTGCTATATCAGGCAGTCACATTCATCTAAGAAGATGAACAGTAGGGCGATAAGGATCGCGGTGCTTCTGTTGGACGCGATCTTAAGAACGCGACCCAGGTAATGGCCGCGATCTTCTATTAACGCGCCCTAGTCTATGACCGCGTTCTGGTGTTATCACACTTGAGGCTATTACCGCATCTATTAACGCGACCCAAGCGTGTGCCGCGTCAACGCGTTGATGCGCTGTAAGTGTTGGACACGTTCTGGTGTCATCGCGACCCACTGTAGGGGCACGTTTACCATCGCGACGTAGGTAATGAGTGCGTTCATGTCTTCGGTTTCAGAGTATTATTTGAGTTATCTCAGGCTCCGGTGAACCTAGGATTCAGTGCATTGTTGGCCTTTGACTCGACGAATGCCTTGGGCATCCCGTGAGAGTCTTATATGTGTGTTAAGGGATCCCAGAAGAGTGGTTTTATCCCGAGCAGTGTGAGGTGTTTCTTTCGTGTTGATTAGCTTGGCTTCGACCCCTTGGTTAGCCTATTGTACGTGGATGTCTTGGACGTCCTATGAGAGCTATGGCCATGTTATAAGGTGTTCGAAAGTGCCATTATACCGAGTAGTGTTTCATGTATTTCGAGGGTCATTATGGTTTCTGGTCAACCCAGTTGTGACCCAGTGGTTGACACGTGACCTCATGTGTGTCTTGGTTATCTTGTATGGATCAAGACTCTGGTTTTGGACACATGGAGGTATCGTCTTTGTTGACACCCGTTTTTAGCCTACAAGTTGTGTCATTTCTCTTATTCATCATTTTTGATGTCTCGAATTATCTATTATTTTAGAGCCTTCCTTGGATGGATATCGAGCCCATTTCATTATTCCCTAGCCTTTGGACTTCGGAGATCATAATTTCTTAGAGCTCTAGGACTTATTTTATCAACTTTTGCCTTCCAAGTCAACTTGCGGCCGATTTAGGTCGACTTCTATCAAGCATTCGGCCCCTCTCGCTGCGCAGTCCTGAACGCGGCCTTTTTCATCCCCTTCCTTTCCTCTATTCATTAAGTGTCCTTCACCAACGTTGTTTGATTTTTAAAGCACTACAATTTCTTATTCTACTCCATTAGCCAGTTCTCTATCGATTTCAAGTTATTTGCATTTTTTCAGTGTACTGCACTATTCACCTACGAACCCAGCATTTTTCCTATCTTCTCGCCCCATTTTCTCACTATTCAATTTGTCTTTTCATCTTACTCACTTCATGAAAGTTGTTAATTTTTCAGTTATCTACAATTTCTTCTTCTACACCTTTCACTAGTTCTGCACTGTTTTCAAGATATTCTCCGATTTCCAAACTCTACCATGTTCTGCCTTAGTCCCGTTGGAGAGTCTAGCCGACGTTGGACTCTTTCCTGCAGATTTTTTGTTTGCCGTGGCCTCCTTCAAGCGCTTATATCTTCTAGAATTCTCCATGGATTTGAGCCTTGTTTGTTTCTATCTCTTGTCCTTAGTATTATCTCGAGTTTTGTCTATAGAACTTGAATTTTTATGGGCTATTTCTCTTGGAATCCTAGTCGAAAGATCTGGGTTTATGCAATCTGAGTACAAATCAAACTCTTACAAATTAAGCTCTGTGGCTCCCTTCTAGGGTGAATAACTTCTAGATTCTTCCACCAATTCAAGTCCCACTTGTTCCTAGTTCTTATCCAAACTATTATCTCGAGATTGATCCCTAGATCTTGAGATTTCGTGGTTTCTATCCTTTGAAATCGATTGGGCTTTCACTTTTACTTTCTCCACGCCATTCCTTCTCCATTCATTTGCTTACCTGTCATGAACAAAGCATCACATATGTCAGTCATATGAGAGTGAAAAAATAACAATGACTTATAGTGTTAGCCATTATCAAAACCATGAGATGTAAATGACCACAGGGGCATAACACTTCTACCCCAGTGGGTGACGCTGCAGGCGTGGAGGAGAGATTGCCTTCCCCGACTCCAGCAGAAGATGCCACTAGCGCAGTAGGACTCACACTGGGTAAGAGCTGGGACTTTTTCTCAGGTTTTCCACCTTGTTTATCATGGGAAATCTGAGATATATTGCTCATTTCCCTTTATTTTTCTTGGGACTATGCAGGCTCTACTGGTGTGCTGGCCGGGATAGGTGACTCTTCCTTGATCCTGAGGATTGAGTGGCCTACGTCTGCCTCCCTGTCAGAGGCACTGTTAGACGTGAGTGTGGGTGCCTCCCTGCTCCAGGGAGCTTGAGGCTATCTGCAGGGTGACCCCTTCCTTCTATGGAGGATTTGAGGCAGCGGTTGAGAGAGTGTACCCAGGGCTACAATGCCCTCGGCTTTCCTCCTGAGCTTTGGATGTCCAGGTTTGCCGAGATCTGGGTGAGTACCTGCGACTTCGCGAGGCTCAGATGCAAAGGACTCGGAGGCTAGCAGCCATCCGAGAGGCGCATGAGCAGTGGGCCCGACTCGTGTCAGCTGTAGTTGAGCAGAGGGGCTATGTTGAGGTAGCCGTGTTACTTTCTCGAGACCACGTCATGTAGCTGGGAGAGGCAGAGGGCCAGGTCGAGGCCTTGAGGAAGGCCTTGGAGGCATAGTTGCTGGCCGCAGAGCGTGCCAGGGCTGAGTGGCAGGCGACCGAGACTACGGTGGAGGCTAGTGCTCAGCTCTTGTCTACTCTTGAGGCAGTGCTCGTAGCTGCTAACTCTTGTCTGGCGGCGTTAGAGGGGAGCGAGCCTGGGATTTGATTGTATCTCCTTCCCCCTTCTTGTTATGTTACCTGGGTTGTATGTATTTTGTCACTCCAAGGGCATGTCTTGGGATCCTTTTACATAGTATTAATGACAAATTTCCAGGTTTCTTTTGTTATTTGCTGAGTCATCCCACTTGTTTTCTTGTGGAACAATGTTGTGTGCGTGGATTGGCAACCACTTGCTGTTAGTCGTGCTTGATTCTTCTACTATGTACTGGCATAGCTAACAGGGAGCTGGGCATACCCGATTTTGGGTGTAGGAACATGGGACTGAGCATGGAAAATGGTGTAACTGGATGCTGGGTACTGGGAGCTGAGTGCTGGGTACTGGGACAGGGTGTTGGGGACTGGAGGCTGAGTACTGGGAAGTAGGGGAAAGTGACTGGGTGTTGGGGGCTAATCCTATTGAAGGATAAAAGCCCGTGTGGTATGAGGCTGGCATAGACCTCTAGGGATGTGACGGTCTACTCGATTAGGGCTACTAGGGTGATTCTAGAGTGTGTCAGTTGTAGACCGAGTGATAGAGTATCGGCTACTATCATGTTATTAGCTGAAAATGTAATTCACATTAGCTTGGGGAACTGGAGCTGAGCTGGCCAGGTGGCTTGGGAAGGCATCGTGGCTAGGAACTGGGACTGGGACAGGGACTGGAGGTTGGAACTGGGTCTGGGACTGGAACTGGCATTGGAACTGGGATTGTAACTGGAGAATGGGGGCAACAACTAGAGCTTGTCAGCCGGCTTGTGGAAGCTTTGTAGTCGGAATACTGTGGCTGGAACAGGAATTGGGCGGCCGACTTGTGAAGGCATTGTAGCCGAGATACTGGGACTAGAACTGGAACTGGGCGGCTGGCCTGTGAATGCGTTGTAGCCGAGATGCTAGGATTGGAACTAGAACTGGAACTAGACGACTGGCTTGTGAAGGCGTTGTAGTCGAAATGGTGGGACTAGAACTAGAACTGGAGCCGGGCGGCTGGCCTGTGAAGGCGTTGTAACTGAATTGCTGGGACTAGAACTGACACTGGGCGGCTGGCCTGTGAAGGCGTTGTAGTCGAGATACTGGGACTGAAACTGGAACTGGGTGGCTGACCTGTGAAGGCGTTGTAGTTAGAATACTGGGACTGGAGCTGGATGACTAGCCTTTGAAGGCGTTGTAGCTGAGATACTGGGACTGGAACTGGAACTGGAACTGGATGGCTAGCCTGTGAAGGCGTTGTAGCCAAAATTTTGGAACTGGAATTGGGCGGCTGGCCTGTGAAGGTGTTGTAGCTGAGATACTGGGACTAGAACTGGAACTAGGTGGCTGGCCTGTGAAGGCACTACAGCCAAAATGCTGGGACTAGGACTGGAACTGAAACTAGGCGGCTGGCCTGTTACGGCGTTGTAGCCGAAATGTTGGAACTGCCATTGGTGATGGCTAACCCTCAAGGGCATGTTGGCCACCATTGTTGTGGAATGGTGTTGAGCCTATCATCAGTGAGACGTTGTGGTCGACGACCTTCATTAGTGAGGAGTAGAGAGGGAGAGAGTGTTATATATATATATATTCTCTTTACCAGCTCTACTGCCCTTGCAGGTTTTTGCCAGAGCTGGGAGATCCATTTGGCCTTGCTGGCCCTCTACCAGCAAGGGTCCAACCCTCTCCTCCTCGACTCAGCATTGCCGAGTTACCCCCGGGTTTGGGTGAGTGTCAGGTGAGTCGGCCGCCAACATCGGCCCGTTCGGTGTGTGACTTGTGCTTGCTTGTGTTGGTCCAAGGTTGTTTCACATCACCAGGTATAGTCGACAGAAAAGAAAGATGTACACTGAGGTCGGGGGAAGCCCGACACAGGTATAGCTGCCAGGTACAGACACGCCACACCAGGAATCGCGGAAGAAGATCGACGCCACCCACCTAAAAAGTAGGGGTGAGCCTCGTGTCACTGGCTCAGTAGGGGTCACGCGGATCCCCACTGAAAAACACGTAGTAACACAGAATAACAGCAAAAACAACAGGTGTAGCAAAGCAGGAAAATTACACTAGAAAGCTGTAAAGAAGAGGGAGCAGGAGTAGGGAACAAGTAAGGAAGAGGGAAGCTAAAAGAAAAGGGAAAAATCGTACTGAAAGAGCACGGCTGCCGACTAACCTCGGCTCCCAAGCTACTACTAACAGCAATAGAAGGGCGAACTCTGAACTGGCGAAGTCAGAAGTTGCTGATACGTTGACGCTGAAAGAAACTAGCAAGCTAGACAAAAACCTAGAAGAGATCTAGACAGACACAACATGACTAAAATATCATGCATACAACATAACACTGACCTCGGGCAAAGCCACGAGAAGGCTAACCTGGAAAGGTCATGACACTCGAGAAACACGAGAGTCACGCGAAAGTCACATGTCACATGTCTGAAGTACTCCCCTCACTAGAAGAACAGCCAGTTGCATCCACTGACATCTTATGCTGCGCCTACAAGTGGTTCATCTACTTGTCATCCAAAAGCACGACCGAGACCAAGACACTGTCAGAACCAATATAGAACTATAGTCGCGAGTGACTAGTCAAGGTCATGCCCGTCGGTGCAAGTCCAAAGCCCCTGACCACGTATGCACACACTGGCTCTCGCCTAAGCCAGGCCTCTAGCTAGTATTCTCCCCCCGTAGGACGCTACGGTCGAGGACACTACTGTCGAGCACGGGAGCCCACAGAACTAGCTTAAAAATCATAAATCGGGAAATGCCCCACCATAAAGGTTGACACGTCAAAATGTGTCGTGAGGCTACGAATAGTGGAGGATCACGAGACACAAACTCTAAAACGTGAGTGCCAGAGTACAGACAGGCAAGAAGCACTATCACACGTACTACAAAGCACCAATGGCAGTACAAGAAACTGCCAATAGACTCAGGATAAGGCAACTAGACCTGAAACTACAACTATCCTTGAGTCTCACGACTCGGAGTCAAGATCGTTGTACAAAGTGAAACAAGCCACCAATCGGTCTAATCTTAAGATGGAGAAAATGACTCACCGTAAGAAATAACTCACAGAGACCTGAGGGAATGTCGAGAACCCTCCACACACCTGGATACGTAGAACGAGATAAGATGATACCTCACGGCATCCAGAACCATGTCTCGAACTGGACAAAACTACCGAGATAGACACGAGGTCACCTATCAACCACTGGGTCAGACCGGGTTGGCCAGAACCAGACAATGACATTAAAAAGTGGTACAGAAGACTGTCCACGGTAAGAATACTCCTGGCCACCTTTTATGATGGTCATAGCCCTCATAGGACATCAAGAGACATCCACGGGACAACGGGCAAACCATAAGGTCAAGTCAAGATAAAAAAAATTGGAATGTTAGGAAACGACACTCAGATACCACCCTAGGATATGTACCTAAGACAGCTAGACACGAGACAAGACTCACTGGGTGGTCAGAAGAAGGCCGCTCAGTAACATGAACGGTCCAGATGGAAGCCGTTCAAAGAGGGATGAATGGTCTATAAGAGACCATTCAAGGGGAATGAACGGTTGGCGGCCAACCGCTCAAAACAACTAACCCCTAGACATTAAAAGGGATGGACGGTTAGGGCTGGGCCGCCCAAAGGCTAGAGTGGTTAAGGATTGGCCACTCAAGCCAACCGACCTACTACAGTGTCGGTCAGAACAGTTTTGACCAAACTGCTTGTCTGAACCGACACGATACTGTTGACCAAAGGTCAACTGGGATAAGCGGGCAGGACCTGGCCGCTCAACCCAACGGGGAAGATGAACGGCTGAGGACCAGCCGCTCACGGAGGATGGGCGGACCACTACTGGCCGCTCAAGCCCTAGAGCGGTCTATCGACTGACCACTCAACCTGAGACCGAGACACAATAAATGGTCTGAAACTAGTCGCCCATGCACCTTAAGCGGTTGCCATTGAACTGCGAAGGTGTTACGGCGAGCAAACCAAGGGGTTCGTCTAATCGTGGCCTTTCCATGCCTCGTTCTTGCCAAAACGAAGGGGATACAGTCACAATTACCCTGGCAATCACATAGACTCCAACCAAAGTCAAAACAACGCACGAATCACAAGAAGCGGATGATTCTAACAAAATCACCCAAATGGGGTTAACGAGGTTCTCGGCCTCCTACCGGCCCCGATAGACCACCATTCGACACGAAACTAGTATCAATGGAATGATCTCTTTGTAGAGGCAGAAATCTAGTTTCTATGTCACGTACCACCTTCTCTATTTGTTTATCGAAAAAGTTATCTGGCAACCGTGGAAGCCTACAAACACCCAAAGCTAAAGAGGCATCAGAAGGAGCCCTGGGCGTTACCCTAAGGGACAACCCTCCGATGCTTAAGTCAGCAATGGTTCAAGTAAAGAACAGAGAAGAGCAGAAGTGAGAGAAAAGGTTGGAGGTAGCTGTAGTAGGTCTGAGAGATACGTAGGCCCTCTAGATGAGTGCTCGCCGCTCCTAGTGGAGACTCAGCGAGTGCTCGCTGGGTGGTAAGGTCGTGCTAGAGGGGGGTTTCTCACTCAAGGGACGTGTGCGCGTGTGACCTCTCGATCGTAGTACCAGGGCCAGTGGCTCTATTCTCTGTGTGAGGAATTTGCCAGAAGTCCCACCGTCTCTATTCTTCTCTGTCGAGGTCCCATTTATAGAGGGTTGCCCTAGAGTTGGAGGCCGATCGCTTAATAGGGAAGGGTGTAAGTAGTGGAGTAATGTCTCCTGCGATTGTGGCGGGAGTTTTTCATTGAGGGGAGAGTGCCCCGGAGTCAGGCGGTCTCTGGACGAGTCTTACGACACTAGTGGGGCATGCTCGCCTCTTATGGGATAGGAGCCAACGTCGTGGGGGGTAACGATTAGTCATCGGAGAGTCCTCTGGAGGTCATCGTGCCTAGGCCGCAGCCTCCTTAGCGTTGTTGAATCCAATGTTGAGTCGTATTGGGTCATGCTTCAAGGGCTGTAGTTGTTGCGGACCCTTATGCGTGTTGGCAGGGCTTGGGCCGACTTGGGCTTACAGTAGATGGGCCCATTATGCGTCGATCCAGATTTACCCTCCTCACTAGCCCCCCTAATCTCAGTTGTCAAGCACTTTGCAGGGAGCTAAGAGTCGAGAGAGGGTCAATTATCGGGGTGGCTTCCTCGCGCCATTGGGACTGGTGGTCCCAGTTGATTGCTTAGCGTGCAAGGTGCCTCTAGCAGTGAGAAGCGCCATTCTTGTAATCATGATGCGGGCTCGTCGTCTTAGAGGGTGGGCATCGAACAGGCACCTGAGCTAGCCGCCGTATTGTGATAGTGATAGGCACCTTTTCACCTGCCCTACGGCTTTGAAGTGGCCGTTCTGCCTCGAGAGGCTATAAGAATTGCCACAGGGTCTTTTCTAGAACCCCATCTGCCTCTTGCTGTCCGTCGCGCTCCTTTTTAAGCTTCTTCCTTTGTCATCTGGTGAGGGTCTTCTTCCTTGCTCTATGCCTTCCATCTTCTGGAAACATACATCCCCGTAGGAGATCCGGTGGCGGTGGCACTCTGCTACCTCGAGCGCAGGCCCCAGTCGTCCCCATTCCCCACCGTTAGTCACTTATAGGGTAGTACACGGACTGTGAGAAGCCTTCCAGATTCCCCCTGACTTCGACATTGTCTTCCCGACTGTTGATGATGATCGACTGAGTCTTCCTCAAGCAGTATTATGGTCCCTGTAGCATCCTTCCAGGTAGGTTTCTGCTTTCCTGTACACCCCTTTATAGCATCTGTCCTTCATCATTATGGTCGTTGTCCAGGGGAGTTATCCCCCAAGTCTTACCACATTCTTTGTGGTTTCATTTTTGTGTGTCGGAAGGCTTTAGTAGAGCCGAACGTTCACCTCTTCCAACAATTTTATAGCCTTCAGAGCTGTCCTGCGGATACAGCTTATGCCTATTTTAAGGCTTGTCCCAGTTCTAACATCGTTCGGGTCTCTGAGGCTGCGTCTAACCTCAAGGGTTGGGTGCAGCGTTATGTATATATCACCAAGTCGAGTGCTCACGATCCCTCTGATGGCTGGGGGTTCACGGGCTTTCGTCCTGTCTGGGCAGATAGGAAGCCTCCGGCCACCGTGGAGGAGTCCAAGAAGATAAACGCCATCCTCAAGTACCACCTTTTTTATGCTGACTTTACGTTGACTCTGGTGGTACTCTGGGAGCTGGGGTTGAGCCCCCCATTGCCTCTGGGTACCAACCTCGATTATCATCGTGTTTGTCAGTGGCGGGCTAGATTGATCCTTCTTTGGTTTGTCTTGCAGGGGCACCGGAAGTACCGAAGTGGCACTACGAGGTGGTGCGGTTGCCACAGTGCGCTCCTCTCCCTGCGGACCACGTCGAGCCAGGCGTCGGCCAGGTGACTGTTGTCGAAACTCAAGTCATAGTCACTTTCACCCCAGGGCGCCTTCAATATCCGGTCCCTACGACTATCCCAGTAGCGGGCTCATCTGCGGCACCCACAGTCAGTGGCGGGTCAAGTGCTCGGAGGGACACATCACAGGAAGTCGCCAACGTTACTGAAGCGGAGTCTGCCATGCCAGGCGACCGGCGCATCTCACTAGATGTAGATGAGTTGGCAGCGCTAGATAGCCAGCGTCACCGGAAGAAGAGGAGCAACACCTCTGCTCTGGTCCGTAGCCGGACCCTGTCGTCATCACCGTCCAAAGTTCCTCCTCCTCCTCCTCCTCCTCCTCCTGAGGTTCTTCCCCCGTCACCGCGGGAGATGGAGAATGTGTCTGCCCCCCTGGCGCCTACCCCCGTGAGGGGAGTGCCGGACAAGGACAAGACTCCCGATCTTGATGACGACTCGCTCAGTTTGGAGGAGAGGAGGGCTCACCCCCTACCATCCTCTGTTCCTTCGGGTCCTTGCTTCTTTCCGTCAGAGGAGCCCATCTTCAAGTCTCACCTCTGGATGGAGGTAAAGGCCCTCATCAACAATACTATGCATCCGCGAGACCAGACCAGCGAGTTCGGCCTTAAGGCTACGGACGAGTTGGTGGATTTGACGGTGAAGAACTTCATCGTGCTAGCCAGGGTGTTTAGCTTATGCCAGTACCATTTTGACGGTGTTGCGTGGGATTTGGAGACCAGTTGGGCCGGGCATGTAGGATTGACGGCCAAGTGCGAGGAGCTGGAGGGGCGCCTAGGGGCCTCTAAGGCAGAGGCTGTCAGACTCCAGGAGTAATTGGAGCAGGCGGGGTTGGTCTTCGCCGGGATGGAGCGGGACCGCGATTTCTTCCGGGTTCGGGCTGAGATGGCTAAGGCCCATGCATCCAGGCTGAGGATGCAGGCCAAGGCTATTGAGCTTCGGGCTTAGGAGGTGGATGCCAGCTTGTCGAGCTGCGTTTGTCGACGTCGATCGCCTGTAAGGAGGCAGTGGAGAGCTTCCGCTCCTCCCCGACGTACCGGGAAGAGCTGACCTCGGCGGCCCTGGAGGTCTTCAGGCCAGCGTGGGATCGTGGCTGCAAGGCTGAGAGGATAGGGGCCTCGGTACCTCTTCTCTTTCCTCCATCCACGCATTATGGTGCTGAGGCCAGTGGTGGCGAGGAGGAGCTCAGTCACAAGGAGGTTAGGCCTAAGGAGTAGGTGCCAGAGCCGAGCACTAGCGGGCGAGCAGACGAGGATACCCTGTTAGCAGAGAAGCGTCTGGTCGATCTAACGGGTGACCCGCCAACTGAGGAGGCTGCGGCCACACATGAGCCCGAGGATGAAGGGCCACGTGATCATGCTGCTGGGGTGAGTGCTTGAGAAGATATTTGCTACTTTTCCTTCTTTTCCGTGTAACCCTTCCTTCTTGATGTGTTGAGGTGGTTGCCTCTTTTAATCCTTTCACTTATGGAATGGAAGACTTTCTTCTTTTTCATTAACTCTGGAATCTCTGGGGATCTGCCATGTATTTTGCTTCCTTCACCTGCATTGAGATCTCCTGGGGATACAGAGTGGCACCTCGGGGGTTACCATAAGAGGGCACGACCTTTGGGAACCATCGCTTCAGTTTCTAAGGGTGTGTAAAGGTGGTAGGACTCCTCCTTTCTTCGGGGAACTTCGGCTCTCCCCTATAAATAGCGACCCCGTCGAACCATCAGGGTATCCCCAGCTCGTCGGGCCATGCAGAGGGAGTCTTTGTGAGATGTCGTCGGAGCAGTCTGGTACTTCATCTGATGATAGGGCCTTGCAGATCCCATGCCAGCGCCTGCGTCTCCAAAGGGAACTGCTGCTGGGGCCCTGGCCAGCATGGCCGGCACCAGGGGAGAACGGTGGCGACACCTTCGAGTAATACAAGCTTGGGTACTTGGATGGCTAGCAGGAGACCTTGGAGAAGGTCAACCGCCTGTACTCTGGCAGTGGGATCCTGCTCCTTGAGCCAGCCAAGTTCCGTCCCTGAAGGGACGAGACATATCTTTGTAATCTTCCCTTCTGCTTATGAATGAAACTTCTTTTCTTTTACCTTTTATCTACTTTTGTGGCATGTGGCTGTTCTCCCATCTTCTTCCTTGGTTTATAGGCACGTGACGAGGCGCCTTCTCTAATCTGGAGGAAGCGTCTTTTACTCGTAGACGATGGCGGGTGGGATAGTCGGCCTGGCATGCCAGTTTGCAGGCATGGCTAGTGTAATACGTTGGCCTCTGTAATGTGTTGGCCTCGTTGTTCCTCTGCCCCCCAACGGTAGATCTCTCCGGGGTTGTGGCTTTAGGCAAGGAGGATCCAGCCCCCTTTCCTGGTGCAGGCCTCTTTGCTGGCGACTTCTCCATCTGGTCCCCTTCCACAGAACAGATGGACTGAGAGATGGTTGTCAGCGGAGGTTGCCTCCATGGTCACTGGCAAGTGACCTGACAAAGGTGGTGCCAGATGGACGAGATGCTGGGGACTGGAACGGTCATCCTGCCATTGTAGCTTTGGCTTGTCTCACTTTTTCGTATGCTTGTGTGTTGGCCGCATGAAAATGGCTTGTTGGAAATTGACAGCTTGTATTTTGACTAAAGAAATAAAATTCTCTAGTTCAGGTTTTCATTGACATGTACCTCTTACTGGGAGACTCCTGCGTGGTGTGTTGATGGGAGCGAGTAACGCTGCTCTCTTCAGCTTTGTGCGCGTAGGCTCTTCTTCTTGAGCCCACGCTGAAATTGCATCTTCCCTTGGGTCTTTTGACTGATGTCATCATTTTCGAAGGGGTATGAGTGCCCATCTCTTAGAGACTTTCAAGGTCACCATGGTTTTCGAGAGGAGCCATGCTTGCCTCTAGGAAACCCGTAGGTTACCTTCTTGTCTCTGAGGGGGCGATGCCCTCCTCTTGGGGCCTCATATACCCCTAGGAAGCTCATGAGCAACCTTCATTTTCAAGGGGAGCAGTGTTCGCCTCTAGGAAGCCCGTGGGCTACCTCTTAATTTTCAAGGGGAGCGGTGCTTGCCTCTAGGGATCCCATAAGTTACCTTCTTATTTCTGAGGGGGCAATGCCCTCCTCTTGGGGGCTCATATACCCCTAGGAAGCTCATGAGTCACCTTCATTTTCAAGGGGAGCAGTGCTCGCCTCTAGGAAGCCCGTGGGCTACCTCTTAGTTTTCAAGAGGAGCGGTGCCCGCCTCTAGGAATCCGTATCTGGTCACAGAACTTGGCGTGGATGTTTCTGGGGATGTCCCATGGACGCCGGTCGAATGGCGACTACAGCTGTGCTTCGGAGGATTATCGCAGCGCATGCTGACGTCCCTCCATCGCTTGATGAAGTCCAACGCTGTTTCACCTTTCTTCTGCTGGAGGGAACAGAGCTCCGCCAGGGAGACTTTGCGTTCGACCATTTAGAAACGGTCAACGAACTTCTTCTGCATATCAGCCCAATCAGATACTGAGTTGGGCTTTAGCCTGGAGTACCACTGGAAAGCGGTGCCAGTCAATGACGTGGCAAAGTACCGCAGCAAATACGCCTCTTCCAGGGCCAATTCACCCATAGCCGTCATGTAGTAGGCCAGGTGTTCATGTGGAGAGCACTGCCCGTTGAACTTCTGAATCTTCGGGGCTTTCGGGCAATCAAGTGGAAGTTTCTTGAACTGATGGTGGAGGGGATAGGGCACACTGTATAAATCAACAGTGGCCACATCCTCACCATGTTGGGCAATCTTCGCCTCCACGATGCGCTCGATCATCTGCTTCTGCGCCATGAGACTTTCTGCAGCAGGAGTGGCAGACGACCGCGTGTTGACTTCATGTTGGGGGGCTTCAAAGTCCACCATCAGTGGCAATTTTGCAGCGGTGACGGAGGCATTAGCCGCGGCGGGAACGGGGGAAGGATGTTGTTCCACTCCAGTTGGTGCAGCCTGAGGTGGGACATGAGCCTTCTTTTCATGAAAAAGCGATTGCAGGAGGTTCTTGAGCTCTTGTTTCTCCCGTCAGAGCTCCTCCAACACGGGAGTCTGTGCTTCTTCCCCCAGCTCTTCTTTGTGCCGGTGGTGGCTATCCCCGTCGACACTGTGAACGTCCTCTTGGCGCTCTTCATGCCGTGCCGATTCAGGCTGAGACATCCCGGCGGCTGGCACCTACTGTGTTTGAGCCAAGATCCGGAACACGGGCCTTGACCTCCTCAAATATTGAAGAGGTTGGTTGAGCTCCCCCGAGGTGTCCTCGGGCCGCTTGTCGCCAGAGGTGGCGTAGCAGGTGAACACTTTGACAATGTCATCAGTCACCTGAACCACCAGCTTCTTCCTGGGTAGTTGTCGATCTGGCTTAGGCGGCCTCCCTAGTCCGTCAAAGGCAGACACTCTGGACGTAGAAACTTGAGGGGAGCAATCCTCCTCCGTATGCGTGGAACTGGCCCACGGGGAGGTGGGCCGCACCTTTTTGCTGGTTCCTCGGCTATTTTGCCCCCGTAGGAGCTGAGTTGTAAATCTCAAGGATGTCGAGGCCTCAGTACTCGTCGGGCTCCGCATTCGCTGAAGCTCCGACATGCGGAAGGGCTCCTCCGCCCTTGCGCGCCTGATGATTCGGGCCTCCTCTTTAGTGACCCAAATTCTCTTCAGGTGGAGCTGGCGCTCCTCCACTTGGTCGCCCCCTGTCCTGGATCGGAGAGCTCGTAGCTTGGGTCGCTAGTAGGGACCTTGGGTTGCCGCCGGTGCGGCAGGCTTCTTCTTCTTCGCTCCGCTCTCCCGAACTTGCTGGAGGAGCTCGAAGCGGTTGGAGGTGGGGATGGTCGGGACATGACGATCCCGTGGCAAGATCGGCTCGTCTCCGTCGAGCCGGACGCGGATGTCTCCGACAATTACAGTCTTGCCGGAGCGAGATGCTGCCGTTGCAGGCTGTGTACCCTAGCAGCTACGGCGCTACTCCCGTTGAGCAGGAGTGGCGCCGGCGACACGTGCCGTAGGCCTGGCGTCATTATGGCGGCGACGCTGCCCCCGTTGAGCAGGGGCAACTCCTCTGAGGGTGGCCGCCGTAGAACTGGTGCCGTTGCGGCGACGGCGCTACCCCCGTTGTACAGAAGCGGCGCCGACGGTAACTAGGTTGACCGAGAAGACTCGGCCATTTGATGGGACAAAGGGTCTGTCAACCCTAGTCTGTGCCGAGTTGGCCGGGCGAAGCTGGCCGGTTGCTGTAGTAGAGGGCTTGGCCGATTGTTGAAGCCGAGGGCTTGACACCCCCAACGGCTGGCGTGTTAACCGGGCGGACCCGGCCGGCTGCTGGGGCCGAGGGCCTAGCACCCCCGAAAGTTGCCTTCTTGACCGGGGGGACCCAGGCGACTGTTGGGTCCGAGGGCCTAACACCCCCGACCGTTGTCTTCTTGACCGGGCGGACCTGGCCAGTCACTGGAGCCGAGGGCCTGACACCCTCAATAGTTGGCTTCTTGGCCAAGGGAACTCGGCGAGTTACTGGAGCCGAGGGCCTGACACCCCTGACGGCTGCAGATGCAGGTGTGGCTGGACTGACCTCAGCCACTGGTACGACGCCCAGGAAGAAGGGCGAGCCGACGACTGCTGGGAAGTCACCGAAGACGAGCGGCGTCGCCAAGTATCCAAACCTGGTGTGGTTGGCGATGACTTGAGGGCCGTAGGTAACGGCTACCATCGTTGTTGGTGTTGTTGGTGGTGGGGGAGCGTAGCACGAGTGGAGCAGTGCGTCGGAGCACAAAGAGCTCTCAAGTGAGCAGAGATGTGTACCCTCCTCTTCCCGTCCTGTAAAAGGAAGAGGAGGGAATCAGAACCTTAAAGAAGGTTTAGAAACTTTCTTTGACAGAAAGAAGAAAGGCGAGAAAGGTCCCACCGGGCGTGCCAGTCTGCTGGTGCAATGAGGAGAGAGGGAGGCTCGCTAGCCGTGGGTTAGCTGCAGGGAGAGAAAGGGAGAGAGGGGTGCACTGGCCGGTGAGAAGAGGGAGAGAGCAGAGTGAGATGGGAGAGTAGGTTAGAGAGGTAGAGAGAGGCAGGGGGTCGCGGCCATTGGCTACGGACGGTGCATGCAGTGGAGTAGGGGCAGTGGGCCGCGACAGAGGGTGGCAGGTGGTGTGCGACGGTGATGGTGAGAAGGAGAACGTAGGAGGGCAGTGCAGGTGATGGAGGGAGAGGTTACGGGGGTTAGCTGGGCACCGTGGGAAGGAGAGAGAGAGAGAGAGGGACGCGGCGAACAAGGGGTGCCGCAGTGAGATATAGAGGGGAGGAGGCTCGCGGGCTAGTGGTGGGACGCCGGTGGAGGAGGCAGGCAATGATGTGTGTGAAGAAAGGGAGAGAGGTGGCGGACGCTACGTGCGTGTGTGCATGGGGGAGGGCCTGAGTGTGTGAGGCTAGAGAGAGAAGAGAGAGCGCTAAAGAGAGAGAGAGAGAGATCGGTGGCTGTGGGCTAGAGAGAGAGAGCGCTGGCCGGTTGTGTGTGTGTAGGGATGAGAGGGGGAGTGAGATGGTGGTGCAGGGAGACCGGTGAGAGGTAGAAGGCGAGAGGGGCAGTGGTGTTCGCAGGTGTGAGAGTGTGCGTATGTGAGAGGTGAGTGGAGGTGGGAGAAGGTCGCACACGGCCGGTGGGTTGTGTGTGCAGGGCAGAGAAGGGAGAGCGGACGCTGTGGAGGGGGGGCGAGTGCTGTAGAGGCTGCTGCAGCTCGGTGGTCCGGCGGATGTGCAGAGGGAGGGAGCTGAGGAGGTGGCAGCGGCGGCTATGGGTTATGCAGGGTAGAGAGAGAAGGAGAGCGGCTAGAGGTAGGTCGGCAAGGGGCGCGGGGTCGCTGCGGAGAGGGGGTGCAGTTAGAGAGAGAGAGAGGGAGACGAGGGGATGCTTGCGGTGATGGTATGAGAGGGTGAAGGCCGGTGGGTGGGCTGTGTGTGAGGAGCGGAAGCGGTGGCGGCTGTGTTGAGACGTTGAGAGAGGGAAAGAGAGGTTGGAGGGTAGAGAGGGAGATGAGGTCTGGCTGTAGTGGCCGCGGTGGTTAACGGAAGGAATGGCTGCCGCTGGTAGTTGCGCAGGCAGAGGGAAGACGGTGGAAAGTGAGAGAGGGATGGCAGCGCGGTGAGTGTTGTAGCTGTGGGAGATGTAGGAGCAGGGAGAGGAGAGAGTGCCTGGGAGAAAAGTTCGGAGGAGAAAGAGAGATGATGATGTGAAGAGAAGGAAGGGGGGAATTGCCGCCAGTCATGAAGAGGTGAGAGGAGAGGGTTTTGGAGGGGGAAGAGGAGGCGACGTGGGATGCTGTCCCTCTCACACCCGCGCATGCTTTGCTGTCCACTTGCCAAGACAACAGTGCTCAGCACTATTCCTGCATCGCTGTCCCTCCATGACGCCCATGCTGGCATGGGACCAATACGTCTATTTGTCGGTCGCTCACACGCCATCACCCTTTGCCCTCGCCAACTTGTCATGCCAACCTGTACAAAAAGTTTACATAAAATATAAAAATTATTTCAAGGCCCCTCAAAAGAAAAGTTCTATCAATGAATACATACTTTGCCATCCCTCATGCACAATGAATTTTGTAAATAAAATAATTGTAGCCAAGTGTTTTTTAATGATCTTACCAAAAGTTAATTATGTAAATTTCTCTCTTTTTTTAATTTATTTCAAGCATGTCTCAAGTCCCATAGATTATGTTGTGTAAAAATTTTAATTAATTATCGAAAAATCTTAATTTTGTATAGGACTAAGATTAATATGAAAAATTTACATAATTAATTATATTTAAGCCCATAAATAATGTGTGTGACATGAATAAATATACAAAAATATGCACTTATCAAGGAGACCACCCTTAGAACTGCCCTTCGACACACCCTCTCGAACTTGACTCCCAGATCTCAAGAAAGTGCTTGGCACCTGAGAGTAGGGGGACTAGTGAGGAGGGTAAGATCGGCCCAGCCCATATGAGGCCCATTACGACAAGCCCGCTTTGGTTGTGGCCTTTACAGCACTCGTAATAGGCCTCTGACGATGGTAGCCCGCAACAAGTAGCCCAGGACGAATCGTCCTCCGATTCGCTAGCACATATGGGGCTTCGACCCAGGCGAAATAGCCTCCGAATGGCCCTCCGGTGACGGAGTGTTACCTCTCACGGCATCGACGTCCACTCCACTAAGGGCGAGCATGCCCTACGAGCGCTATAAGATTCGCCAGAGAACCGTCCGACTCTGGTGGAATGGGCCCTCAACAGAAAACTCTCCTCGATCGTAAGGAGGCATTACTCCATGACTTGCGCCCTTCCCTTCTAAGGGACCGACCCTCATCGCCAGAAAAACTCCCTATAAATGGGACTTCGACGGACAAGTAGGGTGGAGATGGTGAATCTCACACAAAAAAAAAGGCCTACCTGATAAACACGATGGGTATGGTGAGCTAGAAGGGGAGGGGTTGAATAGATCACCCTTTTAAAAATTTTAGCGAAAGAGCTTAGGTCGACCCATGGGGTCGACACTTATGCCCGGGTGTCTGAATTTAACACCCAGACAGAACGCAGCAAATAAAAGGTCGACCCTATGGGTCGACTTTTTATCTGACGGCATGAAGACTAAAGAGGGCCAGGCTGAGAAGCTTCTTGGCCTCGGGACAAAGTGTCGACCCAGTGGGTTGACACTTTTCCTAACATAAGCTAAGTCAAAGAAAAGCAGTGAGGGGTTAATTAAATAACATGAGACTTTGAAGACTAATACAAGCATGGAAGAATTGAGTATAACCTACCCCAAATCATAGACATACCAATGGTATTGATAGGGAATTACCTTGAGAATTGTCCATCCAATTTTCACCACATTCATACCTCCAAACATGCCAACAACACAACCTACCATGTTGATGGTCCACAACACATGTGAAGGTCTAATTGGAAGCCTGCCAATATGGTCTTCGTGTTCATTCCCATTCGATCCACCTGTCACCATTTCACACTGGAAGTTAGTCTTCCATATCATTCAATATCTGAAAATTAAACTCTAGCTCTCATTAAACACTCAGTTTCACACTTGAGTCTCTGCATATCAAGTGTTGAATAACCCAATAGACTCAAACATCCTTTGAATCATGCAGAAATGAGAAAAATGAGTTTAACCCAAATTGTTTGAAGTCTTTCCTTTCTCAACTGATTCCTGTAGACATATCAAGCCACACATCAGTTAACTTCATCAAATGATCTTGAAGTAAAATACCCATTTAGCTATTGCATTGTTATTCCACTGTGCATCATTCAATCAAATAAACCTATTCAAACCATTTCACATCCACAACCTACGAATGCAATTGATTATTTAAAACATAGTCACATGGTATTTAGATCATCATCAAAATTTCTTAGCACATGGTTGTGCACGGGGTTCAACATCCCTCCTTAGTGTCTTATGAGTCCGTGCACACTTCCGCAAAGTCCATGCAGGTTTTTTTTGCCTTAGGCAAAATCCACTAGATGCATTATTATCCTGTTGCACAAAGTCCAAGCATATTCTTTGAACTTGGTCTATTGCATAAGAATAAAGTCAGTGCATACTTTCGTCTTAAGCATATAAGGTCCATGCATGTTTCATTTGCTGCATACAAAGGTCCTAATATAAAGTTCGTGCACATTCCACTTTTGTGTAAAGTCCGTGCATATACTCCCTTGTGCATACAATGTCCATGCATGTCAGGAACTATTGTCTATGCACTTATGGTCTTAGAGTAACATCAAGTCTGTGCATTAGTTTAATGTGCTAAGCTTGAGTCGGTGAAAACATGACCGTATACCACTTTGAGTCTGTGCACATCTATTTCAAGGATATATTAACTCTATGCATTTCTTCACTACCAGTCTAAGTGTTTCAAGCTGACATTACGTCTGATTTTGACAGGATATCTACTCGTGAAATCTAAGAATGGCACATGATCCAAGAATAGAGGAGGTGTCAAGATGATGACAAGTGGAAAGTAGTCAAGCTGGGATGCTGCCATGTGGCCTAACAACTCTAGAACTGGATAAGGCTTTTTGGCGGGATCGTGGTAACTACACGCCCTACTTCTCTGTTGCTTCCTATAAATAGAGAGATTCTCCTTCAAGGGAAGACTGATCGTAAAAAGAAAGTAGAAAGAGCAAGAGCTAGCACGATCCAGAAAGAAAAAGAGAGAGAGCATATTTGAGAGAGAGAGAGAGAAGAAGTGTTCTGTGATAGGTTTGAGAGTGAGAGATTTGTCATCAGCTTCCTGGTTCAGAACTGGAACTGATCTCGCTTATTGTTGAGCTACATTCCCATCGTGGGTTTTAATTCTTCATTTGTTTCTTTTATTTTTGAAACCCTTGTTCAAGTTGTGTGTCAGCAAAGGTTAAGCTGTAATCCTCAGCGGGCAGAGGTGGATACCTCTAGACAGGTGAAGAATTGTAGAGGAGGATTCTGACAGACTACGCAGAAGGTGAGCTACAAGGGGAGGGGTTGAATAGATCACCCCCAATTTGATCTAACTAAAACTAATCGAGACCTCACAAGCAATAGGACCTAACACTCGTGAACAGAAGGGATATTAGACAAGAGATTGATCGAGCGATATGCACTCAAGCAATCAAATAACAGATCAGACAAGGCAAACCACACAAGAAATATAGTTTTTAGGTGGTTTGATTGCTACCCGTAATCTACGTCCACCCCTTACACCTCAGAGTAAGACTTCCTTGCAAAATGCAATGAGGTCACAGTAGACACAGTCTGCCAACAAATGCTGTCGAACAGCTTGCCCTTGAGGAACACCCTCCTCAAACTTCTGGACACTAGAATTAAAAAATGAACTGGAGGAACTCACTCCCTTCCTTTGCACCCTGCAAAGGGTGACCCAGTAACCTGCTCCTAGTAGATTACAGACCAGAGGAACAATCCTCTCTTCCTCCAAGATAATGGAGGGTGCCTGGAGATATTCTCCCTTCCTTTGAACACTCACAGAGGGTAACAAGTCTATGTGAAGGAAAAATTCAAAGATGAAGAAACAAAGAAAACAATCAATCGAGTTCTCAAAGTAAAACAATCTAGAAAGACATTCAGAGCCCACCCCTTCTGATGGTGTTAAGGCCATTCTTTTCTTATGTCTCTTAATTTGATACAGCTTTGTACAAATTATCCCTCCCTCCTGCGGTCGTAATTATTTGAGTGCTCAATCATTATTTAGTCCCGTTCTCTTTGTGACGCTCATAGTTTGCTTGCCTTAGTTAAAACATTCCGTCAGTTGTTGCTCCATTTAGGCGTTACTTCCCTTCTTTTTACCCTCGTTATATTGTCAGTATTATTCCTTTTCTGACAAAAATTCGGCAGCACCTCCCCTTGACTCAGGCATAAGGGAGAAGCGGGGGACGCGCCCACATGGAGTGGCGGAACCCAACGATTGGGGGTGGGCGTCCGAAGATGACAACACCTTGGACGACTCTTGGAAAGCTCGAAGGAAGCAGTGCAGGGAGGACTGCAAGGCTAGCCATGGGCGCTGGGGTTAAAGGGCAAGGGCTGGTGTGCCGGTCAGGAGGCCCAAGGGGTGTACCGCTAAAGAACTAACTGGGAGGTTGGGTTGCACCGGCGAAGGACTGTGTCGGTGAAAGGGGTCCAGGCATGAGGGGTGTACCGGCCAAGGGCCGTGCCGGTGAAAGAATTGAAGGGCCATATAGTGTACCGGGGAAGGGAATGGCAATAGTGTGCCGGGTAAGGAGGTTAGGCCAATGAAGGTGCTGATGAACTGGCAGTGTGTCGGCCAGGGAAGGCCCCAGGTGTGTCACCGAGGGAGCGCACCGGCGAAGGCTGGCCCAAAAGGCACGAAGACTAAGTGTTATCTGGATAGGGTGAGTTGGTATGAATGAGGGAGGAGGCCACGGGACTTCTGATCTTGGCCTAGCCAGATGGGAAGCCTCCATAAGGGGGCAGAGGTGATGACTGGGTATTCGAAGAGGCTGGGGGGCACGGCAGGTTGAAGGTGAAGAAACCCTCACCCAAGGTGATAAAACCACCGACAGGAAGACGAAGACGTTACCAGAGAAGAGGGAGGAACCATCAGACGTAAGCGTGAACACAGCGAACAGAGACGGCAGAAGCAACAAAAGGCCAAGGCCCTCATTCATGAAGAATGTGAAATAGGGGTTACAACGGAGGAGGAGAGGAGGACAAAGAACGAAGGAGAGAGGAATGAAGGGGCTGGGATTGAACAGAGGCAACAGAGCTTTGATCTCCCCCCCCCCACTCTTCTCTATTACATCTCTCTCTCTATCTCTCTCTCCCTTACTCTTTCTCTTCCTCTTTCTCTAGGGTGGTCGTCGGAGAGGGGGAGCTGGCGGAGCTCTCCTTCCTTCTTCTTCTTCTTCTCTTCCTGGCGTGCCTGCCTGTGTCTCTGTTCGCGTCTCTCTCTCCTTCTTCCTGTCTGTGTCTTGTTCGCCGGTGGAGAGGAAGGGGTTTTTATACCCCAGCGGCACAGGGCTCTTCGAACACGGGGTGACGAAGGCGGGAAACGGTGCACTTATGGGGATTTGACCCGGGCGTCCTTGACGGCATGGAGAGTGGGCAGCGTGGCTAGCTCTCCGTCTGCCACCTCGGACGGGCCACTGCGCGCCAAGGATCCCGTAGGGCGTGGCGTGAGATTTGGTCCGCGCCGTCAGTCAGACCGTGCCGCTGAAGCTTTAGGTTGTGCCGCTGAAGGGGCCTTGTATGTGTGCCGTTGAAGACAGGATGCCGTTGCAGGGCAGTTGATGTGTGCCGTTGAAGATAGGATGCCGTTGCAGGGCAGTTGATGTGTGCCGTTGAAGGGGCTTGGTGGTGTGTGCCGTCGAAGGTACTCGTGAGGGTGTGTCGTTGAAGGCACCTGTGGGTGTGCCGCTGAAGGCACCCATGGGTGTGCCATTGAAAGGGCATATGGAGTGTGCCGTTGAAGAGGGCACAAGGGTGTGCTGTTGAAGGCCATTGAGGGTGTGCCATTGAAGGCACTTGAAGCGTGCCGTTGAGGGGCACATGAAGCGTGCCGCTGAAGGAGCACATGAAGTTTGCCGTTGAGGGAGACACCAGGTGTGCCATTGAAGGGCACTTGGTAGCATGCCACTGAAGGAGGCACCAGGGCCTGCCGTTAGAGGCGTTTGAGGGTGTGCCGTTGAAGGGGCACAAGTGTGTCATTAGAGTGGATTTTCTGGCCTATTCTGGACCCGATTGATGATCCGTTCAATTCTCTTCAGGGGCCCACGAGCGGTGAGGTTCCCCAGGGGTTGGCTTCTCTTCGCTGTCGTGATTCCGGAGACGGCTCCACGGCAACATGTTGTTAGTTCGGAGAGTCCAAACGGGAAGTACTCTCCATGTTCTCTTCGGTTGACACTGCTACTGCTGTTGGACTGGTGGGGACATATGGACGTGCGATTTTACACATCCACAAATGCCCCCGACCCACGGGTAGCGCAGACGAAGGATGAGCCGGGCGGTGCCCGTGGGTGTACCGGACCTGGGGTAGGACCACGGATCCTGACGTCTGGAGGAGACGACTGATCTAACCCAGTGTGGGCCGGGTATTTATTCGGACAAGTACATACGCACGCGTATACATATAGACATACACGTGTACGTGCGTGCCTATTCATCCATACATATGGATGTTTGTTAGCATTTCCACACCATATAGCAAAGGTGTGATAAGATCCAAGCATATGAAAGGCATTTCAAGGCTAATGAAAACTACACAATATATTGTAATCATCAAAACTATTATTAAAAACAGAGAGAGAGTAGTGAACCCAACACGGTGCTTTGCCTTCATAGGCTCGGGTTGGCAGAGGAGGCTCGATCCCTTGATATCTTCATAAATCTTGTATACGAGGGCGATCAGAGGAGTGTACCGCTCGTATTTCCGAGAGGGCTCCTTGTGGTCTCCATCTCGGTTCCTCCTCTTTCCTTGGCCAGAGCCTTGCTCGGACGGTCGCCTCTTGTCCCCCTCCTGACCCGAGCCCGTCGTGCTACAGCAAGCACTGAGGACTTCCTCGCACTCTGCGTGACGCAGGGCCAGGGTCACTAGCTCAGCGAGGGAGGAGGGGGGATGAAGGACCAGCTCGCACCGGAGGTTCTCATCGCGGGTGCCCCCGGTCAGCGTGGTGATGGCTAAGGCAACATCCAAGAGGGGAATATGTAGGGATTTCGATTTAAATCAGTTAATGTAGGCCCAAAGTTTCTCCCCCTGTTCCTGTTTAAAGGCTAGTAGTCCCGCTACTGATCGGGGAGGACCGTTGCCGGTGAAGCTTTCCTTGAACACTTGCCTGAACTGTCAAAAGTCACGGATGCTACTGGGGGCGAGGGCTCGGAACCACGCCTGAGCACCCTGGACCAGGGTGGCCGCGATGGCTCGGCGCTTGATGACGTCGGATGCCCCATGCAGGGTCATTAGGGTGTCGAAGTTGTGGTAGTGGTCGGCTGAATCTCCCTGGTTGTCGTATGACTTGAAGGTTGGAAGCGAGATCCTAGGGGAGATCTCGGCCTTCAAGACATGGTCGGAGAATGGGGATTGCTCCTCATCCTCCACATTAGAGGTCTTCTATAGAGCACGAAGGGCGCGGTCTTGTTCTACGAAATGCCTCTCGAAGTCTCGCAGCTGGAGAGACAGCTCCGGTTGCCGTTGGGCTGAGGGGCTATGGGGGCGCTCCTGCAGGCTGGCCCGGGGCCCCTTGGGGGCATCAGTCTCTGGGAACGGCTGATGCGCTCTGAACTTCTCCCTCCTCGGGGTGGAAGGAGGCTTCTTGCTCTGGGGGAGGGACGTGCGATGGCCCTCCTGACCGGTTGCGGATGAGCCGTCGCCCCCGGAGGGTGAAACGGCCCCTAACAGTTTGTAGGGAGGCATCTCCACGGGGAGGGCTCTCCCGGGGGAGTTGCGACTTCTCTTCCCTGGCCGCCTGGGTCCTCATTAGATCTATGAGGGCATCTAGTTTGGCGTTGAGGGTTTGGAGAGCGTCTGCACTCCCATTGGGGGGTTTCCCCCCCACCATGGATGGGGGCAGCTCGTCGGCTTGGTCGCTGGCATTAGAGGGGATGTTCCCCATGGGATGGGAAGGTGCGCCATCGTCCGTCACCATAGCCTTTCCCTTGTCATCGGTGGTTCTCCTACCAGACTTTCTTCGCACCATGTTGGCTCTTTGTTCATTTCCCACGGACTATGCCAGATGAAGAGGGCTGATCTCACGCTGTTCCTGAGCTGAGGATGATGACCACGAGTGTGAGAACTGCAAGAAGGGAAACGGATCAGAGGTGCCTATGGATAGCTCCGTGGGGAAAACCCTCCGATGCTTAAGTCAGCAAATCAGATAGAGCTTTGGTGTGAAGCGAAGGGGTAGGAGGAGATGGGGGCGCGAGATCCCTCTCCACCAAGTGGTGAAGTGGTTCTTGCTCAGGGTTAGTGCTGCTTAGTTGCTCTTACCTCCCGTAGGAGAGCTTCCCTAGTTTATATAGCGACTCGTTGAATGTGGGAGCCCTGCGAGCCGAGGAGTTTCAAGGGGGGTTACATCCTCTTCCTGGACTCTTTATAGTACGAGGACTCTTGATCTCCCTTATCCCCTTGATCTCCCTGCTCTTGAAGGGCACGTAATGGTCGCATAGATAAGCTTTCATCAGTCGGTCAGAGCATGGGGTAGTTGCTCAAGGGTGCCTCCCAAGCGATGGGTGCACGGCTCAGTTGGGGTGTGTTAGGTTCCCGAAGGGACCTTCCCGATCGATCTGACACTCGGACTCTCGTACCCGAAGGTCTCCTAGGAAGCGCCTGATCTGAGTGGGTTATTAGGCTTTGAAGCAAGTGGGCCCCGGGGGGCTGTCACTCTAAGGAGTCGGGCCTCGTTTGGTCTGGTGGAACCTCGTTTGGCTACTCTCTCTGGGCGGTAGAATTCCCCCTCTCCAGTATCAACCATGTCTTCTCTAGCCATTAAGAGCAAAGGGAAGCGAAAGGTTCCTGAGGAGCAGCAACCAATGGATATTCAGTCGAAAAAAGCTATCGAAATACCTTACAAGGAAGGCAGATCCAAGCGAGTGCATGATAAGGGGACTGCTTCAGGTAGGATTGCAGAGAAATTCCTTAAGGGAAAAGAGAAGGTGTCTGAGGCACCAGCAAAGCGGCATCGGACTTCTGCCACGGAGGAAACTCACAGATTGGCTGAAGAGGAAAATGATCCTGATACTTCATCTATGCAAGTAGAGTCTGTGGTTGAGTCTACGACAGAGAGAGAGAGACACGCATGACTAAAACTCGACTAAATGAGTCCCACAGCTATTTTTGTCTTACCCGCTTGGCTCGAATAAGTTATCCGACCTAGATTATGTGCGAGAGACACGCATGACGATTGGTGAGAGGCGTGCACGGTGCCCACGCGCACCCTCTCTCATCGGTAAGTTATCCCACTCCGATTTCAAAGTGAGTCGAGTTTGAATGAAAACTATTTTTATCTCTCAAGATTTTCCTGGGAATGCCTCGCGCAACCCATACTTCCGCCGTCTCCGTGTAACAGTCTCTCTGATTGATGTTTGTTCGCAGATGTGGACTGCACCTGATCCGAGCCACTCCATGGTGATTTGGACGAGACCTGGCGTCACGTCCATTTCATGCTAACTCCATCATCAATGCATTATTCTAATCTCTTTGACGTCGCCGGCTGGGTTACCGTCCATCAGTAGTCACTGTCAACGATTTCCCCTCCGATCCCTCCATGTCCCCGGTGGCTGATGCCTACCCAGTGGCGTGTGCGTGCAAAATTTTCAAAATCATGGTCACCGCGGTGTTGATCACAGACAGAGCCTTTCACGGTCCAGACGGACAGTGGAGATCAGTTAACGGAGGGCAAAAAATAAGTGACTCTTAACGAAAAGGCATGGAATCTAATGAACTTGTTCTGATATTATGTAAAAAATTTAAAATTGTGATGTTGTTATAGACTTGGAATCATAAACATATAAGTCATAACTCATTAACAGATATTAGTTTATTAACGGAGCACTAGACCCAAATACCAACAGTGCGGCCGGGCCGGTGGGTAAGAAGGTTATCTCTGTCTCGGCATTCGACCACCTCATAGAAAAGAAGAGGAAACTGACGTGAGAGGCCGAGAGAGGCGGCCACACTTCGCCCCCCCCCTTCCATTATTGATCAGATTCCTCTTGGGAGCTGTGAGGAGGGCTAGCTCGATCGGCGGACGCCTATAAATACCTGCGGTGGAGGGCAGCGTTTCATCACCCCAAGCCACAGGCACTGCAATCTTGGATAGTTTCAGCAGTTCCCTTGCCCTTCCCGCTCTTCCGATCCTCTGCAGCTTCTTTAGCGGCCGCCATGTCGACCTGCGGCAACTGCGACTGCGCTGACAAGAGCCAGTGCGTGTAAGTAGCTACGTAAACTCTTTGGTTTTCTTGGACTACTTCATATGTACGTACGTAGCCGCAGGGAGCTTATTATATATATCTGCAGTACTTATGGTGCGTAGTTATTTTTGATTATGTCCTCAACTAATTAAAAAGGAAGAGCTGATCATGTGGGTGTTGATCGATGGCTTCGATGCGTTTGCATGGTCCTTGCCATCATTTCGTGAACGCTGTTGAGCTGACCCAGCCAGCCTTTGATCCGTGGTGATTGCAGGAAGAAGGGAAACAGCTACGGCGGCGTGGAGATGGTGGAGATGGAGAAGAGGTAACTGACATGCATGGGAAACGCGCGCTAGCTCTTGTAGACGTAGGAGCTAGCGGGAGAGCGTCATACATCTATAGGGTCACCACAGAGCAACATCCCCCATGGCGGTCTGGGCGGCTGGCCCCTGCATGGGTGGTTTGGCCAATACGTTCCTACACGTACCGGAACCAATTCTGAACATTTTTCTCCCCAATTTTCTCGATTTTTCTCTCTCACTCTCTCTGATGAGATCACCTATACGTGCATCTGTGTTTAATCCTTCCTTTTCGTGACCATGCAAAAATTTAAAAAAAAAAGGAAAAACGTCTAAAATGACTAAAATTAGTTTTTTTTTGTTAAGTCTAAAATCAGTCAGATATACGGAATGGTGACATCTTGATGAACTTTTAATTGGCAGCGGTAAAATTTTGTCGACAAATTAAAAGGTCATGTGAGACCCGTTTTAATTGCATCTGAAAAACGGGACCATGTAGCATGTTAATTAACATCTGAAATTAAGGGTGTTAATTAAGAAGTAAATTAACTAGCTTTGTAAGTTCGCGGCCATTAATTGCATTTCTAACAAAACCCAATTTGATGTGTACGTACATGTCCCAGAATTAATGTCAGCTTAATCACTTCTTCCGTATATTCCTTCTGCAGCTACTACGGCGCCGGCGGCGGTGGTGAGGTGATGGCTGCAGCTGAGAACGACCCCAAGTGCAAGTGCGGCCCCGGGTGCAGCTGCACCACCTGTACCTGCGGCCACTGATGAGCCAAACACTTTTAAAACCATTCCCTGCATGCTTGGATATGTACGTGCTCTTGCCATCTTATACATTTGTATAAAGATGAAGGGACGCACGTATACTTGTGTGATCTTGGTTGTGCAATAAATTATTAGGTTGCAGTACGCAGTGCTGTCTCTGTAGTTTTGTGGCGAAGCTGCATCCTCGTAGCAGGCGGGTAGCCCATCTATGGCTTTCCCCATGGAAACAGTTCCATGTTGTTGGCTGCGCTACTACAAAGTGTGATGTTTAAATCTGATTAGTTAAAGAACTTTATTTTTATTATATATATATATATATGATGGGACGGACTTATCTTATTGTATGTATTCAAAGAAGAAAGAATTAAAGAACAAGTCCAGCAAATTACAAGAAAACCCCTGGCCGTTGAAAATTGCATATATATACCCCTCCTTCGGTCAAATTGACAGATGTGTGCCTTCTATGAAGCCCCCTCGTCATCCCTTCGGTCCGGAAGTGTTGTCAGCTCAGTCCAACACTTGGGTGTCACCTCAAACTCGGGATCCACGGAAGGTGTGGCAAAATTACCAAAATACCATTTTGATCCAGAAATGGTCTCAGAGCCCTCAAAACCCTCCAGAAAAGTGCCTCAGTGCCCTTGGGAGTTAGAAATCTTATTCAACTCTCTTTCCAATTCTGAAATTTCGGGGATGCCCTTGGCTTGGTAAAATTACCAAAATATCCCCGGGAGGGTGAAATTACCAAAATATCCTCAGAGTCCAGGAAACCTCCCGCGGCTTCAAATATGCCTACGGTTTTCACATTTTCGCATCTCTACTCCTAAATTCTAGGGTTTTGTCCAGACTTAACCCTAACCTAGTCAATGCGTTGGTGGTGAATGAATAGAGAGCTCCCCGAGGGAGAGTGCCCTCAACATCTGAACCTATGGGAAGGAATTTGAGGCTTCTTTGACAGTTAAACAAACGTGTTCGGACGTTAGGCCGATGTAAATCAACACTAACTTCGGTCCGTGGGGAGAGGTCCAGCACCCGAACCCAAATCGTTTGATACGATGCGCACCCACGGAATAAACCCTCTATATACAGAGGGGAAATGTTTCTTTTCAACAAGAACATTTTAAACCCTCTATTTTATCTACGATAAAAAATAAAATAATTTTCGTGGTCCAACAGACCCCAAGCCTATCATCACTCGGCACATTCTCGGTGCCCACCTCTCAGATGCAACCGACCGATCCCTCATCTAGCTGAAACTCATCAGCCATGTCGGCTCCAGCCTCATAACTCACCTCTGCTAGTGCTAGTGGAGGCTCCTCCTAATCGGCACTCTCAATGGCTAGGGTCCTCGTAGGACAAGAGCAGGCATAATGACCAAACCCCTGACAACGATAACAGCGGTTACGGGAACCGCCGTCCTGAGGCAAACCTCCCACGATAGGGGCCTTCCCCTTATCATCTCGCCTGGCAGGTGGTGCAGTCGCATGAGGGCGAGTGGGAGGGGCAGGCAGGGCTGGCACAGGCTCTCTCGCGGGAAAAGGACGTGGGCGAGGGGGAAGATCCTGGTGAGGGGCCTCAGGGAGTCTAAAGGGTGGACTCCTCTGAGATGGCGTAGGCACAGCACGCTGCTCGAAGGGGCGCTGATACGGGGGTCTCGTCCGAGGAGGAGGGTCACTCTCTAACTCGAACTGCTCCATCTCACGTACTACCTGATAGGCATGATCAATGGTCGTCACACGCTGACGGAACAGCTCCTGCTGATAAATCTGACGAAGTCCCCTCCGAAATCGGGAAAGGGTCAACGCGCCCTCCTCACGAGCTCCACACCTCAATAGAAGCTCGTCAAACTCATCGACATACTCCGAAACAGATCGGGTACCCTGAGTGATGCTCTGCCATCTGTCAATCAATCGGTGTCGGTACGTCACGGGGACGTACTTCTCTCGGAGTCTCGCCTTCACCTCCTCCCATGAGTCGATAGGCTCCTCAAATCCCTGCGTAAGACGATCCTCAAGGTTCGTTCAATAAGTCAAGGCACGACCTCGCAACATTGTCTTGGCGAAGAAGGCTCGCCTAGGGTTGGACATCGCCATCCAATCAAAATAGCTGTTCATCCTGGCTTCCCAGTCAAGATAAACCTGTGGCTCCAAGGAACCAGCAAAGTCGGGAGCCTCGGTGCGGGCGTTCCGAATATCATGGTCCTGGTCTCGGGGTGCCCTCCGCTCATCCTCAAAGTCGAGATCACGCCTCGTATCAAACCTCCTGTACCCCCGGGCAGCGGGGGCCCTAGGAGTCTCACCCACCTCCTCCTCAGAAGACTCTCTATCAAAATCTTTAACTCGACCATGCCGGTCATCAGTGGGGGCAACCCTAGGGGGCGAGTGCCGAGGCGCTGCTTGGGGATGTGAGCGCTGCGGCTGAGGGCGATCTACTGCCCGATCGTGCCTTTGATCCCGGAAGGCTCCCTCTAGAGCGGTGATGTGACCAACCATCCCCTGGACGGTATGGTCAGACTCCGTGACCCTATCCTCTATGCCTGCTAGTCCCTCAACGAGGCGACGATCCATCATTTGTATCTCAGCCCTGACCTGGGAAACTAACTCGGTCAAGGTAGGACCTCCCGGAGGGTCCGCATGAGCTCCTGACACACTTTGGTGTGACCCAGACATGTCTGGGTATGAACCTGACATCGGCGCTGACAAGTGATACTTAGCACCGCTACGTGTGGGCATAAAACACAAATGTGGCTAAACTACGATGCACTGACACACTATGATATGAAATTGATGCTTTTTTTTAATCGATGCAAACGATCTAACAAGAATTAATTTCTTGGAGTGTAACTGCCGCTCCTAGTTTGCTTGCTTAGTATTGGTTCCAACTGCAGCATCGTGAGAGGAGTGCCCGTTCCAAAACTTCCACCATCGAGAGTAATTGCTGCCGGTGAGTGAGCGTCCAGTTGAACCGAGCTTTTGACCGCCCAAAATGTAGCAGTAATTTTCTTGCCTTCTATTGCGTGTGTTACAACCGTACTATATCACTTGATGTCTTACAAGAGAAATCAAGCTACATAACTTGATGATACAAGAATACAGAGCCTAAGAAAGAGGAGTGAGGCTAGAATCTAGAGCATGACAAAGAGGAGAATGGGTCTCCATTGGTAAGCTGAACTTCAAGGCCGGGCTACTAAGCTAAAGTTGACAACCATAGATGGCACTTTCGATCAACTGCTTGCCAAGATGCCTCTCAGATGCCGAGCTTGTTCTCTTGCGATTTGGAGCTAGTGAAGTCGATAACCATGCCACGTGGGGTCCAAGGCTTCTCTAGATGAGCTCACTGATGCCTAAGCTTGATCGGACTCTGCTCCCTAGCAATCTCTCTGAAGGATGAGAAAATAGATGGTGAGGAGGAGTAGGGCTGGGCATCTCACTGCCTCTCTAGATGAGCTCCGAGAGACCCCAAGGCAAGGTCGAGTGATGCAGCTCTTTGGATCCAAGTTGGAAGAGGCAAGCTTGAAGGCCTGGCGCCATGGTCATTGCATTGTAGGACGCGAGGCCAGAAGTAGGCGGAGAGCTGGGCTGTGTTTCTAGTCGACCACTTGAGGCAACTTGTCGATGAAGTTGGGCTAGCTACATCATGTTGGATGACCGTGGCTGTGAGAGGACCTTGTCGAGCTTCTCTCCCGGGATATATGTCATGGCTGATGGCTTGAGAGGGTTTTGCTGAGTAGCTTTCCCGCACAAAAGTTTCAACCGGTTGGTGTTTTCCGAGAGAACCCTCCAATACTTAAGTCAGTAAGTTTGTAAGAAAAAATTGGAAGATCCCTCAAGAGATGGAGCTTGCTAAAGTTTATATGTATGGCTTAGTGAGGGTAGAGGAGGATCACCATGACTCATGCTACGTGACTTCTATTCCTTTTTAGGGACACTCTTGCCTTCTAGCCTGGCCTTGTTTAGCACTACTCTTACATATTTGTAGGAGGCCGCGGATACCTTCTTTTATAGTCAAAAACTAGTGAGGAGCACCAGTCACAATAAGGCTTGTGTACTTGCAATGAGCATATTGAATGGCACAGTGGTCGGAGTAGTGAGAGTTAGGGGATGCGGGACGTATGATGGCATCGAAAAATGGCATGGATATGCTAATGGTAACCAGCCATGATGGCGCTTTTGAAATCTTGAAACCACGTGGGAAACTAGATTAGGCGATAGTTGGGACAGGTGGCTAGAATCAGTATACCCACACACATCACTTGTCCCCCAGCCATTAGGTTGATGTGCAATACATGGATCGAGCAATGGGTGGTCATGCACAAGGCATCGCTTGGGGTGTCAAGGAGGTCGTACCGGTAAAGAAATAGTGGCATTTATTCTAGCTTTTCTCATATCATGTGGGTAATCAACCTATACATGCATCTTAAAGTTGTAGGGCACCCTACTCGCCCTTACAATTAATGGCGACAAAGGTCCTTGACACTTTGAAAGAGGCTGAGTGGGACATGACGGGCCCTTCTATGAAGAAGAGGTGGAAAGAGCAGTCATCGATGACCGAATGAGCTATGGTGGAATAGGCCCACTATAGGAAATGGAACTTATAGCCACGAATTTTAGAAATGTAGGTAAAAGTTTGTTCTATTGTAGTGGCCCTTGCGGGATGCAAGGGAGAGCTATGCTGCTAGACCTGCGATGGCGTAGAGGGGGAAAGGACTTGCCCCTGGTTCTACGAATCACCCTACGAAAGTTCATGTGCACCCAGGGGAGGAGGCTAATCATATAGGAGACACATCTAGGATCTGGCGCTAGCCTTTAGGAGAGGATCTAGAGGCTTGTAGGCCAGATGATATCTAATGATGAGATCGAGCAAGCCCTAGATATGTCGATTCTCGGACTATCTAATGCGATGATATCATAGCTGCTCGCGACCACTGCAAGAGCCCTCATCTTTTATGACCGAAGTGCTAAGGCAATGGTGGAGAATGAGCAGTCACTTGAGAAGACTGTAGCGCCCCTAGAGGCCAGCATAGAAATGGCCACTGATAGTAGCAAGAGGGTATTGGAGGCTAGGCAGATGACCAAAGAGGTTAAAGTCGACCTAGACAAGATTGGCTAAGTGCTGCTCTAAAATCAACATTAGGTGAAGCGCCAAGAGTGCCCACTAGTGTGGACGCTAAAAAATGATGATGATGATGAAGAGAGAGAATGATGATAACGATGATCATACGGCATGCACGTCTCGACACTCGAGAGAGAGCAAGCCGAAGATGGAAATGTCAAATAAACCTCATACCTCGCCCGAGCAGGATGAGAGCTCACTTGGTGGCCCGCCACCCGATAAGGAAGCCCTCAGATGGAAGATATCACTACAACTCTATAATCGCCCATGCCGAAAGCTGAATCAAAGAGAAGTCAGCAACTTCGGCACAATCTCAGTGAGCACCGGAAGATACGCGAAGTCTTGGACTGAAGCCCAAAGATGCAACTGGAACATTCCAGGGATGCCAACATTCGTCTAAATGGCCGCGACTTCGAAACGGATCCGTTCGGCACTTAAACGGCACGAAAAAGCCCTGAAACGGCGTGGGAAAGGCCTTAACCGGCGCGCCCCTTACCCGGCGCGCCCTCACCCCTTATGGCATTAGAAACGGCGCGCCCCTTGTGGTGTGTTGAAACGGCGCGCCCCAATAGGCGCGCCGTTTCAACTTCTTACTCTCTACAGTGCCCCCTTTGATGCGTTGAAGCGGCGCCGCAACCACCCAAACAAGCCATGCTTTCATCAATGCCCGTCGAATCGCCCATGCAGCGCAGGGGATGGCGACGACGGCGTGGCGAAGGTGGAAGCCGACAACGCAACGGGAGCGACGTGGGCTCTCCGGCGCGCTCGAGTGCCCACACAAAAATCCAACTTTTCACCCCCCGTGCCTATATAACAGGGCATTGGGGCTTGAAGTGAAGGGCTCTTCTTCTTCCAAAAAAGGAGAGGTGCGCAGAAGACTTCCTCCCGTGAGCTCCCAACGTGCAGAGAAGAAGAAGAGAAGAGAAGAAGAGAAGAAGAAGAAGAAAGAAGAGAGAAAGCTCCCCCTCCCCACTCCGGCAAGGTGAAGAAAAAGAAAGAGAGGAAGAGAGTGTGAAAAAATAGAGGTGAGTCGGAGGGGGAAGAGCTTGTGCTTTTTCCCCCTCCCCCCCTATCGATGTATTTTTCTTCCTTTGGTGGATGAATGAAAAGAAAGAAGGCTTTTTACAGTTTATGGTGTTTCTATTCCTTTTCTTTCTCTCTATCTTCTCCTCATCCATGGCCCTCCGAAGCATGTTCTTCCATAGCATGATCTTCGAAGGAGTCCGTTGACGGGTGAACATCCTTTGCCCTCTTGTGGCGAACATCTTGCCCCGCTTAGAACGATTATCGCCCGTGAGTTGTGGTCGCTCTCGTAGGCTAGCCCTCGAGCGTTCCACCCTCACACATGGGCCATCGGACCGCCATTAGGCCGTTCCGCATGTTGGGAGTTCACCATCGGAGCAATCCGTTGGGTGGCTCTCGCTCCTCTCCTTGGCAAGCTCCGGTCCGGGGGAGGTGCTGCCGGATTTTCTCCGGGCTAAGAACGTCAAGAACACTTGAACGGATCGAGCCGTTGAAGAACAAATGACTAATCTCCACCTTCGTGAATAAACCACCGGAACAAAACACCTATTGATGATGCTCACTGTCTTAATAAACCACTCAAAACACTCAATCCTAATGTTCCCCCACATAACCTATCAACTAGGTGAACAAACAAGAGACAAATGCCCACCCACGGGTGAAAGAAAAGCAACACACAGGAAACGCTCGGGAGAAATTGATACGGCGCCACCACTCCGTCTCCCACGCCGTTTCAATCCCAAGACCCTTCAAAGCCCCTTAACCGGCGCGCCCCCCTCATAGTCGCGCCGTTTCAACCCGCCTAGCGCGCCGTTTCAGCCCCATTTCACTGATACTATTTATTACCCGGCGCGCCCCATTGCCATCAACCCCTTTACCGGCGCGCCCCCTTGCCATTTCCCACTTAACCGGCGCGCCCCTCCCTGTGGCGCCGTTTCAACTTCCTCATGGGAAGCCATGTTTCCATGTTGTTCTCTCTCTGTCTATCATGTTGCCTGCAGATAGGCCAAACCGCACAGGTGTTCACTTTCGACATCGCCCTAGCTACCACGGTCGTCTTCTGTGGCCCCCCTTCCACTGACGTCTCTGAGACATCCCCACCTACGTCCCCGCCGAGTTTCATGTTCAGTGGACGTCCATAAGGCCATGTTCTAGGCCTCTTGCCTGCTAGTCGCCTGTGCCTGGGTAGACCGGCCTGTAGTCTGGCCATCGCTCATGACTACACCGGAGGTTCCAGTCGGCACCGTTAGCTTCTATCTTCTTCTAGGAGGATCATCATCCACTACAGCGTGCCGTCAGGGACGTTTGCAACTTTCTCAACCTCCGTGACACGTCATCCTTATTGTTGGACCCCAGGCCATACCGGTTCGTAGCGCATTAGAGTTGTCGTACTTTGCCCACTTACGGCCCGTCACCCCACTTCTCACGACCCCGAATTCACTGTGTAGCCTTTTATCTCCATGCGAGGAGTGGGCAGTGTTTGGATTGTACTTATTTAGCTTTTTTGCTGGGGATCGTGTGATTTGGCCGGGCGTCTTTCCCACGCCCCGAGTGTGGAGGTACGCGTACACTTGCTTGCTTGCTTTAGCTTGCTCGTCTTGTATATGCTCTTGATCCACTTCTAGTGTGTGCAATTTAGGTCCCTAGCTCATCATATTTATATCATTGCCCTAGTGAGAGAGTGTGACCATCTCGTACTTCAATCCGAGCACGAGTGTGAAATTGCGTACCCTAGACTCTATCGGTACTTCAACAGTGCGGATCAACACGCTTCCCACTCTTAGGGGATGTTTGTGAGCTTGTGTTGCTTGTTGTAGGCATAATTACTCTCTTGGGAGTATTAGGTGTCGAGTTTACGCTACTTGGACTATTGTGTCATTGCTGGTTTAGTTGTCCATTTAGTCGTGTCATCATGTAAAGTCCTAGTTTATAAAGCATCCCACATCAATCGTCGACTATGCCCGATGCCCGACTACACCTGCATGCGCCCACCGTCCGTGATGTACGCTCGCCCCGCCGCTCTCCTGCCCCCACTCCATCGAGTGCGCCCAGCACCTGCCTACCGCGTGCCACGCACGCCTACCTCATCACCCGCACCCGCGCTTGCCTGGGCCAGCACCCGTGCTCACCCCGCTGGCTGCCCACCTTCATTGACCATCCCGGATCGCCCATGCCTTGCCCTCGTCGTCACCCATGTGCAACCACGTGGCCGCCCACCCTTGCCCGCGTGCCTGACCACCTTTGTCGCCTTCACCAAACTGTGTTGACCCACCTTCCGCCTCGCGTGAGACATGTGTAGAGAAAAAAAAGGTAAGACGACCGGTTGGAGTGTCTCTTCCCTCTCACCTTTTGCTGTAGGGGGTGGGGGGTGGGGGGGAGTAATCCCCATCAACATGCTATGTAATATGTTCTTTCTTTGCATACGTGAACAATGATGAACTAATGCAAGTCAGATTAAGGGTACGGTGCAGCATCTACTTGGAAGTCACCTTTGCCTTTTGCTTCGGCACAAAGAGATATCTTACTTGGAGTAATCACATCTGCTAACCTTCTGTAATGGCTTTTTTTTTGCCCTAGTCTAGGAAGTTCTAATTTGGAGTTTTTAGTTTGTAACCAGAAATAACCCAAGAATAGTGAAAACGACTCGAAGATCCAGTTGTCAGTCTTCTTTTCACACTAACCAGGGTAAAATCTTTGGAGTGCATGAGTGGTTCTAATCAGAAGTTTTCAAAGAAGCATGACAATGGAGACTCACTGGATCATGAATTGATCTGCTGATGCAGTTTCACCTGTTGTGGTCCGTTGGGTTTTAATTGGGCTGGTTATGTTAACTGGGCCGGCTTTGCTTTACGACAATTACGCAGAGATGGTGGATGTTTCACTTATCGATTATGTCAGCTTTTGCGAGGATGTCACATCGATATCGTAGAGGTTATAATGGGATTTCTACGTGAATGCTTCTGATGGAATTTTATTCTTGTAATATTATCTTTTAAACTTATGCTGTTGTGAACAATCACCCCCAGAAAAGAAAGATTATCACCGGTGACAAAATAAGAAGGTGCCACCTAATTGAAAACCACACAATTCAATCCCAAGATTTCAAGTCACATTGTTGAATCTTCTCTGTTATTAACAAAGTACTTGTGAATTTAAAGTAATGTAATTCTGATATGTATTTTTCATGCATCGGATGAATATGAAATGAACGGCTCAAATACTGTAACTTTTGGTATCATGTGATATATTAGATTTTGATGTCGGATTTGTATGATTTTTGATATGTAATTAAATTTACGTCATGTGATAAGATTTAGCGGCGTGTTGAGATCGAAAACTTGAGATTAAATGATATAATTTTGAATTGAGTGACATCTGTAGAGGCAGGAAAATGATTCTTAGGTCACGTATCACCTTCTCTATTTATTTGTTGAGAGAAGTCGTCTCGCGTTCGTGGAGGCCTGCAAACATCAGGAAGTAAGGGCGTCAGAAGGAGTCTCAGGTGTTATCCCATGGCATAACTCTCTGATGTTTAAGTCAGCAATAGAAAAACAGAGTATAGAGAAGAGCAGGAAGGAGAGAGAGAGAGGAGAGAGAGAGAGAGAGAGATATCGTTGTGAGAGGCTGAAGAGTCGTGGAGATCTTCCTGACGAGTGCTCGTCCCCCCTAGTACTCACTCGGGGAGTGTTCGCTGGACGGTAAGGTCGTCGGAAGGGACCCCTCTCAGTGTGTAGGCAGTCGCTCTCTTCTTCTCGCAGCGTAGCAGGGTTAGTAGTTCTATTCTCTTGGATAACGTAATAGTGGAATGAATCACTGTGCTCTTCTCTTCTGTCGATCTCTCTTTTATAGGGGATTGTCCTGAAGCGAGGAGTTTCATCCCTTGATAGAGAAGGGCATCCGTAGTAGAGTAACGTTCTCCGCTATAGTGGCAGGAAATGTCCGTTGGCGGACGATTATCCCAACGTCGGCTGATCTCGGGACGAGTCTTAGGGCGCTCGTAGGGCGTGCTCGTCCGTTATGGGGTCAAGGCCGACGTCGTGGAGACAACGGTCGGTCGTCGGAGAGTCCTCTGGCGATAACTGCGATTGGGCCGCAGTCGTTACGTTTTGTAGAATCTGATGCTCTTCTGGGTCGGGCTTCTTTTTATTGGGTCGAGCACGTGTGCCCCTCCTATGGGAGGGCTTATCGTGCACGATCCTCAGTGGACCTGTCGTTATTAGACTATTTCTGGGTCAAATCGGATTTATCCTCCTCAACATCGATTCTAATTATTTTGCCACCGATGACAATAGAACCCTCCTCCTCTTTTGTATAAGTATATCATAAAATCATAATTAAATTAATTAATCTCCTTGAAGGGAAAAATGTACGTCCCCGTTAACCTTTTCAAAAAAAGTTTGTGTGTAAATCGTGTTACTATGAGAAGGGCATTCTCACGACATGTTTCTTTCCAACAGTGACGCAAGAGGGGCTTCCTTTCATTCACGTCCAACCGGACAAGAATTCGGTGATTTAATGTTCTTCCTACTGTTTGAGCAGTTTGATGTCCATCATTAACTTACTCCTGGCTGCTCACATATTTTAGTTAGATTTTTTATATTTACCCCTGTATCCTGGTATGATTGCATCTATGTCTCTGACTTCTTTCCAAAAAAAAAATATCCCTGAATAGTTTAAATATATAGTGACACTCTACGGCCTTGTTGTGACCGGGAGCGTATAACTACAATCGATCATTTGAGACATTTTAGGGATACTTTCGACAATTTCTATCTGTTAAATGTACGATGGTAAGTTGCAAGTGACATATCCCATCCAAGGTTTGTCGACTCGGTTGACCCGATCTCGATTTGAGTCGGGTCGAGTCGGTCTCGTCTCGGTTCGACCTGATCCGTCCTATTCTAAAAAATCACTATATAGCCTCAAATCTCATTCAGCTAAGTCCCCATTATGGAGAAGTATCTGCAGCAATATAGATTTTTACAAATGCTGTACAGAAATTGGGTTAGGGAATTGCCTTCTCACCCGGTCTTGGGAAGACCCTTGGGTGGAGAACATACCTCTGAAGGACAGGTTTCCTAGACTATATGACATCACTTGCTCTTCTCAACAAACAGTGGGCAGATTACACCAAGATGCACAATGGGACCTCACTTTCTACGAAGCTGCTGACTTCTTTGAACTAGTCTCTACACTTCACAGTGTCAATATCAAGCAGGACATCAATGACAAAAGGATGTGGAGATGGGAGGAGGAAATTTTCTCTGTCAAATCAGCTACCAAGTTGCTTTCTCGGGAAGGAGCTAGAGTAAACTGGTGTAACACTGTTTGGAACAAAAATCTGCCTATTAAAATCAGAATTTTCTTGTGGAAAATAGCTTGGCAATGGCTCCCAACTTGTGACAGACTGAAAGGTCTGAAGCTGCACACCTTGAGAAATGGTATTTTCCATGGAGACTTTGAGGAAACAATCATTCACCTTTTCCTCACCTGTGGAATTGTTAAATCAGTTCAGTTTGGAGACAATTCTTCAAACTTATGGGAGCTTCTTGGAGCACATGTAATCATATCACTAACCTGATGTTAGAAAGTAAGGTTCTTAATCCAGCAAAGCAAGATGAAGAGATTTGGGTGATGTGTTGACCAGCCTTTCTGTGAGCAATTGGGAAGGAAAGGAACAGCAGAATTTTCAAAAGAGAATTCAGACAACCAGTTGAAGTGATCTAAAGTTGCATTTATCTCATAAAGAATTGGCATTATGGCAGCACTATCAGGGGCTTTTGTCTGCTAAGCAAAATGTGCAACTGGAGGGCTTATCCTGTAACTGGGTAGGATTTTTGCAATTGGGAGGGAGTTGCATATGATCCCTATGGGTGTAGGATTGTCTCTATCATCTTGGTAGAGCATATCCTCCTTTTTTTTCTTGTAATCGCTTTTCTCATAATGAATTGTGAGCATTGGTCACCTTAGAGTAGACAATTTGCAAACTTTAGGGTTGCCAACTGCATGTAATAGGAACCAAGAGCCTCTACCAGTTCAACCCACTGCCATTTGGCATGGCAATAAAAATGAAAAGGAAAAAACACCAGCTGGACAAGTCATGCCAGGCTGGACGTGGGCCTAAGTTTCTGGAAAATATGTCAGGCCCAGCTGACCCAAGGATTTAGTGATTTGGGCTGGGCCAAGCTCAGGGTGACATTGGCCCAACCTGTGCCTGGCACATTGATAGCAACAATGGTGCACCATCATTGGTTAAAAGCTTCACCACAGAACCACGAAGGTTCAACCTTTGGTATGTCCATCAAAATACAGCTCATTTGTAAACCCCCCTCCCCACAAGTCTTTAAGTTTGATGCAAAAGGGGGTGAGTGAAGAGCTTTATAGACAGAGCCAACTTGTAAAGTTTTTGTCCCATGCAATGCAACTCATATACCTAAATCTGATTTATTATTCTCCTGTAGGCCACTTCGGAGTGTGTCAATAGTCTTCAGGGAGAGTGAGGCTTTGGCAAGAACATCCTTTCTCATTGTTGTTGGAATAAAATTTGCCAGCTTTGGGACATTGCGGTCATCCCCGACATTGAAAATAGCCCACTGCAGAGTATACCAATAACTTCCTCATCTTTTTTTTTTTTTGTGTATGTGGTGGGGTGGAGGGAGTGATTAGTGATGGCCCAAGTCCAATGGTGACTTCTCTACTTCTGCTCAATCATATTTCCAAGAGATCACTGTTAGGGCTTAGGAATAGCTCATCGTTGAAGTATGCCAATGGTGGGAGATGATATGACATTGATTGCCCCTCACCAAAACCTGCAAAATTGACTAAGTCCTTCGCATGCCCCTTTTTTCAAGACCCATTATATAAGCCACTCAAGGGCCACAATCAGAACACCCAATAGTGGCCATTTCCAATACCTATAAGTTTTTTGAATTCCACTAAAACCCACTGTTGAACAAACAATGATGACCCTCTCTCAATTTAAAAGCACATTTGAATTCTACCATAACCACCACTGAACACCCAACAGTGCCCCTTTTTCAAAACTCAAAAATTCGTTAAAATAGCATCACAACCCCCAATCAAACACCTGATTGTGACTCCCTCCAAACAATCACTTGAAACTATCCAAATCCAAACTTAGGGCACTGTTGACATGCCCTTTGATGATGTTTGTCTAAGGCACGCATGCATCCATAAGTTCCTGGGTTACAGCTCAAACCATGTTAATTTACTGGTACATCCACATGAGCTTCGCACTGGACCCCATTATGCTGCATTGTACGCACAAATGTACTGATATTGTGCCATTCCTTACAAAGTGTACAGGCAGGAAATCAAGGACTTCATCTTGTCAAAGGTATATTATTAGCATATCCATGCATCGGCAGGGAGAATCTAAATTAAAGAATGTAAAGGTGCCCTATAACTGACCAGGATCAAAAACACTTCAAACAAATGTCAGATGCCCAAACATGACAATTTAGAAGTTTAAAGCTTCTGAATATTGTTAACCTGAGTATGACCCTGGATTAACTCTGAATTAGCCTAAATAGTATTTTGGTGGACCGGATTATGTAATCAAATTAGAATAAGGTTAAATTGAGATTAACCCCAGATTTAGTGTTCCACATGAAAGGGTGGGCTACCTAGTTGTAGGCACCAGATTGGTTTCAACTCTCAGCTTTGAGTGTGGGTGTCATGTGTAGGTCGTGTAACTCCGTCGCTCCCTTGCATAGCGTCCACCTGAGGATGGTCCAACACTACAGGGCAAAATAGTGAGGAAAGAGTGATCGCCAGGATAATATACCTGCATCCCATAGGGAGAAGATGATCGCAAGGTGCCTTTAGAAATGGGAGATTGTGGGATCCCACTATCTTGGTTCTCGGCCGGTCAAGAACAGGGAGCTCATTCTCTGTGAGTCTATTCCAAAATCATACAAAACAATCACAAAAACAAGTGGGGGTCATCCATTAGAGCTGAAAGAGTGTAGTAAACATTTTGGAATTTGAATCATAAGCAAAAATTGTGGGCTACGTTCACCGAGAAGGGGGGTTAGGAAGGGAGTGATAGCGGAGACTTTCGACCACCCGTCATCTCTCTGTTTTGAGCTAAAACCTCTTAGAAGAAGGGATATAGGACATCCTACCATGCATGCCGCACAGTGTGGGTGGATGAAAATGTAATATAATAAATAGAAGTGCAGTAGAAAATAAAGGAAGAGTATGGACATGGGGGCTACTCGACGAGCAGTAGGAGGCGGCTAGAGGTCAGGCCACCCTGAAGGGTGGACGGCCAAGTCGTTGGCCACCCTTTGTAGAGTCTGCCGGCTCCGATGTTGGACTTGGACTCTCTCCAGGTGTGATGCTAGACTTCCTCTCAGGCCTTGACTCACGTTCTAGGTGGAAGAAAGGGAGAAAGGATGACTCTCGGGCTCTTCAACCTATCTCTAAGACTGTAATTCAAACTCACAGATCGAAACTTCAAGGAACTAGCCCACCAACTAAAGAGCCAACCCTGTACTTAGGCTCCAGGGATCTCTTTTATAGAAGGGTGTTTCCCTCTCTTAAAAATATGTTCGAAAACTCACCCTGATCCTCGTGAAGGGGGCTTCAAGCAATCCTGGCACTCCAAAGTGACTCCCCCTCACTCCACCATGTGCTCATGGGTCTGCAAGAGTGGGAAGCATCACAAGAGTGACTCCCGAAGTGGCTGAGATGATGTGATATGGGTTGACAAATGGTTGCAACAACTACCAGAACGTGGCCAAGTAGCTGGTCATTTTGGATGGGGTAGGCAACCAGATACCTGGCCTTCTAGGGAGCAAGGTGGCCAGGTATCTAGCCTTCTTTAGAAGAAGGCGGCCAGGCATCTGGCCTTCTTCAGTCTGGTGGGTGGCCATGAACTTGGCTATCAACTTGGCCACCCAGCCAGTGGATGTAGCTCAATTTTGATGTGGTTTGACCTGATTAAGATCACTAGGCTAGATATGAACTTGGGAGTCTAAGCATCAAAAGATAGTGTCACTCTTATGAAGGCTGAATTGTAGTCAACAGGATGTCTAAAATTGGGCGTCTACAAATGCCCTTCTAGAAAGCCCGTTTTGCAAGGGGGCCTGATAGATTGATAAATAGATGTTTCAGAAAACATGACCCTAATTTGGACATCTCGTCATGGGAATTCTGAAGCCGAGGGTGAGCCTCGGACAGGAACGAATGAAAGGAATGAGTGAAAGGTCAAGAGAAGAGAAAGAAGGGTAATGAGGGCTTGTAGCAGTAGTCCAGGAGACCCCTCGGCAGTCACCATGAGACTTTGTGCAGTAGTCCAGGAGACCCCTCGGTAGTCACTGTAAGACTTTGGCACATTATGGGATGCATCGCAGTCTGGCCAAAGGAGCTACAAGACACCTAAAGGAGATTTAAAGAGGGCTAACAGTTAGTCCAGGAGACCCCCCCTAACAGTCGCCATGAGACTTTGGCACACCAGGGGATGCAATCGCAATCCAGTACAAAGTAGTTGTAAGACACCTAAAGGAAATTGAAATAGAGGGAATGACCTCTAACTCACATGCTTATAATGTATGCCCACGAGACAAGCTCTCAACCATGAGAATTGGAGTGGAATAGATAGACAATAGAATTGGAGTTAAGCGGAATAGAAAGCAAGGTGGGAATCCAATGGCATACCCTTCTCTACATCGTTTCCTTTCTTTCTGCAGTGCATATGATGCCATATTTTCTACATGCATTGTTTTTCTATTTTTTGTGTTTGCTTTTATTTTTAATGTATTTTTGATGCACGAAAGGTCCTATATGATGCATGCTGGGTGTAGAAGAAAAATCTATTTAATGCATATCTGAAGGTATTATTTGTCTGACTTTAGAAATAATCTCAATCTATAGTTCGGGAAAGTCCGTCATCTCGATTCGGTCATTCCGAGTCAATCAAGAGTTTAGGAAGTCCATCATCCAGATTCGGTCATTTCGAGTCGATCAAGAGTTCGGAAAGTCCGTCATCCCGATGTTATTCAAGAAATCAGATGGACATTGAATAACTTAGAGAACATAAACTCCTCATTATTTTTATTAAACAGAAGGTAAAACAGTGATGACCTTTCCAGTTAAACCAGAAAACATTTTTCTTTTTGGGATAGTCAAAAAGTTGCTTAGAGAAAAATGGATAATTGAAAGAGACACAACTCAAATTTTCAGTTTGATTAATTAATCAACTATGGATAATAGATAGTAACAACAAAATATATTCTAGCCACTTCGATAAAATAATCCTTGCCACTGGCGAGGAGAACCAAGAATGCCATTTAGTAGAGAGAGCTGTCTATTCCTGAGGGGCCAAAGCAACCCATACAAGGAGGTCCAAACAACATAAACCTGTGTGAGGGTTTGGGTTGTTTTATGTGCAGTTGGTGTTAACCATGAATTTTGGACAAGTCAATCAAATCAGATTCTAAAGAAGATACATGACAGTAGCTCAACTGGCTTAGAGAGGAATGAATCATGGGGAAAATTGCATGCAAGACTATAACAATGGCCTGTGCGAAGCCCAAAAAAAATATCAACAAAAACATGATGATAGTATATGCTGGAAAACCTCACCCAAAAGACGATTTATCATAGCAAGTGGAGAGGACAAAGACGTTAAATACTGTCTTTTCTTCTACGTACTCAAGGAAGACATTATGAGGGAGTTGAAATGTACATGCACTGCACACTACAGGAGGAAGTTTACTAGAAGCAGATCAGGAATATAAACTTGTTAGTGGAAGGAGGATCAGAGTGCATCCTTCTGTCATATGGTGCCCTCGGGGTAGATGAGGGAGAAACTGATCATATCCCTGCAATTTGATGCTAGAGTGAGGCCCAAGAAGCAAATCAGCAATTGAAACATTTGGTCATCAATTATCATGTATGCCCTTTTTTCTCTTACAGAACCACAGAAGGCCTTCTGTCATGAAAGTCCTCAAGCTTTCTGATGGGGGTAGCAGATGGCCACATCAGCATCCACTGCCTAGAGATTCTATCAGTTCTTGGAAATCCTACAACATGACCTGAGGCCAGTGGTGAAGGTATTCCAAAAAGACATTCACATCTAGCGATCTAGAAGTTGTGACATAACACTTAATCCTCCCAAAACTGGAGTGTGCTAGGAAGACTATTAGCCAATCATCAAACTGATCAGTGTCTGCAGGTCACTATTGATGGTCTCGCTATTCGGTAACTAGTTCAGGGCTTGGAAACAGTGTCATGATCCCACACCTTACAAACAAACATGCAACAGATATCCCTGCATTATATGGTGGTCTCGACTGGGGGCAAAATGCTGACTTCAAAAGGGTTATTCTGTAAATCAGGTGGACTGGCAAACTGTCTTTGTGATACTAGAGCATGAAACGATGTATATTACCTCAGATCCATTCTTGACGTTCATATGTTGACAAATAGCCAAGACAAATGTTAAATTCCACACCATGGACTGTCTTCAAAGGCAGGAATGCTAAAATATCCAAATACATATGCCCAGTTCTTGTGAGGTAGATTGCTAGCCTTGTGAATCAAATGGTGATCTATATTAGAGGTGCTTCGGTTAGATGGTCCTCTGGCTTGTTATCTTTAGGGTGAGAAATATATGGAGCACTTTGGCCAAATGGTGTCCTGTTTCATGTACAGGCACTTTTACACAATTTTGTGAACCATTAAATGATTGTACAAATGAGATTTACATTACTTTTTGATAACCTCTTCCATAACAGTGGTGGTATTAACCACGTGTATGCATGTGCATGCGTGCATCTATGCATGTGCATGCGTGCATCTGCATGCATGTATATAGAATATAAATATCAGTGTATCATTATTTGTAAAGACTTTTATGACGGACAGTCAGTACGTTGACAAACGAACCCAAAACAAACATGAAAGTATTGTATTATGATGTGATCAAAAACTTTAAGGGCAAATATGAAAAATAAGCCATATATCCAGAAACAACCAAAAGAAATATTTATGTTTATACATCCAGAAAAGAAACAACTTATGCAGGCCAGAAGGTAAAAGAAAACACTTATTAGAAGCAGATACCATTACAAGGTTACTGCAATAGAAGAGGAACCTGGAAATAAGATCGAGATCTTGGCGCGTCAGTTCGATCGGAGAAAGTTTTGGTGCTAGCAGAGGGAGCATCAGCCTTCTTTTCCACTTCTTTGTTTACTGAATCTGCTTCTGCCTTTTCTGGTGCTGGAGAAGCATCAAGTGTCACCGCATCCTCCAATCTCTTAGAATGCTTTTGGTCCCATCTAGTATGATGACCTTTATTCAGGAACTCTAAGTCATCTTTATTTGAGGTTGTCCTTTCTGATGCTGGTCTGTCATCTCTTGATCTCTTGAGACTTCAAGGCAAGTCAACAAAGGCCATGTTAGTATGTTGGCCATTTGTTGGGATACCACATGCAGTTGCAGCTCACAACAGAGAAGCACACATATCAACTGACAAGCAATGCCCTTAAGAAATCATATTGATACGGGACGAGTGGGTGAACACAGCGGACTGAAAATCAACTCACTCGACCTAATTGAACTCCTGTGTGCGGCTGTTTGATCACGGAATTTATTTTTGAAAATAAATGTATTTTCTGGACGACATTTTACAAAGAAAAATGCGTAACATGCTGGTGTCCCCCGCGGTTAGCGGTCCAGAGTGGACCGCTATAATGGGTTTGCGGTGCGTATAGGGCCGCCATTTGGTGTGACGGTTCTGGGAGGACCGCCACTTTGTTTTTCACGCTAGCTGTGTTCCGGTCGTGTTGTGTTGGCCCCCGGTCGACCCAGTTGTGACCTAGTGGCCGACCTTTAACCTCGTGGATGTCTCGGACACTGTGGGTCCTCTGCTCGTGTTTTTGAGAGGTGTCTGAGATGTCGAGTTATCTCGATTAGCATGCCCATGGGTCTTGAGGGTCCGGGTGACCCCATGTGTTCCGAGCTTTCGTGCTTTCGTTAAATCGAGTCACCGTGAGTTGGCATATGTGTTGAGGGTTTTCCCACACGTCATTGGCTTTTCGGGAAGTGTTTTCCATGTGGGCCATGTGTGTGGTCTTGGACTGTGAGTCCATTTAACCAGCCAGGGCTGGAGGTTTCCCGAGTGTCCCTTGGATGGGGGATTAACTCGGCGACTTGTGAGTTACATTGGGAATAGTGTTATTATAGTTTCAGACCTACGGATTAGGCCAGATTGACGGCGCTGTGCCGTCACGTGCGACAGTCTTGACCCGAGTCATGTGACTAAAGGACAGTTGAGTTTATTAGGTCTAGTGGACTGTCTAGAGTCTGGTGCCCTTGAGCCACCTGTTACTTCGCGTTATTCGCGATGGGTGCGTGAGTGATTTTCGGTGTTCACGTTCAGTGACCCCCTACTAGACGTAGCCTTCTTACGGCACGCGTGTGCTGACCCACCCGGGAGTGGTGGAGCGACTGACCCGAGAGAGACGATTTTTAGCCTAGTTACCATTGGGCCCCTCCGTGCAGCCTGAGTTTGGGCTTTGGGGAAGAACCAGCTAAAGGATCTGACCTAGGGTGTATGATTTGTCTGTGCACACGTGACTGGGGGCATCGGACCCACACTGACGAGTGCGACCCCATCTACTCCTTGTTCTGTGATCCTGGTTACTATACGGTCTCTCAGTCTCTGCCTGGGCCATCTTAGGGAGACACCCGAGGCTGTGGACTAAGATGTCAGTGGATGCATCCGGCCTTACTTTTGGTGGGCAGGTACTCCCGTCACGTAACGTGAGGTTCTCATGACCCGAGATTCTGTTTCTCGTCTGCGAGACGTGATTTTGTGTGCAGTTCTAAGGTGTTTTTCCGGAGCCAAGGTCTGGAGTTTTCGGTGAGCGTCACCGAGGACTTTCCCCTAGAGGATGTAGAGTTCACGACGGCGAGGTCATGACCGAGTTTCCAGACCGTGTGGTCTTAGAGTGGGCCTTCGTGTGTGAGCACGGGCCTCCGCGACAACGGTGTCATGGCATTTTCCTAGTAGCATTGCTAGGGCGGTTCGTGGTCTGGTGGTCCCGCAACCGAGAGATTGGGGTGTCGGTTCTCTTTCCGATAGGAGTAATTGTAGAGCCGTGGTTTCATCGACTGTCGTGTTTTGGGGATTTGTGTACAGTCACGCTTTTTGTCGTATTGTTGTGGCTACTCCTACTGTTATTGTTGTTCTTGCTGCAGTTGCTTCTTTCCGCTACCGCCGTCATTTTCGTTTGGGGTTCCGCGGGACCCCTACTGAGCCAGTGATAGGAGACTCACCCCTGATTTTCAGGTGTTACGATTCTTCCTCGTGTGTCGAGGGTGTTGCGTGGAGGTTCTTAGCTGCCAGCTCACCGGACCGAGTGTTCACTCAATATTTGGTACGTTTTCCTACCTTAGACTGTACTTCTGTTGGACTGGACTCTATTGTAGTTAGATTATTTATTTCTGTTAATTGTTGAATTATCCTACTTTATTTTATATTTTGTGTACACCACACCTATCTTTTTAGCCATTCCGAGTCCTCGACTCGTGGACGGCGGTCCAGGGTTCGAATGGTATTGGGTTATTCTCGGTATCTAGATCTCGGGTCACTACATCACACCCCATCAAACCTTAAGCACACCTGACCAAGGTCACAGACCCGATCCCTTTTCACAACTTTCAACTAAGCTTCCACTGGGTCCCGAACTATCATCACTGTCGCCCGCTCGGTACACCAATCTACAAAATTACTGGGGTGCTAGAGGTCCAATCAGCCTCACCAATACTCACAATATTCCTACTAGGACCTAGAAACCATTTTCTCTATCATATACATCATCGAAATTCAAACCAACCCAGAAAATATCATCTTAATCATAGCCGAAAGATAACTCCTCACACCTAAACAACACATTCTTGCTTCCAAGGTGTCAAATTCAATGGCCCCTGCCTTACACAGAGCTTCAACTGACCAATGGCCCCTCCATAAGCCACACACGACGATTCAAGGGAAGAAACCATAGTCCTCACTCAAAAGCCTCTAATTTTTAACCCCATTGACACTACTTAGCACGATGCCTTAACAACGACATACCAATCGATGCCAGCGTCATGGCCAACGCCACTAAATATGGAAGCCAACCTCTTAAGACTAGCCAAATGACTTCCATAACTCTACTCACTACTAGTATATTCTCCTATCTATCTTAAAATTGATCATGGAACCTGTGGGTTATGGGCCCACCACGCTTCCTGACCATGCCCCATTACTTGTTAAGCATCTTTCTCAAGATAGGTTCAAAAGCAGATTTTGTTTTCAAAAGATGTGGACTTATCATAGTCAATTTATGGAGGATGTCAAAAAATGCTGGATTACCAGTCCAATGGCCTCCTCTCCTACTACTACTCTCTATCTCAAACTGAAGTATATGAGGAATATGCTACGGGTCTGGAACAAATAGATTTTTGGCAATGTTCATATGAATCTAGTAGAAGCTGAAGATGCAGTTATTAAGGCAGAGTACTCCTATGACCTTTAGCCAACGGAATCTAATTCAGATGCACTGGATGAGGCCAAATCTGTATTATCTGAAAGACTGATTCAATAGGAATGCTTCTGGAGACAAAAATCTAGGGTTCGATGGCTGCTTGAAGGGGATAGAAATACCAAGTTTTTTCACTCAATCACTATGGCCAACAGACGCAAACATGTTATTTCTCAGTTAAGAAACACTTCTGGTTTGCTCACTTCGGATCATGTAGATATGAAAGCCATTGCTATTTCACATTTCCAACATGCCTTTTCTTCGCAAGACCACTATATAGAAGATCATTTCCTAGACTGCATCCCTCGGTTGGTGAATCAGAGTGATAATGATATATTATGTGTTGTCCCCACTGAGTCAGAAGTACAAGAAGCAGTATTCAAACTTTCACCTGATAGTGCACCTTGACCTGATGGCTTCACAGGTGCCTTTTATCAAAAAGCTTGGGATGTTATTGCCAGTTCTGTTGTTAGTGCAGTCCAAGAATTCTTCACCTCTTGCCAAGATCTCCCTAGAAGTATCACCTCCACTCTGGTTGCTCTCATTCCTAAGCGGCCCAATGTGACTGACATTTCTAAATTCAGGCCTATTAGCCTTTGCAACTATTTCTACAAAATCATCTCTTCTATTCTTAATAGCAGATTAGCTACTATCCTTCCTAAAATTATATCCCTAGAGCAATCTGCATTTGTGAAAGGGAGACAAATTGTAGAGAACATAGCTCTTGCATAAGAACTATCTCATGAACTGGGCAGGAAAACTAGGGGGTCTAATGTCATGTTCAAGCTTGATATGGCCAAGGCATATGACCGGTTAGAATGGGACTTTCTATTTTCTGTTTTACACAGATTTGGATTCAGTTATCAATTTATTTGTCTTGTTGAAAAAATAGTAAACAATTACTGGTTTTCTATACTACTGAATGGGGAATCAGCTGGTTTTTTCAAATCATCTAGAGGTGTTCGACAGGGTGACCCCATAGCCCCTTCATTATTCATTATTGTAGAGGAAGCCCTGAGCAGATCCCTGAAGGAAGCTTACATCAGTGGCCGAGTGGAATGGTTTTTAGGTCCAAGAAGCTGCCCCAAAATTTCACATCTTCTATTTGCTGATGATACCCTGATATTCAACAAAGCAAATGCTATGTCTGTCAGGAATCTGATGAAAGTACTCAGTGATTATGAAAGAGCCTCGGGCCAGCAGATTAATGTTGCTAAAAGTGGCTTATTTCTTCACCCTAGGACCAGCTCCAATATGGCAAAGAGAATTCAAGACAATACTAGGTTCACTCGCCATTCTTTCCCACATAAATATTTGGGGTTCCCGTTGGTGCTTGGCAGATGCAAGAAGATCTATTTTGTTTAAATTATCAATTCTATCCAAAAGAGGATTAATGGTTGGAAAGCTGGGCTACTCTCTTAGGGAGCAAAGCTGATATTAATCAAACATGTACTAACCTCATTGCCTATCGACTCTTTAACCTCTTCTCCTCTTCACATTGGTATACATCATTTGTTAGAGCAGTCCTTTGCCAACTTCTTTTGGGGCTCTTCCACTCATGGCAATAAAAGGCATTGGAGGTCTTGGCAGTCTATTTGCAAGCATGTTGCTCATGGTGGTCTTGGCATCATGTCTTTAAGACATATGGAAATAGCCTTGCGGGTCAAGATGCTATGGCAGGCCCTGCATACGAATTCTCTGTGGGTAAAGTTTTTTAGAGGCAAGTACATCCGAGATAATCACTTATCTGATGTCCATTTTAAAAACATGAAAGGTTTAGCTAGAAGGAGTTGGCTTAAGGCAAAAGACTACATACTACAACATAAAAGGGTGGTGGTTGGTGATGGAAATAACACAAATTTTTGGCATGATAAATAGTTTGGCAATCTCACTATGGCTGACCTAGTTCCTGCTCACTGCATCCCAAACCACAAGGTGACTATCCGGGAATTTTTAATGCACCCTACTAATGAAGAGCTGACTATGCAAAATAGAAGTCTCCCCACTGTTATCAGCAAAGCTCTTAGTAATGTCACTTTAAATCAGGAATTGGATTTGGAGATTTGGAGCCTATCATCTTCAGGGAAATGTGATGTTGCTTCAACCTATAAAAGTTATTGCAGCAGTACTAACTATCAGACCCACATACCGTGGACTCGGCTATGGTCTAATTGGTTACCCATCAAGGTGTCTGTGCACCTGTGGAAAATTTAAAAAACATAACTGTCTCCCCATTGACTCAAATGTCCAGCGGGTAGGTGTTTCTCTTTGTTCTAAATGCCTCTACTGCCGACAGGGAAGGTAGGCAAGGCCTACCCCCTAGAGAGGAGAGTCCAGATGACCAAATTCTTAAGAGCGTAAAACTTGACACTCCCACTTTTATTGGTTGTCGAGATTCCCAAACATTCCTTGACTGGTTGTTGGCCATGGACTGCTACTTTGACTGGTGCAATTTGTCAGAGCGAAGGAAAGTCAGATATGCAGTCATGAAGTTGACTGGCATAGTGGGCCAATATTAGGAGAATGTGGAGCGCCAAATGGCTCTTAGGAGGGAAGACCCTGTAAGGACTTGGGATGACATGAAGCGATTGAAGATGAAATTTCTTCCCCTCTCTTTTCACTAGAGGATGCTTGACTAATGGAACCGGTTGATCCAGGGCAGCAAATCAACTGCTGAGTATGTTGCTAAGCTTGGTGAGTTTTTGAACCGGTGTAGTGCATTGGAGCTTGAGACTCCCAACACAAACTTTGTCTCACTTTCGATCTAGGTTGCGAGATGACTATCGTCGAGCGCTCATTGCCTGAAGAACACCTACATTGGACCTGGCCTATCAGTTGGCCATCAACTTGGATGAATCTAGGAGTGCTCCCTTTTCTCGAGCTAGTAACATTCGCGACCTACATAGCAAGTCTGTGTCTACAAGCGCATCTACTTCTTTCCGTTTTGGCCCCCTTCTTCTTCTAGCAAGTCCATCGCTGGCTCTTCTAATGTCAAACGTCCTCCTATTGCTGAAAAGAGAGTTGCTAGCGAACCCTTCAAGGTCAATCTTAGGACTTAATGCTATCGATGTCAAGGGTATGGCCATGTGGCTAGCCAATGTCCGAGCCAAACCAAGTCCCTTTACATTGAAGGCAAGCACAAGGATGACGAGCAAGAGGATGTAGAGGAGTTGTTCACCAAGTTGAGGGAGACTCAAACGACTCGGCTAATGAGAGAGAGTTTGTGGGGTGCATTGACATTGTCGTCCCGTGCCACCCTGTTTCACCTTGTGAAGACCCTAGGTTGAGTATGGTTAGGTGCACCTTAGCACAACCCCAGTCGATAGATAATTGGAAAAGGATCACGATCTTCCACACATTCACCAAAATTAGAGAGAAGAGTTGCAAGGTGATTGTAGATAGTGGTAGTTGCATCAATGCTATCTCATCCCGCCTATTGACCACCCTTAAATTGAAATCCAAGCCTCACCCAAAACCCTACAAAGTGTCCTGGATCGACACCACATCTATTGAGGTTAAGGAGCATAACCTGATTCTGATTGAGTTTGCTACGTACATGGACAAGGTGTAGTGCGATATCATCACCATGGATGTAAGGCACATCATCCTCGGTAGACCATGATTGTTTGATCTGGATGTTACCATCTATGGACGCTCGAACATTTGCTCCTTTCACTATGATGGCAAATGTGTGATGCCTGTGCCGAGCCAACCCAAACCTTCGAGTTTTGAAAAGAAGGGTCATAACAAGACTGAGAAAGACAAGATAAAGAAAGTGATCAGCTTGATTAGCCCCAAAGAATTAGAGGAAGATTTGAACAAAGGCCAACCATTGTTTGTGCTAGTGGCTCGGGAAGTTGAGAGGGATGCCTCCCCACCCCTCCCCGACTCTGTTAAGAGCCTTCTCGAGGAGTTCGCGGATGTTTTCCCTGAAGAAAAGAAAGTTGTAACGCCGCTAACCGGTCCAAGGAAGAATGTTCATGAATCATGATTGAATATAGAAAGCATAGAGCTCACCAAAGAAAGCTTGATTAGAAGGCTCTCCGCCCGAGAGGGACGATGAAGCACTTGTCACGGGGTTATAATCGTCATCTTGTAATTCGCCTTCTTCTATGACCTCAATTACCCCCGATGAGTTGGTTTCCTCCACAATAGGACGACGCCTCCCTCCTTGCACACGAGGAGAACCTGAAAAGTGGCAAGATCATCAAACAACTCCATAAAATTAACCTATTGAAGACAAGCCAAGGCCCTATAAAGTGTCCTACCCGGCTGCTCCCGCGAAGCACCATTGCTAGTACGGGGACGGGACACTCGAGTGCCAGGACCTGCCTCATCGACAGACCGCGGCCTTTTGGATGAAGTGGAGGCTCTGTTTCCCTGACTTCGGGCGCTCTTTTCAGCAATGAAGCTCGCTGCAAGAAGAAAGGGGAGACACAAGATGACAAGTTTAAGAAGCACTTAAAATGGAATAAATCCCAGCCAACTAAAAGATGTAGAAATAGTAATCACATACCGTCCGGAGCAAGAGAGAACGTAGGTTGCAAGACCATCCCCTCCGGTCGTACACCAATGACCTTGCCAGCTTTTGCCACTCCATCCCAAAGATCCTGCAATGTCCTCGCACTCTCTACAAGGGTGGCATACTCAAAAGGCCCGGCGCTGATGATGGAGCCTATCAAATGCCTCTCCCACCGAGGCCACAGGTCACTAGTATGTCCCTCTAGATGGAGTCGGGTGGACATCGGAGCATCCAATGGGTAGACACAGTCCAATAACAAATGAGTCCACCATGAATATACCTTGCAAGCTGTTGGGGCTTTATCCTGTACCAAGGAAGTCTCCATCTGGCACTTTAAAGGCTTGATTGCCTCTGCATATGGCCGCCAATCTATGGTAACGGCCCCCTTCTTCGCCTCCCACGCTGCACGAAACTCCTTCACGGTCCTCGCGAGCCGTGGATAATGAGCATGAAGGAAAGAATGTTCAATGAGAAGTGGAGGTAGATCAATCCTTGCAAGACGGGCTTCTTCTACCTCCTTCAATTTTTGAGGAGACTGCCTAAAAACATTACTGTGCTTGAACCACCAGTGAACATAATATGTGTCGATCCGACCAATTCGCCTCCCCTCAGGTAAAGGACATCCCTGAGCCGGCACACCCCTGAAAAAATAGTCCCACCAACTGCTAGCAACAAGGTGGGTGTCATGGCTCCTGCACAAGCGTTCCTCTACGACAAAATCGGAATTGGGAGGTACTGATTGGTCATAACCGAAATTCCGTGCAAAGCGATGAGAAAAATACGGCTCCAGGATCGTGGTGCTACCCTTCCGGAACACAAGAATGCTCGGCCTAATGCAACATAACCAATCTTCATAAAAAGAAATGTCAACAGCACCACAATGAGGCAAGCTGTAAGATGGCCCATTTGGCCCCTCGATAGCGAATGGCCTAAAATCATAAGAGCTGTGGGTAAAGCTGAGGCCCTCCTCCCCATGAATGGGAACATATGACAACAATCTTCGCGCCTTCGATAAGTGCTCTTATGAGTTCTGATCAGGGCGGTTCCGGAGCAGAAAAATCAATGGCGTTGTCGGATTCTCAACGGGAACATTATGACATAGCCCTGGAAGAAGTAATCCCGCCCATGCACTCAAGTAGTGGGTGGCCATGCATACGCTTCTATCTCTGGAGACGGCGGCCCGTACAACTCCTGCATCACCCGCAACTGTAGGACCACCATCTCGCCGATGAGGCTCGTGGACACCACTGCTGGGACGGCCGAAGGCAATGCCAACTGGATAGACACCGTCACCGCAGTTCTAGAGCCCGCCGGAGAGAAGCACAGGGATCCAAGGTCCACCCTCCCGAAGCTGGTTACGATGAAGGTCATGCTTCCTCATCACAGAGGAAGATGAGGATCCCCACAATAAAGAGTTTGAAATGTCTCATTGGCGCGTTAGGAAAGGTGCCTCGCGCCGGCAACCAGCGTTGGAGGCGAAGGATAGCATCACCCACCGCAAGGAGGCCAGTTGCAGCCAACCAGTCCACAACAACCTCCTTCCCTACCGCCAAGAAGGGGAAGCAGGACACTCGAGAGACCTCCCAGTCGCCCTCCGTGACCTCCACCAACTCTGTAGGACATCTGGCGCATCCATCGACCCTTCCACCACGGAGACGCAGAGGCATCTCCACAACCACCCAAGCCACCCTTGCAGAATGTCCGCCAAGAGCTCACTAACCTCAATGCACAGCTTGCTCTATTAACCGAACAGGGGCAGGGGCCCTTGGAAACATTGGCGAACAGATGCCCCCCTTGGCCACCATTCTTCAACATACCTAAGCCTGGAATGCCAGTACTACGGAAGTGTCGGATGTGGCCCCTCCGGCCACAACGGAAGCACACCAGAGCGTCCCTGCTACATCCCGCAAGCCCAGACAAAGTCCTCCCAGACAAGACCCCACACCCGAACCCCCATTTCCCATCCTTGACGCCACGCCCCCACCAGGACTGCCCACTCCCGCAGACCTGAACAGCAGCGGGAAGGCCGGCGAGAGCCGCCGCTCCCCAGCAGGAAGTCGTACCGCCGCATCGGACTCAGCTGTGGTCCCCAACCTTCTTATTATGGCAACTGATAAGAAAAAAACTGCAACAGGAAGGAAGCTGAAGGCATGGTTTCATCTATCAATTTGACTTACACCAACTTACATGAGGGCTGACCAAGTTTGCACAAAAATCATGCAAGGCCCATTCTGCCCGCCATTTTTTTACATTGTGATATCTCCAAGATCCTACTGTTCTCATGATCATGGTGACTCATACATCTCATTCAACTTGGTCTGAGCTGTCTAGAGCAGACATGTCACATGTCCATCCCTCAACCGTGTATGTGGTTCATGTTTCCATGTTTAATGGACACAATCAATTATGAAGGAATTAGAATCAAGATGTGATATCAACTGACTTGAATAGGGCCGCAAATGGGAAGGAATCAGAATCAACGTGTGATAGCAACTGACTTGACCGGGGCCGCAAATGGGTCAGCCATATCTGAGTCCAATTCGGATCCAGATCCAATTAGCAAAAGTTCTAATGAAGCAATTTATAGCCATATGCTAGCATGTGAATAACCACATACATTCATGTTATGACAAGTCAAACAAGAAAAAAATTTAAAAGCATGAAGTTATAATGTCACCGAAACTTATTTTGTAAGTCAAAAGCCTTTTCACTTATACTAAAAAGAAAATAACCATGGGAAAACTAAAGAATCAGATCCATGGTATGTACGGAAGTATGGCAATAGGAGACAACTTACCATGTGGTTTTGGCACAAGGTGTGGACTCCACATATATCCAGTCGGCAAATGAGATATAGATCCATGATAAGTACTGAAGTATGCAATAGGAGACAACTTCAACTTCCTTTTTCTGAAGTCATTTATGAGATCCCTTATCACCCACCACACTATAAGGTCCACAACAAGATAGGAAAGCTGGATTTAAGAACCATGAAAAATTAACAATCAGATGAGATAATGTAAATAGGACAAATCAGTCAAAAAAAAAAAACACGAGACAATACCCTGTATCCAGCACTCTGTGATACTCGTGCCAATGCATGTGGGAACTCATTTGTTGGCCTGCCTATTGAGAAGGAAGTAAGAAGGTGCATGACAGGAGAAAGCCCTTATGTAATAATGTTGAGATGTGTAATTGTATTATTGATTAATTAAAACACAACAAACACATATAAAAAACCAAAAAGATAAAAAAAATGCTTGCCTACCCTGCGTTGTTTTCTATTTTATACCCTTGTGAAGTAATTATCATGGCCATTGTATTTTATGTTTTTGGGGTTTAAAATGTATTGAAATGTTATATGATAGGTAGAAATAGGTTGTGGAATTGTATTCCCATCGATTTGAGTCAATTGGGAGAGGTTTAAGAAGGGTTAGAATAGGCCCGGAATGCTGTGTTTAACATGGCATAAGTGACCACCACGTTATATTAATAACGCGTTTTGTGTGGGTACCAGGATACATATTATCGTGCCGTATCATGGCACCGCGATCAACATTTTAATAGTTTTTCAAATGCAGTTATAGACGCGATCATGCACACGACCGCGTCAATGATTAACGCGGTAATGACTTCTGTCGCGTTAATTAGGAATGCACCCTAGATGGCCGGCGCGATCCTAACAGGCCCAATCATGTATTGAGTGTCAATTGGTCGTGCATCTAATATTAGGCCATTGTTAGTTTTGCATTCTTCTCTGACTTATGGCATGTTTTTCTTTCCTCATTTTGAGTAGGTTTCTCTTTCCTATGTGACTGATACACTAGTCATAGCCCGATGACCCTTAGAGTCGGCCCACTGAGAAGAGGTGGCGGGGCAGTCCTGGTGTACGATTTTTAGGCTAGTTCCCGTAGGCCCCCTTGATTTGCAGTAGCATTCGACTGGGAGGGAAAACTAGCTAGAGGCCTGGCTCAAGATGTTGAGCTTGTGCATGCACACGTGGTCAGGGGCGTGGACTTGCACTGACGAGCGTGACCCTGACTAGTCCTTGTCTTTGGTTACTGTTACGGTGTCTCAGTTACCATGTTCTAGGTGTGTGGGAGACACCTGAGGTGCAGTGTAAGTCATCAGTGGACGCGTCTGGTCTTTCTTCTTGTGGTTATTTTTTCTCTTATCACTTAGTTGGTGGAAAGTTAGCTCTGATGGTGAATGCATGATTTTTATGTTTAATTAAATGCTTTATTAGCTTTCTTTTAATTGCTAGTCATGCACAGCTTTCTTAAACTATTGATATTGCACATTACCTATTTCTTTTATACTTTTAGCTGCGAGGTAGGGATCTATAGGACCCCTACCGAGTCAATAAAATGAGACTCACCCCTTGTCTTTCAGGTGAGGCGCAGTAGTCGTCTGGTTTTCCACATGATTTTGGCGGCCAATCTTAGTGCCAGCGTGGTCCACTCAGGGATATGTCCCATGTAGTTGTACTCTTTTGGTTATAATGTACTTTTGGGCTTGTACTCTGTACTTTTGGACTACTGTATAATTATAAAACTCTGACCATGTAAATTTACTTTTGCTTAATGTTACATTTTCTTAAATTACGCGTGTGATTGTAGATCTTTATACACTAAAACCTTTTTTCCAACCCTTTCGGAGCCTCATCAGCTCTTGGGTGGCATCCCCAGGTCTTTGGATATTGGGTTACTGATATCCGAGAAACTGGGTCGTTACAGTTCTTATTAGTGCCAGGTTTTCTGTATAAAGACCTAGAATTACAATAGTTCAGAACGAGCCTATGCACCACTTCTTGCTGGCTTAGGCTATTTTCTGCGCTTACTTATGATTTTGGTTATGTGGTTGTAGAACTAATGACACAGAAGCGAAGGATGCATTTCCAAGCTAGAGTGCCTATGGATGTGTAGGGAGAAGAGAGCGGTTCATCGCCCCCTCCGGTGAATGTTGGAGGTCAAGGCCGTGCTAATCCTGAGATTGGTGAAGGTGTGGCTTCTTAAGGTGGTCGTGGCCGAGCTTTAAAGGAGTTTCTCTTGTTCCCCCCTTAGTATGAAGGGCAGCCTGATCCACATGCGGCTAGGGCATGGCTGGATGCTACCGAGTGAGTTTTTCGTTCCATGGAGTGCGCTGAAGATGAAAAGATAATGTTGGCTACTTTTCAGTTGCAAGGGGAAGCGCTTGCTTGGTGGACTTCTAAATGTGAAACAACATATCAATCTCATCCTCTTTGACTAATTAGTTGGCGGGAGTTCGTCTCTTCTTTCGAGCATACCTATAGTGTGGATTATCTCAGAATGGACAGGGCGAACCTCGTCGGAAAATCCCATTTCATACCCCCAAACCACCCCGGTTGAGGGGGGAACGAAGGGGGAACCTCCCCCAACCCTCCTAGCATGCATCTATGACCCCGAATCGGTCAAAAACCTCGAGAATCGACGGATCCAACGCTTAAACCCTAAACATGGATTTCACCCTCCCGGCATGGATTAAGCCCCTCTCGCCCTCTTGTCGGCCAAAAAATCGCGGGAAGGGAAGGGATGAGCATGGGAATCTGTCCCCCTACCCCAATGGAGCTCGAGCTCCGCCGGATCATCCCCAATCGCACGAATGAAGCTTTTAGACCCTCGATCGTCCTGCCTCTCGCCGCAAAAAGCACGCCCCCGTGTCTGCCTCGTAGCCGCCGCCGTCGCCACACCATTGCCAGAGTGAAGGAGGCCGCGCCACGAATGCCCGGGGAAGAGAGAGCCGCGGTTGGGAGGGGGCTCCAACGGGAAGAAGAAAGGAGGAAGAAGAAGAAGGGAAAAGAAAGGGAAAGAAAAAGAAAGAAAAGGGTTGATATTTATAGGCATGAGGTACATTGCCCAGACCTGGAGCCAGGAGATAAGTCATGCATTTCATAGATCTAAAAAAAAAAACCTCAGAATCAGGCGCTCCTCTAAGGACTGTTTGGCCCTGCTTGGTGGTCTGACTGTCTGGCGCCCTAGCGGTCACTGGAACGATCGCTAGGTCCTCAACCCACCGGATGACATTTCCCTCATTTCTCCCGCCGTGGGAATGGCCCTATGGGCCTGTACGATTCGTCTGTGGGTCCCCCTGACCCATTCCCATCCTATCCTACCATTATGCATGCTTTGAAAAAAATTAAAATAAGAGTTTTGGGTCTCGCGGCTTACCTCGACCGTGGGGGTTCTGACCACCGCCTTGGGTGCTTCGTCGGCTGTATGCTCACCGTCATCATCTCCAGCACCTTCCTCGAGCACAGTAGCCACCGTAGATGGTTCTCTCGGCTCCGTTTGAGTCGACGGTGGTTCCTCCTCGGCTCGGTCTGCTGTCGCCGCGGGAGTTTCCTCCTCCTCCATATGGTGTAGAAAGCGTCGCACAGTCGCCCTCTTCCTCCCCATTTGCTCCTGGGCGAGTTTGGTGGGCACAACAATGGGTTTGGCCGGTGGTCACCAGTGGTGGTCGCCGGTGGTGAACGGTCGCCCTCAGTTTTGAATTTGCCCAGAGCCTAGCAGTCACGCGATGGACCATTAGGCAGCTCTTGGCGGTCCTTACGGGACCGTTTTCCCCAGGGTCACGCTCGTTGGAGAATGTGAACCGCCTTGAGTGTAGCGGTCTGGTGGTGGACCGCTAGGCACCCCTTGTGGTCTTGACATGGCCGTTTGCTTGCTGGAAACTGTGATGATTAGAAATGCTATACTTGTTTCATTCTTATGTGGCCTTTGCTTTATTTGAGGCATCATGCTTATTTCTTTGGCTTAAATCAGTGATGGTTGACCTCTTAATTGTCAAATTCAGGAGCACCATCACATCATGTCACTTCTCGCCAGGCAGGTAAGTCAGGTAAGTATCTCGATCCTTAGTCCCTTAATACATTACTATATGGTATCTATGATATATTACCCCGAGAACCGGCTGGTCATTTATGTGTTCTGGGATCTGATGTTCCCCTCTAACAAAAATGATGATGATCTAAGTGCACGCATTTAATTGTTGGATAGGCCATTAGGTTGGAAGAGTTGAGGGACGATGGTTCTATCTTGCACACTGTTGTTGCAGATAGTGTCTTGACCCTAATTTATCTGGTCTAGCAATATTATTCTCAAGTATCTTCCTATTTTTGTCCTTTCTTTGCATTCGTTTTGACGATTTCTTTTCCTTTAGCTCAGCATGCATCATATGCATCTTTTGAGCATTCACGTGCCCCCATTTATCTAAGATGTCTCAGTAATGGTGGATAGCTATGTATCCATGGTCTCGGGTAAGAAGAATCATTCCACTCTGAGTTGAAAGGTTACCTTCGGTCTATTTTCTTGGTTTGGCTAGCTGAGGATTCCTGTCTAGAGTTTACTTGCTCATCTCTTTACTTTTCCATTTGCTCTGACCGCCTATTAGCTGTGCGTTCTAGTGAGTAGGTTGGTCATATTTTATTTTCCTTAGTTGATAGTACCTCCAGGCATGCGTCATTTGGTTTTGCCATTCCTTGTTATGGGTTCGAAGTTTTCCGGAAGATTCTTGTCACTCGTTGGTTAAGAACGGGTGTCGTTTACCTTAATGCCTACTTTTTGGTCCACTCCACTGCATTTTTGCTTCATCTCTAACTTCCATTTTGGTTTTGCTTCACCTCCGCTCGCTCCCCTACAAAGAGGGTGTTAAGGAGGGGCACCTATTGACACCCATTTTATGACCAATAAGTTGGGTCATCTCCTTATCCATTTTTATGATGTCTCGAGTTATTCACCAATTATTGGGCCATTTTGGTCACTTTTGGGCTTTTTTTATAGGTTGCCCTCCCTGGTTGGGTCTGGTTCCTTGTCTCTTCGTAGCATTTTAAACTTAGTAAGCTTTCTCTTTTTTTGCCACGTTCACCTGCCCTAGCAGTCTAAAGAACGACCATTAGTTGGTGTTAGCGGTCCTTCACTAGGCCACTAGGAAGGCAGGAGTCCTGTTATCTTATCTTTTCTCTCGTTGGCTTTATCCTTTAATGGATAATCCGCCCTAATGGTCTATCGCATGACCGTTAGTGGGCTTTAACGGTTCTTTGCTAGACCACTAGGGTGCAGAGAGTACCGTTAGGTCACTTCAGTCTTATCCCTTTTGGACCACTGAGCCTTGCGGTCTACCTTTCGACCATTTGTCAATGCCTTGCGATCTATCGCAAGAACGTTAGGGTAGACAAAGAGTCCTGCTCTGTCTGTTCTTCCTCTTTCCAACCGTGGCTGAACTAGAGTCCATGATTTGATGATTTCACTCTGAGTATTGATCCTCAGAAGCTTCTGTTTGTTTCCATGGACTCTTGGGAGTTTTATCTTCAAGAGTTTGCTAAGTTAAGTCCTATTTTCGTGTTGTTTTCTCTCCAACTCGACCAGAGGGTTTGGGGGTCTATAAATAGAACCCTTGACTTCATGGCTTGAGAAGTAGATTTTTGAAGCGCGCAGCATGGCGCAGACCAAGTTCGGAAGTTTCGTAGAGGCGTGGGCCAATATCGCAATCGGCTTTGCGATCAACTGGTCCGCAAACATGCTGATCCTGCCGCTGTTCGGGTTCGCTACCCTGACGGCAGCCAAGGCGTTCGGGATCGGTCTTGCGTTCACAGCAATCTCGCTGGTCCGCCAATACGTCCTGCGGCGCTGGTTCAACAAAGCCAAGTTCGGCAATGAGCCGGAGCCTGCCCGATGAGCGGCTACCCAGACAACAACCCCAAGACGGCCATCGGCGTAACGAAGGTTCCGTTGCACCTTGTCCCTCCGAGCGCGAAGCACTATCTGGCACTGGCGCTGGCGGACGGAGCGCGCAAGTACGGCCCGTACAACTGGCGGGATGCATCAATCAGCATATCGGTCTACAAGGCGGCGCTGGAGCGGCACATGGACGCCTTTTGGGATGGCGAGGACTTCGCACCCGATAGCGGCTTACATCACGTCGCGCACGCGATGGCCTGCTGCGCGCTGATTCTGGACGCCATGACTCTTGGCAAGCTCAACGACGACCGCCCCGCGCGGGGCGCGACACCGGGCCTGCAAGCCGCTTATGCCGCCAAGGCCGAGCCGGTAAAGCCCGTAATCGTAGACGAGGCGACGGCCAAGGCGATTCTGCGCGACCTTCGCCCCGATGACGATGACACCGCGCCGCCCGAGGAAGTGGCGATGGAGCACGCGCCATGAGGCTCCTATGCGTGGACGTGGAAACCCGCCCGATGGAGTCCCGCCATTGGGGACTGTGGGGCCAGAACATCCCAATCTCGCAAATCCAGCGCCCGGACGGGCTGCTGTGTTTCGCCGCACAGTTCCAAGGCGAGCGCCGGGTGCATTACGCGAGCCAGTGGGATGACGGCGAGCGGGGGATGGTCAAGGCGATTCACCGCCTGATGGACGAGGCAGACGTGGTGATGGGATGGAACAGCGACAAGTTCGATATCCCGTGGATTCAACGCTGTTTCATTGAGCAGAGGCTTCCCGAGCCGTCGCCGTTCAAGCGGCTGGACTTGATGAAGGCGGTCAAGCGCAAGGCGCGGTTGCCGTCCTACAAGCTGGATTTCGTAGCGCAATGGCTGGGTGTGGGCCGGAAGCTGCGGACGGGCGGCTGGGACTTGTGGGATGACGTGCTTGCCGGCGAGCGCAAGGCCATGGACAAGATGCGGCGCTACAACGTGCAGGACACGCGCCTGACGATGGCAGTTTACGACGAGCTGCGCGGACGCGGCTGGGTCTCACCTCCTGTCAACGCTTCGATTCAGGAGGGCCATGTCTGCCCGCATTGCGCGAGCGACCGGCTCCAGGCGCGGGGCTACGAATACCGCAACACCCGCAAATACAAGCGGTGGCAATGCCGCGACTGTCACCGCTGGTCGAGTTCGGTCATGTGCGAGCCCGGCAGCGCGCACCTGAGGCCAGCGGCATGAGCGCAGTGGGGGATTACGACCTGCGCGGGCCGGACGTAGAGACGGCCCTTGTTGGCCCGATCACGGCCACGATCATTGACGCCGACCGGCGCGTACGGGGCGAGTGGAGCAATGGGTTTCCGAATTGGGCCATGTACCGCGCTGCCTACTGCGGAGACGCCCTGTATCGCCGTCAGGTGCGTGGCTGGTGCGTGGCCTACGCCATCGCCTACTGTGAGGCCGGGGGCGTGCGTAAGGGCCTGCCAGCGGACGAGATTGGGTGCCTGGCCGGGTGGGATGCGTTCTACGCGCTGCTGAACCACAAGTGGCTGATAGCGGGGCAGGACGTGGCGGACGTGGCGGGGGTTGACCCCAAGACCTACCGGAAGGTGCGGAACCATGTGACGGCTGCGCTGCGGCGGTCACTTGCGGAGTACTGGATGCTCCTGCAAATCCACTACCTTCGGGTGATGCGGGACGAGCGGTGGGAGCCTGCCACGGCGCGGGCGACGGCCTATGGTTACGGGCGCGGGTTCGAGCATGATGGCGGGCCTGCGGCGAGCGGGTGCTACATCACACCCAAGCGCGGGCCACGGGACTAAATCCCTAACCCGGAAACGGGGTGTAAAAAGGAGGGGGACGGCAACGTTTCCCAGCCCGAACAGCCTCTAGCCACGCGCCCGCGTTAGCGAACAAAAGCGCCGGTAGGCAATGCCAGAAACGACGGGCACCTATCACGCTGGGCTAGCTCAATTGGTAGAGCGGCTGTTTTGTAAATAGCGGGTTGAGGGTTCGATTCCTTCGCCCAGCACCAATCACGGCTGGGAGGGTGCATCCGCCAGCGTGACGCTTGTGGCGGCGTGGAAAGACACGCGGTTCCGGGCTTGGCGGCCCGTGGCGACGCCTAGCATAGCTGGGTGGCTTGGAAACACTTAATGCTCGCCCGAAGCATGGTAGCCGGCGCCCCAACCAAGTCCGGCCCACAAGCACCGCGCCCGTAGGCCCATCCTACGGGCGTTTCTATTCATCGAATGTCTCGCATATCAGACCCCAGCCAGCCTGGGTATGGTTTATGAGACTTTTTGCGGCAAAAGATCAATTCAAGGTCTATTCAAAGATCCTTTCGGTTCCCGCGCGGGGGTCACGCCGGCCTCGACTTGCGCCAGGGCTTCGCGCATCTCGACGGCTTCGTTAACCGCCGTGGTCCCGATGGCGATGACCGGAGCGGTGATCGCCGCGGTCATTCCCGCGCCGACCGTGGCGATGGTCCCGCCGATGCTTTGCAGGCGGGCGCCGACACCCTTCAGGTGCTTTTGAGCGGCGGACAGGCCATCGGTGAAGGCGGCCGAGTCCAAACCGAGGCTGACCCTGAGGGCGCCGATCGTCGCGGTGGTCACGAAGCGCCTCCTACTGGAACATGCGTTTGATGTTGGCGGCCAGCTCTTCGGCTGTTTGCGCCCGGACCCGGCGCTTGAGGCCGGCCGTCAGTTGATTGAGGGAGGGGAGTTTCTTGGGGTCGTAGTGACCCAGGGCGACGACGTGCCAGGCAAGCCAGGCGCGGCCCCGATGTTCGCTTTCAAACCGGCGAAGCGCAGCATCGCAGGCAATCCCGAACAGGCGCGGCGTCTGGCGCCAGAACCGGGCTTCGTCGAACCCGTGTTCGATCCAGAGCCCTAGGGCTTTCTCCCAGGACCAGCTTTCCGAGGGCGCGAGGGTTCCTCGCCTCCCTTGGCATCCGGGAAGGACGCGTCGAAGGCGCGGCGGACAAGCTCGCCCGTTTCGGCAAGGCCCAGGGCGTGAATGAGCCGGCCGGCGCCCTGAAGGTCGATTTCCGGGTGAAAGGCGCCGAGCCCCGCGTGAACCACGGCCCGGATCGCGGACGGGGATTCCAGTTGCGCCTCCCCGTTCATCAGGCCCGGGACGTCATCTTCCAGGGCGCACAGGGCGTTGAAGTCGAGCAGCAAGGTGTAAGCCTCGCCGTCGACCTCAAACCCCACCTCCCCCTTGATCGCGTTCGCCATGGTCTTACGCCGTATAAACCGGCTTGCCGCTGACCTTCAGCGTGGCCGACATGGCCATCTTGTCGTCGACCACCACGTCGTCGGTTTCAACAGCCGTGACGACGGCGTCGAATACCCAGGTCGAGCCGCCGGCCAGCGTGATGCGGAAGGTCTCGACATCGGCCGCGAAGAGGGTTTGCAGCAGGGCGCACCCGGTCTCGGTGTAGTTGAAGGTCAGGGTCGATTCCCCGCCGTCACGAAGCGAGCCGATGAACTCGCGGTAGCCGTCCGGCGACGCATGGTGCGTCGTGTCGATGGTCTCGCGCGAGAGGTTCGGCGGGGTGACCGCCACCAGCTCACCGATAGACGCATAGGTCGACGGGCCGGTCGCCAGATATTCGACCGTCGCGCCGAAGCCCGAAGTAGCAGCAGAAGCAGCCATGTTGTTCTCCTTAGGAAGCGTTGGCCGACTGGATCATCAGATCCATGGAAGTGCGGAAGTAGGTGGTGGAGCCTTCGTCGAAGGTGTCGTCACGCTCGCTGTCGATCAGGATGACATCGAAGCGAATAGCGCCTTGGGTGAAGCGTTGAGCGGTGATCGCTGTCTCGACCGCACGGGCGACGGCCTTGGCAGAGCCATAGGTCGAGCCCCAGCAATCGACCTGCACCCGGCTTTCCACGAGCCCCGAGCGCCCGCCGTGGTGAACGTCGGGGATGCCGCTGATACGCTGCAAAACTATGGAAGGAAGCGGCTCGCCCTGCGGCCTGCGGCTCCAGTTGATCCGGGTGGACGTGAGGGCGGTAACTCCCGCCGTGGCGAGGAGCTTGGCGATCAGGGCAGATTCCATGACGGCTCCGTTGACAAGCGGCGGTGCGTCCGTATTGTACGGACAACACGAATGGGAGGCGGCTATGGCTGTTTATGCGTCAGTTCTTTTCACCGACCCGATGCCGGCGGACATGCTGGCCATGATTGTCGAGAGCGAGACTCCGCCAACGGATATCTTGATGACTGTGGTTCAGGGCCTGGAGCACTATGGCGTGAGGTCCACAGGCGATGATGTTCCGCCCCCGGTGGCTGAAGAAGCGGTTGATCGGCTACTGAGCGTAGCCACGGGGCTCATGCGTTTCTGTGATCGGCCGGAAGACACCGAACTTTACGACGCCATAAACCATTGGCTCATGGCACGGGGGCGGTTCTGATGCCGACCGAACGCTTCGAGCTACGAGTTCCCGCCGACTGGCTGCGCCTCGTTGACGAGTGGCGCCGCAAACAACCGGACATTCCGACACGGTCTGAAGCTATCCGCCGATTGGTGGAACTCGCGGTCAAGACTTTGCCTTAAGCGCCTTCCGGGCCGCCCTTTTCGCGGCCTTGTCGACCTCATCGGCCAGAAATTCCTTGATGTCAGACAACACCTTATCCTTGCCCGCATCCCATGCCGGTCGAAGGTACGGTTGGGGCGCCTGCTTGACCGTGCCGAACTCTACAAGGTGTGCATGTGGAAGCTGCCCGGCGCCGATATAGACGTTGACGGCGGCGCTCTTTCCGCCCGCCGCCGCCCTCATGGCCGCGCCCGCCTCTTTCTTCGATCCGCCCGCGCGCATCACCGCCGCGAACTCTGACGCTCCGGGCCGCCGCGCAAGCCTCGTGGAAACCTTGATGCTGTCGCGAAGTCCGCCAGAATCCACCGGCACAAGCGCCTTGGCCCTGTCCGCCACCGGCAATAAACAGGGGGAGAGTCATGGGAGAGCGCACACCCCCTCAAGGAGGGGGCATGGACCCGCTCCACCAGACAGCATCGCCGGTTCAAATTTTATTGAGAAATGAATGAATAAATACAAATCAGCACCATGGGCTAGGAGTGAATAGGACAGCCAGATTTATCTAATCTGACTAATCCCCTTACATCAGCAGGCAGCCTCGTCCGGGTGTACCATATACAAGGGGAAGACAAAAAACAGCCCAGATTCGCAAGTTTATCAGCCACACTATTCCCTTCACGATATACATGTCCTGTTCTGGCCAGTTTCAAGTGGATGGATAGAGATGAATGCATAGAAGAGGAAAAAATTGCTGCGGAGTGAGGACTAGTGGCTGGTTTTGTTTGCCCCCTTTGTTGCCCTCCTTGGGCTCTACTGGTACTGCATCTCTGGCAGTGAAGAAGAAAGGCGGAAGGAGGAAGAGGCAATAGCCTTAAAAATTTGGGGTGCAGCATAAAGCATGGCAATGGATGGCGGTGATGGGCTGCACACACAGTGCGCCACAAATTGGTTAGCAGCATTCCAGTGGCCAGCAAGTTGTGACAGGGCAGTGTGCGGCAGGCAGTGAAGCTATGGCCCCTCCATCTAACGAATGATGGTCGTAGGTTTTTTTTTTACAAGAGTTCAAATTTTGGAAAACAACCATATGTGGCAAAAAACATTGCAGCTTAGTCTTTGTTATCACTAAACAGGCCTTAAAATATAGGAAGAAAACTCCACATTCATTTTTTTTTTAAAACTGGTTTTGTTTTCAGAACCAATCATATCAGATCATTCTTGACAGCATCCTGTCTGGAATAGCTGATCTTCTGAATGCCCGGTTTTAATTCCGTATTCTGGTTCATATATGGTACTGCCATGGATCTGTGACCCAGGTGATGTCTTGGGTTGATGTATCTTTAGGTTTCAACTTTCAGAAGCATGTTTTTTAATGATTATAAGCTTGCATATTGATGGGCATATTTGTGTTCGAGTAAAGCAGAGGCCTGGTCTGAACTGATTCATCTTTTCTACAGATGCTATTTTGAATGGCAAATAACTTGTCTATCTTATCTGAGCAGATTTTATGCAGCAGAGGTGCTGTTGGCTCTAGAGTATCTCCACATGCTGGGTGTTGTATACAGGGACTTGAAGCCGGAGAATGTTCTTGTCCGTGATGATGGCCACATAATGCTTTCGGATTTTGATCTCTCACTAAGGTGTGCAGTTTCACCCACACTGATAAGAACATCATCATTTGATTCAGATCCTTCCAGACGAGCAACAGGATCATTCTGTGTGCAACCTGCCTGCATCGAGCCTTCATCTGTGTGCATCCAGCCTTCGTGCTTCATGCCAAGACTGTTTCCTCAAAAAAGCAAGAAGAACAAAAAGTCCCATGCTGAACGAGGTGTACGGTCAACCACTCTGCCTGAGCTTGTGGCAGAGCCAACTACTGCTAGGTCAATGTCATTTGTCGGAACACACGAGTACCTGGCTCCGGAAATCATAAAGGGCGAAGGCCATGGTAGTGCAGTGGATTGGTGGACGTTTGGTATCTTCCTGCATGAGCTTTTGTATGGAAAAACCCCATTCAAGGGCTCAGGCAACCGAGCTACACTGTTCAACGTGGTTGGGCAGCAGCTGAGATTTCCCGATTCACCTGCAACCAGTTACTCCAGCAGGGACCTGGTCAGGGGGCTTTTGGTTAAAGAGCCTCAGCACCGGTTGGGTGTGAAAAGAGGGGCAGCCGAGATCAAGCAACATCCATTCTTTGAGGGAGTAAACTGGGCATTGATACGTTGCAGCACACCACCTGATGTCCCAAGACCCATTGAGACAGAGCTTCCCGGGAAATTTGGGCCGGCAGATGGGCCGACGGCGGGCGGCAGCAGCAGCAAGAGGATGGTGGGAGCAGATATGAAGTCGGGGGGCAAATACCTGGATTTTGAGTTCTTTTAGGTTCAACATGGTTTAGCTTGTATTCATCAAACGTCGACCAATTAAACTTCCATTGAGAGTGCACAGGCAAGTGTTCAGATATATGTGTCATTTTTCCAGGTGTTTTTAGCTGTTGTATGCTTGTAAGCCGGAATTGATAAAAAGGTTACCTGAAGAATGTATCTGTTCTGACCTCGCATAACAGTTCATGAATCTAATCCATAAATTCAAGGAGGTCTAGTCTACCAAGTGTTGTCTCTGAGTACAGTCGATATGTTTCCTGGAGTAATCTAGATGATCACACTGAATTTATTGTATTTCAGTATGTTGACCAATGTTTTAGCAAGAACCTCCACCAGATTCCAACGTGCAGGGACTGCCTGCATTGAGAATCCACAGGAGTACCCAGACTGGAAGTTGCAGCATTTGGTGAGCGGGGGACCAAAATGGGGACAAGGAAATTGCAAAGCTTCTTGTTGCGGTCGATGTGGTTGTTTCGAACTATTGATTTCCCAGAAAGATAAGGAGCGCTGACATTCCGCATTTGTATCTTTGATCTTGATTCCGATAGGATATCTATCCTGACTACAGGGAGTTATTTATTTAAAACATTATATATAATAATATTACCTCGGAAAACATACAACGCGCCTGCAACGTTCCGGAGTCCGACAATGCATCGGTTCACCCTACACAGGATTCTGAAAGCTCGACAGGCAAAAAGCCGCGTAAGCCGTAAAACACCCTCCGAGACTCACAAAGGTGCTCCGAAACCCACGGACTCAGATCCGAAAAATCCGCGGTGTTACAGTCTTCCCCTCCTTATAGAAATTTCCTCCTCGAAATTTATGGCAACCATAACTCAAGAGGAAGAACAACACACCCAGTTGGCAGCGCTCCCAGAACTCCAGCAAATCTCGATACACAAAGGAAACACCGAACCTGAGGGACACAACTAGACCTTGATCATGAAGAAATGCCTCGCTCCACACACCATACACATCGATCATCAGAGCAGGCATGACACATAAGAGGACACCAGTCTGACATCACCTCAGCCACAACGGGAATCCAACCATGGCACCGCTGCCATGATCTCGTTCACCGAGGAAACGCAATCCTCGACACGAGAAACCACCACCGATCAAATCCCAAACTCGGTGGACGAATCAAACGTCAGCTTCGCTATCAGCTGATTGATCTTACTCCCTGCACAGGGGATGATTGCTATTGAGCCTCCAACCAGCTCACGCAGTCATCTCAACTGTCTGCCACAAATCCGTCAGCTCCACGCCATGAACCATCTCACACCTGGTAAGTCGAACGCTCATAACAGCACTGGACCAACTTTGCCAGAACACAAACTTCCAGTAGATCCCAGATCCAATCTGGGAAGAAACTCATCTCAAAATCGGCCACCCAAGGCCTCGCTGGTACACGACTCTGGCCATTCTCGAGTCACAACAGCCAGCATCTTCTGTCTGTGAAAGACCATATGCCGGTTACCATCTATTCATCAACGGGAAACCTTGACTTGCCCAGCTTCTTTCTTCTTTCCTGGTCTTTCACCAGATCTGATAAGCACAATCCAACTCTCAACAGGCCATCCATTGACTCTCGCACAGACCATCACTATATCTCGAGCTGATCCTCACTCGGACACCGCATCTGATCCTCATCCTCGCGCCAACTCTACCCTCTCAGGGGAGCACGACAAAACTAATGGCAAGATTCTGGAATCCTCGGTCCTCACATCACTCGACTCAGGCTTACAGGGAAATCCTCCCATGCTGCTCACCGACCAAGGATCACCATCCAATGACAACGCCCCTCCAGGGACCTCCATACACAGGCATCGTCTATCACACAATCTAATCCCATCTTATCTCAATTATTCCAAATGGACGCCTGCCAATCCTCGGCTCCGCTCTCACCACAGAGCCACAGGACAATTCACGACACACATCTCTAAGGCAGAGAAGTGCCATCGGCTACCACAACAACTTGGTCGACGACGCCGCGACCAATGCACACGGATCCCCGTACAACACAGACCTTGTCGTAGCCGACCACACAGCTAGCCTTACCAGTCGCTCACAGCTACCAACTGGGACCCATAATCTCTCAGAGATCACTTCTCTAGAACCACGATCTCATCCGAGGACATAGCTTCCAACATGAATCGAGCACCAAGCTTGCCAACTCTGACCATTATGTCCTCGTCCACCGTCAGGCGATTTCCTTAACAACCCCATCCGGGTCTAGCACCAATGCCCGACACGGCTTCCAACACATGGACAGGGTACTCACGTGGCAATTTGTCGACATATTTCTCCAACTCTCCATCCTGCCAGTGCCACGAATCACAATGCCTCAAGCAGTGGCATGGCAATCAACACGGCTCACACAGCCAGAGACAATCTCACACCGAAGAACCAATCCTCCGATGCTCTACACATCCTCAGGAATCTGCTTGTAGCAACCAATGCTACGATCTTGGACCTGTGGGTTATGGGCCCACCAGTCTTCCGCTGTGCACTCTGATCTATGCGCACAACCATCACAACGACTCGGGATCCGCCATCCCGACAATCCTCTACTCGGCTGGCTGACTCTGAAAATAGGGTGAGGAAAGCTCCATTACCTTAAACCCAGACCACAGATTCTTTCTCTTAATCTGGCTATCCTCCTGCAACTCTGCAGGCTTCGATTCCCAACATATTGGAAATCACAACACTAGCCATGAGTCTTCGCAAGCACTGCCCAACTGGCACTCATCCTTCCGGAACAGTGCCAACACACCCTTACACATCAGGGGATGGACATTGCTCTTTACAGGCAGCCACCTTGCCACAAGCTCAAACTCGTCTCGCATGGACTTCATGGCACACACGAGAGGAGGCCAACCAGTCCGAACATACGATGCAAGATGAGGGAACTTAGCAAAACACGATCCTCTCCGACTAAGGAGAAGCCAACATACCTCCGACAAATTGAGAGATCTCCACGCTTGACCTGACCTTGAACCTCGCGCACGTTGGGAATCACATCTTCCAGCATCCGATAAACCATCACCAGTATCAGGTCAACTCCTCCGACAACACTTGCGAAGAATCTCATCGGACCACACCCATAGCATCTCCCGATGCACCATTGCTGCAATTCCCCGAGCTGCAACTTATCACGCCTCGAGCACTGGCTCTGCCGATTGCCAGGCACATTCTACCACAGCGGTTGAGCTAGCCGCTGACACATGCTCCTTACCTACGCCAGCCTCTGATCCCGGGACCATTAACGCCGAAACACTTACCAAGGAGTGAAGAAAATCACAAGAGACGCCAGGCTCGAAGGCTGTTACACCTCTAGCCACTGGACATCATTCTCTCGAATCTGTCTGTGCTACACCGATCCATTCTCGATCTCGGGTCCTCAAAATATCCATCTCCTGAGTTGCTACCGCGCGGACCACAACGCCGAGAGCCACGACACGAACCATGCTCGCCACCCGCCAACGCTCATTCTCGAGTCCAAATTCACTGCGGAACCTTCCCATTTCACCTGTCGCCTCGAACGACGCATCCAAGGTGATGCACAATGGCCCCAAATTCCACAATCGGGGCCACGAACCACACCACTGCCGTACAACCTCGAAGCAAATCCAGGACTAACATAGTTCAGTCACACGTAGAAACGCAGGACTCCAATCTTACTGGGACATCTCTGCCTAATCCTATTTTGAAATCCGTGAAAATAATCGGGACCGACATGTCATCTCTGATGCCACAGAGCACGATGAGAACATCAGACTCGTCAATTAGCAGCTCATCAGGAAGAGCCTCCGCTCGCCCGAGCGCAACTCTCGATCAGAGCATCCGCTCCACTACCTTAAACCAAAATCTCGACACCTCAGGGGCTGGATAAATCTCGAACTGTGGTGGCCAAACACAACATTAACACCTTAAAGCACACTCACAGCCACTTAATCACGAACAATCCTCACCAGCCACCTGACCTCGCCGCAGATTCCTCAAACGCAGCAGCGCAGCTCCGTGCATGTCGGCAACACTTTGCCCAACGCAGCACAACTGGGGCCACCATCTCAAGGGAAGAAAGTTCTCTATCTCAATCCTCAAGTCTCACGCCGGCACTCTGACGAGAGCAGCAACCACCTTCACAGCGCCACGCCGCACACTCATGCTCTTACGCGAGAAACCAAGCGTAAGGAAATATGAAACCCTATGCCAGCTGCCGACTCTACTGGACCTTATGGACTCTGATCACTGCAATATCTCGAATTCCCATGTACGTTCACAACCACCGCTCTGATACCATCTGTAACGACCCAAGATCCGGATATCGGGAATAACCCGATACCATTCGAATCATGGCCCGCTGCCCACGTGCCGGAGGGCTCGGAATGGCTAAAAGGTGTGTGTGGAGTACATAGAAATAAGAAATAAAGCAGGAACAACAACAATAATAATAATTAAATAATCTAACTATAAAGTCTAGTCCAAATAAAGTACAGTCTACTAGGTAAAGAACCTACTCTCATACTGAGTGAACACTCGGCCCGGCGAGCTGGCAACTAAGAACCTCCGCGCTGTACCCTCGAACTCGAGAAAGAACCATCACACGTGAAAAGCAGGGGGTGAGCCTTGTCTCACTGGCTCAGTAGGGGTCCTGTGGAACCCCAACCGTAAACAACGGCGGTAAAACAGCGCAAGCAAGAACAACGACAGCAACGGAAGTGGGAGTAGCAACAACAATGACGGCAGAAGGACAGCCGTAAAACCTTCGGTAGCCGCTGGAACCACGGCTCTAAGCTACTTCTAACAGCGTAGAAACCAACCTCGATCTCACAGTCGGGGGAACACTGGACTGACGGGAAAACCCTAGCTACGATAGAAGACACATCACGACAACCTTGTCGTGGAGGCCCGTCCTCACTGACTAAGGCCCAGCCCAAGACCACGCGGTCTGGGAGTACGGTCACGACCTCGCCATCGTGAAGCCTACACGGTCTAGGGAAAACCCTCGGTAACGCTTACCGAAAATCCTAGATCTCTTCTTCGGGAAAACACCTGGAAACTATAAGTAGAATCACGTCTCATAGACAGGAAACAGAAACTCGAGTCACGTATCGCGTGACGGGAGTACCTGCCCACTAGAAGCAAGGCCGGATGCGTCCACTGATGTCTTAGTCCGCGCCTCAGGTGTCTCCCTCGCCCCAGGCAACACTGAGGCACCGTACACATTAACCACTGAACAAGGATTAGCTGGGGTCGCGCTCGTCAGCACGGGCCTGTCGCCCCCAGCCACGTGTGCACACACAGACTATGTGTCCTAAGTCGGGTCCTCTAGTTGGTTCCCCTCCCCCCAAGCCCAGACTCAAGCTGCAAGACAAGGGGCCCTACGATAATCAGCCTAAAAATCGTCTCTCCCGGGTCTAGCTCTCCACCTACTCCCTGGTGGGTAAGCACACAAGTGCCCAGGTAAGCTACGACTAATGGGGGGTCACTAAACGTGAACACTGAAAGTCACGCATGCACCCATTGCGAGAATCTCGGAGTAACAGGTGACTCAGGGCCACCAGACTCGGGACGGTCATCTAGACCTAATAAATCCAACGGCTTTTGAGCCGCAAGACTTGGGGTCAAGGCCGTTACACTGGACAGCTCCATGCCGTCAATCTAGCCTATCCCTAGGTCAGAAACCATGGTAAAATAATTAATGAGACGGCACACGGCCGCTAACCTTAATCCATTCCAAAGGGAAGCTATGAAATCCTCCAGCCCTAGGCTAGGTAATTGGACTTGCAGTCCACAGGCCATAGGCATGGCCCACACGGAAACCGCTTTCCGAAGAAGCTATCGGCGTGTGGGAATGGCCCTCCGCACTCAGGCCAATACACGGAGACTCGATTAAGCGTAACACAAAAGCTCGGGACACAAGAGGGTCACCCGGACCCTTATAACCTATGGGCACGCTAATCGAGATAACATAGTACCTCCGAATACTCAAAAATACAGTCACGGTCCCCACAGGGTGTCCGGGACAACCACAGGGCCAAAAGTCGACCAAATGGTCCCAACCGGGTCGACCAGGGGCTAAAACGGGTGAGTCTGGTCGCCTTTCCAAGAAACTACTTTGGGAAGCGGCTCCTCAATCGGGAAAGGATATTGTTGAGATTCCAAGCGGGCGTCACCGATCTGGCATAGATGCTCCAAATTCTTCATGAAAGTGTCTTCATTTATGTCAGCAAACACAGGCGTCAGCTATTTGGTGACATCTTCTTTCAGAGCCCTCTAGTTTGCTATGTGCATGTCTGTCTCCTTTGGGTGTTGAGAAAAGAGCCTCTTCAGATGGGCTTCGTCAATATCAAATACTGGCTCGGGCTACTGACTCAGAAAAGTGCATTCAGCCACATCCCAGCAGGTTCCTCTGGTGTTACGGTAGAAGCCCGTGCGGGCATTCCACCATTTTATATACTCTGGGGTAACTCAGGGAACGCGATTTGGCACTGTCACTCTGAAAGTAATGGCCTCTTGGCGGTGAAAGAAGTCCCACCAGATGCGGCCCTCGCCAGCAACAATTGAGCCATGTTTTGACCTGTTGTCAAGGGGAAATAAAGCGGCCAAACGAGGAATATGTTGATCATAGCCAAAATTCCATCTAAATCTGAACGGGTAATAAGGCTCCAGATGAGTTATACCACCTTTCCTGAAAACTAAGACAATCGGGCAAATTGACAAGGCCCAATCAACTAGCTCAGGCTCCAAGAATGGACGGGTCACCCTGGCACCCGAGACAAGATGAATAAGGATCTCCACTTCTCCCAGTTTGCATTCGCGTTGGCAATTCATCAGAGGAGCGGAATGTGCTGTCAAGTTTTAGAAATGAATAGTTCCTACTGAATCCATCGGAACCCTTGTCAGTCGGCCTCTGATGTGAAAGAATTGCTGCGTCACTGGGCTAGGCTCAACACTTGCAAATTCCAACATCCGCGGATACAGTGTGGTCATCTGTAAAGTCCTAGGAGCAAGCTCGGGAAACAGACTGCATACCCAGGCATTGAAGAAGTGAAACGGACCTACTGTTCTGAAAGATCTAGGGACCCGATGCCTATATAAATCTCCCAAAGATTTATAAACCAAGCAGAGTGCAGCCGAACATAAAGCAAGCTGCATGCCCCAAGCCATCTGACATGTAGTGTATATTGCCTCCAGCCTAATAACTATCTCATCTCCCTACGAGAGAGCAAAGGTGTATAGCCAAAATGTAAGATAGGCAGCACAATGAGTGATGGGATCCACTCCAGCATGATTAGACCCTCCTTAACTGACCTGTCGGATAAAAGCTGGAAACTCTGACTTAAATTTGGGTGGCCTATTTTGCTTACCTGCAACTGGAGCCACTGAGGGAAATTCATTATACTTCAAAGGGCCGCTAAAGCAGTATTGGATCTAGTGTCCTACTCGGACCTTCATCCTGCTACTCTTCTCCCGGGCATGATAGCCCTTAGACGACCCTCTATAATATGCTAGACAGAGGGAGCGGTATGCCTTAATCAAATACCGGTATGAGAAGCCAAAGAAATACCGGCCCTCGCCGTCAGTTTCATCTTTGACAAAGTCGTATAGGCAGACCTCCTCATAAGGTTCTCCGTCAATCGGCAAACCTGAAAGTTGCGATAGACACCAAAGGTCCAAAGAAGTTTCACCTTCTGCTATATAAAAAGTGTTGAACTGTGGATAGAAAACTTCAAACATGCCGCAGCACAAGCCTTTAGAGATTGGGTACCGGAAGCGTGAAGCTTATGCGCTATGGTATACTCCATCCTTGATAAGCAAAGGGGCATATTCCTTCAGCACAACCTCTGTGAATTCTACCGCCCCCCACACGGAAGAGGTGGGCATCAGTCACCTTCGTGTCTACAAACCAGCCAGCAGCCAGCTAAAATTTGAATTAGATGGCCAAGTAGTTGAGAACAAATGGCTCGTCTCTATAGCCCCACTTCATTGGTGGCAGGAACAGCCTGTAGCTAGGTTTCTCCCTGTTAACCTGACCCGTAGCAATATCCAATCTGGCTGGGGTGAATTCAGGAGCTCTGGTCAACATCTTCTATTCTGTCTCCAATTCAGTTACTCCTAGTATGGCGTCCCACTTGCGCTGTTCTCTGGGAAGATAGATGGCTTCACCTCGATACATGGAGCCCTTCAAGCAATCTCTTGCCAGCAGCATGGCCCGCTCTACCATCTAGGCTAGCATGACGTCCCTCTTGCCACTCACATTAAAGCTACGAACGAATGATACCAGATGATGGTCCTTCGAAAAATCCAGACGTTAATCGTTACGATTAAAGCTAACTCCGTCTTCAGTGGGAAGGACGCGGGATGTTGAGACTATGTCTGTTTCCGTGTCAGAAGACTCATCTACTATGGCAATCCTCTCACGGCCGTGATCCAGTTGCTGAACATTTAACCAAGTTACTAGCGGGCCGAATGCCTCGGTCTGAGCAGAAGCACTAGTACCAGCAACTCCGAGAGCAGCAAAGGTAGAACCAAAAGCAGCAGCCATTACCGTAGCTGTAGTCCAAGGAAAACTTTTGGGATGAGACTCCAAGGAAAATCAATAACAACAGACTAAGTAATCTAAAGAAATTTCGGCAACATCTCCCCTTATCTGGGGTATGCCCAAAGTCAAATAGGATGAACATAGTATACCACTAAAACTTTCCGGAGCTGCGCATGAGCCAATCTTTAGCTCCTGCCGTCGGCTTAGTCGCACGTGTGCTTCGTCACATCTAAAGTTGTGATGATTCAGGGTAATCTCGAACATTAGAACATGTGAACGAGTTAATGTGAACTTCTCTAGACATCCATGATTATACTCGATGTAATGGGCCACTACATCATGCACCTCCCCCGTAGAGGGCCCCTGCACCTTCTGTGGCATCAAAAATTTTAATGCCACCTCCCCCATAATCTTAGGTCCAAGCCTTTGATAAGCGGAATTGACGGACTATGAACTCTCAGCTCAAACTCCTCCCTCCGTGAAAAGATCGCACAGAGTTGGAGACGAAGACCAACAGGATTCAACAGCCCTCTCTCTCTCTTTCTATTCACAAACTTTATGAGGTGATATCGGTCGGCATCTGATATGGTGTCTGTGTGAAAACCCTGAATCTTCTCTATGCCAAGAAAGAAGGCGGGGTGCATGAACCCTATAACTCGTCTGTTTCCAATTTTTCCCACAACTAATCCTGTGGACCATCTCGAAGTCTAAAGGATTCCCAAGATGGTCAAATAGGAAGAGGGGCTCAACATCAATAGAAAGCATCATTATGGCATCGCTTACTAGATGGCTGTTACAAGAGGACACCCAAAAGATCAATTCCAGAAGCAGGGGAAGAAGAAGGAAAAAAGAAAAAAAATCAAACTTTTATTGCAGGTCAAACATCACGAAAATTCATGGGCACGTGTGACTTCCAAGAACACGAAACCTTAGCCCTTCTTCTTTTCTGTGGAAGACGTAGCTTCCCAAGTAAGTGAAGTTGACATCCAAGCTAACGTGAATAGTCTATTTATTCAGTGGACGACCCAACCCAACACTTTCCCCGTGTATGAGTGCGTGCATGTGTTTTTCTACTTTTTTTTTTTTTCCCCGAGTTTCAATCACATGGCAGGTAGGAATCTTCACAAGCCAATATGCCTGGACTTCACTTACTGTTTTCGTATGGAGCAAAGGGGCTTTTGGCCTTCTCCCTGCATAGCTATCAAACCATGATGTTGAAAGCTCAGGGAAGAGACAGCTGGGGCCATAGTCTGGTGGGGTCCTGATGTTGGTGGGTGCAGGGTGTGTTATTCCTCAGTTTGCATCGATCTTTTGAAGCTTATGTTATGAGCATCTAGATATCTCTGACTGTCGTTCTTGAAGGTTGAGTGTTGCTGTTATATATTTTGTTGCCATTTAAATAAGCATCTTCTTTTAAACTTTGTAGGGCCTCTTTGAGATTGTCTCTCTATCAGGTTCTTTTGTGCCTACGGAAAATGGTGGCACTCGGAGCAGAACTGGTGGCTTAAGTGTGTCACTAGCAGAGCATGGAGGTCGTGTTCTTGGAGGTGTCGTGGCTGGAATGCTAATGGCGGCAACTCCCGTGCAGGTACCTAGATGACTGATTCTTCTTGTGATCTGCTGCTTATGCATCTTCTTGATCTTTAGGTTCTTTCTTCTGCCACCCAGATAGTGGTTGCCAGTTTCATTGCGGAGGAGAAAAGGCCAAAGCCTGATCCATGGAAATGTGAGCCTTCATCAGCCCCTCAAGTTGCAGGTTTTGGGGTGACCCCAACCAGCCCACCCTCTCATGGTACTTCAAGTGACTCATCCGACAACAAGCCAGGCAGTCCACTTAACCAACAGTTGGGAACCTGTAACAGCTCTACTCAGCATATTCCCAACACCTCTGTTTATACATCAGTTAGCTGGCCTCAGTCTGCAAATCAACACAGGCATGACAGTGAAATAAAGACGATTCACAGCTAACTGAATTGTGGCTTTGATTGAACCATGTTCGAAGAGAATATGCCTCAAAGAGCTTTTATTTTGCCCTCAGAAGACGCATGGGTGTCCCAATATCTTTTCTGCGGATTCACTGGTGAAAATTTTCGTGCCAGTGTCAGCAATGAAGTTTCTTGGATTGTGGATAGTCTAAACTACGGCCTCTGAAGCTTCACTTTACTGCAGAATGCTCTCCTTTGCCACATGAATACGTTATAGTTCTTATATTGGTAGTGTCCAAGTGGTCCTTTTCATACTTACTCATCATAACACGGTCGTTACAGCCTCATCACAGCTTCATGCATTGGTTTCTTTGCTAAGATCTATATTGAGGAGTTTTTGTTACTGTTATAATACCACACACGAGACTCAGTAGGTAATAATTCTGCCAATCGTTCACGCTCTGTGTTACTGAAATAACCATTGGATGGTATGTTAAATGATGGCTCTTGCTACGTATAAGTGATTGTTTCATCTCTCTTTTTAATACATGCTTGTATGTATAACCTTACCGTCTAGGCTTGCAATTTTCAATGTTTAAAGAGGCACAGTCAGTTTCAATTTTTTCTAAAGAAAAAGGGTGGTATCTGCTCAGGGATTAGTTCCTGTGGTTCACCATCGCATCTATGCATGAGGCTGTCTTTCACATTCTTGTCGCCATGGTTGTTAAGGCGTCCAAGACGACCAAGGCAATGGCCCAACGCCTAACTGCGTAGGCGACAAGACGAGGCGCCTAAGACGAAGGGATGGAAACTTGCCGATGACAGTCTCGGCGACTATTGCTTCCAGGTAACCCACAACGGTACCGTTTTTTTGATGGCAGGCAATGGCGCTGTTCAGTCGAGTCCGGATGGCAAGACGTGGACGACGGGCCAGACGAGTGCTGGTATGCGTGGAGTTGCATCGCTTTATTACTCGGAAGCAAGCATAGCTGGCGAGAAGGTTAGCCTCTCTTCGATTGTATCCACGCTATGCGAGAGGCCGGGCCTGTCTGCCAGCCGCGTCAACGTCACCGAACTGACCGACATGGTGGACGGCCTCGTGCTGGCCGACGACTACACCTATGCCGATGCGATCCGCACGCTTATGCCGGTCTACTTCTACGGCGCGTCGGAGCATGACGCAGGGTCAGGCTACAAGCTGCACTTTCCGAAGCACGGTAAGCCGGTCGTCACGACGCTCACCATAGACGACTTCGTGTCGGTGCCAGACAAGACGGTGCGACAGGACGCCTACGAGCGGCCCCGCGTGCTGCACATGCACTACCAAAGCCCGACCGTAGGTTATGCGCCGGCCAAGGCATCGCCGTCGCGCTTCTCGCCTGACGTGAAGGTCGTGGGCGAGCAGTCCATGCAAGTCCCGGTTTCCTTCAAGGACCAGGATGAGGCGTGGCAGCGCGCCGACAAGATCCTCAAGATCGTCTGGACTGGCATCGCGGGCGAGGAAGAGTTCAGCCTGCCAATGAGTTTCCTGTATCTGGTGCCGACCGATGCGGTAGGCATTTCGCTGCGCGGGCAGGTGCGCCGGATGGTGTTCAGCGAGCAGTCCTATGCCGCTGGCGTGATCGAGGCCAAGCTGGTCGCGGACAGGCAGGGTAATTACACCAGCAACCTGACCGGAATTCCGTTGCCGCCGCCGACGCCGCCACCCCCATCCATCGTCGGTCCATCGATCATGGCCTTCGGTGACTGGCCCGCGCTAAACGACAACAACGACCGGCTGCTCTACTACGTTGGCGTGACCGGACAGACTGAGGCTTGGCATGGCGCGCAGATCGACCGAAGCACGGATGGCGGCGCTAACTTTGAGGAAGCGGCCACCTTCACCCAGAACACCATCATGGGATCTCTGCAGGATGACGTGAGCGCGGCCAGCCGCTACTTCACCGACACAACCAATGTCATCCGCGTGCACCTGTTCCTAGACGACGAGATCGAAAGCCTGACCGACGCGCAGTTTAATAGCGAAGGCGGGGCTTTCATGCTGTCGTATCAGGATGCCGGCGTCACCCGTTGGGAGATGATCCAGTACCGCGATGCCGAGCAGGACAGCAATGGCGATTGGCTCCTGACCACGCTCAAGCGCGGGCAGCTCAATACCGACCCGGTGGCGCACAGTCCCGGCGATATGTTCGTCCTGCTGGATGGCGTGCAGTCGGTGGACGCGGTGACGGCTTGGCTCAATGCAGACCTGACGCATCGCGCCACCAGTACGGGCAAGTCGCCCGATGGCGTGCCGACGCAGACCGACACCTATACCGGCGCATCGCAGCGCGAGTTCCCGGTGGCCAGTGTGTCGCTGTCGCGTGCCGGCGATGACATAACCGTTTCGATCATCCCGCGCCATCGCTTCGGTACGGAATCCAATCCGATCCGGTCGATCAACTGGGAGCGGTACACGCTGGAAATCACCGATGGCCTCAGCGTGTCCGTTCGCAGTTCTCTCGCCGATACCTTCACGTTCGACGCCTCCGCCCTGTCGTCGCCCATCACCGTATCTGTCGCCCAGCGTAATCGCCTGACCGGTGACGGCCCCTTCGTTTCGGAGTCCATTGCATGAGCCTGCCCCTTACCCCTTACGAGCGTTGGGAATCCGGCACCAACCAGAACAGCGTTCCGGCAAACAACAACTCGCTCCGAGACGAGATATTCAACACCGATGGCGTCGCCGATGACGTGACCGCGCAGCCGGGAAGTCCCTCAGATGGAGATTGGTACATCATCCCGGCTGCGGCAACAGGCGCACAGTGGGCAACCTTCGCCGAGGATTCGGTTGCCATTTTCTACGGCGGCAATTGGTACGAGTTCGTCCCTGCCGAGGGGAACAAGGTTTCCGTTGCTGGCGTACTGGGCATCTACAGCGGAAGTGGCGGATGGGAGCCGATTACTGTCCCGGCAGCGGCAACATGGGGCGCCATCACCGGCACCCTATCCGACCAGGCCGACCTGCAGGCGGCGCTGGACAAAGTAAAGATCCAATCCATCCAGATCGCCTGCTCCGACGAGACCACGGCGCTGACCGCTGGCACGGCGAAGGTCACGTTCCGGATGCCGTATGCGTTCACGCTGACCGCCGTGCGCGCCTCACTGACCACGGCGCAGACCAGCGGAAGCATCTTCACCGTGGACATAAACGAGGCCGGGTCAACGATCCTCTCCACGAAGATCACAATCGACAACACCGAAAAGACCAGCACGACCGCCGCGACGGCCCCGGTCATTTCGGACACGTCGCTGGCCGACGATGCCGAAATGACCATCGACATTGACCAGATCGGCGACGGAACAGCCAAGGGGCTGAAGGTCACTCTGATTGGGTACATTCCGTGAGCCCCTACATTTGCATTTGCAGGTATTCCTTTCATATGTGAATTAAATGTCATATATGCCCTCATTGTCACTTCCCATTAACAAACTGTTAAAATCTTTTAAGGAGAGACAAAGAAGAAGACAGAACATTCTATGGATATTTCATGGAAGTTTACCCCAGGGGCATAGGTGAGATTACATTTATGTATGAAGGGTATAAATGCAAGTGCAAATGCAGGATGGATTTTATGCAATTTCATCTTTAATAGGGTTACATATGCAAAAACCCAGTTAACAATAAAACCACCTACCCATTTACTTGGCCATCCATAGACACTGAAGTTTCACCAGCATATCATTGGTGAGAGACTACCACCTCCAGCATCTGTATAACAGATGTTAACAAACCCCCTTGATTTTACCTTACTATTGCTCTTCTTAAATATTACAACCAGATGGAAGCAATCAAAGGAATGATCTGGGAAGGTTAAACACTTACCAAATACCTACATCAAAAACATAATTTTAATATATTGAAAAGAACAGGAAACCTTGACAACTTACTACTAGGAAAGACCACCAGCATAGGCATATAAACACTGAAATTTCACAGCTCACCTGGTTAAAAGGCTCAGCAGGTTTACAATCAACAGACATGTCCATGCGAGCAACAAAAAAGTGCTGGTGAACTGGTGCATACAACCCAGGAGCAATAGTTGTACCATACTTCCTTGACTCCCCCTGTTGCAAGGCTCCTAAGCTGAGAATTCCAGTAAGTTTTACTTCTGCTTCAATTTTGCCATCCTGCAACCAAAGACAACATCGAGACAACATCCACTACACTTTAAAAAAGAAGGGTACCAAAAGGCAACTGACCAGATGTGAAACCTTAATGAAGCGGGTGAAGATTCAAGCATTCGAGTAGATGAAACAATCAAAGGAATCTGGGCAAACGTTTAATCAAGCTGGGGAAAGTTCAAGCAATCGAATGCATGAGGGAAAAGGTCAAAAGTGAGAAGCAACCACATCTCATGAGAAAATGATGCTTTCTAGGGAAAGGGAGGAGATGGGAAATGCAGAAATGTAATTGGAGAAAAAGATTGAGATGCTTTTGATTGAAGAAGCTAAAAAAACTGCATTCCTTCAATAAATTTGGACCACTGTCAGGGAAAAGACTTGGACGGCCTTTCATAACTTTTTCAAGATGAGCAAGTTTTTGAATGACATGACCTCAATCACCTTTTTGTTGGCATACATGCCCCTGTAACATTGATGCATGATCCTAAAATCATCAATTTGCTATGAAGAGCAGGCAACGTTATTTTTTTAGGCCCTCTTTGATTGGAGAATAGGTTAAGGGGGATATCATAACCCGGGTTAAGGTGTACCAAAAAATAAACAATATTACTTTGATTGTATCCGGGTTAGCTTATTCCACCCTTTTGCTAGAATATGCTTAACCCACCTTTTTGACCCTTAACCCACCTTTTTGTCGGACTACTTTGTATGTGCAACCAAATCAATTAGGATGAATAAGGATGGGGTACCCCACCTTATTCTCCAATCAAAGAGGGTCATAGAGAATAAGGTCCAAACTTTGGGTTTGACTAAGGTTAACTCCCTCACATGTATGCAAATGCAAGCCTAAGGGGTGGAAAGGTACAATCGGCCCAGCGTCTGTGTGGGAATCCACGGCTCACGGGGACTTACGAAGGTCCCAGATAAGATCACCTAGTCGACTCCAAGGAATATGGAGGCGAGAGGATCACTTATCAAGGGGGAATGCAACTATGATATGTAATGTATGACCCTACGTGCACCGGGGTGCATGTAATTTCTAGCCTAAAATTAGCAAATTAAAGTATAATGAACATATGCAAACATAACAAGATGGATGCAAGTAACATGAACAATATGATGAATATGATGAACATGAAATGCTATCTAAACATGGATATACACACCAAAATCGCAGGAAAGCATGAACAAAGTGATGGGCACTAGAGGTTCCACCGTGATCGCCAAAAAATAGTTGTGGGTGTAGAAATATGGAACGTGACGTCCCAAGTCACATGAACAAGCATATGTGTATGAGTGATAACATAATGTGTCAATCAAGTGAATATCATGAATATGTGATTATGTGAAACATGGTAGCATGATCATACAGCAAGGCAAAGGCGATAGGAGACGTAGAAGAATACTGTGATCACCACCAAGGAAAGACAACGTCGAAGAATGTGAAAGAAGACTATGTGTGCGTTGTGTATCCTGGAAAAAAGAAGATGATCGTGTTCAATATAAAGAATGCGGGAACAATGTGGTTTACCTCTCCCCACCTTCAAGCCGGCTAGAAGGTAAGGGCCTCACTTTCTATGCTTTCCTATGAAACAAAGACAATATAAGAGAGAAAATCTATTAAAAAATGCTAAGTGTAGAAATCCGTCCAAGTGCATAAAGTAGCATGAAAGATTGAGGGCAAACTTAACGGGGGAGGGTTTTCAACCCCTATGAAAGGGTGAAAATAATAGGTGTGTATATCGTGCAATGATTATGATTGAAATGATGAATAAACACGTAGCACAACTGCGGTGAGAAAGAGTGCAAAACCAACGGGAGATATGTCACAATGTGAATCGACAAGTCTTCCCTGTAAACTGTAACAGAATCAAGAAATCAAACATATTCTTTGTTTCTTTTTTTTACATTTCTTCTAACTAATTCCCAACAAACTTCTAATTTCTCAACTTTCAAATGGTCGATTGCGACCGTTGGTACAATAACCGACTTAAGCGGCTTATGATATCAATACAATAAACCTACGAATTCAACACAAAAACATCTGTAATAGCCTAACTAATCCAGAACTAGTCCAGTTACGTAACAACACCTGCTTCAACCTGGCCATCTTGGGGGCCAATCAATTCAATAAGCCCCCGCAACCAAAACGTCTTCTTCAACTGGTACTTCTTCGTGACGTACGTCGCCGCCATCATGGGCTCTACGATTGTCATCTATGTGCAAGACAACGTGGGCTGCAACTGGGGTTGGGGCTTCAACGCTGCCAATGTCATCACCCTATTCCTCGAGCCCAGGTACTACCATAAGGCTCCATCAAAGGGGATCCGCTATATGGGTCTGGCTCAAAGTGCTGGTCGCAACGGTGAGGAACTAGAGTGTGGCCATGCTATCAAGAGACATGGAGCACTACTACTGGAACATCAGTCTCAACGAAGGGAAGCGGAAGTTCCAAATGTAAGCTTCAAGTATGGGTTCTACTCTCTCTCTCTCTCTCTCTCTCTCTCCATACACATCATAGAAAGAGATCCTCTTTGACGTCCTCTCTCTCTCTCTCTCCACACCCCACCCCACTAAATGAGGGTGCAACACCAAAGGGAGAGCCCCTCTAGCACCCTCCTCTCCTCTCTCAGGTGAGTTCACTCCCTTGTCTAATTTTCTCTCTCTCTCTCCACTCACTCACTCACAAGGTTACCCAAGAGCCTTATAGTCATTTTCGTCTTCCAAATTAGGTTAAATCATGATTGAGTTAAACTAACCCGATCTTTCGTTACGAAGACTGACGATGGAGACTTTTTCATGCAACAGAAAAGATTTAGATGGCTTAATAACAAATAGGTGTATTAAGAAGATTATTCCTAATATCAATGTTTTTAGGGGCCAAAAACTAAAAAACCACAGATTATAAATATCCCTTTCACTGCTGCCCTCGATGTCTCGCAACAAAAGGTACACAGCGATGTAGAATGTCACACAGCAAAATGTACACATCTAGCGCTCAGGCAAAATTGAAAGGAGTCAACACGACTTGTCCCTGAAAAGGATATTCATGGCATTATAGCTTTAACGAAAAACTTAAGATATATTAAGGTCACCCATGTAAAAACCCTTAAAAATATGCAGAACACACGTAGTCAAGAACAAACAAGGAGTCGTTCTTTATTACAATAAAGACACTAGCCTAACAGTTTGAATTTTCTGGCATCAAAGTTAGAATACGCAAAACGAACAGGTAAGGACGAAAACTCTTGCTTTCAGTATTAACATGTAAAGCTGAACGGGGACATTAACCGGCCCAATCAGCTTTACTAGTCACTTTTATCCAAGGTAACACGAGTCCATCGTCCGATAGGGGAAGGCTCACAAACATGAACTGAGGAAATTAAAAAAAGAAAAGCATATCTGCATCAACTAGACACTACTAATTGGGTGAAAGAATTGTTTTAACTCCACGAGAGTAAGGGATTTGAGAAATGCCGACAAGTAGACATCGTCTCAACCTGAAAAATGAAGCCACTCCGCGCGGATCCCATTCAAAGACACCCGAACCAACCAAGACCACCAATCCATTGGGTACAAAAACCAAACGGGAGCGACTTTCCCCTATTCCGCATAATCAAGCACAGCAAGCATCCTGTCGGCAGAAAATGATCATGCATAGTTCAACCGGAAGATGTCATTCAACACGTAGAAGCTTCCCTGAGGTGTCGGCATCAGATGGAACATCTGCCACCAAAAGCATAAGACAGACACAACAACAAATGTCAAGCTAGGGAAAGGAGAGACCATCGTGTAATGACGCCTGGCGTGACTTCCACAGTCGTATACATGTTAAATAAAAGAAAAAGAACATTGAACGATGATATCATGGACCCGGGTATCCATGCACACAACCACACAAACAAAAATATTACCCAGTGGAAACGAACAAAGCCTCCCAGAACGGCGAGAGGTTCCTCGAAGAAGGCAATATAACCAACAAGCACAGTTGATCGGGATTTGACCAGGCTGATTTAAGGGGCGTTTGAAGAGACTTCATGTAATTATTGGAATCCTCTGCCCCTTATATTAAATGTTTCCCAAGAACCCATTGTCATCTCAATTTTTTCAAAAAGTGAATTACGAAAGGAGAGAGAGAGAGAGGGGTAGGCGGCATTCCCACGTTCAAATTCTCCAAAAACTGCACAGGACCTCTTTTGGGGAAAAAGTGGATTGCTGAAAAATCCATAATCCCTGAGCCTTTCCAAATGCTCCCTAAGCCAAGGCTCTCTTTGCCACTGAGAAGCTTGGCTAAGTGTCACCATTTATGATCATGAGGCCCAAGCCTGTGGCCCATGAAATCTACTCCTCTAGAGCATTCAGATTCAACATTACACTGGAGACTTACCATTAAAATAAAAAATAGGTAAACAAATAAATAAATAGACACTGTAGTTCGCGCAAATAAGCCAAAAAGGGAGGAAAATCTATGTAAATAAATGAGAGAAAATTACAAGATCACCCCAAATGCATAAAACAAAAAGGGAGAAATAAACAGCAAAGAAATATAGTCAGGGGACTCCACCAATTATAATAATAAAATCTACATTGCAGCCCCGTCTCACTCCCTGTGACCTGGTGTCGAAGGAACAATAATGCTGCCCCTGTAAGCTATAGTTGAGCCTTGGTAATTACTCTGAGATGGCCACGAGCCAGCCTTACCTCGGGTCAACATTATGATTAAGCCGAACCCGTTTGCAGAACTGGACCCTCTTCGGGTCGCCACTGAAATTGCCGTGGACTCGGTAAACATTTAAACAGATTTATCTCGATTTTCACCACGTTTTTGCCGCGAACCCCCCGTCCGAATATGAAAGGGTCAATGAATGACCGACATATCCGATTGCCCGTGTCTCAGCACAGGCTTTTGTGTGATTTATTCCCGCCTCTTTCCTTCGCAGTCAGCATTATTTCTTTCGACCGCAGGGCCCTTAATTTCGGTAATTAATCAAGGTTGTTTCCTCGTATGAGGGATGTAAATGACGTCGTGGCTTTTATGGCATGATGAGATTTGGTCCCGACCCGAACCACACAATCATCTGACGAAGTCAGATCAAGCATGCTATGGGTTTCCGTGAAATCTGAATAAATTGTCACCTCGGTGACTGGCATGCCCTCGCACTAAAACAGACCCGAATAAACACCCCAGCAAACAAATGGACGGAGCAACTCCAAACAAAAATCTTTTAGTGCGTCCACAAGTCTGGCACGCCCGGTGGGACCTATCCACCATTCATCTCTTTGCCGAAATCAGGGGCTCTGCGACCCCCTTCTTGCAGTATTGATTGCTTCATCTTTGCAAATGCAGGAAAATCACATTTTAACTCGAGAATGGCGGTCTCCTTTGGCCCCCAAGTCATGAAGAGCCACATCCGGTAAGGCTATCTCGCCGTCCCACTCTGCTTCAGAAGCTTCCCCCCGATCGTGGGCTTCCCTAACTTCCTGGGAGTGGCTTTCGTTAACATCCTGGATGTGGAGGCGTCTGATGAACCTGAATCCAACACTCCCATCTAGGGAGTCATTGAAGCTGCTACTGGCCGAGCCGTGGCTGAGAACAATAGTGGCGTCCCACCAAGGACGTTGGGCTATAACGTGCACCATGTGCACCAGACTCCCGGCCCATCGCATCAAGGGTCGGCGCCCCATCGGAGGAGACTTCGAAGGAACAACCCTGGTACTACTGCGGGGCGCCGAATCTCTAGTTCCGGCAAGTCCATGACTGTCGGAACCATCTAAGTCCATCTAAATGGACAGAGGTCTGAGGTGATCCCGGACCGTATCGCGCCGACCATTCCAGTTCGCAACTCCTTCCAAGGACTGGAGAAGATGAAAGAAAGGATGGCGCCCGCCATTCCGGTCGCAGTGCCAAGAGACACGCCGGCTTATAAGCCGGCAAAGCTGAAACAAGCTTGGGTTCCCAAGGAAGCCTAACCCACGGCACCAGCCCAGGCGAGGCCTAGCCACGCCCACCACATAAGTGGGTGAAGAGATGAAAGGGTCGAGGTGACAGCCACGACCCACCAACCGGCAGCTGCTACGCCAACGCTGCCCGAAAATGCTCACCGCCGATGTCACAGGCGCCATCGCCATGCTGACCGCCCGGCGTTCGTGACTTACACCCATCTTGTTGTCACCACCGACACACAACTACCGGCTGCTCTCCCCGACTAGGAGTGGGAAGAGATCGAGCAGGCCATGAGGAACTACCTCTGGGGCCCAGGCAGTACTCCCTTGGGTTGCCAGAGATTGCTAGGGGTGGTGGCCTCTGCCTTCTGGGAAGAAGAAGAGGCTCGACCCGTACCTAGTTCAGAGTCGAGAAACCAATCGGAAGAGCTACGCCAGTCCCCTATGCGGGAGGAAGCGCCGCCCCGACGGTCGGTCTTCGACAGGCTAGTGTTCCTGAGCAAACCATCAAGGAGGATGGCGAGAAGAAATAGAGACTGGAGAGTTTTCACTTGCAATATGGCAGGATTCTCTAGTCAGTACGGGGCTTTACCTACCGACCCCGAAGAAGTGGCTAGGCTCGTCGCCAGGCCCGGCCCCCTCGCTAGGAGAAGAAGAGTGGTGAGTGAGGCGATGTAGGCAAGCGTCGAGGTGACCTCCTCCGAAGACCCTCCCATGGCCTTGGCAGCCAATGTTATCACTACCGGGGGCATGAGTGGCAGACCCTCCACATCATCCGAGGACGCCCTAGCCGAAGAGATAGGTGGCATGCCCACTCTCTCTACAACTAACCCCGCTATGCTATACATGATACAACAATATCAGCGGGAGATGGAATTGCTGAAGAAACAACTCAACGAAAGGAATGCCCAGCCCTCGACGTCTGGACAGACCGAGGTTTTACTGGAAGTGCCTGGGGGCAACAGGCAGTCTTCTGAAGCAACTCTGCAAGCTGCAGCATTCCCACTCACCCCCAGCTTCCCTGCAGGCATGCCCCTACAGCACCCCCTCTATCACCCACAAAATTCCCAAGTCCCAGATCCACCGTTTGCTTCTTGTTCAAACCTCATTTTCAGGCATATCCCAGTCTACCCAGTCTATCCTGAGTCAATGAGTCAACCAATTCTAAATTCTACCACAGAAAATACAGAAATAGGAACATTCCTATAACACTAGGTGTTCATAGATCTACGAAAGAGCTTTGCAACGATGCTTATTTCACGTCAATCTGACATCGGATCTGATCACAACAATTATTTCCGCCGAGTAGCGCAGTCTGAATCAGCAAAATAGGTTTGGGACATCAAGCAACAACGTCCAACAATCGGACTGCCTCGTCTTCCAAATGGCTATCCAGCACGATCCCATCCAAGGGATTGTCCCTCCAGGAGTCCACTTCACAACGGTACCACTCCCAGCCCGATCAGCCCCCCGACCAGAGAGTGATCCTACCGATCGCCAGCACGCACCGTCCGGCCGGCACCAAGTAGCAACACGTCGGCATCGTCGAAGCTGCCCAAATCGCTGCCCGTCAACCCAAGTTCGATACTCCCAAGTCTCACGTGTTACCTATTACCTCCCTACATAGAGTGGGTATATTTTCTGTAAATTACTGATAATTATTATATCGAGAGTACGGGTCTTGGCTGGGGTTATCTTCCCCACGCCCGGAGTGTAGAGGTATCATCTCTATCTCTCTCAGCATTTGCTTATTTAGTATGTGTTTTTTATGCCATTGTTAGTGAGTGATAGGTTCTAGCTCGTTCCAATTTCATCACAGCGGTGAGTCAGTGAGTGTGACCCATCCCGTGACTTGATCTGAGCATGGAAGTGAGTTTGACCACCCTTGACTCTACCAGTTTCTCAACCGCGCGGATCCACGTGTTCCCTCGCTTGGGACGACTTGTGAGCTCGCATTTCTATTTAAGGCATATAACCCGTAGGAGCTCTCAGTGTCGAGCCGAGATAGCTCTATTGTTCGCATAGCCACTGGTCGTGTCGTCCATTTGGTCGCATCATCACCTAGAGTCCCTGGTTCACACCATTTGGCATCGAGTCTCTCCATTTCGTCCCGCATCAAAGACCTAGACTTCCATGTCTACTACGCGGTCAACGTCGTAGGCCCGATGTAGTCGATTGGCGACCCAGCTAATGTCGACACCAAGTTCAACAACTCCGGGGATGAGGAAGAGGATATCCTAATCTCGCTCCCCACCAGGGCTAGTACCCCAGCTCAAGCACTCGATGAGTCCTCGCCATCCGCCTGCGAGGACATTGGGTCGAAGGAAGTCCCCAGTGCCTCCTAGCTAGTCAAAGAGCCCAGTCTGGTAAACCTTCCCAATGAGGAAGGTCCTCAGAACAACGGCCATGAAACACTGCCAGCTTTGGTAGGCAAACCCAACCAAGGTTCAATGGCACCAGCTGATAATTGTCAACCGGGTGCTGGCAATCCAAAACAATCTCAGTCTGAGCTCTGCAATGATAATTTTCCAGCCCATCAACCTCAACTGGTGCCTTCGAAGACCAAGAAGTACACAAAGCTGACACTAACGATGAAGATTTCATCGACCTCCAACCCGCTCCTCCCGAGCTGGAGGATGGTGTCTAGGCAATCGTTGACGAACTCATGGAAATCAACTTGGGCGAAGATGAAGCCCCCCTGCCAATGTTCGTTAGTGCTCTCCTCACCGAAGTAGAAAGGCAGGACTACAAGTAGCTCCTTATCGAATACAAAGACTGCTTCACCCGGACATATAAGGAGATGCAGGGCTAGACCCCTCCGTAGTGGAGCATGAGCTAGCCATTTCTCCCTCAGCAACTCCAGTCAAATAGCCACAGCGGCATATGGGTCACGAGCTGGAACTCTAGGTCTCGACCAAAGTCAATAAGATGGCGGAGGTCGACTTCATCGAGCCATGCATCTACTCGATTTGGCTCGCCAATATTGTCCCAGTCAAGAAGAAAAGTGGTCAAGTCTACATCTGCGTTGACTTTCGTGACCTCAACAAAGCATGTTCGAAGGATGACTTCCCAGTCCCAATCATAGAAATAATGGTCGACATGACCACCAGACATGAAGCCTTGTCTTTCATGGATGGGTCATCCAGTTATAACTAGATCCGGATGTCTCTCAAAGATAAAACTTACATTGCCTTCAGATCCCCTAAAGGGATTTTCAATTACAAGCGCATGCCCTTCGGTTTGAAGAATGCCAGTGCTACGTACCAGAGGGTCATGACCATGATATTCGATGAGATGCTGCACAATATCGTCGAATGCTACATTAATGACCTCATCGTCAAGAGTAAAAGGCGGGAAGACCATCTGCGCGATCTACGCCAAGTCTTCGAGCGTCTTCGACAATATGGGCTCAACATGAACCCTATGAAATGCATCTTTGGCATATCTAGTGGCAAGTTTCACGATTTCATTGTCAGGTACCGAGGAATCGAAGTGGACCCCAGCAAGATCAAAGCAATCAGGGAGCTTCCACCACCCAACAACCTTACCGAGCTTAGGTCATTTCAAGGAAGATTGACCTACATTCGAAGATTCATCTCCAATCTCTCTGGTCGATGTGTGCCTTTCAGCAAGCTGATGAAGAAAGATGCCCTGTTCATATGGGAATCAGAATGTCAGCCTACTTTCGAGCAAATCAAGGAGTACCTCCTTACTCCTCCGGTCCTGGGGGCACCAGTCAAGGGTAAACCCCTCATACTGTACATCGCCACCATGGATGCCTCACTGGGGGCCTTGCTGGCACAAATCAACAAGGAAGGCAAAGAGCAGCCGCTCTACTACCTCAGTCAGAGACTGATTGGTGCCGAGTACCGCTACTCCCCCATGGAGATGGTCTACTTGGCATTGGTATTTGCCATCAAGAAGTTGCGGCATTACCTCCTGTCCCATCGAAGCGAGCTTATACTAAGCACAACCCCCTAAAGTACCTCCTCCGACAGCCCGTTCTCTCACGTTGACTGGAGAAATGGGCCTTTTTGCTGATGGAATATGATATTACCGATGTCCCCAGGAAAGCAATCAAGGGAGAAGACATGGCTAGATTTTTGGCAGCCTACCCAGTATCAGATGATTTGCCCCTCAACACGGAGCTCCCTGACGAGGAGTCCCTTATTTCCTAGTCGCCAGCTCCAAGTGAAAAGGCCAGAGATGTCTTGCATTACCAACAACAAGACGCTCGTATAGCCAACATGCCCTGCTGGGAGCTCTACTGCGATGGCACTTCTCGGGGGATCACTCGAAGCAACCAAGATTCATCCACCATGGCGGGTGCCGGCATTGTCTTCCTGACTCCTCAGGACGGAGTGTTGTATAACTTCTGTGCCCTCATGAAATCTCTGACCAATAATGAAGTCGAGTACGAAGCTCTAATCATTGGGCTTCAGATGGCTCTTGACATGGGAGTCAAATGCCTTATAGCCTATGGGGGCTCTTACCTAATAGTTTGGCAAGTCCTCAGCATCTATGACGTGTGAAAGTCAGAGTTGATCCCGTATCACGTTATCGTCGCTAGACTAATCCAAAAGTTCTATTTCATCGAAATAGATCATGTTCCCAGAAGCAGTAATGCCCAGGCAGATGCCCTGACAAAATTGGCTATGGCCATCAAGCTCCCGCCTAAGGGCAAGGTCGACATCATAGTTAAGCATAGAAGACTGATGTCGGGCTCACTTGAAGGCAACTCCGGTCTCACCGTCTACGAGATCCATGACCCTGACCAGAACACTCCTCCAGAAGATGAAGATTGGCGTGATTCTATTGTTAAATTTAAGAGAGGGTGGCTCCCTCCTGATCGAGCTCAAAGGGTCCAGCTACTCTACCGAGCAACATCGTATGAGTTGATTGGCGACTCCCTGTACCGACTTATCCACGAGAAGGAGAAGTCATTTCTCCTGAGATGCGTCTCCCCAGCTGAGGCTCAAGCCATCATGCATGAGGTTCACTCTGGGTTGTGCGATGCACACCAAGTCGGAGATAGAATGAAGCACAATATCAAGCTCAAAGGCTTCTACTGGCCAACTATGTATGTGGATTGCGCCCAGTATGCCCATACATGTCATCAATGCCAAGCTTTTGGCCTAGTACCCATAAGACCTCCTAATTCACTACGTCCCATAGCCCCTACCTGGCCATTTCCCGAGTGGGGCATGGATATAGCGGGGCCTTTCTCGCCATCTTCCAAGGGCCATAAGTACATCTTGGTCACCACCGACTACTTCTCTCACTAGGCAGAGGCCCTTCCTCCACGGGAGATCACCAGCGAAGTGGTAGCCAGATTTGTCCGGCACAACATCATCTACTGATTTGATACTCCCAGCCGCATAGTGTCCGATAATGGAACACCATTCAAGAATAGGGATGTATATCAACAGTGGCCAAATTCCACATCGACTGGAGAACGTCTTTGGTCTATAATCTCCAGGCCAACGGCTTGGTTGAAGCCTTCAACAAGACCCTCTTCAAGCTCCTGGTTAAAATTGTTAGCCACCAAAAATGTGACTGGGGCGAAAAGGTCTTTGAGGCACTATGGGCCTACCAGACTATCTAAAAAACCCCCACGGGGTGCTCTCCGTTCTCCCTTGTATACGAAGTAGAAGCCATCATCCCCATTGAAATCTAGTTAGCCTCTTGCCACGTGGTGGTACACACTGGCCAAGCCGGCCCAGATGAAGATGAATACCAGAGAAGGCTGGAGGAGCTCACTGATTTAGAGGGCAAATGACTCAAAGCCGACAACCACCTTCAAGTATACTAGACCCGCATGGTGCGAGCCTACGACAAGCTCGTCAAACAATGAGCCTTCAAGCAAGATGACCTCATCATGGTCAAGAAAAAGGAAGCCATGGCAACGCGCTCCAGTGGAAAACTACAACCAGATTAGCGAGGTCCATACATCATCCACAATGTCTACGAGGGTGGGGCTTACACGGTCATTGACCACAAGGGTCACAAGCTATTCCCGCATCTCAACAGCAAACACATGAAGCTATACTACGGACCAGAATATGAGTTCACGCGCCATCCAGACTAGAGGCATGCACCCCAGTCATCACCAGTAAAACTGGCCTTCCAGGGGTGAAAGGCGAGCCCAGTTACATCTTCCAACCCCTCTCCCCAGTCAAGCAACAAGGCCAGCCTATGTAATATTGGTTTACTTCTATTATTTTTGAATGCAGAAATTTTCAACATTTATAATTAAAAAACTCAGAATTCATCAGATTTAAATCAATCTAAAAATAAGGGCTCTGTCATTGGAACTTTATAACTGAGGATTCTAAAAAACCTATAACTCTGGACTTATGAGCAATGTTTCAAGATGAAAACTCCCATCCTGACAATTCTTGGACTTGTCTCTATTGCAATGTCAAAAATTCTGCTATTCCTTTCTCTCATTTGATTGCCTTCCATTTAAAATGATTCCCGACTAAGGTATGCTTGTTTATTGTCATTTGGTGTCTAACAAATCTCCACTCTGCACAAGTGGTATCAGTTTCCTGTCTAGCCTTTCTCACTAAAAAACTTGCTCTTGCATTGGCAAGTGTCGACTCCCACAGTCGACCCTCTCTAGGTCTGGCTCTGTCTAGGACCCTGGTGTTCAGGTGTCAACCCCAAGGGTCAACTCCTTGTGTCCAGACTCTTGTCTGGGCTGTCTTGGCATTTGTCATAAAGATAAATTGGGCCCCTACTGATATATGTCCTCATACTGATTGCCATTCCTGGACCATCTGCAATGAAATTTCTTGGCTGCAATGAAAGCATCTGCAATCTTAACAATTGGTGGTTTCAGTCTCTTGTCTGCCTTTGAAATCCTCAATTGACATCAGCCTTCTTGTTTCATCAATTGGTATCAACTGGCTTCATCTACTGAGTAGCAGTATATGGTCTCCCTATATTTGCATCTGATTTGAGGCTTGCCTTCACGCAATGTTCTTCCTCATGATATTTGAACTTATTGCATGCTAAATTGAAATGAATGTTCATTGCTTGCTGAGCTGACATGTATCATGCTACTCCATTGCTCATATTCTGACTCTGAAAGTGGCTTAAATCTTAGCCCTCTTTGCTGATGGCAAAGGGGGAGAGACTTGTGGAGTCATTGATAATTAGAGAGAGTGTAAAATGGGAGAGAGTGTAAAAGGGGGAGAGTGATGAGAAAGGGAAGAGAATGCATAAAAGGGGAGAGATTGTGGAATAATTGACATTGATTTGTAATCAAGCTTATCATGTTGAATCATATATTTGGAATCATGCTTATCATGATGACTGATATCTTGAATTGAATGTTGATCTTAATGACGTTAATGAATCATAATTGTCATCATCAAAAAGGGAGAGAATTATTATATCCCAAGTTTTGATGATGTCTGATTATGACTCATTGATGAGTCTAATGTGGTTTGGTGATGTCAACAAAGGCAGGTTCAGATCAAGAAAGTCAACCGACTTCAGCAGCTGTTAAGCAAGTCACATTTCAAGAAGGCAAAGGGATTAAGTGAATCCGTGGCAGGAAATATTCAATGAAAGCAAGCAAGGCAGTTTGAGAAGGTGATATGGGCAGATCAAGTATTTTAGATCAAGCTTTAGTCATATGTTGGCTTAGACCAATAGAAGCCTAAGGTGCAAAGTCCGTTGGATGCACAGAAACAAAGGAAGGGTTTAGCAAAAGAAAGAAAAATCAAATTGCACCAGGCTGCATCAACCTCATGTTCAAAGCAGCGTCGACTCCATTGCTCACAAAAGGAAGAACTACCAAGGAGTTCTTCAAAGGCTGTGTCGACCCCACTTCTTGATTGCGTCGACTCCTTCTCTCAGCCAAAGGGATATTTGAAGCCGCGTCAACCCCACTTCCATGGTGCGTCGACTCCAAAATGCACTTCCAGCAAGTCCTTAAGCCGTCTTCAAAGCTGGGTCGACCCTACTACTCAGCTGTGTCGAGCTCATCAGCTCCAGTAGCAATCTGACAGGCGATTAGCACTAGCTGCGTCGACCCCATAGTCTCAGGGCGTCGACGCAAGGGCTTCCCAGAAACCATTGTAAACGTTGCTCACATAGATACCCTCCATGATGTGTTGACTCCATGAAGGCCAGCTCGCTAGCAACTCAAGAATCCATGAAGCTGCGTAGACGCAATGACCTTGCTGTGTCGATGCACTAGAGCTTTTTCAGCCTATTTTTGTCAAAACCATAATTGTCTTAAAGACCATCCAGAGGCCAAAAGTAGCAGATGTAAACCTCTAAAAACACATTTTTTGAGGTTTGGAAATGATTTCTGGAATAGAGAACTGTCACTCTCCATCATAAGGCTCCAGGACAACCTTTTTGAAAGGAGATCTGTCAGTAGATAGATTTGGGAAAGGTCAGCTGTCATTGTACTCTACCTTTTGGACGCAACCAATGGGATTTTAGTCAAACATCTCTTCTGCCAAGGGGCCAATCAAAATATAGATTTAGAAGGTGGCTTTAGATAGAAATCCTGTATTTCCCTGGGCCAATCAGATTGTAGTATGGAAATAAGTCTTTTTCTTTTTTCTTGCCATCATATATGCTGGGCCAATCAAAGGCCGCCAGGGAAGAAGCTCACTTGGAAGAAGTTTATTTTATCCTGACCAATCAGATTACAGAATCCAAGAAGGGCTAAAGAAAAGAAATATTCTATTTTCCTTGAGCCAATCAAATTGAAGTATGGGAAAATTATTTTGCTCCTGCTCTCCTATATATGGTGGAGACAAAATGTATGCAAAGCAATGTTGAAATGATATTGCACGGGATTTGTTTCTTTTTTTATTCATGAGGTGCAAGCACCATTCATTATGTTCGGGCCTCGGTATTGGGCAGAGAACATAGGTCTGAAGACCACTATCACGCATAGTGAGAGCTTGCAGTCAGGCGTAACCCAACCTTTTGTCAGACGTCATTTGATATACTGAGGGACTCGGTCAAACAAGCATGCATTGATTAGATTCACAATTTATTATCATTAGATTAGGATTTGTTTATTTCCTTAAGAGGTTATTTGACCCTTTGATGGAGGGGGTAAAGGTTGACCTATAGTGAATAAGGTAGACCTGGATAGGACAATGGGGTAGATCTTGGAAGACTAAGGTAGACCTTGGAAGAATAAGGTCTATGCAGATTGGGGCTGAGGTCTATGTATGCTTAGACTTAAGGTCTATGCATGTTGGATAATGTCTGGGCAGGTTTGGGCCAAGGTTCATGCATAATGAACTTGGGGTCTATGTGTGTTTGGGTTTGAGGTCTATGCATAGGGGTGATGCCTATGTGTGCTCGGACTTAAGGTCAATGCATGTTATGGGGGAAGGTCGATGCAGGTTGCAGGCTGAAAGTCGGTGCAGGATGTGCATCGCCGCTAGGGGCTCGATGCCAGCAAGAAGGGGGCCGTGGCTAAGTCGGTGCAAGGGTATGCATCGACGCTAGCGGCTAAGTCAGTGCAGGGGTGAAGGTCGACACTAGCGGCTAAGTTGGTGTAGGGGTATGCGTCGACGCTAGCTACTAAGTTGGTGCTGGGGCGAAGGTTGACGCTAGCGGCTAAGTTGGTGTAGGGGCGTGGGTTGAAGGTCTATGCAAGTTTTGGGGTGTCGATGCACGTTGCGGGCCAGGGTCTGTGCAAGTCTGAGGGTCGATGCACGCCGCGGGCTAGGGTCTGTGCATGCATGAAGGTCGAAGCACCCCAGGGTTCAAAGGTCGACGCATGGATGGTGATTCGGTGGCGTCGCCACCGATTAAAGTGAAGGAGAGAAGGGAGTCGGTGGCGCTGCCACCGACTCACACAGGGCTTCGCATGTTTGCTTCTTCGGGGGGTTAGAGGCCCAATAATCATGGGGTTTTATGGAGGGATTCAAAACAATGGGCCACTAAACTCATCTGAAGGAGGGATTGACCAAAATTTAAAGTGCTTTCAGAGCATGGGTTGAGTTATATTGAATTTTCTTATGTTCACTTGTGTAGCTATTCTGTAGTTTTGATGGGTGTGCGAGGTTCGTACTCCAGCACAAGCAAGCATATTATTTCTCACAGTCTCATAATAAAACTCTGGAGCATAGGATATATATATATGAAAATACACTTTACTGCGAAATCAATACAGAATTTCTGGAGCAAATCCAGCAGCATCTCCCCATGCCAGGGAATGCTCAATTCAACAAGTGGGCTAACACACGGGGCGACCGGTGTCAAGCCATAAACAGTTGAGAAGCCCAATGGGGCTATCTCAGAACCTGAGATTAGCACCTAATGAATCCTGAGGGCTAGCCTACTAAGGATTCGTGGTGATCCCTGGGAAACTGGATTTAGAAAGGGTCGGAATGTAGCCAAGTAAATGGCATTTTATGTCTCACCTTGTGCAAGGGGCTTCCAGGGGAACATATCATGACTTGATAGACCCCCTAGAACCCGTGGTGAGTAGGGCATACGAGAGAAGAAATCAGGGTTGTTCCCCTCCCTGTTGCCAAGCTCAGATTGGCCATCGAGATAAATGACCGAAACAGGATCCCCCTTCTATATGAAAGGAACAGTGATAGAATTCCATCACTCGTCACAAGATGGAGCTCAGATCAGGTGGTCTCGGTCGATGGACACGACTCGTGCCTGCCACTGTAGGTGGGGAGCTCTAGAGGGGACAAAGGTTCGTGGAGGCAAACCATCGAACACAGAGGGGGAACCATGTACAATAACCTTCAAGAGAGGAGACAAATTGCCGTGGTGGCGGCTATTGGAACTCGCTAACACCCCTACAACTCATGAACATGAATGAAAGGGTGTCTAGCGGTTTTCCTTTATTTGTCTACTATTGAAGGAGACACATAAGGTTAACTCGATCGTACGCATTAGAAACGTATTCAGTGAAAACATAGAGCCCCGGGGATGGGGTTTGATATCGCCCTCGTTGGGCGTGGCCAGAGGCCATCACGATGAAATCACCACAGTACCTTCCACTGATCGATCCCAGGATCTACCGTGGCCCCGGTTTCGCCCAGTTTGTTTCGGATCGTCCAGGGCCAAAACGTATCGGTTTCGGCCAAAACTGCCATCCATGCTGCTGCAGACATGTTGATCCCCACTAAACCTATTTCATCAAAGTTAATTTTCAACCCAGAACATGCTTCAAAGCACTAGAGATCAATAGAAGGGTATGCACCTGTAACATGTCCCCGAATAAACACCACTATGTCATCAGCATACTGAAGGTGTGACACTGTGAAAGGTGATCTGAATAGAGATAGCCTTTGGAGCCAAGCCTTCTGTTCTGCAATGATCATCATCCAATTAAGCATATTGGGTATCAGAACATAGGCTTCAACATGATATAGGCCTCCCACTCCACGGCCACTCCCAATCGTCCACTTTGTTTCCAGGTCCTGAAAGATACAGTGAATAGGAAAAAGGGTTACTAAGCAATGTAGTGATTTCGTAAGGCTGCTAACAGAAAGAAGATTAATTGAAAGAGCAGGAACATGAAGAACAGAGGACCGAACCAACTCATCATTGAGACTCATAGCATCTTTACCCACCACAGCGGCACGTGTACCTTATGTAATGTTGACCTTGTCCTACCAGGAACTCATGGAATAAGAGGTGAAGTGAGAAAAGGTACCAGTCATATGATCTATAGCACCCGAGACAATGACCCAGAGGTTACAGGGAAAATTGGAGGTGACACTTAAAGCCATGCCTGTGGTACCTAATGCAATGGGTGTGACAGGAGATGAAGGAAGCTTAAGCAGTGAAAAAAGTCCTCTGCAAATGGAGAATGTCACTGGATGAAAGCACAAACACTGGAGAAGGAGCAAAGCTACCATGTGAAGACAAGTTTGGCGGACCATCTGGAGTGTGAGTGACAGCGGCATTGCCCTTTGCTTCTTGTCCATTCTTGCCAGTTTTGAACTTCTGTGACTTCATGACGGGATACAAATCTCATCAGGTCTCCACATTGTGATTGTCCTTTCCACAGTGGGTGCAATGTCTCCCAGCTTTCATTCTCCTTTCCCGAGCCATATCCACTTTTTCCAGACTTGATAAAGGTGCTGATCAGCGCCAAGAATTCTCCTAAATCACGGCCACCTGCTGTTGTACCCCATCTATTTGGAGCCTTTTTTATGCCTTTCCTCACCAGCACCTTGTAATAAACTTGCTCAAGGGATGGAAGTGGATCAGCACTTAGTATTTGAGCCCAATAAGCTCTCATACTCTGGAGTGAGACCAGCAAGAAACTTGAAGATCTGAGCCCACTGAATATGCTCTAAATACTACGTTTGGTCTTTAGTGCATGCCCTAGTGTGCAGAGAGTAATAATCAAGTTCCTCCCACTGACTTTTCAACAGTCCAAGTAAATGGTAACACAAACAATTCCCTGTTTCAACTCCTGGATTTCCGTGGTCAGTTGATAAATACAAGAAATATCTTGTCACTGGCCATACATTTGCTCCAGATGATTCCACATTTCCTTCACTGTCTTTTTCATCAAAATCAGTTGTTGGATGTTTGGGCTCACAGACTTCAGTATCCAGCCCATCACAAGGTTATTCTCTATGTCCCTGCATAGTTAGGGTCATTGAGGGCAGGCTCCTTGACTATACCATCTATGTAGCCTGTCTTTCCTCATCCTCTGAGAAAAGTACGAGCAGAAATAGACCAAAGTCAAAATTTTGTTTCTGTGAGCTTCACCAAGCCCATCTGTAGGAAGAGATTCTCATTGGATGGCGCACCACCAGGACGCATCATTAGAGAATGTCCTTCACGAGGATCGGAGGCATGGAACTGCTCCTGCAAGTTAACCCCGCTGCTGGTTGGTGAAGTCATGACGAAGAAACGGCTGGTTGAGAACTCCCCAACCTGTTACACAGTGAGAAAGATGGTGTAGGTGACTCCCCACACCTGAAGAGAGTTGCTGCAGAAGAAGGCAGAGCAACCAGGATTGGAACTTCACAAACCAGCTCTGGTCGCTCCGTTCAACACCACCACAAACGAAGAGACAATGGCTGGCCGCCTTGGTCCACCTTGTCCACCCTGTCCAACACCGCGGCAGACAAGAGAAGGTGGCTGGTCGTCCTTGCTCCACCAATCCTCTGTCCACAGCAAGAACCCGAACACCTGCAGCTGTTGACAAAGGCCTGGCCGAGGTTCAGACAAGAGAAGGTGGCTGGTCTTCTTTGCTCCACCAATACTCTGTTCACAGCAAGAACCTGAACACCTGCAGCAGCAGCTGTTGACAAAGGCCTGGGCTAAGGTTCAGACAAGTGAAGGTGTCTGGTCTTCTTTGCTCCATCAATACTGTCCACTGCAAGAACCCGAACACCTGCAGCAGTTGACGGGGGTTTGGGCTAAGGTCCCTTGGCCCAAAAGATGAAGCTACACACCCTAGACAACAAAGAAGGGAGGGTCGTTTCACCAGGAAACCCTAGGGGAGGGGAGTGCAAACCAGCAGGTGGCTTTCTGAACCCTCCACGGGCTAGCAAATGGAATTCCAAACCCTAACCCCTAGAACAAGGGACTGGAAACCAAGAGAAAGGAAGTGCAGGCCGGCAGATAGCTTTCCGAACCCTTCGCAGGCCAGCCGATGGAGTTCTAACCCTCCTCTCCGTCTGAGACTTTCTCTGCTCTGATACCATGAAGAAGATCGAGACGAGAGAGGGGAGGAGTGGAGCTCCGGTTTGGGAGAAACAGGATCACAGCCGATCGAACTGGCCAGCCATCAACTAAAAATGATATTGTGTGTGTGTGGTGGTGTAATACAACAAATTACATGGGACAAGAATACCTCTGTCCCATCAGTCTATATGAAATAACCTCACAGCCCACCTAAAATATGCAGTAATTACAGAAATGCCTTGGCACCACAAAAATCAAGATAAGATTGTGTGATAGTCCTTAAAACTTCGCTTCCACTTGGGAATATTTAGAGGATGTAGCTTACCAATAGACTTTTGGTGTTTCGCTTTAACTTGCTGGCAAGTGAGACAACGCAACACAAAGTCTGCAACTTCTCTTTTCATGTTGGGCCACCAAAAGGTTCTTTTCAAATCCTAGTACATTTTGGTAGCTCCAGGGTGAATCGCGTATCTTGATCTGTGAGCTTCATCTAATATCTTCTTCTTTTGTTCTGGACAATCCGGTACACAAGTTCTCTCTCGGAACAATAACCTTCCATCTGACCCTAACTTGAAATTAGGTCATTCCTCCCCTTTGCTCTTGATCTCTACTAGCACCTGGTCATTATCTTGGAGTCCTTAAATTTCAGAAAGTAAATCTGGTAGTATCCTTATATGAGATAGAGTAACACACCTATTTTCCTTGTCTATGCTTATGTCAAGCCTAGAGAATTGTTCTAGAAACTTCCACTCTTAAATCATATAGTTGGCTAACAGGGCTATTGTCTTTCGACTGAGGGCATCAACTATAGGATTACCCTTTACCAGATGATATTGTATGATGAAGTCGAAGTCCTTGAGATATTCAAGCCAACGTCTTTGTCTCATATTTAATTCCTTTTAAGAGAAGAGATACTTGAGACTCTTATGATCGGAGTATGCGATGAATTTCCTCTCTGTAGAGATAGTGTCTCCAGATCTTCAATGCAAATACTACCTCAGCCAACTCTAGGTCATGGACGGGGTAGTTTTCTTCATGTTTCTTCAATTGTCAGGAAGAGTAAGCTATGCCTCTTCCTTGTTGCATCAAGACGCATATGAGGCCAATGCCAGACGCATCGGTATATACCTCGAACTTCTCTCCTTCAATTGGTAAAGCCAAGACTGGGGTAGTAGTTAGGTGATCCTTTAGAGCTTGGAAGCTTCTTTCACATTCCTCGCTCCATTCATAACGGATCTCTTTATGAGTTACCTAGTAAGAGTCACGACGATCTTAGAGAAGTCCTTAATAAATTACCGATAGTAGCCTACTAGACCCAAGAAACTATGGATCTCTGTAGCATTAGTCGATCTTTCCCAGTTCTTTACAGCCTCTACCTTTGATAGATCCACAGAAATCTCATCCTTAGAGATCACATGTCCTAAGAAGGACACTTCTTCAAGCCAGAACTCACATTTACTGAGCTTTGCATATAGTTGATTTGTCCTTAATATCTGTAATGCAATCCTCAAATGCTCTTCATGTTCTTCCTTGGTCTTTGAATAAATCAATATGTCATCAATGAAGACCACTACAAATTGATCAAGATGAGGATGAAATATGCTATTCATCAACTACATAAAGGCTACAGGGACATTCGTTAGTCCAAAAGGCATAACAGTAAATTCGTAGTGCATATACTTGCTCCTGAACATGGTCTTATGAATGTCCTCATCCTTGATTCTCAGTTGGTGATATCTGGACCTGAGATCAATATTCAAGAAATACTTTGACCCAGATATCTGATCAAATAACTCATTGATCCTCGATAGTTGATACTTGTTTTTGATGGTGAGGTGATTCAGCTGTCGATAGTCGACGCATAATCTCATCGATCCATCCTTCTTCTTTACAAATAGTACAGACACTCCCCACGGGGAAGTGCTCGGTCTGATAAATCCTTTCTTTAGAAGTTCCATTAATTATTTTTTTAATTCTTTGAGCTCGACAAAGGACATCGTATAAGGTGCCTTGGAAACTGGACTAGCACCAGGGATCAAGTCGATGGTGAAGGCCACTTCTCTTTGTGGGGGTAGTCCAGGCAGATCCTTTGGAAATACATCAGAAAACTCCTGAACTACTGGGATGTCTTCTATCTTGGACTCCATAATTTCTTTTATGGTGACAAAGGCAAGGAATGATACACACCGTTTCCTTATTAGCTTACTGGCTGGGAGAGCCGAGATAAGAGATGACTTGCTCTGACTCTTAGGGCTAGTATAGGTAAGTTTCGAAAATTCCTTGAAAGTAACCTTGCTGTTTTGGCAATCAATAGTTGCCTGGTATTTAGATAGCCAATCTACTCCTAATATGGCATCGTAGTCTTTCATGTCTATGCATATTAAGTCTACTGGTAGATTTCTCCCTTTCACCATAACTTTACAATTTAGATAATGATGTGTGATCTCGGATTCATTTCCAAGAGGGGTCGAAATTATCAGATCTATCCACTCCGGCTCCATATGTAGTGGATCGGTAAACATCTTGGAAATAAAAGAATGCGATGCACCAATATCAAACAAGACATGAGTAGACTTGGAATAGATTTCTAGTGTACCTTCCACTAGTTTGCCTTCGTCTTGTTCTGCCTCTTGGAGAGCTTGGAGGTGTGCATTCCTCTTCACCAGACGCTTTTCATCTCTGGATTGATCATTGAGTAGTGGACAGTCGGGAATCCGATGATCATGACTCCCACAATGGAGACAAGCTCTGAGTCTTCTCCAGCATTCTTCAGCCTTATGGCCGGCCTTGTCATAGTGTTTCCATACCTCCTTAGAAGGTGCAGCAGTTATGGAGAAAGGCTTGTTATTATTCTTCTTGAGTTTTTTCTCCTGGGAGGGGAATCCTACACGCCCGAGATGTTTTTGGTGTGGGGTTACAGGGCACCTTTGGCGGGACTGCAAGAGTCCGACAGGCAGGTACTAGGCGAACGGGGTTGGTGCGGTGCAGAGGTTCTAGCGGACATATGCAGATGGGTAGGGGTTGTACTGACGTGGCACCTCTGTCAGCCGGCCTTAAGGATGTAGTGGGAAGGTCTCCTGGCGGTTGCTCACAACTTGACGGTGGCGGAGGCGGAGGTAGTTCTGAAGGTGGACTTCATCCTCGCCGACGACATCCTATTGCGGGTGGCGAGATGAGGAGTGTTTAGGGGCACACGTCCAGATTCCAGGGCCTACTGGCTAAGCATATGCTTGGCTGAAGTACCTCTGGCGTTGTGTGATGAGCTTGGCATTTCGTTGCTCGTTGGAAGATTTGGTGCATTGGAACCGAGTTGCATCAGGGTATTGTTAATGGGAGAGATGAACGTCATAGAGGCAGACGTTTGTGTCAACAGTCCCAAGGTTGTACCGGCAGTCATCATTGCAGATGTTGGAGGCGAGTGGCTGTCGATCCGGGTTACCTAGTGGTCGGCCAGAAGTTGTAGTGTAGTGGCAAGGCTACAAGAGGAAAACGGGTATGGACCTCACCCTGGTCGGGATTTGAATTTCAAATCCATGGAAGACGGATCCCCCCTCGGGCAAATAGTCGGGTTGCAGTTTGGGTCGGATCGTAGGCATGCGGTTCTAGCTACGATTCGAACTGGTCCGTTGGGTTGCAGTCTGGGTCCCGCAAGGACCCATCACTTACATTCAACGAGGTCTATTGGGTTCGTTGGGAGTATTCATCTCCTCTGCTCGATAGTTGTTACAAAGGGCTCCCCCTTGCATCACCCTTCCACTTCGGGCATCGGTAGTCGAAGATGCATCGACGGCACCTCAAGCTTTGGAGGTGAGGCGGTGGAGATGCCGGACGCTGGCGTGGCAGGTGGAGGTTTTGCTCTTGCACTGATGTGGTGAGGAGACTCCGACAACGCCGAAGGTCCTTCTCGGCAGGAGGTAGCATGGGGTAAGCTGTAGAAGCCCCCGACTGCCTCCTTGTCGGCAGCTATTGGAGCTCTCCTTGGGGCGTAGAATTCTCCGGGGGACCGGTGTTGTACCAACCTAACCAATACTAGGTCTTGGTTGTCGCTGTAGGAACGTGACTGAAGCAGGGCAGGGAAGAGCTACAGTCTAATGTCCAGATGCTCCCTGCACCTATTGCAGCCATGCCATCGGACTTGCAAGTAGCTGGCTTTTTCGAGGGGGAGAGGCAGAAGATGGAGGTGTCAATAGGGAGCTGCATGGTTCCCTTATGGTGGTGCTGGCAAATCCATCTATAGCTGGTTTCAGGTCAGCAGGTGGCACTCTTTCGGGAGACTGTGATTAGCTCATGTGTGGTCGACCAGGGCTGTGAAGCACATGAAGAAGGGGAGGAGCTATTGTTGGAGGGTGATGAGGTAATCCCGGAGATATTAGGAGGGGGACTAGGGCTGTAATCTGAAGGGGAGGCCGATAGGGGTACTCTGGAGAGGAAGTGAAAGAGCTGGTGGGGGTGGTAGACAAGACGACGACAACTCTAGTGAGGGATTTGGTGGACAAGGTGGGTATCTCCTTTGCAGGGGTGGAGAGGGCCCTGAAATGGGTGTTCTCTAAAATTCAGAAGAGGTGGTGTATGAGTATGGTGAAGGGAGGAAGGTCTCAACAGAGGGGGGATAGGGAGAGTGTTGGCGATAGAGAGGAGAGGGACATCCCACTGTCATTACGACGATTGTCTCATAGAATGCGAGAGGGATAAGGGGGGAGAAGAAGAGGGTTGTGAGGGAGGTGGTTAGGAGATGTAAGATTGACATCCTGTGCATTGAACAATCCAAGTATGAATGGGATGTGGAGTCCATCACGAGGGAGATTGGTGGAACTAGACTAACTAAGGGGGTGGCTTCTCCGGTGGAGGGGAGGTCCTGGGAGATCATGATCCTTTGGAATCAATATGAAGTAGAAGACATGCAACTTGATAAACAGGTCAGTTGATGGGTTATCTTCTTATATTTTTGAAATGTAAGGGATGGCTTCTCTTGGGACTTCACTGGGGTGTATGACACTCAAAGTAGGGAGGTGAAGCGGCTCTTGTGGGAAGACTTGGCATGGCATCATCACGCCTCGAGATGACCTTGGTGTGTTGGCAGGGATTTCAATGCAGTGGCAGCACCTTGGGAAAGGACGGGAGACTATTTCTACACAGGGTAGATAGATGGATGACTTCACTGATTTCATTGAGGAAGCATCTCTAGTTGACATCGTCATGGTGAATGGACAGTACACTTGGTCTAACCTAAGAGCCAATCCCTCTTATTCTAGGTTGGATAGGTGTCTGGTATCCATTGATTGAGAGGACACTAGCTGCTCTTATGAGAGGAGGAATAGTTTTAGGCTTGAGCTACGTAGTCAGAGGTGTGAGACGACCTAGAAGACCAGGGGGTCACCTCACGCCTCAAACGCCTAGGCGATGGTCGAGGCATTTGAGGGGGTTTGAGGCGATATTTCATTAAATATGTATATAATTCAGAAATTGCTGCCTGTAAAGGTGGCGGCCATCACAGGGCCATTTTTATCTCTCTAACAGTCTTTTGTTGACCATTTGAAATCCCCAACCATCCCCATCAGGCCATTTTCATTTTCCAATAAACCTCTTTGCTAATCTGAGTTTAAAAGGTCATGCTATGACCGTTTTTGTCTGATTGGCGGTGTTTTGGAGACCATTTTGTTCCCCAGCAGCCCAGCGCGGACCGTCTCATCCTGTGTACGACAGTTCTTTCTTTATGGTCATTTGGAGACCATTTTTTGTTCTCTGGCGGTCTAGTTCAGACCGTTTATACCCTCCTAAGTCGGTTCGTATCTAGCAGTCGCAGGCAGACTACCTAGCCACCCTAACGGTCCCTATTAGGGCTGTTTCTTTCCCGCCGCGACGGGTGGCATTCACCCATCCCCCATCCTTTGGGAATGGCCCTAGGGGCCCTTACATCTAGTTCTGAGGGGTTGGTGTGACCCCTTTCTCTCTTTTTAACCCACATGCATCAATTAAAATGAGGAAATGGGGGTTTTTTAATCGTGGCCTACCTCGGACGATGGAGGTCCCTTGGATGTCTTCTCGATCGCCGTCACTGCCACCTCACTTTCTGGCAGCACTTCTGCCTCCTTAGGTGCTCCGACGGCTGCAGAGGGTGTCTCTCCCTCGGCCACGGACGGTGGCGGCACCTCGTCTTCTGGTGGGTTCGATGGCGGCGCCTCCTCCTCTGGAGGGTTCACCGGCACTGGCTCACGGACCTCTTCCTGGGCCATTCAACGTGCTAGTCTTCCTAGCACTTACTTCTTGAGCCTCATCTAAGTGTAAGGGCTGAGAAAGGGGGGGAGGCTCACGGTGGAATGTGCTAGGGAGATGGGGGAAGGCTCGCGGTGGTGGGTTTCCGTCCGTTCGTGCGTGGGAAAATGGGGAAGATGAAGGGCCGATTTTCTTTTTTTTGAAATCAAAGGCTATTTAACGGTCTATCGATTGACCGTTTATATCTTATAAATAGTCAAGTCAAGACCATCTTTGTGTGTTCAGGCGGACAATCATGTGACCACCTAGATAGATGGTACGGTCTCCCAAACGATCGTTCGTGAGATTGAGGCGGCCATGCTTAAACTGTTTATTTTAAAAGGGCCCCACTTTGGCTGAATTCATGCTTACGCACCCTGTTAATTAATTTTTTATGCATAGTTACATCTTGGCTACCTGACTAATGTTTGTTGGGTCCTACAGTGTAGTGGCACGGATCTAGAGGGGGGTGAATAGATCCCTCTCTAAAAATAAAGTCTAATTTAATCAACTAGAATGCCTCTCAATACCTCCTCACTAAACATTTGCAAATGATAAGATCACACATGGAGAATTAGCAAATTTAACTAACCGTATGCATAGACAAATCTAGCATCGATGATCAACATGATTAGCAATCCATCCTGTGAATGGTGATAGAAGATAAGGAGCACACACACAACCAATCACAAGTGTACAGTGATTTTTTAGGTGGTTTGGGACCACGACAGGTACCCTACATCCACCCCTCACCACCTCGGTGAGGCTTCACTAACACGCTACTCAAGGTAGCGCACAGGGATGAACCCCAATACACCACACGTTACACGACAGTAGCAAACCACACACACGAGCACAAAGCTCAACACGCTACGTAGCACACACATGAGGGCGAACCCTCAACACGCTGCTCCGCAGCACACACACACACTAGGACGGGAAACGTACCCCTGCAGTAAGTCCACACTCGGAGACATCGCTCCGAACACACACACAATCATTTCTAGTTTAAAGGAATCAACACAAATATTCAATATAGGCACAATAGGCATCAACTGAACAAGGATGACTGTAAATAGGGACTGAGAAATAGTTGAGCGAAATCCTGGCTGGAAGATGATATGGATGCCTTCTTCGGTGACTATAGAGGACTGATCGATGTAGAGAAGATGCACCCACGATGCTTCAGCTGGTTCACTTCGGGAGGATGGACTGAGATGAACAAGAACCCCTATTTCTCTCCTCCTGAATCTCGTTCAACAGGTTTGATGAACTGGAGGTGGTACAGCCACGGAGCTTGAGTAGATTTGCTTCAGGAAGGTGAAAGATGAACTTCTTCACCCTTGAATCATGTTCAGCACATCAGGAAGGGAGGAAGAAGATGCTCCACTGTGTTCTTCCCTACATGAACCAAAATGGATAGAACGTTAGAAGCTTTCTCACCTTCAATAAACCCTATCTCAAATCATTTATACCCCTGGGGAATGAAGGGCCACGTGGAGGGGATTATCCCCCAAGGACCAATCACAGAGGGGCACTAAAAGATGGGACCGGGCTAGGGCAAAGGCCACCGCATGAACCGACGTGATTTTTGGCTTCAGAAAGTGTTGACCTCATTGGGTCGACACTCGTGTTTAGGCATGAGCAAAAGAGACCCAAACAGAACACAACGTAGAAAGTGTCAACCCATGAGGTCGACACTTTCTACCTGTGACATTAATAAAACGCCAAGGCAGAAAGCCACGGAATAAGTGTCGACTCTTATGGGTCGACACTTATGCCTGAGTTTCATAAAATAACCCACTGCGGTCATCAGAATACACACACATAACTGGAGAAGACAGACTCCGCTGCCAGTGGTTAAAGAAATTAGTCCAGAAGTCCGATGACTGTAGGACTACATAGACGGGCTAGATGAATATGAACAGCCCAAACTGAAGCCTTTGTTTATACGAAACCATGTCCCATGGCAAGAATTAGAGCAGCTCTCGTTGGAACAACAAAGGGAGGTTGACAAGGCATCGGAAAAAGATGATAGCTTGTTCTGGGGGCAAGCGCCATCCAGAGGCGAGAAGAAAAAACAAAAGAAGAAAAGAAGAGCTGATAAGGCCGAGGCAGAGACAATGCTCTCCTGCAATACCCTCTCCTCTCTCTTCAATCTGTCCAATGAGGAGGATGAAGAGGAAATGTGCTTTACACCCGTTGCAGGGGCAAGCCAGGCCAAAGCCATGACAGCTACTCATGCAACACGGTCAGGCCAAAGATAGGGGTGCCAGCCACCTATTAACCACAATATCATCTTCAGGGGAGAGCAACCCTATAAGATACCTCCTCCTTTAGGTTTATATAGTCAAAGTGGGGGCAACTCTACTTCCCCTTCCTTCTTAGAATTCCTGAAGATGACAAAGGGCAAGTAGCTATGCCAAGATGCCAGCCCTATAGTTGGGGGTAGTCACCCTCAACCTCTGTAGCCTTCTGGTGCTCCAGATGATGGCCAGACCCGCCCGACGGCAGGTGACAGAGGGCAGCAAGAGGATGACACCAAGCGAAAAGGTGTAGACTCGGAGTCTGATGAAGCAGGTCCGTTAGAGGCCACAGTTCAAGGCTCCTCCAAGCCCAGGTGGGCAAAAGAAATGAAGCTATCTAATGTCCGAGCTAGAAGCAGAATAATGAAGCTGCTTAAAAAGCTTTCGGCAAGGATCACCATCTAGGAAATCCTCTCCTTGAGCGAGGAAACCTGACAGGTGTTCATTACTACCTTATAGATGCCTGCCCAATATGAGACCTGTTTGGCTGAAGCACTGTCGGAGGCCAATGTGACCTTCACTTAGGAGGATATGTTACTCCCCACTATTAGCCACAACAAACCGCTGTACATGAAGGGGCAGCTAAATGGTCAAGAGTTGAACAGAATTCTTGTGGATCCCGGAGTAGCTGTCAATATCCTGCCATACAGAATATATCAGAGGTACTAATTTAATGTGCGCCTTGACAAAGTCAGAGATATGCGCATCGCTGGCTTCAATCAAAAGTTTGAAGTGCTGCTAGGAGTGGCAGAATTCACCCTCACCATGGCAGATTTTACCACAAGGGTGCAGTTTCATGTCATCAACTCCAGTACGTCGTACAAGGCACTACTTGGCCATCCTTGGCTACATGAAAATATGGTGGTACCTTCCACGCTACACCAATGCATCAAATACAACCAAGAGGGGAAAGAGGAGAGGATATTTGCCGACCTCCACCTATTCGAAGTGCTTGAGTGTCATCTGCTTGATACTTCTCTGTATGCGGAGCAGTCACTGAAGACCTCCAAAGTCAAGGCCCCCGCTAGGGCATCGAAAAACATCTCCAGCGATGACTGGTTCCCACCACCACCACCGAGATATGTCAATCCTAAGACGGTCTCACATATTGTGAGCACGGGGACGTGAGTAGAGCAGCACCTCCCGCTGCCTACCCTGAAGCTAATGAAGCCAAGGTCGATCAGTACCACGGCCATATTGAAATCCCAAAAGGTCTCACCAGGCCAACATTCGACCTCGATCATATTACTATCGAGCCTTTCAAAGCATGGGAGGTGGCACAGTCTAAAGGCCCCAGCAGCTTGTTTTATACGACTGAGGAGCACCCCGTACAGGAAGATGTCGACTGTCATCTCCTTGAAGATATTAAGAACCTATCAGCCCCCATTCAAGGGTTGACTTTCACGACAAGTCGAATGGCGAAGATGTTTCGGAAGTAGCATATCCCCTCCGGCCAGCCTCGCAAAGGGAAAGAAGCATTCCAAAGGCTTTGGAATCTTGCCATCAAGGACAAAGAGCTGAGGCGTGTTTCTCAACATTAGGGATTGGGCATCACCCTCAAAGAGTACTTTTATAGCGGGCATTATGAGGTGGACACTATCTCAGCTCTCTATCCAACAGAAGATGGCTCACCAGGGGCAACCTTTGATGAATGCCCGACAGAAGCCAAACATACTAAACCGGCTCGACCAAGAGGCTCAGAATTAGAAGCCATACCTCCTTGCAGATGCTGGCAGTAAGTCTACCCTCAAGAAATGGCTCTCCAAATCAAGTTTGACATGGCCAGTAGCAGTGAAGCCGAAGATATTGAGGACGTGGGGGTATCCCTATTCGTCTCCTCTAGCCCTCCCCGAGCAGAAATATCATCACCTCTAATATCGATCAAGGAAGTCTTTGCCGAAATTGATCGGGATACGCCTACTGCTAGAAAAGAAAAGGCCACCTCCACTGAAGACATGGTGATCCAGGGAGGCAGGGAGACAGAATCATCTTTTGCCATGAAGCTGCAATGCTCCTCCAGCTCAGCAATGAATAACCACCAGTCCTTCAAGACTATGGACACATCTGCAGGGATCAAAGCTGATAATCAATGCATAATCTCAATGTGCCATCCTTCCTTTTAATAAAGAGCACGGGTGCTCCCCAGGGGGAAGTACTCGGCCTAATGAATCCCTTCTTCAGTAAATCCATCAGCTGTGCCTTCAGCTCTTTCAATTCAGCAGGAGACATCCTGTAGGGTGCTATAGAAATAGGACCGACACTAGGAACAATGTCGATTGTAAACGACACTTCCCGTTCTGGGGGCAAACCAGGTAGTTCTTCTTGAAATACATCGGGAAAGTCCCAAATTACCCGGATGTCTTCAATTTTTATCTTCTTGACTTTTGTGATAGTTACGAAAGCCAAGAAAGCCATGCATCCTTTATTCACCATTTTACTATCTCGGAGAGCTGAGATGAGAGGGGATTTATTCCAAGGGTTGATATGAACTAACTCGGGATAATCCACAAAAGTTATCTTGCCATGCCGACAATCTACCGTTGCTTGGTAGGTTTATAACCAGTCAGCTCCCAATATGACATCATAATATTCCATATCAAGGCATATCAGGTCAGCTAGTAAATTATTTCCTTGGACCATAACCTCACAACTTGAGTAATGATGCATGATATCTGACTTGTTTCCAAGAGGTGAGGATATAACTAAATCTAACCATTCAGGTTCTTTAGAAAATAAGGCAGTAAACTTCTTGGAAACAAATGAATGTGTTGCTCCAGTATCAAATAGAACTTTAGCAAGTTTAGAGCAAATAGTCAGTATACCTTCCACGATTCCTCCGTCTGTGGGTTCCGTCCCTTGAAGAGCTTGCAGATGACCTTGTTTCTTGATTGGATGCTTCTCATCCTTGTTAGCTTGCTCTTTCATTAAAGGACAATCGAGAACTCGATGCCCTCGACTCCCACATCGGAGACACGCTCCCAGCTTCCTCCAGCACTCCTAGGTCTTATGACCAGCCTTCTCACAATATTTGCAGATGTCCTTGGAGGATGCAGTAATTGAGATAGTCTTGTTGCCAATAGAGGAGAAGGGCTTGTTGCTTATTTGGAACCTCTTCTCCTTGGAAGACTCGCCTCCGTTATGGAACCTTTTCTTGCCAAATGATGGTTTGAAACTTCCTGAACTTGTGACATGTTCCTTATTATCCTTGCCCTGAATCCTGTCAGAGAATTCGGTGGCATCTTCCAGTAGTTGGGCCCGTCGTACCATCTCCGAATAGACTTGGATGTCCATCGGCGCGAGCTGGGTAATATAGTAGGGCCATAGCCCATTGAGAAATCTCCTCGCCTTCATCTTTTCTGTAGACACCAAGTGTGGTGCATAACAGGAAAGTCTTGAAAATTGGGCCTCATCTTCGGCCACCTTCAGGGCCCGTTGCTTCAACGCGATAAATTCTGCGGCCTTCTTCTCTTGCACAGGATCCAAGAAATATTTGTTGCTGAAATGCTCCACAAACTCTGCCCAAGTGACATGATTGTCGGGCAGTGTTGCTTCCACTGACTCCCACCTGCATCGAGCATCTCGCTCTACATGAAATGTAGCCAATAATACTTTCTCTTCGTCTGTGCATTACATTATACGAAAAATCCTTTCAGTCTCCTTCAGCCAATGCTCAACATCATCGGGGTCCACCGATCCCGCGAACCTGGGGGGGTTCATGTTGCGAAAATCTCGATGGAGTTCACCAGCTCTACAGTGAGCACCGCCAGCACCGCCTTACGCCACTTGCTATAGTGCCTGTGTAAGTCCCTGCACTGTGCGCTGCATCTCATGCCACTGTGCTCTTTTGACAGTCATATTCCTACAAAAGAATTAAGGTGTAATGAATATGGGGTTTTAGGGTTAAGGTGAAGGGTCAATTGTCGTTATTAGGCTTAACCCATGGCTCTACCCCATCTCACCAGGTAAGATCTAGCTTAATTCTGAACCAATAACCTAGTATAGTTATCCTTCAACATTTTTACTAGACATTTTATCCTAAACCATTCTATTAGACAATATGTTTTTACCTAAGATGACATTCCTATCCTTAGACTCGGGTTTTTACCTAGGAAGTTAAAATCCTAGGCTCTGATACCAAGAAAGATCTGTCACGTCCCGAGTGCGGAAGCATACCCGCAGCGCGACAGTTCTTTATAAAGGACCAAAGCGAGCTATCTTTTGTTGGAATTCTTTCCTTAGACCATGGTAGAGTGTGCAATTAACTATCTAGTGTTAGATTTATCTCCAAATGGTCTTATACTAACAACTATTACAATAACCCAATTTGACAAATACATAACCTTTATTAATTTCAAAGGGAAATACAACTGACATACTAATACAATGACGTACGTTCAAATACAAGGACGATAGGGTTACAATTATTTCAATAACAAAATTACATTGATACAACTAACACCATTGACAATTAACAACTCCAATTCTACACTCGTCACTCGGACTCATTCCCCTCCGAATGCGGGCTGTTATCCAAATTACCTGAAATGTTAGAAAATCACTTGATGAGCGAATCGCTCAGTAGGATTTACATCTCAAGTTTTAACATGCTTTAAGTGAATTATAGATTCATTTAGTGATTGTAATGCTTGCAGATAGTAGATATCAAGGTCCCATGCTGCATCAACACAGCACCCAAACCTACCCCGGAAGCATCCGTACACACCACAAAACCTTCTGATCCTGAAGGTAACACCAACACCGAAGCGGTAGTGAGCAATCTCTTCAGCTCCATAAAGCTTCGCTCACAGTCCTCCGTCCAGGCAAACGGCACATCCTTCCATGTGAGTCTGGTCATCGGGGCCGCAATGTGAGTAAAATGCTGGATGAATCTCCTATAATAGCCTGCAATCCCCAGAAAGCTCTGAATCTCTGTGACAGTACTCAACCTCGGCCACTGCACCACTGCTTCGACCTTGGCCGGTCCACGAAAACACCATCACCAGAAATCACATACCCCAGATAGTGCAGCTCTCGAAGCCAAAACTCGCACTTGCTGATCTTGGCATACAACTGGTGATCGCGCAGGGTCTGCAAAACGGTTCTCAAATGATGCACATGCTCCTCAGCAGACCACGAACACACGAGGATGTCGTCCACGAACATGACCATAAATTGGTCCAAGTACGGACGGAACACCCTATGCATCAAATCCATAAATGTCGCGGGGGCATTGGTGAGGCCAAACGGCATCACCAAGAACTCATAATGCCCATACCTCGAGCGGAATGCAGTCTTCTCAACGTCAGACTCTCGAATCTGCAGCTGATAATAGCCTGACCTCAAATCAATCGGTAAAAAACCCGGGCAGACTGAAACTGATCAAACAAGTCGTCAATCTGAGGCAACGGATACTTATTCTTAACAGTTGCCTGGTTCAACTGTCGGTAGTCGATGCACAACCTCTAACTACCATCCTTCTTCTTCACGAATGGCACCGGCGCACCCCAAGGGGAAAAGCTAGGACGAATGTACCCCTTGGCGAGTAACTTCTGCAACTGCGCCTTCTGCTCTCTTAACTCCGCAGGCGCCATACGATAAGGGGCCTTTGACATGGGCGCCAAATCTGGAACCACCTCAATCATGAAATCAATCTCCCAATGTGGTGGTAACCCTGGCAACTCCTCGGGAAAAACATCGAAAAACTCGCACATGACAGGAATATCCTCCACTTCATGGCGCTGCTAGTCAACCACAACCACTGAAGTGAGAAAACCTTGACAACCCGCGTCAAGCAATCGAAATAAGGAAGCGGGAAGAGGAAGATCGGATACCTTGATAGTAGAAGGTGGACCGACGAGGATGCTGGAAGTAAACCCTTTTCGAGCTACAATCCACCATGGCACCATGGGCCTCGAGCCAATCCATGTCCAAGATCACATCAAAGTCCTGAAGTGGCAATGCATAAAGCCTAGCCAGCAAGTTCCGCCCTTCCACCCACACAGGCACCTTCTCTAAACAATACAGGGTGTGCAAGAAATCGTCAGTAGGTAACTCTACTGCCAAATCATAGGACATCTCGGCTACCGGGTCCTCAACACTCTGAGCAAAATCCTCCGATATGAATGACTGAGATGTACCAGAATCGAACAAAACTGGAGTCACAAAACCCAAAATCAAAATAGTACCTTTAACCAGCTGCGACGCCTCAGCCTCTGCCCTGGTCATGTGAGTCACTCTGTCTCGGGATCTCTGCCTCCCTACAGTAGCTGACCGAGTCAATTGAGGAAACTGCCCCTACTGCTGGTACTGCTGTGGCTGTGATGGTATCTACTGGGGATGAAACTGTTACATCTGCTACTCGTGCGGCTGACGCGATCTCTGAGGGCAGTCTCGTGCCATGTGCTGTGTTGGTCACATCTAAAACAAATCACGGGAGCTGGATACTGTCTGCCTGGATGGGAACTGCCCCACCGAGGACACCCGCCCCGAGAACCACTCACTGAGCCTTGATGCTGGTAGGGTGTGTGCTACTGAACGCTACTCACTGATTGTTGCCCCTGCTCTCTATGATCCCGATGCCTCTTATCAAAATCGGCATCCCTAAACAGCTTCTTGAGATTTGAACTAAAGGATGATGATTCTGCGACCGACGCCACGGACGGAGATGCCCCTGAACCGCCTGCTGAGAGATGGATAGTACTCTGCTGCTACATGACCATCGGCTGACTATGACCCGTCTACGTCTGACCTGCACTGCCCTGCCCTCGAGTCCTCTATAAATCTCCCTCTAGCGTCGCTGCTGCTCTGCAAGCCGTATCCAGGTTGGCCAAACCTGATGCAAGTAAGGGTTGCCTCAACTCTGATCTCAATCCCATGACAAACTACTCAGTCTTCAATTCCTCATCTGACATGATGTGAGGTGCATAACAGCCCAACTTGATGAACCTGGATCGGTACTGCATCACGGTCATATCCTCCTGGGTCAGCTCTAGGAACCGACGCATCTTCTGCGACTTGATGAAAGACAGACAAAAGGCACGCTCGAAAGTCACGACAAACTCCCGCCACGCGATCTGCTGAAGGGGACGACACTGGAATGCTGCTCCCCACTTTGTCGTCCACCAGGACCGAGCTGACCCTTGCAACTGGTGGCTAGCCAACACCACCTTCTCCTCCTTAGCACACTCCATGGAACTGAAGATCCTCTCCAAATCATCCAGCCAATCTCTAGTTGCCTCTGGATCTGACTACCCATAATCTCTTCTTTCCTGTGGATTCGACCCGTGCTTGCCATAGTACTATATTCTCTTTTGATCATTTTGTGCGAGTTCAGTTTTAAGATTGTTAGCGCGCATGTGTAGTAACAACATACATTTTCGCGTTATCACCGATCAACGGCGAGGGGTACGAGGAGGAAGTACTAGATGACCTCCACCACAGCCACAACGATGGACTGGGGAGATACCGAGTGCCTTACAGCTACGGTATCTCATGAAGACCTGGAGGGACTTGGCCCTGGTAGGGAGAGAGAGAGCGGCACAGACTCCAAGGGTTCCACTGAATGTATGGGTCCGTCATTTCTACAACCGGTCATTCTGCTTTTATAAGAAGTTCGCTAGGGACCAGACTCCCTGGGAGGAGTACACAGAGGTGGAGCTTCACTTCAGGACCAACAACAGGTACATCTATGCACACAGGATGGGTGGAACCCCCACGGTCTACTAGATATGACACATCTCGCCACCTATTTGGCATATTGGTTGGCGATGATCGTGGTTCCGCACGGAGAGGATGGTTTGCTGAGAGCTGAGTTACTGTGGCTGACTTATCTATTAGCTGAGGGGAGACAGTTGGCCTTGGCTCCTGCTACATTGGCCAATATCTACTAGGGATTGGGAGTTCTGGCGGTGCACCTGGTGCCGAGAGAGAGGAGTGTGCTCCTGCCAACCCACTACCTCAGTGTGTGGGCCGGGTTGCTATTTTCGGGACTGGTGACGCGAGCGACAGTGACAAACCCAGTGGCACCGCTCTTGTTCAGCTTCCCCGGATAGCCTGATGGGGACGCAGAGGCACATCTGGAAGGGGCTAGGAGAGCCCTTTGCTACTTGCCCGGCTGAGGCGAAGAGGGGCTACCTTATGACAGCGCCACGTGGGAATCCAGCCTTTTCCTAGGGCCTTCAGGTGGAGGGGCAACCAGCGCCCACCCTGGTCAAGAGATGGCAGGTGTGGGGCTGCGGATGAAGTGGATACTGAGTACCCAGTCGGCGGTGTTGCCTTTGCACCGGTTAGCGATGAGTTCCTTGGAGCCATACTATCCACACCGGTTCGCAAGGAACTTTGGGTACGACCAGGGGATCCTGCCGAATCGGGAGTTCCCTTTGGCGGGTAGACAGTACCGAGGCAGGGACACCCACCTACTTGCAGTAGCGTGGTGGGACTTTTATGGTGGCTAGGAGCCAGAGTAGCTCCCGATGCCAGGGCAGGGACGTCGAGGAAGGTTCGACATTCACTACGCCAAGTGGTGGTTTGAGCACAGCCACTTGTACCGGCAGAAGGCCTCCACGATCAGGAAGGTAGAGGAGAGCTACTTGTTGAGGGAGGATCTGCCTCCTATAGCGCTAGATGAGGGGTACCTAAGGACCCGCGCTGCTCGAATCCATCGAGAGATCAAGTGAGTCATGGAGCGATGGCCCCAGAGTGGCCGGGGTTCGTCATCTGGGAGCCGGAGCAATGACGGGGCACTAAAGCCCCTGAGACAGGCTTCGGCAAGAGCGGTAGCGACAGGAGGGGAGGTGTCCCGGTCGGGGGCACCTAAGGCCTGGTGGGCTCAATTCTTGGCCGACTGTGACTTCCGGAGCAGGGGTTCGCTGGACCGGGAGCTCCCGTACGGGCGCTTTGCCAATTCAGCGGTCGATGACTGGCGTTGACATATCAGCCATGCGATCGGGTCATCCGGAACTGTGGAGTTCTTGTCCCAGATTGAGTGCACCCTCACTCTACGGGACATTCGAGAGGCTATGACGATGGCGGCCCGGGTGCTGGCGCTAAAGCCAGAGCAACTGGTGCTCTTGCCACCAACCCAATTCGGGGCCCCAGGTACAGCTTTGTTTGGTTTGCTCCGTGCCTTTTGCTTTTGTTGCTTTCTGGTTATAACACTGGGACATCGTGTCATGTTGTGTCTATTGACAGGTTTTGTGGTAGAGGGGGACAACCCCTCCACGAAGGCATCCTCGGGGAGTGGGGACGGAGGTTTGCAGCCAAGGCAAAAACACCCCAGAGTAGAGGCTACAGTAGCCAAGACTGGCGAGTCTTCCGGAGGACTCGAGGCTGGTGGGCAAGTCGAGGCAGAGACAGCCTTGAGTAAGTGTCATTTTTGCTTTCTTTACTTCTGGTCTATTTAGCTATGGTAGTAGGCTAATCTTGCTTTGCTGGGTTTGTGTCTTGTAGCTCCCATGGAGGCTAGGGGGGAGGTGACCTTCTCGCCCCCTCGGGAGGAGGACCCTCCCTATGTGGAGGTATCCGAGCATGAGATTGACACGGAGAGTTTTCTCTAGCTGATGGAGGAGATGGCGCCCAATGTTAAGGCCTTCCCCGACTTCGAGTCGTGGGAAGGTGCAGGAGGAGCCCGTTTAGGTAAGGGCTTCTGGTGGTGGCTGTGAGTTGCAACTTTGCTCATTTCTGGCAGCTGATGTAACCGTTTGGCTTGTGCAGAGGAGGCAGAGACTTCGGGGACCAAGGCCCCGGTTGAGGCACTCAGCAGTGCGCCTGGACATGCGGGAGAGCCAGCACCCACGGTGGCTGGCAGTTGCCCGGGTAAGTGTTTGATTACTTCGGAGGGAGTCTTCCTGTTGTAGTTGCACTCTTTGCAAGCCAAAATTGTTAACCTGGTCTGAGTTGCTTGTTTGGCAGGTGAGGATGCGGCGGCCACCCTGGAGATGATCCAAGAACTGGTGGACGCCGGCCCGTCAGTGGTCCTGCCATCCTTTGAGGACGAGTCTGGGCAGGAGACCTCCGTGCCTCCACCCACCGTTAGGGACACACTGAGTAGGCTACCACAACTATTGGAGAAGCTGCCTCTACCACCTTTGCCGACCGTGGTGTCAGCTTGCACGGTGGGGCTAGTAGAGTCATCCAGCATGGGACCCTCAGGTACGTAGCCGAGTACTTAATTATCTCATGGTGGATTACTTCACTTTACCCACTCATGTTGAGCTTTCACTGGGGGTTGGCTGCAGGGACCTCTTCCCCCCTGGAGGAGGGAGAGCTTCCCCGAGACACGGCCCGGGTAGCAGGAGACGAGCTTGTTGTCACTGCGTCTGCTGGGTGCGACGAGGAGTTTGTCGATATCGAGGGGGTCTCTGAAGGGGACGCCTCGACTGGTGAGCTTCTTCCCTAACACCTTTGGCTAGGGAGTCATCTTTATGTAGAACTGGACTCGGTAGTAACCTGACTCGGCTTACTGGTGTGCAGGTGCCTCTGATTTGCCCGTGATTGAGGGTCCATCAGGGGCCTCATCTAGTTCTTCAGGCAGCGACAGCACGGCCATGGAGACTGACGAGAGCTCGGGCTCGAGCTCTTCTTCCATCAGAGATGCTGAGATGAAGGCAACGTTGGAAGGCACATGCAGCTCCTTCACTCCCCTTCATTGGCTTTAACTCAGGGTTTATGGCAGAGCTAACATTTTGTGTTATGTCCAGGGCTGGAGTCCAAGGAGGAGCACGTGCCGACTCCCATCGAGGTAGATTTGGGATAGCCTTCTACCTCTCTGATGATTACTGGGGACACCTGGATGTCAGAGGAGCCTCTGCCCTCTCCGACTCTAGTACGAGACGCTGCTAAGGTGGAGGAGAGACTACCCTCACCGACCCCGAGCGGGGCTGTTACAGGCATGGCGGGGGCCATACCAGGTGAGAGCCAGGACATTTCTCAGGTTTTTCACCTTGTCTTGTCATAGGGAACTCCTGAGTGTTGCTGACCCATTTTATGTTTGGTGGGGTTGTATAGGTCCTTCTGGCATGCTGGCTGAGGTGGGCCACTCCTCCCTGGAGCTAGGGATCGAGTGGCCTGCATCTGTTTTGCCATCAGAGCCGCTACTAGATGCTAGCATGGGTGCGGCCTTACTCCAGTGAGCCCAAGGCTATGTAGGAGGTGATCCCCTGCCTTCCCCGGGGGAGCTCCGTCAGCGATTGAGGGAGTGTACCCATGGCTATCACGAGCTCAGGTTATCGTGCGAGTTGTGGATGTCCGGCCTAGCTGACATCTGGGCGGAGTACCTGAGGCTTCTAGAGGCATAGGAGCGGTGGGCTCGATAGCTAGCGGCCATCCAAGAGCTGGAAGAGCAGTGGTCTCGGCTTGCACTGGAGGCTGTCGAGCAGGAGAGGTGTGCTGATGCGGCCGTGCTGCTTGCTCTGGCTCGCGCCGCACGGTTGAGGGAGGTAGAGAGCAGAGCTGAGGCCCTAGAGGAGCAGTGGCGAGATGCGGAGCTAGCTAGGGTTGAGTGGCGGACTGTCGAGACTAGGGCTGAGGCGAGCGTGCAGCTTGCGTCGACCTTGAAGGCAGAGCTGGCTGCTACAGAGTCCCACTTGGAGGAGCTGGAGGGGAGCGAGGCTAGGCTGTGATTGTATCACTTCCCCCCCCCTTTTTGTTACCCAGATTGTACATTTTTGTTATCGCAAAGGCATGTCTTGGGCTCCCCTTTTATAGAGAGTATTAATGACAGATTCTAATTTTTGATGTCGTCATTTGCTGGGTTGCTCCATTTCTTGTTTCATGGAACCGTGTCGAATGCAGGGACTGGCGACCACTTACTGTTAGTCTATTTGATTCTTCCCTACCACGTACTAGTACAGGGTGAAATAGATCGGGTTTACCCATTTTGGGGTGTATTGACGTAAAGAACTGGGCTTGGGGGACAATACGACTGCATTTTGGATACTGGGAACCGAGGACTGGGTACTGGGGAGTAAGGGAAGAGACCAAGTGCTGGGGGCTAGTCTCTCGGAGGGAAAATCCCATGTTGTATGGTGTTAGTGTAGGTTTGCCAGGATATGGCGGCCTACGAGGTTAAATCTGAGGGTTGGTTCTGGGATGCGTCGGTTATAGGCTGACGCATGGGGTGTTGGCTGTCTTCATGTTGTTAGCCGAAAATGTGGCTCATATCAGGCAGAGAAGCTGGGGCTGTGGTGGTCGAATGACCCTGAGAGATATGATGGCCAAAGGCTAGAACTGGGGTCTAGGACTGACTAACTAACTTGTGAAGGGATCATAGCCGAAATGCTGGAGCTAGATGTTGATGCCGGGTCTGGGTGACTGGCTCACGGAAGTATGATGGGTAGATTGCTGGACTGGCAACTAGCACTGGAACTGAGTCGCTAGCCTATGAAGGTGTTGTAGCCACGACACTGGAATTAGGGATTGGCACTTGAAGTGTGTGGCTGGCCTGTGAAGGCATTGAAGCCACGATGTTGGAACTGGGGGTTGGTACTGGAACTGGGCGGCTGGTCTGTGAAGGCGTTGAAGCCACGATGCTGGAACTGGGGGCTGGTACTGGAATTGGGTGGCTGGCTTGTGAAGGCGTTGAAGTCACGATGCTAGAACTGGGGGCTGGTACTGGAACTAGGTGGCTGGCCTATGAAGGCGTTGAAGCCACGATACTGGAACTGGGGGCTGGTACTAGAACTGGGTTGCTAGCCTGTGAAGGCGTTGAAGCCGCGATGCTAGAACTGTGGGCTGGTATTGGAACTGGGTGGCTGGCCTATTCAAAAAAACTCATAAAATTCTACTTTATTTAATATAAACACAGAAGAACTCATACTCTTCTTCCTCTTCAGAAAAAAACATCAATCAAAAGTGCTCCTGCCAACCTATATCAAATCATATGAGCATGCTCATTTCAGTAACTCAAACTCATTTGCTTCAGTAGAAATAGAAAGATAGACAAGTGTCTGCAAGTAAACGAAATTTGGTCAAACAGTTAACAGAAAAAATAGAGTTTTGAATGAAAAAGAAAAGGTACCTACTGAGATAAGGCAAAAGGATATCAACGTCCCAACCGCACCAAAAAGGACTATTGTTGAAAAGTTGTGAAAAAATTGCTTCTTCTTAACCTGAAAACTAAAGATATGAATGACATTCTGCAATGAGTCAGAATCTCATAGTGTTATGGGCTAGCCATATCCAAAACGAGTATCAGGCACCAGCGGATACAATTGTAGATGAAGAAAAGCTATCCACATATTAGCATTACTATTATTCGAGCAGACTGAACCATCAACTAGGCCCTGTGGAGACCTATCCACATGGGGTGGGTAGACAACTTACCCGGCGTTGAAGATGATGGGAGGCAGCAAGTAGAGAAAGAAGAGCTCCTCGTCAAAGGTGAGCAGACGCGGGTTATGCCATTTGCTGAAGACCAGCGTCAGGAAACCAGCACAGAGACCCTTCGGACATGAAATAGAAACAAGAACGCAAATCCCATTAAACCTGTGATCACACCCCCACACGATGCGACGAAACACAAGAGGCAAGGGCCAGCGGAAGAGAACCAGGAGGAGCGCGGTGATGGACTCGTTGGCCCAGCGGTTCTCCTGCAGGAGGTGGCCGACCACGATGCAGACGCAGAGGAGGGCGACGAACAAGGTGATGGAGCCGACGGCGACGGAGTTGTCGAAGGCGGCACCGAACGGAGGGAACATGCCCAGGAGCGGGAAGTAGGACGAGGGGTCGGAGAGCACCATCGCAGCCTCCAGAATGGAGAACGAGCAGCAGCAGCAGCAGCCCAAGCAGTCCCGCCCGGGTGGAGGAGGAAGGAGAACACACAGAAGGAAGGATGGAATGGAGGATGCAGGAGGAGGAAAACATGGGTGAAGGAGGGTGGGGAGAGGAGAATGGCAGTTGGAGAGAGAGAGCAGCTCAATTCACCGAGGGAGGACTGAGTGAGGAGGCGGTTTGAATACTAGTTGGCTACGATGGGAGCTTGCACGACGTCCCTGTGCGACGCCTACTATGACGGGCGTATGGAGAGGCGCCACATCAGCATACGCACCTGAGCATCCACAGCATACACACCCGGTTTAGGAAATTGGATGGCATTGGATCCGAAGTTTGCCCGCCCAAACTGCTAAAGAAACTCAGTTGTCTCCGTTGAACCTCACTTGGTCGTGATAGCAGATTATCTTTATGTACTTCTCATACTCCTAGTATCTAAAGATCTTGTTGTATCAATTTAACTTGGTATCATAAGGACACGTTTGCTCCCATTTCATAATTTTTTGTGCTTCATGCATGTGTAGGGTAGGCACATATAGATGCAAATGAACTTATCAAAGAGTTTGTACGAGAGGAGATTGCAGTGTTTCAATTCATATATGATCTCATATGGGATGAAATCCAGGATGATGATAAAGAAGATCAGGTTGTGCATGTGCCCAGGCCCATGCATACGTCTCAATACACAGGTCATATGTGGGTCCATGACATTTTGAATGGTCATGAAAGGCGGTGCTACAATTTATTCAGACTTAATCTCACAATGTTCATACATCTGAGAGATGTTCTTCTAGAGAGGGGATTGATTAAAGAGTGCATGGGTGTGACTACAAGTGAGCAATTAGCGATGTTCTTGTATGTCATGGGTCACGGTGCTACCACAGATGTTATGTGCAAGCACTTCCAACACCCGTCACAAATAATAAATTTTCATGTCAACTAAGTGACTCATGTCACAGTGGAACTTAGGCATGCTTACATCCAACTCTCCACTCTCATTGATGGCATGCACCTCTTCATTCGCCACAATGATAAAGTCTTCACTTACTCTAAAATAACTTACACTCATATCCACCTCATGTGTTAGGTCATACTCATCAGTCTTACACAAAATAAAATATAGGATGCTCTCAGCACAATTGATGGGATCCATATCTCTACCAATGTTCCTCGTTCCAAACACCCACGGTGTCCAAACCATAAGCAACATATTACTCAGAATGTCATAGCTGTTATTTCCTTTGACTTACAATTTCTATATCTGATTATTGGTTGAGACAGATCAGCGGGTGATCAAAAGATGCTGAAATGGGATCTAAAATGTGCTGACTTTAGGGACTTTAGGGTGCCTCTAAGTAAATTGGTTATAGGAATGATATTCATGTTTCTATTGTCTATATGAACATAAGCGTTCTGTAATCTGACATGTATTATTGCAGGTAAATAGTATCTTGCTGACCTTGGGTATGCTAACATCGGTAACTTTCTTGCACCGTACCGAGGAGAGCATTATCACATTTCACAATACCGAGGCCGTGGTAATGGAGGCTATCAAAACTTGCGAGACAAGTTCAACAATAATCAATCACAAGTCGCCAAAGTGCAAATCATGGAGGGCATTAGCTTCAGCACAAAGCACAAAGAAGATGTTAATCTCAGCTTACCCGTACATCCTGAAAATAATTATAGAACCTTCACAACACATCAGCCACCAGACATGACACGACGAACATGGTGCAGAACTACTCATAACACAAAATTAGGTCCAAAGCCAAGCAACCGTCAAACAAGGAGAAGATCAGGTTCAGAATTAACACAGTCCACACTTAAGCAGACATAGGACAAAGGCGTCACATACAGCACTTCTAAGGCTTATCTCAAAAAGATTCGACCAAACAGGATGAGATGAATCAAGCTCACTAACAGTGGCTCACCAGGAAGGAAAAATCCTAGGTTCGCCTGAGCATCTTCTCAATCAAGACATCTAATCGAGCACTTCAACACAAGCGAAACACCTCAGGAGCTGAACAGATTCAAGCTGGGATGATCAAAAATGTGCATGGCCATCACACCAACAATAAAAGTCACCAGCCACCTGAAGAAACCAAGGAAAAAGAAGTCTCGAATAGTGCACTGTAGATTCACGCCTGCCTGCGAACTCTGCGAAGTGCAGCATAATCGAGACAAACACCATGACGAAAAAGAGCATCTCGTCACATCCTGACGAGAGCAAAACCAACTCGCACAGTGCCAACACCGCACGCACAAGACCACACATAGAAACAAAGCAGTAAATAATCACAAAACCTACGCCAGCTGTCGACTATACTAGACCTTAAGGACTCTGAGTACTACAATATCTTGGATTCCCATGTACTTTCACACAACAGAGCTCTGACACCACCTGTGACGACCCAGACTCTAGATGCCAAGTAAACCCGATACCACTTGGAATCTGCGAAGCCTCCCAAGAGCGATAAAAGCTCCAAAGGGATAAAAGGAGTGTGTGGAGTACATTGAAGTCCCAGATATAGCAGTAAGCAATAATATTTGACTAATCAAGTTTGCTAAAGTAGCTGAAATAAAATTATTTTTTCAATTAATAATTTAAATTAATCAGAGTCCAGTCCAAATAAAGACAAGTATAGTCAAATAGAATAGAGAACGTACACTGAAGTTGGGGGAAGCCCGACGCAGGTAACACTGACAACGCTGGCATCTACGAACCGACATGCCCAATCAAGCCACCTAAACGGTCTAACACTGGACCGCCACACGGAGCTACGCGGTCTACCTATGGACTACGAGAGACACTGACCCTAACTGACTTAAATAATTGACTCGGTCAAACAGATAATAGCGGTCTAGCAAGGGCCCACTAAAGACTAGAAACGGTCTAACAAAGGACTGCTAGCCCAACCGGCATAAAACCTTGACTTAGTCAAACACATGAAAGCAGTCTAGAAAAGAACTGCTAAGGCACTAAACGGTTGAACATGGGACCGCTAGGCTGAACCGACTTAGAATATTGACCTAAGTCAAACGATAGAAAGTGGTCTAAACAACTGCTACCTACTCAAGCTAAACGGTCTATCGTAAGATTGCAAGCCAAGCTACCGAATTACTCGAACTCAAGCGGTCACACATTGGGCCACCTGAAGAAGGTAAACGGTCTAGAAATGGACCGCGAACCTACATAAACGATCTATCGCGTGACCGCGAAGACCTGAATCGACCTAACACAAAACCGACAAACCACGAGGCTTAGCGGTCCACCATAGGGTGGCTAAAGCCATGAAACGGTCTCTGGAATAACCGCGAGCATGATACGGTGAGAAAACAAGGGATCAGCCAGAATTCGGCCTTTCCACGCCCCGTTCGCTCTAAAATGAAGGGGAAACAACCCTAAGCATGATAATAACCTTCCACAGTCCAGAAGGGCTCGATTCGACACCTAAACGGTAAGAAATGGGCGATTCCATCGAATCGTACCCTAATCGAGTCACATGGGTTCCCGGGCTCGTACCGGTCCCAAATGACCACCAATCGTAACGAAATCAGCGGAAATGGAATGCTGACATGCTGGGGGTTCCAATGAAACCAATCTAGCATGAAACTGTCACCGGGAAAGGCGAACTCGCCGCACACCCCCCGAGACATGATTTCACCCAAACGAAGTGAAATCCGCTCAAACTCGCACCGTTCGACTCCAAATTACGAGGGATCGTAGCAGAGAAGTAGGGCTTTCATCTCCCTACCTCCACCGAAGTTCTCGCATGCCGAAATGACTAAACCACACCGAAAACCATCGCACGAATCGAATACGCCAGCTTTGAATCCACTGAGGGATCGCGCCAATGCCACGCTCTATCCTCCACGCCATCACGCTCCATGATCACTCCATCGCATTCCTGCCTCTCCCAGCTCGCCAATGGTGCACTCCCCGCGGAGAGAGTAGAAGAGAGGAGAGAAAACGAGAGAGAGAGAGAGGGAAACATGAGAAATGAGAGGGAGGAGAGAGGAAAAGGCAATAAAAAGAAGAAATTAGGAATTTTTCCTAATTTCTGAATTTTTGATTTTTCTTGCCCAAAAATTCACTAATTTAAAAAAATATGAAAAAATAGCCAAAACGATCCTCGGAAAGAGCACAACACAACTGTAGCGAACCACGTCGTAGGACCATAGACTGGACGAACTGGGGCTGAGCGGGGCCGTGGGACCGTCGGACTGGAGGGAGGGCGCGGCGCCCAGGGGGTTCACCCTCCCTGGGGCGCGCGGCCGCCCCCGAGGTGAACTAGCCCCAGGGCTTGCCGTAACCCCAAGGGGTGGGCCCCGAGGGTCTTCTTTGGCCTTCTGGGGTTGTCCTTTGATGGACACCAAGCTTCGAGAGACTGGGACGGGCCATTTGGGACCGTTGTTCCTTGAGTCGTTGTAGTCGCTCGCAAGGTGTTCGGGTAAAAGCCCGACACACCTCGGGTTGCCGAACGACTAGGATAGATGACTGAGAGGTCGCATGACGGGCCTTAGGTTGAAGATAGAAGATCGTGGGAGCTAAGAGGAGGTATTTTGTGGACGTGGGTCATGCCTCGAGCTGTGTGTTATGTTGCACGGTGGGTTGGCAGGGTAGTCTCAGGTTGGCCCGAGTGCTAAAATTAAGTGGCTTGTTGCCACGTGTCTGAGTGTCGGGGTTGGCCCTAACTTGTCGGGGGATCTTTGTAGGACCCAATCGAGATGCTGGAACCACGAGGCGGCCCATGGTTTCGTGTAGATGGGCTGGGATACACGCGCCCGCAAGGTGTTCGATAAAATGCTGAACATACCCGTACGAGCCTTATACGCGTGCGATAGGCCTCCAAAGCCTATGGTTGACTATGTTAGGTCCCCCTTTGACCTTGGAGAGTCACCGGAAGTGTTTCAAGGTGGGCCCTTGGCCATTTTCACTGGGTGCCACGTGGCGTGGCTTAGTGTCGGGGCACCCCCGGGTTGGCCCGGGAGGTGACATGAGATGCGGGGAAAGCCCGCATGAGAGTGGCCGGGGTTATCCCCGGGCAGTTGCTTGTGTCATCGTGTGTGACGGCAAGCTGGTCAGGGCCTTTGTAGGGACCCACAGAGTTGTAGAAAGGGCTAGGTAGCCCATGCCTTGAAGGTGTTCGGGGAAATGCCCGAACCCTTATTTCTTGTTATCTCACCGGGAAATAGTCCGAGGTACAACAGGGGTGTGGCCATGATCAAAAAGGGGGAGAATGTTGGGTCCCCTCTAGCCTTGATCAAGCAGTGTTGAGACTGCTGTGTGTTGAGGGTGTTTCGACCGATTGGCAACAGTGAAGTTGACCTAGTCAACTGTAGAGTCGACTTTGGTGATTTCATCTCAATCATGATAATGTTATGTATTTTGATGTATCTTTATTTGTCAAATCAGTACCTAGATCATATTTGCATCTTCATACTAAAATATGTCATTTCATCAATCAGTTTTTCATGAGCCTTTACACTCATTTCAGTCCTGCATAGTCTGTGCTAATGCTCACAAGGCCCGTGCATATGTTCATTCAACATATTATGAGCCCATACTTATATTAGCCTTTGTTGATACCATGGTCTATGCAAGTTCCCGTGGAACTGCACATTTAGTTAGTGCATTGTTTGCCTTGTGCATTTTATCTTGGTGCAAGTTTAGTCAAGGTTCGTGTACATTTTAATCAATTGCATATAAGTCCGTGTACATGCTCACAATGTCTGTGCATTGTTGGTTCATGCATGTCCAAGTCTGTGCATATTTCTTTTGTGCACACTAACGGTCCGTGCATATTAAGCATCATGCACATTCGAAGTCCATGTATATGCTCACAGAGTTCGTGCGAAATTCTGTTCAGTGTCTCATAAGTCTATGCATAGTTTAGCCCTTATGGATAGTAAGGTCCGTGCAATCTCCGTTGCTGCACTTATACTAGATCGGTACACTTCTGCATTTGTGCATATTTTTGCTCCTTGCACTCTCAAGTCTGTGCATGCGAGGTTGGTGCATTTCACAGTCGTGCAAGTTTTTGTCTCTGACAGAATAAGGTCCGTGCAGAGTTGAAAGTAAAGGTTTAAGTCCGTGCATCTTTTGCATTGCACACTTACGGCCCGTGCAAGGTTTGTCTTGTGCCTAGCTAAGTCCGTGCATATCCTTGAACCAAGTCTGTGCACCTTAGGCCTATGGCATATAAGGTCCGTGCATATATTTGAACTAAGTCCGTGCATATTTCCCTTGTGTACACTGAGGGTTGTGGACGCACTTTTCGTTGGCTCTGTCGTTTATTCTTCTATCGATTTATTGAGATGGGTTTATTTGGTTTATTAAGTGCGTGGGCGTACCAGTCACCGAGGTGACGATTTATTCGCGCTTCATGGAAGCCCATGGTGCGCTCGATCTGACTTCGTCAGGTGATTGTGTAGTTCGGGTAGGGACCGAATCCCACCGTGTCATAAAGGTCATGACGTTATTTACATCCCCCATACGGGGGAACACCCTTGATTAATTACTGAAATTAGGGGCCCTGCGGCCAAAGAAATTAATACTAACTGCAAAGGAAAGAAGCAGGAATAAATCACACTAAGATTTACATCAGGATACGAGCCGCTGGTGCGGACACCCGAGCACTTGACCGGTCCGGGCTGGCGAGCCACCGGAACCGTATGCGGAGCACCACGCGAGCCACGGCAGGTTCCATTTGGCTCGGAGACAGCCTGGAGATGCCCCCATGAGTCGTGAGTAGAGAGAGGGGTGAAGGTGAGTGAGGTGGAGGGGGAGGAGCAAGAGGGAGGAGTGGGGAGCACTTTTCTTTTCCCATGAAGATTATCTCTTGGAATGTGTGGGGTCTAGCGGGAGAGGAGAAGAGGAGAGTGGTGAGGGAGATGGTGAGGAGATGTAAGGTAGACATCCTTTGCTTATAGGAGAATAAGTGGGAGGGGGAGGGGCTGATGAGAGAGATAGGTGGTGGTAGACTTTCTCAGGGAGTGGCTTCTCCGGCGGTGGGCAGGGCTCGCGGGATTATAGTGTTGTGGAATCCCTTCGAGGTGGAGGAGTACAGGCAGGTGGGCCGGTGGGCTATTTCTCTTCACTTCCGTTGTTTGAGGGATGATTTTTCGTGGGACTTCTCTGGGGTCTATGACCCTCAAAGCATGGAAGGAAAATGCTTACTCTGGCAGGAGTTGATCGAGTACCATCTCTCTTCGGGCCGCCCCTGGCGTGTGGGTGGTGACTTCAATGCGGTGACTTCAGCCTCCGAGAGGACCGAGTCTCATTCTCAAGTTGGGGAGACTGAGGACTTTTGTGTCTTCATGCAGCGGGCTGCCCTCATAGACATTGGATTGGTGAACGGTGCGTTCACCTGGTCCAACTTGAGGGTGACTCCTTCACGATCCAGACTTGATAGATTCTTGGTGTCGGCGGATTGGGAGGCCCGCTTCCCTTTTGTGCGGAGTTCGTGTTTGGCTAGGCTGACCTCAGATCATAAGCCTATCCTCTTGAAAACTTGCAGAGGTCAAGAGAGGAGTCAAGTTTTTAGATTTGAGAGGTGTTGGCTTAGAGAGATAGACTTCTTCGACTTAACGAGGAGGGAGTGGGACACGCATTGTCCTCATGCTACCCTTATGGCCACTTTGATTGGGAAATTGAAGCATTTATGTGCTCAGATGATGGGGTGTTGGCATGAGCCTACCCAACATGCTAGACAAGGAGAGGATTCTTCATCAGTTTGAAGCCCTAAACCAGTTGGAGGAGGTGGGTTTGGTAGATACTATTGCTAGGAGGAATAGAGGCTCTCTTCGTGCCCAGTATGATGAGATTATCATTAGGGAAGAGATTTTTTGGACATAGAGGTCGAGGGAGAAATGGTTGAAGGAAGGTGATAGGAACACAAAGTATTTCCACATGATGGCATTGGCTAGGAGGATGAACCAGTGTATCCAGAGGGAGGAGGACATCAGATGACATGCCATGGACTTCTATTCTCGGCTTTTCTCGGAGGAGTAGATGAGCAAGTCAGACTTCTCTCATGATTTCTTTCCTCACCTCTCTTCTTCTGAGAGTGAGACTCTTGTGAGTCCCTTTTTGGAAGAGGAGATCAGACATGCAGTCTTATCTTCTGCTGGGGACAAGGTCCCTGGACCAGCTGACTTTCCCATGGCGTTCTTCTAGCAGTGTTGGGACATTGTCAAACAAGACCTTGTTGGTGATGTTCAAGAATTCCAGGAAGGCAGGGCTCAAGGTATTAACAAAACTCTGTTGGTGCTCAATCCTAAGAAGATGAGTGCACAAGATCTGGTAGACTTCAGGTTGATTAGCTTGCTCAATAGCACTTGTAGAATCATTTCCAAGGTGCTGGCTAGGAGGCTCAATGGGGTCATTGATGGGTTGGTCAGTGACTACCAGAGGACTTTCATAAGGGGAAGACACATCCAAGAAAACTTTTTAGTTGCTCATGAGTTTTTGTATGACATGAAGTAGCAAAATAAGAGGGGCGCGGTCCTCAAGCTGGAGTTTGAGAAGGCTTATGACAGAGTTAATTGGTGTTGTCTCCTTCAGGTGTTAGAGAAGATGGGATTCCACCAGACTTGGCTAAGATAGATTTGGGAGTGCATCTTGTCTGCATCCTTTGCTGTGCTCATTAATGGGCATCCCTCCTCTTATTTCCAGAGTGGGAGAGGGCTTCGGTAGGGGGACCCGTTATCTCCGTTATTGTTTGTGTTGGTAGCTCACATTCTAAGTAGATTGTGGGTGAGGGTTGAGGTTGCAGGGGTTATTCGAGGCTTCCAGCCAGGGCGGGAAGGTACTTGTATCACCCACCTCCAGATGACACGATCCTCTTCCTAGCTAATGTGTAGCATCAAATGTTTGACGCCAGGCTGATGCTTTAAGTGGTTTAGGATATCGGTGGCCTGAAGGTTAATTAGTCCAAAAGTCAAATTGTTGGGGTTAACATGGAGGCTTCTTCTCTCAGGCGGGCTGCAGATATCTTTGGGTGCTAGGTTGGGGAATTCCGTTTCTCTTATATGGGCCTACTTCTATCCCCAGGTGCTCTTCATTATATGGATTGGTAAGTGGTGGTGTAGAAATATGAATGTAGGTTTGTAGGTTGAAAGGCGAGACTCCTCTCCTATGTTGTGCAGATCAGTGTTGGACAACTTGTCGACATAGTTTCTCTCCATTTTCAGGATTCCCAAGACTGTGGCGAAGAAGTTGGAATCCATCCAGGCTAGATTCTTTTGGCATGGCAGCATAAACAGAGATAGAGGATGGCATGATATTTCCTGGGGGAGAGTTTGTAAGAGCAAGGAAGGCGGCGGGGTGGGTCCTTACAATTGCAAACCCAACTAGCCAATGGTATAAATACAAACAAAAGGATACAAATATAAAATAAAAATGTTAGTGTCCGGTGTTGATTCCCATCAATTCTCCTTGGGTGGGAAGAACTCGACCCCGTCGAGTAAGGGGTGCAGCTGTGCATGTGGCTCCCGCAGATCCGTCACCGCACCAGGAAGCGTGGAGTACGCTCCACTCCTAGCAACCGTCACCTACTCATCCCGTATACGTTCTATATGCTCACACTACTGTGGGAATGAGGCTGGTGGCAAACACTCCGAGGTGAGGTCACTCTCAAAGAAGGGAGACGGCGCAATGACTCACTAGGAATCACCGCTGTGTCCCATTGGTGACTAGATCCGATACACTGAAAGAAGAGCTGATCCCATCACTAGCAAGCCCACAACATTCGCATTAGATCCAACTTGATCTACACTCTAAAGGGATTGACATCGCGAGCTGACATGAGACTAACTGGGCTCGACACATGTAGACCCTCATAGACTGTACAAAATAAAGACTCACACATGACACTAGACAAACCTACTGTTAGTCCGGCCCAGACATACGCAATGGTGGACCAGGACATTCGAATGTGTGCCATGCAAACATGAGACGCAACCTAATGTTGGTAGCATCACGGACTCATAGACATCCTAAAATGCACCATGCATGCAAGGACTTCCTATTGGACTGGGGAGATTTGAGAGGTTTGGTTGGGCCAGGAGAGTTGAACGCACCCTTTTTGTCACCCCTATATGATGACTGTGGAACGGGCCCCTGACTAAGTGTAAGTAGACTGGCCCATAGGGAAGGGGCGTGATAGGGGCCTTCCCTGCCAAGGTGGAGTAGGTAAGGTGGGTCATAAGGCTCACTGGGGAAGGGGTCAAAGAATGTATGACCCCTCGTGGTAGGTTCCTCCATTACATAGTCCCATGATTGAAATTCATGAAGGTGTGAATGGTCACCTTCATCCATCATGGTAGATGGGACAGTGTATAGAAAATATAGTTTCTCCCTCGGGGTAAAGGGAATGAAGTCGGGCTCGGTCGGCATGGGGAGGAATAGAAGAACCTCCGTGGTAACATGACCCACCGTGTACACGGAGGTAATAGACCCTAATGCGGGGTGGGTGAAGTTACGACTTGTGGGTTGGTCGAAGCCTCGGGGCAACATACACGTGAACTCCATTTGTGAGTCTAATCCCATAATAAGGTCATCTAATGTATCAACATGATAACTAGACCGGAAGGTGCTATGGAATGAGTTGACGGGCACTAAAGGTAGTGCATGGTCCATGGATAAGTAGCAAGGTAGTCTAGGGACCAAGCTTGTCCTAAGCCAGCTAAGAAGTGGCTCGTCGATGAGTAGCTTTCCCGTTAGAAGTACGGGTGGCTCTAGCTGAGGTGGCACCGAAGGAAGATCGAAAGTAGGTGGCAAAGGAGCTCTAGGGGAAGGGTTCCCCGACTGGGGTGGGAAAGGCCATGGAGCAGGCTGTCCAACCGACTCGGGACTCGACTGATAGGTAGATGCTTGCCAAAGGGAAGCATCAAACCTTGACTTAAATGGTTCAACCTCTAGAGCGACCAGATAAGACTGCGCCAAAGTGGTCACGTTGCGGCAAAACAATTCGATAGTGAAGCCGCAAACCTCTCCAGAACTCAAGTGCAATCATGGTGCTCTTCTCTCCAACTCCATATCTCAACAGATCCTCTCCAACTCCATATCACAATCGATACTCATCAAAGTCCCTAATGTACTCAATCACGGACTTGTTGCCTTAGACGGATTGGCATGGGTTGGCCATAGTTGCAAAAAGATGGGATTAGGTTCCCCTAAGAATGGGCATGCATTGGAGCACTTTTCTTTTCCTTTTTTTTTCTTTTTTATTATATGCAAACTAATGTAAGCACCTAGACACTCTACTTTGCAATGTTGGAATGTAGACCCGACTACAAACTTAGACTTAACCAATATCCAGTATGTGGCAGAGATAGAAACCTACACGCAAGGGGCTACCTTCTGGATAGACGTAACCTAACCTTCCAGTAATGTCTTTTGATATACTGGGGTACTGGGATGCAATGCAAACCAAAACACCTTTTTTTAATTTCTTTAAAACAATGATTATCCTAGACTCGACTTAGACCGTGTAAAGACTTATGTAAAGATTACCCTAGACTCAATCCCGCTATGATACCAATTTGATGCAGGACAGATGACGGACTTGACCAATTTGATATGCAAACCTTGGACTCTAGACAAGCTCACGATCATCCCTTAGCGAGGGAAGCGTTTGGACATGTGTGGTTGAGAAACTGGCAGTGAGCTAGGGTGGTCAACTCACACTTTCGTGCCCGGATCGGGTCATGGGATGGTCGCGCTCTCTCTCTCTCTCGTAGCGATGATTGAAATAATATAACAAGCTAAATTAACCTATCACACTTAAGCATTGGTATATAGAGATGTATACGAGTAAAGCAAAGTGCCTAGAGGGAGAGTGAGCATGATACCTCCACGTTCCGGGCGTGGGGATGACGTTCCCGGCCAAGAACGGTAACTCGGTAAAAATAATCACGTACCATGCCCTGGTGATGCATCATAGTTAAACACTTGGTTCCACAGGTGATTGTCGAGAAATCGACTGGCACGCCTAGAGGAAGAATCGTAACACCTGAAAACTAGGAGTGAGCCTCCTATCACTGGCTCAGTAGGGGTCCCGTAGAACCCTAACCGAAAACAACTGCGGCATGAAAAGTAGCAACTACAACTAGAACAATAGTAACAGCAGGAACAGTAAACTCGGTGGCCGGTAAAACCTCGACTCTACAGCTATTCCTACAGTACCAGAACTCAATGCCCCGATCCCACAGTCGGGGGACTACCAGAACACGGACCACTAGACTACGACCGCCCTAGTCATGCTACCAGGAAAACAACACGACGCCACTGTCGTGGAGGCCTTTCCCCACAGACAAAGGCCCACACCGAAACAACTTGGTCCAAAAACACGGTCACGACCTCGCCATCGTGAACTTTACGATGTCTAGGGGAAAGCCCTCGGTGACGCTCACCGAAAACCCTAGACCTCGGCTATGGAAAAATGTCCGAACTACACACGAAACCCCTTCTCACAGACAGAAAATGAAAACCCGCAACACGACAACTCACGTCACTCGATGGGACTACCGCCCACCATAAGCAAGGCCGGATGTGTCCACTGACGACTTAATCCACAACCTCAGGTGTCTGCCTATGACGCCCTAGGCGGAGACTGAGGCACCATACTAGTAACACAGAACAAAGACTAGCTGGGGTCGTGCTCGTCAATGTATGTCCTCTGCCCCCAGCTACGTGTGCACACAAAGACCATCTGCTCTAGGTCGGGTCCTCTAGCTGATTTTCCCCCCATTCGGACTCAGGCTGCAAAGGCAAGGGGCCCTACGGTAACCAGCGTAAAATCGTCTCACTCGGGTCACACTCTCTATCACTCCCAAGTTGGTCCACACCCGCGTGTGCAGGAAAGTTATGACTAGTGGGGACTCACAAAACATGAACACTAAAAATCATGCAAGCACCCATCTTGCGTAACGAGAAGAAACAGGTGGCTCGCGGCCACCAGACTCTGGACAGCCTACTAGACCTAATAATCTAACGGTCCTTGAGTCACGAGACTCGGGTCAAGACCGCTGCACATGACGGCACAACGCTGTCAATCCGGCCTAATCCCTAGGTCTGAAATCACGGTGACACGATTCTCAAGGTAGCTTACAAGTCGTCGAGTGGATCTCTCATCTACGGGACACACGAAAAACTTCCAGCCCTAGGTCGGTTAACTGGACTCACAATCCAATGCCATATACATGGCTCACTTGGAAGCCACTTTTCGCAGAAACTCACGTCGCACTGGGAAAACCCTCCGTACTCATGCCGACTCACGGCGACTCGATTTAACACAATCATGAAAGCTCAAAACACAAGAGCATCGCCCGGACCCTTAAATCCACAAGCACACTAATCGAGTAAATGCAGTACCTCCAGACACCTAAAAACATGGTCACGGTCCCCACGGGGTGTCTGAGACACTCACGGGGTCATAGGTCAGTCATTAGGTCTCAACCGGACCGACCGGATACCAACACGACACAAAATGGACATGGCGACACGAAAAACCACCTAGCAGTCCTCTCTGGGCTGTTAGGGACCCTGGCGGTCTCCTCCGGACCGCAAGGCCCTACCTAGCGGTCCATCCAGGACCGCAAGGCTGAAGTCAAAGCAAACGCCAAGCGGTTGTTCCTGGACCGCCAAGCGGGGTGGCGGTCCTCCGCCTGACCGCTAGGCATAGCCTAGCGGTCAGTCACAAGGCCGCTACCCCACTGACCTCAAAACGAATCCAAACCTGAAAATTGTCACCCTCAGACCGTAAAACATTACCTAGCGGTCTTCAGCAGACCTCTAGGACCACCTGGCGGTCCATCGCGTGACCGCAAGGCTCGAACCGACATAGGGGGTCCCCTAGCGGTCTCCACATTACCGCTTCACACCCTAGCGGTCCATGGAAGGATCGCTAGGCCGATCCGAGCGCGAAACTGACGAACACCGTGAAAAATTGCATTCCACACCTCGTACACACCCATGTGAGGGGAAAAATAAGGGAAAACTAGTCCCCCACCTCTCTAGCACCGAGAAGACCCATTTAGACCCCAAAAATATGATCAACACGGATGATTCGACTCACACCCCAAAATCTTGCATTTTTCTCAAAACACGAAAATAGACCCACTCGACTCACCACGGCCTACAAAACTCACGGGAGAGGAAGTACGTGGGCTAAGAACTCGTCCCCCCACCTCCACCGAAGATTCCGTGCACCGAGGATGTCGTTCCATCATGAAAATGTCGCTAGAAATCTCGTCGGCCCGCGAACGCACGAACCGCCTCCACCATCACGATCCTCGCCCCGTGCTCATCGCTCCTTGGACCCTGAGCGTCGCCGCCTAGCCCTCGTCCACATCTGTCGACTACTGGAGAAGAGAGGGAGAGAAGAGAATGGGAGAGAGAAGAGAGAGGGAAAAAGGTGAGAAATGAGAGATGGGGAGAGAGAAAAAGGGAATGGGGGTTTATATATAAAATTTGGAAAATCTAAAAAATATTAAAAATTATGAGAGTCTCCCTTCATCTCTACGCCAAAGCAAGAGGCCCGATGGCCTCTCTCAAAATTCTAATTGTGTGTTAATCTTATTTTCAGGAATCAAGATGACTATCGGACTTGTCTCGGTCCACTTCGGCCAACAGGTCGTTGACGCTCACGTCCGAGGGGGCTACCAGGCGGTGCCCACGGTGTTTGGATCGATGCCACCAGCTGTAGGATTGCCCAACTACTTGGGCCTCATCTTCGTTGATTTACTGAAGGTCGACAGTCAAGAGCAGGGCACTGCCACAGAGACTCCACCTAAAAGCGAGAAGAAGAGCCTGAAGGAGAAGACTACCCCAATTGTCATCGCCTGTTTTGTCCACCACGTGGATAGGAGGAACGCTGCCCCTACCCCTCCTAGCAGTGGAATGAAGAACAATCGAAGGAGTCAGCTTGCTGCTACGGGTCATCATCTTTTGCTCTCTGGGAAGACGATGATGGTTGGGAGTATCAGGGCGAACCTCAGGGGTCACCCTAGAGCTGTACAACCTGACAGGATCGTCCCGGTGGTCCGGACCAACAACAAATTTCAAGTGCTGGCCACCAGAAAAACTAAGTGGGGGGTCGAAGAGAGGAAGCCGCTGGCGCCCAAGCTAGTAAATTTTAAACAAATCTGTGTGCCAAAGAGGACATGAAGCCCGACTACAGCTCAAGAGGAAAAGAATGTTGCTGCCATCCGCCCTGGAGTAAGGGGCCAAAGATGCCAGAAGAGGGAAGAAGACACTGTTGTTGTCCACCCCCAGGCTGGGGGCAGGAGGTGTCAAAAGAAGGAAAAAGATTTTGTTGCTGCTTGCCCCGTGGCTGGGGGCAGAAGCTACCGATCCGGAGGTCAGGCTATTGCCGTCACTCACCTCGGGAGAATTGGTGAAGATTTTTGAATGGAGGATGAAAGAAGGACAGAGAAGGCCATCTCTATTGCTAAGAGATTTAGGGCCTGTGCTAGACAGGCCAATGTATTCAGATATCACAAGCCAGACCACCTAGCTGCTCAGGTCTCGAGGTTGGCCTATTAGCCGAAGATTTCAAAAAGATTACTGCACCGGCCAGAGCTGTAGAGGCCCAGTGAGGAAGAAATGAACCGTGTGGTTCAAGATTATTTCCATTGCCTAGGGAACTCTTCCCTTGGGCGATAAAGATTGTCCCATGCCTTGGACATCGATGATGATGAAGAAGGTGTTCAAGAAGAGATGATAGCAGGGGCTTCATCCTCAGACTCTAATGATCTTAAAGAAGGCCATAGGGCCAGACATCTGGAGAATGTCTCGTGGAGGGAAGAAGAAAAGAAAAGAACTTCCATGTTTGACCATCTGACCTTCCCCAGTCAGACCAATAGAAGAATTATCAAACAAAAAGGGAAGATGAAAATTTTTGCTTGTAACATGGCCGGTGTTATCGGAAGGCATGGCATGTTACCAAGTCAGCCGGAAGAACTGACCAGATTGGCACACAGGCCTAGCGCAATCACAAGAAGAGGCCAAGCAGCAAGAGATAAGATAGCGGCTACTGATCAAGGTGACTTCTCAGCCGCCAATGAAGCCCGAAGAATCACCACGATGATAGTGAATGTGGTGACTACTAAAGAAGAGGATAATTCTCTCATAGACCCCGCTGAAGGGACCTCGGGAGAGGTGTAGATTCCAACAACCCTGGATCCCATGATCCATATGATGTTTAGAAGGTATCAATAGGAGATTGATTCTCTCATAAAATAGTTGAGCGAGAAAAATGAACAAACGCCGATCTCTAAGCAGACTGAGCCAGTCAGGGAGATTCCAAGCCCAGTGGAGGCAGTGACCCCAGCCGCTTGTCATCGGGATAATCTCGGGAAGGCACCATGTCAACCCCTCCCTCAACGGGTGACAACCCAGCCTGCTGCATCTCAAGTGCAGTCTACCATGCAGGCATCTCAGCCCACTCTAAATGCAACAGTCATGACGACCCCTTTTAGCCATCAATAGGCACATTTCTTTCCAGAGCCGGTTGATCTAGCTGTGGCAATTAAGCTGATGATAGAAATGATCATAGAAATGAAGCTATCTGAAAGGGTCGGGGATGATTCTGGTACCTATGATGTTTATACGGTGCCGTACCCAGCACACTACGCTGCCAAAAAACTACCACCTGGCGTTTGCAAGCCGCCGAAGTTTGAAAAATTCAATGGCCAAGGCTCCCCTAGGGAGCTTATAGCCTACTATATTACAATTATGGGGGATCTAGCAGCCGATGAAGCTTAACTGTTGAAGTTCTTTGGCTCGTCTCTTACGGGACTAACCTTTGAATGGTATTCTAGTCTATCGGCAGGGTCAGTAGCTGATTGGCCCAACATGCAGCGCAAGTTCTGCGACAGGTTTCACGTCACGGAAAGAGAGATCACCATAGCTGAACTATATGCTTCCAGACAGAGGCAGGATGAGACAGCTCTAGACTACATAAAAGGATGGAGAAATATGGCCATGAGATGCAGACAACCTCCCCATCAAGAAGATGTAGTTCAAATATGCAAACAAAATCTCAGACGAGAAGTGCTAGAAAAAATGATCGGGTGTAGCAACCCTAAAGCCATACGCATGGCCCACTCGGAAACCACCTTCCGGAGAAACCCACGTCGTGCTGGGAAAGCCCTCCACACTCATGCTGACTCACGGTGACTCAATCTAGCGAAAACACAAAAGTCTGGAACAAAAGGGGTCACTCAGGCCCCCCAAACTCATAGGCACACTAATGGAGGTAAAACGACACCTTCAGACACCCCAAAAAACATGAACACAGAATCCACGGGTGTCCGGGACATCCACGAGGCCGAAGGTCAACCACTGGGTCACGATCGGGTCGACCGGAAGCCAAAACGTTGGGAACGAAACATGGCTAATACGGAACCCAGGTGGCGGTCTTCCCCCAGACTGTCACCTCAGCTGGTGGTCCACTTTGGACCGCAACCAGTAGATAACGGTCCACTCTAGACCGCAGCCTATCAGGCTACACCTGGATAGCAGGCGGTCATCTCCCAGATCACAACCGCAAGTGGCAGTCCTGGCCTAACCACCACCATTAGGTGGTGGTCAGTCGCAAGGCCGCTACCACACGAGATCACTGGGCAAAATGCGGTCGATCCCAGACTACAGCTCGAAGAATGCGGTCAAGGCTCGACCGCATTCCCAGGGGCCCACAGAAAATCAGGCTGACTCCCCTATTGACACTGAAAATATTTCTAATTTTTCTTGACCTTTGCTTTTGCAGGTCATAAACTCTGGTCGAATGCCCCTGGTTCCTCAAAATAGGGAGCTGTAGGCCAAATTAGCAGAAAATCCGCGTGATCTGATCAGGACGTCTGAAGTGCTGAAGTGGTTCGTAAATGACCAAAGAGCTGCTCCGTGATGGTGAAGATCCCCAGAGTGGGTGCCCACTTACTAAAGACGCTTCCCACGGGAATAAAGCAGGCCCGAAAGCACGATATCTAGTGCCGACGGCAATATCAGTGAAAAACCCAAGAGGTCCACTCCACACAGGCGAAATGCCAGGATGGTCCGTAAGTCACCATAAAGATGTCTGATCAGGGCAGAAATGCTTTGAGGGATGGCCCTCCTAATGAAGATGATCCACGTGTCCACAGAATGAAGTTGGCGGTACAAATCGCTGTGCCGAAGGCTGAATCAGGGGAAAGCCCGGGTAACCCGATTCAGGTACACGCTGCATTGAAAAGGTCCGTAGGTGACCGAAAAGTTGCTCAGTCAAGGCAAAAATGCCTCGAGGGATGGCCCACCCGACGAAGAAGCTCCACATGTTCTCAAAGAAGGTCTGGTAGCACGAATTACAGTGCCGAAAGCTGAATCAGGATAAAACCAGAGAAAATATGTATAGGTTTGGCACATGCCAAAATCACCGGAAACTACAAATCGGGGCCTCGAAAAGTCGTGCTTGAACGTAGGGATTCATCCCATTATGTCCATGGCATGACTTCACCCCAGGCCAATAATTTGCTGCATTTGATTCCTTTCGATCGGGTTTTAACCGCATTCTCTCATTTCTCAAATATCAAAGTTGCCACTCCCCGACATACATCATCCCGACCGTATACAAGTCTACCCAAACATGGTTACACCAAGCCCACCTCATGGGTTCATATGTGTGCACTGTAATGTCATGCGCAGTCTCAAAATAAAAAGGCCTCGGTAACTCTCAAGACAAGAAAGACATTGCCAAAAATCTCTCCTGAAATCACTAATAAATGATCAAATAAACAATAAACAATAAAGCTGAATACTACTACCCTGCATGCTTGCATGAGCCACTTCTCTGGTATATCAAATGGTGTTTAGCGGAAAGTCAAGTTATGCCCGACCAGACGCTTTCAGTATGCGTGATGGTGGTCCTCGAACCTAAATTCTCTGTCCTGTACTGAGAACGGCTTAATAAATAAATACTACCATATTGTATGCTTACATGCGATTTCATCTTTCATACATTCTATGGGCCCCATGGTCTTTCTATTTTGGCGATTAATCAAGGGTTGTCCCTCTCTCGGAGGGACATAATTAACACTGTAGCCTTTACGGTATGGCATGTTTCTAGTCCTGACACAAACCTCACATTCGTCTGACCAAGTCAGATCGAGTGCACAATAAGTTGTCACATATGTGACTGGTATGCCTACGCATTAAAAATAGTGTTCCACCAAACCGATATTGTCTGATGGGAAAAATGCGATCGATCCCAGACCGCAGCCTAAAGAATGCGGTTAGGGCCCGATCGCATTCCCAAGGGCCCACAGAAAATCAGGCTGACTCCCCCTTCAGGGGTGCGTTGACCCTGCCAGGTGGTGGTCCTAGTCTGACCGCTACCATCAAGTAGTGGTCAGTCGTGAGGCTGCTACCTTGAACTGACTTAAGGAGATAAGCGGTGGTCTCCAGAGGACCGCCCCAACAAGTGGCAGTTTCTGGTACGATCGCCTCTTGCTTTCGAGCCCGAAAACGGTGAACTCCAAGAAAAATGACATTCCACGTCCCATTCAAACCCATGTGAAGGGGAAAATAAGGAGAAACTCTTCCCCAACCTCTATAGCACCAAGAGGACCCATTCAAACCCTAAAAATGTGATCAAAATGTGAAATCCAGCTCACACCCCAAAATTACACATTATAACCCCGACGCTATGGCGTTAATTACGCCCTTCCTAAGAAGGACAACCCTTGATTAAACGCCAAAATAGGAGGCCTCGGAGGGCATTTGTAAGACTAATGTGCGTATAACAATAGAAAAGCGTATAAATGATGAGCTTATTTAAATGCACGAATTAAATCCGGCAGCATCTCCCCTTGGCTTAGTTTATGTCAAATGAGGATAGGAGACCGTCCACGCAGTGGCGGGACGGAATCCGAGTAGTGGTGAGGGTGTCGTCCCAGGATGTGCGCCTTTGAAGAGACGTCTTATCTTGTTAATCTTCCCCGGAAGGCATGGCCGAAAGGGGTACGCGTTGATGGCGCTCCCTTGGCTTATCGGGGTTTATTATTATTACCGAGTCGTGATTTCGGCAGCATCTCCCCTTAATTTGGATCGTGCCAGGGATGAGACAGACCATCATCCACGGATAGCCGGGATGAAAGTCAAAATGAGAGGGAGAGCTGGGCTTCCGGGACAGTATAATCACCTGGAGGCGACGTTTAATATCCCCCTCGGAAGCCGACGGGGCACATGCAGAGGCAGAGCCCATCGAGCCTATGGGGTTATATGTGTACGGGCCCGATCCGGGGCAATGAAATGTAGGGACGGTCATTCCCTATTAATGTGCTTCCTGGGATCTTGGTGAAGGCTCATGGGCATCCCCCCTGGATTTATCCTAACAGGATTGGTAGAGGCTCAAATGAGGTTATAGGGGGGTTTCTCGGTGTAGGAAGTATGAAGGGGTCTCGGCGCGGTCGGTTCTCGGCACACATGGACTCTCGGCGCGGCATAAGGTGTGGGGACGGCGAAGGGGATCGGCAGCTCTCGGCGCGCATGGGTTCTCGACGCCTAAACCCTCGCGCCGAGGACTATTCATGGCGCCGAGGGACTTTGGCGCCGAGAAGCCCATATCTTCCGGAGCTCTGTCTTGGCAGTTTTTGGGATTTTCAGAGAAGCAGGGCTTCAGACATTGAATTGAATGTGGTGTAATCAGATTGTAGCTTGGCAACCATATGGATGAGCCAGAATCCGAAGGGAATGGGAGGGAAATTGCCCTAGACATCACCAATTCAATCCCTGGAGACTATTGAATTTCATCATCTTCACCCCGGGAACCAAGAGATTAATGTCTCTGGTCCAGAGGGGAGGCTTTGATGGTTTGAAATCAAACGTAGCTGTGGCTGAGAGTGAATCCGGAATACTGGGACCCGTTTAATCAGTGGCATCGTCGAATACCGTTCATCCCAGAGGCCAGAAGATATCCTGTCTTCGGCTCTGGAGATGACCCCTTGATCATTATTCAAAACAAACGGAGAGGGAAGCACGATGACGGATGATTCGTACATATACTATACACAGACAGTAAAGGGGAATGCCAGTTTCTTATTTCCATTCTCTTCATGATAATTCCAACCACGACAGTGCATTCCTCAGCTTGGATGCTGGACAATCACAGAAGAATAACGGTAGAGGGGAAACGCAGACGGGGCTGGGAGAACTAGAATCATTTCTAGTAAACAAGAAATCTAAATACATAAATGAATACACATTGGAAGAGAGAAAGAAAGGATGGGGTGGGGAGGGCGGAGCATTGACTCCACTCCCTCCCCGATGCCCACCTTGGACTTCTATTTCCCGAAGCTCTCCGCCTATGTCTCTTCTCTCAGGGGAATTGAGGGTCTGTTCTGGGGTCTCTTCTCTCAGGCTTTTTTCTGGTCCGGTTTCATCTGTTCTTCTTCTTCACGAAATGAAGGGTTTTATATCCCTTGCACTCCCTCTCCTCAGTCGGCGCGCTCCTTGGGTTCCCGGCGCGCCTCTCTGAATGACGAGGCTTTTCGGCACGCTAGGCATGTGGCATTGGGCCCATTTAGACTTACATCTCGGCGCCCCTCTTATTTGGCCCATTAAGGGCTTTTATATTTATTTGTGTTAAATAACACACATGGCCTCGTAGTGATTTGACTAACCCATTATATCATTGAGTTGGCTAACTCATTGTCTCATTGAGTTGATTACCTCATTGTCTCATTGTCTCATGATGTTGACTGTCTCGTCATCTCATGCTATTGACTGTCTCATCGTCTCATGCTGTTAACTGTCTCATCGTCTCATGTTGTTAACTGTCTTATGTACTTTGGCTTCTTACATCTGTTAGAATCTTCCGAAGGTCGGTCTCATCAGTTAGTTGACTGGACAGTAGTTGGTATAGTTTAATCAATAGTGCCGTCAGGGTGATGACAATGTCGGACAGCAGCCTGGCCACATAAAGGCTTTAGCTGGATATAGTATTGATAACAACGGCTCTGCATCAGTTCTAATTCTGTGAGAGTCTTCCGTGTCTTTATTTCTGTCTTGATCTTTTCTTCGGTCTCTTTTGGCTCTGTTCATATTTTACATGTCAACACCGGCCTTGCAGAAATCTCAACTCTCCCAGATTCTTCGGAGGGGGTAGCTCCTGGATAGCTTTTATCTTGAAGGGGTCGATCTCGAACCCTCTGTGTCAGATGATGAGGCTGAGGAATTTTTCACTGGAGATGCCAAAGGCACACATCATCGGGTTCATTTTCAACTCGTATTGTCGAAGCCTCTCGAAGATGATTCTGAGGTCGCTCAGATGATCGCCCATCTTCTTTGTTTTGACGACTAGGTCATCAATGTAGCATTCGACTTTGCTATACAACAGCTCGTCGAATATCTTGGTCATCGCCCGTTGGTACATGGCACCAACATTCTTGAGGCCGAAGGGCATCCTTTTGTAGTGGAATATCCCTTTAGGCGATCGGAAGGCCGTGTGAATTCGGTCGTGCTTAGCTATCCAGATTTGGTTATAGCCGGACGATCCGTCCATAAAGGACATGGCCTCATGGCTAGTAGTTGCATCAATCATCACTTCGAAGATGGGCACCGGGAAGTCTTCTTTCGGGCAGGCTTTATTTAAGTCGGGGAAGTCCACGCAGATCTTGATCTGTCCGTTCTTCTTCTTCACGGGCACAATGTTGGCCAACCAGGTAGTGTATTGGTTCTCGGCTACAAAGTCGACATCTATGAGCTTGTCGACTTCTTTGCAGATCTGGTTTATCAGTTCCGGTCTCATGCGCCGGGGGGACTGTTTCACCGGCTCCACCTTGGGATCAATAGCCAGAATGTGCTGAGTCACGTCGGGGCTGAGGCTGGGCATTTCTTTGTAGTTCCAGGCAAAGCAGTCTCTGAACTCTTGCAGCAACCTCACATATTGCTCCCTCTCTTGTGGAGGTATGAGGGCACTCAGAAAGGTCGGCCTGGGGTCACTTTCCGTGCCGAGATTAATTTCAATGAGCTCGTCGACGGTAGCCTGGTCACCATCTTCAATTTCCGGGGGTGCCGGCAGTAGGTCGACTAAATCTCGATCTTCGCCATCTTCGGCTTCAAGGACGCCGTATGCATCTTCTCATTCTGCGTTGTTGGGCACTGAGGTAGTGCTTGCTTCGCACCCCCCTTGGCTTGCAGTCTGCGGCCTTGAGGGGCTCCCCTGTGCGGAAAGGCACGAGGCTGTTTCGGGGTCCTCTTGGTAGTCATCGTAGATAGCTTCTACGGGGGCCAAAGTGATTGTCTGCCATGCTTGGGGCTGTCCTGTCGCCGATGGCCAAGGTTGCTCATTCTCAGCTGCGTCTTCAGGGGTCTGGTGCTGAACTGATATTGCGTAGATCCCCCTTTCGGGGTTGCCTGTCGCATGGGGACGTGGCGGAGCCACCGCATAGTCTCCCATTCTGAGCTCATCTCTGTCAATCAGGTCTTGAGTAATATCTTTGAAGATGTAACAGTCTTCAATGGGGTGACCCAATATCTGGTGATAGGGGCAGAACAAGGGGTCACCACTTCTTCCGGCATCTTGCGGCCTCTTGGACTTCGGGCGGGAGACCTTGCCATAGTGGCAGGCCCAGTCGAAGATCCCTCGAGTCTTATCCCTTGGGAAAGAGTAGGGCTTTTGCAGATTCTCCTGTAGTGTAGGGCTTCGTTCAGTCGGCCGTCTGGCTTAGGAGCCTGCTACATTCCTCGCCTCTCTCTTCAAGTGCATGGAGGTGTCAGGCCTTGTGTTCAGGGACCGGAGTGCACCTTCATCTCGTGGGCGGGGAGTGCCCTTGATCAAATCGGCCACGAGCGCGGTTATTTCGGCCAACCGTGCCTTCAGCATCTCGATCTCCCGTTGTTGCCGATGATATAGAGCAAACATGACGGGGTCGTATAGGGGGAGCCCTGGAGCACGGCTTGTATCACCCTTCTTCGCTTCACTGACAGGCGGGGGTGAGGGCACCCCATTACTGTGGCCATTTGGGGTCGACCCTTCAGAGGAGTGCGGGACCTTCCCCATACCCTTGCAGTGAGGAGGGTTCCAAAGGAACACTTCTTCATCTTGCACTTCCTCAGCCAGAGGCACGTGGTGCTTATTGCGGTGAACTTCCTGCGGGTCTACAACTTTCACAGGGTCATCGTCGGACGGAGCCGAAATTGATCTCATGTCGACTTTGTAAGGGTCTTCTATTGAGAAGCCCAAACCCGGGTGCTTGGTAATTTACAGCAGTCTTCGATCCATGTTCGGTGGGTTCCACATTCTTTTGAACATTTCTTTCCGGCTGAAGGGTTGATAAAAGGGAATCCCTTGCTTCCTAGCCAATCTGACTGCACGGCCAGTTATGTCAGGAAGTCCCATGATCGGGACATATGGATCATGCAGCTCGTCGGGGAGTCGGCAATCATCATCTCCTCTGACTGACTTTTCTTCGACTACATAGAAGATAGTGGATGGCCCTTTAGAATTAGGCACCTCGAAAATCTTCAGTGACTCGGCTACTTGGTAGTCAACTTCTGCTATAGGCTTGATGATCCCAGGTGGGACTTTGACATCCTCCAGCTAGTCTTCGAGGTATGGCGTCCTCGGTGTAGGATAGATGGGAAGGGGAGCGGCCTTAAATACCCCTCCTTCCTCTGAGATGAATGAAACATGTGGGGGAGCCAAATAGTCTGGGGGTGGCGTAGGAAACCAGTTATCAGACTCCATCTTTTTCTTCCCTTTGTCTTAGGCCACTTGGGGAGCTTGTCTCGACTTTTCCAGGTACAGAGTGGCATCTGATAAATGGCACTCGAACACCTCGAAAGGATGGAGGTCGGTGAAGATTTTGGCTTCTTTCCCGTCGCAAGGGTACTTGATGCATTGATGCAGGGTGGATGGCACCACCCTGTTTTGGTGCAGCCAGGGCCAGCCGAGTAATGCCTTATACGAGGTGTTGGAGTTGATCACATGAAACTGAACCTTGGTCATGAAGTCGTCGAGGGACAGGTTGAACTCTGTGACCCCCATGGGGACCTCGCACTTCTGGTTGAAGCCAACGATCTTGACATTCTTGACCTCGACTAGGTGTACGTCAAAGTAATGTTTCTGGTACACTTGGTAGGGGAGTATATTCACCGTTGCCCCTAGGTCGACCAAGATTCTATTGATAGGCTATCCATTCAGGAAGCCTCCCTAGGGAGTGGTGGGATCTTAAATGAAAGAGTTAATGGGGTGGGGGGAACCCAAGAGTTGGGTGAGGTGGTGCATGATGTGGCCTAGGGGAGGTGATGTATAGGGTGAGGTGGTAGGTAGAGAGGGAAGGGTGAGGTGGCCTAGAGAGAGAGAGGGGAGAGTAGAGAGAGAAAAAAAGGGGGGAGAGAGGTGGAGAGTCACACTCCACAAGGGTGAGGGAAGAAAATCACGGAAAGTGGATTTAAATTATCATGTATCAAGTGTTATAAATGGAAAGGGGTTGGGTCCTATTTATAGGCATCCAACTCTTTACATGACCAAAATATCCTTGGCATTTATACAAAAAGACCAAAACTATCCTAAACAACTAATATGGGCCTAAACTAAGATACAAAGACCCAATCAATACAAAATAGGGGAAATTAGACTCGTGACCACATGACTCTATAAAGAAAAAATATGTAAATAAGACCCAAAAATAAAGATAACATGAGACAATCGCCATCGAGCTTCCTTAAGGATGTGTGGACGACCCTAGCCATAGGGAGTGGTGAGAGATACCCTCATCAGATACAAGGAAACTCTGGCTACATTGTCAGAACACATCACGACACCTCAGTCGTGTAGGCTCGTCCTCAAAGACACAGGCCCAACTCAAGACCACATGTTCTAAAGCACCACCACATACACGACCTCGCCTTCGTGTACTCTATTCTGACTACGGGTAAAGTGGAACACAGACTACCCAAAGTACCACGTGAAGGAGCTCACGCTAAACAAGAAGCCACATGAGTCACAAGAATTGTGTGTCATATGACAGAAGTACCCTTTGACTAGAAGAAAGGCCAAATGCATCCACTGATATCTTACACCATGCCTTGGGTGTCTCCCACTCACCTCGAACGTGATACCTGAGACACCAAACAAGTAACAAGTACCAAGTAACGAATGACTAGTCAGCGTTACGCCCGTCAGCGTTGGTCCAACGTCCCTGACCACGTGTGCACATACAAGCTCAATGTCTTGAGTCATGCCTCTAGCTGATTCCCCCCCCGTTGGACTCTAACGGCAAGACAAAGGGGCCCAAGACAACCAGCCTACTAACCATCTTTATTGGGAACTGTCCCGCCACCACTCCTAGGTGGGCCAACAAGAAGTGTCATTATGCTATGACTAGTGGAGACTCACTAGACATAGAGACTCAAAACACCAAAGTACGGACATGTCACAGCACGCACTTGTCACACGTACTGCTGAACACAAGGCAACACACAACTGCCAGACTCAGGACAGTCAACTAGACTTGCTAACACAACGATCCTTGAGTCACATGACTTGGGTCAAGATCACTGCATAATGCGGCAACATGTCGTTCAATCAGCCTAGTCCCTGTAACAGCCGGATCCATATCAATCGAAGTCCTCAGCCTCCTAGCCGATCATCGGACTCATGACTTCGCATGACGAGGAAACACAGAACACGAGGGATCACCAAAGCCTTCGAGCCACATGGACATACAAATCGAGGTAAGATGATACCTCCAAGCATCTGAAACACAGTCTCGATCCCCATGGGACATCTGAGACACTCACAAGGTCATGTGTTAACCATTGGGTCACAACCGGGTTGACCGGAGACCAATTGATCCTTAAAATAATTCTCAAAATAATACAGCACACACTTCAGAATTACGACACTTTTGAACACCCTATAACCTAGTCACAGCCCTCATAAGACGTTCACGACATCCACATAACAATGAGCTAACCAAGGGGTCGACGCCAAGCCAACCGGAAGCCAAACGAACATGAAAGGAACACTCTGGGCAGGTGGCGGTCATCTCTTGGCCGCTACCAGACAGCCCAGCCAAATGACGGTCTCATCGGAGCCGCTACTCGAAGGTGGTGGTCCCTAAAGGGCCGCCTCCTGAATATGGCGGTCATGGCCAGACCGCCATTTAACAAGAAATCCCAAACATGGAAAACATACGAAACCAGGTAGAATGCGGTCTCATGGGGGCCGCGACTTACATAAGGCAGTCACCCCAGAGCTGCCTCTTGGAGGTGGGGGTCATGGCCAGACCGTCTTCTCTAGGCTGCCTTGAAAAATGCACGATAAGCCATCCTTGTTGTGGTCCACCCCTGACTGCTACTTCATAAGGCGGTCAGTCGCAAGGCCGCAACTAGGAACCGACCAAAATCGACTTAAAAGCCAAATGGCGGTCACCCAAGGGCCGCCACTACCAAGTTGCGATCGGTCGCAAGACCGCATCCTAAAACCAACATAAAACCCTTAAGAACCAGATGGCGGCCTCTCTAGGACCGTCTCTTGAAGATGGCGGTCCTCCTAGGGCCGCCTTCTCAAGTAGCGGTTCCTGGTATGACCACTATCTCATTCCGCTGTGAAAATCGTAGAACCTCGCAAAACTAAGTCTTTCCACGCCCCAATCGTACCAGAATGACGGGGAAATAACCACAGACTCAATATAAACCTTCCACAAGCCGGAAGGGATCTAGAAAACCACTACGTGAGGGAGAGAGAGAGGGTGAAAAGGGTTAAAAAGAAAAAAGGAAATAAAAGGAAAGAGAAAGCACTCTACTAGGATCTAAAAGTAAGCCATTGCAGTATAAAATAACTTAAACGTGGCGGATATGCAACTTAAAATGTATTGGAGAATGAACTGATAACTTTTATAACACTAGAACTGTAACAGACTAGCATAGCCCCGTTACCTAACATAACGGATCAGGGATGGTGCGTTAGGATGATATAACGTGCCTCCATTGGTCCGCTATGGTCACCCGAACTATTTTTATGAAAACTCACAATGCCCAGGATGTAACGGACCAAGATGGTCCACTATACGAAACATAACGTACTCCATTGGGTCCGTTAAACTTACCCAAACAAAAGAAAATCCACAGTTTTTGTAAGCATGTAATGCACCTACATAGGCACGCTACAAGGCTGTGACGGTTGCATGATGACCACCACGTCAACCACCCTATCTAAGCTAAACAGGGTCAAAGGGCTGTAATAGACTAAGGGTTGCCCATTACACTCGAACGTAATGGACCAGTGATGGTCCGCCACAAGACTATAACGCACCCTATGAGGGGGGTTAAACGCATAACGGCCACTGGAGTGACCGTCACACCGACTGGGTAGCGAGTGGGTTCGGTTTGAAATCGAAAGACCCCCCGGTCGACTGAAATCGATGGGGATCGCACTAAAACCTGCTTCCATGCTATCAAACACATCCATAGCAACATATAACAGCTAGAAAACATAAAAATAATGCCCATGATGGATTAAAACATAAATTACACAGTTCATGGAGGAAAAACTAAAATATTGACAATGGACATGCTAGAGGGCGTGAATCGTCGCGCATGTGCGAGGGAATGATCCTACGGCGAGTGGGAATCCATCCCCCTACCTGGATTAAGCCGGAACGGCCGATACGGCTGCATGCAAACGCCGGGACGCTGCCACCTCCTTTGCCCTGTCTCATCTCCATAAGTCGCTATCCGCATCGAGGTGGGCGTCAACGTGCTCCACTCGTCGCCACGAGTTCAACGGCGTGCTCCTCGGCTCCAACCGACACTGTCTCACCCGAATGCCTAAGGAGAGAGAGAGAGTGGCGATGGAGAGAGAGAGAACGAGTAAGAGAGTGAGAGAGGGTGAGTGTCGAGAGAGGTGGGGTGGGGAGTTTAATTGGGTAAAATATTTTTGTTATATTATTTTTTTTGTAAAAAACTAATTTTCATATTTTAACCCTCAATTTCACATAATTAAGTAAATGCCCAATTTTATTTACTTAAATACTTTAACAATTTCGTTTAATTCCCAGAAAATGGCCTAAAAATCACCAAAAATAGTCAGAAATCACATAATCGAATCCAGATCTGAACCACTAAGGATCCGCTAAGGATATGGGCCTTACAGTTTCCCCTAGGCCAGAGACGTAAGGGGAAAACACGGGTGCACATCCACAAGGAGTGACGGCCCCAACAAAGTCACGGTGTGCCCCAAGGGGCAACACCGGAAGTCCTCCGGTTGAAAAGCGTTGCAGCTGCTACCCAGTACACCCCCTGGCAACTCTACCCAACACAGCCCCTCTAAAGCCCCTTCGTCGGTACGCTCCCGGTAGCCTCTACTCGGCACACTCCCTAGGGTGTCTTCCCCAGCACACCTCCCCAAGACCCCTACCCGGCACGGCCTCAGCGCCCCTTCGCCGGTTCACCTTGGAGCAGTCTTCCCCGGCACACCTTGGAGTGGCCATGACCGGCACACTATCGAGCGCCCTCCGCCGACATGCCCTGTCGTGGCCTTCACCGGCACACACCCCCACGGTCTTCCCCGACACGCCTTAGAGTGGCTTCCCCGGCACACCCTAGAGCGGCCTTTGTCAGCACGCTCGATGAAGCCCCTTGCCCGGCACACTCTGTGCCCTGCTTCGCCGGCACAGCCGAACAGCGCTTGCCCGGCACACTCAGCTCCGGTCTTCCCCGGCAAGCACGTGCCCCCTACTCGCCGGCACACCCCGTGCCCCTGCTTCGCCGGCACAATCGTGCCCCCTTCTCCGGCACACTCGTGCTCCCCACCTAGCCCAGCACATTACCCGTGCCTTGTCCACCGACTCACTCGTGGTGGCCTTTCCCCGGCACACTCCTATGGGTCTTCCCCGGTGCACCCGAAGCCCCTTCACCGGCACGACCGGCGGCAGCCCACGACGAAGGGGAAGAAGAAGACAGGGAAGAAGAAAAAGAAGAGAGAAGGGGGAGGAAAAGAGAAGGAGGAAGGAGAAGAGAATGAGGAGGGGAAGCCTAGGGTACCACCGTCCCTTTCCTCCCCGAGGACAGCAATAGGAAGAAGAAGAGGAGGAAAAGGGTGAGGGAGAAGAAGAAGGGAGAATAAGAGAGGAAGAGAGAAGGGAGAAAAGAAAGGGGGGGCACCTTCGTAGCCATCTCCTCACCCCGACAACAGCAATGATGGCGGCAGTGTGAGCGTCCGACGCCGGAGCAGACGAAGAGGAAGAAGGAGAGGGGGTTGGCTTGCTCGCTGGGTCACCAAAGAGAGAGAAAGAGAGAGGGAAAGAGAGAGCTCGAAAGAGGGGGGGTCGCTCGGTGCGCCGCCCCACCCCCTTTTATATGCGGCAAATCATCCATGAAGATCGGTAGATTCATCCTCCATGTTCTCATCATCTTGTCCTTCTTCCTCAACATGTGATATAATGGAAGATCTCATCGAACACGTGTTTTTAATAAGAGAAAACATCTGATGCATCTGTTCTTTCAGTGCAGAAAGTTCAGACTCTAATTTTTAAATTTTGTGGCTTGTTCATCTGTGCGTCTCTGCATGCTATCACTATCTCTCTCGAAAGAACCATACCATGAACGAAGTGACTCTCCTCTTCCTCCACATCAAATACGTCTAGGCCTATCTTGCCCCATTATGTGGACAAAAATATCATCTAGTGATAAGCCAGAACTTGTCGTGTCAGAACCCTCTGATGATGGAGACATCAATATAACCATTTAATCTTGTGTTAAGAAAAAATAATGCACACCATCAAAAAAAATAAATGAATATATAAAATAAAAAAGCATAAAATATGTCAATTCTTAGTTACTATCAATTCTCTACTTTGCTCATTTATCCAAAAAATACTCCCATCAGGTTACCACCTTGTTTGAGACATTTCAAAAATATCGGGTCGTGTAGTCTCCTGACCATGAGTTTTTCACTGTTTAATTACAAAAATGATGTTCTTTAATTAGAAATGTAGAGGTAGAAAATTAGCCTCTAGCTCTCGTACCACAGTTTTCTATTTATTTATTGTGGAAGTCGTTCGGCACCCGTGAAAACCTACAAACACTAGAAAGAAGGGCGTCAGAAGGAGCCCCGGGAGTTACCCCAGGGGACAACTCGTCGATGCTTAAGTCAGCACGAGATCAAGCAGAGAGTAAAGTAGAGCAAAGGGGAGAGAGAATGGTAGAGGCCGCAATAGCAGTTCAGGGAGAGCCGTAGGCCTTCTGGGCAAGTGCTCGTCGTTGCCAGTGACCACTCGGGGAGTGCTTGCTGGGCGGTAAAAGTGCTCAAAAGGGGATCTCTCTCTCAGCGAGCGGTCGTGACCTCTCCGTAGCAACAGGGGTATGGCTCTCATGCTTGTCTCTTAGCGGGCATTTCCTGGTGGAGTTCACTGTTGTTCTCTCTACCTATTGAAGTCCCTTTTATAGGGGGTCGTCCTGGAGGGAGGAGGCCTATCCCTTAGCAGGGAAGAGCGTCAGTCATGGAGTAATGCTCCTCGCGATCGTGGGGGAGTTTCCCATCGTGATGCTGGCGTTCCAAGATCTGCCGATCGCCTGGCGAGTCTTACGGCGCCCGTGGGGCGTGCTCGCCCTTAGTGGAGTCGAAGCTGACGTCATGGGGAATAACGGTCGATCATCGGAGAGTCATCTGGTGGCCATCGCACCCGGGCCAATGCCTTCCTCATTGGCAAATCCAAGGATCGTCCGTCCTGGGCCTTTTGGCATGGGTGGAGCCTGTCGAGGCCCGTTAGGCGCATTGCGGTCCGTGGGCCGAATTGGGTTCGGCATAAGCGGGCCCTTCATGCATGGGGTGAGCGAGTTTTACGCTCCTCACTAGTCCCCCTACTCTTAGGTGCCGAGCATTTTTTCGAGATCTGAGAGTCAAGTTCGAGAGGGTTAGTCGAAGAGTGAGTACGAGGGAGATCGCTTTGAGAGCCGTCTCCTCGTATCAATTGCTTGGCGCGTACAGCGCACCTGGTGGTGGCAGGCGACACTTCTGCAATCATGACGCGAGCCTTTTGTCTGGAGGCGTGGGCTTCGAACGGCCGCCTGGGTCTGGTAGTCATACCAGGATAGTGATGATGCCTTTTCACCTGCCCTAGGGCTTTGAAGGGGCCGTTCTATCTTGGGAGACTATAAGAACCGCCATAGGGTTTTTTGAGGAGCCTCATCTGCTTCAATTGTTGGTCGTGGCCGTTAGTCGCCCATTCTTCAACTTCCTTTCTCGGGTGAGGGTTTCTCTCTTTCCATGTTTCTTAGCTTTTGAAACTATGCCGCCTCGCAGGAGAACCCTTCGTGTCAGTTCCTCGCCCTCTATTAATGAGGCAGAGGCTGGTCATGGCGGTGCCCCCAAGCACTTCGGGCGCAGGCCCTAGTCATCCCCGTTCCCTGGCATTAGTTGCCTACAAGGTGGTCCACGGCCTGCGAGAGGCCTTTCAAATCCCCCCTGACTTTGATATCGTCTTCCCGACTGTCGATGACGATGCGTGGAACTGTCCCCCAGGTAGTATCAGGATTCCCATAGAGTCCTTCAGGGCTAGCTTTTGCCTTCCTGTCCACCCCTTCTTAGAGTCTGTCCTTCAGCACTACGGTCGGTACCTGGGAGAGCTTTCTCCCAATTCTTGGCGCCTTTTGCCTTCCTCAAGTAGGTCCAGGTTTTCTCATATGTTTCGATTATTCCTGGCTTCATCGAACTATCGTCGAACTGTCCAACTCGCAGAGACAGGTTGGATATTTCAACTGGTATGACCACTTCTGCTCCGTACGCGAGGTGGAATGGAGTCTCTCCTGTGGCGGCCCTAGCGGTCGTCTGGTGTGCCTAGAGGATGCTCGAAATGTGTTGCATCCCTGGGTTTTGATAGTTTTGGTGATGACGAACTATGACTCATTGGTGAGTCTACTTGATTAATGATGATGACAACTAACCACTTTTGAATTTAGATCATGTTTGCACCTTCATGCTGAAATACATCATTTCATCAAACAGTTTGTATACATGAGCCTTCATGTTCATTTTAGTCATATCGTCGATGCATCTCTTGAGTCATACTATAGTAGGTCGGTGCACATTTTGGTTCAACACATACAAGGTCTATGCTACATTGAGTTTGTCTGCATTCAGGGTCGATGCTAGTTTAGTATCACACATTCCATGGTCTATGCATTAGTTCATTCAGGGTCGATGCTAGTTTAGTATCACTCAACAAGGTCAGTGCACATCCCTCGTAAGGCAAAACAAGGTCTGTGCATAGTTGCTTCGTGCATAACCAAGTCGATGCATTCTTGTACATTCCTTGAGTAAGGTTAGTGCACATTTCATTTGTGCACACTGAAGGTTTGTGCATATCTTACTGAACGCATTAAAGGGTCGGTGCACATCTCCCTTATGCACACTGAGGGTCTGAGCACATTTTGCCTTATGCATGATCAAGTCCGTGCATTTTACTGTAGCACTATAATGAAGGTCGATGCATGTCTTATTCCTTGCACATGCAAGGTCTGTGCACATTAGGTTTATGGCATATAGGGTCAGTACATCTTTTGTATCATGCAAACACGAAGTTAGTGTACTTTTCAGCCCTACAACCATATAAGGTCTGTGCATGTTTTCATGTCTGAGCATGCTATCCATATATCATTATAGAGTCTGACCTTGATTGCCTTGTGGACAGGTCAAGTCCGTGCACATTTATTCAAATGCTTTATCAAGCATGTGCACTTCTCATACTTATCTAACTGTCTACGTGTTTGACATATTGACAGGGACTTTACTTAAAAGGCTCCAGAGAACTAGGAGAGATGATCGTGAATTTTAAGGAGGGCATGTGATCCGAAGTAGAAAGCAAATTGATGCTCATGACACGTGGAAAGCCATCAAGCCCAGATGCAGTCATGTGGCCAGTGCAGATCAGATCTGGATGAAATGTTAAGTGAGAAACGTGGTTTCCACGCGCTTGTCAATCGACTGCTTATAAGTAGACGAAGACTTGTAGAGAGAAAGAATAGAGAGTGGTGGTGATCATGACAGAGATAGAATAGGAACAAGTTCCAGCCAGAGAGGAACACGATCCAGCAGAGTTAGTGCCAGCAACATCTGAGAGAGCAGAGAGAGCTTTGAGAGAAGAGCATCTGTGATTTGTTGTTTCCGGTCTCTTGGTTCAGAACCAGAGCCAATTTGCTCTTTGTAAGAGCTACATTTTGTGCTTTGATCTTCTATTTTCTTTCATTTGTTTTGAAACCTCATTTTACAAGCTGTGCGTCAACAGTGGTTAAGCTATAATCCTCAGCGACAGAGGAGGATTCCTCTGGTAGCTTAAGCTGTAAAGCTCAGCGTGTATTGGGAAGGTTTCCCCGAAGCTGTGGATCAGTAGGTTAGAAGCTGTGAATCAGTAGTGAAGTCACACTTGATTTAAGTGTGGGGTGGACGTAGATCTCTACAGGAGATCGAACCACCTAAAAACTCTTGTCTCTCGTGTGATTGTGTTCTGGCTTGTGTCCATCACAGTTTTCTCCTTACTTCTCATTAGATGGATGTGTAGGACCGATCGAGAATTGATTTACTTCAATTGCCCAATTATGCCTATCAATTAGATTTTCCTAACTGTCACACAACAGTTCCTTCTAATTTCGCACCAGTTTAGCTACTATAGAAATTTTTAAATAGGTGATTGATCTATTCACCCCCCTCTAGATCCTCATCATGAAGGTGCCAAGGATCGGCACCTTTGTACAGAGAAGCCCGAACAGCAGAGGCACTGGCCGAAGGGGGAAGAGTTCTTTCTGGAAGAGTCGAGACTGAGGCATCCCCCCACAGCAGCCCCACTCTCGGGATGGCAACGCTCAGCTCAGGCTGGGTCGTTGCCTCGCCTCGCGCCCCCTCAGCCTCGGTCGGGATTTTAGAACCGGCCACCTCTGCCTGTCTGGTAGGGTCGGCGGTAGTTCTCACACCAGCGATAGCCGCCTCTGGCCCGATGGATGGGAGATCCAGATGGTGGATTTCCTTGGCTGATGGCCCCTCAACCAGGTGGGCACGGTCCTCGACCGGGTGGGCGATCTCCACCTTCTTTAACCGCTTCTTCCCAGCGATTAGGGTCTTCATTAAAGACAACCGTAGCTACTCCCCAGGGCCATTGCGTTTGGCCCCATGGCACTCAGGGGCATCACCCCGGGCACTCTGTTTGCCCTTATCTCGGGCGTAGGAAGGGACCCCTGAGGCTCAGGGCCCACTAAGAGTAGGTGCCTCCTCCAGGTCGGCGATCTCCTGCTCCAACGGTTGCTCCCCATCATCATCCGTCTGAGTCAAATCTGAGCAACAGAAGTCAAACCCTCAGAAGGAGGCCTGCCTACCCAACCCAGTAGCATAATGCAGGACCCTAAGGTTCTTACCTTGTGGTGGCACCGCACGGGAGGGATAATCCTTGATATTAGTCACAGTCATCAATTCGACGGTCGACTGGCGATTCTCTTGGAGAATCGTGATCTCCTCCTCTAACTCCAGAGAAACCGCCACTTGCTTCGGAGGGAGGGGTTATTTAGCCATTTCTATACTACAAGGGTATTTCAGTAATTTTATAGACCCCAGGCCAGGCTTAGGGTCCGAGACCAAGCTTAGGTGTAAGGGTAGTTTGACGAAGTCTTTGAATGAAAGAACAGCGATGGGTTTCATGGAAAACACACAAGTTCATTTCCAAGAGAGGAGGGTATATGCACAATGTTTTCGAAAAGTCGAGTTTCATTTGCAATTTTCCTTGGCCAGTACCTGAAGGAACAATTGAGTGCATTCATGATCCATATGAGTAGAAAGGTTGTCGGTGAGTTGTCTAACTGTACAAAAGAAAGGGAGGTCTCCGCATTGACGCGGGATATAAGGACATAGCCTCAATTACAAAAAGTTACAGGGTAAAATTACAAACAATAAAACTTGAATTTTCCTGTAGTCCTGGAAGGGGAATTTCTATAATTCTTGATTATCTGGAGGAATTACATAATTTGGCCATCCAGGATGCATGAAAAATTACATATATAGCCTTCAGGACCATAATTCTTAATGGGCCAAAACAACGAACAAAGCTTCTTGCGCTATGTGGAGATTATGTTTATGTGTTGCTTCGTCTCCATCTTGGACCCCCGGGGGTGTATTTATAGAAAGTGAGAAGCCACCGGGGTTAATTTACCCCGTATGGGGTGGATAGAATTTGAAATGACACTGGGAGGATCTTTTTTAACTTTTTTCCTTTTTTTTTGCTCCGCGAGAGAGGAAGGAGGGTAGCAGGGTCAAATGACCCCGGGGACCCCACCCGGGGTCGAACGTCCTTGGGTAGGCCCCGCCAGGGTCGTTTGACTCCGGTCAGGCCCCACTGGGGTCACTTGACCCCGGGCGGGTTCCCCTATGGTGGGGCAACCCCAGACTAGTCTGCCCGACTGCGTGTGGGTCCGTCTGACCCCAGACTGGTTCCCCCGGGTCTCTTCCCTTCTTAAACCCCTAGTTTTAGGTTTTTTAAGCCTTTTTTCTTGCAGCACGCCACGTGGAGAGAGGAGAAAGCGCTCTTCTTGTTCGTCTGTCGTCTTCCTCGTGCCGTCGGCCAAGAGGAGGGAGCTTGTGCACGTCTGAGCTATGTGATACACGTACATTGGACTTCCTCGGAGGTGTGTATATTCTCTCCTTCACCCTCTTTCTTTGCTGCGAGGTCTCTTTTCTTTGTATGATTATCCTCCACCATGGATGTCTGAGGAAGGGGTCCTCGCTTCGAGGTTCGTCTGAGACCACACGACCCTGACGGTCGTCGTGAACTTAACTCGACTTTCAACCACCTCGTTTGCTGTGAAAGATTTATGATTGATGTAATAGTCAGGCTACAGAGTCCCGATGCGTGAAAATATTCCACAGAATGGTGGTACCCCGCATGTTGAATCTCCAGCAACTCAAGTGAAGTGTCTCGATCTATTCGAGGAAGTTAACGGGTGCAACAACTGCCTCGTTCGCCTCTTCCAGTAGGCGCTCTAGCCTCTTCACTTCCTGGCGGTCTTCAAGCAACACCTTGCGGAGCTTGGAGAAGTCGGCCTTTATAGCCTCAGCCCCTTGCCGCGCTTCCAACAACTGCCGGCTATCTTCCTCCGCCTTCCTTGTGGTTGCACCCAAGGCCGCTTGGCCTCTCCATCCACTTCCTACTTGTTGCCGCCTCAAAAGCGTGGCGGAGGCTAAAAGTAAGTACCTTGGCGACTGCAGAAAGCAACTCCTGAGTCATCACCTTGGAGCACTTCGACAATGGCATCCCCCAAGAGCGCTCGATCTCCTCGAAGGGCACTAGTTGGTCCACAGGCCTTCGGATCCTCTCCTTCGGCCAGTCATGGCCCTTAGGGGCCCCTCGGGCTGGTTTTTCCCACCTGAGCGTAGGAGACTTGGCTGGGACAATAGTAGGACCTAGTATGGTCCTCGTCCCTCTCTGCTTCCCCATGGACCTAGCGGCACCATGATTCCCGATATTTGGCTAGGGTCTGTCCCAACGGGACTTCGTAGCCTCTGGTGACTGCAACCTCTGCCTCCTCTACATCAACTGGGATGTCGTGTCCCCGCCGCCTTTGTCGGAGGACCCGAAAACATCCTTCATGTTGACTTTCATCACCTGGGCCAGAATTGAAGAGTGGGCAAGAGAGAGCTCCCTTCGGTATGAATACTCCCATCTCTGATAAATTCTAATGCTGGGAAACAAAGTGCCGCATTTGAACCAGCCCTCCTTTGACCCGATCCACGTGCCACGTTTCGTACCAACGACTGGGGGGCAAGTGACGTGTCTAGTCTCACTGATCTACGCCACGTGTAGCGACTCCCGCTTAAGTTGGGTTTTCACCAGGTTTTGAGATTTCAAAACCGTCATCATTGAGGGCCAACTTCAGCATATTTGCAATGTCGTGATCTGCTTCGCATATCGTAACTCCTGCACTTTGACTAGCGTGCTGCTCTGTATGGTCTTTTTAGGTGCACAAAGTTTATTGCCTAGCAAGATTTTCCATCTCGAATATCGGTTCTTTCTCAGAAAGGCGGAAGAGAAGAGAGCTTGGAGAGATTTCGAAAAAAATCTCGGGAGATCGGGTTCGGTGGTTTCGGAAAAATAAGGCGCGTCGTATTAGGGCCGCACCGAATTAAGCTATTTTCTTGCTATTTTCAATCTATTTGGGTTATAGAGTTGCTTGTTGGCATTTTTAATGTTAATTGAGTTGGTTAATGTGTGAATTCAAGTCCTGAATGCCTTGGAAATGGAGCCAAAGCTCATGTGAGGTTCATACTCGAGCATGAAAACTAGTTGCTCTCAGAGCAGATCTTACTAAGCCTGGATTGTAAAGGCAATTATTTAATTAGGTTTAGTGAAATTTAGGCAGCATCTCCCCATACCCAGAGGGTTACAGGGGAGAAGCAGAGACATACCCACAGAATTGGGGTAAGCTCCTTAATACCAGGTGGCATGATGGTGGCCGACAGACCCAAACGGATGGAAAACCCCGAGGGCTAGCCTACGAGGGGAACTAGTATTCCATGGGCCAAAACACGATTGGAAGGGACGACCAATGAGGGAGGAAACCCTGAGGGCTAGCCTACGAGGGGCATACAACCCATGGTCACCACTAGCCTCCTTAAGGGCAATGGATTTAATGTTGGGCCATAAGCCCTGTTGATGTTCACCCACCGACGGCTCATAAAGTCACATGCCATAGAAGGACATGACTCTATGACCTGGTGGTGATTCAGAGGAATGTTTCCCCCTCCCCGGTCACAAGAATATTATCTTCAAGCCAACCAAACACGATGATGAGAGTAAATTGCTCAGCAGCTATAATGGTTGATTAGGCATAAAAGGGGAGTCAGCATGTTAGCAGGGGGTTAGCCAGTTAGTAGATTAATATACGAGGTTAGTGAACTGACATGTAGACTTATAGAGATTAAAAGGGGTAAATGATCGAGCAGCCAGGGGTGTCATGTGGCATAAACGACCATGACCAAAGACCCCGCACATAGGCTATAGGGGCGACTCTGCTCTCCCAGGTCCATGACCGGGGACGGGAAGATAGTGAGAAGCCAACCCCAGGGCCAGAGGGAGATGTATGTGCACATATACCTCTAGCGGAGAGAAACATAGCGGGCATACGGTGCGTAAGAAGCAATCTGTATACTAAAGAGAACCCCGGGGAGGGTAAATATCACTATAGCCCTTTGGGGATATCCCAGGGCATGTTCAGCGCGTAAGAAGGAGAAAATTCGATGTTAACGCACGCGACAGGAGACAACCAATCGGAGGGATTCAGAGAGGTGAGAGAAGACATCCAGAAGCATGGCCACATCCCATATCATCCATTGCATTACTAAAGAGGGTTCAACACAACACGATTATGGCACGGCATGGCATTGCCGCTCAGAGAATCCCAATTACAAAGGAAGAGGAAGGCTAAGGAAGATAAGAAGGAGACAGGCTCATATCATCGCCCCTCCATCTACATACATCCACAAAGTTTTAACAAGAGAAAGCACTGGGGGAAAGGCCGAGGGAAGTCGCTGGAACCCACCTACAGAAATAGAGTATCAGAAAGGGATGCTTCTTCCCCGACGCCGGGCTCCTCCAGGCAGATGGATGGGAGGACGGGGGGATGGTGGCACTCTGACCCTCTCTCTCAGAAATCCCCCTTTCTTCTTCCCCAATCTTCCTCACTCCCAGACGATTGGATCTCTCTCAATATTCTCTTCTCTCTACTTCGGCTGAAGACTATTGGCTTATTTATCATGCCATGGCCATGACTCTACCCAACGTGGAGAAGGCGCACCGGTTAAAGGCTTCAACATGGTGTTTTTGCGTGCCGGGCAAAGGGGCGCTGGAAGACTGAGAGCGCCGGGTAAGAAAGCGCATCGGGTAAAGCTTCATTCCTTGTATTTGCTTGGTGCGGGCCGGGCTGCAGGTCTCGGACTGGCTCCGAGAGTTGTCATAATCCTTCACCTCATTGCGGCTTCGTAAAATCGCTACGAGAAGTGTTGAAAAAGACATCGAGCCGCCGAATGGCCAATTCTGGAACTGTGTGCACCTCTGGTTTGGACACGCAGGTTTTTCACTAACACAGCCTTCGGCACGTTGGTTTGTGCTAGTGTCATGACTTTGCTTGAATTTGTAGCATTCTCTGGGAGTGGGTCACTGCCCTAGGTGTTTTCGCCTTGGCTGGGTTGTCATTTGGTTGCTAACGGACCCAACCATCGAGATGACGTACCCGTGCTGAGTTACTCAGATCTTCCACTGACAAGGCCATCGGCATCTTGTTCTGAGGGGCCAGAGACATTCTATCACCTCAGGAGGGCTTCTCATTAGGTGGCGGACCACTGAGTACATCCTCATCCTTGGTCGGACGACGGATGTTGTTTATGCGGCATGACCAAGTCGATCCCGGTTCATTGGGCAGGCTGAACGACACTACCGGTTTGTTGTGGATTCTTCCGATCTTCCTGAGGTGAAGCCTCTGGTGCTTGTGTCAGATGACTTGAGGCTCTAGTAGTTCGAGAAGATCCTTGTGTATTGGCTTTCTTCACCTTTTGTGCTTTAGCGGGCCGCATCATTCTTCTTGTTTAGGCGTGATTGCCATCAAACATATTTTGAGTGCCAACAAGTAGCGAAGGCCGTCAGATTGCCTGCTACCCCCAGCTCTGCCTTAAAAGAAGGAAGCTCCAGAACCCCATCTGCCGCTTGTTGTCTGCCACGCTCACTGTAGGCTTCTTCCTCCGTTGTCTGGTGAGGGTCTTCTTCCTTACTCTACTTCTTCCACTTTCTAGAAACATGCCACCCCGTAGGAGAACTCTCAGGGTCAGCCCTTCCTCCTCTGTTGAGGAGGTAGATCCCGATCGCGGCAGTGCTCTGAGTATTGCGAGCGCAGGCCCCAGTCGCCCCTGTTCCCCACCGTTAGTCGCCTATAGGGTGGTCCACGGGCTACGAGAGGCTTTTCAAATTCCTCTTGACTTAGACATTATCTTCTTGACTGTCGACAATGATCGACTAAGTCTATCTCCGGGTGGCATTATGGTCCTTGTAGTGTCCTTCCAAGCAGGCTTCCGCCTGCCTGTACATCCCTTCATTCGGTCTGTCCTCCACCATTATGGTCGTTACCCGGGGGAGTTGTCCCCCAATTCCTACCACATTCTTTGTGGTTTCGTTCTTGTATGACGGAAGGCTTCGGTGGAGCCGAACGTTCACCTCTTTTGGTAATTTTATAGCCTTCAAAGTTGTCCTACTGATACAGCTTATGCCTATTTTAAGGCTCGTCCTAGCCGTAACATCATTCGGGTCTCCGAGGCTGTGTCTAACCTCAAGGGTTGGGCGCAGCGTTATGTATATATCGCCAAGTCGAGTATTTGTGACCCCTCTAACAGTTGGAGGTTCACCGGCTTTCGTCCCGTTTGGGCGGATAGGCGGCCTTCGGCCACCGTGGAGGAGACCAAGAAGATAAAAGTCCTCCTCAACTTTCACCTTTTCAATGTTGACCACACGCTGACACCGATGGTACTCCGGGAGCTGGGGTTGAGCCCCCCACTACCTCAGAGTACTATCCTTGATTTATGTAATGTTCATCGATGGCAGGCCAGACTGATCCTTCTTTGGGTTCTCTTGTAGGGGCACCGGAAGTGCCGGAGTGGCACTACGAGGTGCTGTAGTTGCCACAGTGCTCTCCTCTCCCTGTGGACCACGTCGAGCCAGGCGCAGGCCAGGTGATCATCGCTGAAACTCAAGTCGTCATTGCCTTCACCCAAAGGTGCCTTCAGTGTCTGGTTCCTGTGGCTGTCCCAGCAGCGGGCTCCTCTGTAACGCCCACGGTTAGTGGCCGATCGAGTGCTCGACTGGTCGTGTTTGAGGAATCTTCTAGTGCCGTCACCGTTGAATCTGCTATGCCCGGTAGTGGTCGCATCTCACTGGATGTGGATAAGTTAGCCGCGCTAGATAGCCAATGTCGTATGAAGAAGAGGAGCAGAGCCTTTGCTCTTGCACGTGGCCGGGCCTCGTCGTCGCCACTGTCCAAGGCCCCACCTCCTCCTGAGGTTCCTCCCCCATCACCGCCGGTCGTAGAACCTGTGGTCACCCCCTGGTGTCCGCTCCCGAGCGGGAGACACCGAATAAGGGCAAGGCTCCAGTCCTCGATGATGAATCACTCAGCTTGGTGAAGAGGAGGGCTCACCTGCTGCCCCCGGCCATTCCCTCGGCTCCTCACTTCCTGTCTCCGGAGAATCCCATCCTCAAGTCCCACCTTTGGATGTAGGCGAAGGCCTTCATTAATAAGACTATGCACACTCGGGACCGGACAGGGGAGTTCGACCTCGGGGCCTAGGGCGAGTTCATGGACTTGACAGTGAAGAACTTCGTCGCATTTGCCAGGGTGTTTAGCCTATGGCAGTATCACTTTGGTGGTGTTGAACGGGAGTTGGAGGACAGTCGAGCCACGCATACAGTGGTAACGATCAAGTGTGAGAGGGTGGAGGGATGCATGAAGGCGTCTGAGGTAGAGGTTGCTAGGCTCCGGGAGTAGTTGGAGCAAGCGGGGTTAGCCCTCGCTGGGAGGAGAGGGACCGTTACTTCTTCTACATTCGGGCTGAGACAGCCGAGGCCCATGCATCCAGGTTGGGGACGTAGGGCAAGGCCATTGAGCTCCAAGCTCAAGAGATGGAGGCGCAGCTTGCCGAGCTGTGCTCGTCGATGTCGACTGTCGATGAGGAAGCGATAGAGGACTTTTGCTCATCCTCGGCTTACTGGGAAGAGCTGACCTCGGTGGCCCTAGAGGTGTTCTGGTTAGCGTGCGATCACGGCTTCAAGGAGGGTTGGGAGGCTGCTCTTCAGGCCATGGCTGGGAGCTCGGGGGCCTCAGTACCTCCTCTTCTTCCCCCATCAATGCCTTATGGCACAGAGGCCAGTGGTGGTGAGGAGGAAATTGGTAGCAAGGAGTTTGGAGCAGGCACCAGAGCCAAGCACTTGTGGGGGAGCAATCGAAGATGACGCATCAGAGAAGCATCTGGTCGACTTGACCGATGACTCGCCCACCATGGAAGTCAATGCTGCGCATGAGCCAGAGGGTGACGGGTCACGTGACAATATTGTCGGGACGAGTGCTTGCGTAGATATCTATCTACTATTTCCCTTTCCGTCCTATGTAGATTTTCCTTTTTCCTTTGTTGAGGCGGTTGCCTCTTTTTGTAATCCTTTCTATTTTTTAATGGAAGACTTTCTTCTTTTTCGCAAACTCTAGAATCTCTGGGATCTGCCACATATTTTGCATCATTCTAGTGCTACCTTCTCTAATCTCTATGTTTGGTTAAGGATTTATGGGGAAGATCATCTTGGTTATCATATTTTGTATTTAGATTCTCATTCTCAGACTGGGCTTTGTAATTTCCATTTTTATTTTCATCTTAGACGATTTCGGAGCTTGCTTCGAGTGTGTGTGCGGTTCCTCGTCGTCGAGCAAGAACTCATGTGTGTGGGCTGTCGTGCCCGTGTGTGGTGGTTGCTACCGTCGTACAACATGGTTTAGTGAAATCCTCTCGATGTGAGAGGGGTGGACGTAGGACTGCACTTGGTGCATCCGAACCACCAAAAAATCACTGTGCCGTGGTTTGCTCTTTGTGTGGTTATTGTTGCTGTTTCCTATCCGTTCATATAATGAGTGTGATTCGGTGAGACAAGAGATTTATTAACTGTCTGTTCATTCGTTGTCATCCGAGTGATTATCATCAAGCGTTGTGGAGTTGTGAGTGCTTGATTGCATATCACTTAGTCACTTTATTCAAGCTTATATCCAGTGTTTTTCTGCCATCTACACCGTGTAGTTAAATTTATTTTATAAGGGTGGGCAATCAATTCACCCCCCTCTCGATTGCCTCCTAACCAGGCTAACATCGGCCAATGTCATTCATCCTCCTACTCCCCCAGTCTCCCATGATTCCTCGACACCATAGGCCGGTCAGTCGGCCCCTGCCACTTCAGCCGCGCAATGGTGACCTTTGCAGGAATTAGAGTCTCTGCCATTTTCCAAAGAAGACACTGCCCGACTCCTTCGAGTCCTTCTCGATCAAGAGGACGTCCTGGTGGGTGAGGCTACCATGAGTTCTTCAAGCTCTTCTCACCTTCCCCCTATTCCACTTCTGACTCCAATGCTCGAGGATAGGAAGGAAAAATAGAAGCTGGGTGAGGCCCCAGCTCGACCGAGCCAGGTCCTCCCAACAGTTCGCAAGCCGGGTCTACCATCACAAAGGCCATCCGACGTGTGAGATCAAGACAGCCAACATGGGCAGCAAGGCCCTAAGACTTCGTCAAGTGTCGCTTGACCCTGCCCTCGGCCAAACTACCAGAGTCAGGTCGGGAAGCAGGATGTTACTCATGCTCCTCGGGCCATTTCTCAGTAGAAGCCCCAGTCACCGTGGTTAAGCCATCAAACCATGCACATGTCTTTGGACACCAGTACCGGTAGGCTAGTTCAATAGGGAAAGCCTCCCTCGCCACCACGGCTAAGGCATCAAACCACGCACATGTCTTTGGATGCCAGTATGAGTCAGTCGGTTCCTGGTAAACTCTCACAGCCACCATGGCTAAGGCATCAAGCCGCGCCCACGTCATCAGATGCCAGTCCCAGCACCCCTGCTTACCAGGAACTACCACTCGAAGTCATCAAATAGGCGATCAACACTACCTTCCAACTACAACAGTCGAAAGGTGTCTGGATTGAGATCCGGGCAAAGAGGAGTCACTGACCTCGCCCTGCAAACCCATCAGCTCGATGGCATCCCCATGCGGACCCATCAGCCTCAGCTCTGGTGCCTCCTCCTCCGACTCCCCTGGAGGCGGCCATCACCAAGAAATAGGAGACGAATAGAAGAAAGAATCTCAAGAGGCAGCTCAAGAAACAAGCCCAACAAGTAGCTGTCTTGTAATCCCCAGCAGAGCTAACGCCTCTCCAGAGGCTACAGTAGCTTATCGACAACTTGGAGGAATACATTCCTCTCCGCCCTACCGTGCCTATCCCACTCGACAGTTACATCCCATGGGAAGACATGCAAACGCATGCTCGCCTCAGAGACTGGGTCTAAGAAATGATCTAAAAAGTCAAGGAAGGCGAAACCCTTCGCATCCCAGAAGAGCTCTCCTTGTTCTATAAGGACAAGGAGATCATAGTGGAACAGCTGGAATATATGCTTCGCGACTACACTTGCAACATGGTGGCTATCCCACCTCCAGATAACATCAATGCCTCCGGGCAAGGTGAGCCAGTGGTATCCAGAACCAGACAAAGGGTCGTGGCTCCACTCAGACTAAAACCAGCTTTAGAGCACAATGGCCGTGGCCGAGGTCACAGTCGTAGACGTGGTAGAGGTCGTGCCCTGAGTCACCTCTTTGCCCGTCCGCCTTCAATCTAGAACGAGTTATCCTCTTTCGAGGAGAACAACCTGCCCCAATCCCACCAGTGGAGATCCAGGGGCAACCAAGCATCTTCGATCCCGCTGGCACCAAGGAGATTGCCGCCAGCACCCTAGTTCCAGCACCAGTTCCCACCTGTCCTACGGAGCAAGCAGGGCCATCCGGTAAGGGCTGGCCATCCCTTCAGCCTCCCTCGGAAGAGCCATCATTAGCCTCCCTCTTCCAAGAGTCTGCAGTTGGTGACAGTTCGCCTTATCCCAGTAACAAAGGCAAGGTGGGGCAACTCCCCGATGAGGAGCGGCGCAGCAGCTTACAGCAGATCCAGCGTGACATACTACCATCACTGGGGGACGCTCGAGCTCGAGCTGACCGGAAGGTCCTCCACCAGATGAAGCGCTTCCCTGCCAGCATCACGATCTGGGAAGCCATAGCTTGGAGTAAAGACTTGAGGGCACTTAGAAAGCGCCTCCGTCTCTTCCATTAACCAATAGAATGCCAACCAGTTCCCCATTTAATTAGAACCAATCAACCTTATCCAGTTCCATAAGATTCCAGACCGTTGATCCGAATAGTTAACCAAACTCCTTCCAATCCTATTCCTCCACCACAAAGGCCTCTACTTATTCATCCTCTTCCTTCTTCACCCACCCCACAATCCATTACAACTTCCACCACTCCTTTGCCTTCCAGGCAACTTCTCCTCCGCCCCGCAACATTATCTCCATCCACCCAAAACTTTGCCATTCCGAGGCCTTTGCTAATCCGATCTTCAGCAAATTCTCACCCACCTCCTACCACCAATTTGGCACCTCTGATGCCCCCTTTTACACATCCTTCACCTACTCCTATCCCCTCCAATCCAATTCCTCCCACACCAATGGTTCCAATTCCCGTCCACATTCAGCCAGGAAGGCCCCTTATTAGGGTTCCCCAACCCACTCTTCCCATCCAAACACGCAATGTTGACATATCAGCATCTTCCACCAACCCTCCACCCGTCGCCAGCCCGACGGAGGCACAACTGTCACAAACTATGGTGCTCCACAGTGGGTGGATGTTTCACCATGTTTTTCCTCAGCAAAGGTAGCAAGAGCCCGTGCAAGGGTAGGAAGAATAGTCGTAGGAACCAAAGTCCATCCCAGGGACGGAGTATGATTTATTGAAACATTTGGACTGAACACCAGCCAGGATCTCCATTCTGGGGCTGATCAGGAGATCGACCACTCACCAGTTGGCTTTAAAGTAATATTTACAAAAGGTGATGGTCAACGAAGACATCCCGACCGAGCAGATCACTTCAGTATTGACACCAGCAGGGGATCAGCCCGCCATTATTTTTCATGAACATGAGCTAGCTCCAAAACTAACAAGAACTTATGCCTTGTGCATCACTGTGGATATCAATAAAGTGGCCGTTAGCTAGTGTTTGGTGGACACTGGCGCATCCATTAATGTTCTGCTGCCCAGCACTCTGAAGAAATGCGGCATTCCAGAATCTGAAGTCTGGCCATCTTCTATTACAGTAATAGCCTATTACAACATGAAGAAGCCACCAATGGGCATGGTTACATTGAAAGTAGGGCTAGGCCCCTCATCTATCACCGTGAACTTCCATGTGCTTGATATGGACCCCACCTTCAATGCTATCTTAGGGTGTCCTTACATTTTGGCACTCGATACCGTCCCTTCCATGAACCACCAATGCATCAAGTTTCCACATAACGGGTGCATCGTCAAGGTGACTAGTGTGCCCATCTTGCCCACAGTGGATATTTTGTCAGCTACTTCCGTGCCTTCCATTTGGCCCTCTAATATGCCACTTTTGTCAGGTCTAGACCTTGCCGACCAACGGCTTGATATTTTAAAACCACAAGCTGTAGCATGCACATCAGCATCGACTCCAAAGAAAAAGAAAAGTTTGTTAACTACCCCAGGATGGAACATCATGATGAAAATGGGATACATGCCTGGTAAGGGCTTTAGAGTCAATTTGCAAGGCAGAACTAAGACTGTCAAGAACCACAAGCTTATTCCTCAAGGCGGTCTAGGTTACAAGGGGCCAGACAAAGTAGAGCCAACAAAGACAGAAGAAGAATTATGGGCCACCATGACCTCCACGTTTAAACCAAATAGACGGCCACTTACTTGGTCTCTTTATACACATTTTGTGAAGGGGCCAACTGAACAGAAAGGAAAGCAGGCCATGATACTCACTTCAGTTTTGGATGGCCAAGATGTGTACGCATGACAATTCGCCAGGCATATAGCTCCACTGGTTTCGTACAAGGCTTTAGAGTCCCTAAGGCCTGAGAAGAGAAGAAAGATGGACGACCCCTAATGCAAGTGGTATAGATGGTTCGATATGGATGACATTGCCACATCTCTGAGCCGACTATTTATGCTAATAGATCCAGAATGGCCACCACTAGTGCATGATATAATTGAAAAGTCGACTGTGATTACAGACAAAAGGCAATTGTTGAGCAACTACACAGATACAGGCGAGTCGGATGTGCCGTATGAAGAAGGCTTTACTGTGGATAGACTGTGGGCAGGCCTTTTCTCCCTCCAATCTGTTCATCCTTCATTGATCCATTCTGTTTACTCCAGATTCTTCAACAACATCCCCAGACCACCCACGGTCTTGGTTACCATCTCTCCGGATGCTTTTCAGATATCACTCACTATTCCTCTACTCATTGAGTAGTTTTCTCCACTTACCATCACGCCCCTGCATGGGCAATTGATCAATTCAAATTCAGATGTTCTCCCAGAATTTTCCAACCTTTCTCTTTCCTCATCATTATCGTCTTCTACCTCTCCTTCCGCTCATTGCTTCGCAATCCTTGAAAACAAAAAAAAATACCAATTTTCAAACTCACCAATCCACCTCCCGCATCTTCATTGAGGAAACGTCCTATCTCCTCCCCGAGTGTGCCCCGATCCAAGGGCCACTCATTCAAGGCCCGTTAGTGGACCTTTTCTACCCCTCCAGCGAGGGGCCCTCCCCTGTACCACCTCCTGTATCTGCTTATTCGCGTGAAGGGGTGAGGATCGGACCGGTTTAGGCACGATCCCGAACTATGGATTCAAAGATGACAGTCGAGCTCGCATTGTGATTTTTGATTAGTCACTTCGGCACACGATTTCTTTGGTGGAGGTAGGGAGACAGATCACCTACTTTTCCTGCACGTTTTCCCTATAATTTTACGTCGTTCGGTGCTAGAACGAGCGAGTTTGGGCTCGTTTAGGTAAAATCATAATTTTGGGAGTTCATAGGGTTCACTGGAAAATAGCGACAATTTTTGATACAATTGGTATCAATGGATCTCTCGGGATGTCTGGATCCTGTTCCCATAAGTTTTATCGCAATTGGTCGTCATTCGGGGCCGGTAGGAGTCCGGGAACCCCGGTGACCCAATTTGGGTCGATTCGTCGAAATCACCCCGATCTCCTGATTCGATGGTTGCATGTGGTCCTTCCGGATTGTGGAAGGCATTTCTCGTCATCCTGTACCGATTCCCCTGCGTTTCGACGTGAATGGGGCGTGGAACGAGCCGATTCGGCCTTACCTTTGATTTTCCCGTCGTGACGATTTAGCGGCCATTCTAGAGACCGCCACAGTTTCTGACGGCCCCACGATTGACCGCCGCATTCCCTTTGGCGTGTTGGTCAGTTCGAGGTCTGGTCAGGTTGACGGCCCAACCCTCTCTGACGCCCCCACGTTGGGGCGTCACGTGTCCGTGGTTCCACGATTCTGAGTCTGTCGATTCATTTTGGCGGTTCTAGCTCAGGCCGCCAGAGCTTTGTAGCGTGCCTACATTAGGCCGCTACATGTCATTTGACCGAGTCAATAGGTTAAGTTGGTTGGCTCTAGTGGCCCAACCTTCATGCATCACCTTGCTGTAGCGCACCTTGCTTAGGCCACCACAGTGTGTTTGACCGGGTCAATAGTTTATGTCGGTTGGCTCTAGCGACCCAACCTTCGTGTGTCAGATCGGTGTAGCGTGCCTCTATTAGGCCGTTACATGTCCAGTTGTCTTAGGTCTATGTCTTAGGGCGGTTAGTGTGGCGGTTCCTTCTTTGACCGTCAGGTCCGTGTAGTGAGTCTATATTAGACCGCTACAGTGGTTCGATGGGGTAAGTCTGTTCGGGGTCAACTGTGTCTAGCGGCCTATTTCTTGATCGCCACAGTGCCCTGGCGGCCCAAACCTTGACCGCCAGAGTCCTTAACCCCGTGGGTGTAGTGATTCCTTCCTTGACTGCTCATGTCGTTAGGTGGCCGAGTGATAGATCACTTATCCTCCAGAGGGTGGTTTGCCAGTGTTTTAGTTTTCTGAAATCTTGGCTTGACCTTGTGGTTTGCCAGTTGTCCCGTGGATATCTTCGGATGTCCTATGAGGGCTAAGCCTACCTTATGAGGTAACCAGGAGTCTTCTTGCTTGTGGTAGGATTCTCTTTCCTACTGTAGAGTCGTCATTGTCTGGTTCCGGTTAACCCGGTGTGACCCAGTGGTTGACAGGTGGCCTTGTGTGTGTCTCGGCAATTTTGTCCAGTTCGAGACATGGTTCTGGATATCGTAAGGTATCGTCTTACCTCGTTCTGTGTGTCCAGGTGTGCTGAGGGTTCTCGGTGTTCCCTCAGGTCTCCGTGAGTCGTTTCCTATGGTGAGTCAGTTTCTTTGGCGTAGGATTAGACCGATTGGTGACTTGTTCCGCTTTGTACAATGATCTTGACTCCGAGTCGTGAGACTCAAGGATCGTTGTTGTTTCAGGTCTAGTTGTCTTGTCCTGAGTCTGTCGGTAGTTTCCTGTACTGCTATTGATGCTTCGTAGTACGTGCGATAGTGCTTCCTTGCCTGTCTGTACTCCGGCACTCACATTTTGGAGTCTGTGTCTCGTGAGCCTCCACTAGTCGTAGTGTTCTGCCATGTTTCGACGTGACAGCCTTTACGGCGGGGCAGTTCCCGATTTACGATTTGTAAGTTAGTTTCCGTGGGCTCTCGCGATATTCACCGTAGCGTCCTACTGGGGGAGAAAACTAGTTAGAGGCCTGGCTTAGGTAAAAGCCAGTGTGTGCACACGTGGTCAGGGACGTTAGACTTACACCGATAGGCGTGACCCTGATTAGTCACTCGCTACTGTAGTTCTTGGATCCTTTCAGAGTGTACCTCAGTCTCTGCTGTTCTTGGCGCTTGTAGCGAGGTACTTGTAGGTGCAGCATAAGACATCAGTGGACGCAGCTGGCTGTTCTTCTAGTGAGGAGATACTCCAGTCACGTGACATGTGACCCTCGTGACTCTCGCATTTCTTATTCGTTGTGACCTTTCCGGGTTAGTCCTCCCGTGGTCTTGCTCGAGGTTAGTGCTGTGTCGTGTGCACAACGTTCTAGTCGTGTTGGGTCTGTGTCTGTTTGGGTCTTTTCTAGACTTATTGTCTGGTCTCGTAGGCCTTCGCCTTAGGCCTCGTGCTTGTTGACAGATCCGTAACTCCTGACCTTTCGAGTTCAGACTTTACCCTTCTGTTGTCATTTGGAGTAGCTTGGGAGCCGAGGTTAGTTCGGCAGCCGCACTCGTTCGGTATGACTTTTCCCTTTTCTTTTAGCTTCGCTCTCCCTTGCCTGTTACATGCCAAACGCGCTTGCTGTCCAGCAAGTCTGAATCGAGCAAATCTAGACCAGCAGTCGATCTTTGTCCTAGAACCCCTCCGGTTTGTCGCCCGTCAACCCAAGATCGGCACTCCTGGTTTGCTGTTGTAGCCTTTTACCTCCCTATGTGGAGTGGGCCATAAAACTCATTATTGTAATTATTTACATTTACTGTACCAGGAGTTACGATTCTTCACTGGGGTTGTCTTCCCCACGCTCAGAGCGTGGAAGTACGTTTTCTCTCCTCTTGTTTGGCATTTGCTTAGTTCGTATATGTTTGAATGCCACTGCTAGTGTGTGATAGGACAATCTAGCTCGATCAAATAACATCACCATTGTAAGAGAGCATGAACGTCCCATGACTCGACTCGAGCACGTGAGAAGAGTCGACCACCCTTGACTCACTGTCGATTTCTGAACCGCGCAGATCCACACGTCTCCCTCGCTTAGGGACGTCCATGAGCTCGTGTCTCTTGTTGAAGACATATCCTCCTCTGTTGGAACTCTGTTGGTGTCGTGTTGGTTGCGTCGTTACTGGTCGTGTCGCATCGTCACGTAGAGTCCCAGGTTCGCATCAAATAGGTGTCGAGTCGCTCATTCATCCCGCATCATTTAGCTATCCATTTCGTGATCCTTGGTTCTCGTGCTAGTGAGCCACCTCGTGGTGGCTTCGTATGGACCGGTGATACTCCGGTGGTTGCCATAGTTGCGTCGAGTTCTTGGTAACCCTACCCACTAGACGTAGTTGACCTGGGCACGTACGCGTGCTGACCCACCTGGGAGTGGTGGAGGCTTGTCCCGTGTAGTGGTTTTTAGGCCGGTTGCCAGAAGGCCCCTTGCCTTTATAGCCAGAGTCCAGTTGGGAGGAAAATTGGCTAGAGGGCCAACCTAGAGCAAATGGTCTGTGTGTCCACACGTGGTCGGGGGTAATGGACCTGTGCTGACGAGCACAACCCCGGCTAGTCCTTGTCTTATACTGTGTTGGTGTCTTAGTTTTCGCCGGATGGTGTGAAGGGAGACATGTGAGGCTACAGTATAAGTCGTTGAAGGATGCATCTGGTCTCGTGGTCTGTGAGTTAGTACTCCCGTCACCTGAGGGGTTTTTAGTGTAGGTTTCTCCTCGGTGTGGTTTACCATGCTGGAGTTTTGGTCCGTTCCATTTGGTGTGGGCATGGTTCTTCTGCTAGTGTTAGCTCAGGATCAAGAGAGTCTCCTGAGAGGTCCTCCCCTTGGTTTTAGCTCGGGATCGAGAGATTCTCCCGAGTGGTTCTCCCCTTGGTTTTAGCTCTGGATCGAGAGATTCTCCTGAGGGAGTCAGTTTGGTGTGTGGCCGTGTGGCCTTGTCCATGGTCCTGTCATTTATGACAGACTGTCCGACGATGGTTGTCGGGGTCGACTTGAGGGCGTGTGTGCATGTGTGTGTTTCCTAGGTTGCCCGTCCGCTGGTTCCAGTCACCGTGTTTGTGTTGCACCGGTGTTAGTGCGCTGTAGCTACTGCTATAGTTCCTTACCGTTGTTCCTATGTCCTTATGCTGTTGCTTCTGTCGTTGTTGTTTTTACTGCCTTTCTTTACTATTGTTACTTCTGTTGTCGCACTTCTGTTACCATTTTCATTATCGTGTGGTTCCGTGGGACCCCTATTGAGCCTATGAGATGAGACACACCCCCTGCTTTTCAAGTGTGACATTTTGCTCGGAGTGGAGCACCCTTGTTGGAGGCTCGTTAGTTGCCAGCTCGCCAGGTTGCCCGGGGTGTGCCCCGAGAGTAGTGTACGTTTCTTTTCACTAACTGTACTTGTGGACTAGACTCTGTAGTTATTTAATTGTTATAAAGTGTAATTTTATTTCTGTTAAAACTATAGAATAATTCTGTAGATTTACTTTATTTCTATTGTTTAGAATTTCAATGCATGACCACACCAACCCTTTAACCCTTTCCAGGCCTCCTGGCCCATGGGTGGCAGTTCTAGATCCGAATGGTATTGGGTTGTTCCCGGTATCCGAATCTTGGGTCATTATAGATGGTATCAGAGCGTGGTTGTAAAAATTCATGGGAATTCTAGACAATGCAGTGATTATGAGTCTAGAGAGTCCAGTACAGTCGATAGCTGGCTTAGGGTGTTTTGCTTATTCGCCCCCTTCCCTTTTATTTTGACGTTGTGCTGAGGGTTGGTTGGCACCGTGGAGACGTGTTTGAGCATAGTCAGCAGTGCTAGTGGGGGCTCAGGTGGAGCCGAGTAGGGAGCAGCAGAGTGGCGAGTCTTTTCTCCAGTGGAAGTGGCTCTTAGTGTGCTAGTTTAGGCCGAGTTTTATGCTGACGTGTATCAGTTCTTCGTGCAGTAGGTGAGTCGGTGCCATAGTCAGGAGGCCGGAGAGGGTAGTTCGTCGCGTGGCGTTAGTGGGCATCACTTGCAAGAGTTTTTGCGGTTCTTTCGTCAATGTTTGAAGGCCAGTCGGATCTTGATGCAATAAAGTCATGGATCGAAGTGGTGGAATGGATGTTCCAGTCTGTAAAGTGTGCTGAGGATGAGAAAGTTTCGTTGGTAAGTTAGCAGTTGCTGGGTCCGATAAATATAAGATATGAAATATAATATGTAAGATTCTAAAGTTGTACATATATAATTCTTCCTTTTTAATTCCCACTCTCATTCTAACCTATCCACTTGTCTCGGAGAATTTGATGGAGTTAAGAAGGAAGCTGCATGGGGGGTGAGAAGTTTGCACCGAGAGTGGCCGAGTGGTCGATGTCCCAGCCGCCCCGGGAACTCCGGTTGGACGTCAACAGAGTCTGGTCCATCCCGTCCCCGACGAAGGTGATGTTCCCCTTCTCCTCCGGGACCACCACGTTCTCACGGTAGACGCCCGCCTTGATGCGGATCACGAAGCGCTCCGCGCTGCCGCTGGGCGCAGCTGCCACGGCGTCGGAGATGGTGGTGTAGTCCCCCGTGCCGTCGGCGGCCACCACAACGTGCGGTGCCAAAGCGTGCGCCGAAGCTGTGGCGTCCACAGCGACGTGGGAAGGAGGCGGCGGACCACCAACCGAAGGAGCGTATGCATAGTCGCTGTGTCCACATGTGTGGCTGCGCGCAACGACGATCCCTTGCAGAAACAGTAGCAGCAGAACCATCGTGGTCCTCCTCCTGCAGGATTCCGTCATGGCCGGAGGGGTTGGAAGAAGGGTGGTGATCACCGGGAGATACGGCTGTGGGTCCATTTCATCAGCTGAGGTCGCATCTCTTGCTTTAATATGGGTCGGGGATCTGATGAGATTTGCATCCTTCTGGTTGAACTTTCTATTCTTGTGGGTTTGCAATAGGCACGTGTATAAATGCATGACCTTAGTGAGTACAACGCTGGTTAATGTTTTAACGATGTGAGAGATCTTGGTAAAACAAAAAAGAAGGATTTGGTGGGCCTCTTTTTTAGTCTGATTTTCCTAATGGAGGTAGGGCTCAGCGGCAGAGGCGCGCAGACGCCGGCGGAAGTTGTTTAACTCGGATTCTATTAACAGAGTTGCCGTACATCTATTTCCCATCTTATATCCACGTCCTTTATCGTGGCGCCACCTTATTCGATGTGAATAGGTGACGATATCGAGCTGACTTAAAAGTCGGACCAGTTACAGGTGAGATGATATTCTCCAGACTTCGATCCATAACATCCATGTTATTTAATATTTATAGTATTTTGTTAGTTTTTTATTTTTTTTAATCATGTGCCATTAGGGTAGATCATATTTCCTAGTTAGAATCTTTTGTAGGGTAAGATTCCTTTTGTGTTTTCTAAGAGGATAGATTTCTTATATTCCCTTGGAGAGGGAGAAATTCATGGCCCGCTATGCACCCAGCCCAAATGGCCCATTAAGGCCTACCTGGCCCACCAAGTGACAGTCCGGTCGGAACCCACTTATTTTAAGGCCTCATTTATTCCAGGCCTGGTCTGTTTTAGTTCAATGTTGGGTCGGTCTACCCCCTCATGTCTGAGGGAAAGCTTGCCAATCTTTCCGAGCAATCCCAAGGTTGGATTGAGGCCCCAACAAGGCCGGAGGTAACCCTTTCTATCCTCCCGGGATTAGCTCAACATCACGACTCCTTGACGGGCTAGGGTTAAATCCTCACCGCTAGCGCTTATCCTGGCAAAGGGTGTGTCGCTATCTGAGAGCTAATAAGGAGGAAGCAATAATCCTTAATTGAGGGGAGTCCCTTCGCTAGACGTAGTATCCTCCTAATCCCCTACTTCCTCTGTAATCGAGAGGGAGCCCACCACTATATAAATCAAGGGAATCCCTCTGAAAAGGTAAGTCCACTCTGAACCACTCCCACTAGTGGAGAGAGATCTCGCACCCTTCTCCTCTCCTGTTCCCCTCACTTATTGCTTCTATCGCTCGTTGACTTAGGCATCAGACGGTTTTTCCCAGGATCTCAACCTTGGGCCCCCTGATCGTCTTCTTCCCTCTTTACAGTACCCTTTGCTGGAGTGACTACATCTGGTGATTGCCCTAGATCGGACGGCTCAGGGCGTAGAGCGAGATCTAGCATCTTCATCTGGCGCTGTCTTCTCGGCATTCTCCGGGTGCATCCGGATCTGATGATATCCAGAGTAAGAATCCAGAAAGCTAAGGAGCTCATTACCCGAGGTTGAGTTGACTAGTTAGTCAATGCTCGGCAGAGGATAGCAATCATTCAGAGTAACTTTGTTAAGGTCGGTGAAGTCGGCTCACATCTGCTATTTGCCCAAGGCTTTTGGCACCAGGACAATATTAGTAAGCCAAGTTGGTTATAGGACCGGATGAAACAACTCGGTCTTCTTTCCCTTGTTGATCTGCTCTTTGATAATCTCCTGTTTTGTCGGGGCATGTCTTGTTTTTTCACTGTTGGATTGAGGTTGAGGCGGTGCATCACAGTTTCCTCGGGGACCTCAGGAAGATCTTCATCAGACCATGCAAACACATGAATGTACTCCGAAAGAAATTCTTTGTATTGATTTTGAACTTCCGGCCACACGTCTGCCCCGATCCTTACCTCGAGGGTCGGGTCATCTTTAAGGAAGATCAATAGTAGCTCCCCAGCAGGTTTGCCTGCTGTCGACCTATCCTCGATGACCCCAGGGCCCCTATTCAGGTCGTCAGGGTGCTTGGTTTCCATCGAGATTACACAACATTGTTGGAATAACGGTGGTGCTAGACAGAGATTCAGAGGGGGGGTGAATGAATCCCCATTTAAAAATTTATGAAATTAAAGTTTTATCTAAAAGATTTATGTAGAAATCAAACTCGATGGCTCAGTTAAATAGATGTTCTATTGAAGTTCACACTCGAACAATTAGAGTACTCAGAACGATATATGCTGACCAGATGCAATTGAAATGAGCCTAAGCATACATCTACCATAAATCAAAAGCACAGCAATCACACGAGGCACAAGGACTTTTAGGTGGTTTGGTTTTCACCTACATCCACTCCACACTTAGATCTGAGTGTGGATTCCGCTGACACACAGCTCTAAATGTTGATCGACAGCTTTGGGGATAAATCCCTACAATCACTGAGCAACACAACTTGCTATCAGCTGAGCATTACAGCTTGGCTATCTGTTGAGCATTACAGCTTAGTTATCCGCTGAGCATTACAACTTAGCAATCTGCTGCCAAACAGCTTGACTGACCACTGAGCATTACAGCTAAGCTATCGGCTGCCAAACAGCTTGAAGTGTAAAGATAAAATAAAAGTACAATGGATTGAAAACCAAGAATAGAATAGATGAGTAATTCAATGTAGCTCTAATGAGCAGAACTATCCCAGATCTGATCTGGAGATAGTTACTACAACATGATCTCCTTACTCTCTTTCCCTTTCTCCTCTCCCTCTCTCTTTTCACTCAGACTTCCTCTAAAATTTTGATACTCTATTTTTCTTCTTATCCTTCTTCTTCCTTTAATGAACTCTATCTACCTCAGGACTATAACTCTTACTCTTCCCTCGAGCTCTCTCTCTTTTCTTCTGATCTATCACCTTCACTCTCTACTCTGAATTTCTTTTTCTCTGGCTATCTTCTCTTATCTGTGTTGAGCGACCTGGCCTCCTTATATAGGCTCGCAAAAGCTTGGCGCATGGGAAACATGTTCCCACCCAAAAGCTCCATCCCAAAGGTGCACTGGAAGTCCACGTGTCAGGAGATGAAAGCACGCTAACCACGTGGCAGAATCTTCAGATGAGATCCCCATCTTGGATCACGTGTTTGTAGATAAAGACCTCGAGCCACGTGACCATACTGAGTGTAAGGCATGCTGCCTTTCATATGTATGATCCTGGGTCTTTTAGTGACTTAAGTCCTTGCCAATTAGAATAAAGACATTTTATCAAACACTTTGTCAACGTAGGTGAATATTCAATATGCATAGACCTATGAAAGTTGAGTCATGGCATAGAATGGACAAATAAACAGCAATGCTTAAATGAGATGCCTTAGCCTATAGGAATAACCCATGCAATATATCAAAATAAAAACATAAATCCTAATGCATTACAGGTAGACCTTCATGAAGGTGCACTGACCTATCTCAATCGTGAATGCAGAATGTGCATCGACCTTGATAAGGATGCACTGACTTAAAGCTGCAGAGGTTAACAGACAAGCATTGACTTCCAAAATAGGCATCGACCTTAGCTACAGTTGCTAGGTCAGAAGCATCGACCTTGGTTCAGACAGTGCAGGATATGCACGGACTTAGTATGCAAGCTACAGTGTATGCACCGACTTGGTGGAGAAAGCTATAGTGCATCCACCGACTTGAATTGACATCATGCATGCATGTGCACTGACCTTACATGCAACAATGAATATGTGCACAGACCTTAGTATGCAACAATGACAATGTGCACAGACCTTAATATGCAGGATGTAACATGTGCACCGACCTTAGTATGTAACAATGACAATGTGCACAGACCCTAATAAGCAGGATGCAACATGTGCACCGACCTTATTATGACTAAGGCAGATGTGCATCAACCTTAGAGATGACTAAGGAAAATGTGCATCGACCTTCATATGACTAAGGCAGATGTGCATCGACCTTAGAGATGACTAAGGAAAATGTGCATCGACCTTCATATGACTAAGGTAGATGTGCATTAACCTTAGAGATGACTAAGGTAAATGTGCATCGACCTTAGAGACACATGTGCACAGACCTAGTTCAGCATGTTTAAAAATGTGCATCGACTTTGTAGAGTATGCTACAGTACATGCATCGACCTTAATATGTACAAGGTAGAAAAGTGCATCAACCTTACTTTGCACAAAGTGTAATGTGCACCGACCTTGTATTCACACACAGTCAAACATGCACTGACCTGATACACTACTAGAGTACATGTGCACTCTGCATGCTAGAACATGCATCGACCTGATGCTTAACTATATGTAAAGATGCATCGACCTTTCTATATGCACAAGGAAAATGTGCATCGACCTTATGAAGTACGAGGTCAAATGTGCATTGACCTTTCATCTCACATATGCATAAATGCACCGACCTTGATATCAACACTATGAACATGCAATAACATTCATCGACCTTCATATGCAACATGCATTGACTTTCATGCTTCAAACTAAAATGTGCATTGACCTTACCTGTCATACAGAGGGTATATGCACTAACATGCTTAATTGAGGAATGTATGGATGCATCGATTGATGAGCTATAAAAATGAAGGATGCAACCCAATGATGCATTAAGCCTTCCATTTCGAGTTTTCCCATTTTCATCTTTTCCCCTATGTCAGATCTGTCCACTGTGCAGATCCCATTTCAGCAAGCCACCATCCGAACCCTTAACCCCCTCTAACCTCCCCCAAATTGCATGAAATTTTAACTAGAGAAGTTGTCCACCAAATATCACGTCCCATATTTTTTAATGAATTTAAGAATTTTCTAGCCTTCACTAAAAATTTCTATAAGCCCCAATTTCCTATCTGTCCTCAGTTTTCCATGCCTGACCCCTAACCACTAGAAAATCCCCCAAAAATCCATACCTCCATAAAATACCACATAAAAAAATATCCTCGTTCTCCTGACTTCCAGAGCTACAACTTTCATGAAGACCTCTTCACCTAGACCCATCATTAACCCTATGGTTAACCCATGTTTTCAAGAAACTTCCCTATCCACTCTATCTGTCCCTGCCCTAAGAATCAGAAACTTTTAAATTCAGCCACAGCCAGCACAGAAGATTCAAAATTCCTTTCTTAGCCTAGGGTGGTAATATTTTGAAAGAAATTTCCAACGCCACCAACCCCGCATCGATGCAACGTCGGTGCTGATCGCAGCAACAATTCTCGCCGGGTCACGCGTAGTAGAACAACTGTTCCGGTTCGTGGACGGCACCCGACGACCACACCCGAGGCGGCCGCCACACCTTCCGCGAGGCCGACCAGCACGCCTCCACCCTCGGAACCGCCCAACCAGGAGTCGCCGATGTAGCAGTAGCCTTCGGCGTCCCCGGTCTGCCAACCAGGACGTGGGCCCCACGAGTACTAGCACGTGCCACCGTCAAAGCGGCCCCGAGTGGTGCCCGTCAACCCGAATGCCTTACTCCTGGGTCCCATGTGTAGCACTTTACCTCCCTGCGTGGAGTGGGCAAAAATAATCACCTTTGTAATTATTATTAATTGTTGTACTGGGAGTACGGGTTCGGCTGGGATTGTCTTCCCTACACCCGGCACGTGGAGGTACACCCGCATCCCCACTTTAGTTGCTTGCTTTTCTAGTATAGGCTATTAATGCTGCTGCTTGTGAGTATGTTAGGCACCGAGGTCACTGTAGTTGATCACCACTGTGAGTTGTGAGTGCGAGACCCGTCCCGTGACTCGTTCTGAGCACGAGAGTGAGCTAACCACCCAAGACTCAATGCCAGTTTCTCAACCGTGCAGATCGACTCGTTTCCCTTACTGGGGACGACCGTGAGCAAGTGCTTCTTATTTTGGGACATCTTTGTCCCTTCGAGAGCCACGTTAGGTGATGACTTGGTCGTGTAGTTGCTGGTCTCATCGATCCTCTAGTCACGTCGTCTAGTAGAAGTCCAAGGAACGCGTCCACACCTCGAGTCTCATTGTCGTCCCGCATAAAGATTGTTGGGAAGATGCCATTGAAGCTTGGGGGAAGAACAGCTGAGGTTGAGGTGGTGGAGGAGGTCGAAACTGAGACTACTGAGGCTGAGCGAATTGAGAAAACTGTACCGTACAGACCTCATCAGACAATCTCGAACTATATGACCTAGCTGATCACAGCAAAAATAAACCACCGGCAACGAGCAGGGCTTGCCTGGGTGGCTACCACCACACCTTACACACTTCCTCGGCTGACTCATTGTAGAATCCTGGCGCTGTTGAAAAGAAGGAGTCGACTGTTGAACAGCACCAGAAGACACTTGCTGATCCCACTTCTTCTTGGACCTCTTAAATCAGAATTTCTTGCCATTGGATTTAGAGAAAGAAGTACCGCTTGTAGTAGGGAAAGCAGAAGGAATTCCTGGGACAGAGGGTTGATAAATCTGATGGAACTGCACAGTCGACCGAACAAAACTAGCCTAAGCAGACCCTCGAGCTCTTGCCAAGTCAAGCTCTATTGCGACTGCTACCTGGTACACTTCACCCATCTCCTTTAATCGAGTGGCAAGCAATGGCAACCGCAACTCAGGTTTCAGTCCACTCAGAAACTGCTCCGTCTTCAAGGCTTCATCAACAAGAACATGGGGCGCATATTGACCCAACTCAACAAACTTGTTCCGATACTCTAGTACGGTCATTTCACCTTGAGCCAATTCCAGAAATTGATGCATTTTATCCATTCGAAGATAGGCCAGACTGTAAGTGCGCTCAAAAGTAGCCACGAACTCTGTCCAAGTGATCTGATGAAGCAGACAGGAACGGAAAGCAACTTCCCACTCCCAAGTCCACCACATAAGCGCTACACCCTGAAGCTGAAAACTAGCAATCATAACCTTCTCATCCTCCGTGCATTCCATTGAATGGAACACACGCTCAGTCGCTTCAAGCCATACCCTGGCTGCATCCAGATCTGACTAACTGTCATAAGTCGGTGGGTGGAACATCAGAAATTCTTTTAATGCTTTACCATGGCCACCATCTGCTTGAGGAGCAGGCACAACTGGAGGAGGAGAAGTACCACTCTCTTTAGGAGGAGCACGGGCTCTTCTACGAGGCGGCATCTTGATCTAGAAAACACGTAACGATGAAAAACACATCATCAGTTACAAAAACATCCTAAGCCAGTAGAAGACGACTCACATGGACTTGTTCTGGGGTCCCTAAAGATAGAGCCATAGGTAATACACCTAGGCCAAATGGACAATGTGGAATGCCGGTTCCGAGGGCTAGCCTACTAGGAACCTCCTCGAAGCCATTAAGTAAAGAAGGGTGAACCCTTTTGAAAGCCAAATGAATAGGGCTTCATTGCCCCACTACTACTCTGCCACGTCACCATCGTTGATCCCTTGGCTCAGTCTCACATGACGAACAGGGAAGCCCACCACTGCTCACACTAGAACGGTCCAAAGGCGGCAAAAGAAAAGAGAAAGAGAGGGGGGGAAGCCCTGCCAACTCCTCGAATGAAGTAAGGCCGCTGCCTCTGCCGTGTTCGACAGATGAAAGGAGAGAGAGAAGGAGCAAGGCTCACCGGCTCCCCATGCTAAAACCCTCACCGTCCTCAACAAAAAGGAGGAAAGGGCATGGTTGCCCACCGTCTACACCACCGTACTCGCCGAAGAGAAGAGAGGGAAGTGCCGCTGCCAAAGATGGGGTTCTCCCCGAAGGAGAAAGCTCATCAATCGGAGGGCACCGCTGTCGGAGAAGATGCTCACTGCGAAAAAGGGAGATGGTAGCAAAAAGGTGAAGGATGAAAAGGGCAAAGAAAACCGTGCGAGGGGATTTAAAAGGGGAAAGAAGGGGAGGGTGATTCGATGCCATCGACACTGAATCACCGCCCCACCTCTTTAAACCCCCACCGATTCAAGGGTCGCAAAGCTCGCCACCGAATCAGGAGCGAAGCTCGTCACCGACTCAATAGAAACATCCGCCATCGAATCAGTGAGTGATGCGGCATCGACTCGACCTATATGGATGCGGTACTGACTCAATGACGAGGTGGGCCCCACATGTCAAGGCCCTGATAAAGCAAGTACATCTGTAGACCCCACTCTGCTCATCCCTCACTCACGACGTCCGCGACTGGGGAGCATTTGTTGACATCTAAAATATTACTGGGTGATAATTATGTGCCTGGAGGAGCCAACTGAAAGTCAACGACGGCTCCTCTCGGACCGCTGAAGCCTCAGGGCACCTCACAAGAGTATCGGGGACTCCGCAGTTCATTATCTTGGGATAAAGTAGCCACCACAGCTCACTAGGGCCGTATGACGGTCAGAGCCACTGAATTGGCATCAAAGCAATCATGCCGAATACCTTCATACCCTGTCCAACCAGGACGAGAATGTACCAGGTGATTCCCCACCTGATAAAGAAGCCCCCCGAGATGAAGAAATGTCTCTGGTTCCTCAAGATAGGGAGCTGAAGGCTAAATCAGCGAAAAACCTAGGTGATCCGATCAGGGCACTCGGGGTGCCAAAGTGGTCCGTAAAAGACCAAAGTGCTGTCTCGTGAGGGTGAAGATCTCCGAAGTGGTTGCCCACTTACTGAAGACGCTTCATACCGGCGTAAAGCAGGGCAAAGAGCACGGTATGTAGTGCCGAAGGCGATATCAGTGAAAAACCTAAGAAGTCCACTCCACACACATGAAAATGTCAGAACGATCTGTAAGTAGCCACAAAGACGTCCAGTCAAGGTAGAAACGCTTTGAGGGACGGCCCTCCTCATGAAGACCCTCCACGTGCCCACAAAGTGGAGTTGGTGGCACAAATCGATGTGCCCAATGCTAAATCAGGGGAAACCTGAGTTACCCGATTCGGGTACACACGACATCGAAAAAGGACCGTAGATGACCTAAAAGATGCCCACTGAAGGCAAAAATGCGTCGAGGGATGGCCCACTCGATGAAGAAGCCTCACGTGGCTTTAAAGCAAGCCTGGCAGCACAAATCATGGTGCCGAAGGCCGAATCAGGGTAAAATCTGAGAAAATCGGTACGGGTTCGCCACATGCCAAAAATCACCGAAAACCCCAAATCAGGGCTTCAAACCATATTCTGGGGCCACTGCATCAACCCCAAGGCTACTCTGGATGACAAGCTCTCTCCGGGTCAATTTCGGGGCAAAATGTCAAAATTACGAAACATGCCCTCCATTGAGTTGGTGGCGCCTTGCACTGTGAGCCGGTGGTGCCTTGCACTGCGAGTCGATGGCGCCCAAATGCTTTTAGTCAGTGGCGTCTCCTTCGCGGCTGAATCGGTGGCACCCTTGCCGTTTGTGGAGCGACGAGTTGGTGGCGCCCTTGGCGCGACGGGCTGGCAATTCGGTGATGATCCGCTCGTCCAGTCACCGCACCGATGCCCTGCTTTCGTTCCTCTGTAAATTGGGCATTCGCCCTCGATCAAAAGAAGAAGGAGAGACAGAGGGAGTGATATACAAGGAGAGAAAGAGACGAACAAAGCCACACACCCAGTGCGTGCGAGAGTGAAGAGAGAAGAGAAGAGCGAGGAGAAAAAGGAGGTGGGTTTCTCCCTGGGGGGGCTTCTGTATTCTATTTAGTTCTATATTTCTGGTCTTTTGTTCCTTTTGTTCGCATTCCCATCCCCTCTGCGATTGCAGAGATGAATAAAATCTCACCACCCTCTCTTTCATGTTGATATATGTGCGCCCCTGGCGTAGATGCTAATATTAGTTACTATACTTCGATTCGATCATCGTATGTTTCCTTCTAGTCGTGGTTTCCATTTCTCATAAAATAAGAAAATATATCATATGACTCAAAATAGATAACTAGACCATGCTAGATGCGTTCGAGATGAGGAGACGTGCTATGAGTGTGGGCAAGGGAGGTGATGTCCCCATCATCAAGGAAAATGAATGAAACTGCCAACCCGTCACAACTAGACTATATGTTGTTGACACAAGAGTGATTGCTGCCCCGCACTCTGTCCCCGGGGTGCAGTCGAGAAGAAATGGCCAAGGTAGTCCAAGACTACTTCCACGGCTTGGGGAGCTCATCCTTAGGCAAGTAAAGATTACTCTTCGTCATAGATGCTGAAGAAGAGAGAGAAAGAGTAGAAGAGACAAAAGAAGGGATTTCATCTATAGATTCCAATGGCTGTGAGGATCGCCTAGAAGTCAGGCGCCATGATGACTTCCCACTACGGAGAGAAAAAGGAAGAGTCTCTGTGTTCAACCAGCTGACCTTCCCTGGCCAAGCCAGAAGGTAGGTCTGGAAGCAGAAGGGCAGGATGCAAGTCCTTTCCTCCAATACGGCAAGGGTAGCTGACAGATATTGTGATGACCCGGATCCCGGATACCAGATATACCCAATAGGACTACCGAGCAGACCCGATACCACTTGGAACCAGTGTAGCCTCCCAAGAGCTGTAAAGCTCCGAAGGGAAAAAGGATTGTCGTGTAGTACATTGAATCCACAGAGATATAACAGTGAGTAATTAAAGTTCATCAGATCGATTTCCTAAAGTAGCAGAAATAAAATTACTTTTTAATTAACAGTTTAAATTTAACAATTACACCAGAGTCCAGTCCCAAGGAAAGACGAGCATGCAGTCCAAGTACAGTTGACAGAAAAGAAAGATGTACACTGAGGTCGGGGGAAGCCCGACGTAGGTACAGCTGGCAGCTACGGACACGTCACACCAGGAACTGTGGAAGCAGAATGACGCCACCCACCTGAAAAGTAGGGGTGAGCCTCGTGTCACTGGCTCATTAAGGGTCATGTGGATCCCCACCGAAAAATACGCAGTAACACGGAACAGAAAATAGCAGGTAGTAAAGTAGGAAAACTAAACTACAAAGCTGCAAAGAAGAGGAAGCTGGAGTAGGGAACAGGCAAGGAAGAGGGAAGCTAAAAGAAAAGGGAAAAGCCGTACCGAACTAGCATGGCTGTCGAACTAACCACGGCTCCCAAGCTACTCCTAACAGCAACAGAAGGGCGAACTCTGAACTAGCGAAGTCAGAAGTTGCCGATCTGTTGACGAGACACCAAGCAAGCAAAGGCCTGCAAGGAAAAAGGGAAAAGACAAAAGCCCTAGAAAAAGTCTAAACATACTAGATAGAAAGCACACACGACTTGATTGCCGTGCACGCTCATCTAGACATGACCACATGCACAACTAAAATGTCATGCACATGACACAACACTACACTAACCTCGGGCAAAGCCACAAGGAGGCTGACCCGAAAAGTTCACAACGTCGAGAAACACGAGAGTCACACGGAAGTCACGTGTCACGTGTCTGAAGTACTCCCCTCACTAGAAGAACAACCAGCTACGTCCACTAACGTCTTATGCTGCACCTACAAGTGTCTCGTCTGCGCTGCCGCCTGAAGAAGTACGACAGAGACTAAGACACGCTGAGAACCAGAACAAGAACTACAGTCACGAGTTACTAGACAGGGTCACACCCGTCGGTGCAAGTCTTAACGCCCCTGACCACGTGTGCACACACTGGCTCTCGTCTAAGCTAGGCCTCTAGGTAGTATTGCCCCTCCACAGGACGCTACAGTTGACCGGGGGCCCACGGAACTAGCTTAAGAACCATAAATCGGGAACTACCTCACCGTAAAGGTCGACATGCCAAAACGTGCCGTAAGGCTACGACTAGTTGAGGATCACGAGACATAAACTCCACAACACGAGTGCTGGAGTAGAGACAGGTAAAGAAACACTATCACACGTACTACGAGGCACCAATGGCAGTACAAAAAATTGTCAACAGACTCAAGATAAGGCAACTAGACCTGAAACTACAATGATCCTTGAGTCTCATGACTCGGAGTCAATATCATCGTACAAAGTGGAACAAGCCGCCAATCGGTCTAATCCTAAGCCAGAGAAATCGACTCACCGCAGGAAATGACTCACGAAGACCTGAGGGAACACTGAGGACCCTCAACACATCGGGATACATAGAACGAGGTAAGACGGCACCTCACGACATCCAGAATCATGTCTTGAACTAGACAGAACCGCCGAGGCACACAAGGTTGCCTGTCAACCGCTAGGTCACACCGGGTTGACCGGAACCAGACGGCGACACCATACATAAGAACTCCTGGCCATCTCATTATGGTCCCGACCCTCATAAGATGCTGACAGACATCCACGGTGACGGGCAGACCATAAGGTCAAGCCAAGATAAACAGAAACCAGAACATCAGGAAATGACACTCTGGGCATAAGCGATCCAACACTCGGCCACTAGGGGAAACCAAGCAGTCAAGGAGGAAACCGCTATGCGCACAGAGACAAGGATATTGGCGGACAGGGGTAGGGCCATGAGGCGGCTGTGGCGATCAAGGATATGACTTGAGGAATTGCCCCACTCCATGATGTCCCCCTTCTTAGATCCCTTTGATCCATATGAGTGGAAGCTCAAGGGCCACTCCACACCCATGCACATGGAAGTCATATCTGGGATAGGAATGCATGTGTGTAGGCGTACCACACCACTTAGCATGATTAGTATGTTGGGTCCATTCATTCATATCACTCACATGTCAAGTAGGAAGCATGAGTGCTCCATATTCGGGTGTAAAGGTCCTCCCACATTCATCATTAGTCATATGCATGTTAGGGGCATTCACGGATGTCTAGGACCCCCGGTATTTGCTACGTCCATGCATACTAGACTCACCTACGGATGCCCCGGTCCTCCCAATTCCATCAAAGTCTTCCTGGCATCAAAGCATGATTGGTCTACATATGGTTGTCTCGGTCCACCTTTGTACACCATACTCTTCACACCCACATCGCATCATAGTGCATGGCATACGCATTCACGCAAGCATCTAGTAACGAGCGGTGAGGTTCATGATACGCAGGCAAAAGCTCGAAGTGCCACTTGAAATTCCAAGTAGGCAACTTGGTGATGGAGACATCGGAGTGGATCTACCCTAGGTCACCTCCATATTGAGGGGGCGAGGACTTGGACCTTACCAAGTTTCGAGTGGCTTTGGCAACCCGACTTACGGGTTAGACTTTTCGATGGGTTTTGGGATTCATCCCACTTCCCGCATGGCGGATCTAGCACCCACTAAGGGCACCGCGGTGGAACCCAGTGAGCACCTTGAGCCTACCCCTACCTTTGTGAGTGACACCCTTGGAGAGCCTCCACATATCAGCCTGAGAGTCTGACGTGTGCACACGGAGGCAATACTAGGCAAGCAGGGTACCATCGCCAGCAAAAGGGTGTGCCCGAGCCACCTTGAGAGGCTGAAGAGCCGTCCCCCGGTTAAGGACGCGAGGTTGAGTTTGGAGGTCATGGCTCGCCCGGAGCTACACTGGAGGACCACTTCCCCGGCAGACCCATACTCGACGAAGTCGAGTTCTTCGCACCCTGGGGGTAAGATGAGGGCATCACTCACCCTTCACATTTTTTCATAGCTCTGATTGCTCACCAGCATGGCTCCGTTGTGTCCGTCACATTTTTCTAAGCTGAGTCATGTAATTTCTATATTTATTTGAGTCATAAACTATGTAATTTCCCTTTTATTTGAGTCCAGTACCTAGGTTAGGTAGTCATTTACCTAAGTTGAGTGTCATTAGATTGATTAGGTTGGTTAATGGGCCCATTTCAGTGGGCTTGGCCCAGGGGCACCCCCTTCCCTCCTTGGTTATTTGTCATTGGTCCAAAAGTCAGGGACTTGATGTAAATTATGGGATCCCTATAAATAGGACCCCATTCTCTCCATTTGAGGTTAATGAAGAATGAAGAATTAGTATTTGAAATTTTCAGATCCCCGTTTAAATATTTAAGCCAAGAGTGGAGTGAGAAGCTCCCCCCTCTCTCTCCTACTTGTGCCCTCCTCTCTCTCTCCTCTCTCCTGCCTACCCCTCTCTCTCTCCTCCCCACTGTCCACCTCATCCTCCACCTCAGCCCTAGTTGGACACCTCATCCACTCCCCTTATGCCACCTCATCCCACCTCTTCATCTCCCTAGAAACAATAACTACCCCATTTAATCTCACCCATTCTCCCAAGCACCCCTGGGCTTTCCCAACACACCTCTCCCTCTCCCCCATGCATCCTCTCACTCTCCCAAGGCAGAACGCCCCTCCCCAAGCACCCTTTCCCCTCTCCTAGGCCAGCATTAACCCCTCTCCATTAAGGAGATTTCAAACCATCTCCCTCAACCACCCCCTCTCCAATCTGCGCCCCTACTCTCCCACCCTCTCCCCCTCTCTAACCAGGCCACACCCCTCTCTCCCCCTCCCCTAGCTGCGATTCCAGCAGCCTCCACACCTCCCTCCATCACCCCTAGACCCCTCCAGCCACGTCCCACCAGCTCCAGCCCCTTCCCCCTGCCATCTGGTAGCACACCCCCAACCATCACACCCATCCTCTCCAACCTACAACCCCAGTTCACAGGCAGCAGAGAAGCTATGGATTGCAGAGGTTGTGCCATCATCCTCACGAAGCACCTGGTGGCAAGCCTTACATTGCTGGAAAGCTCTTCAAAGTAGCTTTCCAGGCGTGGTGCTCTCAGCGTCTTCCAACTTCGGGGCTGCCCAGAAGACTCATCCTCACCAGACTGTGCAGTTACTCCCAGGTAGACAATCAGAAGCGTCTTGCAGAAGCTCTCACGGCTTGAGTTCTGAGATTTTTGGGGTGGAATTTGGTTGAGGGCTTCTCATGCAAGTCCCCTGCCATCTCCGAGAAGCATAGAAATTTTTGGAGCTCGGAGTCAAGAGTTCCAGATTTTCTCCCTAAGGTGCGCAAGGTTAGTTCCTCTAGAGTCTGGTCCGACACCCTTCCACTGTTTCTATCTTCACAGTCAGATCCGACCTCCGATGAAGGCCCCGTTTGTCCCAGCTCGAAGAGAACTCTTCCATGATCGTGGAGGTTATAGTCCCGCATTATTTGGACCCCAAGAGTGTTCGTGGCACCTTTGTCTGGTTTAGACGGACTGGAGGGAGAGAGAGTGCAGGCGGTCCCCACCTCTATAAAATTGGATTTTCTCATAGTTTTATCCTAATTTGACTAAGTACAAGAGGATAAAAGGATACTGGTGGATACTGGTCGACTGGCCGCGTGCGTACGAGGAACACGAGTGTTGACGTGGGACTAACGCGATCCAGAGCTCTCATTGGTGAGTTCTTCATTGTTGAATCCTTCCATGCACAGGTACGGTGGATCTTGCATGAAACTGGGAGTGACTGGGGCTGGAGGATGGCCGTGAGGCCATTGGGCCAGGAGGAGGGGGCGCTCCCCAAGGGAGGGGTTCGCCCTCTCGGGACGCAGTCGCACCTGGGGTGAACTCCCCCCAAGTGAGCCGCAGCCCCGAGGGGTGGCCCTCGGGGATCTTCTTTTGTTGTGTGGGGGTGTCCTTTAAGGGGCACGGCGCTCTGGGATGCTGGAATTTGCCCGTGGGGGCTGTTGTTGTTGAGCCGTAGTTGACGCTCGCAAGGTGTTCGGGTAAATGCCTGACACACCTCAGGTTGTCAAATGGCCTGGATAACTGGCTAAGGGGCCTTGGGATGGGCCTTGGGCTGAGGATATGAGCTCGTGGGAGCTGAGAAGAGGCACTTTGGGCATGTGGGCCCGGCCTCAAGGTGTGTGCGCATTGCACGTCTAGTTGGCAGGGTAGCCTCGGGTTGACCCGAATGCTAAGGATAAGTGGCTCGTCACCACGTGTCTGAAGGTCGGGGGTGGCCTCGACTTGCTGGGGGGGCCATTGTACAACACGACTGGTATGCTGGAGTTATGATTCGACATGTGGTTTGCTGTAGAAAGGTTGAAATATATGTGCCCACAAGGTGCTCGGGAAAATGCCCGACACATACGTGTGAGCAGTACATGTACGTTGTAGGCTTCCAAAACTTGTGGCTGACTTAATTAAGTCTTCCTTTGACCTTGGGGAACCTTGGGGGGATTAGAAGAAGGTGTCTCGGGGTAGACCCCGGCCTTGTTGCTGGGTGCCATGTGGCATGGCTTGTAGTCAAGGCGCCCCTGGGTTGGCCTGGGAGGTCGTGTGGAGCGCGGGCAAATTCCGCACCTGAGCGGTCAGGAGTTGTCCCAATTAATTGCTGGTGTTGCCGTACGTCATGGCTAACTGGTTAGGGCCCTGGGTCAGGCCTACTGGGTTGTAGGAAGGGATGGGTAGCCCATGCCTTGAAGGTGTTCGAGGAAATTCTCGAACCCTTATTTCTGAGCATTTCACTGGTAAAATGTCCAAGTAAAATAAATGCCGCCCACAGGACGTACGGCCCGTGAGCCCCTCATTCTAGGTTGTTGTAGTTGTATTTTGACACTTTATGTGCCTTTATTTTATTGCATTGCATATATCAACTTTCTGATGTGCTGGCTAGTTTTGTGCTTCGTCTTGCAGCTATGGCTCGATTTGGCAAAGATGAGCGGGTCCCGAGGCGTGTGGCTCGGGAGGAGGATCACTGGGTATGGAGGACTGAGCGGCGCATGCCTCCCTTGGGCTCGCCAATTGTTACTGCAATGGGTGTAGATCAGCTTGATCTGGGATGCATGATGGTAGCTGAGGGCCCAGTCGGCGAGAGGGCGAGTGGTGTTGGGGCCGTGGAGTTGGCCCGGATTTCAGGAGCAGGTGGATTATACACTTATGATCGCAGTGGGGGATACCCAGTAGAGGTCCCCTTGGACCGCCACTTGTTTGAGTTCATCAGGAGCTATGCCCCTCCCAGCATGGAGGAGGGAGATTCACAAGTTGCTGGAGCACGTCGTCGGCTTGAGCGGACGATTCTAGTAGGCAGGGACAGCCTGCATGGGATCGCCCTCTAAAGTTTTTCGAGCTTCTTTGGAGATTACTAGAGGCAGTGTCAGTTCCCAGTGCTAAGTGCCTAGGCTTCCTTGGTAGAGTAGATCAGTTTGGAGTCTGGGTCAGACCAATGGGTCCCGCTTCCTGGGACTTGCATGGCCACCACCGGACAGAGACAGAGGGCACAACTGGGTTGGTGCTGGAGCCGTCTGGACTACAGTATGTTGGAGAGGGGTACGACGACCACAATCTTTTGGATGGGATCATACGGCAGACCGTTGTCAGCTAGTCTGGTAGTTGGGTAATGATTTCTTTACACCGATATCGCCAGGGAGCCACTGAGTGGCTGATGGGGATAGTGCACCACTACCGGGTGCTGCTTGACAGAGCCGACATCAGGTATGCTGTGACTGTGGCATTGTACGCGTACCCATGCTATACGGGGCTGTTGCAGGCATTGCTGGAGTGCTTCAACCTCCGATGGAACGTAGTAGCGACGGCTGAGGGAGAGGCTTCACTTGACTTGTGGTCTCTGTTCAGGATCTCTGGGCTGTCGATCAGTGACAAGGGATATGAGGAGGTTGTGCTGGATGACCTTCACCGTAGCCACACCGACGGGCAGGGGTGATACCGACTTCCTCACAGTTATTAGTATCTACTGAAGACCTGGAGGGATTTAGCCCTGGCCGGGAGAGATAGAGCGGCATAGACTCCTAGGGTGTCGTTGAATGTGTGGGTCTGCCACTTCTACAATACGCCTACAATGGCCCGGAGCCTGACAACACATCACTTCACCCTGCGCAGGTTCCAAAGACTTGTCATACAGAAAACTCGAGTAAGCTATAAAACACTCTCTGGGACTCACAAAGGCACTCCGAGACCCATGGATTTAGATCTGGAAAAATCGGAGTGTTGTAGTCCTCCCCTCCTTATAGAAATTTCATCCTCAAAATTTGAGGCAACTACAACTCAAGGGGAAGAACAACACACTCGGCAGGCGACGCTCTCAAAGCTCCAGCCAAAACCTCGATACACATGAAAACACCAATCTTGTGGGGCACAGCTAGACCTTAATCATGAACAAATGCCTTGCTTCACACAGGATACACATTGATTATCAGAGTAGGCATAACACACTAAAGGGCGCAAGTCTGGCATCACCTCATCCACCACAGGAAAACCAATTACGGCATCGCTGCCATCATCTAGTTCACCGAGGAGATGCAATCCTCGTTACGAGAGACAACCATCGATCAAACCTCATGCTCAGCAGACCAACCAAATGTCAGCTTCACCACCAGCTGACTGATCTTACATCCTGCATCAAGGATGACCATCACTAAGCTTCAACCAGCTCACACAGTCATCTCAACTGACTGCGACAAATCTGTCGGCCCCACACCATGAACCATCTCACACCTAGCAAGCTAAATGCTCATAACAACCCTGGGACCGTCTCCAGGCCAAGCACAAGCGTTTAGCAAATCACAGATCCAATTCGAAAAAAGGCACATCTTAAACTCGATCACCGAAGGCCTTCCTGGCACACGGCTCTCGCCATTCTCGATCCACTACAACTGACATCTTCTGTCTATGAAAGACCATTCGTCGTCACCAGCTATTCATCAATGGGAAACCTTGACTTGCTCAGTTTCTTCCTTATTTCTTGTTCCTTCACTAGATCCGATAAGCACAATCCAACTCTCAACAGGCCATCCGTTGACTCACGCACAGACTATCACTACATCTTGAGCTGATCCTCACTCGGACACTGCATCCGATCCTGATCCTCACACCAACTCTACCCTCTCACGGGAGCACGGTGAAACCATATGACAGGATTCAACAATCCTCAGTCTACAACAACACCAGACTCAGACTTATAGGGAAATTCTCCCATGCTGGCCACAAGACCAAGGTTCACCATTTGACGACAACATCCCTCTAGGGACCTCCATACACAAGCATCATCCATCACACAGACTCATCCCATCTTCATGACAATTATTCCAAATGGACGCCTGCCAATCCTCAGCTCCGCCTTCACCACAGAGCCATAGGACATGACCTTAATAGATCACGGCACATATCTCTAGGATAGACAAAGTGCCATCTACCACCATAGCAACCTAGTAGATGATGCTACGACCAATGCACACGGGTCCCCAAACATCACAGACCTTGCCATGGTCGACCACTTGGCTAGCCTCACCAACCGCTCATAGCTACTAACTGGGACCCATAATCTCTCAGCGATCACTTCTCTAGGGCCACGATCTGATCTGAGGACACAACTTCCAACACGAGTCGAGCACATAGCTTACTGACTCCGACCACTGCGTCCTCGACCTCTGTCAGGTGACACCTTAGCAACCCCATCTGGGTCTAGAACCAACAGCCTGACACAGCATCTAACCAAATGAACAAAGTACTCATGCAGCAAGCCTGCCGACATATTTCCCCAACTCTCCATCCTGCCAGTGCCACAACCCACAATGCCTCTAGCATGGCACGAGAACCAACACGGCTCACACCGCCTGAGATGATCTTACATCAAGAAACCAATCCTCCGATAGTCTACTCATCCTTAGAAATCCACTCGTAGCAACCAACGCTACGATCCTGGACCAGTGGGTTATGGGCCCACCAGGCTTCTTCTACACACTCTGATCCACGTGCACCCTCATCACAAACGACTCAGGATCTACCATCTCGATAATCCTCAGCTCGACTGGCTTGCACCAGAAAATAGGGGGAGGAAAGCTCCATTGCCTCGAACCCCGAGCATAGACTCTCTCTCTTAGTTTGGCAATCCCCCCTGTAACTCTGCAGGCTTTAATGCACGACGCATCGAAAATCACAACACTAGCCACGAATCGTTGCAAGCACTGGCCAACTGGCACTCATCCTTCCAGAGCAGTGCCAATGCACCCTTACACACCAGGGGAAAAGGGCAACGCTTCTCACAGGCAACCACATTGCCAAAACACCAAACACGTCTCGCACGGACCTCATGACACACATGAGAGGCCAACCAATCCGAATATGCCATGCAAGACGTCAATCTTGACAAAAGCGCGGTTCTCTTCGACTAAGGAGAAACCAACATACCTCCTACAAATCGGGAGATCTCCAAGGATGACCTGACCTTGAACCTTGCACACATTGAGAATCATACCTTCCTGCACTAGGAAAAATCATCACTTTCGTCAGGTCAACTCCTCTGACAACACTCACTGTCACGCCCCGAATAAGGCGAAAATATCAAGGCGTAAATAGTTATACAAGCGGGTCGATCAAGAGACTCAGATGATGAGTACGAACAATAAATGGACAAAATCATTTAGACAGTCGAACGACCAGATTTTCACACCAATCATCTTTTCTAATACCTCCCTCAGGAAGTTTTGCTTGCAGATTTGTACAACGTCCTCTTGATGCAGGGGCCACTGGCACCTCATTCTGAGGTTTCTTCACCTCTTGATGTATTCAAGGGCTACTTCATCTGCCCTTTTCCTTGTTGAGTAGAGCTCAGTGACTGTGACCTCCCTCTCGGTGACATGAAATCTTTCTCTGAACTTTCACTACATATCTGGCTAGTCAGCAATTGAACCGACCGGTAGGCTAGAATACCATTCAAATGCCACCCCGATAAGCGAGGACTCGAAAAACTTTAGCAAATATGACTCGTCTATGGCCAGGTCACCCATGATGGTCATGTAGTATGCGACATGTTCCTTCGGAGATCCCTTCCTGTTGAACTTGTCTTAGTTGGGTGGCTTGCTGATCCCTGGAGGGAGCCGCTTGGCTGCATGATGTGGAGGATATGGCACTTGGTAAGCATCAAATGTGACATAGTCAGCTTCACTTCGCTCAGCAAGCTTTAGCTCAATCATCCTTTCCACCATTAGCTTGTTGATGGCGGTCGTTTCGACTGGTTCTAGGTAGAAGTGTGCTGGCTGCAGGTACGGGGTGACCAAGGTAGTCGCCTATGGAGGAGGACCCACCAATAAAGGTGGATGGTGCACCTGTGGCAGAATTGGCAGCATCAGTAGCTGAGGTGGGCACTGCTGTGTGGTCGCCAGGCTGGGCTCTGCCAGCTGGGGTAGGGTGTACAGTGGTGGAAAGTCGCATGGGTTGATGCCTCCTCGTGACGACTCGGCTTTCATTTTAGGCTGCTTGGAGGTCGAGGCTTGCTCTATTTTCTCCATCAGCTGCTTCTTCAGAAGCTCTATCTCCTACTAGTATTTATAGAGCAGCATCAATATTGATGGGTCCATGGCTACCGTGCTGGGGATGGCTTCTGCTGTCTCCCATGAAGCACCTTCGGATGAGATGTTCAGCAACACCTTCTCCTCTTCAGCTGTCACCACATTTGCAGTTAGGGTGGTGACTTCTTTAGGCAATATTTCTTTTCCTTTCGCCACTTTCAGCATTTCCCTTACAGTTTTCACTCTTCTGGTGTTTGGCCCAGGCCTTTTCGCTAATCGAGCCAATTCTTGGGGGTGCTTAGGTAGACCTCCATATTTATCAGCCAGTCTGGCCTTATTGCAGGTGAAAACCTGCATGCACTTCCTCTGTCGGAGAACCTTCCTCCTTGCATGGCGAAGGAAGGTTAGCCTCTCAAACACGGAGACTTCTTTTCTCCCTCTGTTGGGGAGCAGCTTCATCGGCTTCAAACTGCAAGCCATCTTCATATCTGTTGTCGTCGACCGACGACATCATTCGTCTTTCTTCTTCTTCTTCAACTACCATTGGTGGGTAGTCATCTTCTTCGGTCGCGACTGTTTGCAATATCCATTGTTGGCCGAATGAGGGGTTGCCCATACCCCTGAAATAATTTCTGACCATGTTGCATCTCTTCTTGCCCTAGTCCCTAATGCAGGACTGGGGATAATTGTCAACATCTCCAAGGAGGGATGTAAGCTAGCTGGGCTCTTTCGATAAGTTGCTCAAATCTTCTCCCCACTATGGGGATATCAGCTTGTCGGGCGCATGCCCTGAAGCTTGTGCGACGTGGAGGATCCCTGACAATTTCTTCTCTTCTCAGGGCCAGGCCCCTCTCATTCTTCTTCCCTATCTCAACAGGCTCGGGGCGGTGACGGATAGCTACCTCTCGGTGGACAGGCTGGACCTTCTTGGGGACCCATACCTGCTTGAACTTCTTTGGCCTTGGGGCCAACTCTTTTCGACCTCAGCAGCCTTCTTCTTCTCTTTCAACTCTCCTTCTGGATAATGCCTGGAAGGAGTTGTATGTAGGGATAGTAGGAACGACTCGGTCTGGAACAGCTTGGGCATCACGACCATTCAAGAAGACTCAAACACCCCCAATGAGCATAGATTTCCCAGATGCGGAGAGACGCCGAGTAATAGTGGTGGCAGTGTTCCACTGGAAGATCCTCTGCTGACATCCTCCAGGCTTCTTACTGTGGATGGGGTGAGCCCCGTAAGTGATGTGGTGCACCACGCAGCTGGCGACTTGGATTGGGCCTCTCAGTGGGCCTGCATAGTGATGGGCAACTAGAGTCTAGGCCTTTTTAGTAGTCTTCTCCCCGCTGGGCTCTGGGGACTCCACTTGCAATATGTTAGTGAAGGAAGCCCCAAAAAGTTGGGGAAGCCAACCGCCAGTGGGAATGTGCTGAAGATGGTGGGCACCGCTAGGTACCCATGTGTAGTGTGACTGACGACAACCGCGGGGTCAAAGGTAAGAGCAACAAGTCCTAATGACATTATTATTTTCTGCAATAAATAGACAAATAGTTAGTATTATTGGGGGAAGCCCCCGGAGGCATCCTATCTTGGCAAAGAGATGAAGGGAGACCATAAGTCCCACTGGGCGTGCCAATTTGGTGGAATAATTTTTATTATTTTATTTGCGTAGCTATGCCAGTCACATATGTGACAAATTTATTGTGCGCTTGATCTGACCTTCGCAATGGCTTGCTTGGCCTTCCCATGTAAAGACCTTTCCATGTGCTCCAAAGCCTTGCTGAAAAATTGTTTGTCGGGCTATCATTCGGTGGTGGACTTTACAATCCATACGTCGAACAAGTTGCACTGCTCCAAGAAAGACGACATAGAAGAAGAACAAAACCCTCAACATGCTGCTGTCTCCATCCATCACCAGAAAAGTAGGAGCAACCAAATTCTGACAGTTCCCAAATAAGCAAGTTTCGTCGAACAGGCCGGGTATATATATACGACGCCATAACTTTGATACCAACAACTCACTACCCATCACCTCTCTCACCAGTCCACGCCGGCCCCCAGCAGCCAGAAAGTACGTACATATTGATATAATGGAGGGTCACTGCGTGCACCTTCTCAACAGGGACACAGGCCGGGAGCACCAGAAACATGCGCCATCGCGTGCTATCGCGTCGACGGTGAAGCAATCGGTAAGTAAGGGACCTTGGAGCTTGCGGCCTGCGATGGCGGCCCCGCCATGACTGGCGGCGTCACATGGCTAGAATGGGCGGAGTAGGGAGGAGGGCCAATGGGGAGCAGGCCTTCACCGGAGGGATTCCATCGAACATGTCGCAACACCCTAGCTATATATTAATGGAGAGCACTAATCGATCTTTTTGGTTTCATGCATGTAGTTGGAGAATTGGGGACGCAATGTTTGGGATTGGGCAGAAGAGAGTGAGGGGAATCTCCCAATTAATTAAGTCCCAACGGGAACACCCTGCAACTGTTCTTGCGTTGCCATGATGACTTCGACTTTTTTTTTTCTCTTCAATCCAATCGAAGTATGGCAACAAGGATACGTACTTGTCCCAATGTGAGACATGAAATATGGCATTTTAGGACATTCCCAAAGTTGACCCTTAATTGTTTTCTACGTACGTAGTTAACTTATTATAAATTAATGGGGCTTGTGTTTATGAATTATGAGCCATTAAGTGGACGTCAATATTGTTTATAACAGATGAACAGATCGAGTTGGGTCCATTAACTAGCATAAACAAATGGAGGTTATCATTTTCTTCGAGCCCGACTCTTAAAATTTTCTCTAATCTCATTAATCAAGTAAATGAACGAGGCCGGGAATGCTTTGTATACGTTTACTCTTGCTACTCATGCATTAAACACCCATGGCCATGCATTAGACCGTTACATATCCAGTGCCATGTGACTGGGTTAAAAGGATATCAGATATTGCTTGGTTTTGTAAGTTGCTCACAATTGAAGGGCATGTGATCAATGACGGCATGCATGAAAAGTACTTGCCAAATTAAGTTAATACGTTATGCAATTACATATGACAGAGAAAAGCATCTATTTTTTGGTCAATCATGAGATTCTAATTCATTTGAAGCTTTTGGTTGAAAACTGATATACATATTTTTCCAATAAAATAATTAGAATTGAGGCATACATATGGAGGCCAGAAAGTGCTTCCAATTAGAAAGGGGCATCAAACAATATATATATTTTGTTTCACCCTTCTGGACAAATTAAACGCATTAATTAATTAATGGAGACCACAAAACGCATGCATTAGACTGAGCTATTACATATGGAATTATTAGAAGGTTTGATTCTTGTCGATCCAAGCTTTTTGTAAAGAGAGGTGTCATATATAGTGGAATTATGGAACCAACGACTGCCTAATTAACCCACTCTGACCCTTCATTCCAGGACGAGGCACTAAAACCTAAAATGTCCAGTTGATTAATTTGATACCCCTATATATATATATACTTAAGGCCGTAAATTAATGGTCAGGGATTTTTTTTAACAAAATCTTTATTTCATTGTTGGATCCTCTTTTCCGGATGATGGGTTTGAAATCAATATTGATATTCTAACTTTAAGAGTAAGAATAACACAAAAAATTTGGGTTTATATCCTTGTAGAATTAAATTGATCAGATCAGAGAGCTTATTCACCTCCTCTTCCCGATATATATATATATATATATATATGAAAAATATTCACATGGTGTCGGCCCTATGATAAATTGCCATGGGGCAGCATCTAGACCTTTAAATTCATGGGAGATGATCTCCCTGTATGTCGGGCCCATGCATTTGAGGGTTATCTTGTTTAATGCCATTACGGGAGCAAGCTTGAGGACTATGAGTATTAAGCACTGTGGACAAGGAAGATGAGAATCTCAGGGTTGAAAAAAATAGTGTAGGGTTTGCCAGTTTCAAAGAATAATTGAATTAAGAATTTGGGACACACTCAGGTTTGATGTGACTATGAGGATCAAGTGATTGTGAGGATTGACCAGTGGACTCCTATCTCACTAACTCATAAAGAGGTAGCATTAACTACATCTCATCTGGATAACACAAGGATTTTAACCGTTAATTAAAGAAAGAAAAATATAAAAGGCTGATGATCTTAGTTTAGATAAATTTATAATTTATTGCAAATTTTGAAGATTGTGAAAATAGATGTAGGTGATTGCAAATTCAAAGATTTACGAAATAATTATTATATATGATTAATGTTGAATCAAAATTTTGAAGTTATTTGCAGGGTATATATGAGCATGATTGCATGGTCACGATAAGGGAAAATTTCATTGACTCGTGAATTTAATCTGTGGCATGTCATTTAGAGTAGCTCCCGCACCACCCTCATTATTACAACATGACAATATATAACGTACATGCATGGGGGAGGATCTATCTGGTGCAGCTGTATTTGGACTACATTAATCGTAGAAAAGAGAATGATTCAACTACAGTTTCTTGTCAAGTTGCAGGGAGACCCTAATATGTACTTTCCAATAGGCCGGATCAATGTTGGTGCATTCATCTGTAAAAGTTACGTAAGTACCTTTGTAACTCGATTGGGAAGGGAAACGATTGGCATTAATGCAAGGTGTTAATTTTGCCGTCCTCTTGGGTTCATGCGCCCCTCCTGATAACACTTTCGTACGTTCTCCAGGATTAAATTGATCAGGATATCTACCTCTTGTTCATGATGCTTCTTCATGTTGTTTGTCCAAACATTCGCAGTAGATATCACAATATGGAAGGAAAGTAACAACTGGGTGAGTCCATTATCTCAAGCCAGACACAATGATACGCCATTAATTAATCAATTTCACATATGCTAGCGGAATACCCTTAATTAGACACAGTACTTCTCAGGTTAACTTCTAACCTCCGTGTATTGAACAATAGCAGGATTCACTCGCGGCATCAATCTCCTTCCTAAGAACGCACTGATCACTGCGACACAACTCATACTTGATCAGCAGGACAAAGTAGATGAACAGGCCCCCAGACGACGCTACGTGATCTTAGTTGAAAGTATAGATGAAGAGGCGCCTGGACGCTTACATGAATAATCATTTTCGATTGATGTAGCAGCTGGCAGATTGGTGACGAATTGTTGATGGGGACGTGACCCATGACAGGGTTTCATTATTGGACAGATGCGCATCTTCCACGGTTAATTAGTTGGCCTATATATGATGTTCGTCACTTCACGTGAGAATGTCACACATATGTCCTTTTAGAATAAAAAACTTTTTGACACATCAACTCCAAAGGACATATATGCATATATAAATCCTACTTCACACCCTGGTGATCGATCAGTATATGTGGTCTTAATAATTAGTCCACAACAGCTCGCACAGTACTCCGTGGAAGATTCCCATGGGGATCGTAGGATAAGGCACCGTTGGTGTATATATATGCCCCCCAATGGGCTGCAATCTTGGCCGAAACGTTTGATGGGAACGTTAATTTGACTCCAAGTTAATGGCATCGATCAATCTGAATGATCAGTTCTTACTGACATGATTTTGACTTCGGAAAAATGAAGCCTAAAGGGTCACACATACTGTCGCAGAGTTGGACCACAGAGGCGATGTACATGCATGCATGCAGACACGTACGGAGAACAAGAGATTTCAGGAGGAAAGTAGATCTCTCTTCACTTGGTTAATGAAATACATCGCTCTTCCTTGGTGGCTCTATGAACGCCCGCCGTCGACGCTCGCGACATGAGCCACGGCCTGGGTTTATATATAGAGGAGGATACATACCCCAGCAGCTCTCAATCCTACTAAAATTCCATTATGAAACCCCAGAGTCCCAACTGGAGTACTCTGACAAAACCTTGATATTTGTAGACTTCAAGTGATCCGAATTAAGTCCTCATTAATCCTGACTCTGACTCTCTACAGATTTGAGTCGATCGCGCCTAAGTAACACAGTATGCATCTTGCCCCGTGACACAACTGTTCGGGGTAAGAGACATCCCAACAAACACCTTGGGTGTAATCGCAGGTCTGCCTCCGTGTGGCACTGCTTTTGGATGTATACATGGTGGCCGTTTATTTGGAAGCATCTAATGATTGGAATGTGGATCGATCCTATGAGCGAGGCTATGCATTGCTTGAAACTTTGATATAGATTCGATAATTTGAGCTAACTTCTAGCCATCGACTAACACAATCTGGATCATATCTCGATAAGTGGAGCTTTATATATACTTGATTGACATGACTGAATGCCCAGTGGATGTTCGATGAGTAACCTGTGCTTTTATGCTGGATTGGCACTTTGCTCTATGGGCCACAATGTCAGCAGTGGGAGAGCAATGCACTATGTTGCGATAAGACAGCTGCTAGCCTGGCAGCACTTATGACACATATTCGACTTTTTTCTTAAATTCTGAAACACCAAACAAAACAAAGTCTGCTAAAATGAACAGGAATTACTGGTTAATTACACCGCGTGCTTGCGGCAGTGCAACGGTTTTTTTAAATATATTTTTTCAGTTTGGTCCCAATTTGAATCGGCTGAAGAACTTGGAGAAAGCAAAGATCGAACCCATTAAGTAGGGCTAAAGTGGGCAGCAGACAAAATAAGGATGACCGATTTTTTAAATATTTTTTCAACCATCCAATGTTTGAATGAACGGTGCACACTGAGGTCGACCTAGATTTTAAAAAATAAAAATTTGACTACGCTTCCAATAATGCAGCAGGTCAATCTTTTTGAACACAGGACGCAATTTTAAGCTAGGGGCACTGAACTGTTTTAGATTATCAGGTAACATAATTTGATCTTTCTTAGTTTCCTTGACGTCGCCATCTAGCTATTTGCAGGTCGGCAACGTGAACGCCGAGGTCCCATAAGGAGTGGCAACCACATGCATGTTGGGAGGACAGTGAGAGGGGACACCCTGAGAGCAAGCATGCTCCTGGGGATTCCTTCCGTCTCCTTTCCCTTTGATCGTCTTGAGACGCTGAACCAGGCGGCCGTGAGGGCGCCGAGGGGGCCCGGCCGGCAGTGTTCGAGTTCGTGCTACTACTGTGAAGTGGAGAGTTCTTGTGTGGAGCTAATTAAGGACCAGGCATGCAGCTTGGTGCGAGTGAGCCAGAGACCTTGCTCTTCGGCATGGAGGTGCCAAATTTGAACCCCCTCATTTATTGGGGAAAACATATGATTTTTAACAACAATTAATATAACTACAGAGTCTAGTCCACAAGTATAGTCAATAAAAAGGGAAAGGTACTTTGCTACGGGGCATACCCTGGCACTAGCAAGCTGGCCACTATTGGTCGTCCGACCAAGATGCTCCACCTCCAAGAGAAGCACTACACCTGAAAAAATAGGAAGTGTGCCTCATCTCATTGGCTCAGTAGGGGTCCTGTGGATCTCCCACCACAACGAAAGTGGTAAGCAGTAACAACGGTAGCAACAATAATAATAGCAATAACAACAAGAGTGCAATCACGACAGTAAACAATAGCAGCCGGAACAACAAGAATGGTGAGCAGAGGAACCACAGAGCCTTTATGCTACCCTACTCACGTGGTCGTAACAACCCGCCATTGCTGATAGAACCTCTAACAAGGCCACGTGGCCAAAGACATAACCTCCACCCTCGGGAGGACATCCAGACACTGGTAAACCTCAGTCTCAAGCTAGGACTAGTGGGAGAACCATGCCCTACACACAGGGTGACACCAGCCCGTTTATCGGAAGGGTCACGACAATGCTGTCGGTAACTCAACCTTCACCGGCATAGGGTCCGCTACTGAAGTATACACGATAAGGCCAGATGCATCCATTGACATCTTATATTGTGCCAATGTCTCATATGCAGGCACACTGCCCACACCTGATCTCGGAAGGAGGAAAGGAGACACACACACACACACCACACCCTAGGACTGGCTAGGATCCATGCCCCTGCACCCATTAGTGCGGTCGCGTCCTACTACCTGACACGGGGTATGCGCCACTGCGCCCGTCAGTAATGTACTCTTATCCCAACCAAGGTACATATGCTCAGGCGGTCTCACCTCTGCACAAGGAGTGTCATGCACACTAGGCGGTCTCACCCGGTCCAACCACGATTGGCCACTAGGATCATTCATGGTCTCTCAAAATCTCACTGAAACTCCATCATCCGTGGTCTTGCAGGAATCTACCATAAAACACCATCATCTTCCGTCTCACAAGAATCTCGAGAAAGGCATACACATGCACGCAAGCCATCGTAAACCACAATATGACACCACTAGCTGCATGGAAAACTACCCACGACTAGATGACAGAATTAGTGGGTAACATCCCACTAAACTCCCATAAGGACTACTCATCGCAATCATGGAACCCATGCAGATATGACCCTCCGCGGTCACAGGCCTCATGTAGTATGTAACCCACCATAGCACAGAAGCCGCGTGGAAACTAAGCTAAGTGAATATGGCCAAACCTGCCATAGGAAATCTATGAATCTTGTATTACCCAAATCCATTCTCGAGCGACCGCCACCCTTCCAAGTCAAAATGATGCAAATTCCATGTTAATACACAAATATAATGTTAATTTTCATGTTCTGGGGTGAAAACCAACTTATAGGACTCAAACGGACTGAAAAGCCCTCATTCCTGTCGACCTGGGCCTCAGGTCGGTCGACCTACCCAGCATGGGTCGGTCGACAGGCCAAGCAAGGGCCAGTTGATAGGCTGGGAACATGGTTGAGGGGTCGACCGTGTTAAGGTGATTGAGGTCGGCCTGAAGACCGTGATCTGCCAAAGACGCGGTGGGTTGAGCGACCATGTGCACGACTGCCTCACCATGGGTTTCTCAAATGAACACGGTGTTTGTTTACGCTGCGTTCATTATCCAGAAGTTGAACGCGGTTCAAAAGATGACCACATTCTTGTTCCGATCTGAGCTTTCATGAATCAGAGTGAAATCGCCCGTTCCACGCCCCATTCATCTCGAGCAAAGGGGAAAACATGCAAAAACCCTTCATATGCCTTCCACACACCGGAAGGACTCAACAATACAAAGAAAAGACTAAAGAAAAAGACGATTCCATCAATTACCCCAAACATGCACCCATGCCACACACAACACATTCGGCCTCATCCCGACCTCAAATAGCGAGAAAAACTCGACCATAGTGAGGCGAATCACACCCCGACATGCCATTAGCTCGAAATATAGCATTTAAATCGAAGATCACCGCACAAATCGATGGATTCGTCTCACATCTCAAAACATGTATTTTAACCCCAAAAAGGGAAAACCTGCTCAAAATCACTCCATTCGGCATGAAATCGTAGGGAAATAATGTACAAGGGTTAGGGATTTGTCCCTCTACCTCTTATGGTGAAACCACGTGAATCCGACATCGATTAGCATCGAAAATATCACTTTTCACGTCTGGTTCTTCACGAAACCTCAAAAATCCTCCACCACAACATCGCCTCCCATTCCACGCTCTGGCCCTCGCCACTTGTCACTCGCGCCGTACTCCACCTCGCCCACTGATCCTCTCCATCGACCACCGGAGAAGAAGAGGGTGAGACAGAGACGTAAGAGTGAGAGGGAGGGAACGTGAGTGAGTGTCATGCCCCGAACAAGGCAGAATTATCAATGCGTGAATAGTTATACGGGCAAGTCGATCAAGAGACTCAGTTGATGAGTATGAACAACAATAGACAGAATCACAACTTTATTTCATAATCTGACATTTTCAATAAATATCATTCAAGGACTTTTGATACTATTCAAATGTCATGCCATGGGAATCATAGTGTAAAAATAGATAGGCGTAGTTAAATATAATACGAAGCCAACCACTACAGCAGCCTGCCCCAGCGCTGCAGCGCCGGTTTCCACTGCCGGAACAAGAAACCCAGATGCCTTGCCCCCCTTCACAGTGCCATCAGACTTCACTCTCCCCACGCCCCAAGACCAGAGAAAGAGAAACTAGGCGCTCCATTTCCTGGTGTTTTCTCCTCCTCTTTTCCTTTCCCACCTCTCTTCCTGGTGGCCGGCGCAGGGTTCCCTTCCTCAGTGCCCGCGGCAGGTAAAGCAAGCCCACCCGTGCTAGCAAGAGAAAAGGAGGGGCCTTTATCTGCACCGAGACCGGCCTCCCCCACTTCCCCTTTTCCCTGCACTCATTCCACTTCCTCTCCTTCCCCTTTTTAGGGTTTTCCACCGGACCCATGAGTGGCTCTCCACTCCTTTCCCTTGGGAATATCTCCTGGATCCCTCCCACGGCTACATCAACGCCACCCACCATATCTTAACCTGCATCATTCCCTCAGAATCTCCCCGTCTCTCCCCCCAGGCACCCAATGATGAGGGCCTCTTTGCCGCCATCACCGTCTCTCCTTCCCCAGCTTGTTCTTCTTCTTCTCTCTGTCGTGACTGCTGCTGGCGGGAGCAGCGACGTCCCCTCTGCCAACACCGTGCCGGCCGTCCCCCTCGTGCAGCCTCAGGGCAACCGCACCTGCAGGCTCGACCTCTCCGACGAGCTCTTCGGCGGCGTCGCTGAGGCCTGCGGCCGGGACCTCGACCGGGGCCGCTGCTGCCCCGTGCTGGCGGCCTGGCTCTTCGCCGCCCACGCAAGGTCCGCGCTGGAGGTTCGGGACGCCCCCGCCGACGACTCGGGCGGCCGGCTCGGGTCGGACCTGCCGATGATGCCGGACGACTCGCAGAGGTGCGTGGACTCGCTGCAGAGCTCGCTGCGGGGGAGGGGCATCCACCTGGCCCGGCCCAACGCCACCTGCGACGCCGTAATCTGCTTCTGCGGCATCCGGCTCCACCAGATCGGCTCCCTCAGCTGCCCCGCAGCCTTCAACCTCTCCTCCTACCGCAACGCCACCCCCACCGTGGCGGTGCGGGAGCTGGAGGGCAGCTGCCGCAACTCGTCCTACGCCGGCTGCACCCGCTGCCTCAAATCGCTCGACAAGGTAAAACCCATCGTCAGTGGCTCCGCCGTTGTTCTCTTCTACTCTTTCCACGGGTATTCTAGGCATTTCAGACCATTGATTATTCCCTTCTCTTTATTTTTTTTCTGCTAATTTTGGCCTTTTTGTTATCTTTCTTCACCGGGTAAACGTCGTAAGACCAACCCATTGTCCTCCTCGTCCCAAAGAAGTGAGAAATAGTAAGAATGGAATAAATTTAAAAAGATCTTTCGGGCATCCTCTTCTTCTCCGGACAGAGAGACAAATTAAATGCCCCTCGCAATAAATTCGGAAATTCCTCGGACAAACCTCGAATCCCACCACCACGAGCTCCCACTTCATTTACGCGGCTAACTGACCACAATGTCCTCGCCCTCAACGCCATTATAACGAAACTGCCCCTGCTTTTTTCTTCTCTTTAACCCCTCCATCTTCCCGTGTTGGCAGCTGAAGGGCGGCGGGCTGGGGGGCAAGGGAGGCAGCGGCGGCGGTGGAGAACGGGCGGGGAGCATGCTCGGCCGGGACTGCCAGCTGATGGGACTGACATGGCTGCTGGCCAGGAACCGGACGGCGTACATCCCCACCGTGTCGGCGGTGCTCCGGGCCATCATGTACAGTTCCCATCCGGTGGCAGAGGGGCGGCGGGGCAGTGGCGGGCAGCCGGAGTACCGGTGCAGCCCCGACCAGGAGAACATGCCGCTGGCCGTGGACTCCCTCCAGTTCGAGAAGCTCGACGCCGCCGCCGCCGCCGCCGCCGCCGCCGCCGCCGCCCCCCTGCTGGGCGCCGGCGGAGCTCTTGGGCACATCACCGTCCTCTTCTCCTCCTTACTCCTGTTATCTTCTGTTCTCAGGTGGTGACTGGTGAGACGGAGCCGGAGCAAGAACATGAAGAAGAGAAGAGGAAGGAGGGGAAGGCCATGCGCTTCGTTTCGTCCTCTCTTCTACTCTTTGGTGTTTGATGTAAAGCATGCTTAAAAAAAGTTTTATGCCTCGTTTTACGTGGGTTGGAGGGAAGGTGGGGATTCTTATTATTATAGTCCAAGTCACGTCACTGTTCGGCTAGTTCCTCATCCTCTCTTGAGTGAGATAGCGACTGGGGTGTTTTTGTAACATGGAAATAAGGGGGCCCCATCAAGGGAGACGGGTCAAACCACTATGTATCTTTTGATTTGATTAGTTAGCTCCATATGGTAGATGTACAAATCCCACTACGTCCGATGTTTGTAAGAGGGTTTATAAATGTACTAGACCTGATCTTATGGAGGGTAAGCATTAGCCTTTTGAATCCTTAATTTCTTATGCCTCTTTTGATGATGGAGTATTATTTTGATGTAACGATTCTAAATGTTTGAGACATTACACACGTAGGGTGTGCGGCGTCTTTAGGTGTGCATCATGTTTAAATCTTGGTATTACCTCCAAAAGTAACATGACCATCATCTCTCTTTACCAATATGTAGAATTTTGCTTTATCTCCGGTCATGTGCTTGGAACAACCACTATCTAGATACCACTTGATGTGATCGGCTGCCAGGCATACCTGCAAGGGAATTAAGTGGAATGATTTTGATGTGAAACCACTAGGGAGAAATGTAGCAATTAGACAAGGACCCTCGGACTTACTATGCAAACACAATCAACAATAGAATGAGGTCCTCGAAAGTGGCCGAACCACCGTTGCACACACACGAAACCTGGGTGACTCGATGATGCCGAGTGGAGGTGGTGGGTCAAGTCCCTTGCTGGTAGAGTGCCAGCAGGGCTAGGGTGGCCCTCCCGAGGGTACGGAGCCCACGAGTCAAGGGCTGGTCGGGTGCCGATTGGGGCACTAGGTCCCTCTCTCACACACCCACGGTGACCGCTCAAAGGTGGAACACTCCGGGGTCGGGCACTCTCTCTCTCACTCAACAGAGCAATTTTGCAGATATGAAATGAACAAGCACGGAAATGAGAGCGAGGGTTTCGAGCTTACCTGTTCGGAGACGAGGGCGAGTGGGGAAGTGTGGGTTCACCGTACACCGTGCCGAAGTCGCTTCCCCTATTCAAAATTACATGCACTACTCCTCTCACAGGAGGGTTGGACAAGGGGTGGGAAAGTGGATTACAACAAAACTACCTCCACATAGGGAGGGACACTAAGCTGGCCAGGCGGGGTAGGGGGAGAAGACTACTAGAATACCGAAAGAGGCCACTCGGCCGGGTCTGCCAGCTTCCTGAACAACAGACCTACAGTCCCTATTGACGCCGCCACGGACTGTAACGAACTCGGGGGACGCCGAAACCAGCGCCAATCTTTCACCGACTGGTCCAGGAAGGCTCCATAATTTTCGAGGAACCGTCTGGTGTCGTCACTGGTCGTGGCTGGCTCTGGGTCAGGGTCGCTCTGCTCAGACTGGGACTATTCTTAGGGCACAGCAGCAGGTAGAAGTCGCTGTCACGAACACACCCGTGATCGAAATGGTGCGGGACCAAGACAGACGCTTCCGTGAATGAGTCCTCTGCGATCTCCAACCAGGAAGGACACCAGAGGAGGTCGGGGAAGTGAGATATGTCCGAAAGAGTGGGAGGGGGTTTGGATGGATCCAGACTGACCTGATTTGCTATTTTGGGATAGAAAAATCAGAATGGGCTGCTCCGGGCTTCAATCGACGCCCCGCTTGTTGCGTTGGATAGTAGACTGGTGGGACTCCACTCTGGCTAAGTGGCGCGCTAGGGGGAGCTGTGGTGTGGTTGCTGGAGCTTTTGTAAACTGTCTCTGGTTGCAGGCCAGACTGGTTCTGCACAGTCTGTGGAGAATGACTCTCAGGAAGACAGTGCCATCACGATCACTCCCGTAATCGAAATGGTGCATGACCAAAATAGACGCATCCGTGAATGAGTCCTCTTCGATCTCCAACCAGGAAGGCCGCAAGGGGAGGTCGGAGTAGGGAGATAGAGGACGTAGAGTGGAGGGGTGTCTACTCTAATTCTGATTGGACTGACCTGCACACTCGGGGAAGAAAATTTGGAATGGATAGCTCCGGACTACAAACGAGGCTCCGCCAGCTGGGTTGGATAGAAGACTGGTAGGGGAATGTCCCAACCAAATGGCGCACCAAGTGGAGTTGGGGTGTGGGCGTAACAGCTTCTGCACCAGGGCTCTGATCTTCCCTAAGATACCAGATGCGTGATCTGACGAGAATGGACCTCCAGGACAGCCCCGAACTCTGATGAATGCGGGATCACCTCATCGTCGAAGCTAACTAGGAGAGATTTCCGTTGATGTATGGCACACCTTCAGAAGATTCCAAATGACTCCGGGCCAGGCTCTGCAATTTAGGCTTCTGCTGCTGCCTACGAACTGGGTGTGCAAGTAGGTGATAGGTGCAGTAGGGGTGGATAGGGGTGATGGGATTGTAAATGGATGAGGGGCTAAGGGATGTGGGAGGTGGAGGGGGATTGCTGGGGTTGATGGAAGGGTGCAGGGGGGTGCTAGGGTCGCAGCAAGGGGAGGAGGAAAGGAGAGGGGTGGACTAGGTGAGAGGGGAAGTGGTGGGGGCGCAAATGACCTAGGGGGATGAGAAAGTTTTCCCCTTTGGTTTGAATAGAGGGTTAATATTGGAGTAAATGGAGACCTAGGGGATAGGAAGGGTTGCCTTGGGGTGGGGAAGGGGTGCTTGGGAAGGAGAGATTCCACCTTGGGGAAGTGGAAGGGTTTATGGGGGGAGGGGAAAGGTTGCCTTGGAAGGTGAGGGGTTGCTTGGGGTTTGGTGGAAGTAATGGTGGGTTTAATGGCTCCTAGGGAAGATGGAGGGTTGGGCTGAGGTGGCAGATGAGGTGGCAAGGTGGGGAGGAGAGAGAGGGCTACACCCTAGAGAGAGAAAGAGGAGAGAGAGAGGGGGCCGCCCCCTTGAGGAGAGAGAGAGAGCTAGAGAGAGAGAGAAGGCTAGAGAGAGAGAGTGGACACAAATACTTAAAGTAATTTTTTGATTTAAATTCTCATTAGCCTCTCAAGCAATCATCCACACATTCACACATTCATTCACACATTCATTTCCACAAAGAAAATCAACAAAAAAGAACATGTCATATCATAATCATATCATCATGTACAAAGTCATGTACTTCTGGCCTATCGCTGTCCCTACCTCCCTCCTGCCTCTTCGATGGCGGGGCCATCGTAGCGCTGGTGTCCTCCACGCGGTGCCGTCGGTGATGCTCCTCCTCCTCATTCCTCCGGTAACCAGAGGATCCCGTGAAGTAGCTGCGGAAGGAGCCGTGGGTGCCGTGGGTCCTACCGCTCGGTGCCGCTCTACTCCTCTCCCGGCTCATCTCCCGGAACGCCCGCAACTCCCCCTGCAGCCCTGACACCTCTATCAGATCACGCTCATGCTCCGCTTGGACTTGGACAAGCTCCTCAGCACTGGCTCGAAGTCGCTCAAGCTCCGCGTGAAGGAGCGCCGTCTCGACCGCATCTACCGGTCAGCTCCGTGATAGCTCCTCCCGGAGGTGGGTCATCTCCTCCCGTGCCGCTGCATGGCTCTGCTCCAGCTCCTCCCTCAGTTGGGTCAGCTCGGTCATATGCATACATGCATCATGGTCAGTCAAATTACATTTCATAAGCATAATCAACAAGGAAAGTGTAGTGGTTACTTACCCTCTCGGAGAGCGCTGTCTCGACTGCCTCAGCTCGTGTCACCATCCGCGAGCACTCCGTCTCCCGCTCGGCATGGTTGGCAGGTGTTTGGGTGGAAGAAGACGGAGCATCGGTCCCATGTAGCTAGGCTCTCTTGGCTCATGTTGGATCTCCTCTGGATTGATAAGCAGTGTGCGTACTGCTTTGAGTTAATTGGTTTTGATGATTAGCAACAGATTTGTGAATAATCGATTGATTAGCAATAGGTTTATTTAACATTGTTGATTGTAGAGTTGACTTTCTCAACTTTGATCTGAAATGATGTTATGTGTATTTTGATGACTCTTATGTGTCAGATGTTCATAAATGTTATTTGAACGTTTACACTTAGTCCGTGCATATTGTGGAATGAACAATAAAGTCTGTGCATACTTTCACCTTAAGCATATGAGGTCCATGTAGAATAGGGCTGAACATCTCATAGTCTGTGCATCGTGTGTAGGAATTCAAGCAGCACGATCCCAAGTCCGTGCATGTTATGTGTTAAGGTCAGAAAGCATAGTTCGTGCATGTTATGTGTTAAGGTCAGAAAGCATAGTCCGTGCATGTTTTCAGTCTTGCTGAAACACCAAGTCCGTGCACGTTGCACATTCCTGAAACAAAGTCCATGCACATTTTCTCAAATGAAGTCCGTGCACATATTCTTCAAACGAAGTCCATACATAATTTCTCAAATGAAGTCTGTGCACTTTCTTTGTTCCATTGCATATGAAGTCCGTGCACGTTCTTCAAACGAAGTCCTTGCACATCTGTCAATCCAAGTCTGTGCACATTTCTCTAGCAATGTCAATCAAAGTCCGTGCACATTTCTCTAGCAATGGCAAACCAAGTCCGTGCACATTTCCTCAAACGAAGTCCATGCACATTCTTTGTACTATTGCATATCAAGTCCATGCACCTTTTGCTTTGAACGACGGAGTCTGTGCACATTTCTTATGTGCTATATGAAGTCCATGAAGTCTATGAATGTTTCTCATACATGCAAACAAGTCTGTGCATATTTGGACTAGGCATGTAGGAAGTCAGTGCAAGTTTTAGTCTCTAACAAAATAAGGTCCGTGCAGAGTTAGAAGGAAAGGTCCAAGCCAGTGCATGTTTTTGATGCGTGCCTTTCTAAGTCCATGCATCCTTGCGATTCCAAGTCCGTGCATACAAGGTTAGTGCACTCAATAGTTAGTGCAAGTTTTACCTCTAGCGTGTTAAGTCCGTGCACATCTCATTTATCAATACTAAGGGTCCAAGCACTTTTTACCTCTTCTATGGCCGAGTCCATGCAGTTCACAGTAGCACAGCCATGTAAGTCCGTGCATGTTTTTATTCCTGCATGTGAAGTTTGTGCATACTAGGTTTGTGGCATAAAGGGATTGTGCATCCTTTATTTCATGCATACATGAACTCTGTGCATATTTCATCTAGCGCCCTACAAAGTCCGTGCAATTCTTATATTGACCAACTGTTTCATGCCAACTAAGTGTTTGACGTTTTGCATGGACTCTTCTTAGAAGATTCAAAAGACCCAGGAGTATTATTCGTGAACTCTAAGGAGCGCACGTGATCTAAGGCATAAAGTAAGTTGTTGGTCGTGACACATGAAAAGCCCTTTGCACAGATGCCGCCACGTGTCCAATCGGGGACTAAACCTGGACTAAAATTTGGGTGGGAACCGTGGCTTCCACACGCCCAATTCTCTGCTACCTATAAGAAGAGGAGGACTCGTAGAGAGTGAGGGTATCACGAAATTGAGAGAGTCAGTGAGCTTCCAGTGATCATAGTAGAGATCAAGAAAAGCTCCAAGTGCGATCCATCTGAATTAGAGAAAGCAGGATTTGAGAGAGTATAGAGAGAGTTCTGAGAGAAGTGACTGAGAGAGCTATTGTTGTCAGTCCCTTGGTTCAGAACCAGGGAAAAGCAGGGGTGAGCCTCGTGTCACTGGCTCAGTAGGGGTCATGCAGATCCCCACTGGAAAACACGCAGTAACACGCTAAAAGGTCAAGTAACAGTAGGTGAGCAACATGCAGTAGTAAAGCAGGAAAGCTAAACTACAAAGCTGTAAAGAAAGGGTAGTAGGAGTAGGGAACAAGCTAAGAGCTAGGGGAGCTCACAGGAAAAGGGAAGAAGTCGTACCAGACAAGCACAACTGTCGAACTAACCTCGGCTCCCGACACCACTCCAAGGAGACACTACAGCAAGCAAAGACAGAAGGGTGAACTCTGAACTGAAGAAGTCAGAAGCTTACCAAACTGATGACACGACACCGGGCTCCAAACGGAGACCTGCAAGGACAGCCAACAAAGCCTAGGAAAAATCTAGATAGACGCTAGACAATAAGCAACACGACTAGAACATCGTGCACATTGCCCCATACACGATCGGAACGTCGTGCAGGCGACAGACACTGACCTTGAGTATAGCCACGAGAGGGCTAACCTGGGAGGTCACGACGCACAAGAAACGCGAAGAGAATCACGAAGGGTCACGTGTCACGTGATTGGAGTGCCCCACACTAGAAGAACAGCTAGCTGCGTCTGTTGACGTCTTATGCTGCGCCTACAAGCATCTCGTCTGCTATGCCTACAATAAGGCAGAGACCAAGACACTGTCAGAACCAGAACAGTAACCAAGTCGGGAGTGACTAGACAGGGGAACGCCCGTCGGTGTCAGCCCAAAGGCCCTGACCACGTGTGCACACACTGGCTTTTACCTAAGCCAGACCTCTAGCTAGTTTTCTCCCCCCGTAAGACGCAATAGGTAACCGCTGGAGCCGATGGAAACTAGCTTAAAAACCGTGAATCGGAAGTGCCCCGTTGTAAAAGCCGTCACACCGAAGCGTGCCGTAAGGCTACGACTAGTGAAGGCTCACAAGACACGGACTCTAAAACACAAGTGCCAAAGTACATACATGTAAGAGTGCCCTGTAACACGTACTTCGAAGCACCAAAGGTAGCACAAGAGACTGCTAACAGACTCAGGACAAGGCAACTAGACCTACAACTGTAATGGTCTCTCAGTCCTACGACTCTTAGTCAGGATCGTCGCATATAGCGGGACAAGCCACCAATCGGTCTAATCCTAAGCCAGGAAAAATGACGCTCCTAGAAAATGACACACGGAGACCTGAGGGGACACTGAGAACCCTCAGCACACTTGGACACGTAGGACGAGGTAGAACGATACCTCGAGGCATCCAGAACATGGACTCAAATTGGACAACGTCGTCGAGACACAACAAGGCTACCTGTCAACTACTGGGTGAACCAGAGTTGACTGGAACCTGACAATGACGACACATACAGACACACACACTGCATGCACAAACAGAAACCAGAGCGGTGGACAATGACAACATTCTGGGCAAAGCGAACCATCGCTCAACCGCTAGGCGAACCTAGTAGTCAAGGCACAGCCGCTATGCAACCAGAGACAAGGACACTGGCGGTTCTAGATTGAGTCATTAGGACACAGACACCGCCCTAAAGCACGACTTAAGACTGAAAAATACATAGAACAGAACAACGGCCATCACGGCCAACAACAGGACTATAACGCACCAGCATAGGGGCGTTACCTGCTATAACGGACCACAGAAGGGGCGTTATGGTAGACAGACCTAAAACACCGATACAGACAATATAACGCACTAAGATAGGGGCGTTATATCAGCATAACGCACAAGGGTAGGGGCGTTATGCCAACGAGAACAAAACACTAACAAAACAAAGTATAACGGACCACAATAGGCATGTTATACTAGTATAACGCACAAGGGTAGGTGCGTTATACCCAACAAACTTCAAAACGCCAGCGAGGACAAAAAGCATATAATGGACCAAGGCTAGTCCGCCATAGCAACAAAACGCACAAGGTGAGGCGCGTTATATCAACCGCCATACCCAAGCAAACATCGGTCAATAGACCATAATGGATTTGCACCTGGGCGTTATATTGACCATAACACACGGGGAGGAGTCTATTATGCTAATCGACTGACACAGTCTTCGAGGTGAACACAGTCAACAAGGGCTGACAATAGCAGTCGGCCTCGAAAACAACTCGACCATAACGCACCAGGACAGGGACGTTATGCTCACATAACGGACCAGTCTTGGTCCGTTATACTCCAAGACCTCCGAAGATAAAAAAATCGATGAATGATGCATAACGGTCTATCGGGGGACCGTTATGTACATAACGGCCTCTGGTAGGACCGTTATGCCAATCCGATGATCAAAACGGTGAAATGGCCGAATCGACCCGTTCCACGCCCCATGCATGCCGTAGCGCTGGGGAAATACACCTAAACAATGGGAAATCCCTCAAGGATTCCAAAAACACCATAAGCATGCAACGAAACGCCTTAAATCGCGAGATCCGGGTGATTCCGACGAATCGACCCAAATCTAGTCACCGAGATTTTCGGACTCCTACCGGCCCCAAATGACGACCAATCGACACGAAACTGGTGGGGTTGGGATCCTGACATCCCAGCGGTCAGTTTTCAGATCTCGGTTGGCGAACCAGACCGCTGGGTCTCTTCCTTACTCCACTCACTTTATTTGGTTCGAACCCAAGGTGACTTGGGTTCTTTTTGTTGAACCCATTCATCCGCCTCTTCCTTAAACCCCCCGTGGCCTTCTCAAACGCATTCACCTCCTCTCTTCAACCCTAAACCCTTTCCATCTCCATCCCTCACACCAAGCCGCGGGCGATCTTCCTCTCTCCATAGCCTCCGCGATTCTTCTTCTCAAGCCTTCCTCTTCCCTAGACTTCACTTCGTCTGCGCTCCTCATCCTCAAGGAACCCTCCGGCGGGCGACGGCATCCGATACTCTCCTCCTCTCCTGGAGCATTCACAGCGCCCCCCTTCGAGCCACATCCGTCTGGAGCACTTGCTGAGTGTGGTGTGAAGATCTATCTGCTCTGTGGAAGACCACCGTCTGCTCAGGGGACACCGTGCTATGTCTCTGTCCTCCATCTGCTTCCATTTAGAGCTATCCGAGCTGCAACAATGGCTCCCAAGAAGAGAACCTTGAAAGAAATGGAAGAAGCCCACATGAGGAAAGAGCTCAGAAAAAAGGAAAAGCACGCTCAAGCATAAGAGAAGAAGAGAGCTTCAGAGTCCAAATTGCTGGTTGAGAGAAAGGTATTACGTCCCCAAGCCGTGGATTTTAGAAGCATTGAGACTGCTTTACCCAAACTTGTTGAACTCCTAAAGAAGCAACCAAGCCTGATTTCCTTCATGTCAGAACATAGGAAGGTGTATCACTCTCTAGTCCATCAATTTTATGGGAATATGGTAGCTAGAAATGATGAGTTATACACAAAGCTGGATGGAAAACCTATTCCATTGACTATTCAATTAATTGGAAAAGCACTCAATATGCCATATGATACTGGCATGACCCCTGAAGTAGCTATGTACACAGTGGAAGAAGCATATGAAGCAATGTCTGATGAAATAGTTGTAGAAGGGATGGTACCGAAGTTAAATGCAAATAACTTTCCTCCACTCCAACGAATATTGCATCATATGACGACCACTATACTGCTACCACAGTCAGGGTCACGGGAATAAGTGACCGATAGACAGAAGTTTCTTTTTGTGTACATCATGAGTGGAAATCAAATTAACTTCCCCGCTGTGATGATGGAATACATCACTAGTTGCAGGAAATCGAAAAATAGAAATTTGCCCTATGGAGCAGCCTTGACTCTGATTTTTCAGTACCTACATATTGACTTGAGCAAACACACTGGTCACCAGCTTAATGAGGCTGATATTTACACCATACCTTCTATTTGCACCAAGATGGGTTATGTGACGTAGGATGGGCAGCTAGTTCACACTCTACGATCCAAGAAAGGGAAAGTTCCAGTAGTGGATTCTGACCAAAGTGAAGGAGAAGACCAAGAAGAACCTGTCCGACAAGCAAGAGTATCTTAGTCTGGTTCCTCTATTGAAGCATCACTTCACACAATGATTGACACATTAAGTGGTGAGGTTGGGCAAGTAAAGGATTCTTTGGATTTGCTCACTAAAGAAGTATCAGATTTGAAGATTCAACATGAGCAATATCTTCATAAGTTTGCTGCTATGGCGGAGTCCATCGATTCCCTCAACACTGCTCTGGGCGTTCAAAACTCTAAATTTGATAACTTGTCTGACTTCCTTCGCCATCCACCATCACCTCTTGCCTCACCTTTTTAAGGCCTTGATCCTTGAACTCCACCTTACTTGATTGACTCTCCCCTTACACTCCTTTTTGTTGATGACAAAGGGGGAGATGAATGTGCAGCCTTGTGTCTACTATGTGTGGATGTTATCTTTATGTGTTGGTTTTGTGGTTTTGTGACAGTTGGTATCATGGTGTTGTTATATGTCATTTATGGACATGGTTGATGTTATGTGATATTTTGTGGTCATCAGTTGTGGTTATGTAATTTTTTTTATTATGGATGCTTGGTATGTGTTGTGGATTATGGATAGGAAATCCACCCTTGAACCTTAATTTCCATTGATGCTTTAATCTCTTTTGATGAATGAATGCATTAATTCCATTTGATGAATGTGCTATCCAATGGGCCACAGCTTGGTCAATGTGTTCAATGTGTATGGATTGCATTTCTAGAATGAATGTGATTGGAATGTTAAACATGGTTTCATGTCTAGGATGCTTGATGTGAGTTGATATTCCTGAAACACATCTTATTTGTCAAGTCTATTTTGCCTAGTTGTACATAGTATTTGTCATCATCAAAAAGGGGGAGATTGTTGAACCCCGTGCACAACCGTGTGTTAAGGAATTTTGATGATGATTAAATACCATGTGTTTGTGTTTCATTAATTAAATGGATAAGTGGTTTGTGGATGTAAAATGGTTTGATCAGGTTCCATATGGTTGAATGAAGCTCAATCCCATATCTATGTAATAGCTGCAAGGGATGCTTTTACTTCAATGTCATGTGCCGAACTAGACTAACATTGTGTTGGCATTGTACAGGGATCGATGAAGATTGGGTGAAATTCAAGCCAATTGAATGGAATTCTCCTACCATGCCTTTGGTTGATTCAAATAATGTTCCCTTGACATCTACGTAGGAATCGTCATGGATAGCAGGGGCATGACGCTTGTAGATGGAAATGGACGTAAACCACCTATCCCAGCTCCCCTCATCTAGCGATAGCTAGGCAATTTGTCCCACAGTCAGTACTATCCTGCACTCTATCAGTTTCTTTTGGTGGAGACAAATGGATTTGGACTCTGATGGTAGTTGGAACCTTCTCTTCCAAGTCTGTGCCTGGTTTATTGCAGGCCCGATCTTCAACTGGTAGGTGGTGTCGCCTTTCGGATAAAAATGCTCTTATCAAATGTTCCATCATTGCGTGGCGTGCTACCCACAATTGTCTCCCCATTGATGAGCAAGTTCATCACTATGGATTATCTTTATGCTCTCGATGTCCCTACTACCAGCAACCTTCGGAGGAGTCCACCTTTCATCTTTTCTTTGGTGGTGATGTTGCACGAATTGCCTAGTCGCAACTTTGGGGTTTCTTGCAGTTTCAGCTTAGGCTAATTCTTCCTGCACTGCTACCATTGTAGAATATTTGTGTTCGCTCCCCCTCTCTTCGGCCTATGGTATCATCTCTCAGTTCATTTTTTGTGCCCTCCTTTGGAATTATGGATGAGCAGGAACCGAAATGTTTTTGAAGGGTGAAGCATGGATGTCTCTGCTATTGTTCAACGTGTCATTGGCCAATGTAAATAGTTGGTTCCCTCCTTGCATCTGAGGGGGAGTTCGCTCTACCATAGGCTCTCGGATCAGCTACAACATTGGTCTTGGAGAGGGGTGATCTCGCGTTGGATCCCGAGTCATCCGATCTTGTTGTCGTCACCACGAATGAGAGATCTACAAGACAGGAAACGAATTAGAGGAGCCTAGGGTTGGAACCCCAGGGAAAACCCTCTGATGCTTAAGTCAGTGAACTGGCAGAGCGTAGGTGGAATGGGAGTAGGAGAAAGAGTATGGGGCACGAGATCGCTCTCTACCATTGAGTGTCATGTTGAGTGCTCAAAATCACCTTACCTTTCCGAAGGGGCCCTCATGGCAAGAGACATGGCATCTGGAGGGACCCGGAGGCATTATATCCTAGAGGAGGACTCTTTCTTCTTCCTCGCCCCTTTGAGTTTCCCTTGTCTAAGCGATAGCGAGATTCTCGCCGGGAGATATGCCTTGTCCGTTGGGGGTACGAGCGAAGGATACTCCCTGGTGAGGCGCTTGGGCTTCTCCCGAGAGTGGAGGGCAACACTGTGACAATTATGCTCGGATGTCGATTAGGCTCTTCTAAGTGACCGTTACTTGGACTTCCAGGCCGAGGGGCCACCTAGGAAGACCTGATCTGAGCGTGTTTGTGCATCAAGATAAGTGGGCCCGTTCGAGGGACTGTCACTTGGGAAGCTTGACCTGGTTTGGTCGAATTGGGCCTGGTTGGGCCAGTCTTGACCTATTTTGGCCTTCTCAATCTGCGCATATATTTGGGCTGTGGATTTACCCTCTCTACTTGCCCCCTACTCCCAAGCCAAAATTTGGGCTCGGAGAGTGGTATGCTATAGGGTAGCGTTGGTGGCTCAAGTAGAGAATATCGTTGCTAGCAGGGGCCATTAAATGTGGCTATCCTGGGGGCGTGAGTATGATGATGATGCTTTCCTTGATCGAGCGTGGGGAGGCCCTTCTAGGAGTTTGGAACGTCGCGATGCATCCCTCCAGGGTCATCGGGATAGATATGTAGATATCTAGTATGCTTGCATCTTACATTTCCTCTACCTAGGGCTTTTCCGCTTCATTGCACCAGCATTCTAAGAGAGTCCATGCATCGTGGGAGTGACTTGAGGGAGTGGAGGATCGTAGAGGCTTTCGCGGAGTTGGTAGAGATCACGATGGCGGTGATCCATCAGCTTCCTCCTCCTCCTCCTGAGTCTTCCGATTTCGCAGCTCCCTCTTCTTCTTCACGCTCTTCTTGTTCCTCCATGGCGGAGCATGATCCGGTGGTTAAGGTCCAAATGCCTGAACAAGGTGTGTGAGGTTTGGTGCCTAGCCATCTTTTGCACATCAAATTAGGTGAGGCCGAGTAGAAGGGGATCAAGACCCACTACGAACTGCCATGGCGGTATTTCTTTTCTCCAGTCAAACCACATGAGTCCAGCCTGGATACTCATTCGGACCTTTTCTGCACCTTCCTTTTGGCTTGGAAGTGCAGCATTCACCTCCCTCTCCACCGGTTCACTGTGTAGCTATTACAATTCTACCAGTTGGCTCCTGTCCAGTTGGTTTCTAATTCATATTCTTTCCTTTTCTCTTTCATTTTTCTTTGTCGTTCGTGTAGTTTTGACCCTTCTTTGGACCATTTTCACGCCTTCTTTGAGCTGAAGGAGCAAACCCACGTCGAGAAGGGCTTCTTCTATCTTCAGGCGAGGAGGAAGAGGAGCTGTGTGACTCTCTCTCCTAGGGATTCTTTGCACAAAGGGTGTAAGACTCAATTTGATGGGGGCATCACTTACCCTCCACATTTTGCAAAGCTCGGATGGATCGACGACTTGCGCCATTGTGTTCTCCACATTTTTATGAATCAATCTATGTGATTTTTATATTTTATTTGAGTCATAAACCATGTGCTTCTTCGACGAGCCTTCATAGGAACCCCAGAAAAAGTTTGCTAAGATCCTGTGGAAAGCTCTGAGTATGGACTTTTAGGAAGAGTAGTGGACGATAGAGTATAAATAGGTAGACTAGAGAGCACATGCCGTATAAGAGTAAGACGTCCCTCGGAGGATAAAAATCCAGACTTCCAACCTTGAAGTTTGGTTGCAGCATTGGCTAGGAGATATGAAAAGTGGCTCAGTTTGTTGCGTCCAGTGGCAAGGGGGATCCCTAAATAAGTGAGAGGAAGAGCATCCATTCTAAATCCTGAGATTTCTGCTAGTGACCTACTGAGCGAAGGAGGAGCATCCTGTCCAACATAGAAGGAGCTCTTGGACGTATTTATGAGTTGACCCGAAGCTGCTTCATATTTTTTAAGGAAAGACATGATGGTCCTCAGGTGGCGGATGGAACCATTGGAAAATACAAGTGTGTCATCTGCAAAGAGTAGGTGAGACACCTTGGGGCAGTGGCCAAGAGTATGATACCATCCCCCACTACTACGTTGAAATAGAGCAGCGAGGCTGTGGCTGAGGGCTTCCTTTGCCAAAATAGGGGTCGCCTTGCCGAAGGCCCCTAGAAGACTTGAAGAACCCATGAGATTTCTCATTGACCAGGACAGAAAACCAGTAGTTGGTAATAAGCAGTTCAATAAGAGATATGGTGGATAAATCAAATCCAAACTGACAAAGGACATCAAAGAGGAAGTCCCATTCTATACGATCATAGGCCTTAGCCATGCCAAGTTTGAAGATGACATTTCATCCACGGCATTTGTTCCCAAGGTGTTGTAACATCTCTCTGGCTAAAGAAATATTTTCAACAATGGAGCGCTCCTTGACGAAGGCACCTTACTCCTCCGAGATCAAAATAGGGAGTATACTCACCAATCGGTCACTAAGGACTTGGGATATCACCTTGTAGCTGAAGTTGCATAGGCTGATTGGTCTGAATTTAGCACAGGTTGACGGATTCTCGACCTTGGGGATAAGAGCTAGTAGGGTGGCTATGAAGTTGCAAGGAAGAGAGTGACCACAGTAGTAAGCTTGGACAACAGTAATAAGGTCCGACCGAATGAAATCCCAGGCGGCCTGGAAGAAATGTCCAGTGAAACCATCTGGTCTCAGTGCACTGTCGGGGGACAGACTGAATACGATCTTCTTAATCTCCTCGGGGGACGGAATAGCACGCAGCAAGGCATTATGCTACTCGTCCAAAATGGAAGGTATGGAAGACAGGATGTCCGGGTGCAGGAAGTGCGGGGTGGAGGTGAATCCATTGGAAAAATGTGCCACCAGTAGATCAAAAATATCCTCAGCCCGTCATGCAAAAGATCCATAATCACGTTGTAGGCCCAAGATGGAGCCCCGCCTACGGTGAGAAGTGGCATAAGCATGGAAAATTTTGGTGTTGCGGTCCCCCTCCTTGAGCCATTTGATTCTAGATTTTTGCCTCCATAACATTTCTTCCTGAAGGTGGGCATGTTCCAGCGCATCTTTAGCGGACAAGAAGGAGGCAAGATGACTATGAGAAGGGTTGTAGTCGTAGGCCTCTTGTGCCACCGAGAATGAGTCTTCAACTGCCTGAACAGTGGAAAGCACATTATGGAAGACCTCATGATTCCATTGTCTAAAGAAGCCTTTCATGTGTCTAAGTTTGAGGGCCAAAGCAACCAAGGGGGAGGGAGAATAAGGCCCCACGGCCCAGGCTGCTTGAGAGTCACTGAGAAATCGAGGGTGGGCCTTCCACATATGTTGGAAGCAGAATCTAGAGGGAGGCTTCTGCGGTTCAGGAAGCAAAGATAATAACAAGGGACTATGATCACTGCAGGCTTGGGATAGATGTTGGATAGAGATCCTTGGGCAGGAAATAGCCCATTCCCCATTGAAGAAGACCCTATCCAATCTTGCCCATATGTCATTAGCTTGCTGTCCATTATACCAAGTGAAAGGCTTGCCAAGGTACATACGCAGCATCTTCCAGCCCCGATGCGGATATACATGCTTGGAAGTTAGAAGAAGACAAGGAGAAAGCCTGTCTGCCCCCACGTTTCTCTGATGGGTGAAGGATGCTGTTGAAATCCCCTCCTACCAGCCAAGGTTTATCACAGGATGCAGAGAAATCTATGAGATGGTCCCATAGTAGCCGACGATCAGAAATGATACAGCTTGCATGAACGATGGTAATGAAAAAACTGGGACCCAGAGGTTAAGAAACAAGTAGAGTCATGTGCTGGTCCGAGCTAGTAACCAAAGAAGCATTAATAGGGGACATCCAGAAGGCCCTTAGTCTCCCCTTAACAGAGGAGTTAGAAATGCACTGGGCCATTTGAAACTTCAACTTGAACCTTTCAAGCCAGGAAACACTAACTTTTGGCTCAAGAATAGCTACAAAGCTAGGATTATGCTTGCAGATGAGGAGCTTCATCCTACTAACCGACTGAGCGTTCCCCAGGCCTCTGATATTCCATAGGAGGGCCTTCATAGTTCAGGGGGGATGTTGGGGCACTCCAAGATAGTCCTACATGTTCCACGACGGGGGCGAGCACCATGATCAGACTGAGGCACCAGAGTGTTCGGGCCTACAAAGGCTGAGTGAGCAGCAGAGAGATTCTTGAAGTGGGATGCTAGTTCCAATCCTGGTACATTAAGGACCTAAATAATAGGAGGAAAGGATAGGGAGGTGTCCCCTGAGGAGGAGGAAGATTCCTCGCCTTCCACCAAGGGGGAAGTAGAGCAAGTATGATCTGGCTATAGAGGAGTGGGAGTAGGTAGCACAGAAAGGGAGCATTCTGCAACCAAGTCATCAGCATCAGACGAAGCAGCTGTTACAGGGGAGCTTAGCACAGGTTCCAAGATGGAGACATTCCCCCGAACAATAGAGTCCCTCCCAGACTCTGGCAAAAGACCATCTGCAGCAGAGGCCACCATAGTCCCGGTAGGGGATGCACCAATAGCTGGAGCATTCAGTGAGGCAAGAGCATCAGCGGCCCTAACGTCGCCAGCAGGAGGCCCGAAGGGGATAGTAGATGTTGCAGTTGTTCCCACACCCACAGAGGCTATGGAGGAGGACACAACTATCTGGCCAGGAGGAGTGCCCCCAAAGGTAACAAGGCCTTCAGCAGCATTGAGGTGGAGGGACACCGGAGAGAAAGGCACAGCAACAGAGGCCATGCCAGTATCGAGGTGGAGAGACTGCTCAGCGTCACCAACTGCAGTGGTGGTGTTCAGCATAGCGCCCAGGGTAGATGCCTCGACGCAGCTGTAGCGCCCAAAGGTGATGCCTCGACGTAACTGAGAGGAGGGTCCTGCAGGTCCCCTAGAGGGGATAGAAGTAAAGCAGAGATGGATGCTGTGGGGGTCTGGGAGGAATGCACTGGTGCATGGGCCTCATGGTCAGGTTGTGGGGCGTGGTCAAGGTGGCGAAGACCCTAAGAAACCAGAGGAGAGCTCAAGCCGCCATGAACAAAAGCCTTAGGGGGCTGCTGGGCAGCAGGGTCTGCTGGAGCTACTGCTTGAGGCGGCCCAACAGTAGGAGGGCCAGAGAGGGTCTTGGCGCACTTAGCAGAAGCATGGCCTAGCCTTTTGCAGGTGGAGCAGTAGGAGGGGAGATGAGGGTAAGTCACCTCCTGCCACATGCCAGCAAAGCCCTAGTGCCAATCCATAGATGGTGAGGGGGTTTCTTGGAGGCATCTAGTTGGATGCCTACCCGAGCGGCAGTAGACTGTGTGAGGCAAAGGGAGTTACGATCTACTTTCAGAGGTTCCCCCACGCAATCAGCCAGGGAGAAAAGCATGGCCTCATTGAAAAGGTTGGCCAGAAGTTTTGGCAATTCCAACCAGATTGGGACGAGTGGAGAGTCTTCCTTCGCAGAGAAACCCATGGTCCATTTGAAGAAATGGAAGGGTTTGCCTTTGACAAAGAGAGTCTCCTTGAGCAGCACTTGTAGATAATCTTCTTTGGTGTTGAAGCGGAGCAGCAAGTGGTGATTATCCAGGGTGCTAAGGACAAAGTCCCGCTGGAGCTTGAAGCGCTGGGCAAGATGCACTCTAATCTCTTGAAATGGCAGTCTGCCTCTGGGTGTTCTGGCCATGATAGCGAATTCTAGGGGCACACAAGATTCTCGAATCTCCTCTGTTGAGAAATAGATCGCAGGCTCCCCCGAGTCTGTAAAAGTAGGGGGGCGCCTGAGGAGATTGATTGGAGGTGGAACCAGCAATTGCATGACCACCTATGCAAAGGAGGGCCCGACTGCCATGGTGGCAGAGCCAGGCAGAGCACTGACAGTAGCACCTCCTAGGCCGCCACGGCCAGACACAGACGGTCGAGAGCCAGCAGCCCAAGAGGGATTAAGAGGGGCACCGGCAGGGGTAGTGGCAATGCGAGTGAGAGGCAGAAGAGCGATTGGGCCTGACGAGGGCAGACGGGCGATCTCATTTGGAGTGCCGGAGGGCTTGCTAGCAGGGGCGGCCATAGGTTGGGTAGACCCAGACACCAGCTATGCTGCCGGAGGTGAGGATGAGGCTGGGAGGTCAAGGGCCGATGCAACAATGACATCAGCATTTGAAGACAGGGGACCGTCTAAGGGACCAGGCGGAGTCGCAGCAAGGGTTGCGGCACCACCAATAGAAGACCTCGGCACCATCGCGCCACCGTTGGAACCAGGGAGTTCGGTACCCGGGCCTGACACTGCAGGAGGAGCTGGCATCGGTACGGGAGGGACAACCCCAGCAAGAGCATGCGCGTCACAGCCAGGGCCAGAGGGGCCATGGCTAGGGCAAGCAGCAGCAACGGGCGGTGAAGGCATCAGGGGCGCTTCGACTAGACCGTCAGGGGGCAGACGGGGGGAGGAGGAGCAGCCCGTGGTGGGGAGTGGAGGGAACACTTCAGGGCTGGGGATGACTACAGCTGATGTGCCAGCAGTAGACATTGGCAAGGGGGACACGCCACTGTTCGTACATATGTGGCTACCAGTGCCGATCTCCGTGCGGGCGATGGAGGCAGAGGAGGTGGGTGGGGTGACGTCGGTGCAGCTCTGCGGATGGGGGGAGGCCCGAGATGTAGGACCAGACCGGCGGGAAGGTGCCTTGCCTCTCCCACCGAGGCCACGGGAGGGAACCTTCAAACCAGGGACAGGAGAGGGAGAATGGGATAAGGAGGAGAGAGAAATTGATGAAATTTTATGAAATTTCCCCTTCTTTCTCTTATTCCCTTTCATTTTAGTTGCATGACATCTCTCTTCTTAAGAGAAGTTTGTTTCTATGCACCTTTGCACGTTGTTTCATCTATCATAACATTCTCTCACCCACTCGCGTTCGAGAGGGATTTAAAATAACACCAACCAGGTGTGTGTTTGCTCATGATTTCATTACTTTTGTCACAAGGGACTGATACTGCACTGCTTTTGTTCTGATCCATTTAGTATTTGTCAATTTTTGCTAGGGTAACCAAAGAAAGCCCTCTTCGTCGGCCGACCTAATCAAAGGTGTTCCCTCGTATGGGGGATGTAAATGACGTCATGACCTTTATGGCATGGCGGGATTGGGTCCAGACCCGTACTACACAGTCGTCTGACGAAGTCGGATCGAGCGCACCACGGGCTCCGCGGAGCCCGACTAAATCGTCACCCCGGTGACTGGCACGCCCACGCACTTAACAAAACCAAATAAACGAAGCGAATCGATTTAATTTAAACAAGAAGTGCGTCCACAGGCTTACCACTGATAGACAGCTTAAATCCGCTGATCTATAGCTTCGGGGAGGAATCCCTGCAGACTGTTGATCCACAGCTTTGGGGATTAAATCCCAGACTGTTGAGCCTCACAGCTTGCTATCTGCTGAGCCTCACAGCTTGCTATCCGTTGAGCCTCATAGCTTGCTGTGCTGCCTAGCAGCTTGAAGAAAGAGTCTAAAGAAAACAAGAAAGAATAAAAATAGTACACGGATAAAACTCAAAGAACAATGTAGCTCTCATGAGCACTTGATTCTAGATCTGATCTAGAAATCAAAACATCAGTAGTTATCGCTTCTCTGATTTCTTCTCATCTCTCCGATGCTCTGTTTTGGAGTGGCTCTCACTTAATCTTCTACGAACACCTCTGCACTCACAGCTTCTTCTCTCTTCTCTGCTCGTTCTCTCTCTCGATCTCCTCTTCTATCTCTATCTTCTATCTCTCTGTATTCTCTGCTCTGGATTCTTTTCTCTGTGTATTCTTGATATCTATCTGCTCTATCTCTATGATCGTATCTTTTCGAATGAGAGATCTACCTTTTATGTTCGCGAACTGAATCTTATGGTCCCCACACTATTCCAGTCCAACGCGTGGATGGAACATTCCTGCCAATGACTTTTCAAGAAAAGTAACTCGATGAAGTCCACGTGTTAGATCGAACGAAGAGGTGAATCCACGTGGCAGATCGTTCTTGGTGGATTGACTACCTTGGATCATGTGCCAATTTTCTTAACTTTAGAAACACGTGACCACTTATGTCTCTAACGCTTTCTGCTCTTCAAGTGTTTGATCAGGTTACATAATCATTTCTGGACATTCTTTAAATTGATGTTCCTGTCAAAGAGATGTGAAACATTTCATCAAATACTTTATCATCATAAGTGCTTAAGAGAATGTAGATATATGCAATTTTAAAAAAAATAGACACCCAGATCAAGAAGGTATGTAATGATGCAGATGCCTCGATGCATACACTCAGTGCACCGACCTCTGAGTGTACATAACAGAATAAATGCAGTAATTCAACTACAGCTGCATCGACCTGTGTAAGCCACATGTAGACCTTATATGCCAAGAGGGAATGGATGAAGACAAGACTTATGGGGATACACTGACCTTTGTGAGACACAAACTATACAGTCGAGCTAAACCAAGTGTGGTTGCACTGACTAGTCAAGGCGATGGCTAGTACATCTAGAGCTTAAGCACAGACCTAATGCCTTAAGCAAGCATGAATGCTTTGACCTGAGTCCAGTGAATGACAAACGTGCATCGACCTGTTAGACGTAACGCTTTCATGTGCATCGACCTTGTAGACATGAATGCATGTATATACATCGACCTTGCTGAACACAAGATCCTCTAGTGCACCGACCTTGCTGAACACCAGGTCCTCTAGTGCACCGACCTTGCTGAACACAAGGTCCACTAGTGCATCGACTTGATATGCTGATGGAGAGTACATGCACCAACCTAACAGACATCATGCTTGTATGTGCATCGACCTGTCAAGCTACAAGCCTAAATGTGCATCGACCTTGCTGAAGAGAAGGACCTTTGATGCATCGACCTGATAAGCTATAAGCATAAATGTGCATCGACCTTATTGATCTAGGCTCTATATGTGCATTCACCTAATATACTTCAACCGTGAATGTGCATCGACCTTATATGACTAAATACCTATATGTGCATCGACCTTGATTTCTGACACTTAGAAGATAAATGACCTGTAAAACATGAGTAATTAAGATGCATCAACATGTATGACATTCATGCTTATGAACTAAAATGATAACTCAGGCAATCATTATTTATGCAGTTTTGCCTCAACATGATTCATAGTATGACATTCCCAAAATCAGGGTTCCAACAATCTCCCCCTTTTTGATGATGACAACTATGAGCCATGTAAACATTCACACAAGACACAAGTGATTCAGTCATTCACACCATTCAGCCATTCATTCCTAAAAACAAATATTCAATCATTGTAAATAGGAGTTTCCATTCATTTCGCACAATGATTTTTCATACATTACACCAAAGGAAATGCAACACTAATAGAAAAATGCACTACTAAAAATTGAATGACACAATGTGCTACATGCATGACTACCATGCAGACTGACTAACATGCAGACTAACAGTCTGTGTACAATAAGAAAAGTTGTTGTTTGTCTAAATCTTCAGAATAGAGCTCATCTTATCTTCAGATTTATCTATTCTCCAAAGAAAACACAACAAACACAGATTCATCTTCTCATGACTCATCTTCTTTCTCTTCCCCTTTGTCATTATCAAAAACATCTAAAAGAAAGTCTATTTTCTATATCTTGCTTTATGCTTCATCATATGGAACCAAGATAATGATATTTAGCGCAAGAGATGGATTTTTTTGGACATGTAAAGATTTTTACAGTTGGATATCCAGCCTAACAGTCACCTTCCAATAAAATAATAAAAACAGTTCAGTGGCCTTATTAACTTTTGACCATGGAAGTAATATAGAATGCATTCATTCAGTATGGCATTGGGAAAAATTGTAAAGCCTTAACTAGGCAAACCTCAAAAGACAATATGCCTCAAATTTCGTCAAAAATAGATTTTCAATCATGAGCAGGGTATCCGAATTGAAGATAATGCAGCATTTTAACTGTTTAACAACAAATCATATACCATTTGAAGACAACCAATTCATGGCGACCACAGAAAATATGCCAAAACATTGCACTGCCAATTTCCCTTATACAAGGAATTGATCCCTCGTTGTAAATGCGGCGGCAAATTGGTTATTCAAGTGCCCTCTTCTTTGTAGCAACACAAGATTATTATGGTACACAAGTGGAAACGAAAGCCACCAAAAAAGGAAAAGAAAAAAATACAGAAACAAAGTGACATAACCTTTACTCAATTGATCAGATGAACAATTCAGAACATGAAACACCTTTCCATTCCAGTTATCTTCTTCTGGTGAAAGAAATGTCAGGCTTATCGGCCTCAAAAACAAGTCCCTTCCGTAGGTAAACTGAAGGGGTCAGATCCATGGGCATCTCTGCTCCACGACAATTCTATTGATTATGAAAAATCCAAACTACATTCATACATGTTCCCCAAAAACGCTTCCAGCAGTACCCCCTCACTTCTGCGATAAGAACAATCGTTTGGTTGTGGAATTCTCCCAACTGTGAGTGCCCTAAACTCTCTAAAAACCTAAGAGGAACAACAGATAGAAAAGGGCATGGGAAAAATAGGAAGGAGACAGATCTCCTATACCTCCCTTCTGTTCATTCCATAACGACCTTGGCGCCGACCTCCTTCATCTTCTCCACGATCTTCTCGGCCTCCTCCTTGGGGACGCCCTTCTTCAGCACAGCGGGCGCCTTCTCCACCAGCTCCTTCGCCTCCTTCAGCCCCAGGTCCGTGAACGATCTCACTTCCTTGATGACCTTGATCTTGGCCGCCACGTCGAAGCCCTCCAGCCTCAGGTCGAACGCCGTCTTCTCCTTCTTCTCCTCGGCAGCGGCGCCCCCCGCCGCCGCACCCCCACCCCTCCCCCGTCCAACGCTCACCCCCATCCCGGGCATCATCACCGCCATCGCCGGCATCTCCTCCACGCCGAGCTTCTCCCGCAGGATCTCCGTCAGGTCCGCGACCTCCAGCAGCGTGAGCCCCGAGATCTCGTCCACGATCGCGGACACCCGCTCGGTGGGGCGCCCGGGGGCGGAGGGCGGCGGGGGTCCGCTCTGGGGGGAAGCATAAGACGTGGACTCGCGGGCGGGGACGGAGAGCTGGCTCCACGGCGCGATCCGGGGGATCGAGGAAGAGGGGGAGGAGGAGGGCGCCCAGGAGGAATGGAGGGGCCGGGACGAGGAGGGAGGTTGGCGGAGAGTGGAAAGAAAGCGGACCAGGAGGCGCCTCATTGCCGCCTCCACTGTGGAGAGAGAGAGAGCGGTTCGAAAATGTGGTGATGGCGTCGGGAAGGAGAGGAGGGTGTGGGTTTGCGAACTGCGCAGAAGGGCGTCAGGCCAGTTCGGCACGGGAGGAAGGGGAGAAACCCCTCTTGCAGTAGGTGCTGTGCGTGTCAACGAGCACGCGTGGATGTGAGTTTCTTGAGGGATAGTGACACGAGGCGCCTTGGTTATCCCTCATGCGACGACGATCTCAGCTTTGTCGCTACACCTCACGCCCACATCTCTCGTCGATACGTATGCTTTCTGTGCAACGGTGAGCGCACAGCATCCGCTGCCTGAGATCTGCAGGGTGACCGTGGGGCCATAAACCCTACAAAATCAGGAGCAAAAGCTTAAATCCCACTGAAAGGGCGCGTTTGGAAACAAACTGTGAAGAGATTTGGGAGATTATAATGATTAAAATCTCCCTTTAAGTTACTTCCCAAATGCAGCCTCAATGAGTGCCACGGGCATTGGAAGACAGGTGGAGTCTCTCCTTATCGCAAAAAAAAACCCTTAACCCTGTCCTACCAAGAATTTCTACCGTCAATAGTGTAGACCGAGTCAACTCAATTAATTTAGTAAATAATTATATATATGCTCTCCATCTAGAAAGTTTGAACGCACAGTTGGCAGATATTCCAAGGTTTGGCTGCCGAAGAAACCATGGGTTCGGTGGCGCTCCATTTGCGGTAGCACTGTCGTCGTTTAAAAAGGGGGGAAGTCCCGGCTTTATGTACAGCACATATGCATGTGCCTCAATTGGGTGGTTAGAACTTTAGACTCTCGTGTAAAATAATGCGATCATGGCGGCCCATACATGGCGGAGTGCCCATCGAGGAGATCGATCCAAAGCCCCCCCACAATTGGATTACGTAGCTTATGATGATATGTTACCAAGAGGTGAAATTCAAGTCACTCCATGGAACCTACTGCAGCTTTGAATTATTAACTGATGAACAAAGATTAGCTAAAATATTTTTTGAAAAAATTAATTGAAAGTGAATAATAACTTTTATATATTCCTCGAGAGTCTAGACGATTTAATGGTCACTCACTTTTCGCCAATATAAGGCCGGAGCAAAGGCTGGGAAGCAGCGGGTGCCCCTTGCGCTCTCTCTCCCGCACAAACTTCTTCGTCTCTTCTTCCTTCCCAGATTTCTTCACGTTCATGACGTATAGAGGAAAAAATAGATAAAAAGTTGCAGCCTTTTGGAGCGAATCTATCTGGATTTTGTCTCGTTTCTTCCTCTCCTGGTGCCTGGTGGTGGGTGACAAGGAGGGAGGCTACTCCATTGGCCGTGGTGTGGATGGGTTCCATGTTGGGCAACTGGCCGTCCTACGATCCCCACAACTTCAGCCAGCTCCGGACTTCTGATCCTGCCCAACCTTCTGTAAGCTGCGCCGCGTCTCTCTCTTCTTTTATCGTTCCATATCAAACGGAGGAAAGTAGTTGATTCATGGAATTGGGACTTGCGCTTCCGTTCAAAGAATGCTGGTTTAGAGGGGCCATGTGTTTATTAGAAGAAATAATTATAGGGCGTTCTTGCGTTTGATTCCCTTTATACACCCAGTGTCAAGGTGAACGGAGATGATAGTAGTTACTACCATGTTGAGTCCCAATGCTGACAAGTTTTCTCTCCAGCTTCACCTCTTGCATTGCTTGAAAATTATGTCTTGGTTACTTTGGTTCCAGTCAGCAATTCTCTGTCCTTTTCTCCACCCAACACTCAATTAAGTCGGTCACGAGAATGTGACCCAAGTGGCGTCCGATAGTATGTGTACGAGTCTCCTTTTATGCATTTGATGCCTCAGTCTTTTGATAATCAGGAAACGTACCCCTTTTTCGCATGGATCTAGATGTGACTAATGCTGTTGGCATGCTTGTCTTCGGCTGCTCATTCACAGTTAAATATGCGAAATGATCACTCATTTGTTACTACATAAAGATATTCATAGACATAGGGTGCTTTTGGCACTACTTCGTTAGAGATGCATTCCTCTGTTCGACCAAGTCCCCATGTGATTACTTAAGTGGGGATCTTCTGTATGTCAACGATGATTTCTTGTTTTTCTCTGTTATCCTGGACAGACGCTATGGTGGGCCGGTCGTCCTGGTTCTGAAAATCTGTAGGAGTAAGTTATAACTTCTGTTGCATCCTTCAGGTTTCATGAGCATCTATTTTGAATGCAGCATTATCCATGGAGGTGCTTGTGTGATGCATAGTATGATGTCAACCTGCACTAGAAATATCATGTATTCTACTTGTTACCTTTTCACTAAAAGCAGACACGTGAGCTGTTGATTTATTCATCGAAAAGAAATGTCCTCCTATTGCTATTGCAACTTATGAAAATAATACCAAAGATGGTTGGAAACATTTTTCTAGTGAAAAGTGGGAAACCAGATTACAGCATGGTGATCAGAATCTGAAGCAAAATCACAAACATGGCACCAAGTGATATACGAAGAATTGCTCTTCTGAGGTTGTTCTCCCGTTTGATGAATGATCTGTGACACTACCCAAATAAAAGAGAGAAAAAAATGATATTTTATTGGTAGCATATTATAATCAATTTCTATATACTTTTGTTGCATAAGCACTCACTTGATGGCACTCTGCTATTTGTTGTCATTGCTCATTCTATGTTTGTCTATTTTCCTCACCTAGGACATCTTCAGAAGTTGGTCATTCCCTGCAGGTTATAGCTAAACTGAAGATTTTGTACAGATCCAAACCTAGAAGCAACAAAATGTCCAACCCTGTTGCTTGTATGTTATCACTGGTCACTGGTGTCCCAATAAAAGCTGCTCAATCAAATGAAAGAGTGAATTTCCTTACAACGAGAGAACCGCACCTTGAATAAGGCCCTCTGTAGTCAGTTTTTCAGTTAGTGCACCCTGTAGTGGCTGGGGGGGTGCCTCATTCATTGTGGCAGACACAAGATTAGTAATCATTTATGGGTGTATATGCGTCAACTGGAATTGGAAGTTCTAAAACTGGAGGCTGATTCAGTCTCATGCCTATGTGGCCAGTTCATTATCTGTTAAGAAAAAGTGCATATGGTACAGATAGGCAAATGATTTATAAATTTCAATCCAGCAAGTCATGCATTCATGTGGTAATCCATTGAACGTTCAAATTGATTTTGCAGTGTCTTCATCTCACCATATTTTTAATTTTACTTTAATTTTCGGTTAATATGGCGACTTATAACATTAGTGGGCATTAGATCTCCGTGAGTTTGTGTGCATGTGTTTGTGTGTGTGTGTGCCCATAAATAATAGTACTTGACTTATTTGGTGTTACTTTGCAGAAATTAACAGCCATAACATATCATCCTACTCATGATCAAACTTGTCCGCCACCTGACCAAGGTACCTGTCTAGTTGTTTAAAGTGATCTTAAGACTCTGGAATTGATTCTTCCAAAAGAAAAATATATCATATTTTTTGTTTCTTCTGAGGACAAATAACATAAATTGCATTTGCGGTTGATCTATTTTTGACTTTCAATCTGTAATGTTTTTAACTTCTTTATTTATATAGAATGATTATCATTATCAATAAAAGTTAGATGTTGTCCAATTACTGTGCATTCATTTCTCATGTATGAATGTGTTAGCGCTCTGATTATATTGCTAGCTTACGGCGTACTAACTGATTGTTCACATTTCCTGAGATATCCTTTCACTGTATTAAAAGCTCGGGGCGTGACAGTTCAAGTGGTATCAGAGCCTAGGCCTAAGAAAGTCCTAGGGATAAGTCCATGGTTAAGGACCCATACCTATGAAAACTAGGGAAGAAATTTCCAATGTGAGAATTGGGTCGAAACTTGGGATGAGATAGTAATTAGAAATGTCTCTAGAATTAACCCCACCAATACAATTAGAATTGACCAATTTATTCCTTCTTCCTAGGTACCTCAGTCTTACAATGGCTCACCATGTCGATTGGGATGGAATGCAACAAACTGTTGCGGGTCTCACCCAGGCCTTGCAAAATATGGCCGAAGCCAGCACAGGGGCAAGAGCTGGTGATCTACACTGCAACTTCCGGAGTCTAAATCCTCCATGATTTTCTGGTTCTTCGAACCCAGATGAGGTTGAGAACTAGATCGATGAGATGAACTGCATATTCGAGGTCATGCAATGTGCCGACCAAGAGAAGGTTCATCTTGCCACTTTCCAACTCAATAAAGATGCATGTACATGGTGGAAGTTTATTCCTACACCGCCTGCAGATACACCACATACTTGGGAGGGCTTCCTCACACTCTTCCGAGCCAGATACTTCTCCGAACACGTCAAGGAGTGAAAGACTATGGAATTCGATTCTTTATGCCAAGGCATGATGTCAGTGGTAGAGTATGAACTCCAATTTTCTAGGCTGGCACCATATGCTCCCCACTTGGTTAGTACTGATCTATTGAAAGCTAACCGGTTTATCGATGGTTTAAGGCCTGGCTTCATTCAACAACTTGGGTATCAAAATATTCATACCTATGCGAAAATGGTCCAACAGGCACATTTATACGAAATGACCTTCAAAAAGGTCGAGAAACTCAAAGGCAGAGGGGAGGAGCCAAGTCGAAAGTCTGACTGGCAAAGAAGAAAAGAGGGGAAGTTCAACATCACGGAATTATACGATTCCCGTGATAGTAAGAAGAGATTCTGGAATGGGAGTGGTAGTGGCAACCACAAGAACAAGAAGGTTAAAGAAGAAGATAAGCAAGTCATGGCAGCTTACACATTCTGTGAGAAATTCAGACATGCGGTCGAAGAATGCTGGAAGCACCTCGGTGCTTGTTTGCGATGTGGAAGCAGGGAGCACCGCATACCTGATTGCCCCCTCATGAAGGATCAATCCTCAGGCGGTGGACGCAAGCAATAGGCTCATCTTAAGACTGTTATGGATGATGAAGAAGCCCCCAAGTATGATGGGCTGATGGAAGGTACCATTCACATTTATTCCCATCATGTATTTGTGCTATTTGATACCGATGCTTCTCATTCCTTTATATCTACTACTTTTGCAAAAACATTGCTAGTATCATCAGTTTCTCTACCTTCAGACCTAGCTATTACTACACCCCTAGGTTCCGAAACTAAACTCACAACCCACTACCCCGATAGTAAGGTAATAGTAGAAGGTCATAATCTTCCTGAAAATCTCGTATGCCTTGACATGGAAGGCTACGATGCTATCCTAGGTGTAGATTGGCTTGTCGACCATGACGCCTATATAAATTGCCACAATAGAATAATCTCTTTTTGGAAACTAGGTCTTCTAAGATTTTCCTTCCTTGGTATTAAATACAGGAAGCATCCTACCATTATTTCATCTCTCCATGCTTGCAAACTCATTTCGTAAGGATGTAAAGATTTTCTGACCACTGTAATCATCACCGAGTCCAAGGAAATCACCCTACAGGATATTCCCATTGTGAATGAATTTTTCGATGTGTTCCCAATGGATTTACCCAGTTTACCACCCGAAAGGGAAGTAAACTTTTCCATTGAACTCATCTCTGGAACAACACCTGTTTCTATAGCTCCCTACAGGATGTCCCCCACAGAACTCAATGAATTGAAGAAACAACTTTAGGAGTTATTAGACAAGGACTTCATACGACCTAGCACATCCCCTTGGGGTACGCCAATTTTGTTTGTTAAAAAGGATGGATCTCTCCGGCTGTGTATCGACTATCGGTAACTTAATCAACTCACTATCAAGAATAAATATCCGTTGTCGCATATCGACGAGCTTTTTGATCAAATTTTGGGAGCAAATATTTCTCCCAGATAGATCTCAGGTCGGATTATCATCAGCTTAGCATCAAAGATGAAGACATATACAAGACTACCTTCCGAAGCCGATATGGGCATTATGAATTTATGGTAATACCATTCGGGTTAGCTAATTCCCCAGTAGCATTTATGCAACTTATGAATAATGTCTTCAGGTCTTATCTCGACCGATTTGTGGTCATCTTCATTGATGATATTCTTATATACTCCAAAACTAAGGGGGAACATGAAGAACACTTAAGAATAGCCTTACAAACCCTAAGAGAGCATCAACTCTACGCAAAGCTTAGCAAGTGCGAGTTCTGGCTAAATGAGGTCTCTTTTCTTGGCCATTCGCGCCCATGGGCACGTATAACTCACCCCACCCTGTTATCAAACATGCCCTCCTAAGGAAGCACACGCAAAAAAAATTCTGTGTGCATCGTTATCATACTCCGTCTTACCTTTTCCCATTTAAATAGCCCGGTGTCCTCAGTCATAAACCTTAAATAATGTGAATAATTTCCGTGAACATTCAAACATGTGGGGAAACAATCAGAGAAACACAAACCTTCTAAAAAAATCAAGGAAACACAATGCCGACTACCTTGATTGGTAGTTTATCATCGCTTGCTGGTGTTGGATTGTGAATAAATAACTTAAACACGGATTGTAAGATGTCTTTTGTGCCTCTTCTAAAAGCTTTCTTTGAATGCAATACGAAGAAAGATACCATAGCTGGTAATAGGACTGCATTGCAACTATGTTTCACAGTAACAAGAGGTTAAAGTCATGTCTATTTTATAAATCACATATCAAGATCAGCGACGGTTCAGCCTCATGTTTCGTGGATAGCACGAACCCTGTATTAAAGCCTACTGACAATGAATACTACACAAGCCTTACAACACATTCCGATACTCGATATGCAATGCAACAATGACAACCAGATATATGCCTCTTCCTTCTCTATTATGTTTTCTTCCACAAATGAATCCTCAAGGATTTACTCTGATAAAGCAAGAACCATGTAGCCAACAACATTAACACCTTGTAAAAATGGATCTATAACTTCCACTAATTTAATAAAGCCCTTCATGTACAAAGGAGAAAGTTAGGGATGCAAAGATGGAACTCAAATCTATCTTTTCTTCTAGCTATCAAAAGATGCATATTTTCCCATCTACGATAGATATATGGATAAATGCATGCACTCTAGTGTTGTGAACTTACCTAGCCAACTGGATGGAAAATGAATAAGACTTTATGAATTTCCGAGGGTTTCATCTTCACAAATTTCCACAGAAACAAGAACTTTATCTCAACATGTAAGCCAGAAGAACACAATTCGTTCCCGGCCAGCCAAAGGAAACAAACGTTAGTGTCATTTCAACAGGTTCTCATATACATTCAAAACAGTATCTTCCACCCAAACCATCTTTCTTTTTTCTTGGTCAGTCTGTCAAGCTACAATCAGCTTCACGTAGGAATAAACATGTTACCCAACCATGTCAAAGCCATCTCCAGTCCGAAAAGGGTTATAGCTTCCAGGCACTTCTATCTTTCCCATTAGTTGGTCAATGCCTGCAATCAAAGATCAAAATATGAGGAATCAAGAAGAAATTCTACTAAATAATGATGAGGGCAAGAGAAGCGAGAAAGTACTTTCTCAATACTAAGTGGGCATAGACAAAGCAGACGTACTTGGATTGGCTAGAACACTCTCATAGAAAGATATATGTCCCAAATTTCCAGAAGAATTCGAACTATCCAGTGATGGCAGGGTGCCCTGCACTTTGGCTAGTTCTGGATGAATGGAGTGCACATCAGAACTGATTTCCGGATTCTGAAAAGACACATCTTCTGTTCCCAGAGATGGGTTTTTGGGGGAATGAATCTCATCTGGTTTGGCTTTCTTTTCTTTTGGGGACTCAACCTCAGTCTCAACTTCAGACTCCATGTTGTTTGGTAAAGTAACTGTCTGCTTCCTTTTTGACCGGGCTCTTCTGTTCTGGAACCAGTTATAGACGTTTGTCTCTGAAATTTGACCATGATTTGCCAATTCAGAAGTTATCTCTTTTATCTTCTGCTTGCTTGGTGTCGCATTGCCTTGATCAAATATGTTTTCAAGAATTTGTAGAGCTCATGCAATTTAATCCTTACTGGAATGCAGTATTTGAAGCACCACAGGCCAATCAGAGATGTTCCCATCTTTGAACGCTTTCCGGTTCTCATCTGTGTCTCTATTATTTGGATATATGCCCTTATCTTAACAGCAGGTGGTGCATACAGACACAGACCTGCAAGAACTAAGGATAGTTGCTCCACTGATCGAGCTAATCTCATTTCTTCTGCGCCTTGGTACTGTATTGAGAAATTCTCTTTTATGTCGTATGATTAAGAAGGGGATTTCTTATTGTAATGCTTTCTGTTATTGACGACCTAGGTTCAAGTTCCCATATCCTTTGCAATGGGGTCCTCCAACATTTGATGCTGGTCATAGTGTTGCAATGATGGCTGCTGTATTGGTTTCTCTGATAGAGGTAGTCTTCAACTATACTGAATTTCATCTTGTTGCCCCATCATATCATAACTATACAATTCAGCTACCTGCTGTCTCTGTATATGCATTATGGGACCAACTCTGTGATATGTAGGTTTCTCTTTTATTTGATGTCTTTTTCTAGCAAAGCATCTAATGCATAACAAACCATAATGCAAGAAGTAAAATTCTTTGTTTGTTTTGAACATCATAGTGCATGTTTTTGAAATCTCTTCCTCCCTGGTGTTTACCTGCCACCTGCTGGTGTTATTCTCAGCATACAGAGGATACATGTCTTTTGTATGGCTGCTGTGGGGGTGGGGTGCTGGGGTGTGTGCATCATTGGTTGGGCCATGGCTGTCGATGAGAGTGGTTGGATGTGGAGGCTGGGGCTGGGTCAGCAATTTACTTAGAATTATCTCCCAAACATATAGAAATAATATGTAAAAATATGAACTTATCACCATTCAATTTTAAGCACACCAAAACATAACTTTTAACTCAAATTGGAATGGCTTACGTCTAAATGCATAAGTGACTTCTAGTACGTGGCAGAGGTAGTCCTCTATGCATAGTGACAGCTTCTAGACAGGCTTGGACTGTCCTTCCACATATGACCATTTAATAAACCAGAAAGTCAGGCATCAAGAATGCATGTGACAATGCAAGACTGAACAGATAAATGCATAAAGCTCTAAATGATGTGGCATGGAATAAAATGAATGATTGACCTTGATACTTGGCAGAGGATTTTCCTCACGCATACTGGCAGCTTTCAGACAGACTTGGTCAGTCCTTCTACATGCCAGCATTTCATATAGCAAAGGATCATGACGTGATGATGCATTGACGGGACAAAGAATGACTACAATGATGACTCCCCCTCTACTTGATCCTACATGCAGTATGACATATAAAATGGAATGCAAGTTTATTGACATGCATGTAGACCCCAGACACATACATTCCGACAACAAGATTTTCATGCCATCCACAATCTAAAAATTTCAGATGCTATTGTCATCAAAACAGAGTTTGCTCTACAGGAAGTGAGAAGGATAGCGCTTGAGTTCTTTGTGTGGAAGTTTCTCATTTTGTCCTTGAAAAGATCTATAACTTCTAGGATGGCCCGTGTACCTTGACTTCTTGATTGAGAATTGCTTCATGCTTCTTATCTTCAAGGCACACCTACAAGGTTCTCGTCTTTCTTGCATTTAGATTGGTTTTGAAGTATATAAGAAAGAATGATCATAGAAGATTACAGATCAGCTTATATCAGATGAAAAAATTGATCACATTGATCTGATGGGTTGATGCATACTGATCAGTGCATCGACTCATGAGTTTCTAACAGAATGTAGAGTTTGACCAATTTGAACTGTCGGGTCAATGCAGTTCCATCAGTGCATCAACGCACAGACAACAGATAGAAGACTTTATAAAACACCATTTTTGTTTGAACAGAATCTCATTTATTGTAATTTAGAATCAACACACATGCATTCTAACAGCAACATTTAAACATGCAACTCGAACGCAGAAAATTTTAGACATTTTAACTCCCCCTAAATGTATGCATGAATTTTAAATATTCGTTTTGGGTTTTTTAGATGCTGATGTTATGTAGTTGATTCTGAAGGGAAACATTCATATGATTAATATCTATGTCCATGAGCATTTGAATACACAATGGAGTTTTGACAAATATGGACAACTGGCTCATGGTACCAGATAGAGGCACATTCTCTCGCTTGGTGATATCTATTAGACAGGCTGGACCAACCCTTTTTCTTATCACCATTTTATATACCATGAAGTCATGGCATGTAAGCACACTTGGCAGTATACAAGGCATACTTCAAAAACATGCACACTCAAGACATTATTTCTTATGCAATTGTAAGTGAAACATGCTGATTTCATTCTATGCTTGTCATGCATGAGTATGCTAGGCATGCTAGTGTTCAAATGCCAATCCTTGGCCTACAATGTTCAAGCATGCCCTTGTTAAAATGCAAATAAAAGTCTGTACCTGAAATGTAGTGTGGATGAATGTCATTTCACTAATGCAAGGTATAGGAATACTATCTCTCCCAATGAATGAAAATGCAATATTTGAAATTTGAATGGGAGATGAAGCACACATTTGAATCATGCTAAACAAATTTTGCAAATCACTTTTTGAACTGAGCGGAAATATGAGCATTGTTTTATACATATACTACAACCTCTTTGCAACAATGTGAATCATTGACTTTAGAACTTAGCAGGAGGTGAGTTAAGAGACAAGAGTCAGCCCACAAGAATTCTCAACAAAATGCTCATCTTTGAGCATGAGCTTCAATCAAAATCAAAATATTCACATGTTCACATTCAAGCATAATCTGCCATGCATTTACACATTAATTAGGCTTTACAAAAAAAACTATAGTCTCTCCCAAATAAAAGGTAAGAAGGATAATGCATGATGTTAGAGTAGACAGATGTGACATGAAAAACACCATGAGAAATAAAGAAGTTCAGATATGAAGGGCATTAAAAACATGTTCTGGCTGCATCATATAGACAGATATATAAATGATCACTAAGGGCAGACAATACCAAAATTAATACCGATGCATTTTAGATTATCTGGTAGTGAGCATATTTTTCAGGTCTGAAGACAACATAGTTTCCCTCATGAGCCAGACATTAGCTCCATCTGAGTTTTGGTATTGGGCGGAGTGTGTACTCACGCATGGTGAGAGTTCCATGCAGACTTAGTTTGCCTTTCTGTAAATCACCATATAATATACCGAAAAATCAGATGCTCTTCCAAGTCATAATCCATCAACTGAATTTTCAATTGAAGCATAATGTAGATCGCATTTTAATGAAAACAAGCTATGGACACACGAATTCTCAAATATAAACATAAATGAAGAGTAGCTGAAAAATCAAACTATATGAAAGGCACATATTGCCAAACAAAAGAACATACTTAAAACAGATAAAGAAATTTATTGAAAATTGTTTAGCAATGAAAATCAAAATGGGTTGCAGAAGGATCACCTCTGAAGATCGTTGGATCTTAGGTACATAGAGCTTAGTTTTGATACGAACTGTTAGGTCCCTTGCTTGGGTGCAACCAGATCTAGAGGGGGGTGAATAGATCCCTTAAAAAATATACCCTCTTAAAACTCATTTTAGCCAGACAAGCTTCTGATTTGAACACACAACAGATATAACAATATAAAAGATAGTAAAAATAAGGAGCTATTAAAAACTATGGACCTGAAGTTGCAAGGTCTTAGAAGACTCATGCATCAGAATGATGACACGCACCTAAGATCTACATGTCGAGATTCCGATCAACAAAGTGCTTTCTTAGGTGAGTGTGTGAGCCTTTGTTCGAACAGCAAGAATGTTGGTAAATGATGAAGGCTCACAATATATGCAGTGTTCGGCCACAACAGAAATGCATAAATAACACTATGAGTCCCTATGAATTGGAGATAGAAGAAATGGAAGCAATCACACAAGGACACACCACTGCACAATGAATTTTTAAGGTGGTTCAGTCTGTAAACCGGCAGACCTATATCCACCTCTCACCAAACCTAGTGAGGTTTTAACACACGAGGATGAAGTCCTCAACACACACACACGGGGATGAGCCCCCCCCTACACACACACAAACAAAGAAAAGAAAATGTTGCAAGTGCAGTTGAAAACACAGGTCCAACTCTCCAAGATTCCCATGGTTGCACAGCAGCCTACCCACTTCCAGTATCTAAACAGAGCACCAGACAATGCTGTAAACACACCACAAAACACATAAGGATATGATAGTGAAAAACAAAAGAAAAGAAATAAACATAAGCGCAAGGCATAATGTAGCTTCCAAGGAAGCACTTGACTGTTTTTCCAAGCTTGGCTCGCTCTACTCCTTCTTCTTCCCTCTTGCTCACGGCGGTCTGCTCACTACTCTCTCTATCTTCTTTTTCTTCTCAGATCTTCCTCATGAAGGGCTTAGGGCTGCTCACTCTTTTCTTCCTCATTTCTTCTTTCTCTTTTCTCTCCTTAGGACGAGTAAAGAATATAACCTTATTGCATTGCTTGGCCAACTCTTTCAAGGTGGCCATGGCTTCATATTTATAGAGAGCTAGGTTGGAAATTTTCCCTTCTGAATCTTGCGACCTGATTGGGTGGAATATAAAGACTTGTTTGAACACTGACCTCCTTTTTGGCTGGTTTAATGGTAGGATATCAACATATAGTCAGACTTCACTCTTATTGGCCTAGAAGGCAGAGGAGATCTTTAACTGAAAAACTTTTTCTAGATGTGCTTCCTCATTTCCTGGTGATAGGGATGGACGTCATCTATCTTAAATTCTATTTCAGGGACTGAAATCCCATTGGCTCTGAGCAAAAAGGAGGTATCCATGAAAAAGACCTTTCCCAGAGATGATACCTGTTGGATGTACCTTCTCAAAAGATATTCTGTAGCCTCATGATGGCGAGGGACAATCCACTATCCTAGGAACCTTTTCTAGACCTCAACTTGCGGGAGGAACTTGTGGGGTCAACTTCCGAGCATGATTGCCATAGGGTCGACTCCAAGCTTAGTTTCCATAAGTGTCAACTCCCGAGCTTAATTTGAGCTTTGGCTTTAAGAAGTCTGACCTTAGTTGCCATAGGAGTCTGAGCTTTAGGCTTCATGAAGTCCGAGCTTCGGCTTAAGGAAGTCTGAGCTTGTCTTTAAGAGGTCCGAGCTTTGTTCTCATGAGGTCCGAGCTATTTTCATTGAATTCAATCTTAGCTTCATTGAGTTCGAGCTTAGCTTCATGGCATCTGATCTTAGTTTGAGCTTAGCTTCATTGAGTCTGAGCTCCAAGCTTAAGCTTCTTAAAGTCTGAGCTTGTCTGAGCATCCAAGCTTTGCATGGCGTCCGAGCGTCTGAGCTTCCGAGCATGATTATGAATCTCACGTGGCAGACACATGGCTTAGCTATCTATCAGCCTTGTTGGCTATTTGTCACCGTTATCAGCTATTTATTTGCTCTACGCATCCATTTGTCCCCCTTGTCTTCATTCTCTCTTCTGCCTGTTTCATTCATTTGTCAGTCCTGGACAACTATTTTTCACCCTTAGTAAGTCATTGTCTCCCTTGTTCTTCATTTGCCACCTTTGTGAACTTATTTTTCACCCTTATTTGAGCTCTCATGCTCAACTTCTACTGCACTGCTTCTACATGAATGTGTTGACACACTAGGTGGTCAGGTCGATGCACCCTTATTCATCTACTTGTTGACACGTGCTTCTTCTATTGCTTGATTGTGTCGACACACAAGGATGTTGCATCGATGTTGCTATGTTGAATTACTGTTGTTCGCTACATTGAGGTCGATGCAGCCTTGCTTGAAGACTTTGTTGCATTGACTCTGAGCTTGAACCTGTATTCTAGAACCTGAGGTTTTTGAACTTGACTCTTTCTAAACTATTAACCTGTTCTTCAAGAATTCACATGTGTCTATGCAACATTAAGGCATGACATCATCAAAACATGAAATTACTCACTAATGAGTCCTAGTGCTTGACATTATCAAAATCAACTTATAGTTTAGCTTAGCCATCAACAAAAGAAATCAAGGCAATGCATGAGCTATACATGTATGCATGAACCACCCATGTACAACAATTCCTGCTATTGTTGCTAAGGCATGCTGCCAGTATTGTTGATGCTGACTTTACTGCTGCTGGCTTGTGACTTTTAGTTGATGCTGATGCATGCAGTAGTGTGAATTCCATGAGACCATTGCATCATATCAAAACTCATAGCATGTCTTCTATCTTCACATGGCTCAACTTCAATGCACCATATCATATGACACCATGCACTGACTTTGACTTGAAACTTATCGGGATGAATCAGGCAGTATAATGGTACATTCATTAATTTTCATAATTTATTAATAACTTATTGACTAAGGGTTTGAGTTCTAGATAATCAGTAGACCATCTAGGAACAGAGTAAAGCCAACCATTGGGTCAAACCATGGGTTGAACAGCATCCAGATAGAAAGCGGTCAAGTTAGGACCATTTTCTTGAGGGGGTGATCAAGCCAAGACCGTCTTTTGACAGAGTCGACGCCAGACAGAGAAGGGGTCGACGCAAGATTCACCTAGCATAAAACGGTCACCCCAAGATCGCCATCATGAAATAGCAGTCGCCTGGAGGCTACAATCAGCACAGAGTGCATGAAAATATGAAAAACTGAAATGCTTTCTAAACCATTAGTTTTAGGGTACAACCAGCTCGACGTCCTAGTGCCAATCCCAAGTTCACAGAGACTTACGAAGGCCTTAAAAGATGATCACCTAGTCTGACAAAAGGAATATCCAACGGAGAAGATCTCAAGTCCAAGAGATGTTCCCATCAAGTGCATGTGACCTAACAGCAACGTACCGGAATACGCGCTATATGTGAACTTAACGAAATAGGAATAAGGTGAGAAGAGAACATGCCAAAACATAGATCCAAGTGTAATCAAGTCATGAAAATTACCTTTAAATTACAAAACTATAAGGCTTTGGCATGAAATTATCTTAAGTTAAAAATAAATTCTTAAGCATGAAGGAGCATGAAAATCGAGCCTTATGAACCATAGTATATGAGTAAGCATGTATATTCAAGATACAAAGGAATTTTGCATAGTAGTCATTATAAACAAGAACTAATAAGGATTAACCTGGTTGCTGTTTAGAGTTAACAGCAGTCAGGTAGCGGTCTTATGAAGGCCGCCTATTAAAGGTGCCAGACTGTCGGGGTGCTGCTATCTAGAGATAGAGGTCTCCGTGGGACCATCTTTTGTCTGTAACTGATAGAAGCTAGAACAACGTGCAGAGCCTATTCTAGGGCAATTATGCATGCAAACTATAAGGAATAGAAGGGGTATGATATGTGGAGAGGGGGGAAATCCACCCCCTGAGGGCACGGCCTAACTAGGTCCAATCTGACCGAACCAGGCCCAGCTCCCCAAAGTGACAGCTCCATTTTGGGCCCACTTACTCCAAGCCCAAAACTCACTCAGACCAGCACTTCATAGGTGGCCCCCGGGTCTAAAAGTTCGAGCGACAGATCGGTCGGGAAGGCCCTCGCAGGAACCCAGTGCAACCTATCTAAGCTACGCGCCCATCGCTCGGGAGGACTCCAAGCAAGCGTCGCAAGCTCAGACCGACTATCGAAAGCTTATCCAAGTGTCCGTTACGCATCCTTTAGGGGGAACTCCAAGGGATAAGGGAGAGCAAGAGTCCTTGTTCTATAAAGGGCCTATAACGAGGACGTAACCCCCTCTGAATCCCCTCGACTCCTTGGACTCCTATGTTGAAACAGATCGCTATATAAACCCTAGGGGGTCTCTCTGAGGAGGTAAGCAACAATCCTGGGTAAGAACCACCACATTTCTTGGTGGAGAACAATCTCGTGCCCTCTTCTCCTCCTACCACCTCCCCTCGCACCCGTGCTTTATCATATTCGCTGACTTAAATATCGGAGGGTCTTCCCCAGGGATTCATCCCTGGGCACCCCTGATCTTTTTCCTGCCTTGTAGTTTATATATATGTGGTGATCGTGATCAAGGATTGTGGATGTCAAAAAATGATGATCATACGGCACATACGTCTCCACATCTGAGGGCAAGTCAAAGATAGAAAGGCCGAATAAACCCCATACCTCATCCAAACGGGACGAGCACATACCCGAGGGTCTGCTACTTGATAAGGAAGCCCCCCGAGCTGAAAAGACCACCCCGGCTCCCCAACCGATAGTGCCGAAGGTCAAGTCAGGAAAAAAAAATTGGGAACTCAGACACGGATCCAGCATGCGTCAAAAATCACAAAAGTCCAAGGCCGGGACCCAGAGGATTAGAACTACATACCGCGGAGGCGGTGCATTACAACTAAAGTAGTGCGGGAGGGCAAGCATCCATCCGAATCATCGCTAAGCTGGGAAGAAACTCCTTGACACTGAGATCGACGCGGTCGTGCCTCCATTGCCTTAAACCGGCGCGCCCCTTAAGGGGGCCTTAAACCGACGCGCCCCTCTTACCTTCCTAAACTGGTGTGCCCCTTGAGGGGGCCTTAAACCGGCGCGCCCTGCTTCGCTTGCTGACCTAGTGTGCCCCCCTTTGTGCTGCTAATACGGCGTGCACAACCCCATGCCATTTAACCCATGGCAGTCCCATCGAGAGCCCGATCCTCTATTTCCTTCTTTGCTCTGCGGATGAAGACTCTTTGCCTGAAATGGATGAACCGTCAGCATCTGACCGGTGGGCAACCGACCTTGCGCCTTAAGCTCCCTGGAATGGAAGACTTTGAGCGCCGCACCTAGCCTCGTATCTCCTCCGATCGCCATTGACCAATCCCGTACAGGCAGCTTCCTTGCTCTACTGCCCCCTTACGTGCAGGCCATCGAAAGGTTTCGGGCAGGATGCGAAGACCAAGAGAGACTTGTTCGACCACCTCTGGGAGCTTGTCAGAGGCCTCGTCAGGCACCTTCAGTAGTAGCAGCTTGGCCATGGAGATGGAGGAGAGTTCGGGCTCGACCTCTTCCTCTTCTGAGGCATCTTCCACTGAGGGGGCCGGGATGGAGGCTACTTCTGGAGGTACATGAGGGTCTCTCCCCCCTACTTGGCATTTGTTTATGTTTTATAGTAGAGTGTTGATGCTTTTGAGTTGTATATATAGTGCTGGTGTCAGGAAACGAGCGTACGTCAGCCTCTGATGTGAGCAGCCAGGAGGAGCCTCTCGTCCCACCTGTAGTTGTTGGAGATGACTAGGTTGTAGAGGAGCCACTGCCCTCTCTGACCCCAGTGAGTGACACTATAGGCGTGGAGGAGAGGTTGCCTTCCCCAACCTCGGCAGGTGATGCCACAGGCGCAGCAGGACTTGCACTGGGAAAGAGCAATGTCTTTTATCAGGTTTTCCACCTTATTTGTTATGGGAAGTTTGGACGTGTTGCTTATTTTCCCCTTGTGTTTGCTGGAATTGTGCAGGCTCTACTGGCGTGCTGGTCGAGATAGATGACTCTTCCCTGAGCTTAGGGATTGAATGGCCTACGGATGCTCCCCCATAAGAGCCATTGCTGGACGTGGGCATGGGTGCCTCCCTACTCTAGTGAGCTCGAGGCTATCTGCAGGGCGACCCCCTTCCCTCATCGGAGGGTCTGAGGTGGCGGCTGAGAGCATGCACCCAGGGCTACCATGCCCTCGACTTTCCTCGCAAGCTTTGGATGTCTGGGTTAGCTGAAATCTGGGCAGAGTACTTGCGACTCCATAAGATTCAGGAGCATAGGACTCGGATGTTGGCGGCCATCCGAGAGGTGCAGGGGAAACTGTCCCGATTTGCATCGACGGTAGCTGAGCAGAGGGACCATGCCACGGCGGCCGTGTCACTTTCTCGGGATCGCACCGTCTAGCTAAAGGAGGTAGAGGACCAGGTTGAGGCCCTGAGGAGGACCTTGGAGGAGTAGTTGCTGGCCGCAGAGCAGGCAAGGGCCTAGTGGCAGGCGGCCGAGACTATGGCCAGGGCTACTATTTAGCTCCTGTCTACCCTGGAGGCGGAGCTTGCAGCTGTTGACTCTCATCTGGCGGCACTAGAGGGGAGCTAGCCTAGGACTTGATTGTACATGCTTTTTCCCTTTTTGTTATGCTACTCATATTATATGTATTTTGTCACCCCAAGGACATGTCTTGGGCTTCTTTTACAGGGTATCAATGACAAACTTCTGAGTTTCTTTTGTCCTTTATCGAGTTGTCCCACCTCTTTTCTCGTGGGATAGTGATGCATGTATAACTGGTGACCACTTACTGTTAGTCATGCTTGATTCTTCGATTGTGTACTGGTGTAGGGGCAGGGAACTAAGCATACCCGATTTTGGGTGGAGGGACAGGGGACTGGCCCTGCAAAATGGTGCAATTAGATACTAGATGCCGGTAGCTGAGTGCTGGGTACTAGGACAGGATACTGGGTGCTGGGGCTAATCCTCTGAAGAGTGAAAGCCTGTGCTGCTGGAGAGGGCTGGGATAGACCCATAGGGATGTGATGGCCCAAGCGGTTAGGGCTACCGAGGTGATTCTGGAATGTGTCAGTTATAGGTCAAGTGGTAGTGTACCGACTAAGGACATGTTGTTAGCCAGAAATATAATTCACGTTGCCCTAAGGAACTGGAGCTGCGCTGGCTAGGTGGCCATGGAAGGCATTGCGGCCAGAAACTGGGGCTGGGGAAGGGACCAGAGGTTGGAGCTGGATTTGGGACTAGAATTGGTACTGGGACTGAGCTGGCCAACTAGCCGTTGAAGATGTCGTAGCCAGGATATTGGGACTGGTACGGGGACTGGCACTGGACCTAGAATTGAAGCTGGATGGCTGGCCTCTAAAGGCGTTGTAGCCGGAGGCTGGAACTGGAGCTGGGCGGCTGGCCTCTAAAGGCGTTATAGCCGGAAGCTAGAACTGGGCGGTTGGCCTCTGAAGGTGTTGTAGTCGGAAGCTGGAATTGGAACTGGGTGGCTAGCCTCTGAAGGCATTGTAGCCGGAAGCTGGAACTGGAGACTGGAACTAGAGCTGGATGGTTGGCCTGTAAAGGCGTTGGTGCCGCAGTGCTAGCACTAGAGACTAGGACTAGGACTGAGCGGCTGGCCTGTGAAGGCGTTGTTGCCGCAGTGCTGGAACTGGAGACTGGAACTGGGACTGGGCGGCTAATTGTTGATGTGCAGTCACCGAAAAATTGGGGCTAGAGACTGGTGATAGCCAACCCTCGGGGGTGCGTTGGCCACCATTGTTGTGGAGTGATGTTGGGCTTCCCGTCGGTGGGATGTCGCGATCGAAGACTTTCGTCGGTGAGGAGTAGAGAAGAATATGTTTTATTTCTCTCTTCACCAGCTCTACCACCCTTGTGAGTTTTCGCCAGAGCTGGCCCCCTTTTATTTTTTTCGACGTGCCTTTGTGGGTTTTCACACCGAGGGGTTACCCGATTTTACCTGAGACACCCTTTCGAGTTTTCACCTCAGTTGGGTTGGTGGTAATTTTTGCCCTCAGCCTTGTAGGAGAAGAAAGGGAAGAAGGAGAAGAGCAGAGGAAGATCTGCGGATATCATCTACATCCTTGAGTTTTTAGAGGTCGTGATAGAAGATAAAAAGAAGCGAATTGAAGAGAGGAACGCATTGACGTTCAAATCGGTGGCATTCGGCTTCCCTCCGACCTGAGCATCAAAGAAGATCATCTACAGCCCTTTATACATATGGGGATCTATTTCTTCACCCTTTTTACATCTTTTCTAGTGATTTACGTTTGGTTTATGAGCATGTATTGATCATATCTTTATTTTTTGAACTCTGACGCTATGAGTGTTTCAAACCATCTGTGAACAGTTGTGGTTTATTGTGCTGCGATGTTGCAGCTCGTGTGTGTGTGTGTTTAGATATGTGGTGGATCGTGTAGGAGACGACATCTCCGTGACTTTGGAGCGAAAGCTCCGTGCGCTTCAATTCGATGTGAGTGGATCCTCACTATTTTGGTGAGGGGTGGATGTAGGGAGCCCGTCGTGATCCCGAACCACTTAAAAAATCGGTGTCGCATCTTGGTTGTTTGTGGTTTGCTTGTCCATGTTATTCATATTGATCGTGTGAGAGTGGTAAGCTTGAGAGAACCAAATTCTTCATAACATATATTTCGCTTGATCACATTCCGTGTTGGTAGTTAATTTAATTCTACTGCGTAACTTTAAAAATTATCATTGCCCTTGGTGGGGACAATTCAACCCCCCTTCTTGTGCATTCGTGCATCTAGGGACAACATGTATCATGTTCATACCGTTGTATTAAATGATATATCCCAGTCGGTTGCTTGGGTATGGCATGAGTTCATCCTAAGTTCTTGATGGGAATGTGGAAAATCCATGTGTTTCATATAGTTTTTAGGGTTAAATGAATGTCTTATGACATTTAAAAGCATCAAACAAGGTTTATTCGTGTGTTTCCCCTCGTTTGAATTGAGTGGGATGGTATTTAGGGCTGTTCACCCATGCCCGTATAGGAATGTTGAACGCGGTTTGCCACCCAATCGCATTTAGCTTCTAGAAAATGGTTGTGGCATGAACAGGGACCATGTCTAGAGAGAATGAGGGCTAGGTCAGCAATCCTGAACATGGTGGTCAGGTCGATCACGTTCAGGATTAATGCAGTCAGATGGCCGATCGCATCTCTGATAGTTGTGGTTCTTACCCCAATCACATTTAGAGAGGAGTTTTGACGCATGTTTCCTTCGATTTGATGAGATTCTATAAGCGGAGATGCATCTGATTTGTAAGTGTGAGTATGACCTGGAAGTGTTTATGGACAAAATAAATAAGAAATTAGCAGTGTAAACCCCGTGAGGGCCGTCTCATGATGGGACGCCCGATGACTTGGTTTAAAACGTATGGGTAAACCCCATGGTAGGGAAACAAGAATATGGCTTTTCGACATAGCAACCTTAGTGGCCTTGTGCCTTCCAAATTTAGAATCATGTTCTATGCAATGAGCGTGCATCCACGATGGGTGGCATGTCAGTAGTTTCACATCGAAACCTTAATTTTAGTGAGCTTTTCCCACTAGTCGTAACTTACCTGGGCACGCGTGTGTCGACCCACCTGGGAGTGGTGGAGAGCCAGACCCAAGAGAGATGGTTTGGGGTTGGTTTCCGTAAGGCCTCCCACTATGGCGGCTCGAGTTTGGGTGGGGAGAAAAATCAGCTACAGGGCCTGATGTAGCATAGTTAGTTAGTGTGTGCATGCATTGTCGGGGACCATAGATGCGTGCTGACGAGTACGACCCCGACTAGATCCTTATCTTGTGTTCCTTGTACGGTGTCTTAGCTTCCACCTAGGGCGTGTAGGGAGACACCTAAGGCTATGGACTAAGTCGTCAGTGGATGCATTAGGCCTTGCTTCTAGTAGGTAGTGCTCCTATCACTTGAGTGTAGCGACTCTAGTTTCCTATCGTTATGGTTTAGCATTCGAGAGGCCAAGGGTGTCCTTTTGTATGACATTGGCTTGTGGTTTGCTTGAGTGGTTGTGGTACACATGTGACAAGGTTATTTTCCTTTAATTGTTATTTATTGTTCTTCCTGATATAGCTATTGTTCCAAATTGTTACTTGTTGCACTATGTACTTAAAGTTATGTGGTGGGGATCAGTGGGACCTCTACTGAGCCGATGAGATGAGACTTATCCCCTTTTTATTTTCCCGTGAGGCGCGACTTACACGTATGGCATTTGAGACTTCGCGTGGAGCCAGTAGTCAGACTTAGTACTAGCTTGCCAGAGACGGGGTATGCCCTGTGGTCTTGTACCTTTTTTATGTTACTGCACTTATGTATGGCCATATAAATTCTGGACTATGTAATTGTTAAATTATATAACTATTTATTTCTTGTATTAATTATGATAAGCATGGTTGAGCTGCAATTATTTTAGTTTCTTATACACTGCCACACCATCCCTTTAACCCTTCTGAGCCTCTAGCTCATGGGCTGCGGGCCAAGATCCAAGAATATCAAGGTCTTTCTTAGTATTCAAATCTTAGGTCATTACAGATGATATTAGAGCATGGTTCTGGGGGTGTGTAGAAATCTAAATTGATCGCAACAGATCGCCGTAGCTATGAACTCTGAGCATCTCAGAAGAGCACGGCATCGCTAAGCTAGATCCTGCAAGAACCTATCAGGAATGGATTTAGAATGACGTGCCAGCAGGCGCGGCTTAGGCACGGATGGGTTGGATGACCTAGAACAAGACCCTACTTCTCTAGACCTAGACCCTACTTCCCTAGACTCGACGACCCTACATCTAACTTAGGAGAGAGAAAATCTACTGGAAGGAAAGCAGGGGCCTCATGCCCCTGGGAAGAGGACGAATGGAAGACTGCGTAATCTTCCACTGAAATCTTCGTTTCAAATTTGACATTTTTTTTTGGAGATCAGTAGAGATTATACAGCAAGATGAAGAGGAGGGAGGAGGAGGAAGCGCGAGAGGATAGATGGATGGACAGAAGAGATCTAAGAAAGGATCAGAGGAGAATAAGAATGGAGTGGAAAGATCAATTGGTGGGCAGTTCCCACATGAGCAATTTACAATTAAGAATTTCGTTGGCATCTCAAGCCTTTCCCATGGACGGTAAGCTGGTTTCTTTGGTTCATACTACACAAGCCGTACCTCTTGGTTCTTCTGGCAGCAATCTTCTTCATAAAATAACCTGGCAAAAGTCTGACTAAAATCGAGCATATCATCAACGGGCCCTTTTGATAGCAGTGGTAGGCTGACAGTTGAACAAGCTATATTTTCTTTCTCGGGCTGGCATGGTGATGTTTTCAATGTTTCTGGCTGGAGAGGGCCTTTAACAAAATGTTGGCGGTAATCCCAGGTGAGTGGTCCTGAATCACCCAAAATTGACAATGAGGATTCTCGGTAACCAAGATCCCTCCTGCTCATCTTCCTACCTTTGGGGACCGATTTGGTCCGCCCTTGTAATTGTGCACCGAGGCCCCTCCCTGGTTGAAAGCCCGGTTTTAATATGATGGACCAGTCTTTCGAATCTCAGATCTTTGGCTTCTCCTTCACATTCACTGATGCAGTGGCGAGCTTGCGTGGCACATAAGCCCATGAAAAGTCCAGATCTAGCACTGAGATGACCGGCCGACTGTTGGGCCATAATGTTGGCAAAATTTTCTCTGAGATGGCCTTGACAGACTGGACTGTGGATATACTTTTTACCTTGACCACCCTCCCTTGGAAAGGGAATTTGAGACACTAATGAGCATATGACACTGAGATTGTCAATCCACGGGCAACCCAAGATAGCCTTGAACATAGGGTCGATGTCCAGCACAATAAATTCAATGGGCATCGTGAGAGGCCCAAGCTCACCCTGAATAGTGACTTCCCCGTGACATGCTCTTCTTGAATTGTCATATGCTGTAATAGTAGTTGGGGTTGGCCTCAGTAGTTCTTCTGAAAGATTGCAGGCTCTGAGAGTGCTGAGAGGGCAAACATTAATGGATGCCCCTGTGTCTACCAACACCGCGTCTATGCTTACTTGATTCAAAATGATGGAAATGCATAGCGACATCTGCCGAGCTTCAGGAGGTGCTAGTTCAGTCTCAAAAAAAGTAATTGTGGGCCCTTCAGAGATAGCTGCCAGGGATATTGATAGGCTGTCTACTGCCATATCTTCATTAACAATCTCCTTTTGAAGAAAGTTTCGAAGTGCATGTTGGTGAACTGTAAACCTCTTGATCAACTCCAGCACAGAAATCTTGACGGGCACCCTGTCTAAGTGAGGTAGGAGATCGTATTGGGTACCCGATAGCGGATCTGCCTCTTCCTGGTCAGCAGCCGATTGTGAAGACTGAGGATTGGGTGCAGGTGCACTAGTGGAGGAATAGTTCCCATGGAACAAACGCCCGCTCCGTAGGACAAGGTTTTGTACCGGCACGACATCATATGGCGGCTTAATGGGCCCGACGGGGTGGATGAATGACGTTGTGGAGGGTATAGTGGAGATAATAGGGGTAGTGGGAGTAGTGGTGGTGGTAATGGATGAAGGGTTAGATGGAGGCGTGAGAATGATGGATGTGGGCACTGGCGGAGGAGTAAAGGTAGGTGGGGGGAGGATGACAGGTGAAGGGTGAGATGGAGGCATGAGAATGATGGTGGGGGAGACGGGCGCGGGGCTAGATGAGGTCATGGAAATGATGGGTGTAGGTGTTGGTGATGGAGTAGAGGTAGGTGAAGTAATGGGGGACGCGGATGGTAGGACGAGAGGTCTAGTGGATGATGGAAGGGTTTGATGGTTTGACGGGAGAATGATGGGAGCAGTGGCTGAAAAAGGGTTGCGGTAGTTGTGGTGGTGGGCCATGAGTCGCTGAACTAAATTATCATCATCATAAGACCACCCGGCGTCGAGATCTGGGGGTTGAACTAGATTGACCTGAGCCGGTGCCGACGGCTGAGGCTATAGAGTGGGAGGATGGTTCGGCATGGGGTTCTGGTGGATCCTCAAATCTTGAATGGGCTACTGCTACTGTGGTGGCTGCTGCTATGGCTGCGGTGCTTGTTGTTGCTGTACTTGCTGTCTTGGCACTTGCCTTCTCTTTTCTTTGATCTCGACAATGGCCTTGTGCATCTCGGCCCAGTCTATACGGTGCCCTTCATGCAAGTCATAAACTAGGTCTCTGAAAATCATGTTTTGACTCAAAACCACATTAACCAAGAAATCTATCAATGTAAGTCATTCAACCTCACCAGTCATCAAATTTAAATCAATGCAAATCACTTAAATAAATTTAAGATGACATAATCATTCAAGATCTTTGTCAAAAAAAGCCGGGGCACAACACTAGTGAATCAGGTTTGGATTATGCAAGTAGCGGGTCCGAGAGCGATTGATGGTTCATGAAATGAGCGAAGCCTTAGTTAGTTTTATATCTAGTCAAGTCAAGTTGTAATTTTCTATTTTCTTGAGTCAGATGATGTAAAAACGTAAGAAGTTATGGTCTTATGTACTGGTGATCATTATTATTATGAAATAAAGTTAGAATTTTTGACTAAATTACTTGTAAAGTATCATTATGTGTAATTATCTTGCGCTCTGATTATCTTGCTTGAAAAAGACTGACCATGCTGGCTATTCATGTTTCCCAAAAATACTTCCGCTATATTAAAAAGCTCGGGATGTGACAGATAATGTGGCTGCCACCACTTGTTCTGCAATGTGGTTTGAGGTGTCCATCAACTTGGCATACTTGATGTTGAGGTGGCCTTATTCTTCACGGATGTCAGAAGAATGCATGACCATTTAACTTGTTTTTTCTTGGGTTTCAGTATGAATTGTCTTTAGTCACTTCATAATCATCCCAGCCCTCTTACGCACATTCATGAGAGAGTGCATGAAGTATTTCAATCTCTCATCTGACTTATATTTGTCTTTCACAAATTTCTCGCATCTGCTAGTTTGTTCTTGCTCATAGTGAATTTGTCTTGTTTCCAACCTTTCCACTTGCAAACTGAGCTAGAGGAATGATGAGTTCTTGTTTTTGAATTATGCAGTCAGAAATTTGATTAGAGTAGGGTGAAAATCCATGGGACTGCTAGTGGCACCATAGGCTATCCCTCGTGATGTGGATGCTTCAGCATGGAATTCGGGAGGAGCATCCCTTTCACCAAATACTCGGGGCTCATTGTCAGGAGACAATGGAGGTTGGATGCCAAAGGCTGTCATTATACCAGGTTGCTCTATCTGTGCCTCAACTTGCTACTGCTGTGGTTCCTGGTCAAGGTGAGCATCTACATGGAAATGATCCTCAAAGTGGTCTACATGTTCCCTTGTAGTTTGTGGAGTTGACTGAGAATGTGTAGGTGGTTCTTGCTGGGCTAGCGATGCTTCAGCTACTGGAGAATCAGACTGTTGACTAGGTAAGTCCCTTACAATTTTGTCTCATTTCTTCTTGAAATGCATGTAATTCTCAAGAAATCTCATGTAGCAAACATTACTCCTAGGGATTGCTTTCATCTTCTCATTGTCCAGAGGAATGCCAACTCTCTGAAATATGACAGTCAGATGTGCAGCATAGGGTAGACTTCTCTTGTGCCCTACACAGCTCCCCATTAGCTACAGAATAATCTCTAGAAGACAGATCTGAAGATTTTTGAACATGCAAAAGAAAATGAACCTCTGGGTTTCAGTTAAATGACTCCTGCCACCCCCTTGTGGGGTGACCATGGTAGTGCACATATGGTGTAGTAGTCGCTGCAAAGGAGGAAACCTATTTGTGTCAAAGTGTTTCACAAGTAGTTGGGTTTCATCCTGAGGGTTGCTGGGTTTTCCAGTGAGGATGGTGTAGGCCTCAAACGGATCAATTCCAAATTCAGACTCTAGTAGCCCATCCCGAGGTACACGAAGAGCTTTATGAAGAAGCTTCATAAATAGTTTAATCGGTACCCCCTTAACTTCAGTCCTAAGGGCTTTCTGATTCTTGTCATAGACTAAGTTCTTATAGAACTGCTGGACCAGAAAGGGATAGTATACCCTTGGAGTTGACATAAAACTCTTCCAGCCTTGGAATTCGATGAGGGAAAGTAGTATAGGAAAATTATCAAGCATCTGGAGGTCACTGAAATCCACATACCTAGGAAAGAGTATTCTGGTAAGGTCACTCTCCTCTTCCCCGACTGTTTGAGTGGCACTTGGCTGAGGAGGAGTAGGCTATGCCTTTTCTTTCCCTTTTTCAGCTGCAGACAAGCGTTTCCTCTTTGCCAGTTGCCCTTGCGACTGCCCTTCTTCATCCATGGTAGCTCTGGACGAAGCATCTTTCCTTTTTGCCGTTGCAGCAACAGTTGGTCTATCGTGAAAATGCTTAGAGCGAGGCTCCACCCTTGTAGCAGCCTGCATAGAAGCTCGAGCAACGACCTTCTTAGATGTTGTCGCATCCTTCTTCATCCCACAGGTGACCGAAGGAGACATGGCGATGGCGGAATGAGGGAGGAGGATATCTGGAGCATCACAGCAGAGGAATGGAGCTAGCTGGAGTGCTAGGATCCACTGCGGAGGGAGATGGAGGAAGGTGCCGACCTCCGCGTCGAGAAGTGTAAAGACGCCGGAGAGGGGTGGGTGATAAAAAGAAAGGTTTAGAATGGGTAAAGTGAAAACGTGATGTTCACCGACCAAAAAAAATAAAGTTGAGAGTTTTCCTTTTAAAAGAACACCCTTTAGATAAGAAAATGCTAAAATACCCCTATTCTGGTATTAAGCGGTTTAAGGTATAATCTGCTCATCTATAACACAAGTTGGATATGCATGCATCCGAAATTTTGCGCGTGTAAATAGGCCCCCATTTCACTTCTATATCCTAGTTGCTCTTTATTCTCTCTACCGGCCAGAGTCGTTGATTGCTTATGTTTTATTCATTGCCTTTGACTAGGATCCATCAAGCTTGACCCTCGTGCTACAAAGGATGTGTTTTTGGGCTACTCTCTAACCCATAAGGGGTAATAAGTGTTTTGACCCCAAGATTGGTCAGAAGTATGTCATTAAGGATGTCACCTTTAGTGAGTTAGTCTTATTTCTCCCCCCCAAGTTCCTTCAAGGGAGCACTATTCAGTTCTACATAATTTTGAAATTTCCTTTCGAACTCCTCCCCTTTTGTTGTGTCAAGAGTCATCGGCTCGAAATGGTGGCACAAAAGAATCCTCTCTTAAAGTTGGGGATCCTCCTACTGCTAGTGAGCCACCTCGGGAGATGATCACCTACTCTAGATGGCCAAAATGAGTGGAGGACCAGTCTATGGAATGTTCTTCTCATGGAATTGCTAAATCTACAAGACAGAGTCTCCTGACCTTGATTTACCTATCGCTCTTTGCAAAGGAATTAGAGTGTACCAAGCATCCTATTTCCCAATTTATTACTTACTCTTATCTATCCCCTTCCTGTCGTGCTTTTGACACTTCATTATCTAATGTCTCTTTGTCCAAGTCTTTCACAGAAGTTGCAAAAGATCCTAAATGGTTGTGTGCAATAGATGAGGAGATGAGAGCACTACAACAAAATCAAACCTGGGAACTTGTTGATTCCCACAAAGGGAACATGTTGGTTAGCTAAAAGTGGGTTTTCACCATTAAGTGCAAAGCAGATGGTTTGTGGATTGGTATAAAGCACGGCTAGTTGCCACGGGCTTTACTCAGATTTATAGTGTGGACTATGAGGAATCCTTTGCTTCTATGGCAAAATTGAAATAAGTCCGATTTATTATTTCTCTTGCTGCTCAGTATTCCTGAAAATTATTTCAGCTGAATGTGAAGAATCCTATCCTGAATGGTGATCTTCAAGAAGAAGTGTACATGTAGCCTCCTAACTATCATCAGGTGGCAAAGTATGCAGATTACACGTGGCACTGTATGGTCTTAAACAATCTCCTCTAGTTTAGTTTGATAGATTTCGACTTATTATGCTTCACTTTGGTTACACCTAAAGCAATGTAGTCCACACATTGTTTGTCACATGGGAAACCAACAAGGTTGCTATTCTTCTAGTCTATGTTGATGATATGATCATTACAAGAGATCATGAAGAAGAAATAAAGTGGCTGAAAGTGGCTCTAGCCACAGAATTTGAAATCAAAGATTTGGGAATGTTTTGCTACTTTCTCGGACTTGAAGTAGCATATACCAAGGACTGCATTTATGTGTGTTAGAGGAAATGTGCCCTTGATCTCCTGATGGAGACTAGGAAGCTAGGTTGTAACCCTGCCATAACTCCCATTGAGACAAATCATTATGTATTTGGCCTAACAGGTGATCTTCTCTCTGAGGTTGACAGGGGGAGATGGCAGTAGCTTGTTTGCCGCCTTCTATACTCAACACTAATGCGTCCTAATGTCACATATCCTATAAGTGTTGTCTGTCAGTTTATGCATGCTCCAAGAATATCTCACATGCAAGTTGTGGACCACATTCTTTGCTATGTGAAGACATGTCCACGACAATGGATTTTGTTTACTAAGTATGCTGGTCTTCAAGTTGAAGGGTATGCAGATGTTAAGTGGGTCGGTTCTCGGGATGATCGCCATTCCACTACAGGATACTGTGTCTTCCTTGGATGCAACTTGGTGGCTTGGTGTTAAGAAGCAGTCAGTATGTGCTCGTTCTAGTGTTGAGGCCGAGTATCGTGCTATAGCGCATGGGTTGTCATAGTTGTTGTGACCGAAATGCCTGTTACAAGATCTTGGCTTGTCTGTTGCACTTCCTCTGAAACTTTATTATGCTAATAAGACTGACATTAACATTGCCAACAATCTTGTGCAACATGATAGAATTAAGCACATCGAAATTGACAAATACTTCATTTGTGAAAAACTTGATTCTAGAGAGCTCTGTCTACCTTACATTCAATCCGGTGATCCGTTTGCTGATCTTTTTACTAAAGGAGTTACATGGGAGGCTCTCCATTCTGTCCGAGGAAGTTGTGCATGAAGGACATCTATGATTAGCTTGAGGGAGAGTAGGAGATAGACTAGGTTCATGCCAATTTAGGCCTGAACTGGGTCTATTTTAGCCTTTGGGTCGAAGGTTCATTACTGGGCCCACTAAAGTGAAACCACTTGACTTAAGCCTCTTCTTGTTCTTTACTCTTAATACCCGACTTATCTCTTTGTAACAGGGATATTATGTTCTTAAAGGTGATTAGGTTTTTGGTGAATAGAGGATTGCTGGGAGGTGGCGGCCAGAACACATCTGCCACCCCCATTCTGCGCCATCTCCTTCTTCTCTCTCCCTCTCCTCTTTCTCTTCTGCTCCCTTTGTTCCAGCAGCATGTAAGCATGAAAAACATCATATATCTATCGCAAAAAAAATTGATATTCACAAATACGAAGTTCACCCCCAAAAGGCCACGGTCCAGGAGAAGAACCGAGTTTTCGACGTTCCTTGGTCAGATCATCGATGCAACGGGCAGCGTGGCATTTCTCTGCAGTTGCTCTGTTGTCTCTTCGCAGCAGGCGGATTGGCCGGTAGCCAACGATGCGGCTACTCAAAACGCCCTGGTTTACTTTCTGCCTTCCGGGCGTTTGCATGTAACCGGGTCGTTCGACACCAACAGTGGCTGGTCTGTTTCAGCCAACGCCGTTTACGTCCCCGACGTCGCCCATCCTTATTATTTTCGCTATGAAGGCAGCGGGCTTTCCTCCGATGACGTTAGCATCACAACCACCCCGGAAGGCTTTCTTTCCTCCATTGATGCAAAGACGGCGGATCAGACGCCGGCCATCGTGCAGAGCGTGGGTCAACTGGCCGAAAATATTCTAAAGCTGGCGGCAGTCGGAGGAGCGGGAACGAAGACAAATGGCACCAGCTTCGATGTGGTCATAAACCCCTTCAACGCGGCTGATCGGGACGTGCTGAACGCCAACATGAGTCCCGACTACACCGTGCACGTCATCTGCGACCTGGACCACCATCCCGTTGGCGATTTCAATGCCTCTGGCGCCGGGTACTCGCGGCATCAAGCCTATGGCATCTTCTATCGGCCGTTCTTGCCTTACCGGGTGACATTCGAGCCGGCTAACACGGGCACGGCGACGATCGGCCACACGCCTACGCAAAGCGTCGAAGTTTACCTGCCGAATGAAGCGCCAGTTCTCGCCCTGAAGATTAACAGGGCGGCCTTCGTAACAAACGAGACGGTCATGGCGTTTACCAATGGCGTGCCGACCAGTGTGCACTACACTAAGCCGAGTGAGGTAGCCGCCTTCATTCAAATCCCAATTGGACTAACCACGGAGCTGCTTTCCATCCCCAATGACTTGCTAACATTGCGCATTCAACACATCACGAACGAGACGGCGGTGAATAACGACCTTGCCTCCCAGCTTAATGCGCAGAACACTCTCATCCAGGCTCAGACTAACTTGATCAACGCCCAGCAAAGCGCGTTGGCCGCCGCCCAAGCGCGAGCACAGGCTGCTGCCCCGGCAGCAGCCAGTCCGACTACCGGCGCAACTGCGGTCACGGGCACCACGACTTCTTCGGGCGGCGGCCCCTCGGGCAATATTCCTAGCCTTACACCTCATTAAAAATATCGTCCGATACACTCGCATGAGCACTATTGTTCCCGCGATAGCCGGCCCAATGGACGTTGAGCTGCCCGTCCCTTGCGTGCAGCAGGATCACGACGCTCAGGGGCAACCGACCTCTTGGTGTTGGGCGGCGTGTGCCCAAATGGTGGCGTATTACCCGACCGCACCGCTTTCCGCTCTTACCCAGTGCCAGATTGCAGACACAATGTTTCCTGGCTCGGATTGCTGCGGCAGCAGTTTCGGTTATTGCAATCGACCCATGCCTCCCGAGTTTGTGGTCAATCTATACAAATTCCTGCCCAGGCCTCGAGTTGCGACGCCGATAGCAACGCCACTGAGTCCGGCTGCTGTTCTTGCAGCCTTAAAAAGGAAAAGTCCCGTCCAACTTTGTCTGGCTCTGGGCCAGTCAGTATTGCATTTCGTGCTAATTGTTGGAATTAGCAACGCCGCCTCCACCTACACGGTCAACGATCCCGCTTCTGGAACGGTGGCGGAGAAAACTTTTCAGGATGCCGCAATACAGTGCCAGTTCGCTTGGAGCATTGCGTAGCCATGAGCGCTCCTCTTAACGCAGCCGCACGCCGACAAATCGCGGCAACAATAGGGCAATATCATCTCGCTTCACGCCTTGCGCCGCCGGGGCGTTTGGAGCTTGGTGAAACCTTGGAGCGTGTGCGGCTTCGAGCATTTACTAAAAATGAGTCGGTGGATGAATCCGCTCCTGGCTTTCTCGCTCTCCTCAAGGGACCGCGTGGGTATATTGCCAGTGCCGTGCTAGAGCGCGACACCGAAACAACCTGGCGGCGCCGTACCCTCTACGTTTCGCCGCTGGCCGCTCAATACGGGAAGGCACTCAAAGCTCTCGCGCGGCACACAATCCCTATCGGTAAAATCCAGGATCTTGTCCTGCCTTTTCCAGAGTGGAACGCGCTAGTCTTCGTTTGGCGTGGACAACCTTGGGTTGGTGTCGTAGCCGGACCTGCTGCAGCCACCGGGCGCATCCTGCCTTTGTACGAATTTAGTGAGCTGTTTCTTCGGATGGAATTACACCGGTTTGAATTCATGCATCGAGATTCAGGCGAGCGTTTAGTTGCTGCAGTCAGAATGTTTCGGGTGCTTCCGCCTAAGCAGCCAAGGCCAAAGGTTCGCAACCAGTGGCGGAGATTTTTGATCCCACCAAAACCTAAGTCTGCTGCGTCGCATTCGGTGCCAAAGCGAATAGCACTGGTGGGTTCTTGAGAGTATCGCGGAGAGGTGGATTACGTATTCGCAGTCGGTGCTTTGCCCCATCCTCTCGAGTTCTCAGCCCGGGAAAGTATCAAGGTTCTCGGCCCGGGTGGTCGCTACAAAGGAAATCCTGCGCTCTTCCTCGATCATGATTTGCATAGCCGACGCTTGGAGGATGACGTGGGTTTAGGAAAATCCCGCAGACTCGACACGCGGAAACCGATTGGAGAATTAGCGTGATTCCGGTTGTCCCGAGAGGCACTGGCCTAGACTTTAGGACTGGCCCTCAGCACAGGGCGCGCTCGCGGCGCGTTATCGTAAAGAGCGTGTTCTGGGTCTTGCGCATGAGCCGTGATTAGCGCCGCTGAGAATTTTTGTGCGATTTCACGCTGTTTTGCACTGATGTCATAACAGTTCGGATCAGGAGAGGCCGCCTTGTCTATTAGGTCGCCGTACGAACCCCAGGGAGCGGTCACGGTGAACCCGTGAGCGAACTCTCCTGTTGCAGCGGACATCATGCCACAGACAGATAAGAAGCGAGTCCATCTATGAGCGTTCCAGCGCTTGTTGCTGTCGGGTTGGCCGAACGAATTGACCAACGCGCTTCCGGCGGCAGAGCCTCGGCCAGCAAGACTTTCAATCAGGTCCTTCGGCATATCCAAATTGAGTCCTCCTTCATCCGGCGACAAAAACACCGTCACGATTCGGTCCCGATATCCGGGGAGAAGGCACTGCGCGTTATCGCGCCAGTTCTGCATGGTGTTTAGAATCAGGCCAAAGAAGCCGGGCAAACTCTGGGCGCTTACCAATCGAGTAAAGGTTGGAAGGCTGCCACCTCTGCTCGCTCCGTGGGGGAGATAAACATTCTCGCCCTGAGTCTGGCTGACCTGCCTTCCGGGAGGGAATGGCGCAAGGTTGATTCCAAACGTAGGCCACTCGGGCAGGGGCTGATCGAAAAAGTGAATGGGAAAATTGCTGGTGATGCCGCCATCAGAAAACCAGCAACGTTCTGGCAGGCGTTGCTCCGCCAATGGTTTCGACTTCTCAACCGGCTGGCTGTAATCAACTGCGTAGAGAGGCACTGCTGAAAGTAACACAGGAAAGCTAAGGCTCATCCTTGCGGCTACAACGACGGGCAAATTCTCTGCTGCGGGAAGAAGGCAGTAACCTTTGGCGCGGTAAATATCGTAAACACGCTGTTCATCACTTGGGGCTGGTCTGGGATGATCAACTAGGTGTTTGACCACGCGATCGGAAAAGAACCTGCGAAGATCCTCTTCGCGGAAAAAATAACGGCGTAGATCGAATGGCATTCTCACCGGCAGGCCCAAAGTCAGATCACTTGTCATCAACTCCAAGCTGATAGCAGGCTTAAGCGGCGTGAATTCCTCGTGCGGATCGAGGCTAAACGTGGAAGACGAACCCTTCCACAAATCTCCGAAGGTCAGCGGTGCCGCCGGTGATTGGATGCCGGCCAAGTCGTCAAAAAGTTGCTCCATCCAAGGAGTAAGCGCGGGATTAGGGCCTGGGCTGCCGTGACCGGTACAGAGTCCGAAAAAGTTTTGTCCAAGCGCCTGAATGGTCCGCCGGACGAGCAACAGAAGGAGTCCGATGAATGCCAGTAGCAGGGTGAGAACGAAGACGATCAACCAGGACCAAAGATGGGCAGCACCAGTTAGATGCCAGGTAATGATCCACGCCACTATTAAGACGAGAGCGACGGCTCCTATTCCCCATTTGACGCTCGTGAGGGCAAGCCAAAGGCTTTTTAGTCCTAATCCTTCCTGGGCCAAAACGGTGAGGAGGGAGAAAGCTTTCGATGTGATGGCTTCAGGAGAGAAAAGCGATTTGAGCTTGGTTGGCGAGCGACCAAGAGCTGGAGAGGCCCCGGTAACAGTTGCTCCCAATACGTTCGGAAGGTTTGCCAACTTATCGAAGCTGTCCGTTACTCTTCCGGTGGTCCTACCAAGCTCTGCGGCAGCGGTTGCGACGGCAGCGATGGCGCCGGCCGAAGTGCCACCGATGCTTTTGAAGGTAAAGGTTCCCGACAACTCTTTGACGGCGGTTGGATAGACGATCCCGCTGGTGATGCCACCTTTCATCACGATGTCGCAGAACAACTGGACGGTGCAAGCAGAAGAAGCCTCATGGGGGGCCTCGGTTTCAATGCGTGGAGGTGAGACTTCTTCAGACATAATTTTCTTAGAGTTGCTGGACCCGTAACTGGCAAACGTTGGGACAGGCGATGGGCGGAGGGTTTGCGGGGATTTGCCATCCGAGCCAGACGTGGCCCAATCCAGTAGTCGGATTGCGATCCGCGGTTTCTCGGACCGGATATGGGCCTGAGACGGCACCAAGCGCTGGATCCACCCAGCCCGATGCCGCGTGGCGGATGCGAGTCACCTGACGCGGATGATTGTATTTGTTCCCAGCCCCGAAGGAGTGGACCAGTCGAGGCAGGACTCCACCCTGGCATTGTGGAGCAAGAGCGTTTCGCATATCGGCTCCATGGTGAGGGCTGACAACGGAAAGGTATTTATTTTGACCAAAGCTAGGGATGGCGTTGTAGCGGGCATCACCGGGAAACAACATGAGGCCCCCTTGGCCACCTGGCCGTTCGGAAAGGGTCAGCGAAACGCCGCTATGATTGCGTCCCGCGCCTGTGCAGCGCTCCAGATAGATCTGACCTCGCCAGCTAGCCTGGAAAGCAGCCGGCAAAAGCAGAAGCGTTCCCTGCTTCACAATGTTGGTCATCAGGGCCACGTGTATCGGTCCTACTGATTGACGAGGGGCGATCCAAGTTGCACTTAGGGCGTTCGGGGCTCGATAGGCAGAGGACCAGTGATCCCAGTCCCAGTGGGAGAGAATGATCGGGGGACTTGTTGAGAAGCAAAAAGTTTGCAGCGATGACGGAAAGGTGAAGGTGTTTTGCATTACGCCGCCACCGAGATCGAAATAGCCTCGAACGAATCCCGGATCCTCGCAAAAGCCGTTGCTGGCTCCCTGGCCGACATCATAAACAACCGACCATTGAAGATTTACGCTACTGAGGCCGCCGAGTGCTACTTCTAGCACATTGCTTCAGGGAGAAAGGGGTAAACACCATCACATGCATCCGTACGAGTGACCACTCGTTCTCTAGGGATGAGGATATCCAAGAACAGGCAAGAGACTTCTATTCCAAATTGTTCACAGAGGATGAGTTTAGCAGACTGAAAATTACAGATTACCTTCTTCCATGTGTCTCTCCCGATGATAGGGAAGCCATCTCATAGAGCTTCTCAGAAGAGGAGATCCACCAAACAATCTTCTCTCTTGCAGGGGACAGAGCTCTAAGACCGAATGGATTCCCACTAGCCTTCTTCCAGAAGTGTTGGGACATAATCAAAGAGAACTTGTTAGCAATAGTGTGGGAGTTTGAAAAGGAAATGGCTCATATGGGAAGCATCAACAAAACCCTCCTAGTCCTTATCCCTAAAAAACAAGGAGCACAGTGCTTTCAAGACTTTAGGCCCATCAATCTATTAAATGGCACTTACAAGATCATCACCAAAGTGCTGGCACAGAGATTGGATAGAGTAATGGACGGGATGGTTAGTGGCTTCCAAAGAGCCTTTATCAGGGAGAGACACATTCAAAAAATTGTCTTGTAGTCCATGAGTGTCTCTTTGCCATGAAGACTCAAGAGTAAAAAAATGGTGATCTTGAAATTAAATTTTGAGAAGGCACATAACAGGGTCAACTGGTAGTGCTTGTTTGATATATTGGAGAAGATGAGCTTTGAGGAGAGATGGACAGGTTGGGTCCGTGCTTGCATCTCTTCAGCCACTTTTGTTGTCCTAATTAATGGGAACTCAACTCCTCACTTCCATAGCGGCAAGGGGGTCTATCAGGGAGACCGTATGTCCCCCTTCCTTTTTGTGCCCGTAGCACACATCTTGAGCAAGATGTGGTTGAGAGCGGAGTCCACAGGCTTGATCAAGGGTTTCCAGGTCAGGAGAGGTGGCTCATCTATTACACACTTGCATGATGCAAACGACACCATTCTGCTCCTTGCAGAAGATGAACACCAATTTTATGTAGCCAGATTATTGTTGGAGTTGCTGAAAGAGGTTAATGGTCTCAAGGTCAACTTTCAAAAGAGCCTACTAGTAGGTGTGAACATGGAGAGTAGGGCTCTTCAAAAGACGGCTTTCATTTGGGATGTCAAATAGGAACTTTCCCTATCTCCTATTTGGGCCTGCCACTATCCCCAGGTACCCTACATTGTTCAAATTGATAGCCTATTGTGCAAACAAGATAAATGAGTCCAAACTGGTTGGATAGAAGGCAAAGTTACTATCCTATGGGGGAAGACCGGTTTTATGCAAGTCAATGTTGGACAGCCTACCTATTTATTATCTGTTTATGTTTCAGATCTCGAAGACGAAGGTAGAATCTATTCAAGAGAGATTCTTATGACATGACAGTGGGGGAAGATGCAAGAGTTGGCTTGATATCTCTTGGGATAGAGTGGCCAAAAATAAGGAAGGGGGAGGTGTGGGTATCAAGAATATCAGATACTTCAATTTGCCTCTCCTATGTAAGTGGTTGTGGAAGTTGGGGGTGGAAGATGATGGTTTGTGGGCGCAAGTTATTAGGAAAATGTACTATAGCAAAAGGAGAGACTGGGACTCGAGACCAGCAACACAACATCATATCTCTCCCATTTGACATGACTTGACTTGCAAGGACATTATCACCTCCACCGTCCGGGTCCGTCTGGGAAAAGATGATAAATGCCTTTTCTGGAAGGACAGATGGTGCAACGACTTCACCTTAGAGGCTTCCTACTCAAGACTTTTTGCCATTGCAGCAGCTCCACTAGGGTTCGTCTTGCAAACTTTTGATTCTCAACTATTAGGAAGTACCTGGGCACAGGCACTCGGGAGGAATCTCAGGCTCGAGGAGATGGAGCAACTAGAGGACCTCCTTCATTTCTTCTTGGACTATGCTCCACAGCTAGATAAAGAGGACGACTGGATATGAAGGTGGGGGAAGGAAGGTACCTTCTCAGTAAGATCATCTTACACCTTTATCTCTGATGGAGGGGGACGTCATTGCCTTACCCCTCACATTTGGCAACCCAAAAGTCCGCTGAAGGTGAAGCGCCTTACGTAGAGGATTTCCCACGAGAGACTATCCACTAGGGTTAGATTGGTTATGTTCCTTCAGGGCATAACTTCTTCTTACTGCCTGTGTGGAGAGAAGGATGAGACCTTAGACCAACTATTTGTAAGATGCAAATACTCACAGGGGGTGTGGGAGGAGCTTGCTAGGATGACACAATGCGTTCTTGGCTGCCAGAGAAAGGTGCACTAGGAGATGGGGCAGAAGCTGGATCCTAAGAGGAGACATACTTGTATGGTAGACGATTCTCCATGCTACTCTATAGGCCTTATAAGAAGAGAGGAACAACAGGACTTTCAGAAGGGAAGCTAGGGCGGTGGAGTGTTTAGTTTTGTTCATTTATGGCAAACTTAGATAGTGGGCGGGGCTACTCAATAATGCAATGTAGTCTGAGGCGTGAGGTGACTGAGACGACCAAGGGGTCGCCTCATGCATCAAACGCCCAGGCGATGGCCTAGGCGTTTGAGACGTTTGAGACAAAATCATTGAATAATTAACCACAAATTAAGTTAATTTACATGGACAGCCCGATTAATGCAAGGTTGAGATTAACTATAAAGTATGCATAATTGGCTAATTATATGCATATGAATGATATATGTGATGTGAGTTATCATAAAGAAATGAGCACTCATCAAGGCATCACCAACACCTTGTCCTGAGGCATTATAGCGGCAGTCCCCTAATGTTGAAGAGCTAGTGGGGGTATCAGGGCCATGCCCCCGGCATAGTTGTGTAGTGGCTGAGAATCCGTCATCTAAGGGGAACCCTCGAGCTTATCGGTGCCATGCCGTGATGTTTCAGGAGGGGCTTCCACCTGCTTCGAGGCTGACGCTTGCATGCACATCTCACTCATTGTTTCTTCAGCATCTCAATCTCTTATTGGTACTTCAGGAGTAGCATCATCATCATTTGATCAGGGGTGGAGGGGCTAGGTACTTGGCCTCCTTCCTCTGATAGGGCATCTAAAGCAAGTGTTGGCCTCTCGCCCTCCTCTTCAGTAGTTATCAAGTTTCCATTCATAGTGACTACATTGGTGCTTGTTTCTTTGCCAAAGGCTTGCACTGCATCAGCTACAGCCTTCTTCCTTCTGGTGATAGGACCGGGCCTCTCGGCGAGCCTAATCACCTCATCAGATTCTTCGGTAAAGACCTATAACAGCCAGCTGCTTTGGCCATGTTATAGCTAAATATCTTGAGGTTCTTGTTCCACCGTATCACCCTCATGGCTGGCTGCCCAGGGAAGGTTAGCTTGTTGAACACCGAGATCCTCAGTGTAGATTGTTCATGGAAAGATGGTCCATAGCAATTGGGCCTTTCATCAACAATTTCTTCTGGGTTGACTTGTACTCCCTGATCTTCATCTTCTGCAGTGTTTATGGCCTTTAAGAGCCGCTGCATCCCTTGAAGGGTATTCTCAAGACCCCGAAAATATCCTCGGATGGCCTAGGTAATGTCATCTTGCCCATCTGTAGGGCAGAGTGTCGATGGTTACATCTCGGGTTGAGCCATCACCCGGTAAGCAAACTGTTGTCATCCAACTACCTTGTTACATCTTTGGTCAGAGGCATAGACATTCTCCTGCCGACCGTTGCCTTGGAAGGCTAGCCTGTGAGGTGTTGGGGCTGACACCTCTATTCTGTTTAATTTTTCTTCTTCTTTTTCATCGAACCTATCAACCTGAACAGGCTTCAGTCGAATAGTAGGCAGGGTCCACCTTTGCTTGGGCACCCATATTTGTTTAAGCTTGGGTAGTTTCAGGGCCGAACCTCCCCTTGCTCCAGACTTGACATGGTTCATCTTGTCTTGAGCTAGTGCTTGGAATGAGTTTTGCACTGGTACAGTTGCGATCACCCAGTCAGGCGAGATCCTAGCCTACCAGCTGTTTAGAAACACTCAGACTCCTCTGATTAGAATGGACTTGCCTAATGTCCATAGCCGGCCTTACAGTATGCCATTATTCTTTCTAGCTGCCCTCCTGGCAGCTAACGAGTGCTTCTTGTTGTTGGAAGCACAGAAGTGAATGTGGTGGATGTAGCAGCCCACCGTAGCAACATCAGTTGTCGTCGCCTTTGCAGCAGCGATTGGCTCCATCTCCTGGACATCCAGGAGCTCGACGAAGGCTAGTCTCAAAAAGTTGAGGAAGCCCACTACAGATGATAAGTCACTAAACTTTGTTGGGATCACCAGGTAGCCATACCTGGTGTGATCAGCAACCACGAGTGGTCCGAAAGAAACAACCATCAAGTTAATTAGGGTGTAACTTGTAGTTTCAGATTTAAAGCGAGTTAGAATATTAGGAGCACGCCATTGGGCCCTAATTCTGGCGAGAAGATGAAAGGAGGTCTTGTCCCACAGGGTGTGCCAAGCTTGAGGACACACTTTCGATATAGTCATCCTTTGTTTTAATCGATTCTTTTCATTCTTTAGGTGGTTTATTCAGTTTTATTAAGTGCGTGGGCGTGCTAGTCACCGAAGTGACATTTATTCGAGATCCGAGACTGGGAGAGTCTGAAATCACTTGTGCACTCCGTCTGACTAACCAGATGATTATTGGTATCGGGTCGGTACTAAGAACCTGCCATGCCATAAAGGTCACATCGTTAATTATATCCCCTCAGAGAGGGAAAAACTTTTGATTAAACGCCAAGAGAAGGGGCCCTAGGGCCTTAAATTGATAGTAATTAAAGAAACGAATGAGAATTCTGAACTTTGATAAAGTAGCCCCTATTAAAGGGTAAATAATTGCACAAAATTGGTCGTTAACTAACCAATTCACATCTGGACAAAAGTCCCAATTTGGCAAGCATATGTCTGCCAGAGATATGGCAAGTTTGATGTCCGGGATTAGATCCCAATTGAAATCTATTTAAACACATCGGGCTATTGGCCCAGAATGGGGTCAAACTATGACCATGATGGGATGATCCCAAGGTTCAAACATGACTCGTGGAGGCCTTGTTAGATATCCCCATGCATAAGACCCAAGGGAGGTTAGAGCTTTACCATTAGTTCTTTTATTATCTATTCTTTTATTTAGTCATGTGTTTATTGGTTGATCCTTATTATTATCATGGATGGGTCATTCGGATATAACCAGATATGGATAGCTGAGTATGATAGTATGCATACGGCTTTTCGATCACCCAAGGAGATATTCCACTATAAAAGGATGCCTTTTGACCTCAAAAATATCGGCGCCACTTATCAAAGGGCGATGACAAAGATATTTGATGAACTACTCTACGACAAAGTTGAATGCTACATCGACGATTTGGTCATCAAGACTAGGAAGAAAGAGGACCACCTGAATTATATTTCAAAGGCTCTGACAGTATGAGCTAAAGATGAACCCAATGAAATGTGCCTTCGACATTTCCAGTGAAAAATTTCTTGGCTTCATCGTCTGATATCGGGGAATTGAAATTGACCCCTCTAAGATAAAGGCTATCTAGGAGTTGCCACCTCCAAAGAATTTGATAGAACTCCAGTCATTGCAAGGTCGATTAGCCTACATCTGTAGGTTTATCTCCAACCTTTCCAGGTGATGTCAACCATTTCATAAGTTAATGATGAAGGATATGCCGTTCAGTTGGAATCAAGAATGCCAAAAGACTTTGGACCAACTAAAAGAATATTTGAAGACCCCACCAGTGCTGGGGGCACCTCTTAAGGGGTAGCCATTGATTCTCTACATAGCCGCCACCGAATACTCATTGGGGGCAATGCTGGCCCAGAATAACGACGATGGGAAGGAGCAAGCTCTCTACTACCTCAGTCAAAGATTGGTCGGGGCCGAAGAGAGATACACCCTGATCGAGAATGTTTGTCTCGCCTTGGTCTTTGTAGTCAAGAAGCTGAGGCATTACATGCTTTCGCATGAAATATAGTTGATATCAAGGGCTAATCTGGTCAAATATCTTTTCTCTTAACTAGCACTGAAAGGGCGATTGGAAAAATGGGCCATCATTCTGATGGAATTTGCCAATAAGAAAACAATGGCTCCATTCTATTCCATTTGTTCCATCATCGAGTACAAAAGCGCCTTTTTATAGGGGAGGGGGCTTCTGACTTGGACATTTTTACCCTATAGAATCAGCGAAAGGCTAGTACCTCTGAATAGAAGGAAAGGCCCAAACACGTGAGGCCCATTTAAGTACAACTAAACAGAAATGAAAAGCCCAAAATAAAGGCAAACTATCTTTAGATTCTATAACAAGGCCTAAATAAAATCAAAATTACATAATAAAGTAAAATGACTACTAAATCTAACGAACATCTCTCCACTGTGTCGACACAATAAGCCCCTGGTCAAACCCATTTGTTGACGAATTAGCCAATCTTGCTCCTGCATCAATTGCCCCCCATTTGAAAAAGCTCGTCCTTGAGTTTTGAAATGTGAAAGTATGTACACAACAAGTCTAGGAGTGACAGGCCCATGCAACACTATTGACTCGGGAGCTTGAGTTGATATTGAAAGTGTGTGTCAACATCGCACCATATCATATTAAAGATACCCTAGTCCATGTTAAAATCTGCGTCTGTAGCAAGGAGAGTGCCGGATGCAACCTTCTGTATCTTACATAGGTACTCAGTAACTCCAAACTAGCGTCAATCATGAGTGTTTGATCCCATGCAATGATGCTAAGTGGGTCACTAGTAACTGACAGCAATGAGCCTTCTTCAAATAAATCATCAGAATATCAAGTGAAGTCCTGACTTGACAAGGTGTCAGCTTGGATTCCACTTCTAGAGATCAGTAGCTTTGGAGATGGTGTCCCTTAGGAGTGTTCTCTGTTCGATCAGCATATTCCTTTATTGCTGATGGGGGCACCAGACACCATATGTTCCATCAGATTTGGAGGCCTGACACCCCTCTAAAGGTTAAGGTTTTAATGTTAAGGATTTCCTTTGGCCGTCTTCCTACAAGGGATAGATTGTCCAGATTCATGGCTAGGATAGAGAAAGTGTTAGGCATGTGTGGAAAAGTGGAGAAATCTTTGGTTCATTTGTTCGTGGATTGAGTTTGCTAACGAAGTTTGGCAGCATATCTTCACCAAGTTCAGATGTAACGGACCTGTTGAAGGCCCAACTGAAAACTTCATCATCAACTAGAAAGTGAAGTGGGCCACCAAGATTGATCGCCATCTGTGGTGGCTGACCTTGCATGCAACCTTTTGAATCATTGGGAGGGAGAGGAACAACAGAATTTTTAGACCTTCCAAGATGTCTAGATTTGATTTTTTATTCTGTGAAATGCTGGGGGGACACATTTTGTAAAGGGGACAAATGTGAATCTCTGGTTTTACCTTTTGCTGTATGGGTAGGGAGGCCTCTGCCTCTTCTTTGTATAGGGGAGATTTTGAGAAGTTCTCCATTTTTACTTGTACAGTCCTTTTATATATGACGTTGTACTATCCACTTTTCCAAAAAAAGGCTTTATGAGCAAATGAGGTATTAAAGTCTCCCTCTCGCAACCAAGTTATTCCAGATCTTTGCTTCCATTAAACCTCCTCCTCCTGCAGCCAACTGTTTTAACTGTTCTTTACATTCTAATTTGTATTGCATTTCTTGTTGTTCAGATTGAGGCGCCTGTTTTTCCTGTATGTCTTTCTTATGTCTATTTCTTTCTATAGCCCAAATCCCTGTCCATTTTTTTGTACTCTGGGATGTTGTCAGGGACTTCTTTGTGTTTTACGTTTTTCACTAAATGAATGGTGGATTCAAGTATGTCTCCGTATATAAAATTCAACGTGAATGTGTGCTATGTTATGTGAATGTTTGCCGCTCACAAGAATTTCTAAATTTTTACCGCGGCATGGCATGCTGGCCTTTCGCAATATCAAGATAGGTCGACTTGGCATGCGGAGATTTCGAAGTAATGATAGGGACATACAAAGAAAGAAATATGACTGGGTCAATGGTAGCGGGATGGAATGTGGGCGTACCAGTCGATTTCTAGTCAATCACCTACGGAAGTAAATTTTGACCGGGGAAGTGCCACCATGGCACGACACGTGGGCATGAGATGTCGGACGACATGTGGAGAGAAGGAGGTTCCGCTGGTACGAGTGGAGGCGGTTGTGGGGACTCATGTACAGGACATCTTCCCCACCGACCACAAGTGATCAATGTTTATTTTATATCGGATTGAATCCGAACACCTTTGTTTCTTCTGCTGAAAGAGGACTAGGGTACCCTAGAAGTTGTAGCTTTAAAAGAGGATATGGTTCGCACTGTAACTAGAATTTGACTGTCGGGTCTAGTATATCGGGTTGGAGGCATTGGGTTCTGGATTGACTGGGTGAGACATGGACTGAAGTGAGGCCATGGACACTAGCTTAGCAAGGAGTAGATAGGTACAGGCCAGAGAGATGGATAACATTGGGGGCTGACAGTTAGAGACATTAAAGTGTGCCAAGAGAGGTGAAGAATCGGGTTTTCCGAGTACACTTCGCTATAATGAGCCATAACAATCATTACAGAGAGGCGTTAAAAGGCTTTAATACATTAGAGCAAGCCGTGGGACAATTCCATCTCGAAGATCGGTTCCCAGGTCATCGCATGATAAAGTGAGTTTTTCGCTATTTTACAGAGGGTCCTCTGAGGGACTATAGGTGCTATGGGGCGGTGATGGCCGGATTGGATACTGGGACACTGACATTGACTAGAGGACATATGGGTTAGGTGTCAGTGTGTCCAAGAGTTACGTCCGGGCCTTAGGAATGATACTTTCGGGCTAAGGTCGAGCTAACTTAGGTCGACAAGTGGGATAGTCAGTCACCGGCTCAGAGCAAGCAGTCGGAGACCAGCCCCGAGATACTGGAGGTCCCGGCATGAGGGCGTCAATGCCATTACCATGACACGCCATACGCGAAGGAGAATACTCATGTGTATTGGCTAGACGCCATATATGGCATACTCTCGATATGTATTTAGCGGAACATGAACAAACACGCCAGGTTATGCTCCTTAATGCCCCAAGTGCTTGATCCGTTGAATCCTTACTTGATGGTTCTCGATGTTTCATGCTTGACCCTTGGCCTTCTAGGGGCTTTTATTGGCGAAGGGGTGACTGGGTGGAGGTTTAGGAGGGTTGAGATATCACCCCACCTAAAGGGGTTTACGGGGGCTAGATTTAGGCAGGTTGGGTGAGGAGAGAGAGAGAGAGTGCAAGGTTTAGGGGGGTTGGTTTCACCTCGCCTAAAGGGGTTTTCAGGGGCTGGGTTTAGGCAGGTTGGGTGAGGAGAGAGAGAGCACAAGGTTTAGGGGAGTTGGCTTCACCCCACCTAAAGGGGTTTATGAGGGCTGAGTTTAGGTGGGTTAGGGTGATGTGGAGGGTTTAGGCAGGGTAGGTTGGAGAGAGAGGGAGAGGAGCGCATGGTTTAAGGGGGCTGGATGAGGTGTGGGTCCCACAAGGGGTTTTGGCAAGCTAAGTTGGAGAGAGAGGAAGAGGGGTGCATAGTAAAGGTGGGTTGGGTGAGTATGGGCCTCACAAGGGGTTTAGGTGAGCTAGGTTGGAGAGAGAGGAAGAGGGGCGCATGATTTAGGTGGGTTGAGTAAGTGTGTACCTGTTGGCGTTAAAAAGAGAGAGAGCGAGAGAAAAGATAAGGAAGAAAAGAAAAGAAGAAAGGAAGAAGACCCAAATGGAATGGGCCCAGTAAAAATAGGGAGAAGGGATGAGAATGGGCAAATGGGAATGGGCCAAGCCCAATACAAAAAGAAGGAAGGGGGCGCAAGGGACATATGCGCAAATGAAGAAAGGAGGAGGTGAAAGGAAAAGGGAGAGGGTTTTTCAAAAAAAAAGGAAACAGGAGGAAATTAGCAGGCAATGTTCATACGTGTTTGTGTTGTAAGGATTCGATCAGCCTGGTTCGGACAACACAGTGGATAATAAAAAAATTTCAACCCCGAATCCAAGCCCTTTTGGAATCCAAGAACCGTACTCTAATCGATGCAATAAAACTCCCAACCCCAAATCGGGTTATAGATCTTTACCTTGCGCAGAATGACGCGATCCGCAGTGCCTGATATAGATTTTCACAAACGTAGAGTTGCACAGGTGTACGGCCTCTAGAGTTGATCCACACGGATCCTCGCGCAGTGACGACGTCCACCCGTTCTTTCCCTGTGCACGAACCACCGATGCTCAAAAATCCCTTCTTCTTCCTTAAACCTTTCTCCCTTGAGAGGGAGAGAGAGAGACCAACAAGGGAGAGAGAGAGAGAGAGAGAGAGAGAGAGAGAGAGTGCATCTACCCGATTGGCTCGCTAATATTGTCTCAGTCAAGAAGAAAAGTGGTTAAGTCCGCATCTGTGTCGACTTCTGGGACTTCAACAAAGCATGTCCGAAGGATGACTTTCTAGTCCCAATCACAAAAATAATGGTCGATATGACCATCGGCCATGAAGGCTTGTCTTTCATGGATGGGTCGTCTGGTTATAACCAAATCCAGATGTCCCTCAAAGACAAGAACCACGTGGCCTTTAGATCCCCCAAAGTGGTCTTCAACTATAAGCGCATGCCCTTCGGGTTGAAGAATGCCGGCGCTGCATACTAGAGGGCCATGACCAAAATATTCGACGAGATGCTGCACAACATTGCCGAATGCTATGTTGATGATCTTATCATCAAAGTCAAGAGGCGCGAAGACCATCTACATGACCTGTGCCAGGTCTTCAATCGACTCTGACAATATGGGCTCAAGATGAACCCTATGAAGTGCACATTTGACATATCCAGCGAAAAGTTTCTCGATTTCATCGTTCGGTACCGAGGAATTGAGGTGGACCCTAGCAAGATCAAAGCAATCCAGAAGCTTCAACCACCCACGAACCTTACCAAGCTCAAGTCCTTCCAAGGAAGACTGGCTTATATTCGAAGGTTCATCTCCAATCTCTCCGGCCGATGCACACCTTTTAGCAAGCTTATGAAGAAAGACGCCTCATTTATATGGGACTCGGAATGTCTGGCGACTTTCGAGAAAATCAAGGAGTACCTCCTCACTCCCCCAGTCTTGGGGGCACCAGTCAAGGGTAAGCTCCTCATAATCTATATCGCCACCATGGATCCCCTGTTGGGGGCCCTGCTGGCGCAAGTCAATGCAGAAGGCAAAGAGCAGCCGCTCTACTACCTCAACCAGAAATTGATCGGTGCTAGGTATCACTACTCCCAAATGGAGAAAATATGCTTAGCTCTAGTATTTCCCATCAAGAAGCTGTGGCATTACCTGCTGGCCCATCGGGTTGAGCTCATATCCAAGCATGACCCACTCAAGTATCTCCCCAGGTAGCCTGTTCTCTCTGGCCGATTGGGAAAATGGGCCCTCCTGCTAATGGAGTATGATATCACCTACATCCCCAGAAAAGCAATCAAGGGATAGGGTATGGCTGAATTCTCGGTAGCCCATCCAGTGTCGGATGATTCGCCTCTCAACACGGAACTCCCTGATGAGGAGTCCCTTGTTTCTCAGTCACCAGCACCAGTTGAATAGACTGGAGATTTCTTGCATTACCAGTAGCAGGACGCCCATACAGCTAATACACCCTGCTGGGAGCTTTACTTCGATGGCGCTTCCCAGGGAATTACCTGGGACAATCAAAATCCATCCACTATGGTAGGTGCCGGTATTGTCTTCATGACTCCTCGGGGTGGAGTTTTGTACAACTCTTGCGTCCTCATGAAATCCCTGACCAACAATGAGGCTGAGTATGAAGCTCTAATGATCAGGCTTTAGACGGCTCTCGACATGGGCATCAAGTGCTCCACTCTTTGGACCACATCAGGGGGAAATGACTACCTTTGGAATACAACCTCCTCCATCTCCTGAAGAATAATTTATTCCTCCAGAGTTTCCAGAATCTAGTTTTGCTAGACCACGCTCAGAACCACAGATTGCTGAAATGTTTACAGTTCTGACAAACCTCCTGATGAATCAGAACAGAGTTATGAATGCACAGTTCTTACACGAGCATTTTGCTATTCAAAAATCAGATGCCAGAATGCTTCATTTGGAACAACATACAGAGAGTCATTGAATAAAATTCCTATATGATAGGCACAAATCTAATGAGAGATTGCATGGTGTTCTAGATTCAGTTATAACAGTGTGTCAGAAGGCATGAGAAATTTTGGGTCAACTGTAAAACACACAGACTACATCCTTTGTAAAGCTTAGTTAGACTCTCGTTCATTCTTATGATATCAAGATCGAGCTGGAACGCGTGAAATTTTAGGTGAGTTTGCTTCGACAAGACCAATAGGCTTTAAATCAGAGGATTGATGAAATGTCTGGTGCAGTTCATGGAAGCACTATCCAACTAGGAAACACTCATGGGAAATTAGATATTGTCCTTACACAAGTTTAGAAGTTAATTGACAGTCTCAAAATTGTTGTCACCAAATAGGCCACTGGCTCTTCCACTTTCATGGATGATATTCACCATCAACAAATTTCTCAGGTGGACAACATGTGCAACCTCATGACATTTATAAGGTCTGTGCACATTTTTCCATCATGCACACACAAAGTCTGTGCATTGCTTTATGTCTGACCTAGTCTACCTTATGAACAGTTTTGAGTCCGTGCATATTTGCTGTGAGAGTGATTCAAGTCCGTGCATATAAAATCAGACGATCTATTGAGTCTGTGCACTTATGTTCTAATGATATATAAAGTCTATGCAAACTTTCCATTCTTGTCTAATTGCCTTAAGCTGACTAAGTGTCTGAATTATTGACAAGGGAATGGCTCATGAATTTCATGGAAGGCATGTGATCCAAGAATGAAGGATGAGTCATGCTCGTGACACGTGGAAGCCATCAAGCTCAGATGTTTACCAGTTAACTCACCTCTCGCGTGACAAAACAGGGGATATTCAATTGAGATATTGTAGGCGTCAAAATGGTAATTATAAGAAATATTTAGATGGATGTCGGAATGCAAAAGGGCACACCTAGCCTGTCAGAAATGAAAGGGGCCTAGGCAGTGAGTTGGAAAGACGCCAAGCCAGCGGTCTTACTTCGCGGCGACAGCAAGCCGTTTCCTGCGGGCCATGCCGACAAGAATCAGAAATCCAGCAGCAAAGAGCGCATAAGTCGAGGGCTCCGGCACGGCGACGGATTCAGAATTAACTGGAGTGAGAGCCTCGCCGAGTATGGGTGCTTGGTCACCGCCCAACGGGTCATTGGACGTGAAAAATTGGAGGCCAGGACCCTGTGCTCCACCTGTGAGAACGCTTCCATCTGCGGGGGCGACCCAGGCAGCACCGCCGTCGTTGTTTGGAAGTAAGGCCGTCGTTGTGTAGGTCCCATAATAACCAGTCGTCGGAGTGTCTCCCGCTTCGAACTGCGCGAGGGTAAAGTCAGTATACCAGCGAATGGCGAGTTTATCACCAGCCACGATCGAAGGTGCGGCAAAGGTCGAGGTACCCGTGGCGCCCACCCCGTACTGGAAGACAACTGTATTGAGCGTTTCTCCAGAAGTGGTGTCCGCATCAATCATGGAAAAAGCGCCGCCAGTGCCAGCAGGGCTCGAGCTGGACGATCCCAAAATAAGATTGTCACCACTTACAAACTCGCTGCCCGTTGTAGGCGTGAAAACACCGCTGGGACTGGCGATGAGTAGGATAAGGTCAGCGTTCTGCGGATTTCCTGCGCCGTCCGAAATAGGATTTCCGTTTTGGTCCGTAAGCAGGCCGGCATCGATGGAAAGAGTAACATTTGCCACGGCCGGAAGGGCGGCCAGAAAAGCAAACGAGAGAAGCGCTGCAATGTGTCTCATCATAAGTTTAGTTCGGTTGTTAGGTGGAAGGATAATCAGTAGGTGGGTTGATTGATCCAAAAGACTGTGCTGCCGTTGGAGCCCGCCTTTCGAATAAGAATCGCTGCGCCTGCCGGTATAGTATCGCTGCCGGCGTCGGTCCCTGTCCCGCCAAGGTGCTGCCAAATGCCGTTCATGTAGAAGTAGTCTGTATTCGGGTTGGGAGTTTTGTTAATTCCCGCGACAGTGTTATTGTATAGGTAGAGCTGATCTTGTATGCTTCGAATAGAGGTTGTGGCCGTGAAGGCACCACTGGCAACTAGGTTTAGATCGCGCAAGGCCACGGGGAGAGGACGCGAGATCGAAACGAAGTTGTCCTGCTGGGTGGTTGACGATGTGCCCTTAACCAGTGGGATGCTAATACGCTGATTGTTCACAGAGCCCAATGAGGTCAACGTAGTCGCGGTGGCCGGATTTCGAACCGTAAAATAGCCGTCCGGCAGGAAGATAGTATCACCGGCATTTGTTGCAGTGCCGCCAACAATCTGCCACTGCGAGTTTGTGATGGAATAATAGAAAATGGGGTAGGCGGCAATATTGATGCCGGTCTGTGAATAGTTCGGCATTAAGATCTCGGTCTGAAACGAACGGACCGAAGCCGTACCTATATAGGAAACGCCTAAGTCCGATGGAGGGAAAATCGTGGCGAGCGTCCAGTAAGGAATCAGCGCGACCTGCGTTCCTGCGACGATGCTGCTGATGTCGTCACCGTTGGTCATCAGGGTTACTGTGCTCACGCCGTTCACCGTGGCGTTGGCGGAAACCTCATAGGTGTGCCCTTCCTTGACGGACTTGCTGACGTTGGCGGTCTGGGCCGAAAGCGTGGTCGGCGCATTGTTGGTGATGATCAGGTGTGTCGCATCCGTCACGCTCGCCACGATAAAATAACCGCTTGTGCTGCCGGTCAGGACCAGCCCGTCGCCGGGCGAAATGGCCGTGGTGAAGCTCGTTCCTGAACCCGTCACCGTATTCGTTCCCGAAGTCAAGCTGACCGTGCCAGCGAGCTGAACCGGACGCGGCCCGATGAGCGCATAGTAGGTATTATGCTGCGTTCCGCCTGAGGTCAGCGCCGTGCCATAGGCGAATTGATTGTCCTGCCAACCTGTCGTGCCCGAGATGGTAAGCGTGCTTGACGATACCGAAGCGATCGCGCCGATAAAATCAGGCGGCCGGCTGAACGGAACGGAAACCAGCGTATCTGAGTTTGCCAGGCAAGTCGTGGCGGTAAATCCGACCAACGGCGCCGTGTAGGTCTGGGCCTGCAGAGAAGTTCCGGCGAGGAGAGCGCCGGCAATCAGAAAAGACAATCTCATGTTTTGTAAGAGGTGGATCGGTGAAGCGGCGAGAAATCCGCAGGAGGGTGAAATAATCGGATAGATTCCGGATTTATGAAAGCAGAATGTATCTCAATTATGTAGGCATTCCACTCTTTTCTTGGTTACCAGTTAACGCGAGCCGACGGCCGGGCAAAAATTACTAAGCACATCTGTGCACGGCGTGATTGTCCTAAAAAACGCTTTGGAAGGAAAGCTCAAGTTATCACAACAACCTCAAACATTCTTGTTAACTGTTTACCGGACGCTTATTGGACAAAAAAACCGATAACGGATGTGCGCCAAACATTACTCTTCTGTAGGAGGGGTGAGGGCCGGCGGCCATGGCGGAGGGCGGAGAGTGACACGGGGAGAGAGATCGGAGAACAAGACGCTGTAGCTGGGCGACTGGAAGTGGCGGGCGGGGTGCGAGGGCGGCCGGAGGTGCCTGTGGAAGAAGAAAACGACCCAAGCGAAACAGATCCGACGAGAACGATCGATCGGATGTGATGTTCGCAGTCGAATGGTTTTCAATCTGAACACCACTCGAACAGCCCTCGTCGCCTGCTGCTCGTCGCCTTTGCTGCCGTCCTTGTCCTCCTCCCCACCCCCTCTTCTCTGCCAACGCAGGATCCCTTCCTGTACGCCGCTCGTGCGCTCCCTGCCTTCCCCCTCCGGAGGCCTGATGATTGGATCGGCGCGGTGCCGCCTCACCCGTCTCTGAAGGCCATCCTCGATTTCTACCCCCCTCTTTCATTCGTTTGTCTTCGATTTTGTTTTCGTGTGGATTTTTAGGTTTTTGAAGCGAAGATGGTACCTGGGTTTCAATTGGTTGCTGCGATTTTGCTTTTGCGTATGAACAATCTGTTTGACTATTTTGATAACATGGGGAGAGAGATCCGAGAACAGGGCGTTGTAGCAGGGCCACTGGAAGTGGCCAGCGGGGTGCGAGGGCGGCCGGAGGCGCCTGGGGAAGAAGAAAACGACCCCAGCGAAACAGATCCGACGAGAACGATCGATCGGATGTGATGCTCGCAGTTGAATGGTTTTCAATCTGAACACCACTCGAACAGCCCTCGCCGCCTGCTGCTCGTCGCCTTTGCTGCCGTTCTTGTCCTCCTCCCCACCCCCTCTTCTCTGCCAACGCAGGATCCCTTCCTGTACCCCGCTCGTGCGCCCCCTTCCTCCCCCCTCCGGTGGCCTGATGACTGGATCGGCGCGGTGCCGCCTCACCCGTCTCTGAAGGCCATCCTCGATTTTTCTCTTCCCCCCTCTTTCTTTCGTTTGTCTTCTATTTTGTTTTCGTGTGGAGTTTTAGTTTTTTTTTTTTAAAATGGTACCTGGGTTTCAATTGGTTGCTGCGATTTTTCTTTTGCGTATGAACCATGTGTTTGACTTTTTTGATGATATTTGTTCTTACCGTGATGCGCTGCTTCTCCGTTTAATCTTGTTTTGTCTGGAATTTGGTTTCTTTCTCTTTTTTTTCATTTTTTTGAGGAACCTGGTTTTGTGTGTAATATCTGAAAGTAGCGATGTAGCATTATTGAAGAGGATTTGAGATTATGTGTTCCCAGATACTCTACTCCTTGTATCCACTTTGGCACAGTGTAGAAGGGGGATTTTCCTTCTAGAGGAACTAGAACAGCAAACTGGATGAGTACAGGCTGGTGTATTCCTGAAAAGGTGTTTTTTTAATGATTGGCTGGTCTTTGGGGAAAGGGAAGCTCCAGAGGGTCATGTAGATGGACCACAGGGGAAGATGCCAATGGCCATCGTGATTGGCTCAACTGAGGGACATCGAAGTTTTGGTTTTACGTTTAGGAAATTTTCATGCCATTCTTCTGTTTGATGTCATAACTGAATGAGCAAATAAGTGTCTTGGTTTGAAGGTTGGATGCACATGGCGACCTAAATGACAGGGTCAATAAGTCATAATCACTGTGTTCTAAGGTGATTTTGAATGATTAGTCAAATACCACATCAGTGGTCTGCCCCATCTGGTGTACCTCATAAGTTTATGGCCGCACCCAGATTTATGCAAGATGTTTCTTGTACATGTGAATCACCTTCACTTTGAGGAATGTTCTTGTGAAATTTATATTGAGAAAAATGGCTTGCTTAGATTTCTGGAGGAATTTCCTACCTTGAAAAGTGGACTATAAAAGTGAGAATCTGCCAACCTTGCATTTTCATTTGGATGACCATGTGATGAAAATCAAGTCTTTTTGTTTTGGCGTGATATGGTTGAGGATATTCTTTGATTGCTGATCCTTTAGTATCAGCTTGCTTTGGAAGTGAATTTCCAAGAAAAGTTGAAGGTAGTGATTAAAGATCTTGATGCTTTGTTGTTATGCGACAGGAGTTGCGGCCTTTATTGGTCCATGGGAGTAAGAAAATGGGAGGGTTTTAAATACCCTCAAAGTATTTAGGAGGAAACTTTTGTGAACTTTGTTATACATGAATGTGATGGAGTTATACTTTTTTGACTGAATTACAGGGTTTTCAAAGTAATAAGAGATTTCTCTCTCTCTTTCTGGATTTTTTCCCCATCTATTTCCTTGTTCCCATTCCTGAAGACGTTGATTTTGTTAGTCTAGAGTGAAGGAATGGGATGAGATCCTTTGTAATGTGAATGCCTTCGACTTTACTCTGTGTTGTTGGGGGGTTATTGTGCTTCACATTGTCTTAGTGTGGCCTTCTTTTTTGGGATTAGGTTGTCTATACTTGAACATCTCCTTCTGTAGATTCCTCTTTTTATTTAATACATTAGTGGTGTTACCCACTTTCAAAAAAGTGGCTGACGGAAGGTATTGGAAGCCAATGAAGAAAAAAATGAAGATAACCTGGTCATTTTTCTTATGCTAGCAGTGGGATGGTCGTGGCCAAAGAAGTGGCCACCCAACACCCAATTAAGCCCACGGTGGGCGGCCAGGGGACTGGCTGCCCAGCCCTTCTGGGCGACCATCGGCTGCCCTATCCCCATGGGCTTTGGGCGACCAGGGGGATGGCCACCTAGGCCAGGGGAGCCTAGGGGTGGGCGGCTAGTGGCCTGGCCGCCCAGCTTGTTGGGCGGCCAACACCTTGGCCTCCTTGTCCCTTTCAGCCCGATCATGTAGTGTTCTGCATTTTGGTGGTCCGGTATGTCCATAGGAGGTGTGGCCTTGCGGAATGTGTGTCCGCATGATTCTATGTGTCCTGCTGGTTCTGGATTAGTGGTGTGGGCCATCCCTATCTACTATAGAGTGAGGACAATCCTTGGGTCTGGCTGCTTGTGTCGGCTGTCCACGCAAGAGTTTCGTGATCGCAAGAGGTGTCCCTGCGTGAGGGCTGTGATCACGGCTAAGTGTCTTCATTGGAGTTGTGGATCGTGGTCCTTGGCTTTCTCTCCTACGCTTTGATTAGTTGTCTGTGGACTGACAGTCTTGGTTTAGCTATCCGTTTAGTGGTCCTTGGTTCCCATGCTAGTGAGCCACCTCGTGGTGGCTTGGTGTGGACCGGTGGTACTCCGGTGGTTCCCGTAGTTGCGGTGAGTTCTTGGTGACTCTACCCACTTGACGTAGTTGACCTGGGCTCGTTCGTGTGCCGACCCACTTGGGAGTGGTGGAGGCTTGTCCCATGTAGTGATTTTTAGGCCGGTTATCTGAGGGCCCCTTGCCTTTGCATCCTGAGTCCGACTGGGGGAAAAATCAGTTAGATGACCGACCTAGAGCAGATGGTCTCTGTGTGTACACGTGGTCTGGGACAGTGGACGCGTGCTGATGAGCATGACCCTGGCTAGTCCTTGCCTTGTGGTACTGTGTTGGTGTCTCAGTTTTCATCGGAGGGCCTTTAGGGAGACACGTGAGGCTGCGATATAAGTCGTAGGAGGACGCATCCAGTCTAGTTGTCAGTGGGGTTAGTACTCCTGTCACCTGAGAGGTTTCTGCATGAGTCTCTTCGTGGTGTGATTTACCGTGCTGGCAGTTTGGTCCATTCCATTTAGTGTTAAGTGTAGTTCTCTCTCTATGTCATGAAGGTGGAGGTACCGACTGGACTATCGTGGCCCTTCTGCCTAAGGGACTGGTGTTGTCCTGTGTGTGTGGGCCTGGTTCTTCTGCTAGTCTTAGCTCGGGATTGAGAGATTCTCCCGAGGGTGTCAGTTCTGTGTGTGGCCATGTGGCCTTATCCGTGGTTCTGTCGATTAAGATGGACTGTCCGACCGTGGTTGTTGGGGTCATTTTGAGGGCGTGTGTGCGTGTATTTCCTTGGTTGACCGCCTTCTGGTTCTAGTCACTGTGCTTATGTTGTGCAGGTGTTAGTGTGATGTGACTACCATTGTAGTTCTTTACTGTTACTCCTATGCCCTTACTCTATTGCTTCCGTCACTACCATTCTTACTGCTTTCCTTACTGTTGTTACCTCTGTTGCTGCACTTCTATTACTACTTCCACTATAGTGGGGTTCCGTAAGACCCCTACTGAGCCTATGAGATGAGGCTCACCCCCTACTTTTCAGGTGTGACGTTCTGCTTGGAGTGGAGCATCCTTGTCGGAGGTTCGTTAGTTGCCAGCTCGCCAGGTTGTCCGGGGCGTCTCCCGGGGGCAGTGTACGTTTCTCTTCCCTGAGTGTACTTGTGGACTGGACTCTACAGTTATTTAATTGTTATAAATTGAATTTTATTCCTGTTAGAACTATTGATTAATTCTGTAGATTCATCTTCCTACTATTGTTTAGAATTTCAATGCATGACCACACCATCCCTTTAACCCTTCCGGGCCTCCCGACCCATGGGTGGCGATTCAGGATTTGAATGGTATTGGGTCATTCCCGGCATCCGAATCTTGGGTCGTTACACCCTACTTGCCCTAGGCGGACACTGAGACACTGTACCAGTAACCATAAAACAAGGGTCTAGTCAGGCCGTGCTCGTCAGCACGCGTCTGAAGTCCCCAACTATGTGTGCACAGACCGACTGACTGCACTATGTTAGGCCCTCTAGCTTGTTTTCCTCCCCGCCCGGACTCGAGCTGCTACAGTGGGAGGCCCTATGACAAACCAACCTAAAAATTGTCTCTCCTGGGTGTAGCTCTCCACCTGCTCCCAGGTGGGTCGGCACACGCGTGCCCAATCAACTACGACTAGTGGGGGCCACTAAGTAGACTACTTTCGACAGAAACCACTAGAATATGGACAGGCTACGCACTAGCCCATCATATCTAGCTCAGAACAAGGGTGGTATGATGCCACCGGACTCTCGGCTGTTCACTAGACCTACTAAATCCAAAAGCCCTTGAGTCACCAGACTCAGGTCAAGGCCGTCGCGTAGCAGAGCTCCATGCCATCAATCTGGCCTATCCCTAGGTTAGAAATCACAGTAAAATAATTATTAGGGTGGCTCACGATAGCAAACCCTAATCCCTTTCCAAAGGGAAGCTAAGAAACCCTCCAGCCCCAGGCTGGGTCACGAGACTAACAATTCTTAGGACACAGGAAGGTTGAGGAAGGTCATCTTCTGAGGGAGGATCTGCCTCCCATCCCACTGGACGATGAGTACCTGAGGACCCGCTTTGCCAGGCTTCATCGGGAGGTGGAGCGGCTAGCACAGCAGTGGCCCCAGAGCAGCTAGGGTTCATTGTCTATGGGTCAAGGCTGTAGTGGGGCACTGAAGCCCCTGAGACAGATGCAGAGTGCTCCTACAGCGGCTAGAGCTGGGGCATCCCGATCGAGGGCATCGAAGACTTAGTGAACCCAATTCCTAGTCGACTGCGGCTTCAGGAAGAAGGGCTCATTGGACCGAGTGCTCCCCGAAGGGAGCTTTGCCGACATGGTGGCCGACGACTGGAGACGACACATCGGCCAGGTGATCGGGTCAACCGGACCTATAGAGTTTGTGTCCCATATTGAGTGTGCTCACACTCTAAGAGACATTTGGGAAGCAGTTGCGAAGGCTGCCGAGGTAGGTCGGAGCAGCTGATCCCTCTACCATTGACTCTTTTTACTGTCTCAGGTGAGATCCTTCGCTTAGTGTGTCATTTTAGCTTTCCCATTTCTTGAGGTATGTGACCGAGACATTGCGTGTTGCTATGTTTGTTGATAGGCTCTACAATGAAGGGGGATCTTCCCTCCATAGGGACATCTTCCGGGAGCGGAGACGGGGGCCTTCAGCCTAGGCGGAAGCGCCCTCGCGTGGATGATGATGCAGCGGGTGCTGGCGAGTCCTCTCGGGGACCCGAGGCTGGTGACCACATCGAGGCAGAGCCAGCTTTGAGTAAGCATCGCATTTGCCTCTTTGTCCCTTGTCGGCTTAGCTATGACGACTGACTAACCCTGTCTTGCTGGGTTTGTTTCTTGTAGCTCCATTGGAGAATGGTGTACAGGTGGCCTTCCCACCTCCTTAGGAGGCGGACCCCTTGCCTGATGACGGGATCGAGTATGAGATAGACATGGAGGGGTTCCTCCGTGTAATGGATGAAGTTTCCTCTAACATCGAGATGGTCCCCGACTCTGAGTCATGGAAACCTTCAGAGAATGCCCGATTACGTAAGGACTTCTGGCACTGGACACGTACTAGCTTTAACTTTGCCTATTTTTGGAGAATGACATAGCCACTTGCCTTATGTAGGGACGGCAGAGGTGTCGGGGGCCCTGGCCCCTTTTAAGGCGCACGGAAAAGTGCCTCTGCAGGTTGGAGAGTAGGAATTGGCAGTGACCCGAGATGGCTCAAGTAAGTGTTGGATCGCTGTGAAGGGAGAAGTGTTGTTTGTCATGTTTTTGATGGGCTAGAATTGCTGACTGGATTTGTGTTGTTGGTTTGCTAGGTGAGGACCCGACTGCCACTCTGGAGATGATCCAAGAGTTGGTCAGCACTGGCCCGTCAATGGCCCTCCCCTCCTTTGAGGGCGAGCCAGAGGCGGAGGCCCCCTCGCTTTTGTTTGTTGCTGGGGATGCGCTGGGCATGCTACCACAGCTGCTGGTAGGGATGCCTCTCCCGCCTTTACCCACTGTGGTGTCAGCCTGCACTGTGGGGCTAGGCGGGTCCTCTAGTGTGGGACCCTCAGGTGCACGACTGAACACCTAGCCATTTGTAGTGGTGTAGCAACCCTAATAAATTGAAGGAATGGAAATCCTAAATAGATTAAAAGTAAATAAATAATTAAGGCCCAAAACCCATACATATAAACAACTTATACTCTAATGGGCCTTACACACATAAAACCACTTATACACACATAGGCCTGACCCTTAAAGGAACCAAATTGGGCCAAGTAAAGGGTGCCCTATACTAAGGTGATATGAAGCCCCTTGGTGTGGGCGCTATTCTCCAAAACTAATTGGGGACGGGGTGTTGTCTTTAAATAGTGAAAGGCACCCCTCATGATGGGGCCATTTCTATAAAGGGCGCCCCTTACCTGGGCCCTGTATCCCTTTAGGATTAAAAAGGGAAACCGACTGACTGTGTTTTGTTCTAACACGAAAGTAGGATGCTATTTGGGAAGGTCTTGATCTGGAAGGATTGATACGTAGAAAATTTTGGTTTCAATAGGATTCTTACTTACTTCCCATTAGAACTCTAACCCGTTAGATCCTTACTCCATATAAATTCAAGCCCTCCCAAAACATGCAAAAGCTACTGCTACTTTAAAGGGAATCTCTGCCTGTTCATGCTGAGCTGTTGTGAAGGGAGACCTTGCTTCTTCCATCATCATCATCTTCCTCCTTCATCGAAAGTCCTTCACTGACGGTAACATAAAAGAAGCCCCTTTGCTTCTGTCTGTTGCTATTTCCTTCCTTTACTCTATTAAAAGCCACAGTTGCGGACAGATGCTGTGAATTATTCTTCTCCCTGTTCTGCCAATTACTGTAGCCATTAGAGAAGCCTGTGCTTTTCTCTAGAACATCGTCTTCCTGCAGTTTCTGCAAGAACAGCATATTCTTTCCCTTGTTCCTGCCAGATTGCAGTTGCTACTACTGCATATTTTCATATTTCCTCACTGTTCGTCAAATCGACCTAAACAACGTAGGTGTTCTCAAGTACCAAGCACAATCTAATAAATTCAGATCATGAGCATGCATATTAATATAACGCCTTTCACGAAGGCGTGTCTTAATATTTTCTTAAAAATTTAAGTTTCAAAAATTCAGGGTTGCTACATCAGGGGTGACCCCAACTTGCTGGAGGGTTGTCGTATGATGCGACTACCGCGTCCAATCCATGGGTTAACTTCAGCTTGTTGTAAAATTGCTAGAATATACACGCCCATGGGGTGCTCGGGAAAATTCTCGATATGCGACCACGGGCCATGTAAGTGTGCTAAGGGCTCCCGTAGCCCAAGATTGATTGGGGAAGATGCTCCTTTAGATTTAGAAGGCAGGAGAGAGGCATTTTGGGAGCAAATCCCAGCCTCGTTGTTGGGTGCCACATGGCGTGCCCTGTCACCGAGGTGCCCCCGGGTTGGCCCAATTGGCTTAGTTAAAGGCGGGCAATGCCACGTACTGGGTGATCGGGGGTGGTCCCCATTAGTTGTAGGTGTCACCGCGAGTCACGGTAAGCTGACTATGGCCCTCGGTTGGACCCGTCATGTCATAGAAGGGGCTGGATAAATAATACCTGGAAGGTGTTTGGAAAAATTCCCAAACCCCCTATTTCTCATTATTTATCTGGGAAAAAGTTCGGGTACAACAATGACATACTTGTTTATTCGTAGTCAAAGGAGGAGCATGTCTACCACATGAGGATAGTGTTGCAGACATTACGGGACCACCAACTATATGCCAAGCTCAGAGAATGTGAGTTTTGGGTATGAGAGGTGCATTTTCTTGGGCACGTAATCTCTGGTAATGGTATCTCTGTCGATCCAGCCAAGGTGGAAACAGTGGTGCAGTGGCCGAGGTCGAGGATAGTGAGTAAGATCAGGAGCTTCTTGGGTTTGGTAGGCTATTACAGATGGTTCATTCAGCATTTTGCTCACATTATAGCCACGATGACCAGACTGACGTGGAAGGATGTGCCTTTTGTCTGGACTAATGAGTGTGAGAAGAGCTTCATGGAGATAAAGAGATTGCGCACTACCGCTCCAATGCTCGTGTTACCTTCTGGATCAGGAGGTCTTGTGGTGTGTACAGATCCGTCCAGGGTAGGATTGGGTGCAGTGCTGATGCAGAATGGTAGAGTTGTGGCATATGCATCCCGTCAGTTGAAGCCGCATGAAGAGAACTATCCTACTTATGATCTCGAGTTCGTCGCAGTGATTTTTACCTTGAAGATCTGAAGGCACTATCTATATGGGGAGAAATTTGAGATTTTCACTAACCATCAGAGTTTGTGGTATGTGTTCACTTAGAAGGATCTTAACCTCAGGCAGAGGAGATGGATGGAACACATGATAAAGAAGGATCCATCTTGCACCCAATAAATCCAAGCTCCTGAAGTCTATGGCTAAGACGTGTGAACCAAGCTCTAGGTGCTTGGCGAAGGCCGTAGAGCGACTTGTGAAGTTTGTACACATGATGTGGGTATAGAGGGTGCAAGAACCTAGGTGGTTGCTCCATAAAAATCGTCTCATCAAGGTGGCCGTGAAGGACGGCATTGGAGATGTCTAACTATCTGATGGGCCAACTGCAATTGATGGCGATGGCCAGAAGAAGGCAGACAGTGGTGATCTTGATTACAGGACTAAAGGTTTCATGAAAATCGATGCCGATTGTTAGCGAAACCCTTTAGCAACAAGATGTGACTTATGTCATTCAATGGACCCATCAGCTTATTGTTTTAACTTGAAGACCCACTTACAAGTGACAATATTCATATCGGGTTGGTGAGGAACAAGCGACCATGTGCCGTTGCGCAGGAGAGCGTCAAACTCTAAAGCCATAGCAGCACGCTAGGCTAGATGTTTTGAAGCTTGAGTGAAGCAGGTGGGGTCACTAGAGTCAGCACAAGCAACAAAGCATGTCGGCAAAGGATGGCGATGCGCAGCTAGTGCCTATGGGGGCACTGGTTGTGTGGCTGCATAAAGGTCAGCTAAGGGCCGAGTGCGCCGTGGAGGAGATACTGCATCGTCCTGTAGCGATGCTGTAGCTTGTGGTGGCGGTGGAGCGGGGCATCCAGGTGATGAGGAGCTGTGAACAGAGGACGATGATGTGTTTTAAGCAGGTGGCGATAGCAAGTTATGGCTGCTGCTACTGGCAGATGAAGTAGCCAACTCTTGTGGGATAGCATGGTCAACAGGGAGATGAGCCAGTGACGTGGCCATACGTGCAGGAGCAGCAGGATGTATCGGTTGCTGGAAGGGAGCTGCCGCGGGAGGAAAGGCACCCGGGAGCGCGCCAAGAAGCCCAGGAGCTAGGGATGACTGGGTGGGCGTCACCGAGTCTTTGCCTGCAAGGGGAAATGTTGATTCATCGAAAACCACATGTCGGGAAACATGAAGACGCCCAGTGGAGAGAGAAAGATAGCGGTAGCCATGATGCATGCCACTGTAGCCAAGAAAGATGCATTTCTCAGAGCGAGGAGTAAGCTTAGATGAAGCATAGGGACGTAGATACAGATAGCAAGCACAACCGAAAGTCCGGGGAAAGGTGTAATCCGGAGGCTGGCCAAACAACCGTTCAAAGGGTGAGAGAGAGCGGAGAACGGGGGTGGGGAGTCAGTTTATAAGGAAGATAGCAGTGGAGACGGCCTCATCCCAAACTTGGGAGGCATGGAAGAAGTGGATAGGAGAGTGCGAGTAGTTTCAATAAGATGACGATGCTTTTGCTCAATAGTCCCATTTTGTTCAGGTGTGTGTGGGCAGGAGACACAGTGGAGAATACCGCACTATTGAAGATGTTTATGAAGGTACTAATACTCGCCACCCCAATCAGATTGGAGAGCAAGTATGCAGTGGCCAAAAGTGCATTCCACAACTCGTTGAAATTGAACTAACACATCTAAAACATCATACTTACGTTTGAGTGGAAACAACCATGTAAATTTGCTATAATCATCCACAAAGATAACATAGTAAGAAAAATCACTATGGGAGACAACCGAGGCGGGACCCCATAAATCAGAATGTAATAACTGTAAAGGTTTAGTTGAACGAGTAGATAATGAAGCAAACGGTTGTTTGTGACTTTTTGACATAAGTCAATACTGACAACTGAATTGACGCATACGATGGGTGACAGGTAACCCATATTTATGAAGAACATTGGAAAGAACACGAAGATTTGGATGACCCAAGCGATCATGCCACACCGGTGGGGAAGCGCGCTCTCCAAGGAAGAGAAGTGGTGTTGTCGTGGACAAAGGAAAGTAGTAGAGGCCATCTTTAAGCTGTCCTTGAAGAAGAACCTTCCCCGAAGTCTGATCCTTCACAAGGCAAATGGTCGGATTATTGTCACGAGTTAGTTTTCAAACTGAAATGAGATTGCGGGTGAGAGTGGGAACATGGAGAACATTGTTTAGTTTGAGAGAGCAATGTGGGGTAGGAAGGATGGAGGAACCAGAGGAAGTTATAGGCAAACCTTCACCGTTCCCGACATGAAGCTTGTCAGGAACCATGTAGCTTATTGGATTGTGAATCACATTGTAGTCCAGCGTAACATGATGGGTGACACCACTATCCGGGTACCAAGACGGGGATAGAGGCATCAGTGGCGCTGCCGCATAGGGAATGATAGTAGTATTCTAGCTCGGGTAGATGGCAGATAAGCAGCTGGGTATGCATGGGAGTCGGGGCGATGTGGAGTAGGAGGTAGTGCTGGGGAGGAATATGGCCACCACAAATGATGGGGGACTGGGTTGCCAGTCGTTGCAGAGCCCCTGACGAAGTTCTTGTTAAATCGCTACGGGCAGTCTGGACCACGATGGCCGAACATATGGCAAATTTGGCATCGTGGATCTTTGGACTTGCCGCGGCCACGTCCGCGACTGCCACCTGTGTTCCCTTGGCGCCCCTTGTTATTAGTGGAAGTGGGGACAGCATTGTAGATGGCAGCGTTGGTAGAGGGAAACACAGATGCATCATCGGCAATGGGGTGCTGTGGAGCCATAAGCATCTCATGCGCAGTGAGATGCGCAAGGATGTCTTCGAGAGTGTAAGATTCCAAAGGTGTAGTGATGCTGGAAACGAAAGCCTCATGGCTTGGTCCCAGTCCTGCCAAGATTACCATAACAAGGTCTTCATCGCTCATGGGTTGGCCGATCCCAGATAGCTCATCAGCAATGATCTTGATAGACTGGATATACTCTTCAATGGAGGCCGCCCCACGACGCATCCCATGAAGCTTGGTGCACAGCTGCAGGACACGGGCACGTGAGCGGGAGGCGAACACCTGGGCAAGAGCATCCCAGACTGCCCGAGCCGTGTTGTGGCCCACAATCAGTGGAAGAAGGGGCTCGGTGAGGGATGAGATGAGCCAGGATAGGACCATTTGATCCGTCCTCTCCCACGCCACAAAGTCAGGGTTGGGAGTTTGCGTCTCCCCCCCATCTTCACTTAGAATTGCTGGTGGTGGCATACTTGTTCCATCGACCAGAGATAGATATCCATGGCTCTTCAAGAGAGGAACGAACTGAGCCTTCCAGAGAAGATAGTTATCACGCGTTAACTTCAAGGGAAGGAAGGGCATCACGTTTGGTGAGGGAAATGGGGAGGCCTGTTTGGCTGGTGATGACAAGGTGGAAGCCTGCTCACTACTGGTAGACATGGATCGAGTGCTGCTAAGCGAATGGCTCTGATACCATGAAAAGGAAGAGGAAGAAAGCGGAGAGAACTCTGTGGCAAAACCTGTCCGTGTTCGACACGGTGTTCATGGGAGTTTTCTGTATATATTTATTCCTTGTAAAAATGTGTACAAGTTACAGGGACGATAGAGATGTAGTTCCACAAAGAATGGAACGATTACAGCAGCTGTGAAACTATCATGCAACAACCTGATAAGCTAGGCCCGCTCCCTGCGCATTAGCTGGGCGATTTTCAACATACACTGGGGTTCTCGGTTCCTGCTACTTGCAGTTGCGCATGGTTTCCGCCATGTTCACTATCAGAGAGATCCTATGGGGGAGGGGGTGAAAGAAGAGAGAATGCGTGGGAGAAAAAGGGACCGTCGACGCCCCTGTTTTGAACAGTGGTCTGCCTTTGAGAAAGAGAAGGGGGGAAGAGAAGAAAATAAGAGGAGGGGAAGGAGAGGAAAGAAGAAGAAGGGGCCTAGTGGAAGAACCGGAGGGGTGAAAGGAGCAGAAGGGGAGAGAGGAAGAGGAGAAGAAGGAGAAGGTGGAGAAGTGAGGAGGGAGAGGGAAGATGCCCAGAGGGGGGGCGAGATGTTCTGTCCGGTGGTGCTAGGTTCTTGTAGGGGGAAGAAGAGAATGGGCAACTACATGCCCATGCTACCACTACCTGCCCATGCAGCCTTGTCTGCTTACACAGGGATGGGAGGGGGAGAAGAGGCCCATGCGAGCTATTCCGAAGTCCACATCCACATGCCGCTAATGCTCACCATGCCTGCCAGTGCCTGAGGCATTGCTGTCGTGCCGCTACCCTGGATGTGTCCGCTTGCACATGAGGGGGGAGAGGGACCTATCATCACGTTACATTTTTTTACTTTTCTTTTTTTTTGGGCTCCCTAGCGCAGGCTTGTCTATGGTGCGGGATTATTTGTCCGGTGTGACGAAGGATAATTTTTTGAGCTAGACGAGAGCGGAGCGCCTCAGGCTAAGAGGGAAAGAGGTTTGTGGCCCGGTCCCACAGGGTTGGAGGCAGTTTTCGAGCTTGGCAAAAAATGGAGTGCCTCAGGCCAAGAAAAAGGGTTTTGATGAACCCATCCCGGTGGGACAAATGGGGAAATTTTGAGTCCGGCAAGGGCGGAGTGCCTTATGCCAAGGAAAGAGGGTTTTATAGGCTCGGCCCGGCGAGACTAATGGGTAAAATTTTGAGCTCGACAAGGGCGGAGTGTCTTATACCAAGGAAAAAGAGATTTTATGAGCCTAGTCTGGTGGGACAACAGGGGAGATTTTGGACTTCAGCGGGAGGAGAAGGTCTCTCGAGTGGGCTAGTCCCGTTTGATCGTTGCTTGTCAAGCTGGCCCCCTTTCAGTCGGAGGAGCCTATGAGAGCCTGTGGGCAGTGGGGTAAAACTCCCTCCAGTAGAGCCATTTTCATCAGATGGTAGCAATTCCGTTGCGCCGGGTCTTTTTATTCAGAGAGGATATCTATCCTGGATTTTTCCTGTTTCTTCATCATTTTGTAGCTAGCCATGCCCTCGGCTGACTCCATTCTTGATTTGATTGATGCGTCGAGCAGTAGAGTGGTATTCCTCTTCTTTATTTTTTTTGGGGTTTATTTCTTCTGTTCTTGATGGATGCCCCCAGAATGAAACACCATTTGCATTCTGTTTAGTGACTAGTTGAGGGAGTTCCAAATACACTTCAAAAGATGTGTTGCCCCAACTGACATGGAGTGGCCATACCAGCCGTTGTCTTAAGGACATGCATCTGATGAGGACGTGGTGGGTCCACCCTATATTCGCCTATCTGTAGTTCACCTTTGTTGATCAAGCTTTCTATGATGTCCTTCAAGACATAGCAATCTTCGATAGAATGCCCCACTCCTTGATGATAAGAGCAGAACCGGGGATCATCTTTTCTCTTGTCCTAGCTTGGTCTCTTGGGCTTCAGGAGCACCACTTTGCCATATTCGGGAGCCCACTCGAAGCTGATTTGAGTTTTGTCCCTTGGAAAAGAGTAAGGCTTCCTCATTTTATCCCATAATGAGGGCCCTTGCTTGGCCAGCTTAGCAAGAGAGGAGCTGGTTGCCTTCTTCACTTTCCTCCTTTATTGCTTAAAGGCTTCAAAATCTGTAACATTTATTTTACTTTGCATGGGCTGCTCTTTAGTTGGCCTATCCTTTTGAATTGGGGTAGTAGCCACAGGGCGATGCTTTGTTAGTAGGGCCTGCACATCGGTAGCAAGAGCTTCTAGTTGCTCAAAAGATTTGACCTCGACTCCAATCTCCCTTATTAGGTTGGCTGTCTTCATGCTACGTGTGCCTAGTTGAATAGTTTCTCTGTGATTGGGTGGGTGTCTGCATATCGCACTGAGATCCTTCCACCATTGAATATAATCTGATGCAGACTCATCAGTCTTTTGCTTGGTCATGTATAGTGCTGCCTCGATAACTTCATCCTTGGCAAGCTTCATCTTGGCTGTCCTCCTAGCTTTTAGCTCTATCATCGCCGCTAGAGCTGTCGGATTGAGATGCGAGTCAGTTTTTTGTAGAGGCGGGCACATTGACGGCATTGCCTGGGGTGTAGCAATTGCCCCCTAAGACGTCCGGGAAGATGATAGACGCGCGGGAAGTGCGCATTGTGGCTGCTGAGGGGGGGTGTCCCCTGCATAATCATGTGCTATCTGAGGCATAGTTGGCCTTGATGAGGTGTCTATTGGCTCAGCGTCAGTTCAGAAAACCTCAGATGATGAGCTGGCTTGCCCGGGTATGGCTAGGTATAGCCCCATCTTGCATAGCCCTCTTCTTAGTGCCTCAACTTCTTGAAGCTTAAGATATAGCTCCACTACCACAGTAGGGTCAGGTTGAGAACAACTTAATTCTTCGTCCTCTTTTGTAGCATGTCAGCTCGTGCCAGGCAAAGCTGATAATGTATTACAGGAGAGGACGATGCTGTCCTTTTTATTCTTCATCTCTTTCTTTTTATTCCCCTTTGCAGCTAGCCTCCGCCCTTCAGGTAATTACGGCTATAGAGATACCATGTTGACCATCCTCTTTAGATCATGCAATTCATGAGGGCATGGAGGATCCACCTTGTGCTCACCCAACTGCAGCTCCCCCTTCTTGATCATCCTTTCAATGACATCTTTGAAGACGTAGCAGTCTTCGATAGGGTGTCCAATCATCTGATGATAGGGGCAAAAGCGGGGGTCTTCCTTTTTTCTGGCGTCCTCCGGCCTCCTTGGTTCTGGGAGAGTGGCCTTGTTGTATTGAATGGCCCATTCAAATAGGGCCCGAGTTCTTTCCTTGGGGAAGGAGTAGGGCTTCGTCATCTTGGCTTGCAAAGTAGGGCCTTCTTATTGTTCTGCCGGCCTGGCGGGAGGAGGGTTGGTTACTCCTTTATCCCTTTCTTTTTGTTGGTCAAATGCCTTGAAGTTGATGGTATGGGCTTCCTTAGGTGGGCGGGGTACACAGAGCGTCTCTACTCGAAAACGGGACACGTAGTCTCAGAAGGTCTCCTCTCGCTCCTGCTTGATGGTAAGTAGGCTCACCGCAGATGTGGCCATCTTTCGACAGCCGATAAAGTTCTCCTTGAATAGCTTCTTCAACTGTTGAAAGGAGGTGATAGTCCCGATCGGCAGGGACTCGAACCACGTTCGAACATTCGCCAGACAGTTCAAGGCATCTGAGGCCCGGTAGAACACCAGGTTGGACTCTAAACTATGCAAATAGTCGGCCGGGTCGGTGGTGCCATTGTATGGGGTGAATGACGACATCTGTAATTTTGGAGGGACAGAAGCCTCCATAATCTCCTTGGAAAAGGGAGCGTGGAAGTCGAGGTCGTCGTCGATGAGGTCGCGGGCTGTGGCGGCGAACATGACGTCATCCAAGTATCGAACCTTATCCTCGATCTCGTCCATGCGCCTCAGTTGCTGTGCCATCTCTGGATTGGAGTGGAGGGGCCGCATGCCTTTGATGTGGGTGAGCTGTGCGGTCACCGAGTCCACGCGGTGGAGGCGTGGGATGCCTCCCTCACTCGGTGGGAATCCGCCACAGTTGGCTCCCCCTATTCTGAGGGTGTCCCGAGGGGACGCGTTGGGGCCCCGTGGGCATGTTCAAGAGATCTTGACACAGGCCTGTTAGGACTTGGATTTGTTGGCGCATCTCGGCGAGTTCATCGATGGTGATCTCTCGATGCGGCCGAGTGGAGGATGAGGCTTTCTGTGATCCTCGACGGGTGCTGGGATCTTGGTGAGAACCATGGCCCCGGTTGTTGACGTTGTGAAGACTTCCACAAGGTGCCATGACTTTTTGATCGAGGTTCCCACAGACGGCACCAAAAAGTGTAGAGGCAGAAATCTGGTCTCTAGCCCTCATACCACACTTTTCTATTTATTTGTCGGGGAAGACCATTTGGCACTCGTGGAAGCCTACAAACACCATAAAAAAATGGCGTCAGAAGGAGCCTCGAGTATTACCCCAGGGGATAACCCTCCGATGCTTAAGTCATCACTCGGGAGATGGAGAAGTGAGAAACATGGAGAGAGAGAGAGTTGCATAGTGGCAAGGTAAGCCTGATCGGGGCGAACTGCCTTCCGGGGAAGTTCTCGTCGTGACCAGCAGGCGCTCAGGGAGTGCTCGCTGGGCGGTAAGGGTGCTCGGAGGGTAGCCAGAGCATGGCGAAGGCTTTTCTCTCTTAGCGGCAGGGTGGCTTCCCTCGTCTCTTGTTGGAGCTGAGTAGGCATTTTCTTGGTGGAGTTCACCGTGTCCTTTGCTTGTCCGTCAAAGTCCCATTTATAGGGGGTTGTCCTGGTGGTGAGGGCCAGTCCCTTAGCAGGGAAGGGCGTAAATCATGGAGCAATACCTCCCCACAATCGGGGGGAGTTTCCCATTGACGGCCCGTTCTTCCGGAGTCAGACGGTTCTCTGGCGAATCTTACGGCGCCCGTAGGGCGTGCTCGCCCTTAGTGGAGTTGAGGCCGATGTGGTGGGGGGTAACCTTCAATCATCGGAGGGCCATCTGGAAGTCGTTGTGCTTGGGTCGAAGCCCCATATGGGCTGGTGAATCCGAGGTCAATCCATCTTGGGCTGCTCGTTGCGGGCCGACATTGTCAGAGACCCGTTATGCGTGTTGTGGAGGCCTGAACCAAAGCGAGCTTGTCGTAATGGGCCTCGTATGGGCCAGGCCGATCTTAACCTCCTCATTATGTAAAGAAATAAGAATAGATAATTAGTTACGTATACCTAAACATATTTAGTCTTCAAAGTCAAGTGACTCAAAGTTCATCCTCGTCAACATTTTTTCAGCTCTCTATTACACTACATAATTATATTTAATCACATAAATAAATAAAAAAAGATAAGTTAAAGAGAATATGTACATCATTCAATTCTACTCATAAAATACAAAATATACAAGGTCATTTAATTCCACCCATAAAGTACAAAATATGTAAGGTCAATCATCTGACTCAAAGGTTCCCCAGTCAAAATCAAATGCATATGGCTCATGATCTATAAAGTCTAACTCTATTTTAGTGGACAGAGTTGCATGTGGGTGACTCTAAAAAAATGTAGTCGCCTACACAAATAATGGGTCATGTGTAGCATTGAAGGGTATATAAATTCATCTAAAGAAAGTAATGACTACATCTATACATGCCTCCATATCATGTATTGTCAGTTGGACCAGTGCTGGTGGTGTGAAATCCTCGACGAGGAGGAAGATGCAGCCCTACATATCCTGCCACAAAGATAGCCATCTCGTAAAGTTGTCCGAAAGTAATCTCGGACGTCCTTTAGAATTGAGAACATGGAGGACAATCTCATCCCACTCTCACGAGATGCTCGGTAAACTGTGTAAGTTGGTGACGCGATGTGGCTAATGTCTATAATATACGCATGCCGATCACCTTCAACATTGTACCTATAGCACCATCAATCCATGATAATATAAAAGTGTTGAATAATTCTAAATTAGTTAATTGAAGAGCAAGTGCAAAAGTCAAGACATGAATAGATAAATAATGACTTGAAAGTAAGATATAAAACACTACTCCTACCCTCACATGGGAGTCACGATCTCGAGTTGGAACCGTCGATCTAAGGAAGGTCACGGTCGCACTGGCGAACCACACAATCATCTGACCGAGTTAGATCGAGCGCACCATGGGTTCTTCGGAGCCGGAATAAATTGTCACTTTGTGGCTGGCACGCCCACGCACTTAATAAACTGATAAAAGAATGATTTAACATAAAAGCGCATCCACAAGACTCACATAAAATGGTGAAGTAAATTTCGACAATGACGAATCCTAGTAGCCAGGAATCCCCATTGAGACACATGAGAAAACTCACGTCGAATGGTGAAGTCTAGAATTCTAAATAATTAAGGGGGTTGTGTTAACCTACTAAAAGTTGAAAGCCTGAAACGCATATGTAGGCACTAAAGTTATCCCCGAGTGTTACTCGGAAAGCCTGCATATCCCTATGTTTAGGGCTCTTTGTCCACATACCTGCACTTTTACACCACAGAAAAGTTGTCTCGGGTGTAGATTATAGTTTAAACTATGTGCATAGGCTATGCAATATTCTCTTGATGAACACATCTCCTTTAGTTGTGCTTCGTGGTCCACACTCTAACTATGAGTCATGGGCGTCGTTCCTATCCTATCCCTTATAGAGGGGAGCTATTCTATATGTCTATTTTTTGTGCTTGCTGTCAATCGATGCTTGCATGCCAAAATAAAAAGATAATGACAAGATAAAATGAATGAAAACCAAATGAATGAAAAAAAACTCAGATGCGGGACGCTAAGCGAGCTAAGACTCTACGTGATAATGAGACTAATGGACAACTAAGACCAGCAACAACGCAATAGATCAAACGGCGTAGACTCGACACCTAGATCTCCCAAGAGGGATAACATACCAATAAACAAGGAACTCAAGCTCACAGGCGGCCCAAGAGAGGGAAGCGCGTCGATCCGCACGGTTGAGAAACCGACCGGGTCTAGGGTAGACAAATCCACACTCGTGACTCGGGCAACTCACAAGACGATCACACTCTCTCACCGCGATAGTGGTATGCATGTAATATGGGCTAGGAGCCTAACAAATACACAAGCAGTGGCTCAAGAGCATATACGAGACAAGCAAGCTAAACCAAACAAGGACGTGTACGCGTACCTCCACGCTCGGGGCGTGGGGGAAGACGCCTGGCCAAATTACACAAACCCTAGTACAAAAACTAAATAGGTACAATCCAACACTGCCCACTCCTCGCAGGGAGGTAAAAGACTACACATCGAAATCCAGGGGTCATGAGAAGTGGGGTGACGGGCCGCGAGTGGATGACGTGTGGCAACTCTGACATGCTGCGAATCGATACCGCATGGAACCAGTAGGAAGGATGGTGCATCATGGATGCCGAGGAAGGCACAGTCATCCCTGAGGTACGCTGTAGTGGTGGACGATCCTCTTGGAACAAGATGGAAGCCGACGGTGCCAGATAGATCCTCCGGTGTAGTCACGAACGGCGGGCAGATTGCAGGCCGATCTGCGCAGGTGCAGGAGACCAGCACCAAGGGAGGCTTGGAAGGCGGACCTTTGGACATCCTCTGAACATGAAACTCGGCGGGGACGTAGGCGGGGATGTCCCAAAGACACCAATGGAAGGAGGGTCGCAGAAGACGATCATGGTACTCGGGGCGAATTTGTGAACAGTTTCCTATGTGTTCTGGCCAGTCTGTAGGCAGCGGGACAGGGGGTGGAAGATGGGGCTGGTACTGGGGCTTCTAGGTGGCTATTGGGGTAGGGTTTGCTCTGGTGGATAGGTGAGGGTCGTGGGAAGGCTGGGGAGGGGTGGCAGGGTGGCGTGCAGTGGGGATTTTGGGAATGGGAGGTGAATATAGGTTGGGCTCAGTTCTGCAGTCTAGTGAGGATAAAACTGAGGACAATAATAGAGGATGGGATAAGCAGGGGGAAAAGGCTCATAAAATCATGAAAAAATTATGGGGGATGGGTTAGGACGTGGGGAGGTGGTGCGCCAAATTTCAAAGCGTTTGGAGAAGGTTTGGGGGTCGGGAAGGCCTCTGTGGATGACCTCTGTCTCTTCAGGCCTGCATAGGGGCAGTCTGCGCGGGAAAAAGACCTCTAAAGGGAATTTTGGCTACATGGTGAGTTTTGATGTGAAAATTGGTTTGGGAAGAGGAGAGACATGGGGGAAAGTGCAATAAAAAATTAGGTTGAACTGAGATGTGTAAGGGGGTGGACCAACCTAATCTCCACATTTCTATCCTACAGGTAGACACACTGTGCGGTCCCGAGACAGCAGGGTACTAAATCGCTTCCACGTTGCAACACGGCTACCACGAGGAACTCTCTGCTAGATGTCGAGGAGGTCACCTCCTACCAGCACCAGCAGTAGAAACTCTGAGAAAGTTACCTCGGGAGTTACACCCAAGGAGAAGGCTTCAGTTTGTCTTGAAAAAGCTCTCCCATGCGATCTTCCATGTCTCGAACGATTTCATCCCCACCTTCTTCTCTTGAAAAGAATAATTTAAGGCGGTTCAGGTAATCACGAAGTTTATCATAGGCTGATTCGTCTATCGGGATCAACCTTCCTGCGAGATTTATGATCTCTCCTTTCTTAACCTTCTTAAGTAGCTCCTCCTTAACACTAAGAAATGTAGGATCCTTAATAGCAGGAGTGAGACGCTTCTGAATGTTAACAGCATGAAAGTCCCACTCGGGTAGAAAAATCAAGGAAGAGGCAAGTGAAGTAAGAGCGTCAGCTAAGATGTTCTGGCTACGAGGAACATGGATGAAGATCAGCTTGGCATAAGCAGAAGCAAGTTCCTGGTAGGGCTTGAGCTTGGGATCGAGTGTGTGGCATTTGATGAGCACCTAGCGAAGAATGAGCTGACTATCACCGACAATTCGCAACTGGGTAACACCAAATTGATGAGCGGCTTGAAGTCCGGTCAGAAGAGCCTCATATTCAGCTATATTATTTGTAACAAGGAAGGTGAGCTAAGAGACAAGTGAATGGTGATACCCTCAGGTGTTAAAAGGACCATGCTGATCCCCCTCCCATGAGAATTCAGAGCTCCATCAAAATGTAATGTCCACATAGGATCTGAAGGTTGATTAAGGGACATTAGTTCCTCATCTGGAAACTCTGAGCGAACCGGATCAAATCGGGGAAGAGGGTGATGAGCGAGATGTTCTGCGATGGCATATCCTTTAATCATCTTTTGCTGAATGTAAGTGATGTCAAACTAGGAAAGAAAGCTTTGTCATCATGCTAATTGGTTAGTGAAGATGGATTTTTCAAGAAGGAATTTGATGGGATTCATGCGAGCAATGAGATGAACCTCATGAGCTAGGAAATAATGCTTCAACTTCTGAACTACCCAGACTAAAACTGCGCATGTCTTCTCCATAGCTGTATACTTCTGCTCACAGGGGTTGAGAAGCTTTGACAAGTAGTAGGCTGCCCTCTCCTTACCTTCCTCATCAACTTGTGCGAGGACAGCGCCTACTGAGTCATCTAAGATGGAAATGTAGAGAACAAGTGGTTTGCCTGGACTTGGCGGCCTCAAGATAGGAGGATTGGATAGATAGTCCTTCAATCCGTCAAAAGCTACCTGGCACTTGTCATCCCAATTAAACTTGACTCCTGGCTTGGTAAGCTCGTAGAACGGCCAACACCTTTGTGAGTGCTGGGAGACAAATCGGCGGATAAATTGTAACCTCCCGATTAATCCTTGAACTTCTTTCAAATTTCGAGGAGGAGACATATCTCTTATTGCCGTCACTTTGTCGGGATCGATTTCAATACCCCTCTTGCTAACAATGAACCCAAGCAAATTTTCTGACGAAACACCAAACACACATTTCTTGGGGTTCATTTTCAACTCATATTCTCATGATCTCTGCAAAATCTTGGCTAGAACCCCAGGATGCTCGATCCTCATCCTTGATTTTACTATCAGGTCATCGACATACACCTTAATATAGAAGTGGATCATATCATGAAAAATGGCCATCATGGCCCTCTGATAGGTGGCTCCGGCATTCTTAAGTCCAAAAGGCATGACTATATAACAATATGTTCCCCAAGATGTAGTGAATGAAGTTTTCTCTTGATCCTCCTCAGCCAAGTGAATCTGACTATAACCGAAAAAGCCATCAATGGAAGAGAGGGTCTCATATCCTGTCGTATTATCAATTAGAACATTGATGTGAGTAAGGGGGAAGTCATCCTAAGGACACGCACGGTAGAGGTCCCAAAAATCTATGCAAATCCTGACCTTTCCGTCCTTCTTCATCACTGGGATGATGTTAGCTACCCAATTGGGATAGAGGATGACTCGAACAAATCTAGCATTGTGGAGCTTATCGACCTCTTCTTTCATTTTTAGTGTCATATGTGGGTGAAAACGTCTCAACCACAGCTTAACCGGGACAGACCCTAGCTTAAGTGTTAAGCGATGTTCGACAAGCGCAGGGTCTAGACCCGGCATATCTTCATAACTCCATGCAAACACGTCCTTATATTCTTGGAGAACCTGAACTAGCGCCTCTTCTTCAGAGGGCGGCAAGTTTTTGCTGATGAGGACAATCCTAGAGTTTTTCTCAATACCCAAATTGATTTCTTTGGTAGGCTCTTCTATTGAGGCTGACGGCTCGTCGAATCTTCTCATACCATTAGCAAAAGCGTCAGCCTCATCCTCATATTCTTGATATTCTTCATCCCCCTCTTCGATAGGGTCTTCATCATTCATAATTTCATAAACCCCAAACCCTTCATCGAAAATACTCACATCCTCACATTCTAAGTCTGGCAGGGAGATCAAATCCTCAATAAACTAGGGGATGGCTAAACATGCTTGGCACCTCCTGGCTAGATCTTTCAAGAACCTACGGGGGATCGGCTTGCCATTGGCTTTCTTAGTAGCAACTACCCCTGGACCCTTAACACTCGAAGATGAAGAAGAACAACTAGCCTGATTACCAGATTCTAAGGGAAAAGAAGGTGAAAGAGAGGAAGCAGGTACAGGAGGTGATACAGAAGAGGTTCCCTCGTCGGAGGGGTAGAGGAGGTCCACTAACAGACCTAGAATGAGCGGCCCTTGGGTCGGGGCACACTTAGGAAGAAGATAGGAGGTCTCCTCAATAGAGATAAGTGAGGTAGATTGGGGAGTTAGAAAATTGGCATTCAATGATAATAAAGACAGAACAAGAAACAACAATCAAGCAGAAAGATTACATGAGGTCGGATCTAAGAAGTTAAATAGTTAGTTCAATTTTCTGACTTTCTGACCACCTCTAACTGAAAATCCATATAACAACCATAGAAAAGTGAACAGTTAAAGGAGCAGTTTGGGCATTTTTCTATCTTTCTGTTTTTCCTAGATTGATATGCAATTTTTCCTTTCTTTATGGTCGCTCTCTTATTGAGGGTATTTCTGTATTTTTGTACCTTCAGAGCTGACCTATTTGTGTAGAGAAACAAGGAGGCTCCCTGATTTGGCTTGGTCGACCCTTTCTTTCTCCCTCTCACGGTCTCCCTTTTTCTCACATGGTATCAGAGCAGCTGATACCTTGGAACTTCTCTTTGAACTGATTCTATCTCTCAGAAGTACATCCTGACCAGGCTGCAGCCCTACTTTGCCTCATCCGCTGCTGTTCCTTTGATGATCACGGCTCTTCTACGGCTGGGTGGCTGCAGACTACTCTAGAGCCTCGGATCTTTGTCCTTGCAGGCCGCACCCTGTCTAGGGGTGTTTCTATGCAAGCACAAGGGAGTGCTCCTCCCTTCCCTCCACCACCAGCCGGTTCTGGTCAACTGTGACCAGAACTTCTCCTCCCTCATTCCCTGCAGAGAAGGATTGGACCCTCCCTTTCATCCAGAACCCTTCTTCTAGGGTTGAGGGGACGCCTTGCTAGGGTTGTGAAGTTTTCTTGCTCTGCTGCGGCAGGTGAAGAGCCTTCTTTGATACTGTAGCACTCCTTTCCGGTGGTTACAATGTTTTTGTGACCAGTGGTTGCTTTTTCAAGTGAGGCGGCTTTCTCCCCCTTCTGAGCCATGGCCAACTATCAATCTACAGCATCAGAGATGTCCTCTCCCAGTGATCAGCCTGCACCACTAGCTTCTACTGACCAAACCACACTGCAGATTACTTCGGAAAAACTAACAAAGCACAATTATCTTTCGTGGGCTGTTTCTGCTTAACTCTACATTGCCAGCTATGACAAGTTGGGATTCTTAACTGGCGATCAAAAGATGCCAGATCTTTTAGACCCTCTTTTTCATACTTGGAGACAGGACAACAATATGGTGATGTCTTGACTATTGAACCCTGTTAGTCCTGGTATCCGACCAACTATTTTACAAAAGTCAACTACTGCCGACATGTGGAAGAAGACAATGGCTGATCTCTACGATCTGAAGAAAAACAAAGTTCTCCTCTATCAGTTGAGTCATCATATCCATGAGCTGAAGCAAGGTTCGCACTCGGTAACATAGTATTTTATTGCCCTCACTTCTCTCTAGAGTGAGTTGGACATCTACCGCATTGCAAAATAGACCTCCTTTACATATCAGCAAACCTATCTTACACTACAAGAAGATGACAAAAATGCAAAATTCTTGAGCGGACTGAATTCAGAGTACAATGTCCTCAGGGGGCAAGTAGTTAACACTGACCCGGCTCCTTCTTTGGAAGGAACTTATTTCAAGATTTTGAGCGAGAAGCAACGCCATCACGATATGGACAACAAGTAACCTTGTTTTCCTACTTCAGATGTTATTAAATACTTTTTCCTCCTCGCCTCCACAATCAATAAGCCTCGGCTTGGGGGTGGTAAACCACGGGGTGAAAAGAAGTGTAAGCATTGTGATCGTACCAATCATGACAGTGATTTCTGTTGGGAAAAGTTTCCAGACAAGAAGCCCTACAAATTTAGAACCAAGAAAGAGAAACAAGCTGAAGGCATGTGGCTGCTATAGCACCTCTACCTCTGCCTCAAGAGGGAGGATCTCCTACACCCACTGCTCCTGGATCTCCTGTTGCACTCTCCTCGTCTAATATTGCTACATTGCCGTGCATCCTTTCACAGCTCTAGACTTCCACTTCTCTTTCTTCCTCAGGTATACATGGTGCAGCCTTGAGTGCCTCCACCAGCCTCTCTGATCATGCTTTAAATCATTGATTCAGAGGCCATTGATCACATGACTGGCATTTCTAAATCTTTTACCTCTTATTCACTACTCTCTGGCTACGACAAGATTACCATTGCTGATGGGACCCGTGTGACAACTGTTGGCAAAGGGTCTACTCGTCTTTCTGATTGACTAACCTTGTCCTCCACACTTCATGTTCCATCCCTTCCATTAATTTGTTTTCAGCCAGCAGTCTGACCAAACAATTGCATTGTCCAGTAACCTTCTTTTTTGATCATAGTATTTTTCAAGATCTGCAAGCAACGCAAATGATTGGGATTGGTCGTAAAGTAGATGGTCTCACTGTTTTCCAATGATGTGAAAAGAGTGCACTTCAACCATCTGCGCCTCCTAGCTTGGACAAAAGAATACATGAGATCCCAATGTGGCACTCTCGTTTAAGACACCTTTCCTTTTATTATATGATAGTCTTATTTCCTTCTTTGTTTCAGTCAGTTAATGCCCTCTCCTTACAGTGTCAAGCCTATCAATTGGCAAAACATTGTAGAATTCATTTTCCGTACTCCATCAATAAAAGTACTACTTCTTTTGAACTTATATATTCTGATGTGTGGAGTCCTTCTCCCTCTCTCTTCCCTCATGTTCTCTCCTTCTCCCTTCTCTTCTTTGGCCGCCGACAGAGTAAGGTGGGGGTGAGGCGGCAGTGTTCGTGCGGTGAGGGGCGACATGCGCAGGATGAGGATCGCGATGGTGGAGGAAGGTCGCAGGATCGCGAACCGACGAGGGTTTAAATGGTGTTTTCTTGGCGGATCGGCATTCTCGGCATGCAGAATCTTCGATGGAGGTAGGGGGATGGGTCCTTGTCCCTTGTACTTCCTTTCTCGCGAGTTTAGTAGCCCGAGGCGAGCCGAGAGGGTTTATTTTCCCACCAGGGTTAAAATGTGTGATTTTAGTGTGTGAGTTAGATTTCACGTTTTGATCACATTTTTGGGGTTTAAATGGGTCCTTTCGGTGCTAGAGAGGATGGGGACTGGTGTCCCCTTGTTTTCCTCTTCACATGAGTGTGAATGGGGTGTGGAATGGGATTTTTTGCGTGATTCGCCATTTTTGAGCTCGGAAGTAGGTAGCGATCATTTCAGAGACCACCACATGTGAAGGCGGTCCAATGGAGACCATTTCTTGGCCCAGTATGTCGGTTCTAGGTTGCGGTCTCGCGATGGGCCGCCACATGGGGGTAGCGTTCAGGGCATGACTATTTTATGGTGGTAGCAGTCAGGAGATGCCTGCTACCTCGTAATCTGGGTCCCATATAGTAGCGGCCTTGCGACTAACTGCGACTTGGGATTGCAGTCTGGGAGGAGACGGCCTCTCGTCCAGATGTTCCCGGAGGGTTATTGTCCAGACTGGACCGCTACCCAGTGGTTTGTCATCCCGTGGTAGACCGCCACCTGAGGTGACGGTTAGGGGGATGACCGCCACTTGTTTTCCATGCTAGTCGTGTTTCGTTTGCTCCGTTTTGGCTTTCGATCGTCCTGATTGTGAGCCAATGGTCGACCTTTGGCCTTGTGGTAGTCCCAGACACCCGTGGGTTCTGTGTTTGTATTTTTGTGGTGTCTAGAGGTACCGTGTTACTTTGATTAGCGTTCTTGTGGGTCTCGAGGGTCTGGGTGACCCCGTGTGTTCCAAGCTTCTGTGTTTTCGCTAGATCGAGTCACCGTGAGACGGCATGAGTGCGGAGGGCTATTCCCACATGTCATTGGCTTTTCGAGGAGTGTTTTTCGTGTGGGCCATGTAGATGGCCTTGGACTGTGAGTCTAGTCACCCAGTCTGGGGCTGGAGGTTTCCCGCTTCTCCCTTGCATAGGGGATTAACTCGGCGGCTGGTGACTACAGTGGGAATCATGCTACCATGGTTTCAGACCTAGGGATTAGGCCAGATTGACGACGCTGTGCCATTATGTGTAGTAGTCTTGACCCGAGTCTTGTGACTCAACGATGGTTGGGTTTTGTAGGTCTAGACGACTATCCCAAGTTTGGTGGCCCTGAACCACCTGTTACTTCATGCTACTCATGATGGGTGCGTGTGTGATTTTCGGTGTTCATGTTAGTGACCCCCCATTAGTCGTAGCTTTCCTACGCACGCGGGTGTAGACCCACTGGGAGTGGTGGAGAGCGTTACCCAAGAGAGAGAGTTTTTAGGTTGGTTACCTTAGGGCCCCTCCGTGCAGCCTGAGTCCAGGCTTTGGGGAAGAACCAGTTAGAGGGCCTGACCTAGGGCGCATGATTTGTGTGCGCACACATGGCTGGGGATGTCTGACCCGCGCTGATGAGCACAATCCCAGCTAGTCCTTCTTCTATGTTCTAGTTACTATGTGGTGTCTTAGTTTTCGCTTGGGGTGAGTAGGGAGACACCTGAGGCTGTAGACTAAGTCATCAATGGATGCTTTCAGCCTTGCTTCTAGTGGGCAGGTACTCCCGTCACATGACGTGAGATTCTCGTGACTCGAGGTTCCTTTTTCCATCTACGAGACATGATTTTGTGTGTAGTTTTTGGGTGCTTTCCCGAGGTAGAGGTCTAGGGTTTTCGGTGGGCGTTGCTGAGGGCTTTCCCCTACACGGAGTAGAGTTCACAACGGTGAGGTTGTGACCGTGTTCTCGGATCATGTGGTTCTTGAGTGCGCCTTTGTGTGTGAGCACAGGTCTCCACGACAGAGGTGTCGTGGCATTTTCCTGGTAGCGTGACTAGGGTGGTTCGTGTTCTAGTAGTCTCCCGACTGTGGGATCGGGGTGTTGGTTTTCGTTCTGGTAGGAGTAGTTGTACAGCCGTGGTTTCTTCGACTGTCGTGTTTTGGGGACTCGTGTACGACTGGGCCCTATATCGTTGTTATTGTAGCTACTCCTGTTGTTGTTGTTGTTCTTATTAGCGTTGCTTGGTACCGCCGTTGTTTTCGGTTGGGGTTCCACGGGACCCCTATTGAGCCAATGATAGGAGGCTCACCCCTGTTTTTTAGGTATTGTGATTCTTTCTCGAGGTTCGAGGGTGCTGCGCGGATGTTCTAAGTTGCCAGTTAGTGGTGCGTCACAGACCGTCGTTGATAAAAAAAACCGTGCCACACAAATTTCAAAATTTATAACCGCACTCACTCACTTAAATGATTTTTAAATACAAGTATAGTGGTAAATACGGGTCGATCCCACGAGGAGGAAATGGCGGTAGGACGAGAGCTCGATTTTAATCGGCACCAGTGCTTCTAACCCATAGACCAGAGGAAACGACGAACAACTTGTTGGAGTTTTGTACACTGTTCTGTATGCCCATAAAGCGTCATGCATTTTTTCATCTTAATATCTTTTTCGACCATTTACGATCTTTACCAAGAGTTTGCATAGGATTTTGTTGAAGGTTTTGGCCAACTCATTAGCTTGAGGATTATAAACTGACGATGGCCTCCAATAAGTGTGGAACTTGGCCACTAGGTGATATATTGTTTTGTTTATGAATGACGTGTCATTGTTTGATATGATCTGACTAAAGGTGCCGAATCTGTAGATTATGTGGTGCTTGACGAATCAGACAACTTCACTAGTCACTTCTCGAAGCGAGATAGCTTCTGCCCATTGAGAAAAGTAATTTGTAGTAGTCAGAATGAATTTGTGGTCTTGGGATGAAGGTGGGAATGGCCCCACAATATTCATGCCCCATTTCGCAAATGGCCAAGTGGGAGCTGTCGGGTGGAGCGGGTTAGACAGTCTTCTAGGGACTGGTCCAAATGCTTGACACTGATGGCATAAGCGGGCGTATTGAGTACAATTCGTGTACATGGTGGGCTAGTAAAACCCTTTGAGCTTGATCCTGGTCTTTATTTTGGCTCTTGCTTGATGAGCTCTGCACAATCTAGAATGGAACTCGTGCATTACAGTTTTTGTTTCTTTAGGTGAAACACACCGAAAGAGAATTGATCTATCTTTCTCATGGACCAGCCTGAAAAGGGTACTCTCGATCAGCTCGTATGAGGTTGCTCTACGCAACAGTTGTATTCTCTATGCCTGCTCTGGGGGAAGCCACCCATTCTTAACTTTTATGATGGGTTCCTGCTAGTCTTCCTCCTCGGCAGAATCATCTTTTTCGACATTGTTGATCTTATAGACATGGCCGAAGCCAATTTAGCCAAGGCATATGTCTGAGAGTTTCTCTCTCAAGGAATGTGGTTTATCTTAAATAGATAGAACTTTTCTTTGAGCCTGATGACGGCGGTATGATAAGGGATTAATTCCAGCTTCTTGGCATCATAGTCACCTAGGATTTGTCAGATGACTAGTTGTGAGTCTCCATAGACTTTGATGCATCTGATATCCATGTCTAGGGTCATCTGTAGCCCGACGATTAGAGCCTCATACTTTGTCTCATTGTTGGTTAATGACTTCATGAGAGCACAAGAATTATGGAAGATTCCTCCCTGGGGAGTCACCAAAACGATGCCCTCCCTAGATATGAGGTTTGTGGCGCCATCCGTTTTCTTGATTGTTCGGGAGGCCCTATCAAAATATAGCTCCCAAAAAGGGAGATCAAGTGTCAGGACATCCTTCTCCTTTGATGACGAGGCATCCAGAGTATGATCTTGTATTCCTTGCTGAGATACAAGCATCTCCTCATCAGTCAGTTCAATGTTTGATGGAGAATCGTCCAAAATTGGGTGTCTTACAAGGAATTCGCTTGCCCCTTGATTGCCTTCGATGGGACGAAGGTGATGGCGAATTCCATTTGGATGAGTGCCCACTTTTCGAGCCTACCCGATAGAACAAGCCGACTTAGGTGGAATTTGAGCAGATCCCATTTTGAAATGAGCTCCACTCGACATGCCAAGAGGTAATGCCTTAACTTTTTCACCGCGAATATCAATGCTAGGCATACCTTTTTCATAGGAGAACATCGGTGCTCAGGACCGATCAGTTTCCGGCTGAGGTAATTCATTGGTTGTTCTTTGCCCTTTTCGCTAACTTGTGCCAGGAGTGTCTCCAGAGAGGCATCCATGGCGGCGATGTAGGGGATAAGGGGTTTTCCTTTAATAGGTGTCCTTAGGATAGGGGGAGACAACAGATACTCCTTGATTTGTTCAAGGGCTATTTGGCATTCTTCGTTCCATATGAAGGGTGCTCCTACTCCTTTCTTCATCAATTTGCCGAAGGGCATGCACCTTTTAGAGAGGTTGGAAATGAACCGCCTGATGTAGGCGAGTCTTTCTTGCAGAGGCCTGAGCTCTGTTAGCCTTGATTTTATCAGGATCAATTTCTATTTCTCGATACCTGACGATAAAGTTGAGAAACTTGCCACTGAAGACACCAAAGACACATTTCATTGGATTCGTTATAAGCTGGTATTGTCAAAGTCTCTCGAAGACTCTACATAAGTCAGCCAAATGTTCTTCTCGCCTCTTTGTTTTGACGACCAAATCATCGACATAGCATTCAACAAGGTCATGCAACATTTCGTTGAAAATTTTGGCCCTTGCCCTTTGGTAGGTTGCACCACCATTCTTCAAGTCAAATGACATCCTTTTATAGTTGAAGACTCCCTTGGAGGATGGGAAAGCCGTGCGGTCTTTACCTTTGATCGCCATTCAGATTTGGTTGTAGCTTGACGACCCATCCATAACAGACAAAGCTTCGTGTTTGGTGGTCATGTCGACTATTGTTTCAGTGATCGGGATAGAGAAGTCATCTTTTGAACATGTTTTGTTCGAAACCCTAAAGGCGATACAGACCCAAACTTGGCCATTTTTTTCACCGGGACGATGTTGGGATAAGAAGGAGCAAGTCACCAGCTCCAGTACTTTCAAGCCCACCTTCAACAAGAAGAGGCTTAGCAATGGAGGAGTTTCCTCTCAGGAGAAGAACTTTAAGAAGAATGTAAAACCCTTCTCTATTACTGCTACACCTTCCAAGGAGGTGTGCAACCACTGCGACAAGGCCGGCCATAAGGCCGAAGAATGCTAGAGAAGACCAGGAGCTTGTCTCCGTTGTGGGAGCCGTGATCATCGGATTCCCGATTGTCCATTACTCAATGATCAAGCCGGAGATGAAAAGCGCTCGGTGAAAAATAATGCACGTCTCTAGGCTCTTCAGGAAGTAGAACAAGACGAAGGTGGACTAGTGGAAGATACACTCAAGATTTGTTCCAAGTCAGCACATGTCTTGTATATACCGATGCATCTGGCATTGTCCTTGGGTGTGTCTTGATGCAACAAGGAAGAGTTATAGCTTAACGGGCAAGCGAGTTAGTAGCCTCCTCTTTCCAATTCCCTTCACAGTCTCAAAACTCGGCCATTCCTCATACACCAATTCAGTCGGGTCCATCCACTAGTAGACCCCAATACCCCTCTCGTTTGAGGTTTCCTTCTCAAGACTCTGGAAGGCCTCTTCATCCTCAGTGGCAAGCACCACCTTCCCCATCTGATGTGCTCACCCAATCCCTCCTTAATAAGTTGAACAAAATGGATGAGTAGTTTTTGGATTTAAAGAAAATGGTGGACGTAAAATTCACCCCTGAGGTCTCCCTACCGATCCTCCCGGTATTCCATCTCCCTCCCTTTGAAATGCCTATGTACTAAAGGTACAATGGCACTGGCAACCCCTTTGTCCATCTCAAGGATTTCATGTATGAATTCTCATTCTGGCAAAATGTTAAGAGATCCCTAGCATACCTTTTCCGGAGATCATTGGACGGCCCCGCGCTAGAAGGGTTCTATTCTCTGCAGTCGAGTGAGGCTGAAGATTTCGAAGCGGTACAAAAGAAGTTCCTCTAGAAGTACCGAGACCAGGTCGGCCCATCCCTTTCCATTACTGACCTAGTGGCCGAGAAGATGAGGTCGGATGAAGATTTTGTTCAATACGCTGATAGATGGAGGTCTCTAGTGGAGAGAGTAAGGGATACCCTCTCATAGCTAGAACAAGTAAAAATGATTGTGTCTAGCACCACCCCTCAATTTAGACACATTTTGGATATGAATAAGCTCACCATAATGGAGGAGTTGTATGAGAGGGCCCAGTATATGCAGACCCCATTAAAAGATTTCCCTCTCATGCACATGTTTGAACTGCCAAAGCCAAAGGTGGTTAGGAAGATGAATACTAGTGTTTAAGGTGGAGTGACGGAAGGGGTCGTCACGAATGAACAAGTGAGTGCAGTGGGTGGCCCCAACCAGCTATTCAACCCATGGCCTCCACAAATGCCACGACTCCCCTTCCAGCAAAACCAACAAGGTCCGCCACCTTACTACCCTCCACCAAAATAATAGGCCTTAGCCCACATTCCATCCCCAGCAATGACACCAACAACCACCACCATAGTACCACCAGGTTCCACCCCTTGGAAACTACGGCCCTCCACAGCCACAAAGGAGGCCGTTTGGCCCCAAGAGACCCCAGTACCCACCATTGCTGGAATCATTACCCGATGTATTCTATGCTCTCATGGCCGCCAATGCACTCACCATACCCAGGGAGAAGTCCGTATGGCCCCAGAATGTTGACACCTCTAGATATTACATCTTCCACAGGCAGCCGAGTCATACAATGGAGAACTATTTTCAATTCAAGGATGATATCTATGACATGAATGACCAAGGTGGAATTGATTGGGATGAAATGAGATGATACATTGCCACCCTAAAGGCTAGAAGACCTCAGCCTCAGTAGCAACAATAGTAACAATAATAGGCACAGCCACAGCCATAGTTACAGTAGCAACCTCAGCCAGCCCAACAGTAGTAGCTAAATATGGGCATCATTCAGAATCCACTCCTGGAGCATCACCAGCCTAATCAACTAGTCAACCCCATATCTTCCTCCCAAGAAACTGGAAGAGGACAAGGTTGACATACAGAAAGCACCTCTGTCTTAGCCGCTAACTATGCATCTAGCCACCCCCTCGCCTTCTCCGAGCAACACCTCATCCACCCCAGCCCATGTCATAATCCGTGACTAGGCCTTCTCCATTACCACAGCCATCACGCCCTCTCATCCACATGCCAACCACTAACCCCCCGCCAATCCAACAACAAAGATCACCTGCACCTCCACTCATGCCTTCAAGACCCCTCATCACTCGTCATCCCTCCACCTTGCCATCTACCTCCTCCCACCTCCTCCAATGCCCTCAAAACCCCTCATTACTAACCATCAGTCTGAGGCCCCATCCATGTCCACCATGCCACCATCTAATAAACCCCTTGTTCGAATCCCTTCGCCTATCATCACCCCTGCTTCACCAACTATTCCTCCACCACTCCCCCTCAAACCCCTTCTCAAACCCATACCAAACCCCATAGAGGTGCGACAAAACTACAGGCTATGGTGCTCTGGAGTGGGAGGATCTTCCATCCAGTGTGGAGGCTTCCCCAGTTCCTGGTATCGGTATGTCGGTATTATCGGTATATCGGTATCTCGAGCTCTGGGTCGTCACAGTTTTCATCCGGCAGACATTTATGGATGCTCCCATGGCAATCAGGGTGGAATCAACCTTGACTCCATTTAGAGTAACGGTGAGGCACAACGGGAGTGACCTGCTCTCAAGTGGAACAAGGTCTTTATCAGAAAAGGAGATGGAAGGGCTATGAGTAAGGGCCAAGATAGCATCAGTCACGCCACTAGCTGGAAGGTCTTCATTGACTGTGATCTTTTGAAGGAATTGTAGCAAAGTAGCCTGATGAGAGGGAGACCTCTTAATGAGCTCTAAGATGGAGAACTTAGCTGGTGTCCTATCTAAATGTTGAAGGATGTCATACTTCGCAAGAGGGGATTGAGCATTGTTCCCCTCTTCGGGCTGAGATTGTCTCTGAGATGGGGGAATGATGCGATTACAAAGAGTGACATTGATGGTGGCTTCTTTTGGAATGTTCAACTCCGATGGTTTTGGGAGGATCAACTGCAGGGGAGCCGGATATCCAAAGATGAATGAGAGAGAAGCCCGCTCTTCAACTGGAGTACTGGGAACAGGCGCAGGGGCCGGCTTAGGTTGAGGAGGCTTTATCAGAACCAATGGGCATTCTTGCCTGACCTGAACATGCTTGGGGGTGGTTGATTCTTGAAATAAGGATTGCAGGGGTGTGATCAACGTGATAGGACCCTAATGTGATGCCAGTGATTGGCCAGGAGGAGAACTAGGGTCTAGGGCTGAGGTTCTTGGGCGAACATGTTGACCTCATCATAAGGCTCCTCCACTTCTATCTCGAACTTGCCATACCAATCGGGAAAACCTTCGACACTCCACATTTGGGTTCTCTAGAGGACATGTGGTTCTAACCCGATCACAGTGTTCACTCTTTCATTCTGCCTCGAGCTTGAGGGATCTTTAGTGGGTTGGTGAGTAGGTAGGGCATTTTGCACAATGCCCAAGTCACCATTGGGCTGTTTGAGGTTGGCAATTGTGAGCTTGACATCAGACCAGTTGATCCTCCCCTCATCATTCATGTCGTATACCCAGTCCTAGAGTTGAAAGCAATTGTAGATATCATGCTCGGGAGTGCGGTGATATGGGCAGTACTTGGACGTGTTGGCATTGGGGTGGACCCAATCCCTTTGAGGGGGTAATTGAATGGCTTGAGATGACATGAGTGTGAAGAAAATGTCCCCCAAAGTCTCAGGTAGAGGAGGATATGAGGCTCGTTTGGGACCAATTCGATTGTAGCTTTGAGGTGGGGGGACATTGGAGTACAGTCTCGAATTACCCTGGTCTTGGCCCGGACCAGCTTGGTTGGGTTGTGGAGCTTGGTGATTGTTGGTCCTAAAGGGGGGTCCAAAAGCATTGACCTACTCATTGACAATGACTCTCTCAGTGGTAGGGACAACCGAGGCTTTCCTACCTCTAGCTTGAGTTTTGAAGAATGGTGACAGAGTGGAGTCCTTCATCTAGGCTTGGATGATTCGAGCTCGATTGTACAACTGCGAAAATGTGTGGAGCTCATTAAGCATCAAGATGGCCTTAACTGCGCCATGACATTGTTTACTAGCATGGTGACGGCTTGGGCTTTGGGGATAGGGACCTCTATTCGGGAAGCCATGATCCTCCAGCGGTTAGCAAATTGAATGAAGTCCTCATCAGGCTTCATCTTCTCCATGACTAAATCAAACATCGTAGGAGCTATGGAGGACATGTGACCAAATTGAGCGAGGAATCGCTCGGAGACTATGTCGAAGTTCAAGAGACCGACAGTCGGGAGAGAGAAGAACCAACATAGGGCCTCACTCTCAAGGGACTTTTGGAACAAGTGGACTAGTAGCACCCGGTCATACAGCCATTGATGGGAATCCATAAGAAAACCTGAGAGGTGATGGTGGGGATCGATAGTACCATCGTACTCATAATATTTGGGAGCCTTAAAGCCGGATGAAAAATAAGCATTAGGGAGCTTACAGTATTAAGATAAGGAGTGAGGACAGGAGACCGGCATACTTTCGGCTACAACTTGTTGAATGTAGCTTTGAATTTCTTACTGGGAGATGGAATCCGTTCCCCTCAGAGGGACGACCGTGGTTGGTGGAGTTGGGGGTTGAGGAACCCCTTGGGAAACCATGGGGTGGTTAAACAGAGATGAAATTTCTCGGGTGGGTCAACTAGAGGACCCTTGGAAGGGGGTTTGAACATGAGCGAGTGTGAAATGGGGAGGTGTTTGAGGAACAAGCGGGGTCTTCCCTCGGGAGCCAGAGTGACCAAATCCTCGGGAGTGTAATGAGAGAGCACATTGATCAACTCTTGATCATTGTGCGGAGATAATGTGGGAGCCCTAGGGCTAATTTGATCGTGCTCACTATGTGATGATGTTGAATCGGTGTGGACGGCCTCATTCAGTGACACCAAAAATATGCCTATAAAGGCGGCTGGATGACTATCCTCGATCTCAAATAAAGGATTGGTCTTGAACTCAGATTCGTATTGGGGAGCGAACTCCTCCTCATAACTCGGGTTTGTGAAAACTCATGGACCTTGCATGTGCAGGAATGAAACATGCACCAAAACTTGCTATCACGTAGGTGCATCTTGCCCTTTGTGTTTTCCCTTCCCTCCTTCTCATTGTGAGAAAAGAGTGTCGCCCGGTGAGAGATCGTCCGGCGTGAGGCCGAGCTGGGTGAGGTAGCAAGTTATCCCGTCCCATTCGCGTCTCCGGAGTTACCGTCGATCTTTCCTTCGACGCCGTCCGCGTCAAAAACTAGTTCCTAGCCCTCATACCACATTTTTCTATTTATTTGTTGGGGAAGACCGCCCGACACTCGTGAAAGCATGTAAATACCAGAAACAAAGGACGTCAGAAGGAGTTCCAGGCGTTACCCCAGGGGACAACACTTCCATGTTTAAATCAGCACTCGGGAGATGGAGAAGCAGGAAGGAGAATATGAGAGAGATAGTTGAGGAGTCGTGAAGCAAGCTTGGAGAGACGAACGGCCTTCGAAGGAGGTCCTCGTCGTGGCCAGTAGGCGCTCAGAGAGTGCTTGCTGGGCGATAACGGTGCTCGGAGGGCAGCCGAAGCTTGACAGATGCTTTCTCTCTGGGCAGCAAGTTAGCTTCTCTTTTCCCTTGACTAGAGTAGAGTGTGCGTTTCTTGGCGAAGATTCACCGTGTCCTATGTCTGTCCTTCAAAGTCTCATTTATAAGGGGTTGTCCTGATGGTGAAGGCCGGTCCCTTAGCAGGGAAGGGCGCAAGTCGTGGAGTAACGTCTCCCCCCGATTGTAGGGAGTTTTCCATTGAGAGCCCGTTCTTCAGCAGTCGAACGGTTCTCTGGCGAGTCTTACGGTGCTTGGAGAGCGTGCTCACCCTTAATGGAGTTAAAGGCGACATCGTGGGAGGTAACGTTCAGTAGTCGGAGGGTCATCCGGCGGCCGTTACGCCTGAGTTAATGCCCTTCGTGTGCCGGCGAATCAGAGGTTCGATCGATTTGGGCTGTCCGTTATGGGCCACAGTTGTCAAGGCGCGACAGGTGTGTTATAGACCTTGGGCCGAAACAGGCCTGGCGAAAAAGAACTTTATATGGGTCGGGCCGATTTTACCCTCCTCTGCCATGGTGCATTATGTCACGATGGGAAACAGACTATAATGCGCTCCTCAAGGGGCATTATAGATCTTAACGGACCAACTCTGGCACGTTAAGTGGAGGGCAAGGGCGTTGAGCATAACGCACCTTCCCCGGGGCGTTAAAGTACATAACGGGCCTTCCCAGGCGCGTTATGTGACCGGGCCCCCAACGGTCACAACCAACAGTCAAATCCAACGGTCGGAAACCATAACGCACTAGCCCTGGGGCGTTATGCCTGACATAGCGGTCAGTCGTGCGACCGTTATGTCCTCAAATCTAGACACGAAATACACAAAGTATAACGCACCTACCTAGGCGCGTTATGAGCATAGCGGTCTCTGGTACGACCGCTATGACGGTCCGACGGTGAAACGATGAACGTGATTTAAAAATCACAACCACGCCCTCGTACCTCCACCGGAGAGGGGGAAACTAAGGGGGAAGCTCCCCCGGGACCCCTAGCATGCATCTATGACCTCGGATCGACCAAAAACACGACGAATCACTAGATTGGGTGATCACTCCCCAAATCATGGATTTACCCTAACCCGCTCAAAAATGCCCCTCTCGGCCTCACGACGGGCTACAAACCACGAAAATGAAACACGGGGAGCTAGGGAACGTCACCCTACCTCAATGGAGTGAATGCTCCGCCGAATCGACGCCGAAATCGCTTGAAACTCCTTGGAAACCCTCACTCCTTTCACGAAATCTCACGATCTTTACGCCGCCACGACCGCCTCACCGTCGCCGTCGTCGCAACGCCATCGCCCCACGTCGTCTGCAGCCAGAGGGAGCTCCCCGTGCGATCGAAAGAGAGAGAGGGGGGGAGTGGGCGCGGTCACGGTGGGGAGAGGAAAGAGGAAGAAGAAGAAAATGAAAAGAAAAAGGTTGATATTTATAGAAAATCTAGAAATTTAAAAAATACCAAAAAATAGAAAATCAAGTTTCTGCGATTCTCGGAGCGCACCGATCGTAACGGTACCACTCACGCCAGGGTGAACGACCACGTTCGCTCGCAACAGCGTGTCGAAGGATTTACCGGAAACTGGGCCAGAAATCGGAAAATCACGCGGAAAAAGCCGCGGAACGCCTCCGGGCCCCCGAAACGACCCCGGATCACGCCGATCCGAACACGAAAGATGTCCAAAACGTAATTCTAGACACGATAAACCAAACGCTCTGAGAAAAGTAGATCTGGGACCCCAAAATAAGGATCCGAAAGGGTCCGGGATGTTACAGCCCTCCCCCCTTAAATAAATTTCGTCCTCGAAATTTAAGAATGAAAGCACGGGAACAGGGGAAAGACTCACGCAAACAAATAAGGATACATTTGTCGCATCTCATCCTCACGCTCCCAAGACGCCTAACCACCAGAGTGGCGCTGCCAGACCACCTTTACCAGAGGGATAACCTTGTTCCGCAGGCGCTGCTCTCGTCGATCCTCAATGCGGACAGGGTACTCCGGAAGGGACAGATCTGGGGTCACCTCGGGCTGGTTACAACCATTCCAGATGTTCCATAGTGGAGGAAGTGATAGGTTGGAGTGGGAAAAGGGTAGAGTAGGTTTGAAGCCATTTAAACCCTCTCACTCAAACTGTTGTATATTTTTCAGAACCATGGCGCCAAGAAGGTAGAGAGATCTTCCCCAGGCAGATGAGAGGGGATCAGGGGTAGATGACCTAAATAGGGCACATGACGGGGCTATCCATGCCCCTTCAGTTGGCGGTGGGCAGGTGCCCAATGTGGGAGTCAACTTGGAAGGGTTCATGTAGAGCTTCCAAGGGTTGATGCAGGCCATGTAGCAACAAATGCTACAGCAGCCCGCAGCCGCACCACGTCACGACCTACCGGCACTTGACCGGTTCCTAAGGTTGGCACCTCCTATCTTCAAGGGGGAGAGCCATCCAGAGGTGACTGAGTCATGGCTCAGCGAAATGGAAAAGAAGTTTCACGCAATGCGGTGTCTGAAAGAGGAGAAGGTGAACTTGGCAACCTATGTTCTACAAGACCAGGCTGACTTGTGGTGGAAGGTCAAGATGCGGACCACCTTCGTGGACTACCATGACGGTGACATACTTTGGGAGGAGTTCTTGGTTGTCTTCCGAGAGAAGTATTTTCTAGAGCATGTGCGAGATGCGAAGGAGCAAGAATTTTTGAGCCTCGAGCAGGGGAGCATGTCAGTGGCCGACTACGAGGCCAAGTTTTCAGCTCTGGGCCAATATGCTACGCACATATTCGATGATGAGCGTTAGAAGGTGAAGAAATTTGTCAATGGGCTGCGCAGCAATGTCTGATGCTATGTCGCTACCCAAGACCCTGGCTCCTACCCAACGGCGTTGAGGCTTGCTCATCTAGCCGAGCAAGAAAATACAAGGTAATGACTGAAGCCATAAAAGTTAGGAGATATATAAGAGTAAGTCCTAACCAATACCCATTTATAGGTTCACCGAGGAGCAGAAGTCATCAGGCAAGAGACCTATGCAGACTGGAGGGAGGCAAGGCAAGGAAAAGGTGGCGCGCCAAGGACCGGTTCCGAAGGGCGGGCCAGGGATTCCATTTTGTATCCAATGTGGGCGCAACCATCCGGGTCAGGAATGTTGGAGGACTGAAGGCAAGTGTTATGAATGTGGCGAGGGCAGACACTTTGCAAGGAATTGCCCCAAGAAGACTCAGCAAAAGCCAGTTCCCCAACAGGGCGCGTTCGGACTCATCTGGATGATGTCGTAACCCGTCCCTTGAGGCAGATCGGGCAGTTTCTGGGCAAACGCCGCATCGACGCTCAGGACGGCCCGATTCATATCCGACCCCCACGGAAAATCGATGAAGATTTCTGCCGAACCGCGGGTCGTGGTCGATGTAACATCGACCGCGCCCGGAACAGCGCGCGAGACCTTCTCCAACGGCTCCGTCACGTCAATCAACATCTGCTTCGCCGGCATCTCGCCACTGTCGACTTCGACCCGGACCCGGGGAAAACTGACGGACGGAAAAAGCTGTATCGGAAGAGTGGCTGCAGCAAAAACGCCTGCCAGCGTCAGCGCGAACGCAATGAAGATAAGGGATCGCGCGTGACGCTCAACCCAGTCGACGAAGTTCATTTGTCAGCCTTCCCGCCCGAAGTGCTGCTGTCAGAATTGCTGAGTCGCATCTTGTCGCCATCATCAAGCTGATAGCTCCCTGCGCTCACAACAGGTGCGCCCGCAACAAATTTGCCATCGACCACGTCCAGATCGTCTTTCGATCCCATCACGGTGACAGGCACTTTCTTGGCAGCCATATTCACTGACTGGACGATGTAGGTCTGGCCACTTTGGTCGAGCAGAATCGCCGAGTGCGGAACGACGTACCCCTGTTGCTCGCCCGTGTTGATGGTGGCCGAGGCCATCTCCCCGGCCAAGGGGGTGCCGTCGACGATGTTGACGTCAACGGGAACCAGCCCGTTTTGCTGACTGACGACCGATCCGCGCATTGCGACCTTCCCGTGGAAGACTTCGCCGCCACTGAACGAGGTCATGGTCACCGCATCACCTTTTTTGATCCGGGTCGCTTGCGCCGGCACGACACCTGTCTTGAACACGAGTCCTTTCGAGTTGGCAAGCTCGATGAGGGCGGTGCCCGGCGCGACGACCGCGCCGGAACTTACGCTGACACTCATGACGACGGCTTTGAAGGGGGCTTTCAACGTGGTCGGACCATTTGCGCCTTCCTCCTGCAGTGCTTCAAGCGTGGAGTTCGCATCCGCAACCGTCTTCTCATCCTGCGCCAGCTGGGCCGCGGTCTCGAGGTGTGCACTGGCCATCGCGCGGCTGCGCTCCAGGAGATGGTTGGCCGTGAGGACGGCTTGTCTCGCCTGCTTGTATGCGGCTCTGGATTCCGGGCTCGGGGTCAGCGTCACCATCGGCGCGCCTTTGTCAACGGTCTCTCCGACATGAACACTGACATCGCTCGCCCGGGCCGCGATCGACGCGGAAATGCTGTCTCGCGCCTTTTCCGCGGGCATGACCTTGCCGTACGTGGTGACGGAAACAGGCAGGCTGCCTTTCTTCAAGGGGACGAGTTTCACCAGCACACTGGCGTCGGCCGCATCAGGGGCATCATCGGCGAGCGCGACCGTCGAGCAAATTGCGGCGCAAATACTGAGAACAAGGACGAAGGAGGGTTTCATGAGGTTTTCACTTTGCCTGGAGAAACGAGCATTGTTTTGGGAAAGCCGGTACCGAGTTCGATCGACAGGGCAAGAGCGGTCTCATCCAGTGTCCGCTCATAGCCGAGCACGTCCAGTTGGCGCTCGAGCGCCGTTGTCTGATAGTCCGTCAAATCCCGCTGCCCGAGATTCCCCTGGTGATAGGCGCGCAGCGCGGAGTCCGACAGCGAGGATGCCTCCCGCGATGCCATGCGCGCCTTTTCGAGGTTGATCCTGGTGAGGCGTTCGCGCGCGAGCAGGGCGTTGCTCGTTCCAACGGCTTCATCCAGGCGCGCCAGGTAGTCGGAGCGCAACTGAAGGCGCGTCGCCCGGGCCGATGCGATCACGGCCTGATTGCGATTAAAAATCGGCAGGTCCATGTTGATGGTTGGCCCGGCAGAAGACACGTGCGAGGTATCCCATCCCCCCGCCACCCCCAGGCTGAACGCCGGAAACTGGCCAACAATTGCCTTGCGCACATCCAGTTGCGAGGCTTTGTAGCCGAGTTGCAGCGCGACGAGGTCCGGGCGCCGTGTCGGCAGTGATTTGACCAGGGGACCGATATCCGCCGGCAGCTTGACTTCCTGGGGCGCTGCGACGGCGAAGCGCACTGATGGTTCGAGACCCATCAATGCATCGAGGTCCTGCCAATCCTTCAGAAGCGTCATGCGGGCGGCAGCGATGGCACTCTCGGCGCCGGCTTGGGCTGCGAGCAGCGGGGCCTCCGCAGTGACATCCAGATTACCCGCCGCTGTCGCCGCGCGCACCTGGCTCACTTCTTCTTTCAGCAAGTCGAGTTCCTTGCCGCGCACCTCGAGCTCACGCTGGTCAGCGTAGATATCCGTTGCGAGCAGCCGCCCCTTCTGCGCCACCTGCCACTCCTGCCACAGCAGGTTCGCACTGACCTGCCGCGCACGGACTTTCGCAGCCTTGACGCGCGAACTGTAGGTAATGATGGACCGGATGTCCTGCGAGATGGACGCGGCCAGGGAGTTGCTGGTGCCGCCGCCATCCAGAAGAAATGCATAGGCAACACCGATCGATGGATTTGGCAAAAGCGTCTCTGAAAGCAGGTCCGCCTGGGCCGCATCGAGTTGCGCGGGCTCCGACGCGAGGTCCGGGTTGTTCAGAACCGCGATCATGCCGATCTCGCCGGGTGTCAGCGGATTGTCCGGGTTCAGGGTTTTTGGCGATGCACCTGATCCGTCTGGCACGGTGAGGTTCAGCTGGGCAACCCCGGACTTGAGGCTGGCATGGTCCGGTGGCGGCAAAGCATGATAGGTGGCACATCCAGCCAGCAAAAGCACGAGCCCGGCCGCGCTCGCCCGAAACAGTCCGGGCAACCTCATTGCCGATTTTCTTCTGTGCTGCCAAACGCCTCCGGGCAAGGAGGGGAGGGTCATTCGCCCGCGGGATCTCGATCGCATTGCAGATATGGTGTAGAGGCTCATCAAGTTCAGGCGAATTTAGGACGCATCGTCGCGCACCGACGATTGCCCACATCGCTTTGATTCATTCGACGCAAGCCTTCGGTGGGCAGCAAGAGCCGACCCGGCAGATTCTGTCGGGCTGGAGTCACGTTCTCGAAGGCTGCGGTCGCGCCGGGTCGGTTTACTCTTTGACAGGTTTATAAACCAGCAGCGTGGGGCCGAGACCTTTTCCTCCCCCATTAAATGCATAGACCAAATGGGTTGCGGGATCGACCATGCCGGTGTGCGTGTTCCCGTCGCCGGTTGAGACATGGGTCAGGTGCGTCATGGCGTTCGTGTCGTAAACGTCAAAGCCCTTGGAAGAGGTCGAATACAGGTAGAGCAGGCCCAGCTCCGGATCCGCCTGGGCGTCATCGACACCTCCGGATTCAGGCAGCGTCTTGATGATTCTCAAGTCCGGCGTGAGCACGAAAACGCCCGGGTTTGGATAGTTGGTAGTCGCAAACCACAGCCGCTTGTTCTTGGCGTCGAAGTACGACGCCTTGGTGCCCCCATGCTTACCTATCTTGACGCTGGTGTCGAAATGCTTCTCGACCTCTCCCGTCGTCGTGTTGATCTCCAGGATATCGGCGTCATCTGCCTGATAAATGGTGTTCGCAGCAGGAAGGAGCGTTCCAACGTCCGGTCCCGACACTGGTTTCGAGGGATAGAGGTTAATCCCCGCTTTGTAGACCGGCTTCGTCGGATCGCTGATATCGTAGATCTCATCCCAATTGTTGTCGTCCGAAGCGACATAGAGAGTATGGGTCGCTGGGTTGATGGCCAGCCAGTCCGGCGACGTCCCCTTGGTGTTCACGCGGCCAACTTCCTTCAGGGAATTCGCATCAATGACGATGACCGCATTCACCTTCCCGGCGCCAGCACCATCGGCGGCGGTAACGTAGAGATAGTTGCCATCGACGGCACTGCCATTGGGGTTCGGAACATCGGGAATGTACTTGACGAGCGTGTTCGTCTGTGTATCGACCACACTCACGCCGTGATCATGCATGGCAATGAATATGCGATGGTTTGCCGGATCAAAACTCAGGAGGTCACCATGACCGGCGGGCCCTCCAAGCTTGATGGTCGCGATTTTGTCGAACTTGTAATTGGTGGCCGCATATGCCGGCATTGACAACAGCCCGGCCACACCGATGGCGATTGCACCCAGAACGGCTTTGCTCTTCATCTTCATGTCAGTCTCCTGTTTCTATGGTTAGCTAATTTCACAACTCAAACAAATACTCTGTAACTAATCATTGTGTTATCAAATGAATAGGATTTATGCCAAAGAAACACATAAGTAAAATATGACTTAGAAGAGATCATAAGATCGTCGAGCCCACCCCCCCCCCCCCCCCCCCCCCCCGGGGGGCGGCGCGAACCTCCGGCATGTTAAACCTATGAGACACACACACACACACACACACACAAGTGAAAGCTCGGTCGCATGATAGTCTCTGTCTGGGCAAAACAAAACAATTGCAAACGCTTCCCCTCCCAATTGAGCTCTAACGCGACCTCCCGGCAAAAGGGACGTCTTAACTGCCAACGTGAGGCATGACGCCATCGGTGACGCCTCCCTCTCTTGGATATCTTCACATTGGAACTCAGCAGTCAGGATTAGGGCTCTGTTAAATGAGTATGGGTCGGGTGGGCCCGACTTGATTGCGGACTTGAGGCTCAATTTTGTGTCGGGAGGTCAACTTATTTTTTATTCGTGAGTTTTTAATCGAGTCCAAAAATTTTGTCCATAAAATTTCAGAGGTCATGCTCAAGCTTTTAATTCCACCGATGATTCGATCCTACCCGTTCTTATCCTTAATGATAATACTAGTTAAGTGCAAAACGCATACATGGCCTCAGCTGGGAAGAGGCGTACGGTAGCTATACAACTCTTGGTTCATTTAACATATCTAAATTTAACATATTAGAATGCTTTTGATAAGAGGTGAGAGCAACGCGGTTAGGATAAGCGGAGGTGGGGTACTCCAAGAGTTAACTTGTTCTACTTTGATAACTGTCACTTACTCTTGCTAGGTTACCGAGTCGAGGAGACCTTATTCTAGATAGTTTGATAAGCTGTCAGATTTAGAGAGTGGAATAATATTTTACATACCTAAATTAACTTTGCTTTTGAGAGAATGACTTTGCGCCACTTACGGTGGCTCTGTTGTGTTTCTAGCGACACATGTTTCCTGCGCTGTTTAGCATTCTCACATTCCCATGAGTTCCAAGTGTTCTCGCTGTTTTTGAGGTGATCTTTACATCTGGGTTCTTTGCAACCGACCTCCATCCTTCAGCAGTATGTAGCATGCTGCTGTGTAGTTGGCCACCTGAACAATCGTAAGCATTAATACGTGCATGCTCAGCGAGCTAAGCGATTCAGACGAGTTCAGGTACTCTTTTTGCAGGGAACAGAGGTCACGTCTGAAAGCCGGGGACCTTTGCATCAGGGGAGCCATGCAGAGCCATAACACAAGGTTATCATGTCTCCTTCGAGGTGGGTTCCTGAACAGAAACCTGACTTCCTCTTCTCTCAAAACGCTAACTAACAGAGGAAGACCACTCTCTTCATCTCTTCGCCCATCATAGCAAAACTGGTCCTGTGGTCCTGCGCTTAAGAAAGGAAAAGCCTTGCTTTATCTTTCTTAATCCCACAGTTTGCATAAACTGGTCATAGGCGTCATCTTCTTGTTGGATGTACAGTCGAATAACTAAGAGCAACGTAGAGTCATTGAATTCAAGAACATTGTGTAAGAAGATGAACCTGAGGAGGAATATTTGACAATAATTGCAGAGTAGAAGTCGAGAAGATTACAGTAGACAGTTTTCCTTCCCATATACATGTGATTCTCCCACTCTCATCATCATTTAGGGGCCTTAGTAAGGGTATGCAAATTGTGGAGGGACTTGTCTAATATCTGGGGCCATGAAGCTATAGCAAAACCCTACTTGGAACATGTGTTACACCAGCCATGCTAATTTTCCTTACTTCTTGGCTAATTGACACTTCAGAAGATGATAGTAAGGAAGAAGAAAAGAAGCTCTATTCCGGACAACTGGACGACTAGAGCCGACGGAAAGAATTGGTTTGGAGAACATCAATGGGAGAGGGGGCGGCTGCCAAATCCAGGGAAAGAAAGCCCTCACACAATAGAATGACCAGAGAGGAAACTTATCGACGATCGTTTGCCCATCGAAAGATTTGTCACCTTGTTGCGAGTACATCTAAACCTCCGATCATCTCATCGCCCCTCCCTCCTTCGGACGAGGGCGAGAACTACTAGGACGAAACGCCTTGAGGGAAAGGACGACCGGACCTCTGATCTCATCATTGTCCTCCCTCCGCCGCTCTGGTCGTCTCATCGATCACACCTCGCTCCCTCTTATAGCCCTGCACCGCTGGGAAGAATCTAACTGAGAAACACACGAGAAGGCAGAGAGGGTGAAAAGGGAAAGTCGCATGGGAGAGAGATACCTGCAGCCCTTAATCGGGGTTGACGGGTAGGTGATTCAAGCGGTGCGCCTTGAGTGCCGTACTCGTCCGATTGCCACCCGACCTAGAGTGAGCAACTCTACCTCTCAAACAATCGCAAGTCACCCGCTTAGGGATAAGTCATCCTGCTCGACTTTAACCCGTTATCAAACTCACCCTCAAGAGTTAAAAGAGATTTGGCATAAGCATGACATTCTTCCCCAAGAGATTCATAATTTAAACAGGCTGTGACGTAGTGAAACTTAAATGATTCAACACCCGTACATACCATTATACCTAACCTAGGTAGAAGGAGAAACCAACAAGGTAATCATAGGTTGAAAACTTCAAACAGGTGCAAACTCTGACTTACAGTGGGAGAATGAAAAATGAGACAAGAGTGTAGCGAAGCAACTTGTTCACATCACTTAGCAATGAAGTTCTTTTGCCAGCCATCATGCTCGAGGCCTATGACATCTCCTATCGCCCCCGTGCAGCCATCAAGGGATAGGCCCTCACGGACTTCATTGCAGAAAGCACCGTCCCGATCGAGGAAGAGTTACCATCCACATGAGGACCCATTTGGGACTTGTTAGTAGACGGATCACCCAACTCAGCTGGAAGCGGTGCTGGTGTCCTCCTCAAATCACCCGAAGGAGCAGAGCTACAATACGCCTTGAAGTTCAACTTCTAGGCATCCAATAATGGCTCTGAGTATGAAGCCCTCATTTCGGGGGCCAAAATGGCTCGACGACTAGGGGCCGAGCGAGTCCGAATTCATACGGACTCCCAGCTGGTTGCTAGCCTGGTCAACGGTGACTACGAAGCTCGAGAAACATCGATGATTAAGTACCTTCAAATCGTCCGAGGTTTAGCCTAACTATTCGAGAGTTTCGAGGTAGTCCGAATAGATCGGGAGGAAAACTCCCGAGTAGACGCCCTCTCTCGCCTGGCCTCCTCCCTCAGCCTGGAAGGTACTCGTTCGGTCTTCCTCGAAGAGCTAGAACAACCAAGCATTGAAGCCGAGCTCATGATCATTGACCCGGCAATCCCGAGCGACTGGCGGATCCCTTACTTGTCATGGCTCCGAGACTCCCAGGAGCCCTCCGACCCATGGGAAGCTTGGAGATTGAAGTACCAAGCCTGGCGCTTCATCATCTTAGACGATGCCTTGTACCGAAGGTCTTTCTCCGGTCCCCTCCTTAAGTGCCTTAGCACTGACGAAGTCGGCCAAGCAATTCAAGAAGTTCACAAAGGCATCTGCGATGTGCACTAGGGAGGAAGATCACTTTCCAGGATCTTGCTTCGACGAGGTTACTGGTGGCCTACCCTCCAGCATGACTATTCGACCTACGTGCAGAAGTGTGACCGATGTCAATGCTTCAACCATCTGGTCCACCAGCCTGCCTCGGAGCTCGTTACTCTTACTGAGCCATATCCCTTTGCTCGGTGGGGAATCGACATTCTGGGGCCATTCCCTATGGCTGAAGCCCAGAAGAAGTTCATCATCATTGCCATCAACTACTTCACAAAGTGGATTGAACCTGAAGCCACTGCCAGGATCACCGAATCGGTCACTTGGAGTTTCGTGTGGAAGTTGATCATTTGTCATTTTGGTATCCCCCAAGTGATTGTGAGCGATAACAGTCGGCAATTTGATTCTCACTACTTTAGAGACAGATGTGCTGACCTCAATATTCGCAACCACTTCACTTCAGTGGCCCACCATCCGACAAATGGGCTGGTTGAAAATGCCAACATGGCTATATTAAAAGGCATAAAAACTAGGCACGGCAAGGCCAAGGGAAGTTGGCTGGAGGAATTGCCAAGCATACTATGGTCACACTGAACTACTCTGAGAATGGCCACCGGTGAAACCCCCTTTCAATTGGTGTATGGCACTGAAGCTGCGATCTCGTTGGAGATCGACAACCCCTCTCTCCGAATCACCAACTTCTTGCCTGAGGTGAACGAGCAAAAATTACTAGAGAACCTTGATTTGACAAGTGAGATCCAAGAGATCGCGAGTATCTGAGCTGTAGAATACCAACGACGCCTCGTTCAATACTACAACGCCAGAGTCTGAGATAGGCACTTCCAGTCAGGAGACTTCGGCCTAAGAAACATCGAAGCCTCTCGACTACTGGAGGTCGTGGGCAAGCTGGCCCCTAACTAGAAAGGCCCCTATCGAGTAGTCGAGACGCTCGAAAAAGGAGCATACCGACTAGCTACCATGGAAGGAATACCTATCTCTTAGACGTGGAACGCGACAACACTACACAAATTTTATTTTTGAGCCTCTCTAAAAAATGCACATGTAAGCAATATAGAGCTCAAGCAAGTCCTCTTTTTCTTATTAATACTTCTTTGATAAATCAGATGGGCCAAGGCCATTACAGTACAGATCAAAAGAAAAAAATGAAATGTACATTATCCACTAGTACAACCTGTTTGCTCGATCTTGCTCGGTGTGAACTCAGCTGGTACTCCCGAGGGCGGCCCCTGACTCTACCTAGTGTAGAAACTGGCTCGAAAAATGGGATGACTGACTTGGTTTTGCTCGGGAACTTCAGAGGGACAAGTGCCAGAAAAAGCGGAGAAGAAGAGGAGAGAATGTCCGGATGCCACCTCAAACAAGAGAGGGCCTCCTCTGCAAACTCTTTGGAAGAACCCCCTCAAATGGAATATGATAAAAAAGAGAATGGTAGGGGGCATCCACCAAAGAGTGAAAGAAAAGGAAAAGAGGGGAAACAACAAGCAAAAAGGAAGGGCTGTGTGAGAATAGTGAAAGAATGAAGCTTGAGGAACAGAAGAGGGAGAAAGAGGAAGGATCGCCCCCCCAACTGGCGATGAGATGGAGGGCGGAGAGTGGTGAGGAGGGAGCTTGAAGAGCTACTGATGAGGACGTCTCTAGTCACCCGATCATTTTTCAGGACTACAGTTGCTCGCCATTGACACGACATCATCTTTGCCACTTAATTTCGAGTCATAGCATGTAATTATCATTTTATTTGAGTCTCTCTTATATAATTTTTCTTTCTAGCCAAAAGACATATGAGTCAACCTTGTAAGAAAAAGAGATGGATTTGACAGCCCGGATGGCGCATATGAACCAAATCCAAAGGTTCAAAATGTTGGTTATCCAGGTGGGACAGAGTATGACAATGTCAGGATAATAGTCATAACTCCCTAGTAGGACTGGGTGTCGTACGACGACATGGGAAATCTGGCTAAAGCATCAGTATAATGCCCCTGTCATTATAGGGTGAAGTCATTGACTTAGAACCACCCGTAAGACATGTTGAAAGAGGATTCTTTTTCACATTACCAACCTCACTGCCCTTTCAGATTTTCGTCGAGGCTGGCCCCCATTAGCTTCTTCCGATGCGCCCTTGCAAGTTTTCACACCAAGGGGTTGCCCATTTTTACCCGAGACGCCCTTGCGGATTTTCACCTCAATCGGATCTGTGGCCTTTTTGCCCTTAGCCACCCTGGAGGGATGATTAAGTTCGTCAGGGTATCAATATTTTTAACCCTATTTTTTTAACTTGAACCTTCACTGGGGAGAGATATGTCATGAGAGGACTACTGTAAAAACTCTCGCGGTGGCGCATGGTAGAGTTTCATGTGCTTGCCATTGAGAGGAGGGAAAGAATTATTTCTCTTGTGGTCGATGACCATATAGGCCCCTCCCTCATAGACCTTCTAGATGACGTAAAGTCCACGCCAATTAGGCTAGAGTTTGCACCGGGTCTTCCTGTCAAGACCTCTCTTTCTTTGATCATGACGAGGTCGCCTTTCTTGAATGCCCCTCGCTTGACTAGCTTATCATAAGCACGTGTCATGTAGGTCTGATACACTTGCAAGTGTTTATAGGCTTTGAGTCTTTCCCCTTCAAGGTTGGACAGTTCTTTAAGCCTTCTTTATATTTCAGATTGGTCCTGGCCCGATAGTCCGACGTGAACAGCAACGCGATAGGACGCCAGCTCAATCTCCACAGGGACCACCGCCTCGGCTCCGTAGACCAAGGAGAATGGGGAACAACCCGTAGGGGTTTTGTAGATAGTCCGATAGGCCCATAGGGCTTCATAGACCTTCTTACCCCAATCTCGTTTACGGCCACCTACTATTTTAGACAGCAGTTAACAGAGGGTTTTGTTGAAGACCTCGGCCAACCCGCTGGTTTGGGGGTTGTAGACGGACGACGTCCTCCAGTCAATATGAAACTTAGACGCCAAAGCATAGATAGTCTTGTTCCTGAAAGGCAAGCCATTGTCCGAGATGATCCGACTGGGGGTGCTGAATCTATATATAATGTAGTGCCTTACAAACTGGGCAATATTTCCCCTGTAACTTCTCGTAGCGGGGTAGCTTCTGTCCATCTGGAGAAGTAATCAGTGGCGGCCAATATGAACTTGTGACCTTGAGATGATGACGGGAATGGTCCCACAATGTCCATTGCCCCGCTCCGCAAATGGCCAAGTAGGCGTAGTTCGGTGGAGGGGATTAGGTGGCCTCCGAGGCACTGGCCTGAATGCTTGGCATTGGTGACATGTACAAGCATACTGGTTGCAATCTTCGTACATGGTGGACCAATAAAACCCTTTGAGCTTAATGCTATTTTTCATCTTAGCTCCTGCATGGTGAGCCCCGCACAATCCGGAGTGGACCTCTTGCATCACAGTCTTCGCTTCCTTGGATGAAAGGCACCGTAGGAGGACCGATCGATCTCTTTCATGGACGAGCCTGAAAAGCAGCTGAAGCACGTATGACATTGATGGAGAAATTCAAGCTTTCTCGTCCATGTGGCTACGGCGAGTTGACCAAGAAGTCGCCCATATTGATCACCCCTCACCTGATCAAATCTTCAACGAGGTCCTTGAAAGGCTGGCAATCATGGAAGATATGACCTATGACCTCATGGTATGGGTTAGCCTTGATGTAACGTGACGCCCGGTACCTGCCGGCTGAGTGACACCAGGATGTTTAATAAGCCCTCTCGCCAACACGCGAAGAAGATGTGCAGTGTCTTCTCGCGAGGGAAAGAATATAGCTTCTCTGGCTCCTCGCTTTCGGATGAATCGGAAGATTCCTCAGAGAGCCAACCCCTGAGCGGAGTCCTGACAGTGGGTGATACACCTGCCTCCCATATATGGGTTGGAGCTAGCCCCCTGGCAAATGGGCGAAAGGGGAAGGTGGCCAACTGCTCATCGATACTTTTCAAGAATTGCAGTAGACGCCTTTGTTCCAGCTACAGCTGTCGGATCTCCCCTTGGATCTTTCGAATAGTCCTTCGTAGTGCAAGGCATTCAAGGAGTGAGGGAGGAGCGGCTCCACGGCCAATATTGGGTTGTTGATTCGATGGCCCGACTTCAGAGGCATCAGAGCGCGAAGTGGTCGCCACCATGTAAACCACATTAGCCGACAGGTTTGGTCGACTCCAAGCATGAGGCTGTGGTGGGTCAACTGCATGGCCCAACATATTTATCAAGCCTTTTTGAATAAGCTCTTCTACTATGTTCTTGAAAACATAACAGTCCCCAACGGTGTGACCTAACCTTCGGTGATACACACGATAAGTAGGGTCATCTGTTTTATCAATCTCTAAAGGCTTTCGCGGATCCGGTTCGACTGGGTCATGCTTCGTGTCCGGTACCGACGGCTCGCTGAGTCGATCCGTATTCTGGCTCGGGTGTCCTCACCAGATGTTGTGTTTCATTTTATCTCCGACCTGATGCACACCGCACAATCCGAAATAAACCTTGTGCATGGCAGCTCTAGCCTCGGTTAAGGAGATGCAGCTCAAAACAATTGACTTGTCCTTCTCGTGGACGAGTTGGTATAGGGAGTCATCGATCAACTGATATGATGGTGATCGGTAGAGTAGTTGGACCCTTTGGCAGCCACCCCTTCTTGGACTTTATGATGGGCTCATGCCAATCTTCTTCTTCTGGAGGAGTGTCCTTGTCGCGGTCTTGGACCTCATAGATAGTGAAACTGGAGTTGCCTTAGAGTGAGCCTGACATCAGTCTTCTTTGCTTGATGGTGATGTCGACTTCACCCTTAGGCAGGAGTTTAAATGGCCTCCGCCAACTTTGCCAGGGCATCGGTCTGGGTGTTGCTACTTTTGGGGATATGATATGTTTTGAAGAAATAGAACTTCTGGGTTACCCAGGTGATGGCGGCGTGGTATGGGACCAACTCTAATTTTTGCACGTTGTAGATGTCGAGGACTTGTCGAACTATTAGCTGAGAATCCTCGTAGGCTTTAAGGCATTGGATGCCCATGTCGAGAGCTATCTGAAGCCCTATAATTATAGCTTCATATTCGACTTCATTATTGATCAGAGTTTTCCTGAGGGCATAGGAGTTGTACAAAACTCCACCCTGAGGAGTCAAGAAGATGATTTCGGCACCTGCCGTGACGCCTGAGCTAAGGTTGCTCCGAGTAATGCCTCAGGAAGCGCCATCAAAGTATAGCTCCAAGCAAGGTAAATTGGTTGTGAGGACATCTCGCTGCCAGTAATGTAAGACATCTCTACTTTGTTCAACCTGTTGTTGTGATTAAAGAGCAAGAAACTCCTCATCTGGGAGCTCCGCATTGAAGGGAGAATTGTCCGGTACTAGATGGGCTGTAAAAATTCAGCCATGCTCTGCCCCTTGATTGCTTTTCTAGGGATGTAGGTAATATCATACTCCATGAGTAGGAGAGCCCATTTCCCCAATCGACCTAAGAGGACTGGCTGCAAGAGGAGAAACATGAGAGGGTCGTGATTGGATATGAGCCCGACCTGATGAGACAGGAGGTAGTGCCGCAACTTCTTGACGGTGAATACCAATGCCAATCAAACTTTCTCCATAGGGGAGTAGCAGTACTCAGCATCGATCATTTTTTGGCTATGGTAGTAGAGTGGCTGCTCTTTGCCTTCCTTATTGATTTGCACCAATAGAGCCCCCAACGAGGCATCCATGGTGGCGATGTAGATTATGAGGGGTTTACCATTAACTAGCGCCCCCAGGACTGGAGGAGTAAGGAGGTACTCCTTAATTTGCTCGAAAGTGGCTTGGCATTCCGAGTCTCATATGATTGGGGCTTCTTTCTTCATCAGCTTACTAAAAGGTGAGCATCGACCGAAAAGGTTGGAGATAAATCTCCGAATGTTGGTCAACCTGCCTTGGAATGACCTGAGCTCAGTGAGGTTGCTTGGTGGTGGGAGCTCCCAAATTACTTTGATCTTGATGGGGTCCACTTTGATCTCTTAGTATCAAACAATAAAGCCAAGGAACTTGCCACTGGATATATCGAAGGCACATTTCATAGGGTTCATTTTAAGCTCGTACTACCGAAGATGCTTGAAGACCTGGCGTAGATCGCGCAGGTGGTCCTCCCGCTACTTAGTTTTGACAACAAGATCGTCAACATAGCATTCAATGATGTTGTATAGCATTTCATCGAATATTTTGGTCATGTCCCTCTGGTATGTAGCACCGACATTCTTCAAACCGAAGGACATGCACTTTTAGTTGAAGATCCCTTTGGGGAATCTAAAGGCTGTGTGGTTTTTGTCGTTGAGGGACATCTAGATATTGTTGTAACTAGACGACCCATCCATGAAAGACAGAGCTTCTTGTCCGGTGGTCATGTCAACTATTGTTTCTGTGATTGGGACTAGAAAATCGTCTTTCAGAAAAGCCTTGTTGAGGTCCCAAAAGTTGACAGAGATGCAAACTTGACCATTTTTCTTTTTGACTGGACAATGTTGACGAGATAGATCGAGTAGATACACGGCTCGATGAAGTCGACCTTCACCATTTTGTTGACCTCGGCCGGGACCTGGAGTTCCAGCTCATGGCACATGCTTTGCTAGGGCTGTTGGGCAAGAGTGGCTAAGGGAGATATAGCTAGGTCATCCTTTGCTATGGAGGGATCCAATCTCGGCATCCCCTTGTATGTCTAGGAGAAGCAGTCTTTGTATTCGAGTAGAAGTTGCTTATAGTTTGGCCTTTCTGCCTCGATAAGGATGGGGTGACGAACGTCGGTTGACGGGCTTCATCTTCGCCCAAATTAATTTTGACGAGTTCGTCAACGGTTGCCTGGCCACCATCCTTGATGGTGACATCACTCTTACCCTTTCACTCTGAGGGGTCCTGCTACTCGCCATTGTGTTCGCCATGACTTGTGGAGTCTAGCTATATAATTTTCATATTTTTCTTGAATCACCGTACCTAAAAATCAGGGATGAGTCTCCAAACAGAGACTCAATAGGGGTCCCGCGAAACCCCCAACCGAGAAAATAATGATGGAAAGGAAAGCTACGCTAGCTAAACAACTACAGCAGGAATAACGAACCGGTGGCCGGTCAAAACTCAGCGCTACAACTACTCCTACTGGCAACAGAAAGGGGAAAATCTCGATCTCACAATCGGGAACCAGACCACTCTAACACCAGACCTACTGAGGAAACACTCACGGCAACCCTGCCGTGAAAGTCTGCCCACACAGGCACGACCAACTGGGACCGCATAGTCCCACACTAGCTCGGCGAGGCCTTGATAATCCCTACCAAGCACCCCTAGACACCACCTCGGGAAAACACGCTAGAACGGTCTAGGAGCTATATCTCACAGATGAAAACTGGAACCCAAAAATAGGAGAGTCACATCTCGCGTGACAGGAGTACCTATCCACTAGAAGCAAGATCGGATGCGTCCACTGATGTCTTAAAACGTGCCTCAGGTGTCTCGCTGTGACGCCCAGGCGGAGATAAAGACACCGTACGAGTAACCACTGAACAAGGGTCTAGTCGGGGTCGTGCTCGTCAGCACGCATCCGAAGTCCCCGACTATGTGTGTACACACTGACTGACTGCGCTACGTCAGGCCCTCTAGCTGGTATTCCTCCCAGCCCAAACTCGAGCTGCCACAGTGGGAGGCCCTACGGCAACCATCCTAAAGCTGTCTCTCTCAGGTAAAGCCTCGCCACCACTCCCTGGTGGGACCACACGTGTGTCAGAAGGCTACGACTAGTGGGGAGTCACTAATGTGACCACTCTCTGAGGAAAAACTCTAAGAACCACGCACGCACCCTGTGCGAAAGTCACGAAGAACTAAGTGGCACTAAGCCACCAGACTCTAGACAGTCCTCTAGACTCACTAAATCCAACGGTCTTTGAGTCACAAGACTCGAGGTCAAGACCGTTGCACCGAATGGTGCCATGCCGTCAATCTACCCTAACCCTAGGGTCAGAAACCTCAGCACGATGACTCACAGGACTGTCCACAACTGTTGAGACCATTCCCTTAAAAAGGGAACCAAGAAAACCTCCAGCCCCAAGCTGGGTGACTGGACTCGCAGTCCAAGGCCTTATGCATGGCCCGCTCAAAAACCACCTTCCTAAGAAACTCACGATGTGCGGGGGAAACCTCACCGCACTCACACCGATACACGGTGACTCGACCAAGTGTAACACAAAAGCCCGGAACATGTGAAGTCACCCAGACTCTCAAACCCACGAGTACACTAATCGAGGTAACACGGTATCTCCAGACACCCCAAAACATGGACACGAAGCCCACGGGGTGTCTAGGACACTTACGAGACTGAAGGTCGATCACTGGGTCACAACTTGGTCGACCAAGTCTAACACAATGCTCAAATGGGCACGGCAAACACGAAAGCCATCCCAGAGCTAGGTGGTAGAGCTAGGACCACAAGCCAGAAGCTAAATGGTCCACTCTGGGCCGCAAGCCAACTAAAACGGTCACAGAATGACCGCTACTATCCGGAAAGCACGGACGAGAGACGGTCACCTCCAAGACCATCCCAGAGCTAGGCGGTCTGGCTAGGACCGCATAGTTAAGCATGGCGGTCTAGCCGGGACCGCATAGCCCTAGAGACAACCGGAAACTAGGCGGTCCCTCCCAGACCACCAAGAAGAATGGCGGTCCAATGCCTGACCGCTGGGCATCACCTAGCGATCAGTCGCATGGCCGCTATGCTTCCCGACCTCACGTGACTCAAAACAGGGAAGACGGTCACACCCTGACTGCAACCCATACCCTGGCGGTCTCCTATAGACCGCATAGCCAAGCATGGCGGTCTATCGAAGAATCGCAGGCTAAAACAAGGCGGCCTCCTAGAGGGCCGTCTCGCCCAGTGGTGGTTCCTGTTAGGACCACCACTGTCCCAGAAACCCTAAAACGGCGAGTTCAGAGAAAACTTCATTCCACGCCCTGTTCACACCCACGCGAAGGGGAAAACAAGGGAGATCTCATCCTCATCCTCTCTAGCACCGAGGGGACCCATTCAAACCCCGAAAACGCAGTTGAATCGCTAGATTCGGCTCACTCCCCAAAAATATGAATTTTTTCCAAATCGCTCAAATAAGTCCGCTCGACTCACCACGGCCTTCCAAAATCACAGGAAAGGAAGTGCACGAGCTGGGGGTCCATCTCTCTACCTCCACCAAAGATTTCACGCACCGTGGATGCCGATCTGTGAAGAAAACGTCATTAAAGCCTCGCCGGTTCACTACCTCGCGAACCGCCACCATCCTTTCGATCCTTGTGTCGTCCTCGCCAGCCTCTACCCCACGGACCTCACTGCCTCGACCGCCCTACCTCCGTCGGCCGCCCGAAGCGAAGGGAGAGGGAGAGGGAGAGGGAGAGGGAGCACGGTGGAGAGAGAGAGAGGGAGAGAACGAGAGTGAGGAAGAGAGAGGGGTGAGGGAGGGTTTTAAAAAAAAAGAAATAAAATATTAATTTATGCAGAAAATGCTCAGACCGTAAAATTTTAAAAATTAAGAGTCTGCCACAAGGGGATATAACGAACCTCTACAGACGCGCCAAATGACTATAACACACAGCGACAGGCGCGTTATGTCACCTGGGTTTCGAGACTCCAGAGTTCGGAACCGAAACCCCCTCCTGATCGATCGAAATCAATGGGGGACGTGGGGAAACACGATTCTAACTAACCCACCATGCCATACCATCATCCAACACCTAAGCATGCCACTACAATTGAAAGACGATGCCCATGGAGATGATTTCAAGCATTAAAGACTAAAAATGAACTAAACAGGAACATACACGAAAAATGAGGCAAAGGGCGTCAGACCATGGCGCAAGTGGTACCGACGGTGTCCTAACGAGATAAGGAATCCATTCCCCTACCTGGACTACGACGAAACCGATGATTCGATGCCGATCTGGCAAGAGGGTGACATGGCGCCTCTCAGCCCAGCTCGACTCCACGCTCTGCAGATCGAGGAAAGATGGGCATCAACGTGATCCTCGCGACGCGACCAATCCAACGGTACCTCCCTTGCTTCGATCAGCGGCCATCTGGAGCAGAAATCGAGAGAGGAACGTAAATCGAGAAATTAGCCCAAAATCACCTAAAATAAGATTTACACGAAAAATGATGAAAATGGCGACGGATGGTGATGCATGTGGCGTCAACGGATTCCTGGCGAGAGGAGGAGTCCATTCCCCTACCTCTTGAGCGGCGAAGACCGCGAATCAGTGCAGATCGGGCGACGGGGGCCACGCCGTCCTTCCGCTCGCACGCGTCTCCACGGTCCACGATCCGAGGGATGAAGGATACCGACACGATCCTCGCGTCGAGCCCGTCCCGTCGATACCTCCCACGCATCGACCGGGGTCCGTTTGGACCAGGAACCGAGTGAAAGGGAGAGAGAGGAGAGAGAATGTGTGAGGGAGAGAGAGAAGAGAGAGAGAGATCGAGAGAGTGAGGAGAGAGAGGGAGTGGCGTGAGATATTTGTAAAATTGTGATTTTTCTTATTTTTTTTGAAAAATTCCCTCAAATTATAATAAAACCTTTTAAAAATTGAAATTACCAATATGCCCATTTTAATTGCATTAATACTTTAACTAATTCAATTAAATGCCTAAAAATAGCCTAAAAATCTGTAAAAATTACCTAAAATCATGGAATAAATTCTAGACCCGGACCACTAAGGATCCACTAAGACACGGGCGTTACATAGGGTAAGGCCCAGGCAGATTTGGGCTAGGGGCTGGGGGTCCGAGCAGGCTAGGTAAAGGGTCAGAGCAAGGTGGGCTGGTGGGTCTGAGCAGGACAATGATTCGGCCAGGGGCATGCACGGAGGGTGGTGTGAGTTGGTGGCATCACCACCGATTCGCGGCAAGCAAGTGGTGAGTCAGTGGCGTTGCCACCGAATCACTGAATAGGAGATGAGAGTCGGTGGTGCCGCCATCGAATCACCGGCTTCTCCCCGAATTGGGTTTCCAGCAAGTTTTTCATGAAGTCTTCTAACTTTCCTTTGGACGAATGGAAGTTTTGAGGAGTTTAAACCAATATGTAGGCACTTGCATATATTTATTTGTTATTTTTGTTGTTTTATTTATTTAACATCTTCTCTTGTTATCTTGTGCGAGGTTCACACTCCAGCACAGTTAACAGTTCTTTGAACTCATCAATCTGAGGGCGCAGAGGGCCCTGGCCAAAATCAACGAATGGTCACTGAAGTGTGGAAGCACCTTAATCAATCATGGAATTTCTTGGAAAACAAATGGGCAGCATCTCCCTATAACAGGGCATGCTCCATCTATCAAATGGATCAACACACGGAGAAATTAGTGTGAAACCATAAATCAGTGAGAAGCCCTATATGGGACTGTCTCAGAACCCAAGATCAGCACATTGTGAATCCTGAGGGCCAGCCTGCTAAGGATTCATGCAGACTCGAGAGAGGTTGCTGAAGGATCGGTATCTAGCTAGTTAGATGGCGTTTTATATCTCATCCGTGCAAGGGGCTTCCAGGGAAACATGTCATCAAGCGACAGTCCCCCTGGAACCTGTGATGAGTACAGACTCACAAAATCAGAGTATCAAGCAAATCGGCTGTACCCTTCCCCAGGGGGTTCGTACCTTCAGTCGAGAAACAACTGGTATAATCAAATGGAAACCATCATTTTGCTTTGAAGCACGGGGATGGCAACAGAAGCACACCACCCATAACACGGTCAGAGGAGAGCTTAGGAGACAAGCAATCCCAGCCAATGAGCTAGGCTCATGCCTATCGTAGCAACAAGGAGCTTGAGGGAAATGAAGGCCCTTGAGGGGCAAATTGTCAAACACAAGGAGTGGACGCAGTAACCTTCAGAGAACAAAATGAATTGCCATTATTACAACTGTTGGAGTGGGCTGATGCCCCTACAACTCACTGAAGAGAGTGAAAGGGCATCTGGCAGTCTCCTGTTCACATGACATTCTTACATTCTGTGACAACCGAGACACACACTTATGGACACCCACGCTGCATTCAATCACATTCGTCAATGACGCAGTCTTCGGGAATCATAAAACCCCGGGGAGGGAGTTGCTGTCGCCCCATGGGGCGTGAGGACTATAACGCACCAGCATAGGGGCGTTATACCCACATAACGCACCAAGGGAGGGGCGTTATGCCAACCAGACCTAAAACCACATATAGACGATATAACGCACTAGCATGGGGCGTTATGTCCAACAGACCAAAACATGAACAAAACAAAGTATAACGGACCACTATAGGCGTGTTATACTGGTATAATGCACAAGGGTAGGTGCATTATACCCAATAGACACAAAACACTAACCACAGACCAAGGGCACATAACGGACCAAGACCCATCCATCATAGCCACAAAACGCACAGGGTGAGGTGCGTTATATCAACGGCCATACCCAGGCAAACATCAGTCAACAGACCATAACGGATCTGCACCTGGGCGTTATATTGACCATAACACACGGGGAAGAGTCCGTTATGCTAACCGACTGACACGGTCTTTGAGGTGAACATAGTCGATGAGGGGACTGACATGGCAGTCAGCCTCGAAACAACCCGACCATAACGCGCCTGGACAGGGGCGTTATGCTCCACATAACGCACCAACGTAGGGCCGTTATGCTCCACATAACGGACCAGTCTTGGTCCGTTATGCTCCAAGACCTCTGAAGATAGAAAATGATGAATGAAGCATAACGGTCTATCGGGGGACCGCTATGCACATAACGGCCTCTGGTAGGACCGTTATGCCAATCTGACGATCAAAATGGTGAAACGGTTGAATCGACCCGTTCCACGCCCCATGCATGCCATAGCGCAGGGGAAATACACCCAATCGACGGGAAATCACTTAGGGAGTCCAAAAATACCACATGCACGTGGCGAAACGCATTAGATCGCGAGATCCGGGTGATTTCGACGAATCGACCCAAATCGAGTCACCAGGGTTCCCGGACTCCTACCGGCCCCAAATGACGACCAATCAACATGAAACTGGTGGGGTTGGGATCCTGACATCCCAGCGGTCAGTTTGACACTAACTATGCCACGAGAGGTTGCCATTTTTCGGCCAACCCTTCAAACTCCAAAAACTATGGTCTACGCTAAACTAGCTCGATCTCCCCCGATCGGCCACCAAATTACGCATGGAGATAGGGAAAACGTGCAGAACGCGGAGAGGGTCCATCTCCCTATCTCCACCGATGAAACCGAGTGCCATGGGCAACTAAACCACGCCGAGAATGCCGTCGCGAACCGAACCGCCAGCTTCGAATCTGCCATTCGGGATCGCGCCAAATCCACGTCATTCCTCGCTCCACCACGCGTCTCAGCAAGTCCCACACCTCGTCACCTCGCCCGTGGATCGCTCCATCTGTAGTCGGGCGTCTCCGGGAGAGAGAACGAGAGAGAACGAGGGAGAGAGAGAGTGAGAGAGCGAGAGTGAGAGAGAGAAGGGGTTGTTTGGTTTTTATAAAAAAAAGAAATTGAATTATTATAACTAAATCCTAAAATCTCGTAAAATGTGTCAAAAATGTACTAATTCAGAAAAATCTACAAAATAGTCGAAACGATCCTCGCGAAGAGTACATCGCAACTGTATCATCCGTGAATCGATGAATTGAGGAATAAACTCACCATAGGGTTCCGTAGATTATTCGGAAGAAAAACTTACATAGAAAGTAAAACTCAACTCGGAAGCTACAGAAGCAATCCGGAACTCCTCCAAAAGGATCCAAACAACCTAACGAAGATCTGCTAAGACCCAATAAAGATCCGGTGAAGATCTAGGGTGTTACATTCCTCCCCTCCTTTAAGAAATTTCATCCTCGAAATTTAAGGACAAGCATGGTCAAGGTAGGGAAGAACAACCCAACAACTACCAATGCAAAACACGAGAGGCAGAGCTCAGAGGAGCGAGGTCAGATTACGTCTCACAGGACACGCTCAGGAGTGAGCATGACACAAGTGAACACAAACCCTACACCTCCGAAACAAGGCAACGTCGCTTACGTCTCACAGGAAAGAGACACGACTGCCAAAACAACCGACACCGAGAAACAAATCGATAGAAGCGGCAGGCGCACAAAGCATCAGCTTACACAAGGAAACATAGTCCTTTCAACTGATAGCCTGATAACATCATCGGTTTCGGTGCCAAAGGTGACAGGGAACACCAGGCACGTAGGACAACAATGACGAATACACGGGAAGAACGACAGCACTGGACCATGAACAGAATCGAGTCAATCCTCAGTCGGATCACATGTCTGACCGAGTCACAAGCTAATCTCACCAGGAAAGGAGAGTATAGCAATGCTAACAGACAAGACAATGGCCCACGATAGAAACACTAAACCATACAGAAACTACACGATAGCACTTGCAGGGTCCCGGCTCTGAACGACACATAGAACCACGGAACACACCACAAGCAGGGTTACATCAAGGCATAACAGCAGCTGATCACCGACTACAAGGAACGAGTCATGTGTCAGACTACTCACCAAGGAAGACCCACAACATGAAAAAGTGACACAAATGGCAATCTCGAGGGAATGCTTCTCAAGTGCCATAGCAATGCCTACAGAGCAAAACACCCACGAGGAAAGATGCAGCGTAAAAGGGTACTCAATCAGTAGACGAGTCAACAAATTTCCCATGGGTTTTGTCGAAGAAAATCAATACACCACGTGGCTGGCTAATATTGTGCCCGTGAAGAAGAAGAATGGGCAGATCTGGATATGTGTAGACTTCCGAGATCTGAATAAAGCATGTCCTAAAGATGACTTTCTGGTACCAATAATAGAGGTCATGATTGATGCCACAACCGGCCACGAAGCTCTGTCATTTATGGATGGATCATCGGGCTACAACCAAACATGGATCACGGAGCACGATCGGGTCCATACTGCCTTCCAGACTCCCAAGGACATTTATCACTACAAGAGGATGTCATTCGGATTGAAGAACATCAGCGCAACTTATCAACAGGTGATGACCAGAATATTTGATGAGCTACTCTACTACAAGGTCGAGTGCTACATAGATGACCTGGTAGTCAAGACCAGAAAGAAAGAAGATCATCTGCAGGACCTCCGAGTTGAATTTCAGAGGCTAAGGTAGTATGAACTAAAGATGAACCCTATAAAGTTCACGTTCGGAGTGTCGAGTAGAAAGTTCTTGGGATTCATTGTCAGATATCGGGGAATTGAAATAGACCCCGCAAAGATCAAAGTAATTCAGGAGTTACCCCCACCGAGGAACCTCTCTGAGCTGAGATCTCTACAAGGCCACCTGGCATACATCCGGCGGTTTATATCCAACTTGTCAGGGCGATGCCACCCCTTTCATAAGTTGATGATGAAAGATGTTCCCTTTTATTGGGATGAAGAATGCTAGATAGCCTTCGACAAGCTGAAGAACTATCTAAAGACTCCTCTAGTGCTGGGCGCACCGATAAAAGGACAGCCACTGATCCTATACATAGCAGCCACATACAACTCCCTGGGGGCAATGCTAGCCCAAAACAATGAAGAAGGGAAAGAACAGGCCCTCTACTACCTCAGTCGAAGATTAGTCAGAACTGAGGAGAAATACACCTACATTGAGAAGATCTACCTGGTGTTGGTCTTCGCAGTCAAGAAACTCTAACACTACATGTTGTCGCATGAAGTCAGGTTGATCTCCAAGGCGGATCGACTTAAATATATCATGTCCCAACCGACGCTCAAGGGTCGCTTAGGCAAATGGGTGGTGATCCTTATGGAGTTTGATATCTCCTATGTGCTGCAAAGGGCTGTTAAAGGTCAAGCCATCGCAGACTCCTTTGCTGAGCACCCAATACCAGAGGATTATCCGCTGGAACCAGAGCTCCCTGAAGATGAAACCCTAGAAGTCAGTCAAGTGCAACCCTCTTTGTGGCAGTTGTACTTTGATGGTGCATCCAGAATTGATACCCCAGCTACTGGATCAGCCAGAGTTAGAGTGGGGGGTAGGCATAGTCCTGAAATCTCCAGAAGGAGAAGTCATCTATACATCTTGTTCAATCAACAAGCCATGCACCAATAATGAAGTAAAATATGAAGCCCTGATAATCGGGTTACAAATCGCTCTATCCATGGGAATTCAGATGCTGGAAGCATTCAGGGATTCCATGCTAGTCATAAAACAACTAGAAGGAGAGTTCGATGTGCAAAAGCAAGAGCTCCTCCCTTACTACCAGCTGGCATTCTGCTTGATGGTGAGGTTCTACTTCATCAAAGTCAAGCACGTCAATCGGGGATAGAACACTCAGGCGGATGCCCTCGCAAAGCTGGCTAGCTCTTTGGCAATTTCGCCAAACATAAGCCAGAATATAATGGTAATTAACCGAGGACAGGTCCCCAGCATGACAGAGGCCCTGGTCGATGAACAAGAGAATGAAGCGGCGGCTGTAGAGGAGGTTCAACAACCTGACTGGCGGGAGCATCTCTTACGTTGGTTCCAACACCAACAGCTCTCAAAAGAAAAAGAACAAAGAATGAAGCTCTTGAGGGTCAAAGATTCTTACGAGATGAGGAACGGGACCTTGTTCTGAATAATGGTGAACGCCCAAAAGAAAGTTCTGCTACGTTGCTTGTCTTCGGCAGAAGCCGGGCAAGTAATGCAAGAGGTCCATGCCAGATCAGCTGGGGCACACCAGGTCAGCCCAAAAATGAAAATTGAAATAAAGAAATTAGACAATTTTTGGCCCTCCATGTTCGATGATTGTTGCAAGTTTGCCAAAGCTTGCCAAAAATGCCAAGAGCACACCAACGTGTCAAGAAGACCACCAGTGTCGCTACATCCCACCATACCAAGTTGACTGTTTGCTCAGTGGGGCACGGACGTGGTAGGGCCACTATCAGCATCTTCGTCAAGGTGCAGATATATCTTAGCAGCTACAGATTACTTCTCTAGATGGGCAGAAGCAATAGCACTAAGAGAAGTGACGAGGGAGTTGGTCGCAAGATTCTTCTACCAGAATATGATATTCCGGTTCGAGATTCCCAGCCGAATTATCTCTGATAATGACAACTATTTCAGAAACCAGAAGGTTATCGACTGGCCGATAAATACAAGATTGACTGGAGGACGTCATCCCCCTACAACCCCCAAGCCAATGGGCTTGCAGAAGCCTTCAATAAGATGTTATGCACACTGCTGGCAAAGACTGTCAAGTCTAATAAAAAGGACTGGGAAGAAAAGATGTACGAAGCACTTTGGGCCGATTGGCATTGTGTTAGGGAAAAGTCCCTATGTTGTTCCATCTTTGGTTAGAATTTGATATGAGTTTCCTAGTTTATCACAAAATCCTAATCTTATTAGATTTTAAATTCCCAAATTCCTACTTTATTTAGGTTTACGAGGACTATTAAGTGTAATCTCTAGCATTTTTCTTGAGGATATTTTTTTTTGTTTTTGTTTTACCCATCCCCGAGCCATGTTTTACTCCCTGCTAGAGCGGGGCTCAGGCGAGAGTTCGCAGTTTGCAGTTCGCAAGGAGGCGGATGTCCGGCATTCCCCCCACATGTTTCTTCTGTGGCCGCCTTGGCCACATCTGTCTGTTCTGTCCCCGCTTAGGGGAGTAGTCTGCTTAGGAGTTAGGAGGAAGAAGAGACCTCCGCTCCTATCGTGATGCTCTCAAGTCTCGCCCTCCGGGGTTGAGTGCCTAGTAGGAGGTGGCCGGATGCTGGTCAACTTGCGGGGGAGGAGTTGCAAGTCAGATGTGCTTGGTTGCGGCGGTGTCTTAATGTAGCCTTGCTAGAAGGGAGTACAGAGCTTGGGGAGGTCCGGAGGAGGCTGGTGGAGGCGTCTGGGTGTGGGTGGGAGGTTGTTAAAGTTACTGTCTCCTCTTGTGTGGCTGTGGGGGATGAGGAGGGAGCGGTGGAGAGGCTTACAAAGTTGTGGTGTTTGACGGTGGGGAGGGCTCTGATCCGTTTGCAGCGGTGGTCACCAGCTGGAGGGACTTTCCCCAACCTTCCAATTAGAAGGTGTAGGGTGGTTTTTGAAGGCGTCTCAGTGCACCTTTGTGACCATGGAGGCCTCTCCTTCTTGGCTAGGGAGTTCGGGGTGGTGGAGGTTGGGTCCTTGAGGTTCTTCCCCATGAGCTCTCGAATGGCAGTGGCTGTCGTTGTTCAGGTATCTTGCCCGACAGACATCTCGACAGTCGTCTCCGTTGGCATCGCATGGGTCTAGGTGGTCGTGAGGTTGTGGCTTTAGAGGAGCAGGTGGCACCGATGGTGGAGCTAGGGCTGCAATACCCCTGGCGCGAGGTAGGAGATGACCGTCTCAGTGCCGATCTAGTGGTCAATTCAAATTTGAATCGATCGCCCTTTGCTGGTCTCCAAGGCAGGGTGGAGGCAGTTTAGGTCGGCAGCGGGGCGGTCGCCAGATTGGGAGCCCAGACCAGTGATTTACCCGGTAGCCCGCGTCTTAATGAGTCCCAGAGAACCGATACATGGCGTTTTCCCCGCCCGACTCCTGTGGACGTTGCAGGGCCACTGATGGGCCCCTCCTTGTCTATGGCTAGTCGGTTGCCCTTCTCCACCCCCCCTTCGTTGTCGGCTGGCCGGTGTCCTTCTCCAGCATCTGACACCCCGCCGTTTCCTGCTCAGGGTGTGTAGGGGATACTTCCTTGCCCTGGTGGCGGGAGAAGCAAGGGCTCCTCCATTCTTTCCTCGTCGGTCCAGGCTTTTACAGGAGACAACGTCCTCCAGAGGCCATCATCTTTCACGGCTTCGGGACCGCTTGTAGGGGAGAGGTTGGAGGCCACTACAGCTCGCCCTCTCCAGGTGGCTGACGACTCTGTGGTGGGGCCGAGGGCACTTGGCCACCGTAGGACCCAGTCCTCTCCATCGCCAGTGTCACTCGAGGTGCCATCGCTGGAAGCTGGAGTTGCAAGGGACCCATCTGATCTTGGCCGGTTGCCCTCGTCTCCTTCAGGTGCATTGACGTCGTCGTTGGCTGTCAGCGGGGGGCTGCGGGGGGTTGTGACGCTGGAGTTGGCCTTCATGGAGGCTTCAAAAGTGTCCTAGGAGAGTGCGGTGATGGATTTGCCTATTGCTATCGTTGGCCTGTTGGGTTTTAAGGAGCCGGAGGAGGAAGGCATCCCGAGCAAGGAGGAAGGCAAAGTTTTGATGGGGGAGGTTGAGATGCTATTGGATGATCACGTCGGGGAGTTGATGGGGAAGTTGGGTGTTTCCTATGAGGGGGTGGACACGGGGATTAGAGGGTCTCTTCTCCTCATCCAGAAGAGATGGCTTGCTGCGCTGGCGAGGGAGGCCAAAAGGGAGAAGTCTCATTTGAGAGCTGAGAGGGGGATGAAGGTGAGTGAAGTGGAGGGGGAGGAGCGTGAGGGAAGGTTGGAGAGCATTGATCTTTCTCCATGAGGATTATCTCGTGGAATGTGAGGGGGTTTGCGGGAGGGGAGAAGAGGAGAATGGTGAAGGAGTTGGTGAGGAGTGGCAAGGTTGGCATATTTTGCCTACAAGAGACTAAGTGTAAGGGGGAGGGTGAGGGGCTGATGAGAGAGATAGGTGGTGGTAGACTTACTCAGGGTGTGACTTCCTCGGCGGTGGGTAGGGTTGGAGGGATTATGGTGTTGTGGAATCCCTTCGAGGTGGAGGAGGATAGGCAGGTGGACCGGTGGGCGATTTCTCTCCACTTTTGTTGTTTGAGGGATGATTTTTCGTGGGACTTCTCTGGGCTCCACGACCCCCAAACCAGGGAAGGTAAATGTTTGCTCTGGCAGGAGTTGCTCGAGTACCATCTCTGCTCGGGCCGCCTATGGTGTGTGGGTGGTGATTTCAATTCGATGACTGCAGCCTTCGAGAGGACCGGGCCGCACTCTCAAGTTGGAGAGACTAAGGATTTTTGTGACTTCATCCAGTAGGCTACCTTCATAGACATTGGATTGGTGAACACACAGTTCACCTAGTCCAACTTGAGGGCGACTCCTTCGTGCTCCAGACTTGATAGATTCTTGGTGTCGGCTGATTGGGAGGCTCGCTTCCCCTTTGTGTAGAGTTCCTGCCTAGCTAGGCCGACCTCAGATCATAAATCTATTCTTTTGAGGACCAGCGGAGGTCATGAGAGGAGACATGTTTTTAGATTTGAGAGGTGTTGGCTCAGAGAGGTAGATTTTTGACTTAGTGAGGAGGGAGTGGGGAAGACACATGCGTTATACTTTCCTCATGGCCCCCTTGATTGTGAAATTGAAGCATTTATCTCAGGTGCTTAAAAGATAGGGTGCCGGCAAGAGCTTGCTAAATAGGCTGGATAAGGAGAGGATTCTTTATCAGCTTGAAGCTTTGGACCAGTTGGAGGAGGCGAGTTTGCTTGATGCTATTGCTAGAAGGAACAGTGACTCTCTCCGTGCCCAGTATGATGAGATTCTCATTAGGGAAGAGATTTTTTGGAAGCAAAGGTCTAAGGAAAAATGGCTAAAGGAGGGCGACAGGAATACAAAGTATTTCCATAGGATGGCGTCAGCTAAGAGGAGGATGAACCATATTGCTTCCCTTCAGGTGGGGGACTAGTATCTCCAAAGGGAGGAGGACATTAGGTAGTATGCCATGAACTTTTACTCTATGCTTTTCTCGGAGGAGTAGATGAACATGCCAGACTTCTCTCATGATTTGCTTCCTCACCTCTTTTCTGTTGAGGGTGAGGCTCTAGTGTGCCGCTTTCTGGAAGAGGAGGTCAGACATGTAGTCTTCTCTTCTGCTGGGGACAAGGCCCCTGGACCTGACGACTTCCCTATGGTGTTCTTCCAGCAGTGTTGGGATATTCTCAAGCATGACCTTGTTGGGACAGTTCAAGAATTCCACGAAGGCATGACTCACTTGCGAGGTATCAATAAAACTCTATTGGTGCTAATTCCCAAGAAGATGGGTGCACAGGACCTGGTAGACTTTAGACCGATTAGCTTGCTCAATAACACTTATAAATTCATTTTCAAGGTGTTGGCTAGGAGGCTCAATGGGGTCATTGATGGGTTGGTCAGTGACTACCAGGGGGCTTTCATTAGGGGAAGGCACATCCAAGAAACTTTTCTTGTTGCTCATGAGTGTTTATATGGCATGAAGCAGCAAAAGAAGAGGGGAGTTGTCGTTAAGTTGGATTTTGAGAAGGCTTATGACAAGGTTAATTGGGGGTGTTTCATTCAAGTGTTAGAGAAGATGGGGTTCCACCAGACTTGGATTGGATGGCATTGGGAGTGCATCTCGCTTGCGTCCTTTGTTGTGCTCATTAATGGGTGGCCATTCTCCTTTTTCCAAAGTGGGAGGGGTCTCCAGCAGGGGGATCCACTATCTCCGTTATTATTTGTGCTGGTAGCTAACATTCTGAGTAAGTTGTGGATGAGGGCTGAGGCTGTAGGGCTTATCTAAAGTTTCCAGCCAGGGTGAGAGGGTATTTATATTATCCACCTCCAGTATGCAGATGACACGATCCTTTTCCTAGTTGATGAGGAGTGACAAATGATTGTCGCCCGGTTGATGCTTTATATGGTCCAGGACATTAGTGGCCTAAAGGTGAACTACTCCAAAAGCCAAATTGTCAGGGTGAACTTGGAGGCTTCTGCCCTCAGGAGGGCTGCAGACATTTTTGGGTGCTAGATAGGGGAATTTCCTTTCTCTTATCTAGGCTTGCCCTTGTCCCTAAGTGCTCTTCATTATGAGATTGGCAAGTGGTGGTGCAGAAATATGAATCCAGGCTTGCAGGTTGGAAGGTGAGACTCCTCTCTTATGGGGGGCGCCTTGTGTTGTCCAGGTCAGTGCTGGACAACTTGCCGACCTATTTTCTCTCCATCTTCAGGATCCCCAAGACCGTGGCGAAGAACCTGGAATCCATTCAGGCTAGATTCTTTTGGCATGGCAGTGGTAACAGAGAGAGAGGATGGCATGATATTTCTTGGGGAAGAGTTTGCAAAAGTAAGGAAGGTGGCGGGGTGGGTATTAAGAACATCAGAGATTTTAACTTGGCGCTTCTCTGTAAGTGGCTGTGGTGGCTCGGGACGAAGGAGGTAGGGCTATGGTTGCATATATTTTTATCAAACAAAGTTACTACTTCGCAATCAGGGAGTGGGATCTGTTTTCGTCCACTCTTTACAGGGTTTCCCCGATCTGGAGAGGTATTCTCCAGGGGGTTGATTTTTTCAGAGCCAGTGTTCAAGTCAGATTGGGTGATGGGCATAGGAGTCTTTTCTGGCAGGATAGGTGGTGTGGCAACTTCACCTTAGTAGAGGTTTTTTAGTCCCTATTCACCATTGTCGGGGCTCCTAGTGGGTCATCGACTCACTTCTTTGATGCTGACTTTAGGAGGAATCTTCAGATCCAAGAGATGGATCAACTTCAGTTACTTTTGTCCTTCCTTCTTGACTTTCGACTGTTGAGTGACAGGGTGGACTCTTGGTTGTGGAGATGGGAGGCGGAGGGAGCCTTCTCAGTCAGATCGGCTTACTCTCTCATCTCGGAGGGGGGTGTGCGGTACTCATGTTTCTCAGGGTTGGGCTCTCAGGAGCCCTTTGAAGGTGAAGGTGTTACTCTGGGGAATTTCACATGGCCGGCTTCCTATCTGTGATAGGGTGGCTCTTTTTCTTTGGCACTCCTCTTCATTGTGTTGCTTGTGTGGGGAGGAGGACTTGGACCGTCTATTCATAGGATGTGCCTATGCAAGAGGTGTATGGTCGCAACTTCAACAGAGTCTTCAGCAGTCAGTTTGCCAGTTTCTCAATTCTTCTCTAGTTCAGTCCTCTTGCTTTCTTCACGAGTAGCATCCTTTTATATGAGCTTATTGAGGAAAGGGAGTGTGGAGATCACACTTCCCACGCAGGGAATCATCCAGAAGCTATTTACCCTTTTTGCCACGTGTCAGAGTCTTCGCATCTCAGATCACGTGCCCTTCCTTTACCTTTACGACCGCGGCTCCAACAACTCAGGTAGTCCTTGTCATTTGATCGAACACCTAGTCAGCATTGAAATTGTAAGTTTATGACTTAGCATGTATGAGGTTTGAATGCAGAAGAGACAACATGCACAGACTCTAGGTGCACATACGAGAAATATGCACCAGCTTGAATTAAAGAAAATATGCTTGAATTGAATGACGTGCACAGACTCAGTTCTATTCAAGATGAAAGTCACACGGACTTCATTCGATGACGTGTGTGTCCCAAGGTAGGAAAACCTGCACGGACTTTAGATGACTGAACCATGCATGGACTTATGATATTTCAAGGAAGAAAGATGCACGAACTTAGTTCAATGAAGTGCGTGTCCCAAGGTAGGAAACCTACACAGACTTTATGTGACAAGAAAATGCAGGGACTTACAACCTACACAGACTTATCTTGAAAGCGTGCTACATGCACAGACTTTATGTAAGAGATATAGAACGCGTGAAGGACTTGGTGTAACTAAAACATGCACGGGCTTACAATCTGCACGGACTTAACCTTGAAGACGTGCAACACGCACGTATTTTGTGTAAAAGATGCACGGACTTCTACATGCATGAACTTTGTTCAATGAAGCAAACAAAGTGCATGGACTATGTGTGCATGGACTTGAAATGTAGTAAAGCAAAGAAAGTGCACGGACTTGAGTTAGACAACATGCACGGACTTAAAGTGAGACAAAGTGCAGGGACTTGGATAGTACAATGTGCTTGGACTTTGAAGGAACATCGTGCACAGACTTAATATGCACGGACTTGAGAGGAACATTGTGCACGGACTTAATAGGCTAAAATGAAAATATGCACCTGTGATATTCTTGGGAGGAGGAATTTTGACGATTGCCTTGGGCTTGTTAGGTTCTATTTCAATTCCTCTTTTGCTAATCAGAAACCCTAGAAGTTTACCTAAGGAAACCCCAAACATACCCTTCTTGGGGTTCATCTTGAGATGATGTTCCTGAGACCTTTGGAGAACTGCATAGAGGACCTCGGCATGGCCGCTCCTAGTTTTGGACTTAACCATAATCTCGTCCACGTATACTTCCATATGGATGTACATCATGTCAGGGAAGATGGCCATCATGGCCCTTTGGTATATAGTTCCCGCATTTTTCAGTCCGAAGGGCATGACAACATAGCAATTGATCCCCCATGGAGTGGTGAAAGATGTCTTCTCCTGGTCTTCCTCTACTAGGTAGATTTGATTGTACCCTGAGAAGACGTCCATAAAGGATAACATCTCATAGCCGGTGGTATTGTCTATGAGGACATCTATGTGAGGAAGAGAAAAATCATCCTTAGGATAGGCACGATTAAGATTGCGGAAGTCTTTGCAGATTAGGACCCACCATCCTTCTTCATGACAGGGAAAATGTTAGCTACCCACTGTGGATATAGGACTACCATGATGAACTTGGCCTTGTGGAGCTTGTCAACTTCTTCTTTGACCTTGAGAGCAAGCTTCGGGTGAAGCAGCCTTAGCTTTTGTTTGACAACTCTTGCCTAGAGCTTTAAAATAAGGTGATGTTCTACCAATGAGGAGTCTAAGCTCGACATGTCCTTATATATAGGACCAGGAAAAGTCATCGAGAAATCCTTAAGCACTTCAACAATGGATGCTTCATCCTCGCTCTTCAAATTGGCACTTATTAGAATGATTTTTAGGTTATCCTTGGTGCCTAGGTTGACTTCCTTTGTTGATTCATCCACAGACATGCTAGGCTCATCAAACCTCCTAGTCCCGTCGACAAATGGAGTTATGTGATCAGTGCAATCCTCTAGCTGGTTTCCTTCCTTCTCTTCTTCACTGTCATCCTCCAAAATGTAGACCCCTAAGCCATTGTCTAGTGAAGACCCTTCTACTTCATCTGCCCCTAGAGGAATGGGAGCTGATACGAAGTCGAAGACCTGACATAGCTAAGTGCACTTCTCGGCCAACTGGCTGATGTAGCGTGCGGGGACATGTCAGACCCTAGTTTTCTTGGAATGATGAGGGGAGGACACACTAGACTTACTTGAACCTAGAGTTGACCCTACACTACTATGTACAAGGGGAAAGTGGGAGAGGGGATTCAAGGTGAAAAGTGTCAACCCTTGGCTGAGGGATCCTGACTCCAAGGAGGAGGTTTCTTCGATAGTGAGCTCACATGCCCACCTTTGGAGATTGGCATTTTTTTTTAGTGGCCATGGCTAAATGTGAAAACAACATGTGTTGATTGTTTCATGACCGGGTAGGTGAGGAGTGGGAGAAAAGTGTTGTGCCCCTTGGGCTTTGATGATGTGTTGTTTTGATGATAGCAACTTCATGAGTCACCACATTTGTTCCTTGAGATTGTTATGCATGATTATCCCTGTGCTTGGTGCACTGCCATGGAACCACCTGCTGAGAGCCGGACAGTACTCTACTGCTGCGCCTCCATCGACTGGCTGAATCCTGCTTGTGACTAGCACTGCCCTGCCCTCGAACCTTCTGCAAATCTCTCTCCAGCGCCGATGCTGCCTTGCACGCCGGATCCAAAGTGGTCAAACCTGATGCAAGAAGATGGTGCCTCAACTCCACCCTTAGACCACCAATAAACTGCTCGGTCTTCACCTCCTCATCTTCCATGATGTGCGAAGCATAACGGCCCAACTCGATAAACCTCGTGCGGTATTACATCACCGACATGTCACCCTGAGTTAGCTCCATAAACTCACGCAACCTCTATGACCTGACGAAAGAAGGACAGAAGGCACGCTCAAAAGTCGTGATGAACTCCTGCCACCCTATCTACCGAAGAGGATGAGACTGGAACGCTGCACCCCACTCTAACGTCCACCAAGAACGGGCCACTCCCTGAAGCCTATGCGTGGCCAACACCACCTGCTCCTCCTCAGCAAACTCCATCGCACTGAAAATTCTCTGCACATCATCCAGCCACTCTCTGGCCACCTCTGGATCCGACTGCCCAATAAAAGGAGGCGGTTAGAACTGCAGGAGCTCCTTCAGCACACGACCACGGCCACCACGAGCCTGGCCCTCACCAATATCACCGCCCTGCTGCTGCTGACCTCCCTGTGGTTGACCTCCCAGCTGCCGCTGAAGCACATACTCAAACATACCACGGAAGAAATCCTCCATCCCTGGAGCTCGCGCGCCTCCAGCTACACCCTCAGAAACTGAAGCTTTGCTCTGCTCCTCCGGACCATCACCCGACTCTCCATGCTGGGAATGAGTCCTCCTCCGCGGCGCCATAACACACCTGGCATCAAGGAAAATAACCACAAAATCCATAAAACATGCGGCTCCTAAGCTAGTCGCTAACTGTACTAGGACATTCATGGACCTTCTGGACCATTGCAGTGATTTTAGATTCTTATATACCTCCACAACCTCGCTTGGATCCCAGCTGTGACGACCCGGGATCCGAGCACCGGAAAGGAACCGGCGCGACTCGAATCTCGACCCGCCTCCCATGAGCCCGAAGACTCAGAAGGGATAAAAGGATGATGTAGGGGGTATGTAAGAAGCTAAAGTGACCACAGAGATAGCACAATGAACAACTAAATAATAATATAAAAATTAAATAAATAACTAAACTGTTACAAGGTCTAGTACATCTCATGTCCAAATATAAGTACAATCAACTGGAAGAAAGGTACAAGTACACGGGGCATACCCCAGCTCTGGCAACTGGCACTAACCTTGGCTACTAGAACATTACTGAACGCTTGCCGCGCCACCCGAAGGCCTGGCCTCACCTGAAAAATAGGAGTGAGCCTCATTTCATTGGCTCAGTAGGAATCCCGTGGACCCCCACCTCACACGAAAAATAAGGCAGTAAAGCAATAAAGTAGGAAAGTATGGTAGAACCAATAAGTTGCAGTAAGTAAACAAAAAAGTTGTCTACTCTAATAGTACCATACTACTAAACCTCGATTCGATGAAACACGAGTCTATACCTACCAGTAGATAGGAGCACCTCTCACTAGAAGAACGACCGGATGCGTCCCCTGACGTCTTACACCACGTCACAAGTGTCTAGCTACAATGTCCCGAGTGCGAGACTCAGAAACACACAGTAACTAGAAGTACTACAAAATAAGGACTAGCTGAGGTCGCGCTCGTCAGCGCGGGTCCAAACGCTCAGCCTCGTGTGCACACTCAGACCATACGCCCTAGACTTGTCCTCTAGCTGGTAATTCCCCTCGAGCCCGAACTCGACTGTGCGCGGGGGCGCTACGGTAACTAGTCTAATCACCGTCTCTCTCGGTTATGCCACACCAATGCCCCCAGTGGGCCGACACAAGCGCGTCGTGGAAGCTACGACTAGTGGATGGGTCACCAGAGGTAAGAACTGACTCACGGAAACCACGGACCAAAGCAAACGGGACTGCAACCCACCCAGTGCAGCCCAGACCCTGGTAGTCTGACCTTGGAGTGCCATAGGCCCTGGCGGTCCAACTCTGGTCCAGCACAGGACTCTAGCGGTCCAACCTGGAGCGCTAGAAGAAAAGGTAACACTGGCTCTGGTGCACCTGCCTCAGGCTGCCACAGCCTGTAGCAAACCAACCCTGGTGCGCTAGAAGACAAATCATGTTAACTCTTGCACCCCAATCTCAGGCCGCCACTGGGCTCTAGCACCCGTACCTATGGCCGCTAAAAGCACGATACCCCAACGGTCAAAAATCCAACGGTTAGAAATTAATGGTCAGCTCGCCCATCTGGCAGTCTGACTCTAGGCCGTCACATCGTCTGGCAGTTTATCATGCAGCCGCCAGATGACCTCAGGACCTGTCGATAAAATAGTTGTTGCATTCCTATGATTTTGATGATGTCACACACTATGTGTCAAAATATGTTTGTTTTGATTATCTCACATCCTTTTCTAATTCTGCAATAAAGCTCTTATGCAATAAAACTCAATGCAGTGTTAGTTGAGTACGCATTCCTATCCTCAAAGCATGCACATTGATCTTTTCTCGGCTTGCCTGGCCCTCTGATTTGAGGCAGCTGGAGTAGAAGAATATCGAGAAAGGAATGCCTCGATCTCTGCCACTATATTATTCAAACGGTCAATTGACTTGACCTTGACACCGATCATCCTTTCCAGGATTTCCTTTTTCAGATTCTACTTGTAGATCTGCACTACGTCCTCCTGATGCGGGGGGCGTCTGCACCTCATACCGAGATTTCTCCATCTCTTTATGTAGTCGAGTGCCGACTCATCACTCCTTTGTCTTGTGGCATAGAGTTCCACCACAGTGACCTCCCATTCAGTAATATAAAATATTTCTTTGACCTTCTTCTACATATTGGGCCAGTCAATGATAGACTCGGCAGGCAAGCTCGAATACCATTCGAAGGCGAGCCCGGTGAGTGTTGAGCCGAAGAATTTGAGGAGATAGGCTTCAACTGCAGTTAAATCTCTCATGATATTCACATAGTAGGCAATGTGCTCCCTGAGAGACCCTTGCCTGTTGAACTTTTCAAACTTCGGCGGCTTGGTGATGCCGACCGGCAGCTTCTTGGCGGCGTAGTGAGCCAGGTAAGGCACCCAATAGACATCAAACGAGGCGTGATCACCCTCACCCCTCTCCGCCAGCTTCATATCTATCATTTGTTCGAGCATTAGCCGGCTCACTGCCGACGAGTCGACCAGGCTTGGATAGAAGTGGGCCGGTTGCGCCAGCGGCGTTGTCAGCACCGTCACCTGCGGTGCCATGGTGGACCCTTGAAATGGCAGAGTCGGCGGTGGGGCCGGTGTTGTATCCTGTGTATGTTACAGGGGCATGCCTCCAGCGTAGCTGGGCATTGGCGGAGACACCACTACTTGAGGGGAAGCTTCCGAGGCCTGACCATTGCCCCCGGGGGTTTTGGGTAAGCCTTCGGTCTGCTCGGATGTTGAGGGTTGGGCATTCCTTTCAGTCAGCTGCTTCCTCAGCAATTCGATCTCTCGCTGGTACTGCTACATCATACGCAGTACTGCGGGGTCGCTCATGGAGAGGCTAGGAGTGCCCCCCCTTTCTTCGGCTGGTGTCTCCTTGTATGACGTGGATGCTCCGCCACTAGTGCCTCCAGCGGTGACAACATTGGCAGCCAAGGCCATTGGGAGCTCTTCATGGGCAAGCTCTTCATGGGCAAGCTCTTCAATGCGAACTTGCGCCATCTCGCTCACTGCTCTTCCCCTCCTGGTGAGAGGTCCTAATCTCGTGACAAGTCTAGCCACTTCTTCAGTGTTAACTTGTGCCATCTCGTACCGACCGAACACTCCTGTCATGTTGCATGTGTAGACCCTCAAGTCTTTGCCTCTTCTTGCCGTCCTCCTGGATAGTCTACCTGGAAAGACCAGTCTATCAAAGACCAACCTCCGGGGCTTCGCTTCTTCCCGCAAAGGGGATTGATGTTACTTCTCCGAGCGGTTCCTCGACTCTGCACTGGGTACAAGCCGGGTTTCTTCTTCTTCAAAGGCGGAGGTTCGCCCCTTGGGTGTAGCAGTGGCGTGGCTTCGCCGGATCCTCCTCTGGTGGGATGCCAATCCTTGACGGGATGGCCCGGCAGTCCGGTGCACGTGGTACACGTTGCAACTCAATGTCTCCATTGGGATAGTCTTGGCAGTCTTGGCCGACGATTGGCCAGCAGTAGCTTTGACGGCTCCTTTGGAGGGAGTGTTGACTTCGAGCATGTCGGACACTTCCACGTCCAGCAGGTTCACGAAGGCTACCCCAAGAAAGTTGGGGAAGCCCACCACGGGAGGGAAGCTCCCGAAACAGAGGGGAACGGCCAGGTAGCCATCCCTGATGTGGCTTTCGACGACCTGGGGGCCGAAAGTGACCGCCATTCTAGTTGTCGAAGTGCGATTTTTCTACATTTACAAAATAAAGCAGTTAGTATTACAAGAAGGGAGCCGCGGGGCCCTTAATTCCTGCAAAGAGATGAAAGGTGGATTGGTCCTACCGGACGTACCAAACTTTTGGATGCACTTTTATTTTAAATATATTCTTTTATTGGTTCATTAGTTTGTTAAGTGTGTGGGCGTGCCAGTCACATATGTGACAATTTATTCGGGCTTCGAAGAGCCACGAGTGCACTCGACCTGACTCCGTCAAACGATTGTGTGATTCGGGTCGGGACCAATACACGCCGTGCCATAAAGGTCATGACATTATTTACATCCCCCATACGAGGGAAAACCCTTGATTAATTGCCAGAATTAAGGGCCCTGTAGCCTAGAGAAGTAATACTAATTGCATGAAATAAACGGGTGCAAATGAGGTTGAAGCGCGGTGCAAGCGTAAATTAGACCATCCATCAATCTGATGTCATTAGGTCACTGTCGGACACCTGTCGATCTCTCTTTTAATATTCGGGCGATGACCCGGTATGGAAACACGGAGAATCGGGAAGCGGCGGGATGCCAATGTATGTCCTGCCAGGGGCATATTTTAATATTTTTCGCTCGAAGAGACGAGGTTTGCTCCATGTATGGACAACCCACTCTTCGGGGAATGTCGGTCCTAGCGTTGTTGGAGCAGAGACCACAACGGGTAAAACCCCTCTCTTCCGATCTAAAATATTTTTCTTATTTAAACCCTCCACCCCATCTCTTTCTCTCACTCTCTCTCACATTCTCTCTTCCCCCCTCTCTCCCATTTTCACTCCCCCATCCTGTGTCTCTCCCCTTCTCTCCCATTTCTTCCCATCTCCTTCCCCATTCTTCGGACGGCCGCCGGAGGACGCCGAGGAGGAGACGGTGAGTGACGTGGGGTGGAGCGTGGGGCCTACGGAGGTGAGGAATGTGAGGTGGCAGTGAGATGAACCGTACGAGAACTCGTGAGGATTTTGGCATTTTTACGTGGATCGATGTCGATTTTGCGTGGGGTTCTTTGATCGAGGTATGGGGTGGATCCCAGCCCCTTGCATTTGATTTCCCCCATGGTTTTATGTCTATATAGGCGAGTTTAGAGTGGATTTATTTATGCCAAGGGAATGTGCATGTTTTGGGGGTGAGCGACGTTCTTCACCGATTTGGGCGATTCCTTTTGATTTGATTTAAGGGAATGATGAGTCGGATGTCGGGGAGCAACCTCCCCTCGTTCATTGTGCGTTTCCCCACGATCTGAGGCCATGGTGAGGCCGAGAGCGGGTTTGGTTTATATTTCAAGAAATATCACATTTTGGGGTGTGAAATGATTTCTAATTGTTGTGTGTGTGGATGCGACCCCTTTGGTGGGTTTTAGCCTGATGGCCAGTGGGGTAGGTTACCCGAGGTTCTCCCCCATGATCGGGGCGAATGGGGCTCTATCCGAGGTGAAATGGCGGGTTCCCGACCTTTTTTGGTCGACCAATGCATGGGGTCGGTCGACCGGTTGGCGTGTCTAGTTTAGAACGGAGTGCAATAGAACACTCTGGTGGGTTTCGTTCGATCTGACCTATTGGGTCTGTCGATCGTTGGTGTAGGTCGGTTGACTGATTTTGGAATCGGTTGACCATTCTCTGGTTGCAGGGCTGCCAGCCTTGCCAAGTCGATCGACCGGTGCTACTGTCGGTCGACTGACCCAGGGGTAGGCTGGCCATTAAGTTGGCTGGCCGATCTTCGATCTACCGATTCCTTGGATGGCCCAGGAGATGCAGCCTGTGCTTCTTGGTGTCCGTGTGGGTCGTGGGAGCTCATTAAGTGTAACCAAATGGGGGTTGTGTGCCCGGGTAATTTCGAGTGTATGAGGGGTTATTTTCCCATGTGTTTAACCTTATAAAGAGTAAATTCTAGGCTGCGTGGGTTGGTTGTTTAGGGATCATTCCCAAGTGAGTTAGTGGACTAGAATTGCTAGTTGTGATACCCAAGTTCTAACCAGGCCTGGGGCCGAGGTGTCCCTGGTGACGAATGAGCGGGTTCATTCTGATGTGTTTGGTTAGACTATGTGACCATGGTTCTTCGAGTTAGCCTTGAGGGCACAACCTCATGTGCATTTAGATATGATATTTGACTCAGGCGAGGATAGCCTATAGGTCGTGGATGGACCAGGCGAGGATATCCTGTAGATCGTGGATGGACCAGGCGAGGATAGCCTTCTGTGCACCACGCTTAGTGTTTTCGAAGTAAGGACAGCCTGTTGTTAGGCGAGGACAACCCTAGTGTATGTGCCTTGGTTAGGACAAGCGTACGACGCTAACCGGTGTAGAGGTATGTACCCCACATTAGGTAGCAGGACACAGCCGTATTGACGGATGCAGAGGCATAGATCCTAGCCAGTCCTAGGGAGAGGGGTGTGTGTGTGTCTCCACCCTACTTGAGGATAGGGTGTTGGTTGTGTGTAGGAGACTTGGAGTTGGATCTGCTGGTTGAGGTTGAGTTACCGACATTGTTGTTGCGGCCCTTCCAGCGTGCGAGCTAGTTTACCATGATGGCGAGGTCATGGTCTTTTCGACGGGTACGATGCTATCATACTTCCACAGTGAGGCAGTGATCCTCCTATGAGAGGAGGTTGTGTTCAGGGCCTTGTGGCCATGGTTGGGTTTCCCTTTTAGAGGTTTTGTGAGCTAGCATCTTCATGATGGCAGGGTTGTGATTTTTGACGGTTAGTTATAGTTTCGGCATGAGTCAATCAGTCCTTTTCCAACCTTGACAGAGCGTGTGCGAACCGCCTAGTAGTGTAGTTCTTGATATTAGCGAGGTTGCAAGAAATTGTGGGTAAATTGATAAATTGTGTTATCTTTCCTTTGATTACCTGTTGTCATTATTTTTACCATTGTTGTTGTTTTTATTACTGTTGTTATTAACGCCTCCTCTTGATTATTGTGCTATTTATTGTGGTTACTGGTGGTGGGGACCCATGGGACCCCTACTGAGTCGATGAGATGAGGCTCACTCCCTACTTTTTAGGTGCGATGCTCTCTCTCGAGCTTGGTTCAACACTTGGTCGGTCGCTAGAAGCCAGCTTGCCAGTCTCGGGGTATGCCCCACTGCAGTGTATGCTCTCTTTTCAGTTGACGGTACTTGTGGACTAGACTCTATAGTTGAACTATTTAATTGTAAAATGTTAATTTTATTAGTATCGCTAAATCATTTAATTCTGTAATTAATTCTCACAATTTTTTAAATTTTAATGCATATCCACAACACCCAAATTACCCTTCTGAGCCTTGGTACCGAGTTGCATCCCATCCTACATCAAATTGGTATCAAAGCAAAGTCGAGTCTAGGGTAGTCATCATAGCACAATCTAAGTCTAGGGTGGTCTTGTCCAAGGTGTTGCACCTACCTCAATCCTTTATCTGTTATATGAAAAGGCATTGCCGGAATGATAGGTTACACCTATTTGGAAGGTAGCCTCCTTGCGTGAGTTGGGTGTTCGGATCAATATCTCCGCCAAGTACTAGATACTGATTTGAGTCTAGGTTCTCCATTTCACATTGGTTAGTGCATTCCCGCCTTGTGTCATTGCATGCCCACTCATAGAGGTACTCAATACTCACCGCCACCACCACCACCACCTATGGCAGATCTCCGAGTCCATAGTCCCGATGAACCATCTGTGGTCGACATGTTTTGAACTCTTATGGAAAAATTGGATGGGCTGAGTACGTGAGTGGATAAGTTGGATGGGTTGAGTACGCGAGTGGATGGCCTAGGCACACGCTTGGAAGAGAGAATGAAGGCCTTAGAGGATCCGACAGAAGAGTCAGACCAGTCTTTTCAAGATTTGGTAGGGAGAGTCGTCATCCTAGAGAGAGCCCCAATTGGAGTGCACCCCGCACTGATGATTGGTCAACAAGAGCCAGATCAGCAACCTACTGCAAGGGCTCAAGGAATAGATGATAAGAGGCGTCGAGTCCCCGAGGTGGATGGCTATGAGTCCGATAACGAGAATGGAGGTTATGGTTGTGACCGTCGTGTTCAACGGTGGAATCGTGATTTTGCTGAGGACTAGTGGATCCTTAGGACCGTTCACGTAGACCCTCCCACTTTTGATGGGTCCTTGGACCCGAACGTCTATCTAGATTGGGAGGTCGTGATAGATCGGTACTTCGACTGGTTCCATATGATGGACAGCAGAAGAGTTTGATTCGCGATCATGAAGCTGATAGGATAGGCACAGACTTATTAGAAGAACATAGAGAGCCTATTGTTTCAACGTTTAGAGCCCATGGTTGATACATGGGGTAAGATAAAGGTCAAACTCTGACAAAAATACCTTCCTGCCACATACTATCAGTGACTCATCGATAGGTGGCAAAGCCTCAGCCAGGAGATCGGTCTGTCTCTAAGTACATAGCTGAATTTGATGAGTATTTTCTGTGATGTTGCATCTTGGAAGAGATCTCCATGCCTGTTTCCCACTTCTAACGTGGTCTACAGCCGCACTACCAGTATGAACTTTTTCTCCACAATGCAAACACTTTGGAAGAGGCGTATCAGGTTGCCCTCGAGTTGGAGCAGTTCAAGGCAGAGTTCGAGCCTGCCCAACGATTGGGACCCTTTCCTCATCATGGGGTTGAGCCTCGTAGCTCATCGGACCCATATCAGAGGGCTCCCATGGCTCGACCTTCGAAGCTCGCCCGTTAGGAGCCACCTGCCCCAAGGCCTCACCTGCCCCACCGAGGGATATTCCACCTCAACCCCAACCATATGCACCCATTGCCTGACCCCCGACACCCACACCTTCTACTCGTCCTCTGTTGCCTACACCCCCGGCACCCACACCCTCTGATCGTCCACTGTTGCCTGCACCCCCTGTCTGTTAGGAGGATAAGGGCAAGGGGCCACTTATCAGGGAGACTAGTGGGTCACAACCACAGTGTTATCGCTGTCATGGGTTTGGCCACTTTGCAGGTCAATGTCCCACCCGTACATCACTAGTCATTGGGGACACGCTAGTTAGAGAAGCCTCAACTTCAGGGCTTGTATCTGTCTGCTATAAGGCCAAGTAGGAATTAGCTGATGAGTTCTTTCGTGAGGAGGAAGATGTCCAGGGGGATCCTCCAGACCTCCAAGATGCTCAGTAGCCAGTGTACTAGTTACACATATGGGTGGCCAAGACCACCACTGCATTATGTATGGGTCTAGGGCCATGTGTGAGTCTTTTTTCTTCTTTCTTTTTTATTTCGTATAGTCTATTGGGAGTCTGCATACGTCGAGTCGAGTCAGTCTAATGCAAGCTTACGGTGCCAGTCTATTTTGAGTATTGAGGCGAGTTAGATCTAACGCGCACGTTGTGGACTTGCCTAACGAATATGGGATCAGCCTTGCCTTCAATGCCTCGGATCTAGTCACCTACAGGGACCCAGCAGTGATTTCGAGTGAGCCGTTTGAGCCGTCTACTTCCCTTGAGAGTGACCCCATCCCGAAGTGTTCACCACCAGCCTCATTCCAATAGCAGTGTGAGTAAATAGAACATATACTGGATGAGCAGGTGACGCTTAGGAGTGGAGCGTACTAGCGCTATCGGGTGCAATGAAGATGACTGCCTGTGTCCGATGACACTTGGATCATCCGGGCAGAGCTACAAAAGATAAATCTAGATCTACTGGAGCGGTACTCGAGAGACAACACCCCCTTACTTGACGGGGTCGAGTTCTTCCCACCCGAGGAGAATTGATAGGGCATAGGAGCTAGGCCACTAATTTTTAGAGTGTTGTATTTGTATTAGTGTCTTTGGTGTGTGTTTGTATTTTGGGAGTGTACTTGCTATGTATTTATATTTTTAGATTTAATTTAGGTCCAAGGGATTTAATGAAAGGATCTAATGCAACCAGTGTGCAGCTCTATCGCTGCATTGTTCCAAATCACAGGCCACTTCTGCCATTTCTAAATTCAAATGCACATTTAGACCTATCAAAGAACCCCTGTACTTCTGAATTTAGAATTTAAATGCACCTTGAAAAACCCCATCTCTGCATTCTGAAAATCTAGCAATTTGTGTGAGCATAGCATAGCTACATGCGTGCATATAGTACACTTAACCAAACTCTGTTGAACAAGACAAAATGACCCAGAGCTTCTGCACATTTGCATCATGGACATGGAACCCTTGCATTCGGCATAAGCATGATAGCAATTTCAATACATGGCCCTGAATTGGACTCCCACAGAACCCTTCTCTACAAAAACAGCCCCTACGCACATCTGAACATAACAAACCATCTGCCTCCTCATTCATCTGTAATTAACTCATGTCCTTGCACCAGGGCTCTCGCTGACTCTTCATGGGTTGGATGAAGAGGTCTCCTGGGTAAGTGAACTTCAAACCCATCATACATCATCTTAGCATGCATTTCCCACTACATAATTAGGCTTGCACCAGCATAATTAAATTCATCTCCTTCATACATTCTCCGTTGCATTCATGCTGCCCAAGTCAGGTATATGTACATTGCATGTCAATGCAATAAGAATTTAGATAGGTCCTCATTGTTGGGAATTTTCCCCATCGAATTGCAGCACCCTTGTTTTGTCTTTGACTCCTTGTGTAGGGATCTGCTGCAAGGGGGTTGACCCATGCAGAACCAAAGGGTCGGCCCCTTTCAGATCTATCTCCCATGTCTACCTCCTTGTGCAGTAAGTTATATAGGGGCAATGCCCTTCGGTCCAGTCCCTTGTCCAAAACTGCACACTACATATGCAAAGGGGATGAGTCAAATTAGTCACATGCACTGAATGAATAAACCAAAATCTCATCCATGCATCCCATAAATGAAAGAAGCCATGAATATATCAAAACATCACATGCATTGCATGAATAAACCAAAGCCACTCACATGCATTGCATAAAACCTCACTCATGTTTTCCATGAGCATATCAAAGTTTCCCATGCATTGCACAAACAAAAAAAATCATTTACATGTCCTCCATGAATGATCCCAAGTCTCGTTCATGCATCTTGAAGAGGGGTTATCTTGCGCGGTGCCTGAGCTGAGGATGATGACCACAATGATAGAACTGCAAAAAGGGGGAAAACACGTCAGAGGTGCCCAGGGATGGATCTCCAGAGAAAACCCTCCGATGCTTAAGTCAAGAGAGCTCTTGTGCATGGGAGAAGGAGAAGGAGATGAGGGCGCGAGATTCCTTTCCACCAAGTGGTGAAGTTGCTCTAGCTCAGGGTTAATATCGCTTAACCACGCTTACCTTTCACCGGAGGGCCTCCTGGGTTTATATAGCTACTTGTAAGCATAAGAGCTTTGCAAAGCGAGGAGTTTCAGGGGGAGTTACGTCCCCTTCGTGGGCTCTTTAAGGCATGAGGGCTCTTAACCGCCTTTATCCCCATGATTCCCAGCTCTTAATGGGCATGCAACGATTGCATAGATAAGCTTCCGCCAGTCGGTCCGAGCATGTGGCGCCGGCTTCATGGATTTCCTCGAGCGATAGGCACAAGGCTCAGGCGGGATGCATAGGGCCTCGAAGGGACCTCTCAATCGACCTGACACTCAGACTTCAGAACCTGAAGGTCACCTAGGAAGCACATGATCCTTGTGAGTTATTGAGCTTAGTGGGCCCTCAGAGGGGCTATCACTTATAGGAGCTAGGCCTCGTTCGGTCCGTTGGGACCTTGTTTGGCTGCTCTATTAGGGCAGTAGAAATTGCCCTCTCCACTTGCCCCCCTCCTACTCCCGAGCCAAGGTTAGGCTCGGTCGAGTAGCATTTTGGGAAGACGTTGGTGGCTCGAATTGAATGGGGACTTTCTTCAACAGGGGCCACTTAATGCGGTTGTCCTACTGATATGCTCATAATGATGATACTTCTTGTGAATTGATGTGTTGAGCCCCCTTTTTTGAAGACTGAAATGTCACGCCGCTTCCCATGGGGGGTTTATAGGGATAGCACGTGCTATTGTTCCAAACTTCCATCTCCTAGGGTTTTTCTTCCCGCCATCCTTACATTCACGGGAGGCTCATGCACCGCGAGGGTGACTCAGAAGAGCGAAGATTCACGGCGGCCTTTGCAGAGCTCGCGGAGACTACGACGGCGACGATCCGCCAACTCCTACTTCCTCCTGAGTCGTCTGGCTCATTGCCTTCTTCCTCTTCCTCCAGCTCTTCTGGTGACTCCATGGCGGACCAACATCCTAGGGCCAAGGGGCAAGAGGTCGAGTGGCCCCCAAGGGTTTTTATGGTACCATCGAAACCTCTTCGCAGCGAACTGACTGAGGGCGAGGTGAAGCGGTTGGAGGGTCGATATGGGTTGTCGTGGCGATACTATTTCTCTCCGGCGGAGCCTCACGAGTCTAGTTTGGACACTCACTCTGGTTTCTTCTGTTCTTTCCTCTTGGCTGTAGACACGCCAAAATTGACGCTAAGTTGATCAAATTTCATGTCACTATGTTAGTCTACAACTAGTACAGAGACAGAAAGAAAAGTACAGCTACACGGGGCATACCCCGGCACTCACCACTGGCAACTAACGCTAGGCACCTGAACCACGCTGAGCCTCAGATGCGCTCTCCTGAAGCCGCGCTTCACCCGAAACACGGTAAAAATACGTAGGGAATGAGTCTTAAAATAAGACTCAGTAGGGATCACTCAAACCCCACCTCGCCAACACGAAATAATAGCTACGCTAGCAGTTAAGCGAGTACATCGGAAGTGAATACCCTACCCTACAAACACCAGTCTCACGGCGTGAAAACCCACACACACATGCCATGGCGAAACAACCGAAACTCACCGGTCAACCTAACCAAAACCCGAAGGTCCAAGCGACTAAGACTGACAGTCTGTCACTCCCCGACTCGACAGGAGTACCTCCCACTAGAAGCACAGTCGGTAGCGTCCCCGGACGTCTTACACCGCACCGCAGGTGTCTGCCTGGCATGCTAGCGGCTAGCGGAGATAAGGACACCGAACAAGTAACCACAAAGCGAGTGACTAGCTGGAGACGCGCCCGTCGACACGCGTCCAACTGCCCCCAACCACGTGTGCACACACAGACCGTACACACTAGGTCTGGCCTCTAACAGGTTTTCCCCTCAGCCGGACTCTGCTTGCTACACGTGGGGCTCGACGGAGACTAGTCTAAAAATCATCCTCCGGGTAGCCCCTCCACCACTACCTGGTGGGCCAGTACACGCATACCGAAGGCTATGACTAGTGGAGGGTCACTGAAAGAGTAGACTCTCAAGCCATGGAAAGCAACGTCACAAGTGGCAGTATAAGGAACGCTCCTCATACCAGCACCGTCACATGGTGACACGAGCTGAAAACAACACCTCCCGGGACCACACAGTGCCATGACACCGGGTCTTGACACGATGCCCAGCATCTGTCAGACCACAGGTCAGCACGCGGACCAAGGTCCATGCACCCGGGACTCAAATCGGCCAAGATCAAAACACCGGTCAAGCTGGTACCCTTTAACGATCCACTATGGGCCGCTCAGGGACATGCGGTCGAACAGGGGGCACACCGGGGGATATACGGCCATCCACAAACTGTCCTTCTCCTGGCCCAATCGGAACATGAGCGGCCTGATCCTAACCGCACCACTGAAGGACGGCTGACCCTAAGCCGCACCAGGGGGATGTACGGTCTAACACTGCCGTACTTCCTCCAACGGTGAAACGCATGTGCGGCTAGCCCCTAGCCGCACGGGGGACGAGTGGCTAGGACCCCACCGCACAAGGCATGTACGGTCCAACTCTGGCCGCACCACTGCCAACGGCACCAGGTGACGTGTGACATGTCCCTAGCCGCACGAAGGGTCATGCGGCCAGACTTTGGCCGCACCCCCCAGTGCACTGTGCAACGGTCACAAGCAATGGTCAAAACTCATGAGAAGGGCAGTTGCCTTGAGGGCGCCCATAGGATGTGCGGTCCCACGACTGGCCGCACATACCCATTGCGTTCCAAGCCATTGGGCGGTCAGGCCTTGGCCGCACAAGGGGTGTCCACTGCGGGCCAAGCAGAAGGGCGGTCGCGCAAGGGCCGCACTAGGAATAAACGGGCCCTGCTTCGACCGTTTATCTCTCGCCAGCGCGAAAATGACGAACCGACCGAAAAACTCCATTTTCTGCCCCACGCAAGCCCCACGGAGGGGGAAACGCAAGCAAATCAACCCCCAAGTCCCCTAGCATGCTTCTATGCCCTTGAAATGTGGAATCGGGGAATAAAACGGCGGATCGGGCGAACTCTCCCTGCAACATGGTTTTCACTTTCCGGCATGATATCACCCTCTCTCGGCCTCGCCTCAGCCTACAAACCACGGGAATGGAAAGGTAATGAGCTAGGGATCATCACCCTACCTTCGAACCGCGTCGAGGTGTGCCGATCCAAGCTCGAACCCATAAAGATCGCCGTTAGAATCTCATTCCACCAAGCTTCCCACGCTCGCCGCACGTCGCCGGGATCGTCTCGCCGTCACCCACGTCCTCGTGCCGTCACCCCACGTCGTCTGTAGCTGGAGGGTACGCCGCCACGGTCGAATGGGAGAGAGAGAGGGAGAGGGCGGCCACAGTGGGGAGAGGAAGAAGAAAGGAAGAAGAAGAAGAAAAAGAAAGGAAAATGGGGGGTTTTAAATAGAAAATCTAATTTTTCACAAAAATATCAAAAAATAAAAAATTACGTTTCCGCGATCCTCAGAACGCACTGATCGCAATAGTACCACTTACGCCCGAGTGAACGACTCGGTTCGTCCGCAGCGGAGTTCCACAAGATTGACCGAAAATCGGGTCGGGAATCGAAAAAATGCGTGAAAAAAATTACGGAATGCCTCCGGGCCTCCGAAACAGCTTCGGATCGCGCCGATCTGAACACGAAAGACGTCTGACACGCACAGTCGGACACAACAGAGCCGGACACTTTGAGAAAACAGATCTGGGACCCGGAAACAAGGATCCAAAAGGTCCAAAATGTTACACTGGAGGCCAACTCATGGCCGACGCACACCCAGATGAAGTATTGTCTGCCCCCAATATTTTACCAGCCACCCCGGCGCTGCCCGCCGTCGTCAATCTGCTAGTCGCCATCGAGCCACCCGCCACCGTGATGCTGCCCGCCGTCATCGATCTTCTGGTCACCATCGAGCCACCATCCGTACCTCCCCTCACAGCAACTTCTCTGCCTGCTACATCATTTGTCGATGCGATTTGGGAGGACTTCTACAAGGCACATGGACAGCAGCGGCCCCAGTTCTTCCTGATCATCATCTAAGCCAAGCATCCCACCCACCCACCGGCGATCATCTTCCTCATACTCCAGCACTTCAAAACGCGAGGACGAGTTTTTTCAAACCGAGGGAGATTAATGCGACGAGAGAATCGAGACATCAGACGATCAGAGTTGTATCAGAGACATTTTTATTTTTTGTTATGTATTTTTATTTTATTTGAGTCTTACTTGAAGATCATGAGTTGGTAGGATTAAAATTTTAATTTTCATAGTTTATTGGGTTCCTTTCGAGCGAATATGGAGTCTTTTTATTTTTTGTAATTTTTGGTGCAAATTTTACACTATTTTGTGAGTCTAGGAATATTTGAGTCATAGGAAGGTAAAATAGGGTTAGGGTTAGCCTAACTCCTAAAAATTGTCATGTAAACTCACTTCTACAATTAATGATGAATTACAGTTGTGAATTTTACAATAATTTCTTTGTCTCTGAGATGGAGATGACAATGCCTTGAGAGGAGGCAAACCCTAGGTGGTCCCTGTGAAGGGGAGGGTGCAAACCTACACTCCCACCTCTATCCTCTGGCTGGGTAAGACACCCATCCCCTCTGCCTCTCCTCCTTCCAAGCGTCGCCCCCTCGTCTCCATATTCTCTCCTGGTTGCTCTATTTTGTCCACCCAGAAAATGACAACAAGTTGTGGCAACATTCGAGGCCCGTACGGTGTGAATCTGGACCTGGTAAATTTTCTAGGGCTGATGCTTCAAGTCACGACCGTTCTAGCGTTGGTTTCACATCAATCGGAGTTCTGGGTCGTCGACAACAATTCTTCCTGTGAAGTCGCGCACTACTGCCCATCTGAGAAAGATAGATCACCTCCTTTGGCTTGAGAAATTCCTCCAGGCATACTCTCAATGACCTTGGGCATGAGGCTTGGGTGGATTGTCCAACATTTTTTCTAATTCGTGACGCCACCAGTCTCACATCATTCTGACATCAGGACTACCTGTGGCACTCATTCTTGTGGGACTACACTATCTGCCTGTGCTCTCACGATCCGAGGATGATCCCTAGCTTGCAAACTCCCTCCTTCTCTCCATACTTCGAGATCAGGTGAGATGTTTGGAGGGGAGGTACTTCATCCAGTCTTCTTCACAACGAGAGCTCACCCACCCCAATCCGACATCGGGGCTAATCGTGACATCACTTTTTGACGGATCGCGCCATCTAGTTTCGGTGACCTATGACTTGCGACCTGGGGCAGCTTGCGGGAACTCTCCCAGCTTCTTGCCCGTGAACCAGTGAGTGCCATTTAGTCTGAACCTCCTCCCATAAGACATCTATGCACCACCACCAATGGCATCACATTCTAAGGTCAGACTTGACCGTAGCTGGCAGTTTTGTCATAACGCGCAGATCTGCTTCTGCCAGTCTAGGTTGTAGGACTTCCCCACCCACCACCTGTTCGGCGACGGTTCTAGCTGAAGCTTTTCCCAGCACGTCGGCACCATTCCGCATCAATTACTATGAGGTCGACATGATCTCCATCTCCACTTCATCAAGTGAAGACTCCCTGGGGGCCATTTATGATGAATACTTGGGGGACTACGAACTGACAGAGCCACCCATTGAGTCAAGAAGCTCTTGCCCGCCTCGGTCACAGGCACATGATCATCAAGAAGTTGGTACCTCATGCAGGTGTTGGGAGTCTATCTCTGTGGAGGCCGCTGTAATTCTTGATGGTGACTCATAGGAGCCCGAGGCTGAAAGATGTCCTTCCACCCTTGAAGACATTCTACCTATAAGTCATCATCCAGGCTACATAGAACCCGTGCCACTAGCATCCGGACTACTTCCCTATCACAGTCAACAGCCAACTGGCTCGGAAGAAAGTGAAGTCAAAGTTCCATCCCTGGATGAAGTGAGACAAGAATGTACCTATGATGCCTTCGAAGCTAAGGAGGAGGATGAAGACTTCATTGATTTACAGTCGACTCCCCTGGAGATAGAAGATGGCGGTCAAGCTACTATTGATGAGTTGGTTAAAGTGAACCTCTACACCGAAGATGATCTCAGGCCGACTTTTCTCAGTGCTCTCTTACTACCAGAAGAGAGGGGTCAATACATGAAGTTGCTCTAGGAATTCTGAGATTGTTTCGCATGGAACTACAAAGAAATGCTAGGCCTTAGCCCTATAGTCGCCCAGCATATACTAGCCATTGACCCTAAAGCTGATCCAGTGAAGCAGCCACCTCGGTGAATGAGGCCACAATTGATAGGCCAAATCTGTAAGGAGGTTGACAAGCTTATAGACATCGACTTCGTGGGGGAAAATCAGTACACCACTTGGCTGGCCAGCATTGTGCCCGTCAAGAAGAAGAATGGCCAGATCAGGATCTGTGTAGATTTCTGTGATCTGAACAAAGCATGTCTGAAGGATGATTTTCTGGTGCTGATCACTGAAGTTATGACTGATGCAACCACAGGACACGAGGCCCTATCATTCATGGATGGGTCATCCAACTACAATCAGATCTGGATAGTAGAGTATGAAAGAATTCACACAACTTTTCGTTTGCCTAAAGGGATATTCCACTACAAGATGATGTTGTTTGGCCTCAAGAACACTGGTGCCACTTATCAAAGGGTGATGACAAACATATTCGACGAGCTGTTATATGATAAAGTCGAATGCTATATTGATGATTTGGTCGTCAAAACTAAGAAAACTCTCCCTCTTCCTCTTCCTCTTCCTCTTGGGTGCGATGCCCTAGCCCCCTTCTTGCAGGTTCTTGCTGCCACAACTACTGGGAGGCGACCTCCCCTTCTTCTTCCTCAAGCCAGGAGTCCAAGCGTCGAGGCTTCACTGCACGTGTGGGGGAGAACCCCTTGCTGTCCTACGCACCCCTCCCTGGTTGCCTGCCTGCAGAAATGGGCCAGGAAGATCAGGTTGGAAACCATCATTCCCATCCTCTTATCCCCTCAGCCTCTTCATGAGTTTTATTCCTCTCCCCGTCCCCAAGACCCCCTGAAAATCCCACACCCAAAGTCGTCCAGGAGCAAAAGTTGCCTTTGTTGGCCTTTTCCCTATGCCGGCTGCCTCTATGCAGACTTTCAGGAAACCAGAGCACTAAAGATCAAGTTGGGACGCCAACTTCCCGACCCCTGACTGCCTTGATCTATTCATAACTTGTCTTCTACTACATGTCCCCTAACCATACCTGAAAACCTAACCTCAAAACTCACTCAGGGTGAAAAGTTCTCTTTGGAGCATTTTTCATCGCGAGGACCGTTCCTCCGCAGCTCCAGCGTGACAGTGTGCAAGTACCTCCCAAAGAGACGACCTCCAAATCTACTCCCAGTGGCCTGAAATCCTGAGCATCGTCTAACCACACCTAGACCCATCACCCAGAATTTCCTCACCGCTTTGGGAGCCTTTCTTCCCTACTTGCCTTGCCCATACTTCCTACCTTCAGTTCTGACTGCACTGGACTACAGAATTGAACCCCAGTTGTTGACACCTCTCACGCCCAAAATCCCCACTGCACACCACCACGCCATTGCTACCCAACCACCCCACGTCCTTCACCTACCCACTAGAGAAAACCCCACCCCATTCTCCTCCAAGAAGCCCCAGTTCCAACTGATCTTTGGTCCCCTGTCTAGCTACCAGCAAATAGACTAGATCGCACAGGGCCTGCTTCAAAATTTGCCAAGGCCATGACCGTGCTCCGTTGCTGTCGCCGCTCAACTGGAATCACTGGGACATCCCCCGCAGTGCCCACGCCAGGTTTCGTGACCAGCAGACATGCTGAAGGTGGCGTACTGGGCACGTCATCCTACTACTTCCCTGCACATTTGCAGACTGGCCTGCACTTTGCCCTCTGCTCGTGGCTATTCTGGAGGTCCCTGTCGGCGCCGTCGACTTCTAGCTTCTTCGCTGTGGCTCGTCCACCACGACAACATACTTCCAGGGATGCTAGTACCCTCCTCGACCTCCGTGATGCACCATCCTTGTCGCTGGTCCCTGTCTATATCGGTTCACATCGGGTCATGGACGACGAGCTACACCGACCCATGGCCCGTCACCCCACTTCGCACGACCCCCGGATCACTGTGTAGCCTTTTACCTCCCTCCGATGAGTGGGCTTTGGTTTGGGTTGTACTTGTTTAGCTCTTGTGCTGGGTGGTTGTGTGACTTGGCTGGGCATCTTCCCCACGCCCCGAGCATAGAGGTACACGTTCACATCCTTATTTGATCTCTTTTTACTTGTTTAGTATATTCTCTAGCACCACTGCTTGGGTGATTGTTAGGATTCTAGCTCATATACATTTATATCACTGCCACGGTGAGAGAGCATGACCGTCCTGTGCTCGACTCGAGCATGAGTGTGTGAATTGCCTATCCTAGACTCTGTCGGTTCCTCAACCGTGCGGATCGACACGCTTCCCTCTCTTGGGGACGATTGCAAGCTTGAGTTACTTGTTTTAGGCATGATCCCTCTATTGGGATTCTTAGGTGTCAAGTTACGCTACTTGATATATCGGCTTGTTGATGGTCTAGTTGTCCACGTAGTCGCATCCTCACGTTGAGTCCTAGCTTGCATAGCGTCCTGCATCTTGTGTCCTCCTCCACAGGCGACCACTCTGGTCACCCCCTACCTGCAGCCGACACATTTCTACCCAGAGCCAATTGATCCTACCATCATGAACAAGATGATGGTGGAGAGAATGATCGAGCTAAAGCTCACAGAAAGAAGTGAAGGTGACTACGTCACGTTCGATGCGTACAGGGTGCCATATCCACCGCATTATGCTGCCAAGTGGCTCCCTCTTGGGATTAGCAAGCCACCGAAGTTCGACAAGTTCAATAGGAAGGGATTCCCGAGAGAGCATGTCGCCAACTACGTGATCATCATGGGTGATCTAGCCACTGACGAGTCATATCTGCTAAAGTTTTTTGGGTCCTCGCTGATGGGGCTCGCTTTTGAATGGTACTCCAGCCTCCCGGCTGAGTCGATCAGCGACTGGTCGGATATGCAGAGAAAGTTCAGAGAAAGGTTCCATGTCACGGAGAGGGAGTTCAGAGTGGCTGAACTCTATTCAACGAAATAGAGGACAGATGAGACAGCCCTTGGTTACACCAAGAGGTGGAGGAACCTTGGAATGAGGTGCAAACGGCCCCCGCATCCGGAGGACACTGTGCAGATATGCAAAAAGAATCTCAGGAGGGAGGTTTTGGAAAAGATGATAAGGATGGAGATCCGGTCTTTCGACCGAATGAATAACAATGTGGCCGAGGTGGAAGCCTTCTTGGCATTGGCACCCGGTCGGCCCCTTTGAATTGGGCCTCCATACCCTTGGGAAGTTCCTTAGTCTTGCTGGCCCTCTACCCGCAAGGGTCCAGTCCTCACAACCTCAACTTGGCATCGCTGAGTTGCCCCCAGGTTTGGGTGAGTGTCGGGTGAGTTGGCCGCCGATATCGGCCCGTTCTACTTACAAATCGTGCTTGTTTGTTTAAGTCCAAGGGTGTGTCACATCATTGAGCCAGTGATAGGAGGCTCACCCCTGGTTTTTAGGTGTTGCGATCTTCCTCGAGGTTTGAGGGCATAGCGTGGAGGTTCTTAGTTGCCAGCTCGTCGGGTCGAGTGTTCACTTAGCATGTGGTACGTTTTACTGCTTTAGACTATACTTTTATTAGACTGGACTCTGTTGTAGTTGTTGTTTATTTCTGTTATTATATCTGTTACCCTACTTTATTTCCTAATTCTGTGTACACCGCACCTATCCTTTTAGCCCTTTCGAGCCCTCCAGCTCGTGGGCGACAGGCCAAGATTCGAATGGTATCAGGTCATTCCCGGTATCCAGATCTTGCGTCGTTACAGTCGGTATCAGAGCCATGGTTGTGGAAGTATATGAGAATTCGAGATGTTATAGTGATCGGAGTCCATAAGGTCCAGTACAGTCGGTAGCTGGCATAGGATTTCATGTTTGTTTTCCACTTAGTTTCTTGCGTGAGAGTTTGAGGGCGTGGCGTTGGCGCTATGAAGGTGGTTGCTGTCATCGTCGGAGTGCCGGCGTGGGATCTGAAGATCGAGGTCGAGAGCTTTCTCCCTCATTGATGGTGGCCCCGGTTGTGTTGCATTGGGCAGAGGTTGCCAGTAGGTGCGTTGCTACGATACTGTGTTCAAGGAATCTGCAGCATGGTCAAGTGGTTGGTGCGGATTGTTCGTGGTTAAGTGGCCGTGAGTGTGCTTTGAGGGAGTTATTATCGGGTTGGCCACCCCAACTTGAGATTTATCCAGCCCCTGTGGCGTTGAGATTATGGTTCGAGGTGGCAGAGTGGGCTCTCTGGACGAGATGTGCTCGGATGAGCAGAGGATCTTCTTAGATTGGGCTGTGGTCACCCCAGATTTGGTTCGAGATTGTGTGGCAGTGGCAGGTTCGAAACTCAAGGATGAGCGTTGGCGGGTGTCGATTATGGTTCGTATTGCGGATCTTGGAGTGGTGGTCCGCGCGGTGGCTGCTCGAGAATAGGTTGGTGTTAGCACGGACAGGTTCGAGAGAATGATGTCCGGTGGCTAGAGATATTATGGCCTTTGAGCTTGGCATTTTGGTGGATTCTCATTGTTCCTTGGTAAGTGTTTGACGTGCTATTGGTTTCGAGGTCAGAAGCAGGCGTAAGAGAGGAGCGTGTGGCAGCGGGTAGCTCAATCACTGTGGCTAGAGAGTGGCTATCTGTGAGAAGCGTTGCCCATTCCCTGATGTGTAAGGGTGTTGGCGCTGCTCCAGAAGGATGAGTACCAGTTGGGCAATGTCCGTGAGAATTTGTGACTGGTGTTACGTTTTCTGAGATGTTGTGAATCAGAGCTTACAGAATTACAGAGGATGTGTTGAGCGTCAGAGGATTGGTTCCTTAGTGTTTGGTTGTCTCGGGTTGTGTGAGACGTGTTGTTGTCGTGTCGTTGCTTGAGGCATTGTGGTTTATGGCACTGGCTGGATTGAGAATTAGGGAAAAATGTGGGCAAGTATGCGGCATAAGTACCCTATTCTCGTGTTGGAAATTGTGTCCTCAGATGAGATCGAGTTTTGGAAAAGTGATCTCTAAGAGATTATGGGTCCCGATTGGTGGCCGTGATCAACTGGTAAGATTGATCGAGTGATCGACCATGGTAATAAGTGTATTGCTTAGGGACTCGTGTGCATTGGTCATGGCGCTATCGACCAGCTTGCTGTGGTAGTAGGTTGTGTCCCGTGGCTCTGTGGTAAGAGCAGAATCGGGATTGGCAGGCATCCTTTTGGATCGTTTTGAGGTGAAGGATTTGATGAGACAGGGTGAAGGATGGTGCCTGTGTGCGGAGGTCTCTGATGAGATGTTGGCGTTAGATATGGTGATCCCCGGTCTGCGACCAGCAAGGGAGGATTCACCATAAGTCTGAGTTGAGCGACGTGAGGGCCGAGGAGGGATCATGTCATATGGTTTCGCTGTGCTCCCCTGAGAGGGTAGAGTTGGCGTGAGACTCGAGATCGGTTGCGGTGTTCGAGCGAGATTTGGCTTGAGTTACGGTAATAGTCTGTAGGAGAGTCAGCGGATGGCCTGTCGAGATTTGGAGTGTGCCCTTCAGATCTGGTGCAGGACCAGGAAAGAAGGAAGAAGCTTAGTAAGTCAAGGTTTCCCGTTGACGCGTATTTGGTGACCAGTGGATGGTCTTTCATAGACAGAAGGTGCTGGTTGTTGGGGCTCGAGAATGGCGTGAGCCGTATGCAGCGAGGCCTTGGGTGGCCGATTATGAGGTGTGCTTTTCCCAGAATTGGATCTGGGATTTGCTTGGAGTTTGTCTTCTGGTAGGGTTGGCCGTGTTGTTGAGGTGTTCGGCTTGCCAGATGTGAGTTGGTGGAAGCTCATCAGAGGACCAGAACATCATTCATGAAACTATTATCCCTTCAAATAAGGAAAATGAAGTGGTTGAAGGCCAAGATAAAGTTGAGATATTGAGTGAAAATGTTGGAGAAACCTCCAAGATTTCATCTTCTGATGTCATCATGGCCTCAGTTGTAGAGATTTCCACTGAATGTAACTCAGAGACTGCTGCTCTGGTTGATGAGGTTCAGGGAGAATTAGTAGGAAACCAGAATGATTATAATGGCTCTTCTGATAATGCACCTGACAGCATTGTAAATGAGGATCAGTTGAACACTAGTACTCCTAATTCTGAGTGTTCTCAAGAAGCTTTACTTGGTAGAAGTGAGCACATGGATGACTTGGTTCCTATTTTGCAAGAACAGGGCTGTGAAAAGATTGACACTCTTGAAACAAACAGCAATGACAGTCCAAAAATAAAGTCACCTTCCAACACATGTGATGTGAGAGAAATCCCAAATAAGAAGTTGTCTGCCTCAGCAGCACCCTTTAACCCATCTGCTGCAATTATGCGAGGACATGTGTCCCAGAACATTAGACTTCCCATCAGCAGTCCTATTCCTGTTGTTGCACCTTGGCCTGTTGCTATTCAGCCTCATCCTACTCCTGCATCTGTCTTGTCCCCACCATCTCCCATGTGCACATCACCTCACCATCCTTATCCCACATCTACCCGGCCACCTAGCGTTCTACACCCCATGCCTTTTGCTTATCCTCCTTATTCTCAGGCTCAAGCAGTACCAAATACTATGTTTCCCATGAATACACACATATTTCACCCTAACCATTTTGCATGGCAGTGCAATCTGGGCCCAAATGTCTCAGAATTTGTGCCTGGAACTATATGGCCAACCTGTCATCCAATGGACTTCCCTATTGTACCACCAGTCGTCTCTCCAATCACTGAATCTATGATAGAACCAAACATGCAAGCAAGCAATGTTGAAAACTTGACCTCGACTACTCTAGCAGTGCCCAAGGATGGAGAAGAAATTCAAAAAGAAGAAATTAAGGTCGTAACAGATGTTATAAATAGTGCCAATGCAACTGAAAATTGGTCAGAGAAGAAATCTGAAAATGCAGACTCCAGGGCCAATGGAAGTGATCGACCTGAAGTGAAGTGCGATATTGGTCTTGGAAAAACCCAAGATACTAATGGTGACACATATATGCAAAGTACTAGTAAAAAGTTTGATGGTGAAGGAAGCCTTAGTATTTTCTTAAGAGGGAGAGGTCGTCGGAAACAGACTCTTAGAATGCCCATAAGTTTACTCAACAAGCCGTTTGGTACTAAGTCATTCAAGGTTATCTATCATAGGGTGGCTAGAGGAGCTGATGTTCCAAAAACGGCAAGCATTTCCTCAAATCAGGAGGGTACTGCTAGTTTGGCATGAGCAGTCACTTCGAAAGCTTTAGATTGTCTTGCGAGCTATTCAAGATTATCTGCCACAGGGTGGCTAGTGGAAGCGGTGTTCCAAAACCCACCAGCATTTCTTCAAACAGAGAAAGGACAGCTAATTTTGTCACAAGTCATCGTGCCGTAAAGTTTCAGATGGTCCATTTTTTGCTAGGAGAAGATGAAAACTAATACATGGCTTCCAGCATTTGCATATACTCAGTTTAAAAGACAAGTATTTTTTGGCAGGCATGATTGCATATGAAGAGGGTCCATTCCTTGATTTGACCTAGGCAGCTGAAAAAGCACAGGTATGTAACCTTGTTTTACTTGTGCTGTCATACTACAGTACATTTTGCTGCACAAGCAAACACTTTAGTTCCATGACCTAACAGCTGAAATCTTGCATTCATTATCTGAAACATTGGTGAGATTAGCTGATTTATCTTGGATAATTGTGGGAATTTGTATGGAGAACAGAACAACCAGACTTGGGCGATAGTAGTTGATGACTTTTTGGGAAAAGATTAATTTCATTAATTGAAAGAAGGGTATTAATACCCAGGGTACAAGATGAGGACAATAGCACATAAGCCCCTACTCTTATTTATTTTAACACTCCCCCTCAAGCTGGAGCATATATATCAAATATGCCCAACTTGTTCCAGAGTGCCTTAAAATGAGAAACTCCAAGTGCCTTTGTAAAAAAATCTGCTAACTGATCATCTGAAGGAGTAAAGGGAGTACAAATCTGTTGTGACATAACCGCATCTCGCACAAAGTGACAATCAACCTCAATATGCTTGGTACGTTCATGAAAAATAGGATTTTTAGCAATATGGATAGCAGCTTGATTGTCACAATGCACCTCCAATGGCTCAGTATAAGTAACCCAAAATCAGACATCAAACTCCGTAACCACATCATCTCACATGCAGTTTGTGCCATAGCCCTATATTCAGCCTCAGCGCTAGATCGGGCAACCACACTTTCTTTCTTGCTTCTCCAAGTGACTAAATTCCCTCCAACATAGGTACAAAATCCTGTAGTAGATCTTCTATCTAACTTGGATCCTGCATAGTCAGCATCAGAAAAAGCTTCAACTCTCACATGACCATTCTTTTTGTAAAGCAAACCTTTTCCTGGAGCAGCCTTAATATAATGTAAAATCTTCAATGAAAAGCAGGGGTGAGCCTTGTGTCACTGGCTCAGTAGGGGTCACGTGGATCCCCACTGAAAAACACGCAGTAACACGGAACAGAAAACAACAGGTGTAGCAAAGCAGAAAAACTACACTACAAAGTTGCAAAGAAGATGAAGCAGGAGTAGGGAGCAGGCAAGGGTGGGGGAGGCCAAATGAAAAGGGAAAAGCCGTACCGAATGAGTGCGCCTGCCGAACTAACCTCGGCTCCCAAGCTACTCCTATCAGCAATAGAAGGGTGAAGTCTGAACTGGCGAAGTCAGAAGTTGCCGATCCGTTAACGAGACACCAAGCAAGCGAAGGCCTGTAAGGAAAAAGGGAAAAGACAAAGCCCTAGAAAAGATCTAGATAGACCCAACACGACTAAAACGTCATGCACACAACATAACACGGACCTCGGGCAAAGCCACGAGAGGGCTAACCCGAAAGTTCACGACACTCGAGAAGCACGAGAGTCACGCGAAAGTCACGTGTCATGTGTCTGAAGTACTCCCCTCACTAGAAGAACAGTCAGCTGCATCCCCAGACGTCTTATGCTGCGCCTACTAGTGTCTTGTCTACGCTGTCACCCAACAGGCATGACCGAGACTAAGACATTGTCAGAACCAGAACAGAACTATAGTGGCAAGTGACTAGATAGAGTAACGTCCGTCGGCGTCAGTCCAAAGCCCCTGACCACGTATGCACACACCAGTTTGTGCCTAGAGTCGGGCCTTAGCTAGTATTCCCCCCCTGCGGACACTACAGTACATAGCCGGGGGCCCATGGAACTAGCCTAAGAATCGTAAATCGAGAAGTGCCCCGCTACAAGAGCCGACATGACGTAACGTGTCGTAAGGCTATGACTAGTGGAGGATCATGAGGCACAGACTCTAAAACGCGAGTGCTGGAGTACAGATAGGTAAAGAAACACTGTCGCACCTACTACGAAGCACCAATGGCAGCACAGGAAACTATCGATCGACTCAGGACAAGGCAACTAGATCTGAAGCTACAATGATCCTTGAGTCTCATGACTCGGAGTCAAGATCATCGTACAAAATGGAACAAACTGTCAATCGGTCTAATCCTAAGCTAGAAGAAATGACACGATCGAAGGAAAGGTCACGTGAAAACCTGAGGGAACATCGAGAATCCTCAACACAGTTGGACACGCACCGCGAGGTAAGACAATACCTCACGGCATCCAGAACACTATCTCGAACTAGATAGAATCACCGAGACACACACAAGGTCACCTGTCAACCACTGGGTCACACCGGGTTGACCAGAACTAGACAATGACATAAACAGCAGTACAGAAGATTGCCCACGGCAAGAACACTCTCAGCCACCTTATATCATGGTCATAGCCCTCATAGGACATCAAGAGACATCCACGGGACAGCGGACAACCCATAAGGTCAAGCCAAGACATACGGAAACATGAACGTCGGGAAACGACACTTAGACACTGCCCCAGGACACGTACCTAAGACAGACAGTCACAAAACAGGCCATCACGGTCAACAGACAACACACGAACCCAACTAGGGATGAACGGTCTATGATGGACCATTCAAGGGGGATGAACGATCTGGAATGGACCATTCAAAGGGGATGAACGGTCTGGGATGGACCATTCAAGGGGGATGAACGGTTGGGAGCCAATCACCCCAGGGAACAAACCCCTACACACTAAAACAGATAGGCGGTTAGGGCTGGGCCGCCCAAAGGCATGGGAAGTTAAGGACTAGCCGCTCAAGCCAACCGACCTACTACAGTGTTGGTCAGAATGGTTTTGACCAAATTGCGTATCTGAACTGACATAAAACTGTTGACCAAAGGTCAACTGGGATAAGCGGGCAGAACCTGGCCGCTCAACCCAACGGGAAAGATGAACGGCTGAAGACCAGCCGCTCACAAAGGGATGGGCGGACCACTCCTGGTCGCTCAAGCCCTAGAGCGGTCTATCGACTGACCACTCAACTTAAAATTGAGACACGTTAAATGGTCCGAAACCATCCGCCAACGCACCTTAAGCGGTTGCCATTGAACCGTGAAGGCGTTACGGCGAGCAAAAGGTGGGATAGGCCCGATCATGCCCTTTCCACGCCCGTTCGTTCCGAAACAAAGGGGATACAACGGTGATGGTCATACACAACACATAGACTCCAACGGGAGACAAATCGGCTGAGAAACAGCGAGAAACGTGCAATTCTATGGAATTGACCCAAATGGAGTAACCGGACTTCCCGGGCTCCTAACGGTCCCAAATGACTGCCAATCGACACAAAATTAGTGACTATAGAACGCTGACGTTCCACGGAGTCCATTGACACTAACTAATCGTAGAACCGTCGTCATTTTCCGATGAAGCCTACGAACACCAAAAAACTACAACGTGCCCAAACTCGCTCGTTCTAGCACCGAACGACATAAAACTGCATGGAAAATATGTAGGAATGGTAGGTGATCTATCTCCCTACCTCCACCGAAGAAACCGTGCACCGACGTGATTCGTCCACGTCAAAAATCATCCGAAACACGAACGATGTCTTCTCAGAATCCATTGAGGGATCGCAATGGTGTGTAGTGGAATGGTGGATTATATCCACCTGAAAACTCTCACTATGCGTGAGCTGGGTCTTCGGACTAAAACCTCCGTCTTGTACCAGATCTTGAAAATTTTGACTAGCTTGTGAATGGTTGTATAATCTTCTTAAATGTGATTTAAAATTTGACTTTGAGATCATACTGAGGTCAGTTTCAAACTTTTCAAGTTCATTGCTCTCTCAAACTTGTGAGCACTGAATCTAATCATTAAGTTTCATCCTTCTTCACAACTTAATAATTCTTAAACGAATTGAATGAAGGAACACAATGATTAAAAAAATGTGAATATGAAGGTAGATCGACGGTGGATGAAATGATAAAGGTGACGGGGCGTAAAGAAGGATCAGCAGCATGTGTTGTTCCACAGACGCGTTCCCCCCGTTTGACTGGTCAGCCTCCATGTTTGACTATGTGACGCCAGGACAGGTCCAGAGAGTTCCCCTTATCCGATTTGATTTATTCAAAGCAAAACACACGCGTCAGCAATGGCAAGCCTGGAGTCCTCTCTGCCTCTGTCGCTCTCTATATAAAAATATAGATCGCCATTCCCCAACACCACAACCACGTCAACACACCAGACGCAGCACCACCACCACGGCCATGAAGGCCCCCACCCTTCTCCTTCTCGTCCTCGCCTCTGCGCTCGCCGCAACGGCCTCGGCCGCCAGCTGCCACCCCGACGACGAGGCCGGCCTCCTCGCCTTCAAGCTCGCCGTCACGGCTGACCCCACCGGGCTGCTCTCCTCCTGGAAGCCCGGCACCGACTGCTGCACTTGGACCGGCGTCTCCTGCCGGGTCGCCTCCCGGGTCACCGAGCTCAGCATCTACGGCAAGCCCGGCGACCCCGCCTCCTTCCTCTCCGGCACCATCTCCCCCTCCCTCGCCCGCGCCCGCAAGCTCGTCGGCCTCTACCTCGATAACCTGAAGAACCTCACCGGGCCCTTTCCCGCCGCTCTCCTCCGCCTCCCCGACATCAAGTACGTCTACATCAGGAATGCCGCGCTCTCGGGGACGATCCCCGACCTGCTCCGGCTCGCCAACAATCTGGAAGTTCTCAGCCTCTCCGGGAATCGGTTATCTGGGCCGATCCCGGAGTCCGTGACGCGGTTGACCCTGCTGATCCAGCTAGACCTCGGGCGGAACCGCCTCGCCGGCGGCATCCCGCGGGCCATCGGGCAGCTCAGGAACCTGACGATGCTCGCCCTCGACCACAACGAGCTGTCGGGCGCCATCCCCGACCTGTCCGGGCTCACCGGCCTCTACACGCTCCAGCTCTCCCACAACAAGCTCGCCGGCGAGATCCCGCCGTCGCTGGCGCCCCTCGCGCCCCGGCTCAGGTTCCTGGAGCTCGGCCACAACGCGCTGTCGGGCCGCATCCCTGACTTCCTGGGGAGCTTCACGGCGCTGGACACCCTCAACCTCGCCGGCAACCTCCTGACGGGCCCCGTGCCGGCGACCTTCGGGAACCTGACCAAGATCTTCAACCTTGACCTCTCCGGCAACGCCCTCGTCGACCCCTTCCCGGAGATGGCGGTGAAGGGGATCGAGTCGCTGGACCTCTCCCGAAACAAGTTCCACCTCGGGAAGATCCCCAGGTGGGTAGCAGAGTCCCCCATCATCTACTCGCTCAAGCTGGCGGGGTGCGGGATCAAGATGCGGATGGAGGACTTCAAGCCCAAGGAGACCTACTTCTACGACTACGTCGACCTCTCCGACAACGAGATCTCAGGGAGCCCCGTGGCGCTGCTGAACCGGACAGAGCTCCTGCTGAGCTTCAGGGCGGCGGGGAACAAGCTCAGTTTCGACATGGCGGCGCTGCCGCTGCCCAAGACGCTGCAGGAGCTGGACCTGTCGAGGAACAAGGTCTATGGGAAGGTCCCGGCGGCGGTGGCGGGGCTGAAGGAGCTCAACGTGAGCCACAACCGCCTGTGCGGGCCGCTCCCCGCGACGGGGTTCTCGGCGTCGGCATTCGAGGGCAACGCCTGCCTCTGCGGCACGCCGCTGGCACCCTGCCGCCGCCGGTCGTAGGGCGTAGGGAGTGGGTAGAAGACCATTGCTGCGTAACTGCAAGCTAGCTAGCCAGCCAGCCATCCTAGAGATGAGATATTAACAAAGGTTGCTTGCCCATCCGGGTCGGATAACCACCGAAGGATCCCTTTTCCTGAATGCTCTACCAAAATAATCTATGATGCATCCTTTTCCTCATTATTGAACTCGGAAAATTGTGGTATATATATAAATATATGTAGAACTCTTTACAGGATGCGCGATGAAACCTCTGCTTCCTAAGTATTTATATAATACATGGAGGAAACATATAATCGGGTTTTGGAACCGATAAGTTATTCTTGAATAAGAGGACATTGATATCGTCATCTAGAATTAGACCCTTCCTTAACCAGCTAGCTAAAGGCTCTCCAATGACAAGTTCACCCTCGGGAGGCAAGAATGGCTCTACGTGAGGGTCGAAGGGCGAAGCATCTCCCTCAGGTGGGGAAAAGGAGTCCTCTATGACGTGGGGAAAACTATGGTCCTCCATCAAGGGTATTGGTCCGAGAGTGTCAACCCTGACCTCTGTACGTTCTAGCATGACTTCGTCCTGGCTCAGGGGTGGGCTAGGGGAAGTCGGTGCCCCAATAGGAGTGTGCATCCTTTCAAGTCTCTCCCTAAAGGTTTGCAGGAGTTCGGTGAGGGTGGGATCCCTAGGGAAAGAGACGTCCTAGGAGTCTTGCCAGTAATCATGAGACTTAGTCTCAGACCTAGACTCATACACAGGTGGAGCCCTGCTCCTCCAGCTATGATGTGTTCGGTTGGGGGTAAAAGGGTGAGGTAGGTAGGTCCTCCTAAGCTCATGTTTCATGTTGTACCAAGACTCGATGGGCCTTTGCCACCTAATGTCTCTCAAGCTCTCAATGGACCTCCACTTATCCTTGGCTTCTTGCAAAAGTCTCTCCTTAGCAAAAGAGACTTGCATGGCCTTCGACATGGGATAACACCCAAAATATCTATCCATGGCGGCTTCTCAAGTAAGGTAGTCACTCGAGACCTTGGAACCATCAAGTGTAGGGGCTTCGGGCCTAAGGAATGAGAGGGGATGGTTCTCGAGCTCATGGGTGTCTCTCTCCTCCCTGCCATATAGATAGTCATATTACTCAGGTGACTGGAAAGCCATGGGAAGTTTTGGAGTGGGACCTATGGGGTGGACATGCAAGACACTAAGAGACAATGTGGACTGAGACTCTATGGTGCTAGACACAACTCTAAACAACAATGCAAGTGGTGGAATGTAGACTCAAATGCACCCTAGACAAACCTAAGCTCTGATACCAAATTTGATGCGGGATGCTATCCGAACTAGGACTCTATGTGAAGACGCGACTAAAGAGACAATTAAACCAGCAATGTCACAATATGTAAGGTAGCGTGACTCGAACACCTATGACTCCCAAGAGAGGAATCACGCCTAAACAAGTAACTCAAGCTCGCAATCGTCCCCAAGAGAGGGAGCGTGTCGATCCACATGGTTGAGGAATCGACAGAAGTCTAGGGTAGGCAACTCCACACTCGTGACTTAGATGAGTCACGGGACGGTCACACTCTCTCACCATGGCAGTGATACAAATATAAACGAGTTAGGATCCTATAGCAAATAAGCAATGGCACTAAAGAGTATACTAAACTAGCATGAGAGACAAAGCAAGAACGTGTACGCATACCTCAACGCTTGGGGCGTGGGAGAAGATGCCCGGCCAAATCACACAACCACCCTGTACAAGTGCTAAATGAAGTACAATCCAAACAAAATCCATCTACTCACAGGGAGGTAAAGGCTACACAATGAGCTCCGGGGGTTATGCGAAGTGGGGTGACGGGCCCCGGGTCGGTGAAGCTCGTCGCCTACGGTACTGCTGCGAACTGGTCGGACGAAGCTGCAACCATGGACCGGCCTGGAGTCAGTAGTGAGGAAGGTGAGCCCCGGGCATCCCAGATGGAGCAATGGTCCCTAGTGGCGAGCAGCAACGGATGCCAACCGCTCTGGATGAAGCTGGGAGTCGAGGAAGCCAGCTAATCGTCTCGTCAAAGTTACCAAAAGGTGGGTAGACTGTCGGCCAGTCTGCACTGGCACAGGTGGGCAGTAGGAAGAAGAGCCCTGAACATGACCTTCCTCTCGCCCGCTGGTCATGAATCTTGGTGTAGACACTGCTGGGGGTGTTCCCGGGACATCGGTAAAGTACCAACTGCAGTCGAGTACTGTGGAGAGCATGGGAAATTTTGTAGCAGGCCTCTGCGCTTCTGGATTGTCGACTGGTAGCAGGACCGAGGGTGGAATATGAGGCTAGAGTCGGGGCTTCCAAGTGGCAAATGGGGTGGGGGTTTTCTCTAGTAGATAGGTGGGGTCATGGGTGATAGGGTAGCAGAGGTGGGGTGTCGTGCAGCGGAGGTTTTGGACGTGGGAGGCGAAAAGAAACTGGGCCCAATTCTGCAGTTCAGTGCAGTCAGACTTTAGGAGATGAAGGTGGACGTGGCAAGCAGGGAAAATGGGTTCTAAAAATCACAAGAAAATTCTAGAGAGGGGTTTAGGATGGGTATAAGAAGTGCTCAAAATCTCACATTGTTTTGAGATGATTTGGGGTCCGCCCTTTGGAGGTGATTGAGCACTGTCCCGGCAAGACTACATAGGGGCAGTATGTGCGACTAAAGGGGCTCTAAAGGAAAGTTTTTGCACAGAGCAAGTTTGAGCGCGGGATTTTGAGGATAAGTAGGGGACAGGTAGAGGAAGAAACGTTATGAATAGGTGGATGAGATTTGAGGAAGGGAGATGGGGGTTTCAACCTGTTCTTCCAAGGCCTAGTTCTGTAGACAGACATCCAAGGATGGTGCGTAGGACAGCAAGGCTATTCCTCCATGCTTGCAGCAAGTCTTGGATGCTTGATCTCCTGGCTTGGGAAGAAGGTAGGGAGAACGAAAGAGGGCGGAGGTCTTCCGGACGACTTCAGCTTCCCCGCCTCCATCAATCCCTTCCTTTGCAAAGTTTGCTATGCCCAGGGCCGAGCCGAGCCGTCCCGCAGGTGAGACTCTTGGATGTCGACACTTTTCAGGATCCAGTCGCTTTCCCGGGAAAATTCTTTGTACATGCCTGACGTACGTGTTTCCTTCTCCCAGCCGAAGCGAAGGAGGCGCATTCTGTGAGGGTCTCCAACAGGACGGTCAGCCCGCAAGAGCTAGAGCGGAGGAAGGCTGAAGCTGAGAGGTTCGTGGCCGCGTTCGCGACTGCTCAGGCCGAGCCCAGCCAACCCACCGGTTAGAAATTCTTACTTTGCCGACGGTTCCATCTAACACTTTCTCGCCTTGTGGGACAAGATCTTTGATACTGGCCTCTTCTTCCAGTCCATGCGGAGGAGCCGGCACATGCTTTTGCTCTGGACGTGGGCGAAGCCGTTGCACCTGGGGTCGCACCCTCTGTAGAGGAGACAATCCCCAGCCCGCTCCCGGTCACGGAGAGCGAACAGGGTAATTCCTTTCACTGGCGTGGCTGACGTATTTTCCTTTTTGTTATTCATTGGGAGCCTGAGGACTTTCATCTAACCCGAATGCTTCCTCATTTGGCAACTCCCCTCGCACCCCTTCCCGAATGGGTGTAGGCCCAGAGAATCCCCAAGCCGACGCAGATCTACACGAGGAGGAGGCTGAAGTCTGGAAAGTCATCGTCTCCTAGTCCGCGCGAGGAAGAGGCGGTCGATTCCACGGCGAGAGCCTCCTCTCCGACAAGGGAGGAGCCTACCCCGACCCAGTCTTCCTCGGGCGAGAAGGTAGACTACGACTACTCCTCTGACGAGGCGGCTTCAGGTGAGGATTTTGTAAGTGTGGGCCTGTTCATATGGGCCCCCCCCCTTTGTGGCCAGCTTTCGGTCCTCTGTCTCTTATCCTCCGGTCAACTTGCAGGAGCAAATCCAGCCAGAAACCGTGGAGGCACCCATCCCGGATGCACCAGCAGAGCGATCCGGGGGCGGCGATGCCGACTTGGGGAAGCTGGCAGCCTTATTCGAGGTCTTGCAGCAAGAAGTAGTCGTGGAGACTGTGTCAACGGTCGGTGAGGCTCTGGAGGAGGGAGAGATAGCGCCGGAAGGCAGAATAGTTCCGGTGATCGAGGTAAAACGGGGCCTCCAGGACCTCTCTTACATCTCCTTGAGGCTTGGAGTAACCTGCCTCGATCGATGGAAGGCTAACCCCCACTTTCTGTGTTTTAGGAGGAAGGAAGGCTCTCCCAGGCGCGCACTGCTAAAGCCCGCAAGGCCGTCGCAAAGCGGAGGGAGGCAACGGGCCCTGCAGAGGTTGACGAGCCGCAACTGCTCTCGGCGTCGGAGGTGGAGCGCTTGGTGTCATTCCTACAGTCGAGGAGCGGACTAAAACTCATGGTTCTCCTTCCGCCTCCCCGACCCCTCATGACACCGGAGGAGGGCCAGCTTTTAGGGAAGACGCTCACCAGCCTCATGATTTACGGGGAGGAGGGAGCGTTAGCAGAAGAGGTGGCTGGTCCTTTAGCAGTGGCATCCGATTCAGCTCCGCTTCCTGCCCTTCCTATGACCGAGAGCGGGGTGGAGCAGTCTCTCGCGATGGCGGAGCCAGGTGGTTCAGTTGGAGCTCTACCAGCTCCTTTGGCGATGACCAGTCGGGAGTCGTCTATCGGGGTCGGGCGCCCAAGCGAACTAGCCGTTGGTCTCCCGTCCTCCTCGGGCACGGTGGACGCAGATCTGTGAGCGGTAGTGGATGACTTAGTCGAGTTCGACCCTCCGGCCGTGCCCTCCATTGGTTACGTCACCTCGGGCGCGCTGGTCCGACAAATGCTACTGGTCCTGCGATCGATGATCTTCGCCGACCCTTCCCTCACATATCGGGGGGTGCACACCGTAGTGGCGCAGCTAACCAGGGTGTTGCAAATGCTGGGTTGCCCTCTGGAGGAATGGTCGCGGCGGGTCCTGTTGTTGTTAAAGTACGTCAACCGCCGCGAGTTCCTCGAGGCCCGGGCTCCCAATGAACTCGCTGCCATCAGTGCCCAGGAGGATGAATACCTACGTGCACTGGACGTGCGGCGAAGCAGTAAAGAGTAGCACGGAAGGGCCCTGGATGAAAACCAACATCGCGTGGGTGCCCTCACAGGCAGGGTAGAGAAGTTGAGGAATTATCTCACTGCCGTCGAGGCCAAGCTGGCTGAAGTCGAGGCCGCTGTGATCAGAGAGACCGAGGAGATTGCCGTCGCCAGGGTTGAAATGGCATTTGTGATGTCTGAGCTGGCGCGCCTCGAGGGGCAGAGGAACCGACTGCGCGACATAGCAGAATTCCCCTGTGTCAGGATCCTCCCTCTCGAGGAGATCTTTCGAGGGATAGATTGAGCACCCTCCCCTCCCTTTTGTTGCCATGTCTGGTTGTCATGTAAAGTAGGGGTATGTCCCGAAGCACGTGTAGCCTTCCCCCTTTTTGAAATAGAAAATCGTTCGCGCACATACTTTTGCACGCTGGCCCACGACTCTCCCCCCTTTTTTCTTTTCTTATTCCAAGGAATAAGCAAATGTAGGATGATAAGGTAGATTCATGAAATTTGAGGAGTTCAAGGATAGAACATTACGAAGAGATGTACTATGGTGAAATCCATGCAAAACACACGACAAGCTAGAAAACTGGGTGGAATTGGTGCCCTTCTGGGTAGCCATTGATTCTAGAATTGGCGCACTGGCAGAGGGGCGCCCATTCTGTGAACAAGATAGGGCAGAAGAATTGGCGCCCATGGGTAGGGGCACCCATTCAATTGAAGACTCCTGGACTGGTCGCCCATTCCAGGTACAGTTAGAACATGCTCACAGATGCCGGGAACAGCATACTGTGAGGGCTAGGCTACCATGTTTCTTCAGAGTGACATGGCATTCAAGAGATTTCTGGGTTTTGAGGGTACAACCTGCTAGGCTGTCTTGAGGAAATCCAAGGCTAGCGTAGACTTACGGAGGTCCCATTGATGAAATCACCAGTTCGAAGGAAGGAATATCCCGCGAAGGGCTCAAACATCACCGAGAGTTGTACGGTATAGGAGAATCACCATGAAACGTGGGACTGCATCTACGGACTGAGACACAGTGCCAATTAGACCCACAGTGTGGGCCGAGAAACACGTGAGAAAAGTCATGAGGACAAAGAATTGGTGCCATACTCAGTGGTCACCAATTCCTAATTAATGCCCGAATAGAGGGTCGCCCATTCAAGAATTTTTCCAATATTTACAGGCTGCCCTAGAATTGGCGCCCTTTTGGAGGGGTGCTCATTCCTCTGGGCTGACCAGGTCAATAGAGAATAGGCACCCTTCCAGAGAGGTGCCCAATCTTTCATGTCTTTTTTTTTTCAAATGTTTTCACAGAACAAACGTCATTGTATAGGGTTGTTTATTCATAATAAACGACTGCCTGGATAGTCGCCATTCAAGTTTTAATCACAGTTAAGTACAGGTTCCATGAATCTGGCATGAGTCAAATAGTAAAGATTTCTGACATGGAATATACATGAAAGATTGCATCACGTGGAGAGGATTACATAGGGTCCATGAACATGCTTATAGATTAATGTCAGAGTCAAGTTACAGGCTTTTAATCATGGGTTAATATTAAACATGCTAGACAAGAAATGGGGCCTGACCCAGTGGCCATCAATTAATTGGTGACTGGCCAGGTGGGTGCCCATTAAAGAATTGGCGCCTACCCACTCGGTCAACCATTCTTTGATGGTCACAGAGACAGGATACTGGATAGAATTGACACCTAGCACCCTGGTCATCAATTAATGGATGCCTGGCACTCTAGTCGCCCATTCAGGAATGGGCGCTTAGGGGGCTGGTCGCCCATTAAATGATGACTAGTCTCCTAGTCGCTAATTCCTCATGCAATAGTGAAACAACGAACAGTAATCAGAGTGATCCAGTGATGAATAACAACTAGATTTAATCATGCATGCCATCTAGTATTACTATAGGTTGGGCTTTGTCTTGAGAAAACCTACCTCTTGGGGTTAAGAACGATGATCGGGAAGTAGGGAAAAGGAGGAAGAAGTTGCACTCCAATAGCCGGACATAGTAGGAGGAAAGGATGAAGAACTTCACACTCAGGTGTAGGGGAAAACGAGAACAGCAGCAGTAGACCCTTCTTGGCAATAGAAGAAAGCTATTGCAGTAGGAGGAAGAAGTCAGCAAGGCTTCTTCGCAGCAGGAGGAAATAGGGGGTGCACGAACGGCAGCCGCGGCAGTCCTCTACGAGCATGACGGTAGTAACCCCTGCCTATTCGAAGAAGGAGAATATGTATAGGGGATGGAAACCCTAAGGGGGTCAAATGCCATCGAAAGCAAGGGTCTTAACACCCTTCCATGCGTTGCTCTGAGTGTTAATCACCCTGCCAAGAACACAGTCGCCTGCCCTCTTTTGCTTGAGAAAACCCTAAGCTATCACCCCATGCAACGTGATTATGGGTTGGCCATCGATGAGAAGAGGCCCAAAGGAAATGGTTGAGGTTTGGGTAAGCCTTCGATGGGGCAGACAGGTGAGCCAATGTTACTGTGGAGCCCAGAGGTCAAGGCCTTATATGCATATAGTTGGTTAAAAGGGAAAATAGTTGGTGGGTTGGACTTTTAATCCTTGTGGGTTTTGGGCTCATGCCTTCCTATCATGTGAGGTTTTAAAAGGTTGTGTCCAAGAGGCCCATATTATGTATAGGGTTAATATAAGCTATGCATTTCTTTTTATTTGGCCTTCTTGTATAATTATTTAAGAGTTTTATTTGTTTTAGAAATTTTATTCATTATTAATTTATCTGGGGTGCTACACCCTCCCCCACTTAAAAAAATTTGGTCCCTCAAATTCACTTTTATATAAATGTGGAGAGTGTAGAGTATACCTCTTAGAATAGGTCGGGGAAATGCTTTCTCATTGATTCCTCAGTCTCTGATGTGGCTTCTTGTGCTGAATGCTTGTTCCATTGTACCTTTACCATGGGAATAGTTTTATTCCTCAGTGTGCGTACCTCGTAATCGAGGATCTTCATAGGTCTTTGCTCATAAGTAAGATTCTTCTGGATTACCAAGTCTCCATGATCGATAATATGTGAGAATTCGTGGAGAAAATGGTGGAGGAAGGTGGAGGTTTAACCACGAATAGAGAGAGAAAACTCAGTAATTCCACAATTATCGGGCCTATACGCGGTCGTGCGATAGGCCGCCCAGCACAGTACGCGGTCTAATGCCAGACCATCCAGTGCTATCGGTGGAAAATAAATAAATCACTAAATTATCCAATTATCCATCAAACTGATCGACAATCACGGCCCTGGACCCTCTTGGATAGAACGGTCTACTTCTAGACCACTCAATGAGTAGAACGGTCCAACGGAGGCCGTGTAGAACCTGTCGGTGATAAATCATTAAAAACAGGCTAAATAGATAATTATCTGGAAAATTAACCAGCTTAGGACTCTGCGAATTGGACGGTCCTACGACACACCGTTCAATTAGCTTAAACGGCTAGACATGGACCGTGCAAAGGCTTGCCGGTGAAAATTCAGAAAATCAAATAAATCATTAAACGGTTCCAAATAGACCGCTCTATAACTGAACGGCCCAACGATAGACCGCGCAACGGCTGGGTGTATGAAATTGATAAAATGGGATAAACGAGCCCATTTACCCCAAAACCCATGTGAAATTAAGGCCCATTAAGCCTGAATTTGAGAGCAAACCTTGCCAGGGAGGGAGATGCCCATAAAATGAGTCCAAGGATATGCTTGGAAATGGCCCAATGAGTAATGGACAACTCGAGGCATCAAAAATAATGGTAAGAGGAAATGAATCAACTCATAGGTAAAAACGGGTGTCAACAGATGCCCCTCCTTAACGTCCTCTTTACAGGGGAGCGAGCGGAGGTGAAGCGAAAGCGAAATGGAACATGGAGATGAAGCGGAGCGGACTGAAAAGTGGGCATTAAGGTAAAAGACACCCGTTTTCTTGCCAACGAGCAATGAAAATCTTCCAGAAAATTTCGAACCAAACACAAGAAATGATCAGACTAAAATGACACCAGTCTGGAGAAACTAAATAAACGGTAGAGAAAATAAATGGGCAACCTCATCAGGGGACACAATCCACAACCAATGAGGGAATAAGTAGCAATGAAAAAGTAAAGAGACAGGCTAAAACTCCAGACGGGGACTCTTAGTCAACTAACCAGGTGAACAAATCAGAGAGAAACTTCCAACTTTGAGTGGAATTGTTCCTCTTATTCAAAACCATGAACGTACAATTATCCATCACTAATGCGACACTTCCAGACAAATCATGGGTCATGAATGCTCAAAAAGATGCATATGATGCATGCTGGGCTAAAATAAAAAGAATCATCAAAACAAATGCAAAGAAAGGATAAAATAGAAAGTACTTGAGAATAGTATTGCTACACCGGGGTAATCAGTGTCAAGACACTATCCATAACCACGGCGTACGAGGTAGAACCATCGTCTCTCAATTTTTTCAACCTAATGGCCTGTCCCATGGTTAAACACGTGAACCTAGATCATCATCATTTTTGGTAAAGGGGAATGTCAGATCCTGGAGCACGTGAATGACCAGCTGGTTCTCGAGATAATATTGCATAGATACCATATAGTAATGCATTAAGGGATTAGGGATCGAAATACTTACCTGACTTACCTGACGGTAGTGGTAGTGGAAGCGAAGGTGGAACAATGCTGCAAGAGAGATCATGAACAAGACTTGCAATGATATGAAACAATAACATTCAGGCCAACAAATCATCAATGCCACAAAAATAAAGTTCAAAGAACATAATTTAGCATTTTAGCAACTGCACGGTCTACCTAGAGACTGCCCAAGGATATAAACGGTCCTCATAGGGCCGTGAGGGCATTGCTAGTTGGGATCTCATCGTGCCATTAGCACGGCCTAGTGTCAGACCGCTCAGTGACATGAATGGTCATAGGGAGACCGTGTGAAGGGGGGTTACGTTGCCATAAATAAACGGTTTGAATATAGACCGTTCAATATATAAACGATCCATCGATGGACCGTGTACAGACTATCGATTTCAAAAAAATAAAACCGACCCTTCCATCTCCCTCCTCACCGTAACCGATGGAGAAACCTCCCCCACATCCTCCACCCTCATTCACCACCGGAGCTCCCCTCTTCCCATTCCTCTCCACTCTCATTCTTCCTCCCACGCTCTTCCCCCACTCTCTTTAGCCCTTCTATGCATTTTAAGAGGCAAGCCTTACACTGTCGGATGGCCAGAGAGAACATTACCGTACCACCACAGGCCGAGACTCCCGCCGGAGGCGGCCGAGGAGGTGGCCATGGAGGGACCTATGCCGTCTGTGGCTGAAGGAGGGGCATCCACGATCATTGCCGGAGCGGTAGTGGACGACGAAGCACCGCCGGAGGTTGTCACGGCGATGGTGGAGAAGCCACCGAGGGCCTCCAAGGTAGCCCTTCCAAAACCTCTACTGCATGCATGTTAGCCTAGGCGGATGGGAAGGGGCATACGACCCCTGCTAGACCGGTTGGGAGGCCACTCTGACCATCACCCACCGGTGGGGAAGGTTTGAACGCCGTCGGGCATGGTGGCAGAAACACGGTCTCACAGGGGCCGCTTGATCAAACTACATGGTTCACATAGAACCGTCTGGGTGTGGAGTGGTCCATAGGTGACTATTCAGAGGGAGTTGAACCGTCAAGGGAATTGGGAGCAAGCATGGTCTGAGCAAGACCGTGGAGAGGCTGGACGGTCCAGACCGAACCATTCAGAAGCTGAGGTGTTGAGAACCACGTGGCCTCCAACATGTCATCTCCTAGGAAAATAGTCAATAGGCTGGCCGTGGAGACTCCAATCAACGGGGCTTGAGGGGGGCATATGGTCATATGTGTACCGTGGGTATCCCAAATGGTCAAAGAATTATCGTTACTGGGAAGGGGCATGATAAACTAAATGGTCCTCAACATGCCGTCTGCACGACTGAACGGCTGTAAAAGGACTGCCCACCAAACGAAAATGGTCAGTGGATGACTGTGGAACCCAAATCAGTAGAGGGACCCTCAAAGTGTAAGAAACGGTTGGAACAGGCTATTGTCGGTGAGTAAACAGCCCAGAGGGAATCGTGAACCTGACAGAATGCACATTTTCTTTTTTTTTCTGACTTTCATTTTTATTTTATTTCGATGCATGACTTATTATGTCATGTATGGCTAATGCAAATTTATTTTAAATGCATGCAGGGAAAGTGCAGGACTTGGATCTCCTAGCTCTAGGTCTGAGCAGTGTACCTCGCACTGTCAGACTTTTAGAGGGAGCGTCGGCCAGCCATGGGCTTTGGGGAGTTCCTGAGCTCGGAGGTGACGTGGCTCGACGCGGCGCTGCTCTATGCCCTGCACAGTCGCTGGGATCTGGTGAGCCAAACGTTCCTCCTTCTGTGGGGCCACATGGTCCCAACGTTGGAGGATGTCGCGTGCATCACTGGATTGTGCGTGCACAGAGTGACAGTTAGTGGGAGGACCTTCCCCGACTACAGTGAGCTGGCCCAGAGGTTGCTGGGCCCGGAGCTGCTGTGATCAGAGCGGCAGTCGATGACCCTGACGAGAGCGAGGCTATAGGAGACCCTTGGCTTGAGGGGAGTGGGGATCACGATGGGAGAGCTGCCAGAGTAGCACTTGCAGCAGCTCATGGACCGGGCATGACCGCTGGTGGTAGCCGGGTTGGGATCGGAGGTGGACATGGTACTGAGATGCTTCCTGATGCTGTTGTTCGGGAGGCTCCTCTTCGCCACCTGAGCAGACGTCGTCAGTTGTCGATTTCTTCCACTACTCGAGGACGTCGACTACATAGGCGAGTACGCTTGGGGAGCGACGGTCCTCGCCTTCCTCTTTGACATGCTGTGCTCGACCAGTCGACAGACAATGCTCGGCGGGTTCTCTCCTCTACTCCAGGTATGACTCGACATCCTAAAATAATTATGTAGTCACCATATGAATTCCATATGGTAACATTTGATGAAATGCAATGCAGGTGTGGGCCAAAGTGCACCTCCCCGGGCTGGGGAGAGGAGAGGAGACCTACCCGGACCTGCTACCCATCGTGCGACGGTGGACGGCACCATGGGAGGTCAGATCCCTACGACGCCAGGTCTGGGTGATCCAGGATGACCTAGACACACTGCCCTACACCTCAGTAAGATCTGAAACTCAAAACTCTGTATAAAAATGCAACTATATGCTTATACTGATGCACTTTGCCTATGTGATAGGCCTGGTGGACGCCCTACCAGAGTAAGGGGCACGAGGGTCAGTGGCCCTGGCCTACGCCAGATGCGACATCTAGCTCCACTGTATGAATGTAGTGGAGCCTCTCTACCACTGGATCGTGATGAGGATGAATGACATCTATCAGGTAGCAGTGAGTTCTCGGTGCCTGAGAAGCTGGAGGAGTGGGTTGGTCGACACGCTCTAGGGCTGGTGACGGAGACAGATTGGACTATCCGTGCGGCAGAGTAGATAGCAGTCTGGACGGGACTCTGGAGAGAGTGGTTGCCGCTTGAGCAGAGAGCGAGGAGGCCTATCTGACGGCCTACGCCAGACGCTACGGGGACCAAGTCTTCCGTGGCTCTCGATGATTGGTATGACTCTAAACTCTATGCTTTCTAATATGCTTTTAGTTACGATGCACTGACATTTGACTTCCTATATGCAGCTCGATCCCCAGGGGCGGATCGCCGAGCTCTAGGGCCTCCTCCACTCCACTGTCCAGGAGCGAGACGAGCTCCGACAGGCGTTGGACCTCAAGTTTTATTGACCGTTAGGCTTAATATGCATATGCTTGTGGTGTTGACTAACTTGGAGCTTTAAATGCAGTGAGCTGAGGGGATCCAGCGTCAGGGAGGTAACGCTCCTTCCTCCTCCTAGAAACCCACGGATCGTGTTGAGCGTGACGCAGAGTTTGCGAGGATGGCGATGTGGGCTGAGGCGACCGAGGCGGCACTCGTCGAGCGGGTAAGTAAACACTACACTTTCCTAGTTGGTTATGATTATGCAATGTAATTAACTGACCATGGTGCATGCACATGCAGATGACCGAGCTGACGACAGCTTTGGGTGAGGTCACTCGCCTGAGGGAGGAGGCAGAGCGTAGCCGCACAGCAGTCCCGATAGAGCTGGTGCTCCTCCGTGCAGAGCTAGAGCACAGTCGGGCCGAGGCAGCATCAGTAGATCACTATCGAGATGAGGTGTAGCACTCTCGCGTAGAGGCGGAGCAAGCTCGGATAGAGGCAGTCGAGCTGAGAGGAGAGGTATGGGCGTACGAGAGAATGAGCCGTCGACCATTTTTATACTCACGTAATGTGTAGCAGGAAGGCACACGGTCCCTGTCAGACCATTTTTATACTCACGTGGTCTATCGATAGACCGCGTATGGAGATACTCTAGTAGTCCCAAGAGAGTCCTAACTCGAGGACTAAGGGCCTTAATCCATGGCAAAGCATATCCTAACCCGATCTAGAGTTGTCCTATCTCAATCCTAGTGGGATTAGGCCTCAAGTTGGGTTCTATAAGTGGGTATCATGACTGTTTCGCTGTACATTCTGAGCACTACTTCCCACTACTATCGATTCGGGGCGTGACAAAGGGAAAATCTTAGGTCGCTCGAGCATCTTCTCAATCACGGAATCTAATCGAGCACTTCAATTAGAAGCTAAGCAAATCAGGAGCTGAACAGACTTAAGCTGGGACAACCAAAACAACGTAAGGACGTGTATAGCCATCATTCCAACACTAAAAGTCAACAGTAACCTGAACAACTCACGAGAAAATCTCGAACAACATACAGCCGATTCGAGCCTTTCAGTGAACACTGCCAAGTACAACATGATCGAGACCGACATCATGATGGAAAAGGAGCACATCGTCACATCTTGACGAGAGTAGGACCATCTCACACAGTGCTAATCTAGCACGCACAAGACGACACATGAAAAATGAAGTGATCATGAATCACAAAACCATCTAGCCAGCTGAAGACTGTACTGGACTTAAGGACTCGGGAGACTATATATCTCGGATTCCCATGTACTTCACACAACAACGCTCTGATACCAACTATGATGACCTGGATCCCGGATACTAGATATACCCGATAGGACTATTGAATACACATGATACCGCTTGGACCTTGGTTTATTGAAATAGAAACCTACACCGACCTTGATCTTGTGTTGAAGGTAGGACGTGCACTGACCTTGTTGTATACAAGCCAAATATGCACCGACCTTATGGTAGATGTGCATGGACTTGATTTGCAGCATGTGTGTAGTGTGACGACTCAGATCCCGGATACCAGATATACCCGATAGGACTATCAAATACACCTGATACCGCTTGGAACCCGCGAGGCCTCCCAAGAGCGGTAAAGCTCTGAAGGGATAAAAGGATTGTCATGTAGTACATTGAAGCCACAGAGATATAGTAGTAAGTAATTAAATTTAATTTGATTGATTTGCTAAAGTAGCAGAAATATAATTATTTTTTAATTAATAGATTAGATTAACAATTATACCAGAGTTTAGTCCTACAGAAAGACAAGTACAGTGGACAGAAAGGGAAGACGTACCCTCAAGTCGGGGAAAACCCAACATAGGTACAACTGGCCACTACAAACTCGCCACCAGGAACCACAGAAGCCAAACATGCCACCCACCTGAAAAGCAAGGGTGAGTCTTGTGTCACTAACTCAGTAGGGGTCATGTAGATCCCCACTGAAAACACGTAGTAACACAGAACAGAAAATAGCAGGTGTAGCAAGGCAGGAAAACTATGCTATAAAGCTACAAAGAAGAGGAAGCAGGAGTAGGAAACAAGCAAGGGAGAGGGAAGCTAAAAGAAAAGGGAAAAGCCATATCGAACGAGTGTGGCTGTCGAACTAACCTCAGCTCCCAAGCTACTCCTAATAGCAATAGAAGGGCGAACTCTAAACTGGGGAAGTCAGAAGTTGCCGATCCGTTGATGGAAAACCAAGCAAGCAAAGGCCTGCAAGGAGAAAAGACAAGAGCCTAGGGAAACCTAGATAGACCAGACGGATGCTAAGCACACACGACTCGAAAGTCGTACGAGCCCATCTAGACATGACCATGTGCACAACTAGAACATCATGCACAGGACACACCACTACACTGACGTCAGGTAAAGCCATGAGCAGGCTAACCCAGCAAGGTCACGACGCTCGAGAAACATGAGAGTCACAGAAGAGTAACTAGTCATGTGACTGGAGTACCCACCACTAGAAGAACAGCCAGCTACGTCCCCTGAGGTCTTATGCTGCGCATATAAGTGGCTCGTCTACCTGTCATCAAATGCATGACCAAGACACTGTTAGAACCCAAATAGAAGTCCTGTCGTGAGTGACTAGATAGGGTAACGCCCGTCGACGTTAGTCCAAGCCCCGGACCATGTGTGCACACACCAGCGTGTGCCTAGAGCCAGTGTCATGCCCCGAGCACGGAAGATTACCCAGAAGTGACGTGACGAGTCTATATCATTCATGTCAATTAGAGCGTAGTGCATTCCACACAAAAATAGAGTGCGCAATATAGTAGTAAAACCCAATCCTTTATTTAATCATAACCAGATTTCATCCAAATAGTATGACAACTAAATAATAAAAAACTTACAACTTTTGACTCAAGAAACTAAAGAGTAGACAAGACTACAAGACTCAAGGACGCGGGTAGCTCTGGAACTTCACTCTTGCTCATCCCCATCCGTGTTGGTTTCCTCATCAGACTTACCTAAAAAAGAGGAAAAAAACTTTATGAGCCAATGCTCAGTAGGGCTAAATCTCAAATACCAGCATGCTTTAAGTAGATTACCAATTTATCATGAAATGCGATAAGCTATGCATGCTCGCATGAAAATGACTTGAGAGAGAGAATGTGTACAATCTTATTCAAGAGATGATATCGATATAAATTTTATGAACAAGTATATCAGGCATATACTCAAGATAATATTGTCAAGATGTTCAAGCAAGTAATATATCAAGTCATGAATTGGCTATCAATCAAGCAAGTAACAAGTATATACCCTTTTGCGGGTCACGCGAGTCATGTCATGTCAAGTCAAGTCATGTCATTTCGATTCAAGAACTCGTGGAATGATGAACATCAAATCGATTGGGAAGAAATGAGGCGATACATCGCCATGTTAAAGGCCAGGAGACCTCCCCCTAGACAACAGCAGCAACAGCAACAACAACAACAACAACAACAACCACAACAACAACAACAGCCTCAGCAGGCACCACAGCAGCAGCCAAACATGGGCATCCTCCAAAATCCATTACCGGTGCACCAACAACCTAACCACCAAGTCAACCCCATCTCTTCTTTCCCGGAAGTTGGGAGAGGGCAAGATTGGCGTGCGGAAGGCAGCTCTGTCCTTGCCGCCAATCACATTTCTAACCAATCCCCTTGCCTCGCCCGGCTGGCACCTGTCTCTCCCTGACCCATATTACAACCTATAATGAGGTATTGATGCGGGACGAGCGCGAGCATAGGAATGGCGACGGCGGCGTCCGGTGCGAACCTGTGAATACAGCCTTATGGCACTACGCTCCACGCAGGGAGGGGATCACGGGGACAGGATTGATCAATACAAAACTACCCTCACGCAGGAGGGGGGAACGAGGGGAGGGGAAACCACACAGCGATCGTGCAACGCGCTCTGAAACCCAATCGTGGTACTGCCAACGTCGGGATGAAGCTTGAGGGATGCCGAAGGATGCCAGCAAGCCTGACGTCGAGCCGATGCCGCTAGAAGGTGGAGGCGGTCACTGCCGTTAGCCTGCGCGGTTCTACCTCGCAGGACTGGTGGCACAGTCGCGGTGCGTTGGCCGGTACGCTCGTTGATGAGCTCCAAACGTGGCGGGACCAGCTTGTGGGCGTAGCAGACAGGGGGTACTACGAATCCTCAAGAGCTGGCGGCTGTCTGAGCATCTCGCCGGTTGGGGTCGCCGAAATGGTCGGCGTCAGATTCCTGGACGGACAGCAGAATAGGTCGACGGTGGCTGGGGTGGAACCTTCTGTGCTGATGTCAGATCGAGACAAAACCACTTGCGTTGGTTTCGTATCGTCGAAAGCCGCAACTTTGGTGAAGATGCCTTGGGCCAAAAATGAGCAGAGGGAGGCGTGCCGATGCTGTCGAGGCTGCTGCAGGTTCTGGGCGGACTGGGTTGCACCAGTCAGGCGCAATCATGGGAGAGTGGACGCCCCGGGCTGTGCTGGTGACGAAAACGTGCGGGACCACCTCAGGGTCGAAGGCAACTCGAAGGGGGAGAACTCTCATGAAGGAGGCTCTGGTCGTTCCACACAGGGGAGGTCAGTGTCGGCACTGCCAAGTGGTGCTCAGAAACTGACGCGATCCGGGCGCAACTGCACGGAATCGCCTATAGCGGTTGGTGCCATTGACGAAACGGGACGAGACTTCCTCTGTTGCGAAGATGACTTAGAGCAAAACGATCCCACAGAAGGGGGGCATAGGAATGGTGACGGCAGCATCTAGTGCGAACCTGTGAATACATCCTTATGGCACTACATTCCACGCAGGGAGGGGATCACGGGGACGGGATTAATCAATACAAAACTACACTCACGCAGGAGGGGGGAACGAGGGGACGGAAATCACACAGTGATCGTGCAACGCGCTCCGAAACCCAATCGTGGTGCTGCCAATGCTGGGATGAAGCTTGAGGGATGCCGAAGGATGCCAGCAAGCCCGACGTCGAGCCGATGCCGCTGGAAGGTGGAGGCGGTCACTGCCGTTAGCCTGTGCGGTTCTGCCTCCAGGATTGGGTGGCGCAGTCGTGGTACGTCGGCCGGTACGCTCGCTGATGAGCTCCAAACGTGGCGGGACCAACTCTTGGGCGTAGAAGATAGGGGGTACTACGAATCCTCAAGATCTGGTGGCCGTCTGAGCACCTTGCCGGTCGGGGTCGCCGAAACAGTCGGCATCAGATTCCTGGGCAGACAGCAGAACAGGTCGATGGTGGCTGGGGTGGAACCTTCTGTGCTGACGTTGGATAGAGATGAAACCACTTGCGTTGGTTTCGTATCATCGAAAGCCACAACTTTGGTGAAGACGCCTCGGGCCAAAAATGAGCAGAGGGAGGCATGCCAATGCTGTCGAGGCTGCTGCAGGTTCTGGGCGGACTGGGTTGCACCAGTCAGGCGCAGTCGTGGGAGAGTGGACGTCCCGGGCTGTGCTGGCGACGAAAATGTGCAGGACCACCTTGGGGTCGAAGGTGACTCGAAGGGGGAGAACTCTCGTGAAGGAGGCTCTGGCCGATCCGCACAGGGGAGGTCGGTGTCGGCACTGCCAAGTGGTGCTCAGAAACTGGTGTGATCCGGGTGCAGCTGCACGGAATCACCTGTAGCGGTTGGTGCCATTGACGAAACGGGACGAGACTTCCTCTGCTGCGAAGATGAATCGTAGCAGAATGATCCCACAGAAGGGGGCTCAGGCTGATTCATACAGTAGATAGAGGTGTGGATGCTGCAAGCTCTGTCGATGGTTCTGCTACCAGTCTGGGCGCAGCAGACCGAGGAGAACTTCAACGTCGGCGGCGAGGGTGATGCCGAGGGAGGCCGGGACCGCCGTGGACGCTCTTGGGAGGGGACGGGGCATGGGTTGCAGAGAGGAGGGGTGGCTGGAGGTGGCGGCTAGGTCTGGAGTGGGGGTGGGGGATTCCCCCCTCCAGCCGAAGCCGGAAGGGGGAATCCCGTAGGAACTTTCGCAGAACAGGGTAATCAATCCTCTTCTTATAGTCACGAAAGCTGGTGGCTCTCCACATGGGGCTAGTCCTTCCCCAAGGTATTTCGTGAAGAGTGACGTGCCTGTCTCTGTGGTTCCTCTTGGTCAACAGAAAGGAACGCGAAACCGCGGACCAAAAGGCAGAAACCAGGCTTTCTCCGGTGCGTCACCACCATGCAACCGCTGTGCAACCCGCGGTTCCGCATCTCACACCCCTCGCGGGGAATTCAGGTCCCCACCCACCGTTCCCGGCGGGTGGGGCAGGGTGAAACCTTTGACTGTCGCCCTCCAGAGCACAGCCCCAAGGTAGACTTCTCTCGCCTCCTCTCCATGCTCCCGAAAACGGCACATTATTCGCGCCAGTCGGGCCCGTCCCAAGGAAGGAGAGATTGGTTCAGGGTGTCCTTACTTACTCACCGGCATACACCTGGAAGTCGCGGGACGGAATTCCTGCAAAACGCTATAAAACCCAACAAACGGGTCAATTTCCCGTTGTCCTACCCCAAAACCCCCCAATCGTCAATTTCAGACCCATAAAAGCGCAGCTTTTGTCACTAGCTACTAGCTACTAGCCACTAGCTGCTATAATCTGCCCGCATGAAAACCTCCACCGTCTCCGTCATCGGCCTCGGCTATATGGGCCTTCCCCTCGCCAGCCTGCTGGCCAACGCAGGCCACCAGGTCATCGGAGTCGATATCAACCCCGAAGTGGTCGCCCGCGTGAACGAAGGCCTCTGCCCCTTCACCGAAACCGGCATGGAAGAACTGGTGGAATCCGCACACACATCCGGCAACCTCCGCGCCGTCGCCACGCCCGAGGCCGCCGATATCTTCGTCCTCTCCCTCCCCACGCCGGTGGACCACGCCACCAACCTGCCGGATATGACCTTCGTCCGCGCCGGCGCCACCGCCATTGCCCCGGTCCTCAAAACGGGGGACCTCATCGTGCTCGAAAGCACCTCCCCGGTCGGCGCCACCCAAACCGACGTGAAGGATATCATCGAAGCCGCCCGCCCGGACCTGGTGGATGCCCTGGATTACGTCTTCTGCCCGGAGCGCGCCATTCCCGGCTCCACCCTGCACGAGATGGTGGAGAACGACCGCCTCGTCGGTGGCCTGACCGATGCCGCCACCAAACGCGGCGTCATCTTCTATAAAACCTTTGTCAAAGGCGAGGTCCACCCCACCACCGCCAACGTGGCGGAGATGGTCAAACTGGTGGAGAACGCCAGCCGCGATGTCCAGATCGCCTTCGCCAACGAGCTTTCCATGGTCTGCCACAAACTGGGGCTGAATGTGTGGGATGTCATCGCGCTGGCCAACCGCCACCCCCGCGTCAACATCCTCAACCCCGGCACCGGCGTGGGCGGCCACTGCATCGCGGTCGATCCCTGGTTCATCGTCCACCAGGCGCCGGATATCACCCCGCTCCTCAAGGCCGCGCGCGGCGTCAACGATGCCAAGCCCCTCTGGGTGCTCGCCCGGGTGCGGGAGGCCTGCGAGCGCGTCGCCAAAGCGCAAGGCCACGGCAAGGTCCGCGTGGCCTGCCTGGGCCTCGCCTACAAACCGGGGGTCGATGATTTGCGCGAATCCCCCGCCCTCACGGTCGTGCGGGAGCTCGCCCGCTTCAAGGACGACGTGGACCTGCTGGTATCCGAGCCCTTCCTCGAAACCCACCCGGAATTCACCCTCACCGGCTATGCCGAAGCGGTAAAACAGGCCCAGGTGGTGGTCTTCCTCACGGCCCACCCGCAGTTCGCCAAGATTTCCGCCAAGGACCTCGAAGGCAAGGAAGTCGTCAACCCCACCGGCCCCACGGCTGCCAAATGAGCGACGTCATATCGGCGCAGGCCGGTATCCACGGCTTCAAAGCTATGCGCTTTTGGGAGCATTCCATTTAAAAAAAACCAAAAGCAGGCTATAACCCCTTCATGAAGCAAGTCACCTCCAACACCCGCAAAGGCGTCATCGAACTCAAAACCGTCCCCGCCCCCGCCATCGGCGCGGGCGAGGTCCTGGTGCGCACCCGCGCCAGCCTCATCTCGGCGGGCACGGAGCGCATGGTCATGGCCTTCGCCGAAAAGTCGCTCGCGGGCAAAGCCAAGGAACGCCCCGACCTCGTCCAGAAGGTCCTCACCAAAATGAAGCGGGACGGCGTCGCCGAAACCCTCGCCGGCGTCTTCACCAAACTCGCCGAGCCCTTGCCGCTGGGCTATTCCGCCGCAGGGGAGGTGGTCGCGGTGGGCGAAAGACTCCAGTCCGAATTCAAACCCGGCCAGCGCGTCGCCATGGCCGGTGCCGGTTTGGCCAACCATGCGGAGTTCTGCGCCGTCCCGCGCAACCTCGTCGTCCCCATCGCCAAAAATCTTCCTTACGACCAGGCCTGCTACGCCACCCTGGCCGCCATCGCCCTCCACGGCGTGCGCAACGCGGGCGTTACCTTAGGAGATAAGGTCCTCGTCGTCGGCCTGGGCCTTGTCGGCCAGCTGGCCACCCAGCTCTGCGCCGCCGCGGGCGCACAAGTCCTTGTCAGTACAACAGCAACAACAGTTTCAACCGAAGAGACCCCGGAGGATACGTCCTATCCGGACCCTCCGAACAGACAACGTGCTGCTGTGGAGCTGTCTCCGGAATCACGACAGTGAAGAGAAGCCGACCCCTGGGGAAGCTCACTACTCGCGGGCCCCTGAAGAGAATCAAACGGATCGTCAATCGGGTTCGGAATAAGCCATGAAATCCACTTCAACAGACTCACAAAAGTGCCTTCAATGGCACGCCCCAACGTGCCCCTCAACGGCACGCTCCCGTGTCCTTCAGTGGCACGCCCAATCCCCTTCAAGAAAGACCTGGCGTAGCCTTCAACGGCACACCCACCAATGGCCTTCAATGGCACACCTATGCCCTTCAACGGCATGCTCACAAGCTCCTTCAAAAGCTTGGCGTAGCCTTCAGCGGCATGCCCCAACAAGCCCTTCAGCGGCACACCCTCAGTAGTGTCTTCAACGGCACACCCCATGTGCCCTTCAACAGCACACCTTCAACTAGTGCCTTCAAACGGCACACCCTTATATCTTACATCGAACGGAGTGAAAAAATAAAGCGTCTAATATGATGCGACACGCTGCCTCATGATTTCAAGTTGGAGATGGAAAAACATGAGTAGAACAGTTATGCCAGAAAGTTTTGTACTGGTTTCTTTCAAAATAGTACAAAAAGGAGGCTACATGAAGGGGGATTAATCTTTCAAAATAGTACAGAAGAAGGCTACATGCATGAGGGGGATTCTGTAGATCTAAACTCCGTGGAACTATATAACTCTCTCTCTCTCTCTCTTCCCTTCTCTTTGCTCTATTTGCTTGTAGCTTTTGTGCTTGTGGTGGATCTCAGGTTATTTACAATGGATTAATTTGATATTAGATTAAGATAAGAGCGGGTGACTTATCTAGAGTGACGTGCCCACCATCATCGTAATCGACCTCAATTTCCACATTTCACTCTCTTCGTGCGAATGAGAAAATCTAATGTTACTCCCATTCGACCCCAGTTATGCACATTAGACCCAAATTAATCTACAATGCGAGAGGAGAATATGTCATCCGAACTGGGCCCTATAGCATATCAAAGTGGGCCAACGTGAATTCTCAGGGCGTGTTTGGAACAGAGAAAATGAAGACTTTTGGGAATCTCAGGTAACCGAAGTAGTAAGCTTTAATCCAGTTGTGAATAGATGGGAGGTGAATGAGAGGTGAATTGTTGGGATCTTCTTGAGCATCTGCATGCTACTCGGCTAAGCAAGCGAAACTTGTGTCCGGCTGCAAAAACACGCACAAGTCAACATTTCGAATCCTTTTTAATCAGATGGGTACCATAGGGATGCCCTTATTAAAAGCTGACAAATTAGGAGGAGCTTCATTCGGAATCCATGTGGAAGCTCGGGACACCAACTACTGTCTCTTTCTTTTTTTAATTTTTTAAACCTTCGTTATGTACCATAGAAGATTCCTTATCTTTATTTATGTCAGACCATGTGCACGTCTGGCCACTGAACTCATGCTTATCCACAGTTGTTCAAAATGGGCTCTTCTGGAGTTTCACGATGCAATTGTTTGATTGATTGGGCTCGTGGTGGCTTGTGGGCTACTTTGGGTAGAGAAACTCCAACAATTGCTTATCACAGATTGGGCTGTACTGTTGGGCTTGTCCATGTGGTGGGACCTTGTTTGGGCTTTGTGGGTTTATTTTAGCTGGGGATGCATTTGAGCATGTGACTCAACTTGTACAGAGGTGTAAGAAAGTCTCTACAGAGAACAACTCCTACATTTTGGGGTTGCTTGATTTGCCATAGAATACTGTAAAATGTTGTATTTTATATATATGTCACGCCAGTACACCATCCTAAAAAAAGGATGAAACGGAAGATGTTTGAGATGGAACCCACAGTGTCGGCTTGAGAAACATCGACCTCCAAACAACTAACGAACGGTGAACTCTTCTCTACAAATATGAAGATCGCATTCCAGCTAATCAATATGAGGTATCTCTGGATACCACAGGGCGAAGTTTGAACTGTCAAGCACTTTTTGTGCGGGGTGTTAATTACGTGGGACAACAGAAGGACCCACATGATCTGCGTTTGTACAGAAGGTATCAAGTGGGGAACGTCCTTCTAAACTCATCTAGCATCTCTCCACTGATGAGATTGTTGGAAGTGCTTACGCCACGCAAGAGTTTTACGGGGTGGGTTCAAATATTTCTTAAGAGACACTTGAAACCAGAGTGCATGGCTTGCATTGCATTACTTGTCGCAAGTAGCTATGTATGGTGTGGTGTTTTCCACACTACGGGAAATACGAAGATAGCCAATTAATTATTTCCACGCGTTCACAATGTGGAACTACCTCTGATGGAAGACAACCTCAGGACGTTTACCATTTTGTTTGAACCATCGTGCATGCTTTTTTAGAATGGAAAATATTACTTATACACGCATATGACTTCTTTTCTTGCCTCCCACACCACACCGAGCTCGATGCGAACGATCGCGAGCCAGTGATCGGCGGCCTCACAGAGCGCGGAGAGCAGGCGATCCCCGATCCCTCGCCGTCGATGCGGAAAAATATGAATAGACAAGATCAAGCAAGATAATAAGATAAATTGACCTTTTAATATCAAGAATGTACTTTATAACCATAAAGGCTATGCACTAGAAAATCATGAATAAGAAAGTACTAGCAAGTATGTAATTTTCACAATATTGCCTCATGATTTTCACCCGTCTATAAAAAAAGTACTCCTAGCATAATGCGACACCAATATTCATCGTACCCCATGGTTTTCAGCACGTTTCCGACACTTTGTTGAGGGGGCTAGCATGGAGCCCTTAGACAAAGTTCGTGCCTGCTCTTGCATCTTCAAGTTACAAATCACGCTACTTCCATGAACATAAAATAACATTCCGGCCAATAAGGTTCAATTCAACAATAATTCTAGGATAATGTAACCAAGGTATAGAACACACCGAAACATAAGATCATGAGATTTCAAAGGATGATTTAAGACAAGGTCATGCGAAGGGTGAAATCTGACAACATAATGATGTATTCTTGGATTTCCATAAGACATTAATCTCTTGTTGACAAGTGTTAGGTTCCACACATTGATTAGAACATCTAGGAACTTAGGAAAACCAACCCAAAGGTCAAACCTCAGGTTAGACATGGTCAGGGATCATGCGGTCCTTCCCTGGACCGTTTAGGAACTCATGCAGTCAAGAAAGAACCGCTTAATCGATACATGGGGTTTGGTCAGGACCATTTCGGTGGGGCTCAAAGCCAGAACAAAAGGCTTCACACAGAGGTATATGCGGTCAAGGGCTGACCGTTTACCAATGGAGGCGGTCTCGGGCCAACTGTTAAATGAAGCTTAGCGGCCGTCTGAGGACCATTTCTAATCCGAACTTTAAAAAACTCTGTTAATGTAAGTGCTTTCTAGACAAATGGATTTTTTTGAGGGTACAACTAGCTCGACGTCTTAGTGAGAATCCCAAGCTCACGGAGACTTACGGAGGCCTTGAAACAAGATCACCTAGTCCGGTGGAAGGAATATCCAACGGAGAGGATCTCAAGTCCAAGAATGTGTGCCTATAAGTGTAACGTGTAACTAATGACTCCATACCGGAATACGTGTCATATACTTAAGAAAAGACTCAGAGATAAGAAGGGATCATGTAAAACATTGATCAAACATTAGTAAAATAAGTCCATGTATCATTTGAAGTATAACTTTAATACAAGAGTATAGTGTTTGGCAAAAACTAACTTAAGTTTAAAATAATTCCTAAGAACATAAGGAACATGAAACCCACTAAGATAAACTATCAATCATAACTAAGTTTATGAATACAGTACTTAAAACAGGAATAATACTTAATTATCTTGTCTTATCATATAATAAATAAGGCTATTCTGCATTATGTTTTGGGTTAACAATAATACAAAACTCAGAAAAATCTAGCGGTCAATTGCAGACTATTTACGGGCCTTAGCGATCTATCGTAGGACCGCTAAAAGACTTTGGTGGTCTTAGGAAGACCATTTCTTCCCCTGTATCTGTCATAATAGAACACGAAGAATAGGCCTCATCCATGGTAAGTAGATGCATAAAAAAACATGCCAGTGTGTAAGCAATGCCTGATACAATTATAGAAAAACATGAGGATGCATGGGAGTGCATTGATTAAGCCAAAGTTTAATTCTTTTCTTAAGGTGTAAAGGTAAGCATGCAACTTATTCTAATTATGTAGTTATGATAAAACATGAAATACTATCCGTAGAAAGCATGAAATTGAATGAAATCAAAAGAATTTTGTCCCTAACACGTTGTTCTAGCCATCCACGAGATAACCTACCTTTGGAAGTGCTCTTATGAATTTAATTTCTGACTGGAAGAAAGTCCTAGTTCTTGCACGTCCTGTGCTAAACCAACAACTTCTTGCCCCTCGTTCTTCTTAATCTCTGGACCTAAATCCATGAAATTTGGAGGGTAGGTAGAGGATACAAAGGATAACAAAGAGATCAAAAGACACTACTCGTACTAACCTCGTTTTGGGCTTTTAATCTCTTGATCTTCACTGGACCGGTGCACCATTCCCTGTGCCACCTGTAGTGAACCAGTGACTTGCAGACGTACTAACTCTCCAATGGCTGGGTCTTCTAGCATGAATATTGGATGGGAGTTAGTTAAAACTAAGGAGAATATAAAGTTCTAAAGAACCAACCTGAAATAATGTCTCCTTACCATCGAACAACCCGAGCCAAACTAAGGGTTCGTGCAAGTCAAATCTGCACTCTATTTATAGGGTTCACCTAGGGTTTAAGAGATTAGATCGAACTTGGAGTCCTAAATTGGGGTAGAATTGATCCCTAGATAGTTCTAGAGTGTCCTCCATGCCAGGTAGCTTTGATCCAAGGTGATTTGGTTGCCAAAGATCTAAACTTTTCACGTTTCTCTAACTCACGAAATTGGGGTAGCCTAGCGGTCATCTTTGGACTGCCTGAGGACATTAGCAGTCGTGCAATGGATAGTTTGCAGGCTTTTAATCTGAAATTTCTAGATTTTTGTATTTATCATCTAATTAGCCTATTATCCTCTTTTTCAAATTCTGAGATTAACCCTAATTACGCATCTTTAATTGGGTTACGATCGACCTCTACATCTCCGCCATCGGAGGTCTGTGAAGCGTAGGCCTCCAGACACGGGGCGCAGCGGTTTCGAACGGAAGCCGCCCCAAAACTCTGAAAAGAGACGCGCCGACAGGACTTCGAAGGCCGGGCCCAAGTCCGGTCCTTCCAAGTCCGGCCCTTCCAAGTCCGGCCCTTCCAAGTCCGGCCCTTCCAAGTCCGGCCCTTCCAAGTCCGGTATGGGACGCGGTGCGGTCCCCGATCAGCGCGAACTGGTCAAGCGCGCCACCCTCAATGCCCTGAAACGCGCCAAGCGCGCCGCCGACAAGGCGGGGGTCGAGCTGTCGGCCTGGGAGGACGAATTCCTCGGCTCGGTCGGCGAGCGCATCAAGACCTACGGCCGCGCCTTCGGCGACCCGGACAAGGGCGCGCCCGGCCAGGCCCTGTCGATGATGCAGGCCGTCAAGCTCAAGGAGATCACCGCCAAGGCCAAGGGCGAGAAGCGCGCGTTTCGCGGGCGGCGGCGGAAGGTGGTTGAGCCGGAGGGCGAGGGCGACTGAGCTTTCGCTTGCGGTGGCGGCATACAGCCCGGCTCGCAAGGCGGTTCACACCTGCAGAGGGATGAATCGGCGGCATACTGTCGAACGCCTGTCACACAGCGGGGGCATGGCTCGGGGCGATCCTCTGGAGCCCTGCATGCGACCCCTCTTCCAGTTCGCGGCCGCCCTCGCCGCCACGGCCGTGGCCACCCTCGCCCTGGCCGTCCCGGCCGACGCCGCGCCGCGCCGCAACGTGGTGATCTTCGTGGCCGACGGGCTGCGTTCGGGGATCGTCACCGACGAGACCGCGCCGGAGCTGGCGGCGGTGCGGCGCGACGGGGTGGACTTCGCCAACAGCCACTCGCTGTACCCCACGGTGACCACGCCGAACGCCTCGGCCATCGCCACCGGCCACGGCCTGGGCGACACCGGCGACTTCTCCAACCAGCTCTACGTCGGCCCGGCGCTGGGCATCCCGGTCAGCGCCCTGGTGGCGCCGGTGGAGGACGACGCGGCGATCCGGCTGATGAACCAGCGGTTCGGCGGCAACTACCTGAACGAGGTCAGCCTGCTGGCCGCGGCCCGCGCCGCCGGCTATCGCACCGCGGTGGTGGGCAAGCTGGGTCCGGCGGCGGTGCAGGACGTCACGGCGCTGTCCACCGGCGCCGGCATCGTCATCGACGACAACACCGGCTGGCCCGACCAGGGCTTCCCCGACGGGCCGAGGCTGCCGGACGACGTCAAGGCGGCGATCGAGGCCGCCGGCTTGGCGGGCGCCGCCCCCGACCGGGGCCGCAATTCCGCTCCGGGCGCCGACAACATGCCGGGGGTGTAGGTGGCCCACACCGTGCAGCAGGACTGGTTCACCGCCGTGGTGACCCAGGCGCTGCTGCCCAGCTTCAAGGACCAGCCGTTCGTCATCGTCGTCTGGTCGCGAGACCCGGACGGCACCCAGCATAACCAGGGCGACAGCCTGAACGCGCTGCAACCCGGCATCAACGGCCCGACGACCATGGCGGCGATCCGCAACGCCTCGGCCGACCTCGGCCGCATCCGCGCGGCGCTGCACGACCTGGGGCTGGAGGACAACACCGACGTCTTCGTCACCGCCGACCACGGCTTTTCCACCGCCTCGCGCCAGAGCCGGTCCAGCGGCGCGGCGAAGCTGAGTTTCCGCGACACCGAGCCGGGCTTCCTGCCGCCGGGCTTCCTGGCCATCGACCTGGCCAAGGCGCTGAACCTGCCGCTGGCCGACGCCAACGGCCTGAAGGTGGAGCTGGCCGACGGCTTCCACCCCAGGCGCTCCAGCGCCGTCCTGGGCGCCGATCCGGAGCATCCGGAGGTGGTGCTGGCCGCCAACGGCGGCTCGGACCTGATCTACCTGCCGGCCGGCGACCGTGCGGCCAACGCCCGCCGGATCGTCGAATTCCTCACCACCCAGGACTACACCAGCGCGATCTTCGTGGGCGACGCCCTGGGCCCGGTCTCCGGCGCCCTGCCGACCAGCGCGGTGGGGCTGAAGGGCTCGGCGCTGACCCCGGCGCCCGACGTGGTGGTCTCGTTCCGCTCGTGGGCGCAGGACTGCGCCAGGCCGGACACCTGCGGCGTCGAGGTGGCCGACACCGACCTGCAGCAGGGCCAGGGCATCCACGGCGCCTTTTCCCGGGCCGACACCCACAACTTCATGGCCGCCATCGGCCCGGACTTCCAGAAGGGCTTGCGGGACGAGACCCCGGTCTCCAACGCCGACATCGCCCCGACCCTGGCGCGGATCCTGGGCCTGGACATGCCGGCCAAGGGGACCTTGCGCGGCCGGGTGATCGGCGAGGCCCTGGTCGGCGGCGCCCCCATCGACCACGCCGCCCACGAGGAACGCTCCGCCCCGGCCGCCAACGGCTTCGTCACCGCGCTGAAGGTGCAGGAAGCCGGCGGCAAGCGGTACTACGACGCGGCGGGCGGCGCGGGGCGCACGCTCGGGTTCTAGAGCATCGTGCCGAAAAGTGGCCACCGGCTTTCGGCAATAACGATGCGAAATCAAAAATCTAGAGCGAGCTGCGCGATTCCCGAATCAATGGAATTCAAATACCATGATCCACAGCAGCAAAAATGGTGAAATATGTTTGAAACAAAATAGAATAAAAAATAATTCGAACTTAAGAGGGATCACCCTTGGAGGAAAAAAAAGGGGGAACTAAATAGAAATATGCTGTATCAGGCATACAAAGGCAAAGTGGTCCAAAAATAAGATTAATGAAATCTACTGCTTATGCTTCATCTTTACACACTTGACTGTAATGAACACATCGTCTAAACCTACTTAACAATGGTAAGGATAACAAAGGATCATTCATCCACATTCTTTTTTCAAAAAAGAGATCATTCATACGCCAATGGAGCATGCCTTCAGCTGAGTACTTCAATGAACGTCCCAGGGTACCCATTCAACAATAGTGAGGATACAAAAGGATCATTCATACACAAACAGAAACATGCCTTTTGCTGATACTTTAAGCATTGTAGCAACATCAAAGATTTTAATAAGTTCATATAACTAATATCCTTATTTATTTGGATTGGTTTCAGGTCAAGAAGGAAAAGCAATCATTACATCATCAATCTCACAATGAGCTTGAAAGAGACTGAGTCAATTTAAATGAAAATTTGGATGAATCTACAGAATCATGGCCATCCATACAAAGAAAATATTTAGCCTAAAAGGAGCACAAACCTTCCGACCTTGGCAACAAGAGGAAGGATTGCACCACTCTGTAAACATAACTCAATAGTTTGTGGGACATTTCCAACGTGAGAGTCAGTGAAGACAATTTCCGGTCTGCAATCCACTTTATCCATTAATCTCCTGCCACTTGCTGTTCATTGTTTATCTCTCTCCTTGTGCCCACATTTATTTTCAATGTGCATATTCTCATGTTGTTCTGCTATAAAGAGAGACACATGTAGTCTTACAAGAGTTTTAGAGATTTATTCATGACAGTCATAATTCTCTACATCCGTAGTTCTGTACGCACCAGCCACCAATTACAAATGGTTGAAGACATTGAAACTGGACCAGATCGTCGAGCTGAATGCCAGTGATGATGACACATGGTAAATGATAAGAGACCTGCATTGTTAAGCACTCGTGCTTACTTGAGAATGACAGGAAGGGAATCAACCATATAGAAGATGGCCAATATAAACAGATGCTATAGTGCAAAGTGATGCTGCTTTTGCAATTTCTTAAATGCAATGAAAGAAAGGATTGGGAGATACAGACATTGAGACATTAGGGAATAGGCATGATTTACTGGGTAACAATATGTCACAGAAAAGGCCTCCATCTACATGGCAGGCTGGCAGCATTCCAATATATGTTTTGGCTTTCCATGGAGAAGAAAAAAAGGCTTGCTATCCCGTCTGAGATCCAGTACCCATCTGCTCTAACTTGTCATACTCTGCATCAATAGCTAAATGCTGATCCTACGCAGAAACTTCAGCATAATGGGGTAAATTTTATGATAATGAAAAGGCTCAATTGTCAATTGCCTTGCCATATCCTGGACCTGAGGTCATTCATAAGCAGTCTCCAGTAAGAAAAGGGCCCTCCTGTGCCACATTGACAATGGGTATTTTCATATAATCTTATTTCTAGTACAACACCAACACCGTTGGTGTGGGTCGCAGTTCATGTGTTCTATTGATGAATCACAAAGAAACCAACAAGGTAAGTAATATTCCACTTCCAACTACATCAGAGGTTAGATTAGGCTAAATCTCTGAGTCTTGCAGGTGGAATTGGGATCCAGCTTGTCCAAAAGTCTGCACTACACATGCTCAGCAGAATGCAGTGTCACCCCTCCCTAAGGATGTTGACAGGATTCATGATGCTGTTTACAGATGCCCGGTCAGGAAAGAAACTCTCTCATATAGGCAATGGGTTTCAGCTATCAACTTTTGCTGCCTTCTTTGATTCGGTGAAATGTGAAGAGATGATTGAGAAATTCCTCTGGCTCTTTATCCTCTCTGATAACCTGTATCAACACAGCAATGCAAACACTTACAAGGACTGAAGAAGATTAAAAACTATGCTGATTTCAGCTCAACAAATCAAACTAAGACAAATGCAACTAATGTAAGAATGCTATACAAAGCACTCATCCAGAGTGGGGAATGGTTAAGAAATCTTAATTTATTAATGGAAAGAGACCTACGCATTTCCTGTTTTCCTTTTTTTAGTTTGAATAAAATGTGGGATAAAGCAGATGCTGTGATTGTTGGAGGACTTCTCCAAACATATGCCCTTCAAGCAAACAGAATTCACACATTTCCCATAGCTAGCGTATGTTTCACATGCAGAATTATTCGAAAGTATAGATGTGCATTTGTAGCTATTTAAGTAGTGTGCGCATTATCAATTCCGCAAATTTTGGTTTATCAGACGATTTAAGGTTTAGGTACCAAACATTTCCACACCAACTGCAATCAGTAGTTATTTACATCGGCGTAAAATCCGAATATCCTTGATCAACCGCTAAAGATACTTTTTCGACCTCCACAATATCCGCTGTGATATTGAGGGTGTTATCAAATGGACTTGATCGAACGGATCGTCATTAGAGGTACACGTCTGCAAGAGAAAATCGAATATTTCATTTCTTCTGACCTACAGTCTACTGGTTTGTACAGTATGGTCTGTGGTCCTTTGCTCTTGGGTAGCAGCATGGTCTTCCGAGTTTTTCATCCACGCTGACAGATATGGGTCCATCATATGAAATGGGGGGATACATTCCCTTTGCTCGGATTATTTTACTGATGTTCAATTAATTTTCGTCATATCTTTTTTCCAGTGACCGGATTCTTTAAGTCACTCGGGACTCCCAAGGACTTATCTCTGCATGATATGGTCTCTTGAGAGCTCCATTTCGAGGGTGAACAACCACAGCCATATGCATGGCGATAGCATGAACTGGGGGTTTGAAATTTCATACGATAATTGACCATGGAGTGTCGGGGCCCCTCGTAGGCCAGTCCTCAAGGCTTCTGCATCCAATTCTGGTCACGGGGTTATTGCTTCTGGCCTCCCAGCGATTTATGAGGTCATCTCGAAAGCTTCTGTGGGTGGATCTCGCTTTCTCTCCATACAATTCTCGGAATGAGGGGAGATGTTGCTGAAATTTTTCCATGACTTTCCTCGGTTGTCTGTTTAATCTGCTTCTCTCGTCTCAACTGAAACTGATAAAAAATAATAGCAATGAACTGGTGACAGTGACATATGCATCATGTTAACGAGTTGCTTCTGGAATTTATGCTCTGCTGTGGTCTATAATTTCATCCTAAATTATATGGAGCCCGTGCTCGAGTATAGACCTCGCACGAAGAGTGAACAGTGGGATGCATCCGATCTGGATAAAGCAAGGACAAGGTTTAGCACAAAAGCTATGAGGGCTTTAGCATTGGGATCGTTTCAAGCTAAAGGGAAGTCATTAACTTCTCTCTGATAATATTGAGTTTTGCATAAACTAATTGTAATAAACTTAACAATGTTTTGACCCTCTGGGGTTGAGGATTAATTTGGGTCTCTAATACCATTCGCCTTTTTCTCAGAAGGCCCTTGAGTTGAATCCCAACATCATCAATTTTCACCCCTTTGCTCCTTGAGCACCCATGCAGACTTGAGCTGGTGCTAATATCGCCCAAGCTAGGTGAATCGGCGCAAGGGAAAGTCCCTTTGCAGTGATTCATCCCCCCTCCATGTTCCCACCATTTCCACAGGTGCCGGTTCAGTCCCGTTGGCTAGCGTTGACCCCACGATTGTTGAGGTCAACTTCTTCCTTCGTGTCAGAAGCCCCTGCGTCAACGTCAGGCCCCTGGGGTCGACCCCTCTCACATCTTCTCTTAATCAGTGCTAGCCTTGCCCATAATAAGTGAATCGGCACAAGAGTGAGCACCCCCCACACCCACTCATTCCTTGCTGCGCCGTTTCACTCCCTCTCCCCCGCATCTGTCTTCGACACCTGCGTCGATTTACTCTCTCTCCCCCATGCCTGCATGCGTCGATTCATTGCCTTGTTGCCCTTTCTCTCATCCTCCCTTGCCAATTCTAAAAAATTGGGCTAAATCCCCTCTGGGTCAACCCCATGGCTGCCCAGGTCGACCCCTTGACCCTCCAAATAGCCTCTTTTGGCTGCCCTGCGTTGATGCCATCACGGAGCAGTCGACCCCTCTTCAAAACCCCTTGAATCGGCGTGACTTGGCTTAGACGTGGTGAATCGGCACAAGGGGAGATCCCCTAGCACCGATCCACTCACCCTCCCTCTCCCTTCACCTTGTTGGGCACCGTCTCACTTGTATGCCCCCTTGGGTCGACTTACGTGGGCCCCAAGTCAACCTAAACCTTTAACCAACTGACTGCCCCTCTCTTGGTCATTGCTACCTTTATGCATTTGGGTTTCACCTCCTCTTTTGCCTGGCTCATGGACGTCTAGTAATAAAACAATAACAATAGTAGTAATAAAAAAATGCAACAATTCATCTAAGGTTTGCTTTCCTCATGCATGCACAAACACACACACATGTACGTGAATGTTTGTATGTATACATATTTGCATGGCTACCTTACTGTGTGCTTGCCTCCCAATTCTCCAGTATATTAAATGGTGACTAGCGAAAAGTCAGGATATGCCCAGCTGGAGACTTTCACTATGTGTGAGGTGATCTTTGGGCCTAAGTTCTCTGCCCCAACTGGGAACCAGCCTAATAATAATAAAAAAGATTAAATAAATAAATAAAGGAGTGAACAATTAAACTAAGTACTACTACCCTGCATGCCTGCATGATCCGATTCTCTGGTATATCAAATGGTGACTAGCGAAAAGTCGGGTTATACCCGACCGGGAGCTTTCACTATGCGTGACGGTGGTCTTCGGACCTAAATTCTCCGCCTTGTACCTAGAGTCGATTTAATAAACAAGTACTACCATATTGTGTGCTTGTTTGCAATTGCATGTCTTATTATATGGCCCCCATGGTCTTTATTTTGGCGATTAATCAAGGGTTGTCCCTCTTTCGGAAAGGCGTAATTAACGTCGTAGTCTTTATGGTATGACGGGTTTTGGGTCCCGACACGATCACCTATAATTATCTGATCAGTCAGATGAGCGCATAATAAATTGTCACGACAGTGACTGGCACGCCTAATAAATAATCAAATAAATCAGATAAAAAATAAATCAATCAATCAAATAAAATCCTATCTTGCAGGAGAAGAAACTCAAGGAGGAGAAAAGGAATACTTGGGAAGGCGCTTTGATCTACATCAAGGGATTTCTTGAGCTCGTGGATGAAGAGAGAAAGGTGTGACTTGAAGAGAGGATCAAGAAGACCATAAAATCGCCATCATCCAAGCAAGTAAGCTTGTCTTAGTGGTCAGATCTATAAAGGAACGCACCGACGCCTCCAACTTGCTAGAGATAATCTCCCCTTAGCCTGGATTTGGTGGAATCTTCGACATCGGTCTTCGAATATAAGGGAGATAAATTTAGAGCTTGTTTATTCTGGTTATCCATGATGCTCTTCGTTGTTTACCTGTTATTTTGAGAATCATTGTATATCTTTTTGTGATTTTGAACTCGGAATACTGTGTGTGTATAGGGACTACATTCTCCATGTGAGCTGGATTGCAGGGTTTATTCCTCGAGTTTGTGGGAGTGTTGTTGGGACACATCCCCGTGTGTGTGTTGCTTCGGTAGCATGTGTGTTGGGGTTTTTACCCCGTGTGTGCGGGGAGAAATCCCTGTGTTTGTTGCATTCGTAGCTTGTTGAGAAAGCCTCACCGAGTTTGGTGAGGGGTGGACGTAGGGTGCCCATCATGGTCCCAAGCCACCTTAAAAATCCCTCTCGCACTGTGTGATTGTGTGATTTGCTAGTGTGATTTGTTTACATGATCGTGTGAGACTGAAAAGGCTGAGAGAACTATCTCTTCTAGGATTTAAATTTCATTTCATTATAGTTTAAATTTGATAGTTACTTTAATCTTGTTAAGTAGGTTTAAAATCTGTCATCTCATTTTGGGGGATAATTCAACCCCCCTTCTTATCCACGTACATCGTCATTTGGGCCAACAATTGGTATCAGAGTAAGGCCCTACTATTTCAAGATCTAACAATCTTCAGAGAGATCCAAGTGCGGGCACAATCATGAATTTTTTTGTTGATCAAATCTCAATGAATTGTTTACCTATCTTTACTAGCTCTGATTTTGATTCATGGCTAGGCAAACTGTGTGGGGGTAATTAACTCTGTTAATCCCAAACTACGGAATTTGATATATGATGGTCTCAACAAATTACCTCTAGATGAGACTAGATGGTCTTATGAAGAGGAACCTAAAAATCATGATAATGTTACAATTTTAAGATTATTAAAAGCTAATGTGAACACTGATATATATCCATTTGTTTCTTCATGTGAAACGGTGAAGGAAATCGTGGATGGATTGATCAAGGCTCAAGAGATAATGCTGGACGATCTGTGCTTCATGGGTGATAAAGTGGACAGATCAAGCAAGGAAAGCTCAAAGGTAAATTCTGAGTCTGACGATGAAAATGAATTTGGTTATGAAGAATTGATGAATGCCTATGAAGAGTTGTCTGATAATTATAAGAAGGTTGTTGGTCCCGGGGTAGGCGAGCAAACAAGAAGGGGGTTGAATTGTCCCCCACACTAGATGACAAATTAAAATACTTACGCACAGCAGAATTAACAAGTTTAACAAGATTGGAGAAATTAAGCTAAGCAAGGTAAGCTTGGTTCTCTCAATCTCACCGTACTCACTCGAACATATAAACGGATATGAATGATAAAGCAAACCACACAATCCCAAAAAGTAAACAACAAGATAATGAGATTTTTAAGGTGGTTCGGGACCACGACGGGCTCCCTATGTCCACCCCTCACCAAACCTGGTGAGGTTTCACTTGGGGATAAATCGCCAAACGAAAACGACGCTCCAAACACACACGGGGATATGCCCCAACACACACACACACAGAGACGAAGTCTCCCACACGATCCGACCACGGATCAAACACACACACATAAACCGCAATAACTGCGGCACACTATAACCACAACCGTACGTAGACGGTTCTCCACACACAGAGTCAAAGGTTTAAAAAATAAACACACATAATCAAAATATTCATAACCCAAGAAATAGATTATGAAGCATATCACAAACAATATGGAAAGCATGTAGAAACTATCTCCCTTCAACTCCAATAGCCGGATGAAGATATTCCTTGAACCACAAGTTGGAGGGAAGCCGGATGAAGATGATTCTTGCGTCCTCTTGATCCTGTCATCGATCCGCTCCTTTTCTTCTTATTCCACGAGCTCCAAAATCCTCTCCAAGTAGATCAAATCCTTCCTTCAAGAGCTCCTCCTTACTGTGCCCATTTTCTTCTCCTATAAGATAGATAGAAAATATTAGCTCTTCTCTTTTTCTCTAATTTCGTAGCTTACTTATACACCTAAGAGAGAATGATCAAAAGATTCATAAACCCTTCACAAAACCCTTGAGAGACCCCTCTAATATATGTATATTAACCCTAAGGACAAATGGGTAAAGTTTGATCACAAATGGAATAGGTTTAGTGGGTTTTCGGATTCACGTTTTTGGGTTTCCGCCGGTTTCGGTCGACCGGAAGGGTAGGGGCAGTCGACCAAAATTAACAGAAATAAAACATGTTACAGGCGGCCCACTCTGCACAGTTCAATCGACCAAACTGGGCAGTTCGGTCAACTGAACTCTACAGTTCACAGAATTATAGAAGTTCAGTGCACTTCTCCTCTCTCATCCCTCTCTGTATAGTTCTGTTTTGCTACAATAGAAATACTGAAATATATCCAAAAACAAAGAGTTTAACCAGCTTCTGACACCTGATGACACACACACACACAGATAAAAGTTTAGCAGTTTCCAATTTTCTTATTTCTGTTGCTTCCTGAAGCATCCCTTTACTCATTGGCATGTTTAGAAATCATTTATATTATTACAGGTAATATGGAGAGACAGTAGTTGTTTACTAAAGTCAGCTCAAAGCTGAAATGATGAGGGGTAGATTGTAGCTTCCCTGTCCCTCCCAGGGATTTACCTGATTCCAGCAGGGTTATTCTCAACATCTGGAAAAGAGTAAACACAAGACATAAGGTTTATATTTAAAGCTATCTTGGATCTCTTTAAGGATGGGCACTGAGCTTCTTGTAACCTTCCTGAAACAGTGCAAGTCAGATTAACTTGGCTTTAGTGACATGATGGAGACAAATGATTGAGACAGAACCATGCTCTGAGCCACTTTATCCAAGTTATACTGGAAAGCAATAGATCAAAGTGAAAATTGGATTTTCATCACTTAGAATACCTGAAAGGCCAATTTCTTCATTATATTTTCATAGTGAGGTAGTGCTTCCTGAAGCTTCCCTATGTCCAACAGGCGATCCCCCTCCTTCAATGCCTGAAACCATGGAGATCTTTGATTGGTAGTCTTATGGTAGCACAGAAGGGGAGGAATCAAATTGCACTCAAGTACAAGCCAGTAAATATCCTCAATATTCTCCAACTATTTTCTTACCATGTTAAGAAGGGAAAAAAATTAGATCAACCAACAAGCTAGTGTTCATTGATAAATGACTTTTCTACTTCCAAATGTTAAATTTTTGAGGACGTTGGAAGAGGATGTCCAGGAGCATACCCCTATTAGTCAATAGAGCACTTAAAACTATGACTTGACAAATCTGGAAACTTCAGCCAAATTAGAACATTCTTTAGATATTGCATTCATGTTAATATTTATAATGAGGAATTGATATGTTTTGACATGTAGCTTCATAGCATACAAACACTCATAGACCACCAAAAAGTTATCCTGAATATGACGTCCCCTTGATAAAAGCACCGTGGAAATGGCTAACCATCTTATCCATGACACCAACCAATCTCCCTGTCAACAATTTAGTAATGATTTTGTATGTTCCATTCAACAGGCAGATAGGTCTAAAATCATTGAAGTCCTGTGCCCCCTGCTTCTTGGGGATGAGAACAATGAGAGTTTTATTAATACCCCCCAAGTGTGCTCTCCTCTCCTGGAATTTCACAATGGCACCCAACAAATCTGCTTTAATAATATCTCAACAATGCTGAAAGAACACCAATGGGAAGCCATCTAACCCTGGAGCTCTATCTCTTGCAAGGGGAAAAATAGTCTGCCTGACCTCCTCCTTAGTGAAAGGCATGCGAGATAGCCAACCTCTCTTCTTGCGACAGCTATGGAAGGAGCCCATCAGCAACTCTCGGTCTGAACATGTCCTCCTCAGTAAAAAGCCCGGAGTAATAGTCCCTCGCCAGCTCTCTAATCTACTCCTCCGAAGAGACGGAGATGCCCCCCACCCGAAGCAAGGGTGTTGACCCTCCTCCTACCAGAAGCAAGTGCTGGAAGTAAGCTTTATTCTTGTCTCGCTCCTTGATCCATCTGTCCCTCGATCTTTGCCTCCAATAGATCTCCTCTCTGACAAATATATCATCAAACTGAAGTCTCAGGGTGTCTCGCAGCTTCATGTCATCTGCATCTATAAGGCAAGCCTCCTCTAGTCTATCCAGACGCTCAATTTGCTGAAGCATTCTGTCCTTGGCCGCCCTCTCCGAGAGGATTTTACCCTTGCCCCAGGTCATGAGAACCTCAACAGTGTGCCTTAATTTGGTGACGAGAGTAGCCATAGTAGAGCTTCCAACAACCTGAGCAGTCCAAGTCTCTCTGACAGTGTCCAAGAAGTCCTCCTCCTTGAGCCAATACCTCTCCAATATGAACAAAGCCTTCCTCCCTTGTAGATGGCTAGTCTTCAACAGGATTGGTCAATGATCTGAAACCGATCTATCCAATGGAAGAACCTGAGCATCCAGGAAATGATCCTCCCAATCCACAAAGATAAGAAATCTAACTAGTCTCGAACAGGAAGCCTCCGCTCTCATGGGAGACCAGGTGAAGAAGCCATGTGCCATGCCAATATCAACCAACGCTGCCTCCTCGATGAAGGCAGAGAAGTCTTCCATGTCCCTTGAGAGGGCCGCACCACCCGACCTCTCTGAAGGAGCTGCCACAACATTAAAGTCCCCTCCCACACTCCAAGGCCGACTAAAGTGGAAGTGTAGGCTAATCAACTCCTCTTAAAGCAGCCGCTTCTCCTCTCTCCCCCGTGGCTTATACACCTCGATGAAGTCCCAAGCGAAGCCATCCTTCATCGAAATGAAATGAAGTGAGATGGCCCACCTGCTAATGTGCCTATCCACCGACACTTCCTCAACCTCAATGGGGTTCCACAGAATCATGATATCCCCTGATGTACCCACAGCCGGTGAGACAACTCCTCTAGAACTCATAGAGCAAATTGTGATTGAAAATTTTACACTAGTTGAAAAGCCCGCGCAAGAATGTAAGGAGAGAAGGGAACTTGGAAAGATCATCAAACAATTGTCTGGCCTAGGAAGAAGATAGCAGCAAAGGCTGAGATGAATGAATAGAGAGGATGATAGCTAATGAGCCGTTGATGGCATAATTGGCGACAGACGATGATCTGTCAATGACAAAATCCTCATGGTGAGGATGGTTTGGAGCATTGGCAATAGTTATGGTTTCTCCTGACATCATGGAGATCAGAGGCGGCCATTCTAGATGCGGAGGCGAGAACATTCTTTCTAGTGCGATGGAAACATCTTGGATATCAAACCACTTATACCATTCACACTCCGGGTCATCAATCTTTCCACTTTTAAAAACTCTCGAGCAGCCCTCAGCCATGTATACAACCTATGACTACCCACATGTTTCTTGTGGATCGTCCCCCATCGGAACAACATGCCCCTTTCTGAAATGACAGTACAAAGACCATTAAAGAGGTTTTCCATCTTCCTCAATCGAGCCTTCAAAGCCTAGGCCAACTCTAAGGATTACCTTTGCCTTCTTCACCAGACTCAGTCTTCCTTGTAATTGTGCCCCTAGACCTTTGCCTTGCTGGTAGCCTAAGTTCTTCATGATCTCCCATCCCTTGAAATGGGAAGGGAGACGTGGCATTGGCCTGGGAAGCAACTTCTTTTGTGTTGGTGAGGAGCGGCTAGGGTCACACACATCTAGCAACAAAAGAATAGGCCTATGGGTCGGCCAGACAGAGGACAATAAAGTGGTAATATCATCCACCATAGGGAACATGGGCATGCTAAACTCTTTGATGATCCGTCTCTTATACAAGAACTTTAGGCATTGGTGGTTGGTGGAAGGGACGACATTCATTGTCTCTATATAAGGACGACCCAGTATGCCCTTGAATGTGGGGTCCATGTCGAGGATGTGAAACTCCGTAGGAATGACAATAGGACCAACTTCTACATTAAGAGTAATCATTCCCTGCGATGGCCTTTTACTGTTATCATACGCCATGATTGTGATAACAGATGGCCTTATTTGCTCTATGTCAACCCCACATAGCAGGAGAGTGTTCATGGAGATCACATTGATTGAGGCACCTATATCCACCAGGCACAGATTCACGGACACCCTGTTGATCTTCACTGTAATGAACAAAGCATATTTTTGAGCTTCCAAGGGGGCAAGCTCGTGATCCTGGAATGTATTGGCTGGTTGTATGCTTGTCGGTGTTAATACCGACGAGATCTTTTCCATGGGGAGGTCTTCATTCATCATGACTTTCTGAAGGTATTCCATCAAGGCCTCTTGATGGGTCTTGGACCTCTTAATTAGTTCAAGAATGGAGATCTGGGTTGGTGTCTTGTCCAAATATTTTAGAAGATCATATTGCATCCCTAGGATGGACTCCTCTGGCTGCTCTTCTGTCTCTCTCTCTGGCTGAGACTGCTCAAGGGCTTGACTATTCTAGGGGAATACCCAGTGAAAGATCCTTCCACCCCAGAGCACTATCACTTGTGGCTTTTGCACCTCGATGGGGTTAGGTATGGGTTTAAGGAGGGGTTTAAGTGGGGGAGGGATGGTTGGTGGAGCAGGGGTAATAATGAGTGTAGGGATCCTGATGAGGGGTTTGTTTGGGGGTAGTGGAGAGGAAGTGGGCAGTGCCTGGGATGGAGGACGAATGATAAGAGGTTTGGAAGATGTAGGTGGAGGTGTGGGTAGCTGGGGCCTCGGATGGGCGGTGGATAATAAGAGGTTTCGAGGGTAGGGGTGGAGGTAGATGGGGCCTCGGATGGATGGTGGATGATGACAGGCTTCGAGGGTAGGGGTGGAGGTGTGGAGGTTTTTTGCTTGTGGACTAGCGATGAGTTGGTGGTGGGGGTGCGGATAAGAGGACGTGATGGTTGTGGGAATGAATGAGTCCCACTTGGGGGTTGTGACATAGTTTGAGGAGGATTAGGTGCTGACCGGATGAGGTGAGGGGGTTGGCTAGGAACATGATTGGTGGAAAGAATGAAGGTGCCCTCCGTGTGCCAACCTTGCCCTCTTCCAACTTCTGGGAAGGAGGAGATGGGGTTGACTTGGTGGTTGGGTTTTTGGTGCTTCGGAAGTGGGTTCTGAATAATGACCATGTTCGGTTGCTGCTGTGGGGCCTGCTGAGGCTGTTGTTGTTGTAATTGGGGTATGGGAGGAGGTCTCCTGGCCTTCAAAGTGGCGACGTATCACCTCATTTCATCCCAGTCGATTCCACCTTCATCATTCATATAATAAATGTAGTCTTTGAAATGAAAACAATTTTCCACTGTATGACCCGGCTGCCTATGGAAAACATAATACCTTGAAGTGTCTACATGCGGTGGCCATATGAGTCTTTCCTTAGGCAGGGTGAGTGCATTAGCAGCCATGAGAGCATTAAAGATGTCTGGTAGTGTTTCTGTCAACGGTGGGTAGTGGGCTCTCTTAGGGCCAATCGGCCTTCTCTGTTGTTGTGGAAGGCCGTAGTTTCCCGAGGGTGGAACCTGATGGTACTGAGGTGGTGGTTGCAACAAAAGGACCCTCTTTGCTTCGGCTCGGACCTTCTGTCTAGGTCGACGAACAAAAAGAACCCTCTTTGCTTCAGCTCGGACCTTCCGTCCAAGTCGATGATTGAAGGAACCCCCTTTGCTCAGCCTGGGCTTCCCCGTCCGAGTCGATGAATAAACAACATTCCTAAACGTAGCATGAGTCACCAACTCCCCCCCCCCCCCAGATTGGCCTCATCTAAGTTGTTTTAGTCCTTTTGCCTAAGACGATGCATAAACCCTGTCGTTCTTCGTTCGATATTAACCCTATACCGATGACTAAACCCCCACTCTTACATGTCGGTCCCCGTGCATACACGGTGAAGCGGTCCCCTCATCCCTTCACTGAAGAAGTGAGCATTTTCCTATGAGTTTGCACCGGGCCAGCATTACACTAGCCCAGAAGAATAGATATCCTATCAAAGAACTCTACACTCGCGGGCCCCATGCACTCGTCCCTCGCTTGCGCCACCCGTGAGTGGGGGGCATTTGTGGACGTCAAAAAAGATGATGATCATACGTCACATACGTCTCTGGATCCGAGAGTAAGTTGAAGGCAGAAAGACCGAATAAACCCCATGCCACACCCGGTCAGGACGAGAATGCACCTGGCAGTCCTCTAGCCAACAAGGAAGCCCCTCAAGCAGAAAAGATGGCCCTGGCTCCCCGATTGGTAGTGCCGAAGGTCGAATCAGGGAAAAAACCTAGGAATTTAAACAAAGGTTTGGCATGCATCGAAAATCACTCAAAGTCCTAAACCGAGGCTCAGAGTCTTTGAATTAAACATCTCGAAGATGGTGCATTACAACTAAAGCAGTGTGGGAGCACAGGTGTTCGTCAAAATCGCCATGAAGCCTGGACGAAGTCTCTTGACACTTAAACCGGCACGGCCTGCACTTAAACAGGCGTGCCCAATGGAGTCTCTTAAGCCGGCATGCCCATTGGAGGCCATCAAATCGGCATGCCCTCTCGTGTGGCTAATCCCGTGCACTAATTGTATATGGCCTAAACCAGCGTGCCCCTTGGCCGTGTCGGTTTAAACCCCATGCCATCACCCCCACGCCATTTAATCAAGGCTGCCATCCCATCCTGAGTTTAATGCCTTATTTTCCCGTGAACAGACTGGCGATGGAGACCCTTTGCCTGAAATGGAGTGGACGCCTACATTTAACTGGCAGGCAACCACCTATATGCCAAGAATGGAAGTCTTCGAGCACCACACTAAACAACGCATCTCCATCGGTCACCGTCAACCAATCCTGGGTAAACATCTCCCCTACTCTACCGCTCCCCTATCCGCAGGCCACTCATCGTCTTCAAGCGGGAAAAGGAGAAAGAAAGAAGAGAGAGGGTTTTGGCTTTGGTGGCCTCCTCGATCTCCACTCCTATAAGGGGGAAGCATACTCCACTGGAGGGGTGGTTGGCGACGAGAAGAGAGGCTAGCCAAAGAGAAGAGAAGCTTCACTCCCCCCTGTGCCTGCGAGGTGAAGAAAAGAGAGAGAGTGTGAGAGAAGAGAGGTGAGCTTGGGGGGGGACCTTGTGCTCTCTTCCCCCTCCCACACTTGTGTATTCACTTCTTCCCCTTGCTGTATTTCTTTTGCTCTGAGATAGTCTCCCTCTACGTATTCTATCCTCCCCCCTTCTCTTGTGAATGAATAAAAAAAAGGAAAGGCTTTTTATGAATACAGTGTTCTACTTCATTAGTTTCTTTCCTCTTTCCCTATCTTCCAATCACCCAGGGCTCTTAGAAGTCTACCTCTCTATGGTATGGCTTTTGAGGGAACCCATCCGAAGGGTGAACATCTAGAGCCTTTCATGGCGAACATCTGTCCCTACATAGCTCCTTTGGAGCCATGGCCCGTGAGCTGTTAGAACCCCTTGAAGGCTGGTCCTCGAGCTTCTTCGCTCACCCCTGGGTCTTCGGACAGCTATCTCTGGCTCCTCCAAATTTTGAGGGTCGTCTCGGAGTACTCTATTTGACGATCCCCCATTTCCTCTAGCAAGTCCCAGTCCGGGGGAGGTGTCACCCAATTTTTACCAGGAAGGTAAGCAATAAGAGCAAGGAACAAACACACATGCAAGGGTGAATGAACAAGCTAGACTCTCTAAGAACGAGAACCGCATGTGCTTAAAGCCCTCTGAGTTATACATGAACTGAATCTCTGGGTTCCTGCACGATGAACCTTCGAATAAAACCGTTAATCCCTCTTGATAAATGATTAAGATGGTTAAACCCTCTTGCTGAATTAACAAACAAGAGAGCAAGCACCTAAACCCTCTTATTAACACATATGGTTAAATGAGCAGGTTAATCTACAGGCAAAAAAAAGGGGGGGAAGAACAGAATAAACGAAAAGCCAATTCATGAAACCTTAATTCGGCGCGGCCTGATCCGGCGTGAGGGGGTACCACACCGGCTCAACCCCTCACTCAAAATTCATTTCCATTCCTTGCACATAAACCGGTTGATGGGGGCATCACTCGCCCTTCACAATTTTTTTGGGAGCCCGGAATGTTTGTTGGCATGTGCCATGATGTTCATCTTAATTTTTTGAGTCTAGTCATGTAATTTATATTTGGGATTTATTACTTCCAGTAGCTTTGTGGTGCTTAATTTGTATAATACAAGTTCTTTTCCGGTTATTATCAACTTCAAAGATGTCTTTTACTCGGAGTGATGGGGAGCATGATTGTTCTTCCATCAATTTTTCATATACACAAGGTGATTGTATTTGTCCCAAATGACAGGTTGAGTCTTCTACAAAAGACACAAATGCGGTTAGCCAGAGCGGATGAGCTGCGGCAAGCTGCTAAAACAAGTGCGGAAATGCGTTTTGAAAAGGAACGTGAAGAGTTGGGCAGAAAAGTGGAATCTCGCATCCAGCGTGCTGAGACAAACAGGGTGCTTCATCTACAAAAGACACAAATGCGGTTAGCCAGAGCGGATGAGCTGCGGAAAGCTGTTAAAACAGGTGTGGAAATGCGTTTTGAAAAGGAACGTGAAGAATTGGGCACAAAAGTGGAATCTCGCATCCAGCGTGCTGAGACAAACAGGGTGGTGCTTCTACAGGCTTATATGCAATGGAGAGCTACTGTTCACGAAAGGAAGGCTCAATCTTTGCTAAGGATTATCAACCAAGAAAACAAATATAAAGATCTTGTCCGGAAAGCAATTTACCAAAAGCGTGTTGCTGCTGAGAAGAAGCGGTTCGGATTGTTAGAAGCAGAAAAAACACGAGCACATGCAAAAGTTATGCAAGCTAGGCAAGTGGTCAAATCTGTACTTAGTCAAAGAGAAATTGAGAGGAGGAGAATGAAAGAAGAGTTGGAAGATCGACTTCAACGGGTATGAAAAATCCAGCTCATCTTTTTTTTTCCCTTCCCACTTTTTCTTGCTATGACATGAGATTAATTTTCAAGACAAAAGGCAGACCTATGAGGCTGTAGATTTAGCTTCGGTATTTAATCATTTCTATAACTTGCGTGTGTCTCTGTGTTTGCACTTTTAGCCAGCCACAGATGGAAAAATCTTCTTCATTATGGCCCAGTCATTTTATGGGTCATTTTTTAAGATAATGTGAACAACTTGCGTGTACCGTGTCCAACCAAACAGGCAAAGAGACAAAGAGCAGAATATTTGAGGCAGAGGGGAAGTCCATGTTCTTTCAGTCGTGTCACTTTGAAAGAGATGCACAAACATGGGGACTTTCTTTCAAGAAAGTTAGCACGGTGAGACTTTCAGTTTCGTAGAACCTTGTTTAAATTCTTTCTTTTCCCTGCGTAAGTTGGAGAAGTGAGAATTTACATTTAAGTGTGCAGGTGTTGGAGGCAGTTTGTAAAATTGAGAAAGACCACATTTTCTCTGGCCAAAGCTTATGAGACTGTAAAAATAAGCGAGGAGCTTGTCAGGTCTATGCCATTTGAGCAACTTGCTTGTCACATTGAATCAGTTACAACTCTTGAGACAGTAAAAGCTTTGCTTGCTCGGCTAGAATGTCTTTCGATATGCTTGTTGCATGGTCCATCTGGGCCAGAAAACATAGATCATCTACTTAAACATGTGGCTTCTCCAAAGAGAAGAATTTTAACTGAAAAAGAAAGACAAGGCAGAGGACAGATGCAAGGGTTCAATAAAGAATCAAAACATCATGAACCACATAACCCATCAAGGTATCCAGTGAGAGTAATGCTCTGTGCGTATATGATATTGGGTCATCCAGATGCTGTCTTCAGTGGGCGTGGAGAGCACGAGATCATGCTTGCTGATGCGGCTACTAATTTCATACGGGAGTTTAGGTTGTTGATCAGTATCATCTTAAATGGCCTGAAGAGTGTACCTTCATCAGGGCTGTCATTGACAAATATGTCATCCACCCAGCTACCCAGGCAACAGACCTTCAGATCCCAATTAGCGGCCTTTGACGCAGCATGGTGTACCTACCTTTGCTGCTTTGTGGCATGGAAAGTCAAGGATGCAAGCTTACTGGAGGAGGACCTTGTGAAAGCAGCTCGCCAGCTTGAGCTCTCTATGATGCCAAAGTGTAAGCTTACTATGGAGGTAAGGAAAACCCGGATTTCTGTCATGATGGGTTGACTATTCAGAATCACATAGCTATAGCTTATAACTACTTATACAATGTCTCCAACATGACAGCTACAAGTAGAACATATGCTAGGAACATTTATTTGTGATTATGCAACAATATGCCAAGCTACATTATCATTACACTGAATCAGCATCTGGCTTCATATCACTTTGAACATTCTTTTGGGCTTATGTTTTATCTACATAGACTACCATATATTAGTCTCTAGTTTCATTTAGTTTTCTATTTCAATAAGTTTTCATCATCACTATCTCATTAATTGTTTTTTTCTTTTTATGTCCTCCTTTGTTGGAATATTATATGGCCTATTTGTCTAGATATCATACTTGAAATTTTTGTGTTAGTCATACGTACCTTTGATATTTTGTCTCTGATGCTAGGTTGCCGAGGACCATCAACTTTCACAGGACAAAGCACAAACTCAAAGTGGCAGTGCTGAAGTTCGAAGGCTAGAATCTGCATTATCTAATATGTTGTCCAAATATTTTGAAGCCAAAGAGAGTGGAAGTGCATCCACAACTCCAGCTGCAAATACATCTTCGGCAGCATTGATGTCTATCCATGAGTCTGATGCATCTATGGTTCCCTTCACTTTTATGGAGAAAGAGTTTCTACAACCTGGTGAGAAGTCGACCAGTGTTAGAGGTGAAACTTCTTCCCCACCAAATATCCCAAGTAAGGATACTCGAACTTTGCCTATTGGCAAGCACTTCATGGAGAATGAAATCCTTGTTAATGAGATCGTCCACCAGAGTCGCTGTTCATTTGTTGAAAACCCTGACATCAATGTCAAAGAGGAGACGAATATCAAGGTTAGTTAATCACATCGGTAGCCTCTCACATTTTTCTAGGAAAATTATCATTTCTTTGCGATTCTAATGAAAGGAAGACAAGCAATTCAGCCACATCTGAACTATATATGGTACAAGTTGATTGTTTATGGGTTGTTTTTTGAAATTTGGTTGTTTATGGGTTTGAAAAAGAGCTATAACTGATTATGTGTTGTTCTCTCTCTAGCTGTGTCTAGAGAGAGAAGCTCTGAGGTTTTCGTTTGGGGCCTCTCCGGTGGGGTTGCATCTCGGGGCTCAGGGATGCCTTCGGCTAGTCGCCGGGGCTCTCTCAGCCCGGTCTACTTCCGTTGTGAGAGAAGGGGCCATTTTTGTTTGGCCTGCAGGGAGGTGGCGAGCCGTGCTACAGTGGAGAGGATCATAGAGGGGCAGAGTAGGGGCGCCTACATGGGGGCCGTGAAGTTCACAGGGTTGGCTCAGAGGTCTCCGGTGACCAGAGCCCTTTCATACTAGGGTTTTCCATATGGCAGGTCAGATGGAGTGGCTCAGGAGGTGCCTTTGGGTCTCCTCTGTCCTAGGGAGTGTCGATGCAGAGAGTGTTAGGGTGCTGCTTGAGGAGAGGTGGCCAAGGGGCGGTCCGTGGGTGGTCAAGCGTATACACCGGGGTGGCCTGCTGGCCATCGGCTCCTGTCCAAACTCTGATAGAAGTGCAGTCGGCCGTGGCAGTCGGGATCCTGTCGAGTGGAGGATCGTTCCTTTGGGTCCAGCCCTGGTCGGTTGAGCGAGGGACTTATCCATCCCTGGGCAAGTCAGAGATCTGGGTTAAGCTGGTAGGAGTGCCCTTGCCGCTCTGTGATGAAGCTGGAATGGCCTTCCTCGTGAAGGCTATTGGCAGGGTGAAGCTCGGTTCCTTGCATCTAGTTTCAGAGGGGAAGTTGAACTACATTGAGGCTCTCGTGGAGGCTATGTCTCCTCTGGCTATCCCACCTGTGATCCTGGTCGTCATCGGAGGGACTGAGTTCGCTGTCCATGTTTTGGTCCGTCTGGAGGCGCAAGGATGGCGGCCGCTACCACTGAACCTAGGGCGACCACGCCTTATTCCGGAGGTTGAAGACCGTTTGTGGGCGGGGCGGTTCAAATTCGAATTCGAACTGCCCTGCCTGTGGCGCTGGAGTTCTATTTAGACTGGGCCGGTGTGGAGTCAAATTCGGGTCGGGTGGGATTGGGCCTTTCGACCAGCAGCCCAACTCAACCCCCCAGGTCGACTTACCATTTCCGCTGGGATTTCGGGCCCGTTAGGACCTAGCGAGCTTCATCTTCCTCTCCTAATCCCTAGTGTGCTGCAGGCGATGCTCAGGGGACCTGCATGGCTCACGGAGGCATCCTCATCCAGTGGCCGCCTCACGGCGGCTGTAATTCCCCGGCGGCCTTCGTCCTCTGGTCGGTGGTGGGGCTTAGCACTACAACATTGATGGAGTGTGACCCACCGAAGGGGAAAGCTGTGGCTGTGGAAGAGGTGTGTGAGGAGGCTCCAGCCTCTTCTCTGGGGTTGGTGTGGTTGTTAGTGGGCCACCCTTGCCTGTGTTTTCTCAGGGAGACAAAGGTGTGGCTGCACCAGGAGCAGTGGTCTCCACCTCCCTGCCTCGTCAGCGGACCCTCCTATGCCCGTATGCAAGCAATTGTTGTGGCCGGTGTCGGGCTCGCCAACGGAAGGCCCGTTCGAGGACGAGGCTGAAGCGACGCCAAGATGCCGCCACTCCTCCTTGTCTGGCCCCAACAATGGCTCCTTCCTCCAAGATCCCTATGGATCTCATGGAGCACCTGAGTAGCTTCTTTGAGTTGCGGAGGTGGGAAGCAGAGAGCTCTGACGAAGGGGATGGTAGCGGCAGTTGCGAGGGAAATGGAGGTGGGAAGAGAGATAATGGCAGTGGGGAGGGGGGGATGTATTCCAGGAACTGCCTTCCCTCTCCTTTCTGATTGAAGATCAGCTCTGGCAAGCTCCGCTGCTTTGCCTGCGGCGTCGGATCCCTCTATTGTTGGTCTTGCAGAAGGGGTTCTCGTAACGGAGGCACAGGTGGGCGTCACATCGTTGGAAGGTTTTGGCCAGCAGGAGGTTCTGGCCCTGCCTCCCCCGCCCAGGATGCCGGAAGACTTGCACGCGGCATGGGAGCAAGTCGAGGAAGCCTATCAAGGAAAGGATTTAGCGAAGGCAGAGAACGGAAGTCTCAACAAGGAGGAAGTCAAAGATATTTTAGCTAAGGTGGAGAACTTTATGGAGACTCAAGCGAGTGAGACTGCTAGGCTGATTGGTGTATTTGATGCTACCGTGGATAAAGGCTTGAAGTCCACCTTATGCTTGATCAAACATAGGTGGCTGGCGGACATAGCTAGGAAGGTGATGGCGGATGCTACTGACAAGAAAGAAGGGGTAGAGCAGGCTGAGTAGATGGTGAAAGGGCCGAGGAGAGTGAGTGTGGTTTCGTTGGGGTGCTTGCACTTGCATTTCTTTGTTGTTTGGGAGTTGTTTGGTTGGGTGGTAGGGGTTGTTAGCTGTGGAGCCTTTTGGGGGCTTTTGGGCTTGGTTGGGGCTTGGGCTTAGCGGGTAGGTGTTTGTTTGCTTTTAGTTTGCTCCCGAGGCAGACAGTGGTTTGCCGCCTTTTGTATTTGGGACTCATGTGGGACTTTTGCCCTAGAGCTTCGACACGTGTCATGATCCTGACAGGGCATTAGTTCTTGGAGCACGTGCCACCATAAAATAGCATTTGTTAATCATAGAGACCGATATTAAATTTCTCTAAGGATAAAGCCCCATCTTAGAAATTGTATGGACTTGTACTAAAGAACACGACTCTGTTGAACACAGAAAAATGTGCACTGGGTTTTTACAAGCACAGACCCTTTGTGGAAATGCAAGGACTTCGCAAATATCGTTCAAGGTTTTTGACTCATGAGAAAAACTGCACGGGGTATGTTGAAACGTGAGTTTGTAAAGCATGCAAGGACTATGTCTCAAATAAAAGAATCTGCACGAGGTATGAAGTCCATGGACTTTACGTAAAAGTGCAAAGGCTTGTTAAAGACAAGTGAAAAACTGCACGAGGTTTCATTTGCACAGACTCCAGGAAGGAATGAAAGTAGTCTGTGTCAATGGGAAACTTGCACGGAGTATCTTGCCCACAGAGTTTGTAAAACGTGCAAGGACTATGTATCAAACAAAAGAATCTGCATGAGCTTTCATCTCCACGGACTTAGTGTGAACGTGCGGGGACATTGAAACCTTGAAGAAGTATGCATGGGGTTTATAAAGATGTGCAGGGACTCGAAGAGTGGAAGAAATGTGGACGGGGTATCATGTGCACGGACATGAAGTGTTTGAGGTTTAATGTGCACTGACTTGGTTAAGAAAACTGTGCACGAAGTATGTTAAGAAAAATGTGCACGGACTTTGTTAAGAAAATTGTCCACGAACTTTGTGAAGCAAAATGTGCACGGACTCAATGTCAAGGAAACATGCGCGGACTTTATTGCTGAAAAACATGCACGTGGTAAAGTCTGCACGGACTTGAAGAAACGTGCTCGGACTTAGTCTTTCAAAACACCCCCGACTTATGCATGGACTCAAAAGAGAAAATGTGCACGGACTTTGAACTGCACGGACTAAGCACAGACATTGAAGTTCATGGACTTAAGTTCAGCACAAAATGCACGACTTTATGGAAACGTGCATGGACTTGTGAAGTGAAGTTAAAACATGTACAAGGTTGAACCCAATGAAGAATTTGGATGAGGTTAAAGTATGCACGGACTATGATCAAGCCTGGAACATTCATGGACTTACTGTGCATTGATGAAAAGATGCATGGACATTGATATGCATGGATGCAGAAGATTATGGAGTAAACAAACATATGAAAACTTATAGTATAGGCCATCATCAAAACCACAGAGGATGCAACAACCCTTAAAGAAGATTTTGGCCCACCCCAAAGCATCCGGTCGTCTCGTTAAATGGGAAATCTTGTTCGGAGACTATGACATTTCTTACTGGCCCCGCACCACCATCAAAGGACAAGCTCTCACAGATTTCATTACGAAGAATGCCGTCCCACCTGAGGAGACGTCTCGGCCGATAGTTCACCTGGCTTGGGACCTTTTTGTGGATGGATCTTCAAACTTGATCAGCAGTGGTACCGGTATCTTCCTCACATCCCCTGAAGGAGTGGAGCTACAATATGCTCTAAAGTTCAAATTTCTGGCATCTAACAACGCCTCTGAATACGAGGCCCTTATTTCAGGGGCCAGGATGACAAGGCGCTTGGGACTAGAACGTGTCAGAATCCACACCGACTCTCAGTTAGTCACCAGTCAGGTCAACGGGACTATGAAGCTTAGGAACCATAAATGGTCAAATACATTCAGCTAGCGAAAGAGACAACCCGACTTTTTGAGAGTTTTCAGGTGATCCAGATAGCTCGGGAAGAAAACTCCCAAGCGGACGCCCTCTCTCACCTGGCCTCTTCTATTAGCCTAGAAGGAACCTAGTTGGTCCTCCTTGAGAAGTTAGAATGACCTAGTGTGGAAATTGAGCTTGTGGCCACCATACAAGCATCTCCCGACAATTGGAGGATCCCATACGTGGCCTAGCTTCATGACTCTCGAGAGCCCACAGATCTTCGGGAAGTGAGGAGAGTGAAGTATCAAGCTCAACGGTTCATCCTCCTTGATGAAACCCATTACAAACGATCCTTTGTCGGCCCCCTCCTCAAGTGTCTCAACCTCCCAAAAGCCCATCAGGCAATAGAGGAAGTACGCGAAGGAATCTACGAAGAGCACCATGGAGGATGATCGATCGCAAGAATTCTACTATGCCAAGGCTATTGGTGGCCCACTCTCTAGCGTGACTGATCGGCATACATTCAAAAATGCGACCAGTGCCAGTGATGCGACCACTTAATCCACCAACCAACCTCGAAACTCATGACATTGACTGAGCCTTATCCCTTTGGTCGGTGGGGGATCGATATCCTAGGTCCATTCTGTAACGACCCAGAGCTTAGGGTACCAATAACCCGATACAAGTATCGGACTACCACTACCAAGAACTGAGGACGCCACGCAAGAGGCTGATGAGGCCCCTGAAGGGTTAGTGGGGGTTGTCGAGGAGGCGTATAAACAATTAGAATTACACCATGCGTAATATTAATTAGAGCAGGAAATTAAATTAAAGTGTGGAAGTAATTTAAAAAATATATTAGAGTGATACTTATAAATGTTTTGAAATGTTAAGTATCCACACAGTAAGTGTGTGAGTGACAGACCCATGCAAAACTAATGACTCCACAGAGATTACTATATGAGAGGTTTGAGTTAATGCCGATAGTGTCTCTAAATCACACCCTATCATATCAAGGACACTCTGATCCATGCCAAATCTACAACTGTAGCAAGGAGAGAACAGCATGGAACCTTCTACATCTCACATAGGTGCTCAGAAAGTAGATCCAAACCTACTTTAATCATAGTGTTTGATCTCATGCAACAATGTCAGGTGACTCACTAATAACTGTCAGCGATGAACCTGCCTCAAACACATCATCAGATATCAAATGAAATCCCGAGTCAGCAAACAATGCAGCAACCTAAACAGCCTCAACCATAGGCTTAGCACATACACGATCCTCCTGAGTAATGGTTGTTATTTCTGTTGGCTTTACACATGTCATTATCTGCTCTGGGGGTATTTGCTTGGCAATAACAAAAACAAAATGTGAACGGGGAAAGCAAAGTTTACTGTCTAAGTGCAGTGGCTGAAGAATACTACTAGACTGCTGAGGATCTATTGGAGCATGTTGTTCTTCCTATTGAGAGAGTGTGGAGCCTGATCGTGGGATCATGGAAGGACAGATCAAGACTGTTCAGCACCGTGGTTGACCGCCAGCTCAGGCGGTATTATCGTATTCTGTCCCAAGGTCCCATGTAGCCCTAGTTACTTGTATAAATAGGGTTAAGAGAGGTGGCTGAGTAGAGTTGTTCTTTGGTGAGGACGTTGAGTGCAAGAGAGCGGTGGCTACAAGGCTAGGACGACCCCTTTCCCTCTCTCTACATAGTGGATTTGGTGTGTGCGGCTGCGTGGTTTTTTACTGTCTTGGGGTTTTCCACGTAAATCTCTGGTGTTCTTTGTTCTTTGTGTGTAATTGCATCTTGTTCCATGTTCTCCCTTCTTTCCCCTGCTCTTCGTCGCAATCCCAACACTTCCAACCACTCATCCCACAATAATGTAAAATTCCTCTGAAGGATGAACTTCAGTCCAAGCTCTATCAGGATACATAACATTCTCAAAGTGTTTGCGCTCCTTACATTTCGTGTGAAACTCCACAAAAGCACAATCATCATCAATAATAATTTCTCCTGTATGAGACAATAGATCCACAATTGCTTGGGTAACATAATTGCAAGGCTAAAGTGGATCAAAACTTAGAGTAGCAAGTTTCTCTATCTCCCTCTCGGTGGGAAGAACAAGAAGTCTGAGGCGATGTCTGATGACGAGTGGGAGGTGTTTGGCAGGAAATCCCTAGGGGTGATCCTGCTGTCCTTGGCTTTGACAGTAGCGTTCAACGCTCCAAGGAGAAGACGGCCCAAGGCCTAATGATGGCCCTATCAAAGATGTACGAGAAACCCTCAACATCAAATAAGGTTTCTTTGATAAAAAGGTTGTTCAACCTGAAGATGGCGGACAAAGGAAGCATTACTGTGCATCTCAACGAATTCAACACACTGGCGACATAGTTGGAATCCGCTGGGATCAACTTTGATGATGAGGTCACGGTGCTAGTCCTACCGTCCAGTGTACCAGAGGCCCGAGACAATCTCATCATGGCGGGGAGCAACTCTTGTGGCACAGGAACCTTGAAGCTTGATGACGCAATGGGTGTGATCCTCAGCAAGGAGGCGAGTAGGAAGTCACTGGGGACGTTTGAGTTGTCAAGAAGTGCCCTAAGTACCGAGGAGAGAGGAAGATCGATGAAGCGTGAGAAGAGGAACGACAAGTCCAAATCAAGGTGGAACAAATCCAAGTAACGTGGCGACAGTTGTTGGCAGTGTGGTGAGAAGAGACATCTCAAGAGGGACTGCAAGCAGAAGGATGGAGATGACAAAGGAAAGGAGGACTCAACGTATATCACAGACAGTGATGGGTCCGATGCCTTAATTCTCTCCTTAGTTGGGTCCAGCAAATCATGGGTGATTTGATTCGAGTGCTTCCTTTCATGCCACTTTTAGAACTATATGAAAGGTGATTTTGGAAAGGTATATTTGGGAGATGATGAATCGTGCAACATCGTTGGAAAGGGTGATGCGGAACTCAATCTCACAAATGGATCGACGCTACAGTTAAAGAACGCCAGGCATGTATCAAAGCTGAAGAGAAGTTTGATCTCCATTGGTTAGCTTGCAGATGTCAGGATGCAGACTGCTTTTGTTGGTGATGTTTGGAAGATCACAAAGGGCGCCATGGTCTTTGCGCACGGCAAGAAAGAAGGTATCTGGTTCTACAAATTCTATTGTAGTTGCAGCATCGGTTGTAGATGTAGGCATGTGCACGTGACATCTTCGGCTTGGGCATATGAGCGAGAAAGGAATGAAGACCATGCTCTCCAAGGCAAGCTGGTAGGGCTGAAATCTATTGACTTAGATTTTTGTGAAGCTTGCGTCTATGGGAAGCAAAAGAAACTCAGTTTCTCAAAGATGAAGAAATCTCCAAAGGCCAAAAAAATTGGAGCTAGTACATTCCGATGTATGGGGTAAGGCTCAATTCCTCCTCTTGGTGGCTCATTATATTTTGTGACCTTTATTGATGATGCTCTATCTGGCAATTGTTACTCATTATGCTAGGGAATACATAAGCTGAGAGATCAGCAAACAGCACAGTGCACATAAAATAGTATCAGACATTCAATCTGATTCATGAGTAGCTGCGCTTGCATCCTCCGTTAGTTCGGCAGAAAATGTAGAGGGCAACAGAGTTTGTGAAAAGTCATTCTTATCTAGAATCATGCTAGGTCCCATTCACTATACCTTTGCTTGATGGAAGCTCCTTTGGAATTCAAAATTAATATCATGCCTCACCCTCCCACCACGAACAAGTGCCTGCAATTTGACAATTCCCCACATACAGTGAAGTGTTGCAACAGCTTGCCTTCTCACTAAGTGTCCACGAATAAGGGCTTGCAGCCTGATGATTCCCTTCAATGCACGAAAAGCTCTGCGAGCCTGTAAAAACATTCTTATATGAACAGTACACTTTACCAGAAACAAATGTGCAATTTCATAGAATTGAGTGGAATGCATCCCTTTAATACCATTTAAATGTCAGCAGAAGACATCTAGTTACTTTCTTGTATGACTAAGAGCCACACACTTGGTCAATTGCAAACCACGGTCAAAAGTAATATTCATGGTGGAACTCAACAAGCCGCACAGCATACTATGAGTGGGAGGACACCAAATATGATATTTCTAAAAGAAACACCAGATTACTGCAATGAATGAAGTGATTCACATACATGACAAAAGTGGGTAATTAATACATAGAAGACATAATAATTCCATTACCAGGTAACCTCTAAAGGCTGCTTGCACTCTTATTGCAGCTTGTTCTTCCCTAGATTTTTCAGGGTCAGTTGATGGATTCATTACTGCACTTCCTTGTTTATCAGCACCTTCACATTCAGCCACTATGACTTGTCCACCGTGGGGTAAATCAGTTTGTGCCCCCTTTTCTATCTTGGGTTTGGTTCCATTGTTATCACTGTTGGTAGGGATTTGTGCTGAAATTACCGGCGGATCTACAGCCAAAGCAGGTCCTTCTTTTTCCCCATTCAAATCCTTGCTTTTTGCAGCCTTATTCAAACAAGAATTTATATGTCATTTTAGAAATGCATGTCCAACAATGCAGTGTGAAACCAATAAGACAGTGTAGAATTAAAGTCAATCATAATTGGGCATTCAACATCAACAATACACTATAACAGTAAGAAATAATATATTCTTATGAAAAAGCTGAAATAAATGATTCTCCAGTGTAAGCAATATTTTAAGAACAAGATGAACCACGGAAACATTAATGTATTCACTTACTGGCCATTCTCAGCTACATGATATCCACCCATACAACATAGTGCCAATCCCAAACTGTGAACGGTATTGCAGGAGGGTACTTAAGTAATTACCAGTTACCAAGTCCCTTTAGTTAAAGTATTTCTGGTCCTCCTAGTCTGAACAACTAAATCATACTTGTCATTCCTTGTTTTCCTTCCAAAAAGCCTCTGTTTTATTGAAAAAACTTACAGTCCAATGTTAAGTCAAATCTTGTGGAAATGCCTGCTGTGATGCAATATCAGATTTAAGTAGCATGTTAAAATCCTTCTCGTAAGTAGTTTTTATTCACTGTTGGAGAACAATAAAAGTAGTATGTTGCCTGGATCCTTCATTTCCAGAGGAGTACCCATATCAGATCATATGTGTGTCAAAAAAGATACTCATCAGTGATCCATCATTTTCATTCTGCCTAATCTTGGCATGCCCAGTCCTATACTGGGTTTAACCTGTAGTTACACATGGGTAACACTGAAGCAATGCGCCAATGTCTTAATAAGCTTAGAAAGAGAATTGGTTTTAGCTGCTTCAAGGAAGCACGCGTAACAATAATACTGACAAAACTCACTAAGAAGCAACTCCAAACAGGACTAGCACTGTTCCAACTTTGCATAGCATATGATGGGCTGGTTCTGTCTCTGTGCTTGACAACTACATTAAGTGTTCCCTGGGAGGATGGCATGAACCAGTCCCCACTTCTAGTCCAGACTCAGGCAAAGAGGAACCGGTAGTCATGATCAATTAAGCCCTCAAAACGTGTCAACTGTCAAGACTTAATGATATGCATGGGGTACCATGGAAGCAACACATAAATGTTATCAAGCTTGGGGCTGCAAACTAATTTCAGATGCCGCCACTGGAGCATACTTCAAGAAAGCAAACAGAATGACGCTTCCTGCAAAACTCACTGGGAAGAAATTCTAGACGGAAGTTACATGGTTCCAGTTTGTGAATAGCAGATAATGAGCAGATTCTGTCTCTCCATGCTTTACATCTACATGAAGCACTCCCCATGCCATGAGGATGGCATAGGACCAGTCTCATTTTTGGTAGAGGCTATTGAGCAAATAGAAACCCAAGTTTAATGAAGTAATAAGAGAACTTGATTGGTTACTGCCATCACAAAAGTATCCAATATTTATGACAGTTAAAAAAAATCATTTACAAATTGGCATTATTGAAGACAAGTTGACTAGATACTGCATAGCGAGGATAATTATGGCAGAAGGTAGAACTGACGTTCCAATGACTCAAATTTAGCAAAGTGAACAAATGTTGAAAGACTCAAAGCATATGCACCTTTATCTTTCCACCCCTTATAGTCTGCCAATCAGCAGATCTGCGAGACAAAAGCCAAATCGGTGAATTTTTCCACCATTTAAATAATCTCATAAAATTACCAAAAAAATTGTGCACATTCCTCACATCCCCCTCTTTTACCTAAATTAGTTTCATCATCTAGATCCACTATTTTCCCCTCGGTCAAAAGTCATTTCTAGGCAGATCCCAATCTGTCCTGACTGTTCTGTAATCTAAGCTAGAAGAGTTACAGTGCCACAGACTTTGTCATTTCAAATCCGACCATTGGTTGGATGTGAAATTCCTATATGTTGAAGCCCTTCCAGTGCCCATTGCAACGGTGCTAATTTTGTCTCAATCCAACATCGGATCTGGGCGTGGTGATTATTTTCGTTGGGTCATGCAGATCTGTCACGTGACACGCCAGTAGAAGCAGCCCCGGTAAAATCCTCTAAAAACACGCCAGTTGCGATTCAGCCACCGCTGACTTTAGGAATCGAAGGGGAACCTTCCACCTACACTGCAACCAACTGCTTCGGCCAAAAGTCGATCGGAAGCCACTGTCCCACTTGTCGAACACACTTGCTGTCTAGTAGGTCTGAACTGAGCAAATCCAGACCAGTAGCCCATCTTTGTCTGAGAATCACTCCGGTTTGCCACCCGTCAACCCAAGATCAGCGCTCTTGGTTTGCTGTTGTAGCCCTTTACCTCCCTGCATGGAGTGGGCCTTAAAATTTATTACCGTAATTATTTACATTTACTGTACCGGGAGTTACGATTCTTGGCCGGGGTTGTCTTCCCCACGCCCGGAGCGTGGAGGTACGTTTTTGCTCCTCTTATTTGGCATTTGCTTAGTTCGTATATGTTTAAATGCCACTGCTTGAGTGATAGTTTTCTAGCTCGTTATCATTTTTGATCACCACTATGAAAGAGCGAGCGTGACCTATCCCATGACTCGACCCGAGCACATAAAAGAGTCAAATGCCCTTGACTCACTACCGATTTCTCAACCACGCAAATCCCCATGTTTCCCTAGCAAGGGACGACTCGTGAGTTTGCATTTTTGTTAACGACATATATCCCATAGGAGCTCTTGGTGTCACGTCTAGTTAACTTGGTTGTTTGCATTATTGCTGGTCGCGTCATCCAATTAGTAGCGTTGCTGCTTAGAGTCTCAGGTTTGCATCCAATTGGTACCGAGTCGCATCCCGTCCCACATCAGTATATATCACATCAATTTAAGAGGTTCATGCGCCAGTTTAAGCGGCATAGGTTTAGCATTAGCCACGCCATTTTAGCTTCTCTTCTTGCTATTTGTTCGGGTCGGATCCTTTCGTCGGTCCCGGACTAGCTATAGGGACTATTTCGAACCCCATATCATTCCAACCCTACTAGACTATCATGAAAAGTACCCAGCAGGCCATCAAACTTCTGAATAATGACTTCCGACGCAAGCCGCGCTCTTAATTCTGTCACTCGAGTTTTCTGCTGATACGGCCTTCAGAAACCCATATGGTGGGACCAGAGACGTCTCTTCACCTCGAAAGACATTTTCTTCAGGTGGTGGGCCACCAGGAGTATTTTTGTCTTCGTGGATGGGGTTTGTTCGATGCGACTGAGTCAGCACTAGCTTGTTAGCTTCTGATTGCCGTCTGGCATCACCGGGCCCAGAGAGATGAGTTGTAGAGTCCCTCCATCGGTGACGTGACCCACCCTATAGCTCTGATACCAATTGACGTGAGATGACCTAGGGGAAATGGGCAATGAGCCCAAATGGATGCCCAAATCGTGAATCCAAGATAGCAAAGGGTACGAGGCGAAGGACGAGCCCAAAGGCTTCCTCGATGCTAGAAAGGCCACTTTCCAGACCAGCCTAACCGATCCTTCCAGTGACGTCTTTTGATATACCTCTTTTGCTGCCAAGGACTCACACTGAGGGGGTTGGCACTGAGAGCCTCAGACCTAGACTCGCAAGCAATGCAACGGATCGACGACTTCACTCAAGCGGGCTCACCCGCGCAGCACGCACTCAGGTCCATAGATGGACCCGCGATAGTGGAGAGGGTCCAAAGTGGGTCATTGATGTTTCAGGGTATGCCTAGCTTAGGGTGGACCCCCAAAGGGCCTGGGATGCCCAATTCAACGGGCGGCCAGCACGCCGAGGGCGTGGGTATGATGGTCTCTCTCACAACTCACCCTGTAGTGGCACTCAATTAGATGAATTTCAGATCGGGCACTCTCTCACCGTCTGACGGAGCTAAGAAACAATACTAGTTAAGCAAAATATGCCAGCAAAGAGAGGGAACAAGAAGCTCACCTGATCGGCGTGGAGATGCCGATCCCAATCGGAGACGATGGCGAGCGGGGAGGCATGGGTACGCACCTGCACGTAGCGTCGATGTAGCTTCGATTGGCGACCTGCTATTACAACCACTACACCCTCGCAGAGGGGTTAGACTAAGGGTGGGGAAGGTTAAATTAAAACCAAAATTATCCTCTACACAAGGAGGGGCAGTCAGCCGGCCAGGCGGGGAGGGGAGATCGGTGCGGTCGATGGAGATCGATTCCCGAGCTGCACAGAGTGGCCATTGAACCACAATTGCAGAAAAGAATTTCAGAAAAATAGAAACCCAATTTGCTCAAATTCTGTAAAATTTGGAGCCCTTTCAAACAACTATCAATGATCTAAAATCGAAGTTGAGTGATGACAAAATTGCCGTTCTAAAAGAACATCAGACAAATGTTCACTTATTAAGGTAGTAGGTGTTGGCACCTGAAATATGATCAATGGCAGTCGTGCCTGAATGATGAAAGGAATGCGGCCCGTTGAGGTGCAAAAGCTGAAGAGGATCAATACACAATGGTCCCCCCGGACTGTTGAACCTTTAGGTCACCTGACAAGAGCGTTGGGGACTCCACCTCAAGATCGCCGGAACAAATCCACAACAAATCAGCAGTGCCATTTGGCCTGCCTAACGAACTAGTATCGACTCAGTCATGTCGAACAAACTCTGTCTGTCATCCGATCAGGGGAAGAATGTACCTGGTGATTTACCACCAGACAATAAGCCCGCTTGAGGTGAAGAAATGTCCCTGACTTCTCAGAACAAGGTGTCGATGGCCGCGTCAGCCAGAAACCTGAATGTCTGAATTAAAGGCACGGAAAACATCAGAATTGGCCATTTAGTGGCCTGAAGATCCTCCCGATACTTCTCATGTCGATCCCAGCAAGGCACGATGAGATGAAAGTTCAAGTTGACTCTCGGAGTCAGCCCTAGTTTCACGAGCCAAAGACCAGCTTGAACAAGCACAACAAGGGGACTAACCCAGTGCGCCCCTAAACCGGCATGCCCCTAATCCGGCGCGCTCCAATCTGGCGCGCATGAGGCAACTCTCACTAAACCGACGCACCCACTTGCACATCAGGTGAGGCCACGCCGATTAAGGCTATAAAACAAAGAAATGCAGGGGGGAATCAAAAGAAGGGGAAGATTGGAAAGCAAGAAAAAAGGCTGAGAGAGGCCTCCCTGAGCGGTCGTCTGCCATTCGCCAATAGAGAGGAAAGGCTCAGAGCGAGGGAAGAGAAGATTTTTGATACTCTATTTTCATTGTAAAAAGTGGAGCTGGGTGTGTGGGATATGGTCTTCATCCTTCATCTTGTTCCCCTTTGCTGATATTTTCTCTATGGTTTGTAATGAAATGGGTGATGATATGAGTCCGCACCCCCTTCCATTTCCTTTTGAGTTTAGCCTTCGACTCTTTTTCTTTTCATCGATTGATGCAAAGATGTAATGGGATGGTTCTGTGCGACAACGCCAGATCGAATGTAATGTATATTCCTTTTCTTTGATCATTCCTTAAGCTATGTTTGAATCCTGCCTCTGGTTCTGCTGCATTTACTTCCGTATCATTTATTAGCATCTGGTTTCCCCTCGTCGAGGCCGAACACACCTTGGGATAACCAAGGGCTACATTAATGTTATCCCCCTCTCCCCGGGTCTCTCTTTCAGTGTGGTAGCTATGTCAAATGCACCATATGTTCATCGTTGGTCTTATTGTTGGAGACACGTCTATATGGGTATCTCCGATTCATCCCCCTCGGGATTGGCTCCCCCATCACCTCTCCGTTCATAGTTATGAGCTAGAGAGAACAGGATCACCCCTATAATCTGGGTGCGAGGCCTCTGGGTATGGCCAATTTTCCATATGTCACCCGCCAGTCGCTCGAGTGTTTGTTTCTTACATTCTCTGTGGTTCCCTGGCCCATGGATGACTCCCAAATGCTAACTACTAAGATTTCTTCCATGTCTAGCCTATCACCAGTAGCGTAGTGGATGAATAATATATTATTGCGATTCCTTTATCCCGAGGAGGATGGGGGAAGGCCTGCCCAGTGCGGTCTTTTACTCATCCCTATTATATGGGTGAAGATTGAAGGTTCAATGCGAATACCATGCTCTGCTTCGACTGGTAGGATTCACTAACCAGGGAGGGGAAACATCCCCATTGAATGTTCACGCCGCTTTCCTTCTGAACCACTATAAGGGTATAGGATCCCGTCTAGCCGTGGCGCAGAGTCCTATAAGCCACCTAAGGTGAATAAGAATGGGTCTTTTGACCCAACATTAAATCCACATTCCTCTGGGAGTAGTGGTGGCTGGGGGTAAGGGACCTCTTGTAGGCTAGACCTCGAGGTTTCCCCCCACTCTGGCTGTCCCTTTTGACAATGTTTTGGCCCATGGAGTATTGGCACCCCTCGTAGGCTGGTCCTCGGGGTTTCCATCCATCTGGGTCCACCGGTCACTATTGGGATTCCCGACTTTAAGGAGCTTACCCCAGTCTCTGTGGGAATGTCCCTACTTTGCCCCCGCAACCCTCTAGGTATGGGGAGGTGATGCTAATTTTTTGACTGAACAGTTAGTTTGAATCATGATGGAACCTCAGTTCTGAGGACCGTGAGCTTGTTATAGACTATGCTTGAGTAGGAACCTCACACAAGTCTTGATTTGATGTGTCTACAGGACAATCAGAACCTGAATTTATTCAATGATAAACCCTAATCAACACTGAAAGACTGAGTAAAACCACAGTGCAATCCAACAACTTAAAAAGATCAAATCCTGCCCCCCAAATCTGGCGCGGTCCTAATACGGCAAGCCCTAATCCGGCGCTGCCGATCGATAGAAGTATTTCTTTTCATAGCACCAATGTAATTGCTTAGTGTAGCATATTGGTGTTATTTCTAGCTAGTTTCTGACTGTACGTCCCGATATTCCTCGTCGGGGCGTGACACACAGGCTACCCGAAGCACTATGTCAATAATGACGGAGAACCGGTCACAAAAGCCACAAGTCACGTGTCATGTGAAAGAAGCACCTCCTCACTAGAAGCAAAGCCAGGTGCATCCACTGATGTCTTACACTGTCCCTCAAGCATCTCACACTTGCCTCGAACAAGGTGACTGAGACATTATACCAAGCATAAGGAACAACAATAACGAGTGACTAGTCAGAGTCATACCTATCGGCGCTCGTCTAAACGCCCCTGACCACGTGTGTACACACAAGCCCAATGCCTTGACCCAAGCCTCTAGCTAATTCTCCCCCTAGTAGGATGCTATCGCAAAGCAAGGGGGCCCATGAAAACTAGCCTAAAAACCATTTCTCGGGAACTCGCCTTGCCACCACTCCTAGGTAGGCCGACATGCTAAAGTGTCATCAGGCTATGACTAGTGGAGGCTCACTAGACACATAGACTGAAAGCAATGAAGTACGGATAGGGTAAGTACTCACTTGTCGCATGTACTGTGAAACACAAAGCAGTATACAGAACTATCGCCAGACTCAGGAGAGTCAACTAGACCTACACATAACGATCCTTGAGTCACACGACTCGGGTCAAGATCATTGCACATGACGGTAACATACTGTTAATCAGCCTAGTCCCTAAGCCAAAATCACGATAAAACAAAAGTCCTCACCCCCTAGGCTACACATAAGACTCTAGATTTCGTATAACACAAATCACAGAACATGATGGAACATCAAAGCCCTCAAACCAGATAAGCACGTAAACTGAGATAAGATGATACCTCCATGCATCCAAAACTAGAGTCTCGATCCATACAGGATAGCCGAGACACTCACAAGGTCACGTGTCAACCACTGGGTTACAACCGGGTTGACCAGAAACTATAATGACGCTCGATATAACACAAAACACTACTCGGTACAATGGCCCTCTCAGACACCCTATAACATAGTCATAGCCCTCCTAGGACGTCCAAGACATCCACAGAACAATGGGCTAACCAAGGGGTAAAAGCCACATTACTGGAAATCAAACCAACACAAAAGATCACTATGGGTAGGTGGCGGTCTCACCTTGGCCGCTAGACCAACCTGGTGGTCATCCAAAGGGTCGCTACCTTCAAGAAAAACCCCAGATACAAAATCCACAAAAGTAGGAGCCTTGCGGTCTGCCTGTGGCCGCTACTGGTAATAGACGGTCTCCTCAAGGCCGCAATCTTGACCCTAGCGATCATGCCATGGCTGCTACGCCCAGTCAACTCCCAAAATAGTTAAACTGACTTAACCGGTCAAAACCACTTAACGGTCTACCTTGAACCATTTCTCAAAGCCTATCGGTTACTCCAAGGCTGCCTAGTACACCCATGCAGTCAGAGCTAGATCGCGAGCCCGAATCGACTTAAAACCATTGAACTGGCATAAAACGACAGGTGGCGGTCACAGATGAGCCGCAACACCTCAACGGCGGTCAATCGCATGACCATTTGGCAAGTGAACTGACTTAGCCAAAACAACGCGGAGAATAGCGGTCACCCTTGTGCCGCCTTTCAAAGCCTACTGGTCCTCCTCAGGCCGCTATGCAAAGCTTAGCGGTCCTCTAAGGGCCGCAAGCCAAGGTCCTGCAGTCAGTCGTGAGACAACAAAATCAAACTGACATAAACACTGTTAATGGAGCTTGGTAGCGGTCCCCAATCATCCTAGTGATGATTTCTGAATGGACCGCCACTCCCTCGCGGTGGGAAATTCATGGGGAAGCTCAAAACTTAGTTAAACCATGCCCCAATCGCCTCTAAATGACGTGGAAATATCCCTAATGACCATATCATCCTTCCATAAATTGGAAGGGATCAAACCGTGCCCAAAAACACAAGAAACGGGTGATTCCCACGAATCAACCCAAAATGCATCACGTGGATGGCCGGGCTCATACCGGCTCCGATTCTCAACCAAATGGAATAAAACTAGCAGGAATGAATTCCCAACATGCCAGGGGTTCCAATGAAACCAACTAAACTGAAAATCGTCACCTGGAACGGTGAACTCGGCTCACACCGCCCGAAGTATGCATCGCCCTAAACGAAGCAAAACCTGCTCGTATATGCATCGTTCGGCTCCAAATCGTGAGGGAACGCAGAAGAGAAGCAGGGTGTCTGTCCCCCTACCTCCACCAAAGTTCTCGCAGCCTGAAAAGGCCACAAAATGTTGAAAACTATCTCACGAAACGCACGTCGGCTTTGAATCCACCGAACGGGATCGCGCCAACACTACGCTCCATTCTTCACGCCAGCACACCCAACGACACCTCTATGGCATCTCCACGACATCCCCAGGCCTCCTTCGTCTGCGACCGGAGCAAAGGGGGTGAAAGGAGAGAGAATGAAGGGAGAGAGAGTGAACGGCAAGAGAAGAGAGAGAGGAGAGAGATGAGGGATTACGAAGGAAAAAAAAGGAAAATGTCATATACCCAGTCCCAAAATTGAAAGCAATTGAAGATGTCATGTCTGGGAGCCTGATGGTAAGGATAGTACTTGGAGGTGCCGGCATTGGGGTGGACCCAATCCCACTGAGGGGGAAGCTGAATAGCTTCAGAGGACATAATGGCAAAGAATATGTCACCCAAGGTTTCAGGCAACAGAGGATAAGAAGCCCTTCTCAGCCCGGTGCGATTGTAATTCTGAGGTGGAGGGACATTGGAGTATGGTTTGGGATTACCTTGACCTTGATTCACAACGGCCTGATTGGAATGTGAGACCTGGCAGTTATTAGGCTTAAAGGGCTGGCCAACCGCATTGACTTGTTCGTTCACCATGACACCTTCGGTGGTGGGGACGGTTGGAGCCTTCTTACTCTTGGTGCGAGGCTCAAAGAAAGGAGGCAGGGTGGAATCCCTTACTTGGGCCTGGACTATTCGAGCTCGATTATAGAGTTGATGGAAAGTGTGGAGATTGCTGAGCATTAAAATGGCCCTAAGCTGAGGGGTGGCATTATTCACCAACATGGTGACAGCCTGAGACTCGAGGATAGGGACCTCTGTCCTAGAAGCCATGATTCTCCATCAGTTTGCAAAGTTAATGAAGTCCTCGTCGAGCTTCATTTTCTCCACGACCAGGTCAAATAAGGTAGGAGCAATGGCAGACATGTGACCAAAGTGAGTGAGGAATCACTCAGAAACTATATCAAAGTTGAGGAGATCAACAGCTGGTAAGGAGGAGAACCAACGTAAGGCCTCACCCTCGAGGGACTTTTGAAACAAATGGACCAACAAAACCCGATCGTACAGCCACTGATGGGAATCCATAAGAAAGCCCGAAAGATGATGATGAGGGTCAATGGTACCATCATATCTCATATACTTAGGAGCCTTGAAAGCAGTTGGGAAATGAGCATTGGGGAGTTTACAATACTGGGCCAGCGAGTGGGGACGTGAATTTGGCATACTTTTGGCCATCGCCTGCCAAATGTAGCTTTGGATTTCCTGCCTGAATGCTGGGTCTATCCCCTTCGGTGGGACACCCATAGCTGGTGGGATCGGGGGTGAAGGAACCCTCTGTGGAGCCATTGGATAGTTGGATTGAGGTAGATTCTCGAGGAAGGGTCGGCTTGTGGACCCTTGAAAGGGAGTTTGGACCCGGGGAGGCGTGTGTGGGATGGCGAGAGCCTTTCCCCAGGAAGCCATCATGACCAAGTCCGTGGGAGTGTAGCGAGATAGCATGCTGATCAACTCTTGATCTTCGTATAGAGACAAAGTAGGAGTGCTAGGGCTACCATAGTCATGATCACTTGGTGAAGATGCTAAATCGGTGTAAGAGGCCTTGTTCGGCGTAGCCGAAAACATGCCTATAAAGGCGACCAAGTGGCTATCCTCCATTTGGAATAGGGGGTTGCCTCTAATCTCGGACTCATATTGGGGAGGAAATTCCTCCTCATAATCTGGGTTGGTGAAGATTTTCTCCATTCTCTAACCAAACTTAATTGGCAGAAAAGAAAAGAGAAAATTGAGGTTGGAAGGGTGAATGTGTCAATCAAACAAAAGGATTGACCACAAGCAACATCCAATTTTTTTTCTTTTTTCTCTCTCCTTTCCCCCCCTTTTTTTGGTTCACTCGGAGGAGAAAGGAAGATTAATGGTGTGAATATGTTCTCCGGGGATCCTAGCAGAAATCTCACTCAATGCCCCAGGGTTAACTACATGGGTCTTCAAGTGGTACAACCTTCCTGGTGACTGTGAGAGAACCCACGATTCACGAGGACTCGCGGAGGTTCCCAATTGAACCGAACCAATTGCACCTGAGTGGGAATCCTCAGGTGAAGGGTTCAAATCCAACGGGAGGGGTTCCTATCAAGTGTGATGTCGGCTCTGCCTAAACCCAACCACGTTCAAAACCTACAGAGAAAGTCACACATACAACACACAAGCAAAGCAGAATAGAGAGGATAACGTGTCACGGGGGAACACAGGAAGTAAACAAAGGATGACCAGACTCCTGGCCGTTCAAGGATCTGGGCGGCCAGATCGATGGCCGCTCAGATATGAGGGCGGCCGGCTAGTGGGCCTTCTGAGAAAGGGGAAGGATGGCCAGATTGAGGGCCATCTAATATTTTGGGCGACCAGACTCCTAGTCATCCAGGAGTGGGCCTAGGCGGCCACTGGGTAGGATGCCCATGGGCCCAGGCGGCCAATAGTTTGGCCTTCTTCTGTAAAATTCTTTTTTTCAAAAAATAGAGCTAACGGAATTGAACTACTGTATTGACTGAAATAAAATGAAAGCTTCAAAGATCTTGGACTTTAGGCATCAGGAACTCATAGTAGGCAGTAGAGGTCCTACCGTGATCGCCACTTCCCTTTGTAGGTGCCGCGGAAGTGCGTTGGGCTTTTCCTTGGCGTGCTATTGGGATCTTGTCTCTCCTTTCGTAGGAGATTTGGAGAAGACCTTTTGAACTATGCCGTGGATACCTGTAATGCACAGTTTCAGACATTAGGATTATACGTGATCCCCAGAGGTGTTTACCTGAACCTCAAAGGGTGTAGTGATCGCGGGAGATGCCAACGGACGGGGGTGACCCGTAGGTCCCTATTGGTCGACCAGTTCTGGCAGAGTTAAGGCTACCTCTGCTGCTGGGTTCGGTCGACCGATCCAGCGTGAGGTCAATCCCCTATGATGGTGCATCGACCAGTTTACATAGGCTTTTGTCCCTGGGAGGTCCGGTCGACCGACCAGTCCTAGCTAGTCGACCGAACTCCCCTGGCATTGGGTTCTAATGGCCATTTAGGCCCTGAAAGCATGGTTTTTCGCCCCAAATCTAAATTGAGTATTTTACTCACCTAAATCGATGGGAATTGGGCCATTTCAGCCTTGTGAGGGCGGTGGTCACCCGAGGATAAATTCTCGTGGTTCGAGGGTTCATGGGTTCCCGTTGGTGGGTTTTGACCATGCACTTGTGGCATAGTTTCCACGTGGCTTATGTGCCCGTGGAGAGTCTTTTACCGTGCGAGTTCAGTGACCGTGGAGGGTCATATCTGCCTGAGTTCTATGATCATGGTTAGCTGGTTTTTATGTGACTTCGTGGGTCGGTGTCCACTAGTTTCACTATCTAGTCAGGGTGGTTTCTTTAACACCCCTCTTGTGACATACTGTGGTTCATGGTGGGTTGCGTACGTGTGTGCGCCTTCTTGAGATTCCATGAGATCGTGACCAACCATGTTTTGAGGTAGATTTCTGTGGGACTGCAGATGATGGAGTTTGGCAGGACTCCACGAGAGCGTGGAAGATCCGATTGGTTGACCGTGTTAGACCGGGCGAGATCGCCTACTATGTACAATGCTCCTTGTTCTGAGGCAAGATTGCCTGAGCGTATGTACCCTGGTTAGGATAAGAGTACGCTGCTGATGGATGCAGTGGCGAGTACCCCGTATTGGGTAGCTGGGCACGGCCGTGCTAATCAACGCAAAGGTGCAGATTCCAACCTGTCCCAGGGTGTGGTGTGTGTGAGTGTCTCCTCTGCTCCTCCCGAGACTGGGTGTTAGCCGCGTGCACGCAATTGAGGCTTTGGTGTTGTATAAGATGCCAGTGGATGCATTTGGCCATGTTGTGTATGCTGAGTAGCAGACTCGATGCTGGTTAAGGTTGAGTTACCAATAGCTTTGTCGTGGCCCTTCCGGCAGACGGTAGTGTGTCACCCTATGTGTGGGGCAAGGTTCTCCCACTGTCCTTTGCTCGAGATCGAGGCTGCTAGTGTGTAGTTGTCCTCCCAAGGGTGGAGGTTGTGTGTGTGTGGCTGTGTGGCCTTGTCGGCATTTTCCAACGGTTCGCTCTACCGAGTCATCACGAGGTTCTCTCTCGGTAGTCAGGCTACAGGTTCATTGTGGGTTGGCGATCCCAGCTAAAGTTAATGTTCCCTTATTAGGAACTAGACTAGCATAAGAGTTCCGTGTTTCCTTAGTACAACATTCTTATTGTCCCAACAGTTGTTATTTTCTATTGTCATTACTGCTATTGTTGTTGTTATCGTTGCTGTTGTTACTCTTGTTTACCGCTTTAGTTGAGGTGGGGATCCGTGGGACCCCTACTGAGCCAATGAGATGAGGCCAAGTAGCACGCCAGCTTGCTAGTTCCAGGGTGTGCCCACAGCAGAGTGTGTTTTCTTTTCATTGATTGCACTTGTGGACTAGACTTTGTAGATTTATTTACTTATTATAAAATGTTAATTTTATTTCTGTTAGTTAATTATTAAATTTTGTAGCTTATTTCCTACTATTTTAGAATTTCAATGCATGAGCACACCAACCTTTTAACCCTTCTGAGCTTCTTAGCTCGTGGGTGGTGGCGTAGGATCCGAATGGTATCGGGTTTGACTCAGTATCCGGATCTTGGGTCGTTACACAGTCTCTCTGCCTCTAGCAATCCCTACTGTGTTGTTATTGCCCTGTCATTATTGCATGGACCAAGCCCTCCTGACATCGTGGCTCCTAGGGTGCTGTAAGTCTTTCCTTCGGTAGTAGAAACTAAGGTGTTCAATCTTCGCCCGTTATAAAATAAACATTGAATGCTTGCGATCGGTGGGGAAGACGTCCAGTACACGAGACCCCACAATCGCCTCCACTCATACTAGTGGAACCTTCTTCTCTCTACGTGTCACCTGACATTTCGTGCCCACGTGACGTGCCCTGGTGGTACTTCCCCGATCAAAACTTAGTTCTGCTGGTGATCGTCGAGAAATCGACTGGCACGTTCGCATTCCATCCAGCCATCCCCAGCTCAGTCTTTCACAATGATTAACCATACATTGTTCTTCCTAGTGCACTCCTATCGTTCTTTACACTTCCCTGTCAATACTCCAGGAATCCCCATGTGCCAAGTTGACCTATCTTGGCCTTCCGTAAAAGGCGGGTGTGTGTCACTGCTGTGAAAAATTTTAGAAATTTTCGCGAGCCAAACACATAGTTACAAGGAAAAAGGGTGAAAATGCTAGATTTGGAGGGAGAGCACGTGAGGACCGAAATTGTCATGAGCGTCGATAAAGATAAAGTCATCATGGGATGACAAATTGGAACAACATATTGTGAAGTTTTCATTGTCTATGCAAATAAGCCGGATGCTCCACTTATTGCAAAAGATCAAGATAGGAAGAAAATCATGCATGTCCTATCTATATATAAATATATATGTGTGTGTGTGTGGGTGTGTGTGTGTATAGAGTGGTGGAGAGAGATTTGACTGGATTCTGTAGTATACATAGCAAGTGGATTGGAAGTAAACAAGAGAATCATATAGGATAGTTAGAACGTAGATGATCGAGTATGGAAAGGGGGGTCGTTACCCAGCGTTAATTTTTGAAATATTGGATGAAACGATGGTTCAACCAAGATCATATACAAATGTCCCATCTAAGACGAGTTAACAAACAGCATGGTGAACAAGGTGATATAATTCCTCAAACGACAAAAAACAGCTGAAGGAATTTTTCTTCTTCTTCTTCTTTCCATGGAGAAAGAGAAAGTTACCAAAAAATCAAAAGGAAAGAAAAAGAGAAAAAAAAGATAAAAAGAGGTGAGAGAGAAGGGATGTTCTCTCTCTCTCTCCCCCCCTTCTTCTCCTCTCATAATTGTGGGGGTGTCCTCTCTTTCCCTTTCCCTACGTCCGACGATCTCTTTCATGGTATCATCATCACCACCATGCCCCTTTTTTCCGATCACGCCATGCAGAGAGAGGCACAAAAAGGAGCCACCTTTTCTACGTTCGTCTTTCGATCCGCTGAACATCCCGGAAATTTAAATTTAAATTTGAATTTGAATTTTTAATCAGATCACGAGCGCGGATGGGGCGCGTCGACGAAGGCCGCCGCCCGCAGGGGAGTGGGCGCCCAGGGGAGGGAGTGGCCGGCGGCCGAGACGCCGGCGGAGGGGATGGGGCGGTGCTGGGCCGGAAGCAGCGGGCGGGGCTGGAGTTGCTGCTGCTTATGCGGCTGCTGCGGGAACTGATGCTGGCGGTGGTGGGCGAGGCTGCCGCCACCGGCGTGGCAACTGCCGCGGTTGTCGGCCGCTAGCTGCGCGGGGGCAGAAGGCGGCGGAGCGGAAGAGGTGGAGGCGGGGGCGAGGCTGGCGTTGGAGGCGGGGGAGACGGCGACGCGCTCGCAGGAGGGGCACATGGTGAGGGTGGTGGGCGGGGTCATGTGCATGTAGAGCTGCGGGGAGAGCTTGAGCGCCCGCAGCTCCTGCACCTCCTTCTGCAGGCGCCGGTTCTCCTCCGTCAGGTTCTCGCAGCACCGCTTCAGGAACTCGCAGTCTACCTCCGTCTGCTTCAACTTGGTCCTGCCAGCAGCACAACAAGATATATAAAAATTAGCACCCTTTTTCCCTTGACAGCAGAAGTGATTGAGCACCGCAGAGAGAGGTAAATACAAGCGCCTTCGCAGTCTACCCACCTTGCGCGTCGGTTCTGGAACCAAACCTCCACCTGTCGCGGCCGCAGGTTGAGCTGCTTCGCCAACGCCAGTTTCTGCTTCTGCGGGGTTCGTTTTCAAAGTAGAAGAGAGAGAAGAGTTAGGAGACGGGCCGTTCCCAAAAGTGTCGTATCTCCCCACTGCAACTTTGGCTAGGCAGCTGCTATGTGCAGCATGGCTGTGTTGTTGTTACTTACGGGGTTGAGGGTGTTGTGCTCCTTGAAGCTCTCCTCGAGGACGGCGGACTGCTCCTTGGAGAGGCGGAGCTTCTTCCTGGAGCCGTCGCCGCCGTCCTCATCGTCGCTGATGCCCCGGGAGCCCGCCCGCGCCAGCTCGTTCTCGTCGCCGATGCTGCCGCTGTTAGGCCGGTGGCAGGGGTGGTGGAGGAGGTCTTGGTCCTCCCCCCTGTCGCCCCTCTTGCTGCCGGCGAGACCCCCGCCGCTGACCACGCTGGAGATGGTGCTGTTGGGGGAGGAGACCCCGGCCTCCTCCTCCTCGTCGGGCACCAGTCGGTCGGCCGTCGGCGCCCGGTTGACGTCGATCCCCTTGAGGAAGGGTCTCGTCGCGTTTCCGCCGAACGACTCCGGCGGGCTTCGGCCCTCTGAAACCAAGAAATCGCAAAGTGCAACCTCGATTAGAAAAATATTCGTCCTTTTTCTTTTCCACAAATTAGGGGAAAAAAACAAAAAAAAAACTTGGTCGGATCTCAAGGGATCGCGCAGATCTGCATGCGGGCGGCGGGATCCGCCTTGGGCCACTTGAATAAAGCGAGCGAGAGGAAAAGGAAGGAAAAAAGGTTAAAGGAAGGGTACCCAAGGAGGAGGACGCGAGAAGGTCGGTCCACAGGGTGGCCACCGCCGCCGTCGGCGGCGGAGCCTTCTGGTGCGCGAGGAACGCCGATGGGGAAGGCGCGGCGGCGGGCGAGGGCATCAGTTTCAGCTGAAGCGGGGGTGCCCGGTAGTGAGCCTCCTCCTGGGCGCCTCCCAGGCTCAGGCTCAGAGCCAGGTCGTCCTTTCTCGTCATCATGTTTCCACCACGTCTGTGTGTGTGTGACGGCCTCGTCCTCCTACCCACCTAGTGCCTTTCTACCTTCCAAAGTCTTGGCTCTGGTGTAGGAGTAGCAGTGCCAGTAGTACCACCAGTAGGGCCGCCGGCCTCTTCTTCCCTTGTTCCCCCTTCGTCTCCCAGCCCTTTTGAAGAGAAAAAGGCCCTGCCTTTGGGGGGTGGGGGGGGGGTGTTCCTCCCTAGGGTTAGGGTTAAGGGGGGTCAAGGGTACCACAGAAAGCAAAGAATAAGAAATCAAGATTGGCACATAAAACTAGGCAATTGGCATTGCAGAAATCAAGATAGTTAATGATAAGCTAACATTCTAATAAGTGGCACATAAAATGATGCAACTTGGTGCATGAAAATCTAGGCAATTGGCAGCACAGAAATTAAGCTAAAAAGCTTCATGTTAATAAGGTCTGTGCACACTTAAGCATTAAAGACCAAATGTCGGTGCACATTGTGCCCGCGTAGAATGAAGTCGGTGCACATTACTATTCACGCAGAAGGAAGGTCTGTGCACATACTGTTCACGCAGAAGGAAGGTCTGTGCACATTACTATTCACGTAGAAGGAAGGTTTGTGCACATTACTGTGCACGCAGAAGGAAGGTCGGTGCACATTTGCACTATAGCTTACAAGGTTGGTGCACGTTTGGCTTCAAGACTGCCAAGGTCGGTGCAACTTCTGGGCAGCGCGCACCAGGGTCGGTGCATGTTTGGCTTCAAGACTACTAAGGTCAGTGCACCCTTAGCCTTTTAGCAAAGGAGGGTCGGTGCACATCTTGCCTTCAATGTAGCATGGTCAGTGCATGTTTGTTTACAATGCAATGAAGTCAGTGCACATTGTGCCTGCACAGTTGAGGGTCGATGCACATCAAGCTGGTACAAGACCAAGGTCGGTGCAGGTTTTGCCTCAATGAACAAAGTCTGAGCACATGTGATCTATAAGGTCTGTGCACATTTACTAGCAATGACGTTGAGGTCAGTGCACATGTTACATCTTGCTCACTCAAGGTAGGTGCACGTCACTGTACAAGGTCTGTGGACATATGGAAAACGAAGGTCAGTGCACGTTTGCCCTCATGCGTTATGAGGTCTATGCATGTTTCCTTCTGCTAAGAAGAATGAAGTGTTTGATGAAATGCCTCAGTGAGCGGCCCCCAAGGCCATTTGTAGCAAACCTGTGGTCTTCTCAGAAAAGAATCCAAAGAGTAAAAATAGGAACTGCAAGTCCCCAAAAATACATCTTTTGAGGTCTGAAAAGGTGTCCTTGCTCAGTCAACCATTCTGGTAATCATGAGTTGCTATTTAAGTCCTTTTGGTCAGTGGAAAAGTAAGCTTCCATTTTTGGGAAAAGTCTCCTACCCTGGTACCCAACTTTTTGCCTCCACCCAATCAAAGGCTCTGTCTCAGAAATTGCACAGGACAATGGATGTCCTTTACTGCCCAGCCTGCAAAAGATAAGATATTGTAGATCTTGCTTGGGAGCCCCTACTCACATTGTTTCGCTAGGCTATCAGAAGCTGCCAAGATAAAGCATCTTGAAGACAAATTGTAAAATATTCACAGCCAATCACATTTAGCTCTAAAACCTCTACAAGGGCTTCTTGGGGGCTATAAATAGAACCTCATGCTTGAAGGAAGCTACTACTGCTGCCACCCAGAAAAAGATCCATGCCTTGAGCTTCTACAAAGAACTGCCTTGAGAGAAAGAGAGCAGCCCTGCAGTCTACCTGACCTGGAAGAATCAAATCTTTAGATCTGAAATTTGTAACTGCAGTCATTATCCACTAGATCATCATCTCTAGCTTCATCTGGTGTTTATTTTCTTTGTGGTTTTTTCCCATTGCACTTGCAGTGAGTTTATCTTGCTTCCGTTGCTCATCTAAAACCATCCCTACCGATTTTGTGTGTAGGAAATCGTCCCTACCGGTTTTGTGTGTAGGAAACTGTCCCTACCGATTTATGTGTGGGAAACCATCCCTACCGGCTAATGTGTAGGAAACCGTCCCTACCAGTTTTGGGTGTAGGAAACCGTCCCTACCAGTTTATGTGTAGGAAACCATCCCTACCGGTTTATGTGTAGGAAACTGCCCCTGTCGATTTATGTGCAGGAAGACAGACAGAGGGCTCTCCCTGGTCTATAGTTTTGGGAGTCGTCCCCAAGTGGTGCTGCATTCGTAGTGTGTGGAGAATCCTCACTGGTTTCGGTGAGGGGTGGATGTAGGTTGCGGGTCTGCAACTGAACCACCTTAAAATCCCTGTGCTATGGTTGTGCATTTTGTGTGATTGTTCCATATCCCCTATCTCCATTCACAAGTAGTTGTGCTCATTTAATCATATGCATTTGGGGTTATTTTCATTACATACTCAAGCTGTTACATCTACCCCTTCTGCTTCATCCCTTTATCGCTCAAGCCTTAGTCCCTTGCCTGCATCCCCTTGGCTGCCTGCTGCATTCTTGCACACAGGTACCAAGTTGGATGCATTGCCAAGGAGTATGCACTTGCTCACACATGGACACATCCTAGTTGATTACTAAAGCTCACAGCTAGTCATTTCACACCCAGTTGATGCGTGTTGAAATCCCTGTTGTCCAGTGCCACAAGATCACACTCAGTCCTTGCACCAAGCTTTACTGTTTCCACTAGATCCATTCCTACTCAATCCATTGTGTTTTGTGTCTAAGTGTTTTAATTGTTTTATAAGAGTGGTGTATCCTCATTGGTTCAAGATATTTTTAAATAGGCCAAAGTTCGTGAAAGGATCTATTCAACCCCCCCTTCTACATCCTATTGCACCATGTGGGACCCAACAGTTGGAACACTTAAAACAAATATAATTTGAGAGTTGCCCACATTGCTTGATGATCACATCAAGATCCCACGCCTTCCTCCTCTCAGATCTGATCGAATCCTTTGGTCTGGATCTTCCCCCAGGCGTCACCAATGTTCTCCATCAAGCGGCGATCCGATTCCCCCACCAAAACCTATTTTCCTTAATTGTTTAGTCTTCCTATGTAGTTTTACGTAAGCAGAACCAGAGCCATCATGCAGACCCTGCCACGTTCTGATCGGAACAGATCTGGTCACGCTGTTCGGACCAGACGTTCTTCAGTATATCCTCGACATGCTCCCATAAATGGCACCCAGTTCGGACGTAGGATCAAGCCGTAGCGCCTCCTGTAAGCCCGCTGCGCAGGGTGACCAGGGCTGGTAGAACAGTTTGGTGACCGATCATTGCCTCCGGTCAGCGGCGACTTGGTTCCTCGGCTCCATCGAGTGCTGCCGGTCAACCCATGCTCCAGCAGCCCCGAGATTGTTGCTTTTAACCTGTTATCTCCCTGCGGGGAGTGGGCAATATTTTGCATTGTACTATTATTCATTTGAGGTGAATCGGGATTGTCAGATTTTGCTGGGGTTTCTTCCCCACACGCTAGTCGTGGAGGTACGCGTGACGTTCCTTACTCCTGCATTTGCTTGTTTAGTATGCTTTCTTATATGCTATGTTTGTGAGAGTAGGGCCATAGCCAGTGACGAATCATCGTGATTGGGCATGAGAGTGCCTATCCCAAAGCCCCAGTTGAGCACCGAGCTTGAACTGCATCACCCTTGGCGACAGTGGTTCCTTAACCACTACGATCCCGTGCTTCTCTCCTAGAGACAATCGTTGGGCTAGAGAGAGAGTTTCTTGTTGAAAGACGCATCCACCCGGAGGAACGCCACAGAGGTCAGCCGCCCAGCTTACCTTTAATGTGTAAGTGCTGATCACACTTGAGTTAGTCATGGGTCCTCACCCATTTGTGTCCTGTCCCGCATCAAAGGGCCGCCCAGTCCTCCTCACCCAGTGGTCCTCCTCGCGGGCCACGTGCCTCGAAACCCACTCATCTCTGTAGAATCTTTCCATAGCTGTAAAACAAATTGCACAAAAATGGTAAGCATACCAGGAATCAATATATACAAGACAGTAAAAGAAATGCACATGAAGTGTCAAAATATAACTATAACAACCCAGAACGAGGAGCTCACGGGCCGTACACCCACATCTCCACCTCCAATGCACGCCCTGTGGGGGGCATCTATTGTACAAAGACAATTCCCTAGCGAAATATCGAGAAATAAGGGTTCAGGAATTTTCCCCAACACCTTTAAAGCGTGGGCTACTCAGCCCCTCTTATGGCTCACCGGGCCCAGCCAAGGGCCCCAACCAATTTGCCATAACCCACGGTGATGTCAGCAATTGATCAGGGTTACCCCCGATCACTCAGTTTACACGTTTTCCTGCATTCTACACAGCCACCCGGGCCAACCCGGGGGCGCCCCGACGACAGGCCATGACACGTGGCTCCCAGCAACGAAGATGGGATCGACCCCCAAGATGCCTCTATCCAGCCTTCTAAGGTCAAAGGGAGACCTATCTTGGTCAACCACACACTTTAGAATATCATAGCACCCGTATGCGGCACATACACGCGTGTCGAAAATTTTCCCAAACACCTTGTGGGCGTGCATATCCCAGCCATTCTACAACAAGTCAGGGGCCAACCCGCAGCTCCAGCACTCCAACCACGTCCTATGATGACCCTCCAGCAAGTCGGGGCCGCCCTCGACCCTCAGACATGTGGCGATGAGCCGCTTATTTTTACCTCCCAGGCTGACCTAGGACTACCTGTCAACTCACCGTACTACGCGACACACACCATGAAGGCTGGGACCACACACCTGGAAGACTCTCTCTCAGCTCCTATGAGCCCCTGCCCGCAGCCCAAGGCCAAATCTAAGGCCTGTTAGTCACTCACCCAAGCCGATAGACAACCCAAGGTGTGTCGGGGATTTCCCCGAACACCTTGCGAGCGGCAACGACAATGCGACATAGACAAACCCCCACGACCCAATCCCAGCATTTCCAAGCGCCCCGTCCTTCAAAGGACATACCTAGATGATGAAGGACCCTCGGGGCCACCCCTTGGGGTCACGACTCACCCGGGGGAGAGTTTGCCCCGGGGTGCGACTGCGCCCCAAGGAGGGATAATCCCCATTGTGGGGGGCGCCCTCCTCCTAGCCCAATGGCCCCATGGCCATCTCCCAGTCCCAGTCACTCCCAGTTTCTTGTGAGATCAATCAGTGTACCTGTTGATGCATCCCCTAGTTAGTGTTTGGTATTTAGTTTTAATGATAACAAAATGACCGTGCTTGTGTGTGTTTCATTGAGCAACATGTTTATGAATCTTTTAATGATGAGTTGAAAGAATGACTTCAAGAGTTACTCTTGAAAGTTATATGAACCTTCGGTGTTTAAGGAACTAATGCTATATTTATCTTGGCTTGTAGGAACAATGGTGCGGACACCCGAGCCCATGAGCGGCCCGGTTCAGGGAGCCACCGGTACCACACACGGAGTACCACACGAGCAATTCACCCCTCCCCTCTTGATTGCCGCCCTCCGGGACTCAACAACCCCGAGTGACAGGTAGTCATAAAGGAGGAAGTAAGTGAGAAACTACACTCGGGATTGCTACGGCCTACTCAGTACCTAGACTGGGTTGCTAATGTGGTTTTAGTCCCTAAGAGCAATGGGAAGTGGTATATGTGCTTAGACTACATAGAACTCAACAAGGCTACCCCGAAAGATAGCTTTCCCATGCCACAGATTGACCAACTGGTCGATGCCATGGCCAGGCATGAGATGATGCTAAGCTTCCTAGATGTGTACCCTAGGTACCACCAGGTCAGCATGCACGAGCCCAAACAAGATAAAATTACTTTTATCACCGACCATGAGCTTTACTGCTACACGTGCATGCCCTTTGGGTTGAAGAATGCTGGAGCCATGTATTAGTGTCTCGTCAACCACATGTCTGATGCTCAGATTGGTCGCAACATGGAGGTCTACATCAATGATATGCTAGTCAAAAGTCTCCAAGCAACTGAGCACCTAGAGGACTTGGCAGAGACGTTCACAACGATCCAGAAGTACAACATGAAGCTCAACCCGAGCAAGTGTGCATTTAGAGTTAGGTCAGGTAAGTTCCTCAGTTTCCTTATAACTCACCATGGAATTAAAGCAAACCCCGACCAGATCCGAGCAGTTCTAGAGATGAAACGGTCAGAACGGGTAAGGGATGTACAATGCCTCACTGGTTGGGTAGCCGTCCTTACCCGGTTCTTGCCTAGGGCCGAGGAGAGATGCCTTCCATTCTTTTGACTTATCAAGCAAGCCAACAAGTCATTGGAGAAGAGGGGGCAAGTCGATTGAGATCAGGAGTGTGAGCAAGCTTTAGAAGAACTCAAGAGATATTTGTCCTTGCCTCATATACTCTCTAAGCCTTGGGACGGAGAATAATTGCTCTTATACTTGTCAATGACACCAAGCACATAGAGCACCATGCTTGCCTAGAAGGAAGACAAAGTTATAAAGCTAGTATATTATGTGAGCCAAGCACTCTAGCGCTGTGACAACCCGGACTCTGGATACCGGATATACCCGATAGGATTATCGAGTAGTCCAGATATCACTTGGAACCTGTGAAGCCTCCCAAGAGCTGTAAAGCTCCGAAGGTGATGCAGGTCGGACATGCGACTTGGGACTCTAGCTCACGGGTGTCCCTAGCGAGGGATGCGTGGGACCGTGCGTGGTTGAGAAACTGGCAGTGAGTCGGGTAGTCAGCTCTTCCACGCTCGGATCGAGTCACGGGATGGGTCACTACTCTCGCAGCGGTGATAAAAATTTATACGAGCTAGATTAACCTATCACATGCAGTGACATAAGAAAGTATATGAGTAAAGCAAAGTGCCTACGAGGAGGGTGGCAAATTTCCCTCCACGCTCCGGGCGTGGGGACGATGATCTCGACCAGTTACTGTAACTCCCGATACAATGGTAAAAGTTAATTTACAATAGTGAATTTTATTGCCCACTCCACACAGGGAGGTAAAAGGCTACAAGTGGAGCCCGGGAGGACCGACCATGGGTTGACGGGCAGCAAACTGGACGCGCTCTCGGGGCGAACTCAGCCTGCTAGTCTGACTCGGTCCTACGCCAGCTCTGTCCTACACCGACTCGGTTCTGACTCGGTGGATAGCAAGGTGCGGCTTCTAAAGAGACGTCGCCTTCCTGAGCTCTTCTGGAGGTGCCGTTTGGCTGGATCGTCAGTGGGACGTCCCTGGTCAACTCCTGGGAGGGGCGGTCGCTGAAGTTGACCTTTCGTATTTAAATGTGAATTTTTCCCAGACTGTAATTTCAGACTTGCACAAGGAACAGATCTACGCGCCTCGGCGGTACGAATTAAATCTCACAGATCTGGAATCAGATCGAGGCGAGGCCAGTAGGATTGGAAAGAAGACTCCTAGATTTATCACATATGTTGTTTTCACGTCAATCCAGAGCTGGGATTAGAAATGGAAAGCTCTGCAAACTACGTTTTTTCCTGTAGATCTGGTTACAGACCTCAGGACAGAAAGGGATCTGCCTGAAACTAACCTTTGACCGAGGGTGAAATGATTTTTATGGGATCTGAAAAAATTGTGGATGGAAGGTGGGGATGTGAGGAACACGTGAGATATTTGGAGATTTTTTTGGAGGTGGCTAAGGGGGTTGAAAAAATGGAGAAGCTTGGGGCTGTCACGCAGGTCTATTGAAAGGCAGATTGCGCAGGGTGTAGAATAAAATGCGGGATAATTAGCAAACGGTGGCCAAATGTGACGAATAATATATGGTAGGAAAGCTAACACGAAGGGGATCAATCCCTCAAAGTTTCAACTCGATCAGAGCTCTGGACTATGAGAACCGATTGGATCTTTAGGCTACTGTTTGGTATTTTAGGATTCAGGATAGCAAAGGGGAGGGTGGCTTGTGGCGGCTCGTTGGCAGCACGAATGGTGGCGGCGGAGGAGATGACTGAGCTTCACACCCAGGGGGAGAGATAGAACTTAGAATCCACCAAGTTATTGTAGCGAATCCACCATAGAAACACAGAAATCCTGCTACAAGAGGGAGAGGGAGGGCCTTTATGGCACGACGGGTCTTCAGTCCCAACCCGATACCCATAATCATCTGGTCAGTCAGACAGAGCGCACCCCAAGCTTCGGACCACTCCAGTCTCGAAGCTCGAACACATTGTCACCTAGGTGACTGGCACGCCTTCGCACTTGATAAACTGATAACTCAATAAACTGATAAATAATACAATGATATAATAATAATAAGTAAATTTTTAGTGCACCCAACAAGCTGGCACGCCCGGTGGGACTGAACTATCGCTCATCTTTTCACCAGGATTCGGGGCCTAATGGTCTTCTCCGAGCTTTTAACTTCTGCATATTTGAAATTACAGGGGAGGGATTCATTTCCGAGGAACCAATGGCTATCACTTTCGACCAGTTGGTTGTGGCGAGCCATGTGGAGCATGGCTACTTAGTAGTGCCTATCCAGTTGGGCGACTTTCCCCAGGTTGTTGGCTTCCCCAACTTCCTCGGGGTTATGTTCGTGGACCTCTTGGATGTCAAGGAGGCCGAGCCCATCGCCCCGTGGAGGTGACACCCGAAGCTGTGAAGATAGTGGGCTCCTATGTGCACAACATTGACGCAAAGAAGAAGCGCACTTCGGCTACAAGGAGGGTGGCAAGGAAGGCTACCGGTACACCGCAAGGCTAGCTCTCACTCTCGGGTAAATTCGTGATGATTGGAGGAGTCCAAGTGTACTTGAATGGCCGTCGGGCTGAGATCTCACCCGACAGGGTGATCCCGGTGGTGCCGATGCACAATCAGTTCCAAGCACTGGCCCAGGAGCGAGAGGACCGCACCAGGTCCAGGCCAAAGCAAGAGTCAGCCCAGAGGCCAACTAAGTTCAAGCAAGCATGGGTGCCCAAGAGGTGGGCCCTAGCCCCAACCCAACTGGAGCCCATCAAGACTGATCGGCTCAAGAAAAAGATGAAGGAAGACGAAGAAGAGAAGATTGAGGCATCAGCTCAAGCGTCCCGGAGACCTGCCTTCCATGCTCATGGCCGGCAAGTGAACATCTATTTGAATGAAGGAAGATACAGCAGGATGTATGAGCGGAGGTGCCTCACCTATAGACCGTCAGTGCAAGCATCACCACCAATTGTCCGCCTCACACAGGGACAAGACGATATCACTCAAGCCGTGCGGGGATATCTCCGCGGCCTTGGAAATACCCTGTTGGGAACTCAACAGCTCTTAGAAGCTGCCAAAAGAAATCGGGAGCAACAAGTCGACCCGGAAGATATCGAAGATGCGAAGTCGGGATGCTATGGGCCACCCCTCCGTAAGGAATCTCGGTGTTTAACAAGTTAACTTTCCCTGGACAGTCAACTAGAAAAGTGACCCGAAGTAACAAAATGATGCAGGTTTATACCTATAATATGGCCGGAGTGGCCAGCCAGTATGGGGCCCTCCCCGAAGATCGAGAAGAAGTGGTCATGCTTGCTGAGAGGCCGAGTCCCGTCACCAGAAGAGGATGAGCCGCAGCCGAGGTAATACAAGCCCTAACCGGCGAAACGAGTTCAGATGCGGTCGCCATGGCAGCAAACGTAATTACCACTAGGGATGAAGGAGAAAGGGTAGCACCTTCTCTAGGTACTCTGACAGAAGGGGGAGGCCAAGCTCCTAGCCCATCCACCCCCGACCTGGCGATACTGATGCTGCTTTAAGCCTATCGACAGGAGGTCGAAGCTCTGAAGTGGCAGGTGGGCGAACTGACCATGCATGCTTCTGCCTCGAAGCAGGTCGAACTACCTCCAGAAACATCTAGGCAAGATGCCGAAGAATTTGAGGGTTCACCCTAGATGACGACTTCTCAGCCAATCCCCACCCATGATGGGGGCACGGCCCCAATAACCCCTCTGGTGCCTTAACACCAAGGAACCACCACTGTACCATAGGCGATAGTGTTGGCAACACCACAGATGCAGTCAACTCATTTCTACCCTGATGTGGTAGACCCGGTGATGGCTAGTAAGCTCATGATCGAGCAGATAGTCGAAATGAAACTGGCCGATCAGAGCAATGAAGAATATGCCTCGTTTGATGTGTACAGGGTACCCAACCCTATCCACATGCGGCAAAGAGATTGCCTCCTGGCGTCATCAAGCCGCTGAAGTTCAAAAAATTTAATGGCCAGGGCTCGCCAAAGGAACACATAGCCTATTACATCAACGATGGGTAATCTGGCAACCGATGAATCATACCTATTGAAGTTCTTCAGGTCCTCGCTCACAGGGTTCACCTTCGAATGGTGCTCGAACTTGACGGTGGGGTCTATTAATGACTGGCTAGATTTACAAAGAAAATTCTGGGTGCGGTTCCATGTAACCGAAATGGAGGTCGCAGTGGCCGAGCTCTATGCAACTAGGCAAAAGAATGATGAAACTACCCTGAAATTCATCAAGATATGGCGGAATCTCAGCATGAGGTGTAGATGCCCGTCACACCAAGAAGATGCAGTTCAGATCTGCAAGCAGAATTTGAAGTGTGAAGTTTTCAAGAAGATGATCGGTATGGAGATCAAGTCATTTGATCGATTAAATAATGTGGTGGCGAAAATCGAGTCCTACCCCTCCAAATACTCTTCCGCCTGCCACCTTAGTGACGCTGACGAACAAACACCTTATCCGGACCTTATATCTGGGATAAGGAAATAAACCCTTCTTTGCATTAGCACTAACCTAGTGCCGACGAATACCTCAAGAGACAAACAAATCGTGTCAGTTCTACCACCCCGGTGACACCGACAAATGAACACCTTACCCGGACCTTACGTCTGGGATAAAGAAATAGACCCTTCTTTACGTTAGCACTACCCCAGTGCTGACGAATATCTCAAGAGACAAACAAACCATATTTGTTCTGTCATCCCGACGACACCAACGAATGAACATCTTGCCCAGACCCCTCTTGGGCCGAAGTGACGAGTACCTCCTCATGACTTGGACCTCCCACCTAGGTCATTTGAACCAATAGACTCTTCTCCTCGTCCCTTCGGGTGACAAATACCTCCTCATGACTTGGATCTCCTATCCGGGTCATTTGAACCAATAAACTTTTCTCTCCATCCCCTTGGGTGTTGAATACCTCCTCTTGACTTGGACCTCCCATCCGGGACATTTGAACCAACAAACTCTTCTCTCGGTCCCTTCTGGTGACGAATGCACCCCTTGGACCTGGACCCCCTTGTCTAAGTCATTCAGGCCAACAAATCCTTCTCATCATCCTCTGAGGTCAGGTCAACATACTCGGGTCAATCTTCCTCATGAAACCACTCGGTGGGGCCACGAGGCTCGCATGGTGGAGTAATCCCCTCGTCTCTACCCTGGGGAGGCGAGCACTCTCCTATGTGCCTTTGTGAACCCAACTGAAACATTCCTAGACCAAACCACCGACGCAAGCTCGCATCTCGCCGAGGAGCAAAAAAAAAGGAAGAAAAGAAGAAACAAGGAAAGAGTCGTGGGCCAGCATGCAAAAGTATGTGCGCGAATGATATTATATTTCAAAAAGGGAAGGCTGCATGTGCTTCGGGGCATACCCCTGCTTTACATGTCTATAAAACATGTCAATAAAAAGGGAGGGGAGGATGCTTAATCTACTCCTTGGAAAATCTCCTCGAGAGGAAGAATCCTGACGTAAGGGAATCCCGCCATGTCACGTAGTCGGTTCCTCTGCTCTTCGAGGCATGTTAGCTCAGATGTCACAGATACTATCTCGACCCTGGTAATGGCAAGTTCCTCGGTCTCTCTGACCACCGCCGCCTCGGCTTCAACCAGCTCAGCCTCGGCCGCGACGAGATAACCCCTTAGCTTTTCTATTCTGCTTGTGAGGATGCCGACACGATGGTGGCTTTCTTCCAAGGCCTTTTCATGCTGTTCTTTATTGCCTTTTTGCACGTCTAGGGCACATAGGTACTCGCCTTCCTGGGCACTGATGGCGGCGAATTCATTAGGAGCTCGGGTCTCAAGGAACTCGTGGCGGTTGACGTATTTCAGTAGCAGCAGGACTTGTCGTGACCATTCCTCTAGAGGGTAGCCCAGCATCTACAGTGCCCCAGTCAGCTGCGCCACCATAGTGTGTACCCCCCGATATGTAAAGGAAGGATCGGCGAAGATCATCAACCGCAAGGCTAGCAGCATCTGTCAGACCGGCGCGTTTGAGGTGGCGTGGCCAATGCAGGGCACGGCTGGAGGGTCAAACTCGATCAAGCTATCCACGGCCGCCCATAAATCTACGTCCACCGTGCCCGAGGAGGATGGAAGAGTGGAGGCCAGGTTGCTCAAGTGCCCGACCTCGACAGACGACTCCTAGTCGGTCATCGCCAGAGGAGCTGGCAGAGCTGCAACCGAACCACCCGACTCCGTCGTCACAAGGGGCTGCTCCACCCTGCTCTCAGTTGGAGGAAGGGCGTGGAGCGGAGCTAAATCAGACGTCACTACTGAAGGACCTACCGCCCTTTTCGCTTGTGCTCCCTCCTCCCAAGAAACCGTGAGGCTTGTCAGCGTCTTCCCTAGAAGCTGGTCCTCCTCAGGTGTCATGAGTGGTCGGGGAGGCAGAAGAGGAACCATAAGTTTCAGCCTGTTCCCCGACTACAGGAACGACACCAGGCACTCCACCTCCAACTCTGAGAGCAACTACGGCTCATCTACCCCCGCGGGGCTTGCTAGTTTCCTCCGCTTCGCGACAGCCTTGTGGGCTCTAGCAGCGCGCGCCTCGGGGAGCCTTGCCTCCTCTTGAAACATAAAGAATGGGGTTAGCCTTCCATCGATCGAGGCGAGCTACCCCAAATCTTGAGGAGATGCAAGAGAGGTCCCAGAGGCCACGTGTTTACCTCAGTCACTGGAACTACGGTGCTTTTAGGTGCTATTTCTCCCTCCTCCAGAGCCTCACCCGTCGGTATCGCGGTCTCCACGGCTGCTTCTTGCCGCAAGACCTCGAACAAGGTCGCCAATTTCTCCAATCCGGCATCGCCTCCCTTGGATCGCTCTACTGGTATGTCCGGGACAGGCGCCTCCACGGCCTCCGGCTAGATTTGCTCCGGTAAGTTAAAAGAATGACAAGAGACAAAAGATCAGAGGATGGCCGCAAAGGGGGCCCCATGTAAACAGGCTCACACTTACAAAATCCTCGCCCGAATCCACCTCATCATAAGAGTAGTCATAGTCTACCTTCTCGCCCGCGAACCTAGCACTCGGGAGAGATGAAAGGAGATGTGGCAGCAACAACCTGAGGGAAATAGCACCGGAGAGCTCTGGGCCCCTGGGGGAGAGATGAGGAAGACGTCAAATGGTGTGGCCGCTTCATTTGAATCGGTCGGCCCTTGTTAAACCCCTCCCATGAGTGAGGGTGGCTAGGTTGCTGGCTACCTACTTCATAAGGAGGCGACCAGGTCCTTGGCCACCCTCCACTCCTTGCTCCTTTTGCACCCTGATAAAAAAAAAATCTCATGCATCACCAACCAAACAGAAACACGACAAAAATATTCATCTTCATTTAAGCACTTGGCCATACAACAGTCAAACCACAAAAATATACATCATTGTTCATTGTTTAACAAAAGTAACACACCAAAAAAACAAAAAATGTGTTGAATAGGTGTAAATCCTCAAATGCGGCGTCTCACGAAGAATTCATTCACAACTCGCCGAAAACCTCGCAAATAGTCTGCATATCTCTTCAACTCCTCTTTGTCCTCCTCTACGTCAATCTATGCTCTACACACGATGGCATGGCATCTCCAGACATGCTGGATCTTCTAGAGCCATCGTCTATCTTCATCGGTCTCCAGGAAACATCTTGTGATTAAAGATCCCCTCATGGTGACTCCTAGACCCATCTTGACTGCCCCACTTGGCGATGATAGCGATGGGCCTGGTATAGCACCAAGTCTTGAGCATCCACAAGCCATAACTCCCAGTCTAATGATTCACGTATTCAAAACTTCTCGCGTCAGTACATCATCGAAACAAACACGAACTGGCCCTCCAATAGAAAATGCAGATAGTCTCTCCAATCATCTCTGGTTTTCAAGAATGCTATCCTACACACCACTTGATCCTCGGGACCAAATATGGCCCTAGCAGGGTAGATGGCACTGTTCTCAAAGATCCGGGAAGTTGTAGTCACCGTGTCATCAAAATCAAAGCTCAAATGAACCTCCATCCACACCTATATCAAATAGAGGCTTCCCATAGTGCTTCCACCTAAGCTCATTTGTGTAAGCCCGCAATATAAGTGAGCAAGCACTGCATGGGAGAGAGAGTGCCCGATCCATAAGAGGGTGAGTGGCCCCACATGCTCACGCCTCAGCACATCTCTGGATGTAGGAAAGAGTAGCACTCCACCAAGGCATAGTGTCAAGCCCTACATTAGCTAGTCCTCATCAGCTGATCTGTCCTTCATCTGGCCCTATAACCATCTAGCAAGGCGGCCGACAAGTATCCCTCGTTGATCTGTCATCTATCGAACCTCTCATTTGTCACGCACAATCTCGGCCAGGACTACCTCCCAGGGAGGGAGGTCAATAAGGTCACACGTGTCTAGGTCGCCCCACTGAAAGAGGAAATCAAGCTCCTCTACTAACATTGGGGCCTCAAACTCTAGAAATACGAAAGTGGGTCTCTGAGTGCCACAACTCAATCAGCGCATCCAGGGCCTCCCAATTCCACCTCATGCTAGTAAATCGCTTGGCCATGATGACCAAGTGCGTCAGGTGCCATTGATGCATGTACACCATCATATCAGGTGTAATTGCGGCCAGCAGATCATGGAGCCAATCGTAGCGTCGAGCATGCCTTGCCCCAGGGAAGGGTGGAATTAACTGCACAACAACATCAGAGAGCGAGAGAGATAGGAGTCAATTCCAATGATCTCAGTTCACATCCTAACACACAGGGGTTAGGGATCTAACCTGGCCATCTTTTAGAAGTTGGGTCAAGTGGCCTCTCATCTCGGAGAGTACGCTAGGCTCCGCACCCCCGGCCGGATGAGAGGAGGAAGATGCCATTCCCAAGCCTTGCCTCTGAGCATGTGTGCCCTCTATCAATATTAATCCTAGGGTAGCAGCTAGGGGCATCCACCTCAATTTAATGTAATCAAGAGTTCTACTCGTTCGGGACTCCCGTAGGCGCAAGATCAGAACAGGCAAGCGGCTGTGGGGATGATCAGTTCAGGACTTTATATCCAACCTGCAGGATGTGTGGTCAGTTCCAAACCTTACATCTGCTGGACTTACAGGATGTACGGTCGCTTCTGGACCACATATCTACCTATCGGAACAGAAGACAATCGGTGCTCTGTAGGCTGGGTCTTGGGCGACTGGGCATGGGCCGCCCAAGGGTTGGGCAGCTCTGGAATGGCCACCCACTAGGTTGCGCGGCCCTGACTTGGCCACCCCAGTGAGGGTTGTGCGGCTCTGTGTGAGCCGCCCATCCTCCAGGGCATTCTGGGTATTCAGGGCAATGGGGTTGTGTGGTCACCTGGATGGCCGCACATCCCAAGATGTGTGGTCACCTAGATGGCCGCACATCCCCCAGGGGATGTATGGTCAGCAGGTGGCCGCCCATCCCTGGGTTGTGTGGTCACCAGAGGGCCACACAAGGTGGTTGTGTGGTCTATTGTAAGACCGCACAAGTCTAGTGAAAACCCGATTTAACCCTATCTTGCCCGCCTTCGGTGAGATTTTTATGGTTACAATTAAAACATGAAATTTGAAGAATAGATTGCATGAAATTTAGGGCTTTTTGTACGTTTTGAAAGAGCACGAAAATAATTCGGCTGGGGGCTCTGAACCAGAATATGATGTTATGATGGACAAATTTGACCATGATTTCCCCGGTCACTTCTTTCAGAGTGATAGCTTCCGCCCAGCGGGAGAAGTAGTCAGTTGTTGCCAAAAAGTACTTGCACCCTGCGGATGATGCAGGTAGTGGACCCACGACGTCTATTCCCCATTGGACGAACGACCAATTGGGTACTGTCGGATGCAGCGGCACGGGTGGTCTTCTAGGCACTATCGCATGCTCTTGGCATTTTTGACAAGACTTAGCATACTTGTAGCAGTCGTTAAACATGGTCAGCCAGTAGTAGCCAAGCTTTTTTATCTCAATCTTCATTTTCGGTCCTACCTGGTGTGCACCAACTATCCCGACATGTACCTCCTTTATGACCCTCCAAGCCTCTTCGGTGGATAGGCATCAAAGTTGTACCTTTCACTTGGCATCCACCATGACCCGGAATAAGATCCCATTCCAGATCTCATATGAGTCCTTTGTTCTGATCAGCTTGATCTTTTCTTCTCTTCGCTTAGGTAATTGTTGGTATTTGAACCACTGCATAAGAGGGTCCCTCCAGTCGGGTAGGCTGACGGCCTCTGCTGTGGCGTCCTCAAAATTTTCCTCTTCTAATTCTTCTATCATGCTAGGCACTTGGCGCTGATTTATCACCCGGATGCTAAGTGATCCATCTGGCGGCACTGCCAATGAACTTGCCAATTTTGCCAGTGCGTCAGCTTACACATTTTCTCCTCTGGTGACGTGGCCTATCTCAATGAGGTAGAACTGCTCCATGAGCCTTTTCGCCTTAGCATGGTAAGGGAGTAGTTTGGGTTTTCAGACATCAAACTGTCCTTGTACCTGCTTGACGATCAATAGTAAATCACTAAACACTTGTAGCATTTTGATCTCCATCTGCAAGGCGACTTGGAGGCCAATAATCAGAGCTTCATACTTTGCCTCATTATTTGTGCAAGGCTTGCTAATAGAATAGGAAGTGTGTAATACTTCTCCGTTTGGAGATTTGAGGATGATGTTGACTTCGGCCCATACTTTAATATGCCCGGACAAGGTTGTCTCTGTTCTCGAGGCTCCGTCAAAGTATAGCTACCAGTCGGTCTGTTGGACTTAGTCCACCTCCAGTGTTTCATCTTCGGGCAGCTCCGTGACCAGTGGGGAGTCTTCAGGCACGGGGTGCGCTGCGAAGAAGTCCGTGATGGCTTGGCCTTTAACAGCCTTATGTGGCACGTAGGTGATGTCAAACTCCATCAGTAATACGGCCCACTTGCTGAGACGTCCTTTTAGGACTGGCTGGGAGAGGATGTGCTTGATAGGGTCAACCACAAATATTAGGTTCAGTTCATATGACAACATGTAATGCCTCAGCTTTTTGACCGTGAAGACTAAAGCGAGGCAAACTTTCTTAATTGGGGTGTATCTTGCTTTCGCCCCTACCAGTCTTCAGCTGAGATAGTAGAGAGCTTGCTCCTTTCCCTCATCATTGTTCTAGGCAAGCATTGCCCCCAGCAAACATTCAATGGTAGCTATATACAGAATAAGCGGCCTTCCTTTGACAGGTGCCCCCAGCACGGGAGGGGTCTTTAAATAATCCTTCAACTGGTCAAAGGCACTTTGGCACTCTTGACCCCAGCTAAACGATGCATTCTTCATCATCAGTTTATGGAATGGCTGGTAGCGTCCTGACAAGTTGGAGATGAGCCTGTGGATGTAGGCTAGCCGACCTTGCAGGGACCTTAACTCTCCCAAATTCTTCAGAGGGGGAAGCTCTTGGATAGCTTTTATTTTAAAGGGGCCGATCTTGATCCCCCTATGTCAGACAACGAAGTCGAGGAACTTCCCACTGGAGACGCCAAAGGCACACTTCATTGGGTTCATTTTCAGCTCATACTGCCAAAGTCTCTTGAAGACAACTCTGAGATCATTCAAATGGTCCCCCCTCTTCTTTGTTTTGACGACCAGGTCATCAATATAGCATTTGACTTTGCTATACAGCAGCTCATCGAATATCTTGGTCATCGCCCGCTGGTATGTGGTGCTAGTGTTCTTGAGGCCGTAGGGCATCCTTTTATAGTGGAATATCCCTTTAGGCGACCGTAAGGCCTTATGAATTTGGTCGTGCTCAGCTATCTAGATTTGGTTATAGCCGAACGATCCGTCCATAAAGGACAGGGCCTCATGGCTAGTAGTTACATCAATCATCACTTCAGTGATGGGCACCGAAAAGTCATCTTTCGGGCAGGCTTTATTTAGGTCACGAAAGTCCACGTAGATCCTGATCTATCCATTCTTCTTCTTCAATGGCACAATATTGGCCAACTAGGTAGTGTGTTGGTTCTTGGCTACAAAGTCAACATCTATGAGCTCGTCGACTTCCTTGCAGATCTGACTTATCAGCTCCGGCCTCATGCGCCAGGGGGCTGCTTCACTGGCTCCACCTTGGGATCAATAGCCAGAATGTGTTGAGTCACGTCGGAGCTAAGGCCAGACATCTCTTTATAGTTCCAAACAAAATAGTCTCAGAGCTCTTGCAGCAACTTCACATATTTCTCCCTCTCTTGTGGAGGACAGGGAATCCCTTTTATTTTTCCTCACGGCGATGACACACACTCGCCTATTACAGAAGGCTGAATAGGTCGATTTGGCACGCGGGGATTCCGAGGGTATTGACAAAAAGGTGAAAAGAATGATAGGAATGCACAGGAAGGATTGACGTATGGTTAATTATTCTGGAAAACTGGGACAGGGATGGCTAGATGGAATGCGGGCGTGCTAGTCGATTTCTCGATGATCACCTATGGAACCAAGTTTGTGACTGGGGATGTGCCGCCAGGGGATGGCACATGGGCACAGAATATCGTGCACCACGTGGAGAGAAGGAGGTTTTGCTGGTACGAGTGTAGGCGATTGTGGGAGCTCATGTGCTGGACGCCTTCCCCACTGATCACAAGCAATTGATGTTTATTTTACATCGAGCGGAGCCCGAACACCTTTGTTTCTACTGTCAAAGAGGAGAGTCAGGGACCTTGGGAGCTACAACATCAAGAGGGGTTAGTTTGTGCAACAGTGATAGGGTTACAGCAACACAACAGGGATAACTGGGGGCAGAGAGCCTGGTTCTAGTGTGGGCACTAGAAAGGGTATGAACCCTGGGTTTATGAGAAAGAGGTATTGGCTTGGACAGCGGAGCAACGGATACTGACTCGGTGGGGAGCAAGTAGGTCCAGATTCAGGCACGAAGCGACTGACACTGGCTCGGTAAGGAGCAGGCAAGTCTTGGCTCAAGTGCGGAGCAGCTGACACTGGCTCGGCAAGGAGCAGGCAGGTCCTGGCTCAGATGTAGGGTCCATCCGACTAGAGGAGTTAGGACTGAGTTGGGAGACAGATGTCGGTCTACTAGACAGAGTTGAGACTGGTAGCTGGCAAAGATGGGGATCAATTCCCTAACTAGATTACATAACCATATGCCATGAAAGGCATTTACATGGGGCGTGAAAGCCCAATTACAAATGTGTGCAAGTCACGGGACAATTCTGCCATTTGTGACGGTCCCCGGGTCATTGCGTTGTTATGTGGGTATTTCCCCTTTTGTACATAACGTCCGTCAAAGGACTTGTGACTAGGCAGGATGCCACCCGAGGGGCGTCACAGCATATTCCTGATATGAGATAGTGTCGAGATCAGGGAAGTTGGGGTGTTGTGGGCACTGCCATGTTGGAATAGTTGGGCGTCACTATGACCGAGGCGACCAAATGGCACGGGCACCACTTGTGACTGAAGCGGCTGGGCACTTGTTGAGACAGGGGCGGCTGGGTGCTGTTGATACTGGAGCAGTCGAATGGTGTAAGTACACCATGACTGGAGCGACTGAGAGCCATTGAGCTTGGAACTGCCAGATGTCATGGGCGCCGTTGTGACTGGGGCAGTCGAGGCCTTAGGCATCAGTGTGGCTAGAGTAGTTGGGGCGCCGTTGGCACGATTGCAATTGAAGCAGTCGGGGTCCTAAGCACCACTGTGATTGGGGCGATCGAGCACCATTGGTGGAACGATCCGATGCCATAAACACTATCAAGATCGGAGTAGCTGAGTGCTGCTGAAGCTGAAGTAGCCGGGCGCCATCTGGACTGGGCAGTCAGGTGCCGGGGACACCATTGAGACTAGAATAGCTGGACAGTCAGGTGTCGGGGGTACCATTGGGATAGGAGTAGCTGGACAGTCGGGTGCCGAGGACACCGTTGTGACTGGAGTAGCTGGGCAGTTGGGTGCCGAGGGCATTGTTGCGACTGAAGTAGCTAAGTCATCTGGTGCTGAGGGCACTACTGTGAATGGAGTTGTTGAGCAGTCGGGTGCCAAGAGCACTGTGGTGACTGAAGTGGCTGGGCAGTCAGATGCCGAGGGGGACCGCTGTGACTGGAGTGGCTAAGCAGCTGGGTGCCGAGGGCACTGCTGTGACTGGAGTTATTAAGCAGTCAAGTGCCGAGGGCACCGTGCGGACTGAAGGAGCTGGGCACCGCGAGACCTCAATGGTAGTGTGCATCTGAGGCTGACAGTCGGGCGTCGAGGGCACCATTATGACTAAAAGAGTTGCCCATTGTGAGACCTTAATGGTCAAGCACGTCTGAGGGTGGTAGTCAGGCGTCGGGGGCACCGTGGTGACTGAAGGGACTGGGCACCGTGAGAACCTGGCGGTCGAGCGCAACTGAGAGTGATAGTCGGGAGCTGTGGACACTGTTGTGACTAAAAGAGCTGGGCACCGTGAGACCCCGAAGGTCATGTTCGGGGCACGTTCATAGAGGTAGAGGCTTGACACTTCATCTTGCATCAAGACTCATGAAGTGCTCATTGCCCGGGTGATGGCATTTAGGGCACCCTTATCCAGGTGATATTTGGTCAGCACGTGATCATCGAGGCAGGGATCGAGTAGGGTGCTTTTATCCAAGCAACATTAGGGTGGTGCATGATGATTGAGACAGAGCCTGAGCATAGTGCTTTCATCAAGTAGTATAGGGGGTAGTGCATGATTATTGAGGCAAAACTCGAGCAAAGTGCTTTCATCAAGCAACATCAGGAATAGTGCATGACTATCGAGGTAGAGCTCGAGCAAAGTACTTTCATCAAGGAACATTGGGTAGTGCATGATTATCGAGGCAAAGTCCATGACATTGGCAAAAAACACCAGCATATCGGGTCTATCAGTGAATGACAACCTACGATGGCCATTCATATGCCATGATGCCGCACCTACCTCCGTCACGAGGCCGCGCACCCATCACTCGCCTCGAGCTACCCACCGATCGCTCGGACAAATGATCCGAGCTAACCGTACCATGGCCCGGGAATAACATTCTCGGGACTGGCCTCGACTTCCCAGCATGAAGATACTCACCTCTCAGGATCCATACCTGACTGCTTATCTCGAGCCGTGCCTGGCCCTCCTCCAGATGTCAACCAGTATCTCCCCCTGTCATCCAGTCTAGCCCTCCCTCGGCAAATCAGACACGTCCCTAGCTCCTTGCAGAGAGCCTCTGTAAAAACACGCGGATGTCCGCCTTGTTATGCATTGACCCGGGGACCGACCCACGTGTTGGAATTGTCCTGCGGCTTGCACCAGTTATAATTTGGCCTCCTCGGCCCATTTGTAAAGCCCACGTGGCTCTCGTAAAGTATGAAACCAGTTAAACCGATATACCTGCATTGGGGCCTTAGCTCTCCTCCGTACTACTCCATGTGTGCCCAGTATCCCCCACTCCATTAAATCAAACCTCCCAGTCAAGTGCACCCTTATAGCTACGGGATGCCCCCAGCCCTCTATCCATGGCTTCAGACATATACAGACTTCTCTCCAACACAGAACAAAGGTGTTTGGATTCAATCTGATGTAAATAAACACCGACTGCTTATGGTCAGTGGGAAAAGATGTCTAGTACATAATTCCCCACAATTGCCTACGCACTCACACCCATGGAACCCCCTCTCTCTCCACGTGTCTCCCGATCTCCTGAGCCCACTTGCCGCATCCTAGCGACGCTCCCCAGTCAACCCTCAGTTCCATGGGTGATTGTCGAGAAATCGACTAGCACGCCCACACCCCTGTCTAGTTACCTTAACCCTGGAAACATCTCGTGCCATTCGATTCCCTCTTGACTTTCCTTAAAAGGCGAGTGCTCGGTACCACCTTGAGGAGAATACAACTATGAAGGGGGATGCTCGAGATATATCAAACTCCCATGGTTTCCTTCATCGCCTTATTCCTTCCCTCAGCCCGGTCACCGATCCCTGGACCACAAAAAGATGGCATGCCCTGTGGGACGTCTCCTACCTTTCTTCTTACTACTGAGGAAAAGTCTGTGCCAGCCCTGAAGCCATAGTGCCCTTTTTCCTGTCCTTACAGGAGAGGTAGAGGGGAGGTACAAGCGTGCATTTCCTGGCAGCTCCCAGTTCACGTTCCGACCGTAGGACCATGCCCGGTGACCGTCAGCGACCATCGCCTCACCAGCAACTAGTGTTCCAACAACCATGGCGGCCGTCACTTATGGCCCCATCGTCATCACCACCCATGCACGGGTGGGCTATTTGGCGACGTCGATTCCCCTCGGCAGCTTCGCCCCCGTCATCAGATCACCCTACTTCTTGGGTGTAGTCCTCGTGGCTGCTCCGCAGCTACTCCCAGTATCTGTGCCTATTCGCACGGTCGACGCGCCGTGCCTGTCTCCAGCATCGGCGACCCGTTTGAGCGTCAGGCTCGGGGCTTCCACTACCGGCACCGTAGGGGTCCCAGATCATCCTCTACTCGGGCAAGGGTTAGCCCCCGAGTCCAGCACCGGCTGATCTCCATTGTGGGCCTTGCACCTCGAGCATCAGCCACCACCTCAGCACTTTGCTCGAATCTCCAACCCTGAGTTCCAGCCAAGCTGGGACCTGACATGGGCTCTCGGCACAGAGTTCTTGGCTTCCCAGTATCTCACTCGGGTCCCCAATCCTGAGCCCCAGCCAAGTCAGCATCTCACTCGGGCTCTCAGCTCCGAGTCTCAGCCGAGCCTGCCCCCAGCACGGGTTTCCCACCTCGGGGTCAAGGCTCCCCAGTACCCTACTCGGGTCTTTCGACTTGAACTCTGAAAGAGTCGTCACTCAGTGCAGGTTTCCAACCCCGAGTTCGAGGCTCCTCAGCATCCAGCCCGAGCACACAACCTTGGGCCTTCTCAAGGTCGGTCCCCAGTGTGGGCTCTCTACATGGGGCCCCTGGCCTCTCAGCTCTGCCACGGGGTCTTTCCCCCTACCATCCAGCAATGCCAACTCCCAGCACAGGTCTTCCTCTTTGGGATGCGACAACCTCAGTGCCCGTTGTGGGTCCTCTGCTCCACACTCTAGCTACGCCAACATTCGACATAGGTTCACAACCTCGGGTTGCTGGTGCCCCAGTACCTTCTGCAACATTGGTTCTTGGTGCAAAAGTGTCACCTCGAGCATCGACAACACTTTTATCGGCTCAGGCAAGACCTTACACCCGGGTCACCCAGCCATTGGCTCCCGATACAGGCCTCATGCCCTGGAGGCTGATCCCAGTACTTTCGACTGATGGCCTCGCACTGCCAGCAACGGGAGATTGGGTCTTCTCCGTCTAACCATCTTAGAGCAGGATCTTCCTCGACTCCCCAGAAGAAGTGTCATCACGGCCATAAAGGTAGGCAACTTGCCGCTACAACCAACAATTCTGGCAAGACAATTCTTGTCGGCGACTTGAGCATTCGTCTCAACGGGGGCGAGCCAATCATACCCAGGGAGCGGACCGTGCCAACGGTCCCCACTACCAACTGCTTCAGCCTCCTACGGTGAATGCCAGAGGATAAAGCGAAGCTCAAAGAAGCAGGGGCCTCGACAACAGTCCAGGGGCACCCGCACTGGCCCGATATCCAGGCTTCCAAGTCTCATCGAAGGAACAACGACAAGGGAGATCAACAACTTAGCTTGAGAAGAATCTGGGTTACCCAGAAGAGGCCCAAGTTGTTCGGAGGGCACGTACTACAAACCCCGTTTGAGCGCTCAAGCGTGGCGTCAGGTGAGACATAACTGAGTCTACGTTGGCACAGTCCGACGACACCTAGCCACTTAGTGTTTCCTACCTAAATATGCAGAAATACAGATGGGCTCGTCCCAGGCCCCCCCAGCACCCAACCCCGAGCTCTCTTTGGGTCGACATCCTAGCAGAGGCTCCACTGCAATGAACCTCAGTCTTTGACATGCTGGGGGACCAGTCTGCCCTAAGAAGCATTCCCAGAGGAAGCGAACGGTCCTGTTCATCAATGATGTGGTTAAGGTGTTCGCGTGTTATGCTACTGGACATCAGCCCGACACCCAGTCCGATGATCTGAACCAACCTCTGGCCCAGCTCAGGAGGCCTCATCACCAGGCTCACCCTCTGGCCCCGGCAGGTCACGTTGGTAATTCTGCCAGACCTCAGGCATCGGAACGAGCAGAAGAAGTTCCAGCTGAGGACCGTGCCGCTCCTGTCAACATGGAGCCGGTCAACAACGATCCTCTAGCAAATGAGGTTCAAGTGGGGACCCTCGAGACTCTCATGAAGGAGAACCAGCACATGAAGGTCCTCCTGCAAAACCTTCTTCAGGAATAAGGCCTTCACCCTCAGCCACTTGCTAGGCCTTCGACCAAAGTGCCAGCCCTGCCAGTTGGGCACAATGGTGCCAACGCCTCAGCGACAGCTGCCCAAACCTTGACAGAAACTAAGTTCGGCACACCCCCAGCTGAAGCTCATCCACGAGCCTCCAATACGCCAGTTCCAGAGAATGTCATGGCGCAACGCCAGATGATCGAGCGGGTAGTCGAGACAAAGCTCGCTCAGTATGAGGAAGAGGTCGCAACTATAGATCTCTACAGTGTCCCCTATCCGCTACATCACCAGTTGAAGAAGCTCCCTCTGAAGTACACCAAGCCCCCAAAGCTACAGAAGTTCGACGGGCAAGGGTCTCCGCATGAGCACTTGGCCTACTACGTCACGACCATAGGCGAGCTAGAATTGGATGAGTCATATCTTCTCCGCTACTTCGCCACTTCACTTATAGGAATGGGCTTTCAATGGTATTCTTGCCTAAAGCCTAACTCAGTCATCGACTGGGCAGATCTCCATAAGAAATTCCTTGGCCGTTTCCAGACGGCCGAGTGAAAGATCTCCCTGGCCGAGCTCTGTTCTCTCTGGCAGAAGAAGGGTGAGAGCGCCCTCGACTTCATCAAGAAATTGTGATACCTCAGCATGAGGTGTATCAACCTGCCAGTCTAAGAGGATGCCATTACCATATGCCACCGAGGTTTGGCAGCTGAGGTCAGTGAAAAGCTCCTTGGCACCAACATCAAAGGCTTCAACCAGCTCAACTCGGCAGTCACCGAAATAGAGATGTTCTTCACCGATAACCAGAGCTACACTTCAGCAAAGGGTAAACAGGCGCAAGAACGCCAGCCCCGTAAGGAGGTGAACATCATCGAGTTCACCACCACCACCAAAGCCAATAAGGAGGCCGAGCCAAGCGATTCTGACAAGAAGCCAGCAGGCAAGCCAGCTACTCCTTCCTTCTCAGAGCGTATGAAGACAACCTTCTCCTTTAAAAAGGAACACATGAAGAAGCTCTTCGACCTCTACATGGCCAAAAAAATTATCGAGCTGCCAGAAGCTCGCAAGCCAGACAAGGCCCAGAAAACTAATGGCCCTAGCTATTGCCCATATCCTCGCATGCTAGGCCACTCACTTGAAGATTGCTACGTCTTCAAGACTCAGGAGCATAAATTGATCCGAGACGGTCTCATCAAAATGAAGAGTGATCTTGTCGATCCCCAGCAGCCACATGCGTGGTCTAGGCCAGCCAAGGCAGCACTTGTGGTTCACTATTCAGCTAATGTGATTCACATGATGGTCACATTTTCTCTCTCTAATAATGAAGCAGAGGAGCTCAGTACCAACCAAGGTGAGCATTCGCTCTGGTATCCGGGGTGGAGACCCTGGCATGACCGTGTACCTCTCTTCTTTCCAAAAGAAAGGACCTGGTAGCTCTTCGATATCCTCGTCGAGAGGGGGCAAATCATGCCTCGCGATCCACCTACAGATTACACCCAATGGGACTTCAGTCACCCCCAATATTTCCCTTTCCATGCCAGAATCTGCCATGCGATCAAGTCCTACGAGGAAGTTTAGTACCTAATCCAGGAATAGATCCAATCGGAGAAAATCGATGTCAAGGGAAACTCTTTGGCGGTTCTGAGACTTCGATAAGTCGTAGACGAAACCATGAGCATTGCCAGGAATGCACTAGAGCAACCTGACCCTCCTCAAGCAAATGGGCACGGGCTGCCTTATCAACAAACCCCAGAATCACTCGAATTTCAAACCGATAATCAAGAAGCTCTCGAGCGATTACGAAGGCGCAAGGAGCGAGACACCAGTCAGGAGACTGGGCCGAGCGATTTCAAGGTCAATCTCATCCATTGTAACGACCCAGAGCTCCGGGTACCAATAATCCGATAATATCGGATTACCACTACCAAGAACTGGGGACGCCACCCAAGAGGCAGATGAGGCCTCCGAAGGGTTAGTGGAGTTTGTCGAGGAGTTGTATAACAAATTGGGATTACAATGCGTAAATTAATTTAAATGATAACTCTGTCAGGGCCGCCCCTCTATAGGGGCAGTTTGGGTAGGGTTGGTCAGGGGGTTGTGTGGTCAGCTGCTGGCCACACAATCAGGATATGTGGTCACCTGGGGACCGCCCATCCTGGTTGTGTGGTCAGTCAAGGGCCGCTGATCCCTGGTTAAGTCAGTGTTGGGGTATCCAGGCTTGGGTTGTGCAGTCTATCGTGTGGCCGCACAACTCTGGTCATATTCTGATCATCCCTGCCGCGTCCGACGAACGCCGGTTTGGCTAGGGTTGGGTTTATAAGCTAAATTCTCACAAAATACAGCATGAAAGAAGGGGCTTTTGGTATCATTGAAAAGAGCACGAAAAACTCTACAAGATGTATGAATCAATTTGATATTTATAGCTTGGAATTGCTACTGAAATCGAAAGGGGACAATTATAACCCCAATTTGATATGCCTCTACTAAACCTCGAAATACTCGCAGTATACTAGATGATATTTGGGGCTTTATATGCCAAAAGAAAGAGGACTTGATGCTGATTATTTTGATATATTACTTGAGATTTGAGCCTGAGAGAACCAACCTTAATCAAAGAGAGAAGAAGAAGATAGGAAAAAGAGGGGATGTCGACACGTCTCCACCAATCCCCTGAGATCTCCCCCGATCGACCTCCTCTTCGGCCGCTAGTGCTACCAAAGGATTCTAGGGTTGCAGAGCTTCATTTTTATAGCTCATACAACTTTTGGATCATTCTATGGAGGTAGAATTCGACCTCGCAAGTGGCATGTTTGAAACGCCGTCGCAATTATTGACGAGAACAAACTCCGGTGATTGCATCTCCTAGGGTTCGGGTTTCGATAAATTGGTAGAGGGAAAACGATCCTTAGATCGTGGCCTTTCATTTGCCACCGATTTGGGCTCATTTGATGGAGTATTAAGCTCTAATTTCATGGTTTAAGTTAAGGTTAGGTAAATGTGCACTTTGGACTTAATCCATTAATTAGGCCTAGTTACGAATTTTTATTGGGTTGGCCACAGAAGACAAAGTGGTTCAATAAATTATCCTACATATGATTACCATTTTTCTGGATTTTATAAGGTAGTCAAAATTTCACTTATCCTATTCATTAAGGAATTAAATATTAATTTCCAAACTTCATCTATTAATTCATTTCATTTCGATTTCATTTCATTTCAGTTTCGTTTCATTTCAATTTCATTTATTGAGAAATTTCTCGTAAACTTTAATTTAATTCTTGTAAACTTTAATTTATTAATAAATCTTATAAATTTTTATTTAATAACTCAATAAATAAATCAGGGTATTACACGCTTCACTTCTAGAAGTCGGGGGAGACGTTGTCGTTAATGGGTCTCTTTCTGCCGAACTAGCAACAGAGGCTGGTTCTGGTACAGGTGGCCTGCAAGATATGCTGTCATCCTCTTCCGAGCCAAGCGACGATATCTGGGCGGCAGTCGATAGCCGGGTAGAATTTCAACTCCCTGATACGCCATCACTGGGTCTACAGTCATCAAGTGATCTGGTGTGGCAATATCTAGATACATTGCAGTAGAATGTTGCCACTCACCCAGATCTGACTTACGTGCAGCTGAGGGGGCTGGCAGAGCACCTCTCCCGTTCACTGGTAGCTTTCGGCTGCCCCATGGTGGATTGGATGCAGCGAGTGATCCTACTCTTAAAGTATGTGAACAGGAGGGAGTTCCTTGGCCAGGGTGTAGCCGATCAGCTAACGGCCATCAAGTTTGAGCGGGCAGAGTGCCAAACTGCTCTTGCATCCTTGAGAGGAACTGCCCAGTAGATGTGGGATGCCGCCAATGTCTCTTCCCAGTGCCACACTTCTTTGACAGATAGGATAGCTGCGCTTCACGCTGAACTATCCCGGGCCGAAGCAGAGCTGGAGTTGGCCAAGCAGTAGGAGGTCCAGAGCATAGAAGAGGTAGAGTTAGCTGAGGGTCAGGCCGCCTCCCTCGGGGAGAAGCTGACGCAGTTGGAAGCCACAGAGTCTCGCCTGCAAGAGCTCATTCGTCACCCCTCCCTGGGGATCTTGGAATTCGAGGACATCTTCCGATGCCCGCTGCAGTAGTTTATCTTCTTTTTTTTGTCCCTTTTTTGGTAGATTTCCATGTATCCTGGGGAATGCCCCGAGTATTATGTATCTTGCTCTTTTAATACCAATGAGATGTCTTTGCCATCTGCTCAGTACATTTATCGTCCAATCACGGCCCCATTCCCTTTCTCCTTTTAGCTAGTTTGTTCCGCCCGGATACATGAGTCGCTAATGCAGGAGAGCGCTCACACCTTCAGCGAAAGTATAGGGAGTTTGCTCCACCGTGGCGGGACTACTACCAGGGCTTAACTTTAGCTAAAATCGGCTGAACGCCTAAGGGTAAAGGTGTAGTGACCGCCGGGTTGGAAGGGTAAAGTCGAAGAGTCCATTTGTAGACTTCACCAATGGTGATGAAGTTTGAGAGTAGCATTCCTGTCGGTGAGCTTGAATGTTGGAGACAAGAAGTATGTTCATTCCTTGACGGGACAAAAAGCCCGAGTCAAAGGTAGGTTCCCTGATTTTTATAAATAACGAAGAAAGTGCGACCCCATGTCAACCGCCCATCCCCTGAGATTTTGACCATTGCTTGTGACCATTGTACAGTGCACCGGGGTGTGCGGCCAGGGTCTGGCCGCATGACCCTTCGTGCGGCCAGGGGCTGGCCGTACGTCTCCTAGTGCCATTGGCAAGTTGTGCGGACAAGGTTGGTCTGCACATGCCTTGTGCGGCGAGGTCCTACCTGCCCTTCCCTTGTGTAGTTAGGGCCCAGCCGCACTTGTGTTTTTATCAATTGGAGGAGGTACGACCATGTTGGACCATCCATCCCCTGGTGCGGCTGAAGGTCAGCCATTCTTTTTGTGCGGCCCTGGCTTGGCCGCCCTTCGGTGGGGAAGTGCGGCCAATGGTGCGACCGTTCATCCCATGAGCTGCCCAAGACCAACCGCGCATCTCATGAGTTTCTGACCATTGTTGTTACCATTACGTAGTGTTCGGGGTCAGCGGCTAGGGGATAGCCGTGTGTCCCCATGAGCGGCCACGTTCTGGCCATTCGTCCCATCTTATCGTTGGTGGATGAGCGGCCCAGGTGGGTCCGCCCTTCCTTTGAACGGCGCGGTTCTAGCCTCCCTTCCCCTGAGCGGCTAGTGTCCGGCTGTTCGTGCTTCTTACCGTTGGGTTGATGAATGGCTAGGTTGGACCGTCCATCTCCCACGCGTGGCTAAGGGTTAGCCGTTCATCTTTTGAACAGCTTGGGACCAGCCGTGGTGCTGCCCATTCTTCTCAGGGGTGGAGCGATCTGTCTCTGACCGTTCATACCCTGGAGCAACCCATGCCTAGCCATTCATCTTTGAGCGGCCAATGATGGACCGTTCATCATCTGAGGCCTAACCGGTGGGTTCTTCCGTGCTGATTCGAGTCCCGAGTAAGTGGACCTCGATCCACATGCTGACCCGTGGTCTGACTGATGCTAGGCATCATGTGGGGACCACGTGTGGGGTGTCGTGGGGGTCTCGAGACATGGCGCCGTCCACTTACATCATCATGAGTCGGTGTTGTACGAGGAGTAATCCTTATACTTATCTACCACCGGAGTCGTTTTCCATGACTTGTGAGTCCGTTCTTCCAGTGACACGTCCACTGGTCGTAGCCTTCTTACGGCACGCGTGTGCTGACCCACCTGGGAGTGGTGGAGCGGCTGACCCGAGTGAGACGATGTGTAGGCGGGTTACCGTAGGGCCCCCACGTATAGTCGAGTCCGGGCTTAGGGGGAATTACCAGCTAGAGGACAGACCTAGGACGTATGGTCTGAGTGTGCACACGGGGCTGAGGGTTTGGACCCACACTAACGACTGTGACCTCAGCTAGTCCTTGGTCGTGGTACTTCTGGTTACTGAGTGTGTCTTGTCTCCGCCTAGGACATTGTAGCTAGACACTTGTGACACGGTGTAAGATGTCAGGGGACGCATCTGGTCGTTCTTCTAATGGGTGGTGCTCATGTCTACCGGAAGGTGTGGACTTGAGTTTTGACAGACCGAGGTTCAGTTGTACGGTACTGTTAGAATAGACGGTTCTCCCGTTTATTTATTCCCGCTTGTTGGTTCTACCGTACTCCTGCTAGGTAGGGTACTTTTCTGGTTTCTTGCTTCCTGCTTTGTTTTTCGTGCGAGGTAGGGGTTCGAGGGATCCCTACTGAGCCTATGAAATGAGGCTCATCCCCTGCGTGTTTTCACCGTGTTTTAGGTGAGACCGGGCCTTTGGGAGATGCGGCAGGTGTTCAACGTGGTTCGTGTAGCCGGGATTAGTGCCAGTTGCCAGAGCCGGGGTATGTCCCATGTACTTGTACTTTTTCTTTGTACTTGTACTTTTTCTTTGTACTTGTACCTTTCTTTCAGTTGACTATACTTTATTTTAGACATGAGATGTACTGGACCTTGTAGTAGTTTAGTTATTTATTTAATTTTTACATTATTATTTAGTTGTTATTGTGCTATCTCTGCACTTGCTTTAGCTTCTTACACAACCTCACACCATCCCTTTTTCCCTTCCGAGTCTTCGGGCTCGTGGGAGGTGAGCCGAGGCTCGAGTCGTGTCAGCTCCTTTTCGGTACTCGGATCCCGGGTCGCCACATCTTCCAACATCTCCGTTCAAAGAGGAGACGTCCACAAATCCAACGGTTCCAACCTCGCTTGAATCGGAGCTCAGGAGCACGCGTGGTGACCTCGCCTTCCTGCTGCTGTGGTGCAAACGCGGTCAGAGCCGGAAGACAGAGGCCTTGCTCACGACCTTGCCCTGACCACCACCGGCATCCAGAAATTCTCCCAAAAATCAGATGTCATCCTAGGCCAACCCAGGAGGTTTTTCTGCCAGTTTTGTCAGCAACGGAGTTCAGGAGCGGCCGCAGTGGCACCAACATCGCCTGTCTATCCTATGTTCTAGAGGGTGGACAGAACCGACGACCTCCGTCCAATTAGTTTCTAGTTCAATTCTCCCCTCCCCGCCTAGCCGGCTGACCGCCCCTCCCTGCGTGGAGGTACATTTTGGTTGTAATTCTGCTCCCCACCCCTAGTCCAACACCCTTGCAAGGGGTGTAGTGCATGTATTAGCAGGTCGCCATCCGAAGCTACACCGGCCTTATCATTCATTTCTAATAGTTCACCATAGGCATTCTCCCAATCGTCTAGAGAGAAGTTCTCGAAATGATTTACCTGACTGTCATCCTAATTATGATCACTGCTGTGATCACTCCCATTTGCCACCAGACACCTGTCCTTGTTTTTCCTATGGACTATCTTCAGTTTGTCTAATATCTCTTTAGCAGATCTGTAATTAAAAATAAATATAAAAATATTTAGATTAATAGTATTTCTCACAATATTGAGAGCCCTATAGTTCTCACTATCCTTCATCCCTTGAGCATTGGTCCATTTGGTCGAGTCCTTGGGCAATCTATGTAGACCATGAGAAATCAGAAGCCAGAGTTTTAGATTAACAACATTAATGAACGTGTAGAGTTTACCTAGCCACTTCTTAATGTGAGATCCATCGAAAATGCGTAAGGAATCCATCAAGAAAACTTCAGAATGATAAAAATAGTAATGAGCGCACGTGGATCTTTTCTCTACAGATTGTTAAATCTAAAACAAGATCAAAGACCTACTCCAATACCAATTGTTAGTAGCCAAGACGGGATCTAGAAGGGGGGTGAATAGATCCTTAAAAACATTTCGCTCAAATAAAATTCACACTAAATTGGAATGCAATGGAAGCTTAACGCAGTAGACTGACCAGTCTAGTGATAATCAAACCAATGCACAATAGTAACTAGTATATAGCACTGATGATGAATCAATTCACATAGGATAGTGCCTAAACATTTAACATGATGAGATTAACTGCACTGCAGACAATAACGCAAATAGCTCACAAGATCTCAACAACCAACAACCCAATTCAGACACAGTAGCGAACGGTTCACACATAGTTACTATCTAGTGCTTAGCACGGTGACAGAATGAGTGATGAAATAGCTCAACTCCAACCCTGCGAAGGTGGTAGAAGATAAGGAGTATGCGCACAATCAAACCACAGATGGACGGGATTTTTAGGTGGTTCGATCTGTCACAAGTCGATCTACGTCCACCCTCACTCAAACCCAAGTGAGGCTTCCCTTGCAAATGCAAGACGCAGACTTAGTCTGCAACAATGGCTGACGATACAGCTTGGACTTGAGGGAGACAAATCCCTCAACTTGATCTCACACCCAGTGAGATCAGCCCCACTACCACTGGTAGTGACCGGAGAACCAAGTTCTCCCTTCTTTTGTAGACACAGAAGGAACCTGTGAACAATAGCAATTGTTCACCACCTAGAGGAGCAATCCTCGCTTCCCCTGAAACCTCAGAGGGAACCCGGAGAAGGCACTTCTCCCTTCTTTTGAATGCTCAAAAGGAAGCAGATCCCTAAACAGGGTATCAGAAAACAACAAGAAGTAAAAACAAAAAGGATGAGCAAATGAAAAACACAAAAGAGAAAACAAATGAAATATAGCTCCTCAAGAGCAGAATAGCTCTGGATTTTATCCACGAGCCAATGGACACCATAGAGACTAGATCACTCCGACTGCACCCTCTTCTTCTCTCACGAACTGGCCATGAGATGTGGACTCTCTCTCTCGAGCTCACTCTTTCTCTTCTTCTTTTTCTTCTCACAGATTTTCTCTCAATCTCTTTGAATGGCTACAGCTCTCTTTTCTTTCTTTCTCTTCACAGTAGGCTTTTACAGTGGCAGCCATTTCTTTAGAAGAAGACGACCTCTTTTTATAGAGCAGAAAAATCGATCTCCACTTAAGGACTGATCCATGGACAAAGTACTCCATTGGTCCAGGTGGCAAGATAATATTCTAACAGCTTTATCGCTCCAAAATTCAGCCACGTGATGTGGGTGGAGCGCCAATGGCTTGAGAATCGCTGGCACGTGATCCACTCATTTTGTCATGTTTTGGAAAATTGAAGTGAAGTTGCGTCCATGTAGCTACTTAATGCATCGAGGTAGTGTAGCTAAGAGACTTTTGAGCAGTTGGCCTCGAATACATGACTTTTGGTGCATTGAGGTAGCTTCTTAGTGCTTTGACATTGTTGGCTTCCAATTGCTAGTTCCGAGCTGAGTGGATCGATGCGCTTCTCAGATGTGTCGGTGTAGTGTGAAGATAGAACCCTTGGCCAGAAGGCTTCGAATGTTGACTTTTGACTTGGTGTTTCGAGGCAGCTCCTTGATGCCTCGACGTGGTGTGCTTTGAGAGCCAGTTTTGGACTTGATGCATTGGTGCAGCTTTCTATTGCGTCGGTGCCACACTTCCTATTGTATCTGTGCAGCACTTCCTATTGTGTCGGTGTGGCACTTTAGAAGTCACTTCAGTAGGCAAGGCTGCGTCGATGCACTACACTGATGCATCGGTGCACTAATGCAAACAAGCTTCTCGAAAGCTTTAGTTTGTATCACTGCGTCGCTGCACAACACTGTTGCTTCGACCTCCTTATGGCAAACAAAAGACCTTTTCTCTTGACTTCTCTTCCAAAATTCTCAAGGCATTGATGCTATAGACTGATATGTGCATGACTTCATGATTGCTGCTTAGCATCCTTGAACTTATGGCTTTAAGCCAGACACCAGCTGCCAACTTCCTTCCATCTTTCTCTCATTTATCATCTTGACTGTGTCAAAATTAATCAAATTACACTTTAACCGCTCAAGATTTCAAAATTGTAAATACGCCCATTGAATTTCAATAAATCTTTAACAATTTCAAATAAATGCCTAACTAAGGCCTAAAAATCCGCAAAAATAGTCAAAACGATCTTGGCGAAGAGTACAATGCAACTGCAGTGACCACAAGTCGAGGAACTGAAGGATAATCAGGATAAAGTGTCCTCAACTCGGGAGCTACAAAAGCAGTCCGAAACTCTTCTAAAAGTATCTGAAAATTCAATAAAGATCCAGTAGGACCCAATAAAGATCCACCAAAGATCCAGGGTATTACAGAGTAGCAGAGAAAGAGCAGTCCTGCTAGAACACTCTGTCTAGTGTAACAGTCTCACGATAAGCTGCCACAAGGATGTAACGCCCTAGTAATGGTCCGTCACAGAACCTTATCCAGTAAGAGATAAGACGAACGGGCAAAGTTTTCATGAATAGGACTCTGAAGGAATGTGACGGTCAAGTGTAGATGCGTTAGACCATTGTGACGGCTTCATGATAAACCGTCAGAGAACAAAGATGGTAAATGAGACGGAAGATAAGACGATGCTGGCTTTGGGACTGTAACGGTCAGATGTAGGTGCATTAGACCCTCGTAATGCACCAGGAGAGATGCGTTAGAGAATAAAGACGATAGATGAGACGGAAGATAAGATGATGGGAAAGACGCTGGCTTTGTTCTATTGAGTGGCGTAATGGTTAGATGTAGATGCGTTATAGGATTGTAACGTGCTAATACTGATGCATCAGAGACGACAAAGTGGCAGATGAAATGAAGAGTTTGCTAAACTTCGTCCAGCGGTAAAAGTTTAGGAACCAGACCCGACCGAGGTAATGACACATGAGAGAGGCCTGAGAATTGCCCAAGGAGGTTCAACAAGGGTGGATAACTTGGAGCACCATTAAGATGAGTAAGGGGATGACCCAACTTATCGGTCATAAAATGGGTGTCAACAAACACCTCCTCCTCTTCATCCGTCACCACGTTTGCAGTGAGGCTGGTGACTTCTTCAGGCAATATCTGCCTTTATTTTGTCATTTTTAGCATCTCCTTTGTGGCTTCCACCCATCTGGTGCTCAGCCCTGGCCTTTTAGCCAATCGAGTCAGTTCTCGGGGGTCATCAGGCAAACCTCCGTATTTATCAGCCACTCCGGTCATGTTGTAGGTGAAAACCCACATGCATTTCCTTTATCTGTGAACTTTCCTCCTCGTATGTCCTGGGAAGGTTAGCCTCTCAAATACAGAGATTCTTCTTGTCTCCCTTTGCCAGGGAGCAGCTTCATCAGCTTCAAACCCCAAGCCATTTTCATGCCCATTCTCGTCAACCGATGATGTCATTCCTCTTTCTTCTTTTTCTTCGACTACCATCGATGGACAATCATCTTCTTTTACCATGGCTGCTTGCAACAGCCGTTGTTGGCCCAGTGAGGGGTTGCCCATATCCCTGAAATAGTTTCTGACCATACTGGTCATTTCTTCTTACCCTAGTCCTTGGTGTAGGACTAGGGAGAGTTGTCGACCTCCTAGTGGAGAGATGTAAGCTAGCTGGGACCTTTCAGCGGGTTGGTCAAATATTTTCCCCATTGCGGGGACATCAGCTTGTCGGGCACATGCCCTACAACTTGCGCGGCATGGAGGATCCATGACAATCTCTTCTTCTCTCGGGGCCAGCCCCCTCTCATCCTTCTTACCCGCCTCGGCAGGCTTGGAGTGGTAGTAGACAACTGCCTCTCGGTGAACAGGTTGGATCTTTTTAGGGACACATATTTGTTTAAACTTCTTTGGCCTTGGGGCCAGCTCTTTCCGGCCTCGATGGCCTTCTTCTTCTTTCTCAGCTCTCCTCCTGAAAAGAGCCTGGAAGGAGTTACAGGTTGGCACAGTAGCAACCACCTGGTCTGGGATTGCTTGAGCATCATGTCCGTCTAGGAAGATACAAACACCCCCAACCAGCACAGACTTCCCGGACATTGATAGTCATCCGGTAGTAGCGGTAGCAGCTCTTTTGCGGGAATTCCCTTGATGGCAACCCCCAAGCTTGTTGTGATAGGCGGGGCGAGCCCCTTGAGCCACATGGTGCACCATGTAGCTAGTCAGCTAAGTCCGACCTATTGTCAGACTCTTGCGGCTTCAAGCATTGTGGGCCCTAGGCTTCTTACCAGCTTCCTCTCCGGCCAGCTCTAGAGCCTCGACCTCCAGCATGTCGGTGAAGGCTACCCCCAAGAAGTTGGGGAAGTTGACCACCAGTGGGAATGAGCCAAAGACAGTTAGTACTGCCAGGTACCCAGCAACAGCATGAGTAGCCATGATCTTAGGGTCAAAAGTCAATGTAGCGAATCCAGCAGCCAACGTTGACTTCTCTATAATCACAGAACAAGCAAACGATTAGCATTCTTTGGGAGGACCTCGAGGCCCGTTTATCTCAGCAAAGAGATGAAAGGAGACTCTCATCCCACCGGGCGTGCCAAGCTTGTGGGGGACATTTTTTATTTTATTGGTTTTATGTTTTTTTATCTTTGTTTATTTACATATTGGATTAATTGGATTTATTTATTTTCTCTTAATCATTTCCCCCTTCTTCATTGCATGACGAGTGTTCAAGCTGCGTAGTTATCATTCAGTCCGGTCCTCTTCGTGTTGTTCACAGTTCTTTGCCTTGGTTGAGCATTATTATCATTAGTCATTTCATTTATTTGTTGCTCCCTTTTACCTTTTTGAACTTGTTGTTGTCTCATTTGTCTGTTGCTCCCCTTTATTTTCTTAACATGATATCGCCCCGTTTGTTTGTTGCTTCCCTTTTTGACATGTTATTATTTTCTAACAAAAATTTGACAGCATCTCCCCTTGACCCGGATGGTAAGGGAGATAAAGGGAACGCGTCCACACGGAGTGGCGGAACCTGACAATCTGAGGTGTGTACCGGGGACAACAACACCTCTAATAAAACTTCAGAAAACCCAAAAGAAGCAATGAGTGGAAGACACCTCTAAGACTGCCCAGGGGTGCATCAGGCAAAAAAAGGGGGGACTGGTGACTAGTGTGCGGGCCAGAGAGCCTAAAGGGGCTGGAGAGGTGTGCCAGACTGGCTGGCACCACGGCATGTCAGGCTGGGGTGGCCAGGGTGTGCTGGCTAAGGGCATGCGAGGGGTGCACCGGGCAGGTGGTGAGGATGTTGTACCGAGCAGGGGTTAGATGGAGGTTGTGTCGAGTGAGAACCATGGGGACTGTACCGGATAGGGCCCTACTGGGATGTGCTGGCCAAAAGAGGTTAAGGTACACCAGCCTGGGGACCTTCAGGGGAGATATAGGTAGGGAAGGATTCGAGCTAGGGGTGTTGGGTTCGGGTGCTCAAAGAGACGAAGGAGGGATATCTCCCTTTAGGCAAACGGACAGGGGTGCAAGCTAGAGGCCCCATGAGGAGGTCATGATGATGGAAAGAGCTCAATACAAGCGATCAAACCGCCGGAGGGGGGGAAGAAAGTTATAGATGATCAACACCTAGTAGCATAAACCAACAGAAGCGATGGAGAACTAAGAAAAGGGCAACTTTATTCACAAAAAAGAGAAAATGACCATGGCTGGCTAGGTACATCAAAGAGTGCGTTCAAGCCAAACTAAAGATAGGAAAGAAGAAAAGAACATGGAACATGGGGGAGGAAGAAGGAATAGAGGGAGTGTTAGGGTCGAGTCAGGGTGACTACTCCCTGCTCCCCCAACACCTCCCTGCTACATACTCTCTCTCTCCCTCTCTCTCTATTACTCTCTCTCCCTCGGCGGCCGCCGGAGAGCCCTACTTCTTTCTCTCTTCTTCTTCGGTGGCTCTCTGCGTTTCTATGTCTCTGGGTGTGTGTCTCTGTTCGTATATGTCTCTCCTTCTGTTCACCGGAGAAGAGGGGTTTTTATACTCCCAAAGGCAGGAGCCTTCGAACACGAACGACGGAGGCGGGAGGCGACTGGTATTAAATGGGGATTTGACCTTTTCGTCCTTGGTGGCAGAGGGGTAGGCTGCGTGCCCCCGTCTCCGGCTGACAACTCAGTTGGCTCGCTGTGCGCCAAGGATCTTTAGGGCATGGCGTAAGATCTATTCTGCCGGTTAGACCGGGTGAGGCAAGTCACAGCGTGCCGCTGAGGAGCCAGAACACCGCACTGCTGGTGGACACAGCGAGTGTGCCACTGGGAAGCTCTCAGGGTGTGCCGCTGGAGCGCCTCTGCAGGGTGTGCCGCTGAAGGGCCTTCAAGTGTGCCGCTGAGGGTGCTAGAGGCGTGTCGCTGAAGAGCTGAAAAAAAGGTGCCGCTGGAAGACTCTTCACGGGCATGCCATTGGGAGGGGCCACCCAAGTGTGCCGCTGGGGCGCTGGGGAGTGTACCGCTGAAGGGGCACCATGGGTGTGTCGCTGAGGCTTCAAAGCGGGTGTGCCACAGAAGGGGTGTTGGAGCATGCCGGGTGAGGCACTTTGAGTGTGCCGGATGGAGGACAACAAGGGTGTGCCGGCCAGGGGGTGTGCCGCTGAAAGGGCACGAGGGTGTGCCGTTGACGCGGGGGACCTGGGCGTGTTGAAGCCTATTACGAGCACTAGTTGAGATCGATTGGGTTCTCTTCGAGGCCCACAGATTGTGAGATTCCAGGGGGTTGATTTCTCTTCGCTGTCGTGACTCCGGAGACGGCTTCACGACAGTGTGTGTGTATTCGGAGAGTCCGGATGACCAGTCCTCTCCGGGGCTTCTTCATTTGAACTTGTTGTTGATGCGAGACTGGACGGGGCATATGGACGTATAATTTTACACGTCCACAAATGCCCCCCACCCACGGGTGACGCGGGCGAAGGATGAGCCGAGCGGTGCCCATGGATGAAGTCGTTCTTCAGGGTCATAGTCAAGACCTTGATGTCCGGGGAAGACGACGATCTTGGCCTATGATTTGTTGCCCGCACTTGCGTACACATACGGGGACGTCCGTCGGCACATGAGAATGTGCGGACGGAATGTTTCCGTATGTATACACCCATTATTATTATTTACTATTATGTATGTATGTAGATATTATTCTACGTATATGTATTTACTACTATTTTTCTTATTTTCCCTCTTTCTTTTTCTCTTTCTTCTTCTCCCTTTTTTTCTTTCCCTTCTTCTTTTTTTTTCTTTTGTAAATAGGGCGTGAAATGGATTTTCTCACAGTTTCTGCCATTTTCAGGCTCGAGACGACCTAGCGGTCCTTCTAGGGACTGCTATGGTGTGAAGCGGTCATGTGGAGACCGCCAGGGTCCCCCCTATGTCGGTTCGAGCCTTGCAGTCACGCGATGGACAACTAGGAGGGCTTAGTGGTCTAGTGAAGACTGCCAGGCGTCGCTTAGTGGTCAGGGCATGACCGTTTGTTTGTGTTTTGATCGTTTGAGGTCAGTGGGGTAGCAACCTAGTGATTGACCGCTAGGCTACGTCTAGCGGTCAGGCCGAGGACCGCCACCCTACTTGGCGGTCTAGGAGTGACCGCTTGGGGTTTGGTTTGTCTTCGACCCTAGCGGTCCTGGATGGACGGCTAGGCCGGGCCTTGCAGTCCGGAGGAGACCGCCAGGCTCCCTATCGGTCCAGAGAGGACAGCCAGGTGGTTTTTTGTGCTCGTCATGTCTGTTTTGCATTGTGTTGGTCACCAATCCACTCGATTGTGACCCAATGGTTGACCTTTTGCCTTGTGTGTGTCCCAGACACCCATGGGTCCTACGTTTATGTTTTGGAGGTGTCCGGAGGTGCCGTGTTACCTCAATTTGCATGCTTTTGGTAGGATGAGTCATCATGAGTCGACACGAGTGTAGAGAGTGTGTTCCCGCACGATGTGGGTTTCTCCGAAAATTATTTTTCATATGGGCCATGTGTGTGGCCTTGGACTGTGAGTCCAGTTAACCAGCCAGGGGTTGGAAATTTTTCATGTGTCCCATGGATGAGAGATCCACTTGGCGGCTTGTGAGCTACCTTGAGTATCATGTCACCGTGATTTTAGACCTAGGGATTAGGCCAGATTGAGAGCATTGTGCCGTTACGTGTAGCGATCTTGACCTAAGTCTCGTGACTCAAGGATCGCTGGGTTATTAGGTCTAGTGGGTTACCCAAAGTCTGGTGGCCGCAAGCCACCTGTCACTTTGCGTTACTCGAGATGGGTGCGTGCGTGGTTTTTAGTGTCCACGTTTTGTGAGCCCCCAGTAATCGAAACTTTCCTGTGCTCGCAGGTGCAGACCCACTTGGGAGTGGTGGAGAGTGTGACCTGAGTGAAGCAATTTTTAGGCTGGTTAGTATAGGGCCCCATGCCTTTGTAGCTTGAGTCTGGATGGGGGGAAAACTAGTTAGAGGACCCAACCTAGAGTAGATGGTCTGTGTGTGCACGCGTAGCTGGGGGTAGAGGACACGCGTTGACGACCGCGACCCCAGCTAGTCCTTGTTCTATGGTTACTAGTATGGTGTCTTAGTCTCCGCCTGGGGCGCTGTAGGCAGACACCTGAGGTGCGGACTAGGACATAAGTGGATGCATCTGGCCTTGGTTCTGGTGGGCGGTACTCCTGTCACGTGATGTAAGTTTATCATGACTTGAGGTTCTATTCCTCATCTACGAGATAAGATTTTGTGCGTAGTTTTCGAGTGTTTCCCTGGAGCCGAGGTCTAGGGTTTTCGGTGAGCGTCACTGAGGGTTTCCCTAGCTGGTGTGGAGTGCACGACAGTGAGGTTGTGACTATATTTTCAGACCGTGTGGTTTCGGGTGGGCCTTCATGTGTGAGCATAGGCCTCCGCGACAGAGGTGTCGTGACATTTTCCTAGTAGCTCGGCTAGGGTGGTGTGTAGTTTGGTGGTCCCCATACTATGGGATCGGGGAATTAGTTTCCTTTCTAGTAGGAGTAGATGTAGAGCCGTGTTTTCTACCATTGTAGTTGTAGCTACTCCTACTGTTGCTATAGTTCTTGTTGTTACTTCTTTCCGTACCATCATTATTTTTTGTTGGGGTTCTGTAGGACCCCTACTGAGCTAGTGATAGGAGGCTCACCCCTGATTTTCAAGTGTTGCAATTCTTCCTCGAGGTTCGAGGGTGCTGCACAGAGGTTCTTAGCTGTCAGCTTGCCCTGCCGAGTGTTCACTTAGCATTTGCTACCTTCTCTGTCTTAGACTGTACTTTCTATTGGACTGGACTCTGTTGTAGTTAGTTGCTTATCTCTATTAAATGTTGAATTGTCTTACTTTATTTCCTATTTCTGTGTACACCACACCAATCCTTTTAGCCCTTCTAAGCCCTCCAGCTCGTGGGTTTTGACACCCAATTTATGACCAGTGAGTTGGGTCATCTCCTTATTTATCTTTATGATGCTTCGAGTTATTCGCCCTTACCGGGCCTTCTTGGTCAGTTTTGAGGCTTGTTTTTCAGGTCATTTCTCCTTGGTTGGGTCTGGTTCCTCACCGTTTGTCCACTAAATGAAGCTTAGTAAGCCTTTGTCTCACTTGCCATCCTATTATCTCTGGCGGCCTTACCTTCGTGCATTTGCTGACGTGTGGCGCTCCTACCTTCGACCGCTTGTTGATGCCAGAGTCCAAGACACAATGTTCTTCTTCAAAATCTTATCTTATCTTATCCGTTGTGCTCTGGCGATTTATCGTGGGACCATCAGAGTCAATTGAAGGTGGAACATTGGGCCGCCAATTCCTTGCAGAGTCCTGTTTAAACTCTCAAATCTTATCCTTTGTTGAACGACCAACTTTGGTCTGAAATGAATGAAATTTTGAATGAATGACACTGTGTAAATCTTTGCTTGCAATGAATGAAATTTTGACTAAATGATTGTTTCAATGAATGAATGGTTGAATGTGTGAATGATTGAATTACTTTTGTCTTGTGGTGCAAACATATACATGACTTATAGTTGTCATCATCAAAAAGGGAAAGATTGTTGGAACCTTAGTTTTGATGATGTCACACTATTAACCATATTGTGGCAAAACTGCATAGAGCCATTCATGTTGAACAAATCATATCCTAAGTGTCAGATATCAAGGTCGATGCACATATAGGCACTTAGTCATATGAGGTCGATATACATTCATATTTTAGTCAGATAAGGTCGATGCATATTCATGGTTGAAGTTTACAGGTCGATGCACATTTTAGTCTGAAGCCTGTAAGGTCGATGCATCTATGTACCACATTGAACATAAGGTTGATGCATGTTTGTGCTTGCACCTTGATAGGTCGATGCATATACTCGCATGCAGTCCGTCAGGTCGATGCATATACTCGCATGTAGTCACATAGGTCGGTGCACTAGATGACTTTGTGCTCAGCAAGGTCGATGCATACTGCACCTTGTGTTTAGCAAGGTCGATGCACATTGCACTTTGTACTCAGCAAGGTCGATGCACATTGCACCTTGTGTTCAGCAAGGTCGATGCACATTGCACCTTAGGTTCAGCAAGGTCGATGCACATTGGATCTTGTGTAAAGCAAGGTCGATGCATATTCATGCATTTATTCTACAAGGCCGATGCACATGCAAGTGTTATGTTCATCAGGTCGATGCACATGTTGCAACATGTTTTATAAGGTCGATGCACATGTAGAGTCTAGATCATAACAGGTCGATGCACCTTTGTTATTCAGTAGACTCACGTCCAAACTTTCATGTTTACTTAAGGCATCAAGTCAATGCTTAAGCTCTGGCTATTCTAGTCATTGCCTTAATTGGTCTGTGCAACTTTACATGGTTTAGCTCGACAGGTCAACCTGTGTTTCACATAGGTCAGTGTATCTTCATAAATTCGTGTCTTCATCCATATCTCTTGGCATATAAGGTCTACCAGTGTCCTACACAGGTCGGTGTAGTTGCAGTTAACTTACAGCATTCATGCATAGGTATTCCCACACAGGTCTGTACACTGTATGTTTGCATCGAAGCATATACATCATTCATATACCTTTTTTTATCTGAGTATCTGACTTTTCTGAAATTGGTTAACTATGCATTTGCTTAAGAACTTATGATGATAAAGTGTTTGATGAAATGTTTTATATCTTATTGACAGAGACTTCATTGAACACTTGAAGAGCAAAAGTATCAGAGATGCAAGTGGTCATGTGGTTTGAGAATTGAGTTAATAGGAACGTGATCCAAGGCTGCCAGTTCACCAGAATGATCAGCCACGTGGAATCGCTACTTCTTTAGATCTGACACATGGACCTCTTTGAGTCACTTTTCTTGAAAGGCTATTGGCGGGAACATTCCCTCCACGCGTCGGACTGAAACCATGCAGGGACCACATGATTCAGTCCGTTGGTATAAAAGAGATCTCTCGCTCGAAGTAGGAGATGATGAATGAAGAAAGGAGTGAAAGAAAGACAAGTCAGAGATCATCAAATTTTACACAAAGGAGAGAATCTCGAGCAGAAAATGCAGTGAGTAGAAGAGCTGAAGAGAGGAGAAGCTGAGAGTGCTAGAGCATTTGTAGAAGAGTGAGAGAGTGCTACAGTAAAACAGGGTATCGGAGAAGAGGAGAAGAAGTCAGAGAAGAGGTTGTTGCTGAAGTCATGATTTTTAGATCAGATCTAGAATCGTTTACTCATTTGAGCTACATTATCTTTTGTGTTTTATCTGAGTATTATTTTTAGTCTTTTGTGTTTTTCTTTTGACTCTGTTCTTCAAGCTGTTAGGCAGCAGAGCAAGCTGTGATGCTTAGCGGCGAGGATTAGTTCCTCGGATAGCAAGCTGTGAAGCTCGGCGGATAGCAAGCTGTAAGGCTCAACGAATAGCAAGCTGTGTTGCTCAGCGGTTGTAGTGATTCATCCCCGAAGCTGTGGATCAGCTGATTAAGCTGTGTATCGGCGGAAGCCTCACTCTAGTTTGAGTAAGTGGTGGACGTAGGTCTCAAGGTTGAGATCGAACCACCTAAAAACTCCTGTGCCTTGTGTGATTGCTTGATTATTTACTGGTTCAATTAGTTGTATGCTTAGGGCCGTTCTTAGTTAACATTAGACTCTAATTACATTTCCATTTGAATGAGTTGTGTATGCCTTCAACCAACAAGTATATAAAAAGGCATGGTAGGAAAGAAAGTTTAGGCTTATCTAGAATGTCATCTCTTGTATGTGGAGATCCTAGATCGAACTTCCACCTTGTACTTGGTGTTGGTTGCTCTCTTCATTCGAGTGACACTTGCTGGAATCCATTTGCACATTGAATGTTTGAGATTGAGTTTTTGTGAAGAGTTCATTCTGTAATTGAATGTTGTTATCTTTCTAGATCAGTGAGTGTGTAGATAAAAGTTTAATTCTACAATTATTTTTAACAGGGATCCAATCGACGATCCCGTGAGATCGGACATAGGCGGTCCCCTTGATGGCGAGGTGGGAAATAGTTCGGGACCGTCAATCTCCATCTTCCGTGTGATGGCGTTCACATCTTGGTGATTACGGTGGGACTACTTTTGCTTTCTTTGGTTACCCGTGTGTTTTTGGCACCCGTGTGCATCCCTCCACTTGGCATACACGTGTGCCCCTCCTCAATGCACCTGTGTGTGCTAATGTTATGCTCTTAGCAGCACTTTTGCTATTCTATTTTCATCCCTCATGCACCACGTGCACTCCCCCACAGTCCCTTGTGATTCCTCGTGAGGTTTGCATTGTTTCTGAAAGAAGAGCGGTAATATCTTGTTCTGTCTATTTTGTGTTTGCATATCTCTATTCCCTCTGTGCTATTTGTGTGTTCTATATATCTTTGTTCAGCACTGCATTGCATGAATCTTTCCCCCCTTTTTTGTACTTTTAGGGCATTATCCTCTCTCAGTGAAGGAAGGACTCTCCATTCGGGAATTTCTCTCGACGGATTAGGATCTCCTCCATCGAGACCTCCGTAAGACCCCGACAGTGAAGGATTCCCTCTTCGTTCACTAGGTTAGTTGTACCATTGAAGTTTCCCAGAGATAGTTGACCCATTCGTGGTGAGATGAGTGACCCTAGTTGACACGGCAGTGAACCAAATTGTAACCAGGGTCCTTCCTACTTTGTGTGAACTTCAGATCTGTTAAAAAAAATTGAAACAAAAACAAAAAAATGTAAAAGCATCCACTTGCTTGATAATCTCTATTATTTGTATGTTGGTGCATGTATTCGCGTTCCGGGAGAACTGTGAAAATGGCCTATGAGTCTTTTAAGGAGTACCACCCGAGTCGTGGCCACTCAGTTGAGCCACATGTCCTGTTATGGACACAGGCCCTTCCCATGTGCCCTCACGTGAGGTGCCGGCTATTGTAGGGGACGCATCCCCACCCCAGGACATCTCCTCCCAGTTGGGTGTCCTCGCCAATGTAGAGCTCAGTCTTGAACAACTCTGAGCCTTTCAGGCCATTCAAAAGGAGAAATCTATTTCCCCCGCTCCACAGGAGCCAACTCCATCCCCCACACCCCTCCAGGAATAGGTACATGCTATCCCCTCTCCATCGTTGGTACATGTCGCTTCTTCTCCCTCGCTTCAAGGGCAGGTAAGTCAACAGCCTCCCTCTTTCCAATTCCCTCCACAGTCTCAAACCCCTATTGTTCCTCACACACCACTTCAACCAGGTCCATCTACAGGCAGGCTGCCATACCCCTCTCGTTTGAGGTTCCCTTCTCAGGCCTTCGACAAGCCTCTTCCTCGTCAGTGGCAGGTGCCACCTTCACCTACGGAGGAGCTCACCCAATCACTCCTCCACAAGTTTAACAAAATGGACGAGCAGTTTCAGGATTTGAAAAAGAAGGTGGACTTAAAGTCCAACCCTAAGGTCTCCCTGCCGATCCTTTCGATATTCCATCTCCCTCCCTCCGAAATGCCTACGTACTGCAGGTACAATAGCACTAGCAACCCCTTCATTCACCTCAAGGATTTCATGTATGAATCCTCCTTCTGATAGAATGATCAGAAATCCCTGGCCTACCTTTTTCAGAGATCATTGGACGACACCGCATTAGAATGTTTCTATTCCTTGGAGTCGAGTGAGGCTGAGAACTTTGATGCGGTGTAAAGGAGATTCTTACAAAAGTACTGGGATAGGGTCGGTCCCTCTCTCTCCATTACCGACCTAGTGGCTGAGAAAATGAGGCTGAACGAAGATTTCATCCACTATGCTGGCAGGTGGAGGTCTCTAGCAGAGAGGATAAGAGATACCGTCTCGGAGCCAGAGCAAGTAAAAATGATTGTGTCCAATGCCACTCCGCAGTTTAGGCATGTATTGGCTATGAACAAGCTGATCACAATGGAGGAGCTCTATGAGAGGGCCCAGTATATCCAAACCCAATTAAAAGATTCTCCCATCATGCACATGTCTGAACCACCAAAGCCAAGAGTGGTTAGGAAGATAGGCACTGGTGTCCAAGGCGGAATGACAGAAGGGGTCGTAACAAATGAGCAAGTGAGCGCAGTTGGCAGCCCCAACTATGCTACCAACCTAAGACTTCCATAAATGCCATGACTTCCCCTCCTTTAGGGTCCATACCCCTCTCGTCCTCCACCCCAAAACAACCCTCACCAGCACAATAGTCCTCAACCACTCAATCCCCAGCAACCACAACAACCACCACTGGGGGCCAACAAAAGCCTTGCCGAACGATCTTCTTAGCAAGCATTTGACTATTTACATGGCCACCGCACACACCTGAGTGTGCTTCCTCAATGCACTTCCAGACCTCATCGTCGTCAAGACATCTTAAAAGAACACCAGTAAGGCTTCTCTTATATAGTAGACCTCCAACCAGCGTGTATTTCTAGGCCACTCTCCTAATGACTTTCTTATCTTCTGCAGTGGCTTCTTCAAGGTCAGACTGATCTTTACAATATTTGACAATTTCATAAAATCATGGTTTCTCCTTCTCGGTCAGTTCTTCTTCAAATTCTGCCAACAAGATTTCCCTCTTCTCTTACACCAAAAAGAGAAAGTTTTTCTTCAAGAAAAAATACAAGAAATGAGAAAAGAAAGTTAGGCCTCTGCCCCATCCTGAGGCTCGGAAGTTGAAGGCCCGGACGGTCCACCCCCGGTATCCTCGGTGATGGCCGACCCTGGCACTGACCCCACTGGTGTGGGAACTGCCTCGGTTGCACGCCCTCCCGAGGCATCCGGAGTTGGTGATCCCTCGGACGACGACGAGTCCCTTTGGTCCTCCTCTTCCCCCGATGCCGAGCCAGAAGATTCCGAGGTTGCTTGGTCTGAGTCATAATGTTGACCGGAGTGGAGAATGATCATCCCTATCGCCTGTTCCTCCGCCCAGGAGATGGCCCAGCTATAGCCGTGCTTGAACCCCTTGCGGATGCCTCGGCGAAGTGCAAACTCGTAGTAGGGGAGGGCAGCCTCCTTAAGGTCGACCCGGTAGGCCTCCGAACATTTAAACTTCTCGAGTGCCTCCGCCCTGACCGATCCCACCCTACTAGCGAGCTCGGCCTTTTCCTGTTCTGCCTCGGCCAACCTCCGATCTGCCTCGGCCATCTGCTTCTTCGCCTTGGCCCGATCAGCCTCGACCTCCAACCGAAGGCACACGGCTTCCTCCACTCGGTATAGTAGCTCGACGCACTCGACCTCCCACTGGCCATCTTGCTCGGCATGGGCCACACGCTCCTCCTCCAGAAGCTTGCCCTTCCTCTCGAGCGACTAGCGCGCCCGAGCCAGTTGCTCAGTCAGGTCCCGGGCCTCCGCTTGACTCACCCTCGCCAGCTCTTTAAACAATGAAAGCTTCTACAACAGCCCATCGTGCTCCTCAGTGAGCCGAGATATCTTCCCGTAGGACGTACCGAGAGTCCAGGCAAGGTTTGCCCGGTCTGACTCCGACCGAGCGTAAGCTTCAGCCAGGGTGGCCCCCATTTGGGCCAGGATCAGGCCACCCTCCATAACCATTTCGAGGGCTGCGGCTGCGGATCGCTGCCTGTCTCCTCCTCGCACCACCTTTGTGGCGATGCTGCTGCACTTCTGGTATAGAGGGCCCCAGATGCCCAACCTCTCCAGAGCAGCCGGAATAGGGGCTCCCCCTCCGAGCAGCACCCCCTCAGAGACCCCACCGGTTGGCCCGGATTGAGCCACTGCTTCCTCTGCCCCTCTCGCCACAGTCTGTTGGGGCTGCATCACCTCTTCCCGTGACCCCCCGACCTCCGTCAGCTCAGCCCCGGCGTCTCCACCCTGAACGCCACCTGCCTCGCTCGGCGCTTCAGTCTCAGCGATGGTCCTAGAGCCGCCTGCTTCGGCCCCAGCCTCCTCGGCCCCCTCTTGCCCAGCAGATGGGAGAGCCAGCCGAATAGGCTCGGCCCCTTCTAGCTCGGTAGAGGGGAGGGCCAAACCAGAGCCATCTTCGACCGCGGGGACAGCCCTAGGCTTCTTGGCCCACTTTTTGGCCTTCATGGCATCCCACAACATCTTCTCCATGAGATCCTTGCGCTTGGACCCCCGTTGCTTGGTAGACCCTTCCCGGGCCACCCCCTTGCCCTTGTCTTGGGCTCGGGCAGAATCCTTGGGAATTCGTGACTCAACGGTGGCCTCAGTCGAAGGCGCCTCCTCCTCAGCTGACCTCCTGGTGTCTACGCAAAGGAAGAAAGGGTCAGGAAAAGAAGAACGACTTCCTCATCCGAAGGGAAAACTGATTCCTGGTGCCCATACCTATCGGCCGCAATCGCCTGAGAAGGCACCACTCGATATTCTCCGGGGTCACCAGCTCCTCCGTAGACTGGCGATGCTTCAACAGGGTCGCTGCGTGCTTCTCCACCTCCGGGGTGAACTCATCCTGTCTTGGAGGGATGTTCGGGTGAAAATTGGGCATCACGGGACATCTCCACGACTCCTCCACTGAAGAAATTTCCACCCAGAAGAACTGAGTCTTCCACCTCTTGTGGGAAGAGTCCTTCACGGCTAAGGACACGCAGCTCTTATTTCGCCTTGCCTGAACATAATAGAAACCTTTGCTAGCCGAGGAATGCTCCTTCAGCTCAAAGAAATAATGGAACAGGTCCAAGGACGGAGGAACCGTACATTGGAAGCAGAGGATGCAGAAAGTAAAAATGAGGAGATAAGAGTTGGCTACCAACTGAATGGGAGCCAACAGGAAGAAATTGAGGAGGTCAAGAACAAAGGATCGAAAGGGAGATGGAATCCACCCTTCCACGATAGAAGGAAGGAGCAAAAATGACCGGTATGAGAATCTAAGCTCGTCTCGTAAGGGGTAGCGGCGGTGAAGTAATACTTCCAAGGCAGGCAGAACTGGTGCTCCAACTGCTTCACCTCTGCCTGTCCCAGCTCGCTACAGTTCAGAGCCGGCGGTATCACCACCAATCTCGCCTCGGGCACTTCCGGACGCCGGTCCACCATGGATTCCGAAGAAGAGCTTGGGGAAGAAGGCTCCAAGGACTTTGAAGATTCTGGGGGAAGAGGAAGTTGCGGGATCGCCATCACGGTTATCACCGCCAACTCTGTGAACGTCGCCGCAAGTCCCTGCTCTTCCACCTTATCTCCACGGTGTCTGAAAGAAAAAATGAAGGAGAGCAAAACCCTAAAGCAGTGGGGGTCCAGAATGCCAATAGCACATAACGCTTATATCCCCTAGCGGGCGGCGACGTGACGTTCTGACCTCCAAGACAAAGGGGGCCTCTTCATTTCAAATCCATTAGGATTATCATTATTACGGGCCCAGGTGACCTCGCCACGTGGCTTCTTAACACCGCCAGGTTTCCACCCACCCGAGCCACGCCGGTCCAAAACCCAAGGCTACTCCTCCGAGCCTGACAAGGCTCAGGAGTAGGAGGGGGACAACTGGAGAGGGGGATTTCTGTATCCCAATTAAGAGCGGCCGAATGAGGTCCAACAAGACCAAACGAGGCCCAGCTCATCTAAGTGATAGCCCACAGGGCCCACTTATCATGACAGCCTAATAAGTCCACTCAGAATCAAATACCTCCTGGGAGGCCAGTAGGCTCGGAGGTCCGAGCGTCGGTTTGGTCGGAGGAAGATTCATGCCCAAGCTACACCCCATATCGGGATAACGGTTAGCGCCCCGTGCCCACTCTGACCGAATTACACCCGAGCTATGCCTATCGCCCGTATAAGGGCTGGCATCCTCCATGCTTGGGTCGACCGACGGATGCTTATCCATGTTGCCATTGAGAGTCCTTTATGAGAAGTAGTTTATAAGTATAAGGGAGGCCAAGAATCCTCAAGGCTATAAAGAGCCCACGATGCGGATGTAAAGAGCCCATGTCAAGGTTGTAACCCCCACCCAAACTCCTCCGCTTACGGGACTCTTGAAGCTGGCGCACTATTTATACCAGGGACTCCCTTGGGCGAAAGGTATGGTGGAACATGCCTAAAATCCCTGAGCAGGAACTTTCTCACCATCTTGGTGGAGAGGAATCTCGTGCAACCTCTTCCTCCTCCCCTCACAGCTTCCACCACTGCTCTACTGACTTAGGCATCGGAGGGTTTTTCCCTAGGGAACCATCCCTGGGCCCCCTGATCTGTTTCCCTTCCTTATAGGTCTCAATGCGGTGATCACTTCCTCCAACTCAGGACTAGCGCGAGATCGACCCTCTTCATCTGGCGCCGTCTGTGGGAAACAATCAAAGAGCCAGTATGGTGCGAAAGAGTATGGGGAGGAGGTCCGCTGGCGAAAAGGGCAAGGCCGTAGGGGCGGCGGGAGAGGCCCTCTCTCTGGCCACATAGAATCCCCCCTCCAACGCCAGCACCCCAGCCAATGAGCCACCTCCACCCGCAGCCATGGGGCTACCACCCACCAAGAACGTTGACACTTTCCAAACCCTCAACGCCAAACTAGATGTCCTCGTGGAGCTCCTGAGGACTCAGGCGAATAGGGATGAAAGATCGTGCGTCCCCCAGGTAAGTCCCCCCGCGGTAATGCGTCCCAGCAAACCGTCGGAGGCCGCTTCACCCTCCAAGGGCAGTGGCTTATCAGTAACAGGTTAGGAGGACCTTTACAAGCCCCTCCTCCAGAGCAGGAGGCCTCCTCCATGCCAAGAAGGGCGAAACATGGGGGGCGTCATCCGTGACCGGAGACTGAAGTCCCGGGGGAACATCAAGACAACCCGCCGGCACGCCCTAATAGCCCTTCAGCACTGCGACAACCAGAGTTGTCCCTCCGACTGTGAGAGTTCGAGAGACACTTCATAGAGCAGGAGCGTGCCCTACGGGCCCTGCAGAGGACCCCTTCAATAGAGGACGAGGAGAAATCCCCGTTCTCTGACTGCATCCTGAAGGTAGAGATTTCTCCCAGAATCTCTATTCCGACCTTCAAGTCTTATGATGGCCAGGGCGACCTGGCCGACCACTTCAATAGCTTTGACACTCTGATGACCCTACACAGGGCATCCAACGCCATCAAGTGCAGAGCCTTCATGACCACCCTGGTCCAAGGCGCCCAAGCATGGTTCCGGGCCCTCGCCCCCGGATCCATTCAAGACTTCAAGCAATTCGGGTGAGTGTTCAAGGAGAGTTTTGCCGGCAGCGGCCCCCCAAGGTCAGTAGCAAGGCTGTTGGCTCTCAAACAGGCGCAAGGGGAGAGCCTTCGGGCTTATGTCAACCAATTTAAGTTAGAAGCCCTGTGGGTCCCCCGCCTGGACGTTGCCTCAGCCACAACAGCACTGACCTGAGGCACCCGAGATGAGAACCTTCGCTGTGAACTTGTCCTTCACCCTCCCTCGACCCTTGCCGAGCTAGTGACTCTAGCTTTACGCCATGCCAAGTGCGAAGAGGTTCTCCACGCGTGCCGAGGCACAACCGGCTCGGGTCGGGAGGGGGACAAGAAACAGGCGTCCGAGCCAAGCTCAGGCCCAGGGAAGAGGCAGAATGGAGATAGGGAGCACAAAGAGCCGTCCCGGAGGTACGAGCGGTACACCCCATTAGCCGTTCCGGTGCACGAAATCTATGAAGACATTAAGGGCTCGAGCCTCCTCTGCCAACCCGAGACAATGAAGTCAAAGGGCCACAATCGTAGCAAGCACTGCCTATTCCATAGCGATCACGGGCATCATACCGGCGATTGCCGCTAGCTCCAGGATGAGATTGAGCGCCTCGTCCGCCAGGGACACCTATCCCAGTTCATCGCGGGGCACAAGGAAGACCAAGGCACTCCAGAAGAGATTGACAATGCCCCCCGCGGGGTACACATCAACGTCATCACTGGAGGAGATGCATCAGGGGGAGATAGTAGCCGAGGAAGGAAGCGTCATACGGAACGGGAGAACCGAGCCATCGAGCCCCCGAAGGCCCCGCCAAGTGAGCCACAGGTCATCATCTTTTCAGACCAAGACCTTGAAGAGCTGACCACCCCGCATGACGATGCCCTGGTTGTATCGGCTACAATAAATCATTGTAACGTAGATAGGATTCTTATTGACAATGGTAGTGCCCCTGATGTATTATCTTACGAATGTTTTCTAAAAGAAAGACGTACACTGAGGTGGGGGGAAGCCCGATGCAGGTACCACTGGCAGTTACAGACACGCCACACTAGGAACCGCGGAAGCAGAAGACGCCACCCACTTGAAAAGTAAGGGTGAGCCTCGTGTCACTGGCTCAGTAGGGGTCACGTGGATCCCCACCAAAAAATAATGCAATAACACGCTAAAACTGCAGGTAGTAGTAAAGCATGAAAAGTTACACTAGAAAGCTGTAAAAAGAGGAAGCAGTAGTAGGGAACAGGTAAGGGAAGAGGGAATAAGCTGTACCGACAAAACACAGCTGCCGAGAGGACCTCGGCCCCTAAGCTACTCCAAGCAACGACAGAAGGCTAACCCCGAACTTGAAAGGTCAAGAGTTACCGATCTGTCGACAAGCACGAGGCCTAAGATAAAGGCCTATAAGACCAGTCACACAAGCCTAGAAAAAGGCCTAGACAGACGTAGACACAGACCCTACAGCACACACAACTTGATTGCCATGCACGCTTTCCTAGACACAACCGCACACGATTGGAACGTCGTGCACAGAACAGGACGCTGACCTTGGGCAAGGCCAAGAGAGGGCTAGCCCGGAAAGGCCACGACGCGGGCGAAATGAGAGAGTCACGAGTCACGTGATGGAAGCACCTCCTCACTAGAAGAATAGCCAGCTACATCCACTGACGTCTTATGCTGTGCCTCAAGTGCCTCTCTACGGACACCCAGAACGACGGAGACTGAGATACATGCTGAACCAGAACAGGAACTACAGTAACGAGTGACTAGTTAGGGTCACGCCCATTGGCGCAAGTCCTAACGCCCCTGACCATGTGTGCACACATGGGCTCTCGCCTAAGCCAGGCCTCTAGCTAGTATTCCCCTCAGTAGGACGCTACGGTTGGACCGAGGCCCATGGAACTAGCTTAAAAATTGTATCTCGAGAACTGCCACGCCACCACTCCCAGGTGGGCCGACATGCCGAAACATATCATCAGGCTATGACTAGTGGAGGCTCACTAGACACAGACTCCAAAACACGAGTGTTGGAGTACAGAAAGGCAAGAAAGTACTATCACACGTACTACGAAGCACCAAGGAAGTACACCAACTATCAACAGACTCAGAACAAGGTGACTAGACCTGAAACTACAATGATCCCTGAGTCTCACGACTCGAAGTCAAGATCATCGCACAAAGTGGAACGAGCCGCCAATCGGGCTATTCCTAAGCCAGAGAAAACGACACAACCACAGGAAACGACTCACGGAGACCTAAGGGAGCACCAAGAATGCTCAACACACCTGGACACGTAAATTGAGGTAAGATGATACGTCGAGGCCTCCAGAACCACTGTCTCGGGCTAGAAAGAACAGTCGAGACACATATAAGGTCACCTGTCAACCACTGGGTTACACCGGGTTGACCAGAACCTGACAACGGCACACAAACATGACACCATACACAAGCACTCCAGGCCATCTCATTATGGTCATAGCCCTCATAGGATGCCAACATACATCCATGGGTCACGGGCAAACCACAAGGTCAAGCCAAGACAAGCAAAAAGCGAAGCGACGGGAAAATGACACTCTGGGCATAAGTGATCCATCACTCAGTCGCTAGGCAAACCAAGCAGTCAAGGAAGAGTCGCTACTCACGCAGAGACAAGGACATTGGCAGTCCTAGATTAGGTCGTTAAGGAACTATAGTAGTCAGGAAGTAGGCCACACTCAGTCAACCTTGGATCAACCTATCTTGTAAGACCACCTGACAGACTCACGGACACTAGTAGTCCAAGCAAGAACCGCTAGAGACACCGCCCTAATCAACCTAAATGCCTGACACTAGTCAAACGGGACACACACACGGACAGACGAAAACGGGACAAGCCATCACGGCCAACAGACACAACAATGGATAGAACTCACTGCGCAGTCACCAAGGGGCCACTCAGGGAACTGGACGGTCCACAGGAGGCCGCCCAAGGAGACAAAATGGTCCATTCTAGGCCGTTCACTCCGACTGACCTACCACAGTAACCGGTCAAATGGTAGTCAGAACGGTCAGAGAAGGACCGCTCATGAAGTGGCACGATTAGAGGGAAATCGCTCCACGAACCGCCAGAAAATTATTGACCCAAGGTCAACCATGCTAAGCGGTCAAGCCCTGGCCGCTCAACACAACGGGAAAATAGCACGGCTGAGAACCAACCACTCAAGTGGACTAGATGGCTCACACCTGGCCATGCCATCCACTGGGCAGTCTGTCGCGTGACCGCACAGACGCACAACCGACCTAGACTAAACGGTCCAAAACCAGCCGTGCTAAGCCCTACACGATTACTGTTAAACTGTGTAGGCGTCACGGCAAACAAACCATGGGATTGGCCCGATCGCCGCCTTTCCACGCCCCGTTCATTCCGAAACGAAGGGGATACAACCATAGCGATGATATACAACACATACACTCCGACGGGAGTCAGATCAGCTGAGAAACGGCAAGAAACAGGCGATTTCTCAAAATCGACTCAAATAGAACCACCGGACTTCCCGGGCTCCTAATGGTCTCGAATGACCGCCAATCGACACATCGAGCAAGATTATAAGGTAAAGTGACCGTTCATTAATAAAAATGTACTTCATAACCATGAAGGCTATGCACTAGAAAGTTATGAACAAGAAAGTACTAGCAAGCATGTAAATTATCACAAGATTGCCTCATGGTTTTCACCGGTCTATAAAAAAAATACTCCCGACACAATGCGACGCTAGTGTTTATCGTACCCCATGATTTTCAGAACGTTTCTGACTATCTGTCGAGGGGGCTAGCGTGGAGCCCTTGGACACTATCTGTGCCCTCTCTTGCATCTTCAAGTTATAGATCAAGTTACTTCCATGAGAATAAAATAACATTTTGGCCAATAATGTTCAATTCAATAATAGTTCCAAGATAATGTAACCAAGGTAAAGAATACATCGAAGTACGATCATGAGAGTTTAGAGCAGGATTTAAGTCAAGGTCATGCTACAGAGGGAATCCTGCAGCATAATGGTACGTTCTTAGATTTCCATAAGTCATTAATATCTTATTGACAAGGTGTTAGGTTCCAGACATTCATGGGACCATCTAGGAACTTAGGAAAACCAACCCTAAGGCCAAACCTCGGGTTAGATAGGGTCAGGAAAGAGGCGATCATTGACTGGACCGTTTCTGGGCAAAGATGGTCAAGATAGGACGCTATTATATATATACGGTCGGGTCAGGACCGTATCTTGGTGGGGTCGAAGCCAGAACAAGAAGGCTCAACGCAGAGACAGATGCAGTCACTATCTGGACCGTTTCTAGATAGATACGGTCACGGTCAGACCGCTAATGAATAATAGCGGTCGTCTGAAGGCTGCTTCAAGCAAGAACTCAGAAAAACACCGGTAGTGTAAGTGCTTTCTAAATGAATGAGATTTGAGGGTACAACCAGCTCGACATCCTAGTGCGAATCCCAGGGTCACGGAGACTTACAGAGGCCTTGAAATGAGATCACCTAGTCTAGTGGAAGGAATATCCAATGAAGAGGATCACAAGTCCAAGAATGTGTGCCTTGTAGAGTTTAAGAGATGGTGCAAATCAGATTTTGAGAGGGGGTGAATGAATCTCCCCTATAAAACATCCAATTAAAACTATAACTAGACATTGTTGTGGAATTAAACACTCAGATGGCTTAAGCAAATTAATTACTCTTCAGTAACAAAAAGTAGATCAGGCAGGTTGTGCTTCTGATCAATTTTATGTAAGCTTGAGAGATGAATAAGAACAAGTATTCAAAATGACTCTCTCAAAGCCAGTATCCAATGAACGGTGTGCAAGCAAATTCCTTACAAGACAGCAAGATCAGACTTATATGATCGAGCCTAAGCATACGTCTAGCAAAATCAAAGTGAACAATCAAACCACCGCACACAGAGGATTTTTAGGTGGTTCGGTCCTCCAGACCTACATCCACCCCACACTCAAACCAGAGTGCGGCTTCCGCTGATACACAGCTTAAACGACTGGGCCTCGCAACATGCCTACAATCCGCTGACTAACAGCTTGCATTGGGCCTTACAGCTTATGCCATCCGCTGACTAACAGCTTGCGCTGGGCCTTACAGCTTATGCCATTCACTGACTAACAGCTTGCACTGGGCCGAGCTTGTGCTGGGCCTTACAGTTTATGCCATTCGCTGACTAACAGCTTGCGCTGGGCCTTACAGCTTAGCCATCCGCTGATACACAGCTTAGAACAGGAGTTTAAAAAGAAAATAGAAACGGTAAACTCAGCAACTAAAAGCTGGAAGTAATCGTAAAATAAATGTAGCTTTCGCAGGAGCAAACTGACTTGGATCTGATCCAAAGACCAGTTGAACAGATCTTCCGACAGCTTCACTTTTCTCTCCTCAAGCTGTCTCTCTTTCTTCCTCTTCCTCTTTCTCACAAACTCACAATCTCCCAAATTCTCTCTTCCTCTTCTTCTTTCTTCTCCTTTAATCTTACTATTGCACTCTCTCACGATCTCTCTTTTACCGAGCTGGCTCTCTCTTCACAAATCTACTGCTCTCTCTGTCTCTTTACTTCTGCTCTGATCTCTACTCCTTTCTAGTCAGTCTCTCCTACTCTCTTTTTCTCTCTGCTTATCTCTGCAGCCTTCCACACTTCAGCTCTTCAACCCTTCAGTCCCTTTTCATCAAAGCATGAGGTGGTCTTTTTATAGAGTAGGGGCATCAGAGGTAATTTGATGAAGGTGATGATGCTCCCTCTGTCAGATGGCTCCACGTGGTAGGATTCCAGCTTTGGTCCTGTGGTCCCCACAAGATTCGCCTAGGAGGCGTGTGGAGGGAACACTCCCATCAAAATCTTTTCTAGAAAAGTAGTTTGCTGAAGTACCACTGGAGTCCATGTGGCAGACTCTCCAGATGTGACTCCTCCTTGGATCATGTGCTTATAGCTACCTTGGATTATGCGTCTATTTAAGTTGAGACTTGAGCCACATGACTTGACCCTCTGCACACTCAAGTTCCTATCAAAAGAATAGAGGGCATTTTGTCAAACACATTGTAATCATGATTGGATAGCTAATGTGTATTGACCTATTGATATGATAATCACTGTGCATAAATGAATTTCAGTTAAGTATGAAAGATGATCATCTGAGTCTCTTGATCGACCCGCTTGTATAACTGTTCACGTCTCGATATTTCTGCCTTGTTCGGGGCGTGACATCTGCCAACTCTTTGGAAGAGCCCCCTTCAATGGAATATAACAAAAAAGAGGATGGTAGGGGGCATCCTCCAAAGAGTGAAAGGTCGATCCAGGGCAAAGAAAAGAAAAGAAAAAGAAAGAGAGAGGGAAAGAGGCTAGTTGAAGAGCAGAAGAGAGAGAAAGAGGAAGAACCGCCCCCCCACCGGCGATGAGATGGAGGGCGGAGAGGGAAGGGGAGGAGGAAGGGAGAGAATGGGACAACGGGACGTTACCGGATGCCCCCATCCATCCGCTTCTATCTTCCTCCGAAGGTAGTGCCAGTCGTCCAGAAGTATGAAGGCGACATGCCTGCATGTTAGACCCTCTTACAAGCCGTCCACCAACCGTTGGACCCTCTTTCAAGCCAGACCAGCAAGACCCTCCTCTCTCCTGTCGTCTGCATCTTCATCCTCTAAAACGCCTTCCATGCTTCACCAAGACTAATAGCACAACACTTCGTGGAGAGAAGAAATTGTAGGGATAGCCTTAAGCGGTGAAGAGAGGAGAAAATGCCCTTCGGAGCCTTTTATAGGCCAAAGGGGAGCTGTTTCCTTAAAAGATTTTCCCCTTGAAGAATTGCGAAAGGTAGAAACCCTTTTCCCTAAGATGGCTACCTCATTTTCCACCAACACCCCTTCGATGGAAACACGTGAAGTGGCAAGTCATTTAAAGCATGGGAAGATGGACAGGCGCTAGCGCCACGCCAACCAATCAACACGCAAGATATCCGTAGAAAGAATCATCGCCTTTCCAACAACTACAAGTACAATGGTCAAATTGCACCAAAGGTAGTAAGGAATAGTCAATTCAGCATTTACTATTACCAAAAGTTGTGGACGCAATGAAAGTTTTACATGGTCATGCTAAAGAAAAGAAAAGGAAAAAGTAAACTTGTACATCAGGCCTCGGGCCCACTACGAAGCTCAGTAGATGAAGGATCCTCAACAGCGAGCGATTCGCCCCCCGCACTCTCGGTGACGGTCGGTCCAGACACTAACCTCACCGGTGTGGGAACTGTCTTGATCGTGTATCCTCCTAAGACTGTCGGAGTTGGCGATCACTCAAGCGAAACAGAGGCACCCCGACTTTCACCTTTGCTCACCGACTGAACGGAAGAATCTGTGGTATCCTCGTCCGAATCATAGCATTGCCTGAAAGGAAAATCGAGCTCTCCGTGCGCCTGTTCATAGGCCAGAGAGGTCACTCGATAATAGCCTTGGGAAAACCCCATCTGTAGGCCCTGATGATAACCTGACTCATAGTAAGCAAAGGCAGCCTGTTGGAGCACCACCTGGTAACACTCTGAGCATTTATATTACTCGAGCACTTCCAACCCGGCCAGCTCTGCCTTCGCCTTGAGCTCGGTCACCTTTCGTTCTACCTCAGACTACCTCCTCTCAGCTTCGGCTCGCGCAACCTCGACCTCCACCCACTGCCGCTCGGCCTCTCAGACCTGGCCCTCGAGCTCTTCACTCTCGGCCTTCCATTGCTCGACAATTTCAGCCTGCACTTTGACCTCCGCATCGAGGACCTTATATTTCAGCTCAACCATATAACGGGCCTGGCTTAGCTGCTCAGTTGACTCCCGAGCCTCCTTCTGGCTTGACTCTGCTTGCACCTTGAGCGAGGCTGCCTCCCGTCGAAGGTCTTCAAGGTCACGGGTCAGGCGCTCAATCTTCCGGTCGGATGCACCACGAGCCCAAGCCAGGGACTCCCTCTCCGAGTTGACCCGAGTGAACAGATCAGTCATTTCAGCCCCCAGCTAGGTTACAATCAAGCCACCTTCCATGACTCATTCAAGAAGAACAGAAGGGAAGCTACATCCGAGACCTCCCTGAATTGCCCCCTAGGTCACAAAGCGGCACCTGCGGTACAAGGAGGCTCAGACGGCAAAGGCACCTACTACAGGAGGGAAGGTCCCTTCTGGAATCACCGGGATTGGGGTATCCCCCCCGAGTACTCCCCCTCCTGGGGTCCCACTAGCTGGCTTGGGTCCAGCCACCTCATCCTGCACCACCACAGCCTCGGTCGGCTGCGTCTGGGTCACCTCACCTTGCATCCCCTTGGACTCGACCGGCTCAGATCGGGATTCGCCACCCTACGCCCCATCATCCCCAAGGGTGCCCCAGCTTCAGCCGCCACTGCCTCGAGCGCAGTCACCTCAGCCGCAACTCCTCCGACGGTGATGGCCCCCTCTGATTCATTGATCGAGAGAGACAACTGTGCGCCCTCTTCGACTGGGCGAGCGGCCTCTGCCCTTCTCACCCTTTTCCTCTTAGTAGTCACGGCCTTCATCGAGGACCGTAACATCTTTTCCATGGTGTAGCAACCCTAAATTTTTGAAACATAAAAATCTTATCAAAATATTAAATAGCGACTTATTGAAAGTCACCAATTAAATAAGAGACGCCCTTCAAAACTGGCGTCAATTGATCCGGATAAAACGGTAAGAATCCTATTTGGAATAAAATAACTAAATAGCGCCCCCTTCAGCCTCAAGTACCCGTCATCCAGTGGAATGGGAGGTAGATCCTCCCTCAGCAAATGGCTCTCCTCTGCTTTCCTAATCGGGGAGGCCTTCTGCCGATATAGGTGGCTGTGCTTGAACCACCACCTGGCGTAATGGATGTCGAATCGCCCCCGACATCCCTGTCCCGACATCAGGAACTGCTCCGGCTTCCGACGGTAGTAGAAGTCCCACCACGCGGTCGCCAGCAGGTGGGTGTCCTTCCCTCTATACTGTTGGCCTGTCAAAGGGAACTCTCAGTTCGGCAGGATCCCCTGGTCATACCCAAAATTCCTTGCGAACCGATGTGGGTAGTATGGCTCTAAGGAGCTCGTCGCAGACCGGTGCAACGTCAACACCACCAATTGGGTGCTCATCACCCACTCTATTCGCGGTCCAGCCTCCAGCTCCCCCTGACTGGCACGGGCGCTGGTCGCACCTGCAGCTCGCAGAAAAAGACCACAGTCTCTCGCGGCACTGTCAAAGGGTAATCCCTCCTCGCCCCAGGCGGGCTGGTAGCAAAGGGCTCTCCTAGCCCCCTCCAGCTGTACCTCGGTGTCTCCGTCTGACTGTCCAGTGAAGCTAAACAAGAGTGGTGGCGTCGGATTCGCCACAGTCCCTCGTGCCACCAACCCTGGAAACAGCAATCCAGCCCACACACTGAGATAGCGGGTCGGTAGAAGTATACTCCTCTCTCTCGGTGTTAGGTGCGCCACCAGAGCTCCAAGTCCCTGATAGATGTTCGCCAACACTGCAGGAGCCAAGGCAAACTGTCATCCCTCTACCAACAAGGAAGCTGGCCACAACAACTTGGCTCTCAGCAAACCATTCTCTCCGTGCGGAACCATGAAGGTCACCAACCAACATGCCAGGTACACTGCAAGGTGTGTCACGTCTGGCAAACCAGGGGGATTCCACCCCTCCTGTGGCACATATACATATCTGGAGTATGTCTGGAAGCACAGCTCCACCTCAGTATACTCCTCCCACGGAGTCTGGTCCCTGGTAAACTCCTGGTAGAAGTAGAAGGGCCCGTTGTAGAAGTGACGGACCCATACGTTCAGCGGCACCTGGGGAGTCTGTGCAGCTCTCTCTCTCCCCGCCAGGGCCAAGTCCCTCCAGGTCTTTATAAGATATCGATAGCTATAAAACACTTGGTATCGCCCCTGTCCATCGGTGTGGCTACGATGGAGGTCATCCAGTACCACCTCCTCGTACCCCTCGTCGTTGATCGGCAATCCAGAAATCTAGAATAGAGACTATAAGTCAAGGGTGGTCTCTCCCTCTACTGTCGCCACTGTATTCCACTGGCAGTTGAAACACCCTAGCAATCCCTATAGCAATCCGGTGTAGCACAGGTACGCGTACAAAGTGACAATCATCACGTACCTAATCCCAGCTCGGTCCAGCAGCACCAGGTAGTGGTGGACAATCCCCATCAGCCACTCTGTGGCCCCCTGACGATACCGGTGCGACGGGATCACTGCCCAGCGATCGTACCAGCTGATGACGGTCTGTCGCATCACCCCGTCCAGAATGCTGTGGTCGTCATAGCCTTCCCTAACATACAGTAGACCTGTAGGCTCCAGAATCAACCCAGCTGTCCCCTCTGTCTCAGTATGGTGGTGGCCGTGCAAGTCCTAAGAAGCAGGGCCTAGCGACCCAACTCTGACTCCAGATTGCTCTGTCCTGCCAAAGAACCCCAGACACTGAGCACTGGGGAACTGACGCAGCCTCCAATAGTCCTCCGAAAAGCTCGGATAGCTACAAAGTGCAACCCCATGCAGGCTGTCCCTGCCTAGCAAGATAGCCCACTCAAGACGGCGACGGGCTCCCGGGATCTGTGAATCATCCACCTCCATGCCAGGAGGAACATAGCTCCTCATAAACTCGAACAGATGGCAGTCCAGGGGGAACTCCAAAGGGTAGCCTCCACTCCGGTCGTAGCTATACTGACCACCCGCCTCCAGGATCCGGGCCACCTCCACGGCCCTAACTCTAGTTGCCCTCTCACCGATGGGACCCTCAGCCACTGTCATATGGCCCTGGTCCAGTTGATCCACACTATCCACGGTAACAACTGGTGGTCCCAGAGGGGGCATCGGCCGCTCGATCCGTCGCACCCAGTGGTCCTCCTCCCGGGCCACACGCCTCTGGACCCGCTCATCTCTGCCAAAGCGTGCCATAGCTGCAAGACATGGCACACAAAAATGGTCAGAACATCAGAAAAATCAACATACAATATAGCAAAACAAAGGCACGTGAAGTGTCAAAATACAACTACAACGGCCGAAAACAGAGGGCTCACGGGTTGTACGTCGTCTTCTTCACCTCCGACGCATGACCCGTGGGGGGCATTTGTTCTACCCTGATAATTTCCTGGCAAAAATATCAAGAAATAAGGGTTCGGGAATTTCCCTGAACACCTTCAAGGCACGAGCTACCTAGCCCTTTCTGCAACTCTGTGGCTTCCGCTGAGGGCCCTGACCAGTTTGCCGTGACGTGCAGCTACACAAGCAATTGACCGGGACCAATCCCGGTCACCCAGTTGCGGGCTTTGCCCGCATCTCACATGGGTGTACCATAGCGTGTACGCCTCCAGATTTAAGTATCCCATCTCCAAGGGATTATGTTGCGGGATGATGGAAGTCTTTACCCCGGAATTCAACACCTTCTACACTGCTGAAGGGGGGACTTCTATTGACCTCTGGAGTCTTCATCAGCTGACCGGCCTACCCATTGATGGGGAGCTATATGAAGAAATCTGCCTCCCAGATATGATCAAAGATGAGACAAATGGGGAAGGGTGGTACACCCTCAGCTATTCATATCGATACCTGATGAAGGCGTACCGAGAACTCCGGTTGTCTTACCACGGGACGTATCATCCACAGCGTGGGGAGAAGTGAAGAGTCCATATGGGGATGTGGCTACATTATTTCTTCTGCGGGGAGCAGAAGTATAATGACTTCCCTTTCGTCGGCGCTGCAGTGTCTTTGAAGAAATTGGGCCAGAGCAAATTGGACCTGAGAGCTGCAGTGTTTCAACGTCATAAGGACAATCCTAACCCTGCCGAGGTCGATGCCACGATGCATTGTACAGAGTTCTTGGCTTATTGGTTGTGCTCATTCGCCATGTTGTACGGAGACAAGACGGTCATTCGACCTGAAGCCATATACCCTGCATGTCAAATGGCTTGGGGCGTCAAGCTATCACTTTGCCCCTCGGCACTGTGCTTGATTTACAAAACCCTGGGGGAAGTCAGCAAGAGCCCGATCCTGCGACAGGTGTGGACGATCGGACCCATGCACTTTTTCAACGCATGGGACTGCTCCCTATTTCTCAGAGTTCGCACCGCGCACCCTTTAGGACTAGACATTGTTCCCGCGGATGCTGGAGTTCGCGAGCGTGGAGCCCAGCGAGATGATGACATAGGTATTCTACCTAAGAGGCAGGCTCACCAGCACTCCCCACAACACCCCAGGTAGCATTCACTTCTGGACGTTAGCGGCCCATTCCAGTCCGTTGATGAGCAGCAAGAGGGTGTGTCGGGATGATCAAACGGAACAGTACCCGTACCCTATTAGCGAGCGGACCATGAGTCATCCATTATTAGAGCCTGAACTTTGAGACTGGGTGTTATCCATTCGCCCCAATGTCCTTGTCTTCAGAAAGGGGAATACTTTACTACTGGAGCTGTACTACCCCTTCCGGTTCGGGCGTAACTTCGGGTACAATCAACACATACCAACACACTGTGCCCAGGTCCCTTTATCGGTGAGGATGCTTCAAGGAGGGCTGACTGTCGAGCATGCCTGCTCCTGGTGGGATTTCTTCAATCAGTCAGATGCTTCAATTTTTTGGGTGCCGACACCAGGACGGCTTCCATGGGTCATTGCTGACTACGTCAAATGGTAGAATGCTCAAACGAGGTTTTATCAGTTGTGTAAGACCGATTGCTGGGATGGTGCTGAGCCGAAGTTCTTCAACAAGTAGAAGGCGGCCATCCTGGACATGGACCCAATGCACCTACTTCGGCTCAAATCCAATAAGTCGAAAGAGGTGGCAGATTATATGGCCGCGCAGAAGGAGGCCTGGCAACTCAGACCAGCATCTTCTATTAACTTGCCAAAGGTTGCCGTGGATGACTTTCAGTGTTCTTTACATGTTTCCTACCGGATTGGGGCAGATCAACTGGACTTGATCAATTACCCCTTCCTGATTGAGGAGAAGGTCACCCCATCCTAGGGGGCCTGCCCCGAGATGGACTCCATTTTCCCTTATCGGGCTTTTGTAATAAAGGAAGACAGGAGGCCGGAGCGGTACCAGTAGACCAATTGGCTGTTTATTCTGTTACGGGTGCACGGGCTGACGATCGGAGATCCCCCAAATGTGATTTTGGATAAAAGACTCAACATGTCCTTCCACTATGTCGACTGGTGGGGAGTGGACCAACTAAATCTGTACTACTGCTTGACCTCTCGGAAACACTTGGACTTGGCCGAGCTCGTCGACCATTGTGTCAAGGTCGGGGACGTGCGCTGGATAGTGAGAGAAGCGGCCCGGAGGGACAAGGAGCCATCTTTAGCGTACTAGCCTCTATCCCACCTATACACTGGTCCCCCGGGTATGATGCTTCTTCACCCTAATTCTCTCAAGGGCGGCCTCTTCTGTCTCCTCCCCCCTCTTTGCTCTTTCATTGACTAATGCCAATTCTTAAGCAGAGTTCCACTCTGGCTTCATGATGAATGCCTACCGAAAGTTTCTCTTGAATTGGGTGAAGCTGCCACACTTCATCAAGTCGGAGCTAGCTCCAACTGCCACACCCCTGCCCCGGGGGAAGAAGTGCGCCCGGGCCAGGTCACTGGTGAAGAAGGCTATCTCCGAGGCGAAGGCAAGCGAGAAGAAGAAAACCAAGAAGCAATGTGCCGATGTCGGGGCTGCTACGGCCGCTACTCCTCCACTTCCCCGAGTACCCTCTTTCGAAGAGTTTGTCACCTCCGTGGTCGCGTCGAGTCCGGCTGAAGGTATGGCTCCTGATAAGTGTCCATTTTTTACGGTAATTTATCACATGTACACCATTTTATGTGCATATAATTTGGTAATTATGCATGTTCTATCGTTAATCTCAACTTCACATGTAGATTGGACCTTTCACGAAAACTAAAATAATTATAAAAGGTCCGAAGTCCTCGGATATGATCCGCAACCCACGAAACTAGATCCAAAAATTCGGTGTCTTATAGCCCCTCCCTCCTTACAGAAATTTCATTCTCAAAATTTAGGACGAAGCACAGAACTCAAGAGGAAGGACTCACCCACGGAAAGGACTTCACGGTCACAGTACCACCACACTACAGACTACACACCCAACACTGAAGAACACTGCCGGACTAGCACAACCATAGGAGCCCTCTCGCTCCAACACACCGAGCCACGCAGACCTTGTAACGATCAGGGCACACGAAACCAATGAGTCCGGCATCACCTCAGCCTCCTCGAAACTTCCAAGGGTACAACACACCAAACACACTCCGCATACGAAGAACCACATGATCCTCAACGGAAGATTGTAACAACAACCACTCGAGTCAACCGCTACTCTAGCTACAAGACACCGAGCACTCCCTACAAGAAGCACCTCACACCGCATCATCAGATGGGAACCTCACCACCAAGGACACTAGCCACACTCTTCCGTCAGCTCAGCACCGCCAGTGGCACACACTCTTGAGCCGAATGCCACAATACTCACCGGCCAACACCGGTTCCAAAACCAACGCCTCACCGGACACCAACAACACCAAGGGCACCTCACAGACCACCGCCAAGGCTTCACCAACCGAAAACCACCATGCCCAACAACCAACTCTCAGCACCCACGCACATACATCGATCCCTTGTACAGCTCCCTTCGAGCCAAGGGAACACCATAATCCAGACTGCGGCACCACCAGGATCCACCCTACTCCAACTCTAGTGAGTCTTACCATGGACAAGCACTCCATCCATAACTGCCACAACTCTCGATCGATCTCGAACCTCATGCCCGCCTAATAACCAGTGCAATAAACCACTTCTTATCCAGGCACTTAACAAATCCAGTGACTTCCTCAACTACACAGCACATCATCCACACGAGATCTCCCTACCAATACTGACACCTCTCACTCCTCGAATCCACCTCCGAAACATCCAGACCGACCAGGGTCGGCCAACTTTCGAGCTCACTCTTGAGCACCGAATGCCAGCGCTAAACAACCAGCCCAAAAGGCCACGACCTGCCTCAATACCAGTCATGAAGTGGCTCCATTCCAAGCTACGTGACACCATTGAAGGGGAAAACTGGCACAACACACTGACTCAACCGACCATTGTCACCATCAAGCATCTTGATTCTCTGTGCCACCAACACCACTCAGCATGATACCACCGCCTTCACACAGCAGCCAAGGAGACATTCACACGACCGAACACATCTCTTCCTCCCAAGAGCAATACTCCGCAACCGATTCCAAGACCCTCAGGACACCCTCAACATGAAGCACACACCATACTCTATCACCAATCCAATCCTGGGGCCTGTGGGTTATGGGCCCACCACGCTTCCGCTGTGTAACTCTGCACCAACCATGCCATAGAAATGGGGGAAAAACTTGACATCCGCCAAGATGAACCACCAACCAACGCATGTCTTAAACAACAGGGCACCTGGAGAGACCCCACACCAGCCTTACAACATGACACCCAAACACGGTTGGTGACTCTACTTGCCCAATTCAGCACGACCTAACAACGCCTACCCACCAAGACATGACGAGGGACAACCACATGACCCTCATAGGCAGTTCCACTACCAATAGACAAGACACTTTCGAGGACTCCTAAACACACCTTGGGAAGGACACAAGTACAAGGAAGCATAATTATAACATGAAAACAATGGAATTAGCACAAGTACCACACACAATAACCAAAAAAACACGCACACCATCCACAGAGTGAGCACAACAACTCCACCCGGCCAAGCGTCTCGTGCACATCGGGGACCCTGACTCACAAGGCTAGTGGAATGCTGTAAAGATGGCTGGAACTGGGGCAGCCACCATGGGCACTCGCGAGCAAAAAGGCCAGTCTGACACACCTGAAAACACTCTAGCTCAGCCCCACCCACGGCGCATGGCCCACCCACGAGAAGCCTACCATACCTCGAACACAATCCTGGCTGCTCACTCACACCATACCGCAGCGGTCAAACCACTGGATGCAGAAGAACCACAGCAGACACCTACTCCTCCTGCTCCTAGTGCCTCCTACCAGACTTGCTCCTTCTGAACAACCCGGACAACCACGTGATCCTTGACCATGAGGGGAAAAACTCAAACCAGGAAATGGAAGAGACACCGATTCCCATACGGCAATCCACTATGACAAGGCTGGACCCAGCAACCAATAACTCACCAGCATAACCTTCTCATCCTCGGCACACTCCATTGGCTGGAACACCTATTCCATCATAACACTCCACTATCTCGCCACATTAGGATCCGGCTGGCTTTTCAACGTTGATGGAGAAACCATTCGGATCATCGTGTAGGGTTCCGCAGGACCCCTATTGAGCCTATGAAATGAGACTCACCCCCGTCGTTTTCAGGTGAGGCGAGGTTTCCGTATAGTGCGTTAGAGGTGGATCGTGGTGTCAGTGATCAGGTATAGACGCCAGTTTGCTAGAGCCAGGGTATGCCCCATGTACTGCCCAGCGGAAGCAAGCTGTGATGCTCAGCTGATGTAGGCAAGCTGTGAGGCCCAGCCGTTAAGCTGTGTATCAGCGAAAGCCACATTCCGGTTTAGAGTGTGGGGTGGATGTAGGTCTTCAGACTGAACCACCTAAAAATCTCTTGTGCACTGTGGTCTGATTGTTTTATTTGTTTTCGCTAGATGAATGTTTAGGCTGATCCATCAGTTCTTCCTTTTAGCGAGTATCTCTTGTGGACACCACTCGTTTGATCTTTGTCTCATGTGAGTTGAGTGAATTCTGGTCTGGTCATCTGTGTATCCTATAGACTTCAGTTATTCAGCTCTTTTGTTACCCACGCACCCTTTACTGAGAGCACCCATTTCATTATAGTCACTTGCCCAAATTACTTCCGCTTCTGTGCACTTTTACTAGTTTTAATTGGGCGTGATTAGAAGTTTTAGTTGATCAAATTTCTAAAGGGGATTCATTCAACCCCCCTTCTGAATCTGTCACACCTATCCTAATAGAGAGCTCGTGGGAGCTAAGGAGAAACACTTTGGGGCACGGGAGCCGTGTCTCGCACTGCGTGCCACCTCACATGGTAGGTTGGCCGGGTAGCCTCGGGTTGGCCCGAGAGCTAAATATAAGTGGCTCGTGGCCACATGTCTGAGGGTCGGGGGTGACCCCAACTTACTGGAGGGTCATTGTAGAACCCCATTAGTGTGCTAGGACCGCGGGTCGGCTAGTGGTTTGTTGTAGAAAGACTGAAATATACACGCCCACAAGGTGTTTGGGAAAATGCCGAACACACGCATGTGAGACGTATATGCGTGCTGCAGGCCTCCAAAGCCTGTGGTTGACTTAATTAAGTCTCCCTTTGACCTTGGAGGGTTGAAAGAAGGCGTCTCGGGGTGGGCCCCTAGCCTTTTCACTAGGTGTCATGTGGCGTGGCTTGGAGTCAGGGTGCCCCCGGGTTGGCCCGGGTGGCCATGTAGAGTGCGGGCAAAGCCCGTAGTTGAGTGGTTGGGAATAGTCCCAATTAGTTGCTGGTGCAGTCGCATGTCACAACAAGCCGGTTAGGGCACCTGGTGAGGTCCGTGGAGTTGTAGAAGGGGCTAGGTAGCCCATGCCTTAAAGGTGTTTGGGAATATTCCTGAACCCATATTTCTTGACGTTTTGTCGGGAAATTGTCCAGGTACAACAAATTCCCCCCACGAGGCGTATGTCGGAGGCAGAGACGAGGGCGTGCGGCCCATGAGCCCCTTGTTTTGAGTCATTATTGTTGTATTTTGACACTTCATGTGCCTTTGGTTTGTCATGTTGTATATGTTGACTTTTTGGTGTGCTGACCATTTTTGTGTGCCATGTTCTGCAGCTATGGCACGATTGGCAGAGACGAGCGGGTCCTGAGGTGTGTGGCTCGGGAGAAGGACCACTCGGTGCAGCGGACTGAGTGACCTATGCCTCCTCTGGGTCCACCAGTGATCACTGTGGCTAGTGTAGAGCATCTAGATTTGGGTCGTACGATAGTGGTTGAGGGCCCAGTTGGTGAAAGGGTAGTTGGAGTTGCAATCGTAAAGGCGGCCCGGATCCTGGAGGCAAGCAACCTATATAGTTATACCGGAGCGGCGGCTACCCTATGGAGTTTCCCCTGGATCGCCACCTGTTTGAGTTCATCAGGAGCTACGTCCCTCCTGGCATGGAGGAGCATGACTCACAGGTCACCGGAGCCTGTTGTGGATGTCAAAAAATGACGATGATGATCATACGGCACTCGCGTCTACCTGTTCAAGCGCAAGTCAAAGACGGGAAGGCCGAACAAACCCATACCTCGCTCGATCAGGATGAGAACTCACTTGGTGGTCCGCTACCTGATGAGGAAGCCCCCCAGGTAGAAGATACATCCACAACTCTACAACTGGCCGTACCGAGAGCTGAATGAAAGAGAAGTCGGGAACTTTGGCACAGTCTCGGTATGCACCGAAAGTCACACAGAGTCTTGGACCGAAGTCCAGAGACTATGAATGAAACATCATGGATGCCATGCATTGCAACTAAAACATTCTGGGAGTGCTAACACTTGTATGAATGGTCGCGACTCCGAGAAGAATCCCTTAATGCTTAAAACAGTGCGACATTCACCTAAACCAGCGTGGGTTGAACCGACGCGCCCCTTCACTTGCCCAGATACAGCGCGCTCCCTTGCTTGCCTAAATTCGGCCAAAATCTTAATACGGCGTGCTACTTTTGGAGAAGCCATCACACTATTCTTAGAAGTGGTCATCCGACGTGCTAACTTCAATTGACTATTCCAGCGTGCCCCTGGCCGCGCCAGTTTAACCCCATGCCATCCCATCTATACTCCGGTGCTTTGTTTTGCATCAGAGAACATTTAATGCTTAAAGTCGTGCCTACATCTTTGCTCGACAGCGCATTAGCCTCATCGACGGAGGCATGCATTGACGGTGGGAGTGGCAGAAGATAGCCTGGAAAATCGGTAAATGTCCTATCCTCAGACGAATGACAGTGTACAACACCAACCACCGGATGCCATCGCAGACGAATGAAGCACTGGGAGTTTTCTTCAGTTTGGGAAAGAAATTGCACAAAGTTCGACAGTTCCGGAGACAAGGAAGAGGACATCTTGATCTCGCTCCCCGCCAGAACTAGTACCCCAGTTCAAGCACTCAGTGAGTCCTCACCGTCTGCCTGCGGGAACACCGGGACGGAGGAGGTCCCTAGTGCCTCCCAACCATCCAAAGAGCTTAGTCTGCCAAACCTTCCCAATGAGGAAGGATCCCAGAACAAAGGCCATGAAGCATTGCCATCTTTTGCAGGCAACCCCAGCCAAGCCTCAATGGCACCAGCCAAGAACTGTCGGCCAAGCGCCAGTAGTCCAGAACAATCTCAGTCCAAGTTCAACAACGACAATTTCCCAGCTTCGTCACCTTCAACTGCTGGCTTCATAGACCAGGAAGCACATGAAGCTGACACTGACGACGAAGACTTCATCGACTTCCAACCCGCTCCTCCCGAGCTAGAGGATGGTGGCTAGGCAACCATCGACGAACTTGTCGAAATTAATTTGGGCGAAGATGAAACCCCCCAGCCAACGTTCGTTAGCGCTCTTCTCATCGAAGCAAAAAGGCAGGACTACAAACAACTCCTGCTCGAATGCAAAGATTACTTCGCCTGGACATACAAGGAGATGCTAGGGCTAGACCCCTCTGTAGCGGCACATGAGCTAGCCATCTCTACCTCAACCACCCCAGCCAAGCAGCCACAGCGGCGCATGCGTCGCGAGCTGAAACTCCAAGTTTTGGTCAAAGTCAATAAAATGGCAAAGGTCGACTTCATCGAGCTGTGTATTTATCCGATCTGGCTCGCTAACATTGTCCTAGTCAAAAAGAAGAGTGGTCAAGTTCGCATCTGTGTCGACTTCTGGGACCTCAATAAAGCTTGTCTGAAGGGTGACTTTTCAGTCCCGATCATAAAAATAATGGTCGACATGATCACCAGACATGAAGCCTTGTCTTTTATGGATGGGTTGTTTGGTTATAACCAGATCTGGATGTCCCTCAAAGATAAAAATCACATTACCTTCAGGTCCCCAAAAGGGATCTTCAACTACAAGCGCATGTCCTTTGGATTGAAGAATGCATATGCTACATACCAGAGAGCCATGACCAAAATCTTCAACAAGATGCTGCACAATATCGTCGAATGCTATGTCAACGATCTTCTCGTCAAGACTAAAAGGCGAGAGGACCACTTGCACGATCTACGCTAGGTCTTCGAGCTTCTCCGGCATTATGGGCTCAAAATGAACCCTATGAAATGTGCCTTCGGTGTATCCAGTGGCAAGTTTCTCGGTTTCATCATCCGATACCGAGGAATCGAAGTGGACCCCAACAAGATCAAAGTGATCTGAAAACTTCGACCACCCAGCAACGTCACTGAGCTCAGGTCATTCCAAGGAAGATTGACCTATATTCAGAGATTTACCTCCAACCTCTCTGATTAATGTGCGCCTTTCAGTAAGATGATGAAGAAAGATGCCCCGTTCATATGGGACTCAGAATGCCAGGCGACTTTCAAGCAAATGAAGGAGTACCTCCTCACCCCTCCAGTCTTGGGGGCACTAGTCAAGGGTGAACACCTCATACTCTACATTGCTGCCATGGATGCCTCGTTGGGAGTTCTATTGGCGCAAATCAACGAGGAAGGCAAAGAGCAGCCGCTCTACTACCTCAGCCAGAAACTGATCAGTGCTGAGTACTACTACTCCCCTATGGAGAAGGCCTGCCTGGCATTGGTATTCACCGTCAAGAAGCTGTGGCATTACCTCCAGTCCCATCGGGTCGAGCTCATATACAAGCACGACCCCCTTAAGTACCTCCTTAGGCAGCCCATCCTCTCAGGTTGACTGGGCAAATGGGCTCTCTTGTTAATGGAGTACGATATTACTTATGTCCCCAGAAAAGTAATCAAGGGACAAGGCATGGCTGAGTTCTTGGCAGCCCATACAGTATCAGACGATTGACCTCTTAACACGGAACTCCCTGACGAGGGGTCCCTTGCTTCCCAGTCACCAGCTCCAGTTGAACAGACCAGAGATGTCTTGCATTACCAGTAGTGAGAAGCCCACACAGCTAGCATGCCCTACTAGGAGCTCTACTTTGACGGCGCTTCCCGGGGGATTACCCGTGTCAATCAAAACCCTACTACATGGCAGGTGCCGACATAGTCTTCCTGACACTACAGGGCGGAGTTTTGTATAACTCTTGCACCCTCATGAAAGTCCTGACCGACAATGAAGCTGAATACGAAGCTCTGATCATTGGGCTTCAGATGGCTCTTGACATAGGCATCAAATGCCTCTAAGCCTACGGGGACTCTCAGCTAATAGTCTGGCAAGTCCTCGGCATCTATGACGAGCGGAAGCTAGAGTTGGTTCCATACCAAGTCGCCATCACTAGACTAACCCAGAAGTTCTATTTATTCAAAATAGATCATGTTCCTAGAAGCAGCAACGCCCAGGTAGACGCCTCGGCAAATTGGCTGTGGCCATTAAGCTCCCGCCCGAGGGCAAGGTGGACATCACAGTCAAACACAGAAGACTGGTGTCGAATTCACACAAAGGCAACTCCAGACTCACAATCTATGAGGTCCATGACCCCGACCTGAACACTCCCGGGCACGAGTGTGCGCTACGCGAGTGAGCCCGCTCGAGTGAAGTCACCGGTCCGCTCATTGTTTGCTTGCTAGGTCTGAGGGTCATTCGGTCTTGTGACTACCACCCCCAAGGTGGTTTCACATCACTCTTGCCCATGCACTTGGCCGAGCAGAGAAGAGAATAGGCCTTTTTGCATACCCAAGTTATGGCCAAAGTAGCAACGGTGTTACTCAGAGGAGATCGACTTTGACTTGCCATGTAGTGTGTGAAAAACCCATGTTTAACGGTCATCCTCAATGATCAGGGAAAGAAACTAGACTCCTAGCACGGAGCTATCACCAGCCTAAGGGTGCTGCAGAAGTGGACTCATTTTGACTTAAATTGAACCTAACTAAGCCACTCAACATGTTAAGGAACTAGCATTATGACCATGTGCATGAATAATAAGAGTAATAGTAATGATAACATGTTCTTGCATAAAATAAATATACCTTTGCAAATCTATAACGTGGAGATCGACATCCTGAAGCGAGAGCTTGATCATCGAGCTTTGCTTTCCTTACTTTGATAGGACCAAGATGAAAGGATAGCAAAGGATTGAAGATTCCTCTACACGGAGGAGCGGCAGACACTAAACTTGACGAATGAGGATAAAAAGGAAGAGAGACGAGAGCTAGAACTTTCTCGTTAAGACACAGAGGCCCTGATAACAAGGAACCAAATATAGAAGAAATCAGATCAGATGAGATCAAGGTGGGCTAAAGCCTCAAAAATAGCAAGAAAAAAGGCAAGGATCCTGAAAGGGTGAAGAGGAGTGAGTAGAAAGATGATGAGGAGATTGTTGTGAAAGTGAAAGAGGAGAAGAATGATCTTCCTACGTAGTCGGAGATAGAGAATGGTAATTATCCTATAGGGTCGGAGAAGAAGAATGTTAATCAACCCACAGAGTCAGAGAAGGAGCAGAGGCAACACCCGGAAGTCCCGGGGAATAAGAATCAGACGATATCCCGAAATAGGGATGAATGGATGACATAGGCCGAGGCCTAGAATTGTGAGAGCGGGGAGAATCCGGAGGCTCCGGATGGGAAGAAGAGGAATGGGGGCTCGCGGACCCTAGAAGGGAGGAGAAGATCATGGAAACAGGATCAGATGGAGGAAAGTACACCACCCAAGGGTGAGAACTAAGTAGAAGGAAAGATGAATGAGAAGAAGGGGGAAGAGGTGGACTCCTGAATGCACCATCGATGGCCCTTGAACTTGCGCTGTCGCTTCTTTTTAGCAGAAACAACTTGAAAATGGGCCTCAAATAATGGGCCCATCTGGCAGATGGCCTAGCCCGGTCATGAATATGCAACCTCATCGGGTCCGGTGTTAACAATATGTGGACACTCTTGAACAACTAACTCCTCATAATGATGACCAGCAAACCATGGAGTTCTGTCACTTGGCACCAAGATATGGAGATTTGGCAACTCCACTCAGAAATCAATCTTGAAGCATAGCTCCCTTGACAGAAGAGCATGATGAAATTGAGGGAGAGTAATACGTGGCATTGACATGGCCGGCGTACTAATGAAGTGAGATAGATTGTATAGAATGTGTAGAATGTCCTTGGAAGATGTTGAGAATACGGCCAATTGTCCCTTGAACATGAAATTCATAATCTGCTTGGCGGTCATATGAGTTAGCACCAACTGGGTAGAGAACCCCTCTTGGCTAGCTATCTGAACAATAATGGTGTGAGAAGAGATAACAACATCAATGGTAAGATCTCCGATGAGCAAAGAGATTGCCACTGACCTCGCCTAAGAAGCAACTGGCACCAAGGCAAGAGAACACTTCTTGGCAACTGTCATGGGAAGTGCAGGCTCATCCCCAAAATAGCCAGAGACCAAGACGCAGACTGACATGTGGCAAATGAAGTCTTGAATCTTGAAATGCAGAACCGGCACTGAACCATCCTGGCTCGGCTCATCGTCTCCCTGGGGACCAGACCCAAAGGGCACCAACGACAATGCACACCCGCTCCGTGGGGTAGAAGTGGATGGAAAAGTGGGGATAGGAATAGGTTCATATGGCATGGAGGTTTTCATGGCGGTGATGCCAAGTGGTGGGAAAAGAGATACATCAATGATAAGCTCGGGTGGAGGCAAAGGTGAAGGCAGAGGTGGAGGCGAAAGTGAAGTTATAGGTGGGCATAAAGGCAAAGGTATGGCTTGCTCAGGCTCGACCAAAGATGGTGGCGGAGAAGGTGGTGAAAGTGAAGGCAGGAGAGATGAAGTCGATGGTGATGGTGATGATGAGGAAGATAGTGAGGGTAACGGAGATGGTGGTAGATATGGAGATGGTGGATAGGAAGGCGAAGATGAAATGGAAGTCTATGGGGCCCATCGTTGGTGTATTGATACGATACGTCGGGCAACATTGGAAGTGGGAATAGTGGTGGAGGTAACGGGAGAAGAAGGGGAGGCACTAGCCTGAACAGAGGTTTGGGTTTGTGGGGGTTGTGAAGACGTGGTAGGAGGCGGCGAAGGTAATGATGGGGTGGGTGAGAACATAATAGGTGGTGGTGAACTCAGTGGGGGAGTAGATAAGGGAGTAGGTGACGGAGCGGGTGCAACGCTAGACGAAGAATCACAGGGGTGCCCCTGGTCTTGAAGTGATAGAGACAGGTGCTTGGGCGGTGCTTGCTGCTGCTATTGCTTGCTGCGAAGATGTAGAATGACCTCATTAAATAACGGCTCAATAAATCCTCTTCTGATCTTCCAAGTCATTAACATAATCCCGGAACTCGGGGCAATCCTCAACCAAATGTCCCTACTGGTGATGATAATCATAGAACTGAAGCATATTCCCAATCGTGGGTCAGCAGGACACAACTGGAGGGAGTGGCAACGCGTGAGTGGCCATCAAAGCCCTGAAGATATCTATAAAAGACACAGGCAACAGCGGAGAAGGATCTCACTTTGGGCAAGGTGGATGCTGGGGGGTATGAGGTGGAGATGGTTGTGGCGGTTGCATAGGCAAGGCTGCGTGGCTAGTGGAGGGACTATGCAATGATACAAGAGCAGGAATGTAGTGGACGGCATCTACCTGCTCGGGGTGTGGTATTCCCTTGATCGGAGGTGGAGGCACATGCGGGTACATAGAGGCAGAAGGCTGACTCGTGGAGGGTTGATATGCGAGAGTGGACGGGTGCGTTGGAGTGGAGGGTTAACTCATGAAGGGATGATATGTGGAGGCGTATGGTGACGTAGGGTTGACTCATGGAGGGTGCGATGTAAGTGAAAGGTTGACTCGTGGAGGGTGAAGGTTGATACGTGGAGGTAGATGTAGATGGCGGGGTGTATGAAGATGTAGAAGGCAGAGAATACTCAGGGTCAATGGAATCTTAGATTTGTTGAGAAATGAAGTGGGCACGGCTATAAAGTTGTTGCCAGGAGGTGAGGTCATTGAGGGCTAAGATAAATCGATATTCCGGTGTTGCATTAGAAATTAACATTTTGATCAGCTCTGGCTCCAGAATGTGCCCTGGGACTTGCGCGGCCAAACGACGCCAACTGTCGGCAAAGGTGGAGAACTCCTCGTCGAGCTTCATCTTCTCTTGGGCCAGATCCACAATAGAGAACTTGGGCCCAATCTGGTCTTGATATTGTTGAATAAATCTCTCTTGCATAACTTGAAAATTCACAACTTGTTCTTGCAGTAATGAAAAGAACCAATCCCGAGTCGGGCCTGTAGACGCCTAATTTCAGACATCCCGTGGATCCCCAAAGGACCTTTGTGTGAATGACGCTTAATTATGGAACTCTATTTACCAATGTTTTGAGTTTTAAAGCCCAGCCTGTAGCCTTAAAGCTATTGGGTCTCATCCACTTAAGGGGCCCAAGGAGCATGGTCTGGGCAGCCAATGACTTGGTCGTCCCCCAGTCCTGGGCAGCTAGGGAGATGGCCGCCCTCCTTTGCTGGGTGGCCAGATACTTGGCCGCCCTTCCCTCAAGAAGGCCATGGCAATGGCCGCCCTCCCCTGCTAGGTGGCCATTTGCCTGGCCGCCTTCTACTGTTGGGTGGCCAAAGACTTGGCCACCCTCCTCTGTTACCCGGTCAGAGAACGTGGCCCAGCTCGTGGGCACGTTCTTTCCCTCATTTTGCATGATCTCTCCCCACAATCGGAGACTCCAGTCTCAATGAACAAAAAGGAGCAATCTCCAATGGAAAAAGGGGGGATCGATAGTTTTTGGCATTGGAGAAGATCGGAGGAGTGGGGCTCTGGCAGAAGGGTCTGGCAGAGCTTCCTCCCGGAGGCAGAGTGGGTCATCTTTGATGCGGGATGCTATGCAAACTAGGACTTTATGTGAAGACGTGACTAAATGGACAACTAAGACTAGTAAGTTGCAATAGTTTGAATAGCTTAGGCTCAACACCTAATGTTTCCAAGAGAGAAACTATGCCAAGTAACAAGCAACTCACTCGCAAAAACATCCCCAAGAGAGGGAAGCGCGTCGTCTGCACGGTTGAGAAATCGGTGAATCTTGGGTGGTCAACTCCACACTCGCGACTCGGGTGAGTCATGGGACGGTCACACTCTCTCACCGCGGCAGTGATATAAATAAAAGCGAGCTAGGAGCCTAAGAACTCACAAGCAGCGACGTCTAGAGAATATACTAAATGAGCAAGTAACGCAAGGGAGGAGCAGGCGCATACCTCCATGCTCGGGGCGTGGGGAAGAAGCCCGGCCAAGTCACACGACCACCCGGTACAAGAGCTAAATAGAGGTACAACCCAAACAAAGCCCACTCCTCGCAGAGAGGTAAAAGGCTACACAGTGATATCTAGGGGTCGTGCAAAGTGGGGTGATGGGTACCGGGTCGGTGAAGCTCGTCGTCCACGTACGGCAGCAACTGAAGCGAACTGCGCCCACGAACCGGCCTGAGTCTAGCAGCGAGGACGGAGAGCCTCGGTGCCTAAGAAGGGGCAATGGTCCCTGGAGGCGAGCAGCAAGGGATGAAGATCGCTTGGGAAGACGCTGGGCACCATCGGCGCGGGAGGGAAGCTCCGGCGCGACCTCGAACGAGCGGGCAGACTGCTGGTCAAACTGCACGGTGCTGGGAAGCAACAAGTAGATGAGCCCGGTACGCCACCTTCTGCTCATCCACTAGTCATAAAAATTGGCGTGCACACTGTTGGGGATGTCGTAGGGACGTCGGTGAAGTGGAAACTGCAACTGAGTACTGAGGACGTTGTGGCGAATTTCGAAGCAGACCCTACGTGTTCTGGTCTGTCCTCAGGCAGCAGGACCGTGGGTCAAAGATTAGGCTGGAACCAAGGCTTCCAGGTGGCAAACGGGGTGGGGTTTTCTCTGGTGGAAAGGTGAGGGTCGTGGGGAGATTGGGTAGCAGTGACGGGGTGGCGTGTTGTTTGGGTTTGGGGCGTGAGAAGTGAAAATAGACTGGGCTCCATTTTGCAGTTCAGCAGAGCCATGGCACAAGCTGTAACAGAGTTGTTGTGGGTGAAGATTCTTCTCGTTGCCGCCACGTGCCGCCATCGCACCGCCACCGCCATCGTCAGAATTCTGTCCACCTGGGACTGATCCTTCATCCTGGATTTTTAGCTCCCAGGTCTGAGCTCTTCTTGAGCTAAATTTTTTTCTGTAAGTTCCTGAGGTCTCCCCCACATCCCACAAAAAATTTCACCCCATCCACCTTTCATTTTCGATTTTTCCATTTTCGTCTAAACCCCTCCACCAGATCTATCTGGTTTCTGTCACCTGTGACAGAACCCAAGAAGTTCCCCCATTCGACTCATCTCTTGATTTTTCCTGGAACCGAACCCCCAAATTTGCTAGAAGTTCCACCCACCAAACCCTCATTCCACGAATTTTCTTAGGATTTAAAACGCCCATTTCATATTTTCTAAAAATCTCCTTCCAGATCTTAGCCCACCCTGTCAGCCACAGACCAGATCAGACCACCAGTCAGTATAAAATCCATATAAAATCCAATTCTAAACACATCCATCCACGAAAAATATCCCCATCTTCCTTGTTTAAATCCCCACACTTTTTATGAAGAGCTCCTGGCCTGAATCGGAGGTCTAGCCAGCGGTCAACGGTAGTTCTCAGGAAACCTTTCTACAGATCTGAGGTGTCAGGCACAGTCTCACAGTAGGTTCAAAAATTGATAAAAGATAGATCCGTCCAGATCCATCTCTGATCTCTAGTCCTGTGTTGGAGTACTTCAAGAGAGCTTTCCAACGATAGCTCATGCGTCCCGATCCGACATCGGGATTGGTCGCAACGGCTGTTCTCGCTGGAGTGCGCACCTGAAAACAGCAACAACCAGTCCGTGAGTAGCCACTCCAAAACTTGGTAATCGGAGCCGTTCGGTCTTCGACCAGCGTTTCCGACCCACCATCTTCCAGGGACGCGCGCCACCAGGGGTCCCCATCACAGCGGGCCCCACCCCACTAGAGCCGAAGGTTGGAGCGGTCCGTGGGCCCCACGGACCCGTAGATCGCGCCGTCCGGACAGCACAATCGCGACTTTCGGCACCGACGGAGGCGACATCAAGATGCTGCCCGTCAACCTGATTCGCGTGATTCTCGGGCCCCACTTGTGACCTTTTACCTCCCTGCGTGGAGTGGGTCAAACATTTGTACTACTGTGAAATTATTGAACCGGGGATCCGTAAATCGGCTGGGGTCATCTTCGCCACACCGGGTGCGTGGAGGTAACGGTCTAGACTTCTTGGCGTTCATTTGTTAGTCTAGTATACGATCGTATGCCGCTACGAGAGTGTAGGATACTAGCCCGTGTGTTCATGTCACCGCTGTGAGTAAGAGAGTGACCTGTCCCGTGACTCAATCTGAGTCTGAAAGTTGAGTCGGACTACCCTTGAACTCTGTCGGTTCCTCAACCGCGCACGATCTGCATTTCCTTCGCTACAGGGACGATGAGTGAGCTTGCATTCTGTTAGCGGCGTATAGCCCTAGGATCTCTTAGTGTCGGGCCTCAAGCCCCTCATATCAGCGTGTTGATGGTCATGTCCACATGTAGAGTTCGAGGTCCGCATCATATAGAGTCGGTCTCCTGTGTCCGTCCCGCATCACCTTTTTTGTTATTATTTTTTTTATTGGGCTCCCTGGCGCACATGTACTATTCAGGGCATGGCTGGCCGCGCTGAAGCTTCAGGTGAGCTAGCACTACCTTGTGTTGCCTCATGTAGTTGTCCTGCAGGTTGCGGCATAGGTGGACTTAGATTCATTTCATTTAGCCACCTTTGCAGCATTTTAATCTCCTACTACTTCTAGCATAGCAGTGCAACCATGGCCTGGTCTTGCCAGGAGGGGTCGAGAGTGCTATCTTCCGCCTCCAGTTTGATTGGGGTGAGTGACATCCCATCATTATTGCTAGATGCATCCAGTTTCTTTGAGGTGAACTCCCTAGGTTTTACGCCTTCGAGCCGAGGAGGAACGTGGTATTGTGTCGCCTTGTTGGCTGGTGGGTGTCTTGATATTCTCCCAGATCCGGCAACATGGTGGGAGGTAGAAGCTTTAGCCTGATTTGCTTCTTTCGACACAAGGCAGATTTCATCATCTTCCTCGTCAGTAGCTTAAGCCACACTGGACGGTGCTGACATCATGTTGCAGGAGAGAGCAACATATTTTATTTTAGCCCTTGTATTCTTCTTTTCCTTCCCCTTTATAGTTGACATCTGCCCCCACAATGAGTTACTCAGTGCATTAAACACGCTTGCCTTTTCTTTAGTTCTTTTTATTAGCTGGTGGGACTCATTGAGTCTTTGAGGGGCTTGCCGCACAGGCTGGCTCTTGAGCTGCTCATGCTCGTATAGCCTATCTGTAACGGTTTGTAGTCGTTCCATGGCTGAACTGATTTGTTCATGCACTCGCGTCAGGGCTTGTTTCTTTGTATTGTCCATTGGCCTTCTAATAGTCACAAGAGGGGCTATTTGATGCCAAGCAGGAACTATAGGGGGCAGAGCAAGCCGGCCCATGGCTCCACTGATCTGGACTTTCGGAGTCGGAAGGGATGCTGGTGTTGTTCCTTTCTTTGTTGGCATTGCTTCGCAATTTCTTTATTTTTCTTCTGGTGCTAGGAACGAGTGGTAGTAAAGTCAGATGACTCAATCCAAATGGATGTTCTATTGAGACTCAACCTCGAGCACTAAGCAGGCATCAAACACTACATAAAAACTAAGGGCAGCAGAAGACTAGTACTAAGATTTACTGTAGTGAAACCCACTGCCACTATCTTAAGTACTCAATTCAGAGACGCCTTTGTAGAAGGAGCAGCATGATCAAGAATTCAACGAGCTAGACACCAAAACCAATTGCCCTGTGAAGGAGGTAGAAAATAAGGAACAAATGCACAAGGCAAATCACGACACACAAGATTTTTAGGTGGTTCGGCCAGACACTAGTCCGCCTACATCCACCCCTCACTCCAAACCAGAGTGAGGCTTCCCTTGCAACAGCAAGACGTAGACTCAATCTGCAGTAGGATGCTGCCTAATAGCTTGATTACCCAAGGGAGACAAATCCCTCAACCTGGTTCTGCAACCCACAAAACCAGACTCCTAGCTCTACAACCCACATAGCTAGAACTGGCAGTCCAACCTCCCTTCCTCTAAATCCTCAGAGGGAACCCACGAGCAACTACCCGTCACTTGTAACTGGAGACTAAGTCTCCCTTCCTCTAAATCCACAGAGGGCAACCAGAGATGGAACTTCTTTCTCCTAAATTCTCAGGACAAACCTGTGAGTGACACCCATACACTCCCAACCGGAGACCAAGTCTCCCTTCTTCTAAACACACAAGAGGAACCCAACACCATAAATAGGGAATCAGAAGATAATGGTAAATAGGAAAAAGAACAAAGAAGAAATACAATTAGGAGAGTAAAAGATGTAGCTCTGAGAAGAGCAAAATAGTTTAGAATCTGATCCTTGAACTAATGGAATCAAATCTTCAGTCACGAGTAGGCTTCTCTCAGATTCTCTCTTTCACCCCCTTTTTTTGGCTTTTTCTTCACGAAATGACTCACAGATTTGCTCTCTCTCTTTATTTGTTTTCTTCTGGCTCACTCCTTTCAGCTTCTCTTCTCAGACTCTTGCTCTCTCTTCGTAACTTCTGCTCTCACTTTAACCCTTCTTCTTTTTCCAGCTCTCACTCTCTGGCGGCTTCTTCTTGCTTCTCTTGCTGCTCTCTACAACTTTCAGTGCCTTCCCGGGCTTTTATCCCCGACCAAGGTTGGCTTCCCACTCTTTTTATAGGGACAGAGCCTTCGTAAGAGAGAGGCAAAAAGCCATAGTGAAGACCCATTGGTCCATGTGGCAAATGGAGTGTTCTTGTTCTACAAGCTTCTAAAACCCACGTGCCACCCTTTCTTGGATCTCGTGCCATCAACTTGGATCATGTGCCTAAGCCACGTGACTGAGCTCAGTGAAGGTGTGCTGCTTTTCATAGGTTGATTCTGGGTCCATGTGACTTAACTTCTTGCCAATCAGAACAATGTCGATCTATCAAACACCTTATGTGCTTAAATTCATTTCTGAAAAATGATAGGGGAATTCATATGCTCAGACTCTCAATGCATATGCTTAGACCTGGTGCAACATGTGCTCCGACTTTAACTAAGCCTTTTATGCATGTGCTCAGACTTGCATGAATATGTTCTGACCTTAAAAATGCATGTATGCTGACTTAAATGTATGTGCTCAGACCTTATGCATGCATGTGTGTAGGCCTTAGTCACCAAACAATGTGTGGACCAAAACAGGTGTGCAGACCTTGTACTGGAATACGCTCAGACCTGAAGGTGCTTGGACTTCTTTACATGCGTAGACCTGGAATCCAAATGTGCTCCGACCCTAGACATGAGCAAGGCAAATGTGCATTGACCTTGTCTATGTACAAGGCAAATGTGCATCGACTTTAGTATGCAGTCTAGCAAATGTGCACCGACCTTATATGCTGTCTAGCAAATGTGCTCCTACCTTAGTATATTGTCTAGCAAATGTGCACCGACCTTTCATGCAGTCTAGCAAACATGCTCCAACCTTAGTATGTAGTCTAGCAAATGTGCTCCGACCTTAGTATGCAGTCTAACAAATGTACATTGACTTTAGAGATGTCTAAGGGAGATGTGCATCGACCTTAGTTGCTATCTAACATGATGTGCACCGACCTTGTTGGGTCACTAGCATTGACCTTGATAAGGCATTCTACATGCAAAGTGAAATATGCATCGACCTGATTATGTATGATAGCCTATATGCATCGACCTTTATACTGTCAAGCAAAATGTGCACAAACATCATGCTGACTAACAAAATGTGCACCGACCTGTGTGAAGGTGTGAATAGGAATATGCATCGACCTTTAATGCAGGATGCAAGATGTCCATCGATCTAATGATGCATGAGAGAAGAACAAGCATCGACCTGATAGCACATGATAGCAAAGTAGCATCGACCTTACTCTATTGGAGAGCAAAGTAGCATCGACCTTACTATGCATAACATCACCATGTGTATCGACCTTATAAGCTAACTACACACATATGCATCGACCTTATGTACACAGCTACAATGCATGCATCGACCTAACAGTGCATTGAGTTGAGAGAACTTTAAGTGGCATGAAATGCATCAACCTGGTGGAATAAAATTTTTATTATTTTTCCCTGGGGACACATGGTACCGAGCCTCAAAGATGTGACGAGAATTACGGGGTTGAGAGTGGATGGTGAGGTGGTGAGCAGGGTGACGCTCCCGGACTATGGGGACCTAGCCCGGAGACTTCTAGGTTTGAAGACAGTGGTGGGTGTCCCCAAGGATTGTAGGATGATTTTCAGGACAGAGCTGGCGGGTCTCCTGGGACTGGGAGACTCTAGACAGAGGATGGGGGAGTCACTCACGGAGTTTGCCAAGTGGCTAACTACGAGGGCAAGGGCGGCCTACAGTCAGGACCCGGCCCAGAGAGAGAGAGAGTAGACATGGATCTGAGGAGGTTCTTGTTCCTGATGCTCGGGAGACTTCTCTTGGGGACCAAGGGAGATGACATGAATTGCAGATTTCTGGGGATTTTGGAGGACTTGGATGGAGTGGGGTGGTACACTTGGGGTGCCACCCTACTAGCGCACTTGATAGCCGATCTGTCCACGGGGACAGGTCGTGAGATGACCGTTGGTGGCTTTTTGCCTTTCCTTTAGGTATGCAATTTCCTATTCATGTTTATGTTGTACTCAAGTTTATGATCCTATTTATGCAATTATGAATGATGCTAATGCTTATGTGTGCAGGTATGGAGTCACCTCTACATGCCGATGGACCGAGTTGGGCCCCGACTCGGAGAGGCAGAGGCATATCCCCTGGCACAATGGTGGCTGCCATGTTTGACTGGAGCCCCACACTCTTATGAGCTCTAGGTCCTCAGATGGGAGTTCCGTGACTACTTGGCTTCACTAGTATGTATGTTATGTTTTTGCATTTGCCCTATTTTCTACTTGTGATGATGTAAAAGTGACATGGGTTCATGTAGGTTGTGTGGAGGCCCTAATTGGGCATGACCGACGAGGGCCAGCCGTGGGTTGCAGTGGGTCGACCTCTGTTTGGGCGTGAGATTTGGGTTCATTTCCTGAATGAGATCGAGCCCCTGCGATTGTGGCTGGTGATAAGGACGCTAGGCCTCCCTCAGGAGTGGATCGATGTCGCGGAGTTGCGCGGTGTAGGGCGAAAGACTCACAGACGGGCAGTGGTGATAGACTGGCGGCTACGATTCCCAGAGCAGTACATCGACTGGCAACGGGGTGGTACCCCAGTCGTCTCGCATGCGCAGGACATCGAGGCATATTTGCGACAGTACTGGCAAACTTACGCCGATCGGCCTTAGATGAGGCCCAGAGGGGTATGCATGAATGCATTCTTTAATTTCTATATGATGATTAATATGATATGATGAGTGCTTGACTAACATGTGGTGGATTCAAGATGCACATGATGCAGTAGTGGTTGACATGCAGATCCATGTCCGCAGCTTGGAGATTCAGCTTGCAACCACACAGGTGGACCTAGAGATCCTAGTGAGTATGCTTTATTTCTACATGCTATGATTAATTCTTGAATTCTGGTGATTAACAACTAACAGTTTCAATCAATGTAGCGTGCCTAGTAGGGAGCAGTGGGTGGAGGGGTAGGAGGTGCCTCCTCGAGCTCGAGGGATCAGACAGTCGAGATTGCTTCTTTGTAGGAGCGACTCGCAGGAGCAGTGGCACATGCCGAGGTGGCGGAGTGTGACCTAGTAGCTTAGGTGAGTTTACAAAGATATTCGAGCACTGTAGTTAAAATTCTCTTTTCCTTTTCAAAAACATGACCATAAGAATGTGTTGGAAATGCAGACGGAGGAGCTACAGGATGCGCTTACCCGGGCAGCCTTAGTGGGTACCGAGCTCGCGATCTGTGACCAGAGAGTTGCCAAGCTAGAGGAGGAGAGAAGGTGTCGGGGGACAGAGGAGCTGCCCCAGGAGTCGCTAGAGCTTCAGATCCTCGTGGAGGTGGAGAGGAGAGAGTGTGCTCGCGAGAGGGAGGAGTGACTGCGGGAGCGAGAGGAGAGGCTTGAGCATGAGCAAGAGCTGTCCGAGCTGAGGCTTTGTCTCGGTGCAGCAGAGGAGCATACGAGAGCAGCAGAGGAGCGCTACTGAAGAGGCCGGGAGTGAGCACAGCGCGAGGGGCACCCGAGTGCCTACTCTCGCAGTGGTTATCTAGTGGGTTCCTCTACACAGCAGGGGAACGAGGTGGAGGAGCGAGCCCAGGCAAGGAGGTCAACTGCCACTCAGGGGTTGATGGGGCGGCCACCAGCTCCAATTAGGGGCCGGGATGAGATAGGTGAGGCAGATAGTAGGAGAGAGGAGGGAGGTGGGGAGAGCTAGAGAGATCACCTTTGTATGCTACCTATTGCACCTTTGTACACACATATATATTGTTATGATTATGAAATTGAAAGCACGTTTTGTTACCTGAGTTTGTCCTTTGTTCTTGTGTACTTGTGTCTCCTTACCCCTGCGTTCACACTGAGGCAAACATGTTAGTCAATCTGTTCAGCTTGGCCCCTTGCTCAATAAGCAAGGGGATGTCCTTTTTGACCTTGATAAAGGGTTAAGGGGCCAAGCCTTTAATCAATTAAGGTGAAAGAAATGAATAAATAAAAGTGTAGCATGCAAGCAGATGAAAATAAGTATTTAAAGGATGATCAGACATAATGCAATCAAACAGTTTCTATAAATAATCCCCACCCCTCTCTCTTTCTCTCATTCTCTCTTCCTCACTCTCTCTCTTCTCACTCTCTCCCTTTCTCTCCCTCTCTTCTTCGGTAGTCGACGGAGGTGGATAGGGGCGAGGCGGCGAGATTCGTGGGGCGAGGGATGGCGGGGATGGGTCGAGGGACCAGGTGGTGGCACATGGCGAGCTCAGTCACGCATTCGGGGGCCCGGTGAGGGTTTCGAGGGCGTTTCACAATGGATCGGTGTCCTAGGCACGTGGAACCATCGGTGGAGGTAGGGGGATGGTTCCCTAGCCCTTGTACTTTCTTTTCCCATGATTTATAGGCCGAGACGAGGCTGAGAGTGGTTTTATCTCACGTTGGGTCAAAATTGCATGTTTGGGGTGAGCGGTAGTTTCGGTGGATTTGAGGCCCGATCATGGTTTGAATTGGGTTTTTAGGTTGTGGGAATGTCCGAGGATGAATTCCCCTTGTTCTTCCCTTCACGTGGGTGTGAACGAGACGTGGAATCGATTTTCCCATGATTTTCATCGTTTTTGGGCTCGGGAAGACCTAGCGGTCCTTCCAGGGACCACTAGGGTGTAAAGCGGTCATGTGGAGACCGCCAGGGTCCCCCCTATGTCAGTTCGAGCCTGGCGGTCACTTCGAGCCTTGCGGTCACATGATGGACCGCTAGGTGAGCTTAGCGGTCATGTGGAGACCGCTAGATAGTGTCTTGAGGTCAAGGCATGACCATTTGTCTGTGTTTTGATCGTTTGAGGTTAGTGCGGTAGCGACCTTGTAACTGACCGGTAGGCTACGCCTAGTGGTCAGGTGGAGGACCGCCACTCTGCTTGGCGATCCGAGAGTAACCGCTTGGGGTTTGGTTTATCTTCGAGCCCAACAATCCTGGCTGGACCACTAGGCCAGGCCTTGTGGTCCAGAGGAGACCGCCAGGCTCCCTAACAGTCCAGAGAGGACCGCTAGGTGATTTTCATGCTCGCCGTGTCCATTTTGCGTAGTGCTGGTCTCCGGTCAGTCTGGTTGAGACCCAATGACCAACCTATGACCCCGTGAATGTCCCGGACACCGTGGCTTTTGTGTTCATATTTTAGGGCTATTTGGAGGTACCGTGTTACCTCGAATAGCGTACTCATGAGTCTTAGGGTTCGAGTGACCCTGTGTGTGTTTTGAGTTTTCGTGTATGCTCGGGCGAGTCACCGTGAGTCAGCATGTATGCGGTTGGTCTTTCCCACATGATGTGGGTTCTCTGAGAAAGTGTTTTTCATGTGGGCCATGTGTGTGGCCTTGGACTGTGAGTCTAGTCAACCAGCCTGGGGCTAGAGGTTTTTCGTGTGTCCCGTGGATGAGAGATCCACTCGACGACTTGTCAGCTGCCTTGAGAATCTTGTCACCATGGTTTTAGACCTAGGGATTAGGCCGGATTGACGGCACTGTGTCGTCACGTGCAGTAGTCTTGACCTGAGTCTCGTGACTCAATGACCATTGGGTTATTAGGTCTAGTGGGCTATCCAGAGTCTGGTGGCCGTGAGCCACTTGTTACTCCATGTTACTCGCGATGGGTACGTGCGTGATTTTCAGTGTTCACGTTTAGTGAGCCCCCACTTGTCGTAGCTTTCCTGCGCACGCGGGTGTAGACCCACTTGGGAGTGGTAGAGAGTGTGACCCGAGTGAGATGATTTTACGCTGATTACCGTAGGGCCCCTTGCCTTTGTAGCTTGAGTCCAACTGGGGGGAAAACCAGCTAGAGGACCCGACCTAGAGTAGATGGTCTGTGGGTGCACGCGTAGCTGGGGCAGAGGACACGTGCTGACGTGCGCCACCCCAGCTAGTCCTTTTTCTGTGGTTACTAGTACGGTGTCTCAATTCCCATTGGGCCGGAGGGAGACACCTGAGGCGCGGGCTAAGTCATCAGCAGATGCATCCAACCTTGCTTCTGGTGGGCGGTACTCCCGGCACGTTACATGAGTTATCATGTCATGGGTTTTCATTTCCCATCTGTGAGACGAGGTTTCATCTGTAGTTGTGCATTTTCCTAGAGCCAAGGTCTAGGGTTTCTGGTGAGCATCACCGAGGGCTTTTCCCTAGACGGCGTAGAGTTCACTACGGTGAGGTCGTGACTATGTTTCCAGGCTGCGTAGTTTTGATATGGGCCCTTGTCTGTGAGGACAGGCCTCCACGACAGTGGTGTCGTACCATTTTCTTGGTAGCATGACTAGGGCGGTCGTAGTCTAGTGGTTCGTGTTCTGGTAGTCCCCCGATTGTGGGATCGGGGCATTGAGTTTCGGTACTGTAGGAGTAGTTGTAGAGTCGAGGTTTTATCGGCCACCGTGTTTATTTTTCCTACGGTTACTGTTGTTCTTGTTGTAGTTGCTACTTTCCGTACCACCGTTGTTTTCGGTTGGGATTCCGCGGGACCCCTACTGAGCAAGTGATAGGAGGCTCACTCCCGATTTTCAGGTGTTGTGATTCTTCCTTGAGGTTCGAGGGTGCTGCGTAGTGGTTCTTAGCTGCCAGTTCACCGGGCCGAGTGTTCACTTGGCATTTGGTACATTTTACTACTTTAGGCTGTACTTTCTGTTCCCCTTCCATCTCCTTCCTCCTCCAACCAGTGCCCCCCCCATCAACCCTAACCCTAGCCACCAACCTCCCATGCCCCAGCCATCTCTCCCACTGTAACCAGGTCCGCCGTCCCCTGCCCCATGCGTCCACGGCATTCCCGGAGTCACCCGTTGCCGCTACGACCTCCCGTGCATTAGGAAGATCTCTCCGCTGCCCCCTGCAACCAGCCTGCAGCTGAGGTTGCACTTGCAGACACTACCCCGGCATCCACTGCACGAAACAACCAGAGTTGTCTTCTGTGGGATCGTGCATTGTCGAGCTAGCTTCGCTCCAGAAGTGGTCTCGCTGCCATCCGACTTCGGCACCGTTCGCGTCATCCATTCTTGTGCAACTGCGCCAGACTCGGGTCTGAACCTGACTCCTGATTGATAGCTGCTCCACCACCCGCCCCTGTGCGATTCAGCCAGAGCTCTCTTCATGAGAGTTCTGCTCCTCCGAGGTGCCGACGCACCAGAGGTGGTACCGCCTGGTTTTGACATTGTCTCCATCCAGGGTGGCCATTCTCCCTCAGTCGCACCAGACCCAGAGGCCCCTGTTCGCCCAGGACAGGCTTCTGTCAAGTTGTCCCTGACACCCCCTCTTCCTCTCCGTTTTAGGTCAGACGGTATTCACCAAAGTTGCATATTTCGACGATAAGGAACTAATGCAAGTGGTCTTGTCCTGATACGACGTCAGCACTGGGAGTTCCACCACAGCTACCTGCGACTGGTCCAACTGTGCACCCAGAAACTTGACGCCGGCCATTCCTGAGACCACGTCCAGTGAGGTGATCAGACGGCCACCATCTTCTGAGGGTTCGTAGCCCTCCCTGTTAGCAACATCCACGACTTCGTCCCATCATGATTGGAGTTCCACAGCACCTGTACCGGCCAACGCACCGCGACTGCACCAATCTGTCCTGCATGGCAGAACTGCACAGGCCCACAGCTGCGGCCGCCGTCTCCATCCAATGATAGCAGCTCAGTGCCAGACCTTTAAGCATCCTTCGGCGTCCCTCTATCATCATCCAGGAGCTGGCTGCACCTCGATCGGACGACTGAGCTCGGTGTACGGCCATTAACTAGTTTCCCCTCCCTGCAATCCCCCCCCTCCTGCGCGAGGGTAGTACGTGTAAACGATTGTTTTCCCCTCCCCGTGAACCCCCTCCCTGCGTGGAGCGTAGTGCATGTGTTAGCAGGAATGACATCAAGCCTCATCGACGCAACGTGTCTGTCGGGTGCACACGCTCCCCGGCTCCCCATCGTCTCTGATCGGCGCCGGCCTTTTCAGGCTTGGCAAGGTACGTGGCTGATCGCTTGCTCCCCTATGGTTTGTCCCTTCATATCTTCTTTGTGCTCACACCGACGGTGAGAGAGAGCCCGGTCCCGTCCCCCGTTACGTGTGAATTTGCTGCTGTGCGAGAGAGTGACCCCATAGTGCCCTCGGGCGTGAGGTCTACCCCAGCTGAATCCGGGTGATCCCACCCCTTCAGGTCGGCCTCCCACCGGCCCAACTCAGGAGTTTTGACCACGTGGATGGCTTGTGGACCAAAGCCCATCTTCCCCATCGTCGGATTACACCCGAAGTCTGAGTGCGCCGCGTGTTTGTCTACCGTGTCCAACCCGGCCTGTTTGGCCTTGCTTGCTGTCCATTAAGTCGTAGTTCCGATTGGGTCTCATCCCGTGTCAGTATAATTCAACTCACCACTGCGAGTGAGAGAGTGAGACCGTCCCGTGACCCGACGCAGGCACGAGAGAGTGAGTAGACCACCCTTGGCTAGTTGCCGATTTCTTAACTGTGTAGGTCCGAATGCTTCCCTCGCTAGGGACGAGTGCGAGATTGCTAGAGTCTCAGGTTGCATATCCAACTCGACGTCGAGTACGCGTCTCTGTCCCGCATCAAGATGCTGATACAGAAAATCGTGTCCATTTTCCTGGGGAGGGTTTGGCTGTTCTAGCGCATCTCTAGCGATGCTCAGAGTTTCTTCGACTGCTTGTCGCAGTCGAACAAGTGCCATGGAATTCCCCTCGGCATCGATCTGCTCCCACTGGATCTGTTCCTAGATGAGGTACAGGACTTCCTCACAGGACTCGATCGCACGGCAAATTCGTGCTTGGAATGGACACTACTGGTGGTGGCTAAAATCCCAATGAGTGTAATTTACCGGTGGGTCGTGGGGTAAAATTTGCCCCCTCTCTATGAGAATGTCGAAGAGTCGTCGGGTTCTCTCCCTGGGGAAGGAGAGAGGTCTGTTATCATGCCAGGGCCTCCACCCTGGATACCAGACCAAACGTCCCCTTCGACTGGCGCTGGGCTCCTCTGACTCGTCATCAGAGAGAGAAAATGTGACCATCATGTGGATCACATTAGCCGGGTGGTGTACCACTCGCGCTGCCTTAGCTGGCCTGGACCACGCGTATGGTTGCGGAGGATCGACGAGACCACTCTTCATTTGAATGAGGCCATCTCGAATCAGCTTCTGGGCATGAGTCTTGAAAACGTAACAGTCCTCGATTGGGTGACCCAACATGTGATGGTATGAGCAGTAGCTAGGATCATTAGTTTTCTGGAGCATGCCCCAGAGAAACAAACGATCATCAAGGAGCAACTCGCTAAAGGGAAGGAGACTGGTCTCTTCTGTCCAGTCCTCTACCTGACATGGCTCACCAATATCATCCTGGTACCCAAAGCTTTGGGAAAATGGCGAATGTGCATGGACTTCACTGATCTCAACAAGGCCACACCGAAGGACTGTTACCCGCTGCCGAGCATCGACTAGCTCATCGATTCAACCTCCGGCAATGAGTTGCTTAGCTTCTTGGATGCCTACTCTAGCTACCATCAGATCCGGATGGACCCAGAGGATATTGAGAAGACCGCCTTCAGCATCGACTATGGTGTGCACTGCTATACCCGGATGCCTTTCGGGTTAAAGAATGCCGGGGCAACATACTAGAGGCAAGTCAACCAAATCTTCGAGGGACAACTCGGTCAGAATATCGAAGCCTACATCGATGACATGCTCGTCAAGATGCCAAAGACTGAGGATCATCTTACTGACCTGGCCGAGACCTTCGGCACCCTCCTCAAGTACAACATGAAGCTCAACCCCTCCAAGTGCACCTTCGGAGTTAGATCGGGGAAGTTCCTTGGCTTCCTGGTGACCCAACGTGGGATTGAGGCGAACCCCGACAAGGTCTAGGCCACCCTAGACATGTGGCCACCCACTTGCGTCAAAGATGTCCAGCGTCTTACCAGGCGCATTGCCGCACTCAACCGCTTCCTCTCTCGGGCGGCCGAACAATGCCTACCCTTCTTCAAACTGTTGAGGGGACCTAAAATGATATCTACTATGTGCGCCTAGGATGAGGAATGTTAGAAGGCTTTTGAGGAGCTCAAGGAGTTCTTGACCTCACCCCCGGTACTATCAAAGTCGGTCCCGGGTGAAGCACTGCAATTGTATCTCTCAGTAACTCCCTCTACTGTAAGTTCGGTCCTAGTCTGAAACAACGCGGGAATCGAGAGGCCGATCTACTACACCAGCAAGGTGCTCAACAAGGCTGAAAGGAGGTACCCTGTAACTGAGAAACTCGTGCTAGCACTGGTTACCTCAGCCAAGTGCCTCTGACCCTACTTCTAAGGTCATTCTATCGTCGTGCTGACCGGTGAACCTTTGAAGAAGATCATGTCTCACCCCGAAGCCTCGAGATGCCTCGTCAAGTGGGCCATCATGCTCGGGGCTTACGACATCTCTTATAACCCCTGCATGGCCATCAAGGGATAGGCCCTAGCAGACTTCATCGTAGAGAGCACAGTCCCGCTCAAGGAGGAACCTTCGTCTGCACAAGGACCCGTCTGGGACTTGTTCGTAGACGGATCATCCAACTCGATCGGCAGTGGTGCTGGCGTGCTCCTCAAGTCGCCCGAAGGAGCTGAGTTATAGTATGCCTTGAAGTTCAATTTCCAGGCATTCAATAACACTTCCGAGTATGAAGCCCTCATTTCGGGGGCCAGGATGGAGCGACGACTAGGGGTCGAGCAAGTCAGAATCCACACTGACTCCCAACTGGTCACTAACCAGGTCAATGGTGATTACGAAGCTCGGGAAGTGTCGATGATCAAATACCTTTAGATGGTTCGAGGGTTAGCCCAGCTATTCGAGAGCTTTGAGGTAGTCCGGATAGCTCGGGAAGAAAACTCCCATGCGGACGCCCTCTCTCGCCTGGCCTCCTCCCTCGGACTGGAAGGCACTCGATCGGTCTTCCTCGAAGAGCTATAACAACCGAGCATCGAGTCCGAGCTCATGATCATTGACCCGACTGCGCCGAGCGATTGGTGGACCCCGTACCTATCCTGGCTTCGGGACTCTCAAGAGCCCCCCGACCCTCGAGAGGCTCGGAGGCTGAAGTATCAAGCTCGGTGCTTCGTCCTCCTAGACGACACCTTATACTACAGATCTTTCTCCGGCCCCCTTCTAAAGTGCATCGGTACTGACAAAGCCGCTCGAGCAGTTCAAGAAGTACATGAAGGAATGTGCGGCACGCACCAGGGAGGAAGATCGCTGGCCAAGATCTTGCTTCGGCAAGGGTATTGGTGGCCCACTCTCCAGTGTGATTGCTCAGCCTATACACAGAAGTGCGACCGATGTCAGCACTTTGACCACCTGGTCCATCAGCCTACCTCAGAGCTCGTTACTCTTACCGAGCCATACCCCTTTGCTCGGTGGGGAATCGACATCCTCGGGCCATTCCCTACGGCTCAAGCCCAAAAGAAGTTTGTCATCATCACCATCGACTACTTCACAAAGTGGATCGAAGTGGAAGCCACCGCCAGGATCACCAAGTCAGTCGTATGGAGCTTTGTTTGGAAGTCGATTACCTGTCACTACGGCATCCCCCGAGTGATTGTGAGTGATAACAGTTGGTAATTTGATTCTCACTATTTCAGAGAAAAATGTGCCAACCTCGATATTCGCAACAACTTCACTTCGGTCACCCACCCTCAGGCTAATGGTCTGGTCGAAAATGCCAATAAAATTATATTAAAAGGCATCAAGACTAGGCTCGGTAAAGCCAAGGGAAGTTGGCTTGAGGAATTATCGAGCGTACTATGGTCACACCGAACAACTCCAAGAATGGCCACCGGTGAGAGTCCTTTTCATGACCCTCCCAGAGAATGCCCGGGCTTGGTTCGAGTCCTTACTGGCTGGGACTATTTCCTCCTTCCATCAGCTCAAGAAGCTATTCAAGGAGAACTTTGTTGGTTGTCGGAAGGTGGCCAAGTCTATGGTGACCCTGCTCGCGCTCAAGCAGGGTAAGGAAGAGACACAGTGGGATTTCGTCTCCTACTTTCGCTAAGAGGAATTACAGATCGCACACCTAGATGTTGACATTGTCACTACGACTCTCACCCAAGGGACGCAGGACTTCATCCTTCGACGTGCCCTCGGGGTCGAGGCCCCGAAAAGCTTTCCAAATCTCCTCGCCCTAGCACAGAAGCATGCACGCTGCGAGGAGAATACAGCGGCCCTAGGCCGTGCAGCTGGAACCGATCGGTCCGACCGCGAGAGGTCTGTCGATCCCCCACGAAAGGCTCGGAGCAAGCGGGAGCGACGTGACGGAGATCGCCGCGACCGCCCCAAGAAGGAGAGGGGCAACTATCGCCACTACACACCCCTGACGACTCCGCTGGACCAGATACTGATGGAGAGCCACGAGGAGCCATTCCTCAAGTGGCCTCCTCGGATGAAGTTATATCTATGCTCGAGGAACAAGAAGAAGTACTGCCTCTACCACCGCGACCATGGTTATGACACCGCCGACTGCATCAACCTAAGGGATGCGATTGAGGACCTCGTCTAGAGAGGACTCCTCGACAAATTCCTTGCCAAGGCAGTGAAGCGACGACAAAAGACGCCCCCGTCGATCGACAACCGACCCAATGGGAAAGAAATCATGATGATCTCTGGGGAACCGACAGCAGGAGGAGACAGCGTGGCCAGGAGGCGACAGTACGGGGCGGTGGTCCGCACTAAGGGCCAGGATGACGACACTCCACGTAGGAATTCCACCCTAGGCCGTTTAGGAGATCCCATTATCTTCTCCGACGATGACCTTGATGGTGTAACTATGCCCCACACCAATGCTCTAGTGGTCTCAGCCACCATTAACCAATGTATTGTGCGTCGCATTTTAGTGGACAATGGAAGTGGACCCGATGTCATTGCGTACGACTGTCTTGTGCTTATGGGTGTGGATATGTCTCGACTAGCATTGCTGAACACGCCGCTATTCTCAGGAACAACCATCCGCCTGAAAGGGTGCATCTAGCTCCCAATTACGTTTGGGAACGTGCCGAAAGAGGTAACCTTCCTCGCCGACTTTACTGTACTTCGTGTGAGGATACGGTATAATGCCATCATTGATCGAGGGATCCTCGTCACGCTCCGGGGCATCCCTTCCTATTATCATCAAAAGCTTAAATTCCCCACTCCCTAGAGAGTGGGGGAGGTCCGAGGGGACCAAAGAGAGTCCAGGAGATGCTACCTCATCTCTACGCGCGATTGACATCTGGAAGAAGTACCGCCCGAGAAGAAGGCTAGGGTCCAAGACCCAAGCCCGAGCATGAGTGCTCCGGTGGAAGATTTGCACATCATTCAAGTGGGAGAAGATCCGGGCAGAACACTAAGGAACGGCGTGAACTTGCCCGAACACGATAAGCAAGCCTATGTGAAGTTTCTCACTGCCAATCAAGATGTGTTCGCATGGTCCGAGAATGAGCTTCTCAGGATCCCACCAGAGGTTATCACACACCAACTAAGGTTGGACCCCACTTGCCGCCTGGTCCAGCAACGTCGAAGGCACTGCAACCCCGAGTGACAGGCCATCATCAGGGAATAGGCGAACAAAAAGCTACGCCCAGGGCTGCTCAGGCCTACTCAATACCCAGACTAGGTAGCCAACATGGTCCTGGTTCCCAAGAGCAATGGGAAGTGGCAGATGTGTGTCGACTATACTGACCTCAACAAAGCTACACCCAAGGACAGGTTCCCTATGCCACGGATCGACCAATTAGTCGACGCAATGGCCACGCATGAAATGTTAAGCTTCTTGGATGCTTACTCTTGGTATCACCAGATTAGCATGCACTGGCCCGATCAAGATAAGACCGCGTTCATCACCGATCATGGCCTTTACTACTATACTCGAATGTCGTTCAGGTTGAAGAACACGGGGGCAACCTACCAATGCCTTGTCAACCACATGTTTGACTCACAGATCGGCCGCAACATGGAGGTATACATCGACGACATGCTCGTCAAGAGCCTCCAAGCCACTGAGCACTTGGATGACCTGGGGGAGAGCTTCGCCACACTCAAAAGGTACAACATGAAGCTAACCCCAGCTAAGTGCGTGTTCGGAGTACGGTCAGGGATGTTTTTGGGCTTCCTCGTTACCCACCGAGGAATTGAGGCCAACCCCAACTAGATCCGGGCGATGATGGAGATGCAGTAGCCAGGCCGAGTAAGGGATGTATAGTGCCTCACCGGTCACGTCGACACCTTGGCTCGATTCCTATCCCGAGCCACCAAATGGTGCCTTCCCTTCTTTCAGCTAATTAAGCAAGCCAACCAAGTGCCAGAGAAGAAAGGGCACATCGATTCGGACCAGGAGTGCGAGTAGGCATTCGATGAGTTAAAACGCTACCTGGCGTCCCCTCCCATCCTCTCCAAGACACAAAAGGGAGAATCCCAATGATAAGTCCCATACTTATATGGAACATTCGAGGTATTGGTAATGCAAAATCTATTAGAAGTATTAAGAGTCATTTAAGAAAAAATGATATCCATCTGGTATGTATCATTGAGCCCAAGATCTCTGTGGAAAGATTGGACTGTATAAGGCAACGATTGAAGTTTGACTGTGCTTGTGTTAATCAAGATGACAATTCCAAAATATGGATTTTTTGGCATAATTCCATTGCTGTCACAATTGTACAAAGAAATGCTCAATTTATTACTGTCCTGGTGCAAAATGGTGGTTGAGGGGAATATTTAGCCACTTTTGTTTATGCTTCTTGTGATATGGCTACTAGGAGAGTGTTATACCAGGATCTGTTGTAGTTTGGGGGTTCTGTTCAAAAATCATGATTTTTGGGTGGCTATTTTAATGCTATTCTATCACCTGATGAGAAGAAGGGAGGTACTATGGGGTTCATCAACTCAATGATGGATTTCCAAGGTTTTGTTGCTATGGTAGGGCTGATGGATGCTGGATACTCGGGAAACCCATTCACTTGGTGTAACAATCAGAGTGGAGCAAAAAATATCAAAGCCAGGTTGGATAGAGTCATATTTAATGATCATTGGGCTGAGAACTTACCTGCAATTGCAGTGAAGCACTTAATGAGGGAGCCTTCAGACCATTCTCCACTGCTTCTAAATCAGACACCAGTTAGCTCTGGCCCAGGCAGATTTGTGGTGCAGCACATGTGGTTTGAGGATGCTAGATTCAAAGATATGGTGCGTAAAGCTTGGGAGTCCATTACTGCAAACCATCCGAATGCCTTCTACAATCTCCAATATAAGCTCAAAGCCATTAAACCTATAGTTAAACAGTGGAATCATGAGTAGTTTGGTATTATATTTGAGAGGAAAATAAAAGCTGAGGAGGGGGTGATGCAAGCTGAGTCAGCTTTTGATGATGACCCAAGTGAAATGAACAGAACAACTTTGCAAGCTGCCCAAGCTGAACATAGGAGGGCCCTCCACTTAGAGGAAATTTATTGGGGGCAGAAGGCCAAAACAAACTGGCTTCAAATGGGGGACCGCAACACAAAGTTCTACCATCTTTATGTGAAGCATAGGAGAGCCAGGATGACAATACACCGAATAAAACTTGAGAATGGAGAGTGGTCTGATGATGATACTATAATAAAAGACCAAGCTGTGGAATTCTACAGACAACAATTCACCTCTACTGAGCATGAAATCAAACTTGAAATCCTAGCACACATTCCTTCTTTAATCTCTACTGAGGATAACACATCTCTTACAGCTATTCCTGATGAGGAGGAAGTTAAAGAAGCTGTTCACTCATTGGCACCTGACAGTGCTCCAGGCCCTGATGGGTACACAGGTAAAATTTTCACCTTCAGCTAGGACTTTATCTCACTGGATGTTATTACAGCTGTGCAAGAATTCATCAGGGGTATGCCTTTGCCTAAAGGAACCACATCTTCTTTGACTGCTATTGTAACGACCCAGACTTCAGGGTATCGACAACCTGCTACAAGTATCGAATTACCGCCACAAAGAACTGGGGACACCACCCAAGAGGTTGATGAGGTCCCTGAAGGGTTAGTGAGGGTTGTTGAGGGAGCATATAAACAATTGGAATTACTCCGCACAAAAAAAATTTATTTGGACAAGAAGATAAATTAAAGTGCGTAAGTAATTAAAAGAAATATATCATAGTCATAATTATAAAGATAGTCCAGAATTCACAAATATACAAGTCTGACACAACCACAACGACCACGACAACAGTCCCACTGTACAACTACACGGGGCATACCCCAGACAAAAGCACACTAGGACGACGAACGATAGCTGGCGCTCTAGACTCAGTCTGGAAAAGGACGAGGAAGACCGACGGGAGGCTGAGACGACTCACCTGCAAGGAGGAAGGGTGAGTCACAGCCAGACTCAGTAGGGGTCACGCGGATCCCTACCACGAACTAAACACGCAAGTAGGCAAACAAAAATGTAACTAAGACAATTAAAATACAACTAGAGCATGCATTAAACAATTAAGCAAGCAGGTGCACTATCTCAACATGCTTCTAGACTAGAACAGAAGAGTCTAACTAAACAAGTAGATCGGCTACGTGATGCCAATCTAAATATAAATAACAAAATAGCCAAATAATCGGGGTAATAGCTAGCAATGAGAACTAGCAGTAAAAACTAAATCTACCAACAGAATTAACTCAATCCATTCCAGTGATAGGAGAAGGACGGGGTACTCCACCAGAAGAGAGAGACCAGAGGTGCCCCCTGATGGCTTACACTGCATCTCAAGCGACTCGCGAGTCTGCACTTGCCCAGTGAGAAGACAAACCAAACTGTACCAACTGAGAACTAGTTAGAGTGACACTCGTCAGTGTCAGCTCTCGCCTCTGACCACATGTGCATACATTCACCCGTGCCTAGGGCCAGGCCTCTAGCTAGATTTCCCTCCCCGTAGAGTGCTACGGTCAGACCGAGGGCCCACGGTACTAGCTTAAACCGTTTGACGGGTATGCCCCTCCACCTCTCCCAGGTGGGTCGACAACGAGTGTTTATTCTATTCCTTTGTTGTTTTTTGTATCATTACTTTTCTTTTATTATCATTGCTATTATGTTAATTCTGATGAAAATTCGGCAGCATCTCCCCTTGACCCAGATGGTAAGGGAGATAAAGGGAACGCGCCCACATGGAGTGGCGGAACCCGACAATTGGAGGTGCGTGCCAAGGGCGACGACACCTTTGATAAAATCTCAAGAAAACTCAGAAGAAACGACGGACCGGAGACCTCTCTAGGACTGGCTAGGGGTGCACCGGGCAAGGGGAAAGGACTGGTGACTAGTGTGTCAGCCAGGGAGCCTATAGGGGCTGGAGAGGTGTGCCGGGCTAAGAGGGGCCAGGGTATGCCAGGCTGAGGGACACAAGGTCTGCTGGGCAAAGAGGGTGCGGGTGTGTCGAGCAAGGGTTAACGGGGCCGTGCCGATGAGCGGGTGAGCCAAGGGTGTGTCATTGAAGGCATGTGGAGGGAGCTGTGTCGGTGAACGGGAAGCCAAAGTGTGCCGTTGGAGAGGCAGGGAGCACACTGACCAGGGAGGCTGCGCCGGGCTGAGGGCGCTGGGTAGTGTGCCAGGCAAGGCGAAAACGGAAGTGCGCTGGGCTGACCGGTTCAGTGGCTGAGGGAGGTGCACCGGGGAAGACCAAGCTGGGGGTGCACCGGCGAAGGATGAGGGCCGAGGTGTTTGAAAGGCAGGAGGGGAATATCTCCCCACAGGCAAATGGGCAAGAGTGAGGGTCAGAGGCCCTACGAAGGAGCCACGCCAAGGGGGAAAGATCACTGCCAGAAGGCACGCCACCAAAGGGGGGAAGAAGATGGCTAAACACACATAATGACCCAAACCGACGGAGGCAGTAAGAAACCCAAAGAGGGAGAATTTTCATAAAAATCGGTGACCATGAAAGGCCACATACATCGAAGCATACATTCAAGAAAAAAAATGGAAACATGGAGGGGGAACGGGATACAATGGGGAAGAGGGACAGAGCATGAGCTCCTCCCCCTTCTTCTCTTCTCTCTTCTCTCTTTTCTTCCTCTCTTCTCACGGACGGTGGTGGCGGAGCAGCGGCGGGGGAGGGCAGCAGGCCCTCCTGTCTTCCTCTCTTCCCTCTTCTCTCTTCTTTCTTCTTCCTCGTTCTACCACCTCTGTCTGTGTGTTTTTTTTGTTTGCAGTGAAGAGAGGCTTGTATACCTCCGGCCCGGGTCATCTATGGCGGGAATGCTTGTGGCATTAATGGGGATTTGATTTGTTCATCCTTGGTGGCAGATAGCCTACGTGCCCTCCTCTCCGGGCGACAGCTCAGCTAGTTCCACTGCGTGCCACGAATTGTGGGGAGTGGGCGTCACGTTTCAACTATCGAAAGCACCGGGCGAGGAAGAAACAGGTTGTGCCGCTAAGGTGCCAGCAGGCCGCACCGTTGGAAGACCCAGGGAGCGCGCTGCAGGGAGGGCCTACGGGTGCACCTCTGGGGGCGCTGGGAGCTGTGCCGTTGGAGCGCTGGTGGGCTGTGTCGCTAGGAGGAGGGAACGGGGTGTGTGCCATTGATCGGGCTAGGGGCGTGCCGCCGAGCGGGCTACCCGGGAGTGTGCCACCGAGCGCCGCGTGAGGGCGTGCCGTGGAAGGTGCCAGAGGCGTGTGCCGCTAAAGGCACTAAGGTGCGCCGTCGAGGGCTGAAAGGCGTGCCGCTAGGGATACGTTCAAGCCCGCTACGAGCACAAGTTGAGGTCTGTTTGATTTTCTTCGGGGCTTACGGGTTATGAGCTCCTAGGGGTTGATTTCTCTTCACTGTCGCGACTCCAGAGACGGCTTCACGGCAGTGTGAGTATGTTCAGAGAGTCCAAATGAGGGAAGTCACAGCGTGTCGCTGAGGAGCCGGGAGACTATACCGCTGGAAGACACTACGGGCGTGTCACTGGAGAGCCCCCCAGGCATGCCGCTGAAGGGTCGGATGGGTGTCCCGGTGGAGGGCACTGGGAGCCCAGCAGGTGTGCCGCTAAGGGGCCAGACGAGTGTGCCGTTGAGGAGCACAGAAGGGGCGTGCTGGCGAGGGGGGCACACAGGGGGCGTGCCACTGAAGCTTCACGGGGTGTGCCGCTGAGGGCGTTGAAAGTGCATCGCTGGAGGGCGTTGAAATCGTGCCGCTGGAGGGTGTTGAAAGTGTGTCAGTTAGAGCCCGTTAAGGGTGTGCCGGCTAGAGGGGCTTGAGGGGAGGCACAAGTGTACCGTTGGAGGGGGGGCACGGGTGTGCCGCTGAAGGCCATTCTAGGTGTGCCGCTGGATGGCCTTGAGAGTGTGCCACTGAGGGCTTCAAAGGGAGCGTGCCGCTGGAGGGTGCTCAGGGGAGAACCGCAATGGGGTGTGCCGCTGAGAGGCTTCCAGGGGCATGCCGTCGAGCGGGCTACCCAAGGGCATGCCACTGAGCGCCATGCGAGGGCGTGCCATGGAAGGTGCCAGAGGCGTGCGCCGCTGAAGGCAATAAGGTGCACCGTTGAGGGCTGAAAGGCACGCCACTGGGGATACGTTCAAGCCCACTACGAGTACAAGTTGGGGTCTATTTGATTTTCTTCAGGGCTCATGGGTTATGTGACTTTTCCCTTCAGGACATGATGCAGGCCCTCATGGATAGGATAGATCAGTCTGATAAGAACCTTAGAGATCATACTGCATTCATGGAGGGCCGAATGAAGGCCATGGAGGACCGAATGGAAGCTTTCGACTGGACCGTCCAAGGTTTGGTTGGATGGCTCAACCCGGGTCGAGCTCTGCATGGGGATGCCCCCAGGCAGGCCCAAGGCCCACTTGAGCCTGCCCCTCGGCCCGTACCCCCTAGGGCCGATGATCGGAGACCACGTGTTCAGGAGCCTGATGATTTTGGGTTCGATAATGAGGTTGAGGGTTATGGCCGTACCTGACATGGCTATCGGCCCAATAGGGACGATGAGGATGATCGCCTCCTTAGGTCTGTGCGTGCGGATCCTCCCACCTTTGATGGGTCCTTGGACCCTAAGGTTTATCTTGATTGGGAGGCGGGCATGGATCGCTATTTCAAGTGGTATGAGATGACGGACCATCAGAGAGTCTGATTTGCTAAGATGAAGTTGCTAGGACAGGCGCAGACATATTGGAGGAACATGGAGAGCCTGTTGATGCAGTGACATCAACCCCAGGTTGAGACATGGGATGACATGAAGGTAAATCTTAGGCAAAAGTACATTCCCGCCACATAGCGTCAGAGGCTTACTGATAGGTGGCAGGGTCTACTGTGACGGAATACATCGTCGATTTTGATGAGTATTTTTTACGATGTGGGGTCACAGAGGAGAGTGTCATGACCATCTCTCACTTTCATCGGGGTCTGCGACTGCATTATCAGTACGAGTTATTTCACCGCCATGTGACGACCCTGGAGGAGGCTTATCAGGTCGCTCTCGAGTTAGAGCAGTTCAAGTCCGAGTTCGCTTCGGTCCAGTGACCGGCACCCACATATCATCCTAGGTCAAATCATCGTACTGTGCATGGGCCATATCCTCGAGGACTAGTGGCTTGTCCACAAGAACCATTCGCCAGGACCCCACTGCTCCTTGGCCCCATCCTCCCCCTCCGAGGGGCTTTCCCACTCAACCCCAAGCACCTGCCCCTGCCCCTGCCCCAGTAGCCCCTCCTTCCCCGACCTCAGCTTCCACCACCCCCAGTCCGTCGTGATGACAAGGGAAAGGGGCCAATGACTGGTGGAGCACCTTTGGGCACTGGGTCCTGTTAGGAGTGTTATAGGTGTGGTGGGTTTGGTCATTATGCGGCCAGTTGTCCCACCCGATGTTCTTTGGTCATAGGAGATGTTTCAGCCAGTGAGCCTTCACCCGGGATTGTGCCGGTCAGTTACGAGGCTGACCAGGAGCTTGTGGAGGAGTTCTTTGATGAGCTGCTAGATGGTGTGTAGGTGGATGTCCAGGGTACGTAGTACAAGGACAATGTGCAGCTGGGCGTTGTCAGGTGTATCTTGGCCCAGCCCCAGGTGAGTGATGACTGGCGTTGCACCACCATTTTTCATACCTTCTGTAGGCTGGGTGGCAAAGTCTGCAAGGTGATCATCGATAGCGGGAGTTGCATTAACTCTATCTCCACGGGTGCTGTGACACGTCTTGGGTTGACCCTCGTGGACCATCCCTCCCCGTATCGTGTGTCTTGGGTGGACTCCACTTCCATCCCGATCAAGTTGTGATGTCTAGTGCCATTGTAGTTTCCTGCCTACCAGGATGAGCTCTGGTGTCATGTATTACCTATGGAGGTAGGTAGTGTTATCCTTGGGAGGCCTTGGTTGTTTGATCAGGATGCCACCCTCCATGGCTAGTCAAACACTTGAACATTCGACCATAATGACCATCAGATTATTCTTCACCCCTCCCAGCCGAGGAGTCCGTCCATCTAGGGTCCCACTGGGCCTAGTACACTGAGTCCTTCTATTTCAGGGCCTTGTACTCGGTTACCTGCCCAGACTACGACCGTATCTTCAGAGGTCCCCACTCCCGATTCTCCGTCGCCTAGGAGGTTGATGTTGGTAAGCTCCCGAGAGTTGGACCGAGACCTTGTTAGAGGGGATCCTATTTTTGCCATCGTAGTTCAAGAGGTGGAGAGAGAGACGGAGAGTGACATTTCCCCAGATGTTGCTAATGTCTTTCGGGAGCTTGCCGATGTATTCCCTGATGAGTTGCCCGAGGGTCTCCCACCCATGCAGGACATTCAACATGCTATCGACCTGATTCCGGGGTCCTCATTGCCTAACCTACCACATTATAGGATGATCCCCACTGATCATGCTGAGCTACAATGTCAGGTCGATGAGTTAATGACAAGGGGATCTCTGTGTGAGAGTATGAGTCCTTGTGCCGTCCCTGCTTTGCTTGCCCCTAAAAAGGATGGCACTTGGAGGATGTGTGTGGATAGCCGTGCAATCAATAAGATCACGGTAAAGTATAGATTTCTCATTCCCCGCTTAAATGACATGCTTAATATGATGGTGGGAGCCACTATATTTTCCAAGATCGATTTGAAGAGTGATTATCATCAGGTGAGGATCATGCCAGGTAATGAGTGGAAGACGGCCCACTTAGACCATCTAAGGTAGGTCTATCTCATTTTGAGGAGAGAAAGCCTTTATGCTAACCCTAAGAAATGCATTCACCCTAACGAGTATGCTCGTGTCTCCATGTGCAGCAGCACAAAGAAAATGTGGGACAAGCTCAAGCTTATCTATGAAGGTACCACAAAAGTTAAGGAGATGAAGGCGAATATGTTGATCCGTGATTACGAGCTGTTTCGGATGAAGGATGAAGAAAATATCTCCAAGATGTTCGCACGTCTCATGGAGATTACCAATGGATTGAAATCACTCGGGAGAGAGTTCACAGATAAGGACTTGGTACGAAAAGTGTTGAGGTCTCTATCACTGAGCTGGGACACCAAGATGACCGTGATAGAGGACTCAAAGGATTTGTCAACGCTCAGTGTGGATGCACTCATAGGGTCATTAATGACCTATGAGATCAATGTGATAAAGTGAACGAAAGAGGATCTGAAGAAGAAAAAGCCAATTGCTTTAAAAGCACTCCCGGAGAGTGTCTCAAGCCAAGAGGAGTCGTTGGGAACCACCGACGATGAAGAAGTTACTATGTTGACTAGAAGAGTAAGACAGTTTCTACGCCAAAGAAGATGATTTGGCAGAAAATTCAGAAAAGAAAAGTGGCAGCCAAGGCAGCGAAATGAACCATCTAAGGCCGCCGAGATTATTTACTATGAATGCAAGAAAGCGGGGCCCATGTGAGGAGAATGTCCTGAATTGCAAAAGAAGAAAGGGAAAATGGTCTAGGGCAAGAAGCCGAAAGCCATGAAGGTGACGTGGAGCGACGAGGACGAGGATGAGTCCACGTCAGATGAAGAGCAAGACATTGTGGACCTAGTCAAGAATATGTGCCTTATGGCAAAAAGTGATAATGAACAGGTAATCTCTGACACAGAGTTTATCTCTAATGAATAATGGGAGCTTGCCTACGAGGAATTGGATGAAAAGTTCAAGAGAATGAAAACTAAAAATAGACTATTAAAGAAAAAGATTCATGAAATTGTTCACTCATCTAATTCATGTGAAAAATGTAATTTGCTAGAAATGTAAGTTAAAAGTCTAAAAAATGCCAATGATGCTTTGGAAATAAAACTAGCTTTGTTTGAAGATGAAATAGCATGTCTTGAGGTTGAAAAGAAAAATGTCTTTAAACTTAAAGATGAAATCCAAGAAAGGCATGACATGTTAAAACATGAATTGGAAGAATTGCATGTTAAGTTGATTGAATGTGAGAAAGAGAGAGAAAATTTGAAAGGCAAGAATGAAAGTGTTGTTGTTGAACTTGAAAAATTGAAAAATGCTAATGGAAACATGTTGAGAGAAAAAGGAAAGCAAGTTGAGAGAACGTCGAGTAAAAAGCATGGCAACAAGAATCATGTTTATGCTGTTAAGAATTCATCCTGTCAAGAAGAATGTTCACACACACAACATCATACACCAACTGTTAATTCTAATTTCCCCTCATTTTCTAGGAATGTAAATAAAAGAAGAAATTTTGGTAGGAAGAGACCCACGTGTTTTTATTGTGGGAAAATAGGGCATGACATGTATATATGCCAACTCATGCAATATGATGATGACATATTTTTCTCTAAATACAGCGAGTCTTTTGGGTATGCTAACGTGAAGGGACCCAAGCTTGCTTGGGTACCTAAATCGAAATGAGCATGGTTGCTATTTGGTGCAGGTCTGCATGAAGGCGAGTGAGAATAAATGGTACCTGGACAGCAGATGCTCCGGGCACATGACTGGAAATAAACACCTCTTTGTAGACCTTGCAGAAAAGAATGACGGAACGGTAATTTTCGGAGGACAGGACAAGGGTAAGATCATCGGAATTAGGAGAATCGACAAGGACCCTAACCGTTGCATTGAAGATGTTTCTTTAGTTAGAGGTCTTCATCATAATTTACTTAGTGTAAGTCAACTCTGTGGCAAGGGTCACAAAGTTATTTTTGAGTCTTCTCACTACACCATCATTGATGCACACACACATCAGATCAAGTTCATAGTAGTGAGATGTAACAACACATATCAAGTTGACTTTGATGAGCTTGCCTCTAAGAAACTTTGTTTAGTTGCTAATAAGAATAAAAATGTTTGGTTGTGGCATCGCCATCTTGGGCATGCCAGTTTTAATGTGATTAGGAAGTTGAACCGTCATGATCTAGTTAGAGATTTTCCTAAATTGACTTTTAAAATCTCAAAAGTATGTGAAGCATGCAATAAAGGAAAACAAACCACCACTTCTTTTAAGTGCAAAAACATTGTTTCAACTGAAAAACCCCTTCAATTATTGCATCTAGATTTGTTTGGTCCTACCAGGACTCGGAGTCTTGGAGGGAAACTATATAGTTTTGTGATTGTCGATGATTTCTCGCGATATGCATGGATTTTGTATCTAGCACATAAGAGTGATGCATACTCTGAATTTGTTGATTTTTGTGCTAGAGTTCAAAATGAGAAAGGATATTCAATTTAGAAAATTCAAAGTGACCACGGAAAAGAATTTGAAAATCATGAGTTTGATGCATTTTGTAGGAAGCAGGGGTACGAGCATCAGTTCTCTTCTATCAGTTCTCTTCTCCTAGAACCCCTCAATAAAATGGCGTGGTCGAAAGGAAAAATAGGACACTCGTGGAGATGTATGAGGGGTTTAGGCGGACCAGACTAGCCCCTTGGGCTGGTCTGCCTAAACCCCACTTGGGGGAGGGGTTTAGGCAAACTAGACCAGCCCCTTGGGTAGGTCTGCCTAAACCCTCCCTCTCCCACTCCGTAAACAACCAAAAAAAACTTTTTTTGGTTAGGTTTACGTGGATCAGCCTCAACCCTTCAACCTGGTCTGCCTAAACCCTTCCATGACCCTTCAACTTCCCCTATAAAAGCCCCTTAGAAGCTCAAGGGGTGGGACAACAAATGCATCCATGCAAACTAGGATCGCTCAAGGCTTTAGCACAAGGCAACCGGCGCAGGAGCAAGGAGATTTGTGCGTGGGTGTGACTTGTGCATCGGCTTAACCACGCCAAGGGTATGTCGTTTGTACTCCCCTCCTACGGCGTTTTGCCATGACACACGAGTCCATCCCCGCCACGCACGAGGTGCCATGACGATGGTGAATACGCCCTCTTCTGGGACGGTCCTCGCATGCCCAGTTACGGTGGTCATGCACATGTCATGATGGTCTACTTCTTGCTACCATGCGAACATACACGACCGCTCCGCTCGAGCCGTGGTCAACTCTCGCCCAGCCACCAGTCTGCGCCTTCTTTAGGCACCCAGTCTACTCCTCCCTCGACAACCCGGACATAGTCCCCACTTCTAGGAGGGTCCCTATAAAACATGCGGATATCCGCCTTATCTCGTCTTGACTCGGGGACTGACTCACATGTCAAATTTGTCCCGCGGCTTGCGCTAGTTGTACCTTGGCCACTACGGCCCACCTGTAAGGCCCGTGCGACTCTTACAAGTTATATTATTGCCTGAGTGAGTGTTCCGACACCCACGTTTAGGTCTCAACCTTCCCCATACCACTCAATGTAGGTGTTAAGTACCTCCGACCACTGCTAATACCTCCCGGTCAAATGCTAACCCCTAGCTGTGAAGTGCCCATGCTCTCCGTCCATGGCTTCAAATACATACAGACTTCTCTTTAGCACTGAATGAAGGTGTTTGGATTCAATTTGATGTAAATAAACACTGATTGCTTACGGTCGGTGGGGAAAGATGTCTAGTACATGACTCCCTACAATCGCTTGTGCACTTGCACCTGTGGAACCCTCTCGTCTCTCCACGTGTCGCCCATCTTCCGAGCCCACGTGCTGCGTCCTGGCGATGCTTCCCCCATAAAATCCTTGGTTCCATAGGTGGTTGTCGAGAAATCGACTGGCATGCCCGCACCCCAGCCTTGTTTCCCAAAGACCAGGAAACCTCTCGTGCCGCTCAATTCCCCCTCTCGGCTCTCTGTAAAAGGTGAGTGCACGGTGCTACCCCGAGGCAGATACGGCCATAGGAGGGAGTGCCTAAGACTTAATCCGACGCCTCCCCTATTACATTATCCACCCCCTCAGTCCGGTCACTGTATACACCCCCGCGTTATGCCCCGAGGCCGATGGCCCGCCGAGAGCGATGGCTCACGAACAAAAGGATGGCATGCCCGGTGGGACGTCTCCCGCCTCCCTTCTTTTTACTGAAGAGAAAGCTTGTGCCAGCCCTGAAGTCCTGTTGCCCTTTACCTGTTCTTGCAAGAGAGGTAAAAGAGAGCACTTGTTCGTACTTCCCAGCAGCTTCCAGGTTGCGCTTCAGTTACCGGACTTCACTTGACGACTGTCAACGGTCGTCACCTCTGGACCGTCCAGTCCACCAGCAACTATGGCGGCCGTCACCTACAGTCCCATTGTCATCACCACCCACGCGCGGGTGGGTTATTTGGCGGTGCCGATTGCTTTCGGCAGTTTCGCCCCGGTCGTCGGATCCCCCTACTTCTTAGGTGTGGTCCCCGTGGTTGCTCCGTAGCTACCCTCAGTCCCCGTGCTTGCCGACGCAACGAACACGTCACGCCAGCTTCTAGCTTTGATAACTCACTCGAGCGCCAGGCTCGGTCCTTCTATCATCGGCCCCTGCGGGGGCCCTGGACCAGTTCCTGCCCAGGCAAATGCCAGCCCCCGGGCCCGGTCTTGACTGACTCCAGGCGTGGGCCTCACGCCCTGAGCCTCAGTCTCCACTGCAGCAGTTTGTTCGGGCCTACAACACTGAGCCTCAGCTAAGTCGGCATCCTGTATGGGTTTCCACCCTAAGATGCCTGGATCCCCAGCATCCTATTCAGGTGCTCAACCTCAAGCCCCGGCTCGGCCAGCCCCCCACACGGGTTCCTTGACCTGGGGGCAGGTCTCCCCAGCACTCCGTTCGGGCCTCTCGACCTGAACCCCTATAGAGCCATCAGCCAACCTGGGCCTTCAATGCCTGGTTTGAGGCCCCCTAGTACCTAGATCGGGGGCACAACCTCGGGATCCCACAAGGGCTATACTCAGCGTAGGTCCTCCGCGTCGGGCTTCGGGCCTCCCAACTCCACCATGGGGATTTACCCCCTACTACTCAGTGACATTGACTTTCAGTACTGACCTTCCTCGGTGGGAGCTGACAACCCCGATGATGGCCGGAGTGATGTGACACCAAGTAGGGACTAGGCAGCAAACAACCGCAGCCCTAGGACCTAATCCGCATTCACACACACACAGCGGAAGGAGGTGGTGGGCTTGCTCGAGATCAAAGGCAGCACTGGGGGGCCCTCCAAAGAAGGTAGGGGAGCAGGAGCAGTGACGAACCCCAGAGGTGCCGAAGGGGACATCACACCACCTGAGGCCAAAGGGCAAATATTTAACTGGGGATGTGCCACCAGGGCACAGCACGTGAGCACGTGTGTGTCACGTGGAGGGAAGGAGGTTCCGTAGGTACGAGTGTGCAGGCAACTGTGGGGAGTCGTGTACTGGATATCTTCCCCATCGACTGTAAGCGATCGGTGTTTATTTTACATTGGGCGTAGCCCGAACACCTTTGTTTCTACTGTCGAAGAAGAGAGGTAGGATACCCTGGACGCCGCGACGTCGGGAGGTCTTAGTCCATGCAACAGCGACAGGGCAACAACAATACAATAGGGACAACTGGGGACAGAGAGACTGGCTCCAGCGAGGCAGGAGATCTGCTCCTTGACTGGATTACATGACTTGTATGCTGTGAAAGGCATTTATGTGGGGGCATGAGAGCCCAATTACGTGTGCTTGCAAGCTGTGGGACAATTTCATCATTTATGATGGTCTCCGGGTCATTGCATTATTGTATGGGTAGCTCCGTATCCGTACATAGTGTCCATCGGAGTACCTGTGACTCAGCAGGATGTCGCCCGAGGGGCGTCACAATGTCTTCCCGTCATGCGACAGTGTCGAGATCGGGACAGTAGGGGCACCGTAGGCACTGTAGTGCTAGAGCAGTTGGGCGTCACCACGGCTGAGGCGACCGAATGACGTAGGCATCACTTGTCGCTGGGGCGGCCGGGTGCTGTTGGGACTAGAGCGGTTGGACGGCGTGAGTATCGCCATGACTGGAGCGACCAAAAGTCATTGAGCTCAGAATTATCTGGTGCCGTGGGCCCCAGTGGGACTGGAGTTGTTGAGTGATTGGGCGTCGCGGATCCCGATGTGATTGGAGTAGCTGGAAGTCAAGCATCGGGGGTGCCGCTGTAACTAAAGTAGCTGAGTAGTCGGGCATAACGGGCCCTGATGTGGCTGGTAGTCAGGTGCTGGGGGCACCGTTGTGACTGAGTTGTTGAGTGATCGGGTGCCGGGGGCCCCGATGTGACTGGAGTGGCTGGCAGTCAGGTGCCAGGGGCATCGTTGTGGCTGAAGTGGCTTACAGTCGGGTGCCAAGGGCACCGTTGTGGCTGGAGTGGCTGGCAGTCGGGTGCCGGAGGCACCGTTGTGGCTGGAGTGGCTGACAGTCAGGTGTCGGGGGAACCGTTGTAGCTGAGTTGTTGAGTGATCGGGTGTCGGGGGCCCCGATGTGACCGACAATCGGGTGCCGGGGACACCGTTGTGACAAAAGTAGCTAGGCGCCGTTGGACCTTGATGGTCCTGCTCGAGGCTCATTGATAGAGGCAGGGGCCTGGCGCTTCATCTTGCGTCGGGACTTGTGAAGTATGCTCATTTTCTGGGTAACAGCACTAAGGACACACTTATCGAGATGACACCAAAGTGGCACACGATCATCGAGGCAGGGAACCAGACTGGGCGCCTCGATTGAGCCATGTTTGGTGGTATACGATCATTAAAGCAGAGACTAGGCAGGGTGCTTTCATTAAGCCACGTCCATGTCGTGCATGAATGTCGAGGCAGAGATCAGAAAGGACGCCTCAATCGAGCAACATTTGATGGTGCACGATCATTGAGGCAAGGATTGGGCAGGGCGCCTCTATGAAGCAGCATCAGAGGTCATGTGCGAATGTCAAGGAAGGACTGAGTAGGATATTCCCGTCGAGCAACATCTTGGGGCGTATGATTATCGAGACAGGGCTCAGGCAAAGTGCTTTCACTAAGTGGCATCAGGGTCGTGCATGAATATCGAGACGAGACTCATGCAGAGTGCTTTCACCAAGCAAGGTCTGGGGTCATGCATGATTATCGAGACGACATACGTTCATCACAATAGGGGGCCGCCTTTTAGGAGGTCAGTGTTTGGGCTAGACGCCGTGTGAGGGATGACCATGCGGCATGCCCTCGGCGTAAGCCTAGCAAACACACACGCAAATCTCCTTGGTGTTTAGGCTAGACGCCGTTGGAGGGATGATCATGCGGCATGCCCTCGACGTAAGCCTAGCAAACACACACACTGATAGAAATGTATGCGCCCTGCAAGCCAACCACATGAGATGTGATGGCATCATTTCTTGTAATATCTTATTCATATTTATATTAATGGAATTAGCGGAGTTTTCGATCACGAAAAGCACGAAGCAGCATCTCGTGATCCCAAACGACATTGGGGATAAGCAACCCACTCTGGAACCTTTCCATCTACAGATTCCACATAACTATAGATCCTCATTCAACCAATGCCCCAATAGGACTAGGGTATGGTCAAACTATCAAACCCTATTGAGTCCCAGCTCGACTGAATCCTGTACTCCAAACTAGTTCATTAGAAAAACTCCTTTTTCATAATGAACTTGTGAACCCTGGCCAGGGGATTTCCCGAGTATAGATCCGTAGGGCATTCTCTCTCATATATCATACTGAGAGTGAACGATTCCATATTGTCAAACTAATTGCCTTCGCAAGGTGTGGTGTACATAGAAATAGGAAATAAAGCAGGACAATAGATATAATAACAGAAATAAATATCTAACTACAACAGAGTCCAGTCTAATAGAAAGTTCAGTCTAAAGTAGTAAAACGTACCACACGTCAAGTGAACACTCGACCCGACAAGTTGGCAACTGGAAACCTCCACGCAACGCCCTCGAACCTCGAGGAAGAACAGTCGCACCTGAAAACCAGGGATGAGTCTCCTATCACTGGCTCAGTAGGGATCCGGCGGAACCCCAACCGAGAAAATAACGACGGAAGGGAAGGAGCTATGCTAGCTACAGAAAGAACAACAATAACAATAGGAACAGTAACCTACAATGGCCAATAAAACCTCAGCTTTATAGCTACTCCTACTATACCAGAAAACACGACACAGTCTCCCGTCGGGGGACAACCAAGTCACGCACCTAACATCCCAATTCCACGATCGGGGGACCACCAGATACGCACCACCCTAGCCACGCTACTAGAAAAAGGCCACGACACCTCTGTCGCCCTCACAGAAGAGCCCAAGTCGAAACCACACAATTAGGAACACAGTCACGACCTCGCAGTCGTGAACTCAATGTCATCTAGGGAAAAGCCCTCGGTGACGCTCACCAGAAACCCTAGACCTTGACTACGGGAATGCTCCCGAAACAACACACAAAGCCCCGTCTCGTAGACGAGGAATAGAAATCGCGACACGACAACTCACATCATGTGACGGCAGTACCGCCCACAAAAAGAACGATCGGATGCGTCCCCTGACGTCTTACACTACGTCACAAGTGTCTAGCTACAACACCCCGGGCATGAGACTCAGACACACCCAGTAACCAGAAGTACCACAAAATAAGGACTAGCTGAGGTCGCGCTCGTCAGCGCGGGTCCGAACCCTCAGCCTCGTGTGCACACTCAGACTATACACCCTAGGCCTGTCCTCTAGCTGGTAATTCCCCGCGAACCCGGACTCGGCTGTATGTGGGGGCCCTTCGGTAACCAGCCTACTGACTATCTCTCTCAGGTACGCCACACCACCACTCCCGATGGGCCAGCACACATGTATTGTGGAAGCTATGACTAGTGGGGGCTCACAGACGTGAACACAGAAAATCACGCACGCACCCATTGCGAGTAACACGAGAGAAGAAGTGGCTCACGGCCACTTGGCTCCGGACATCCCACTAGACCTATTAAACTCAACGATCCTTGAGTCACAAGACTCGGGTCAAGATCGTCACACGCGACAACACTGAGCCGTCAATCTGGCCTAATCCCGAGGTCCAAAACCATTGTGACACGCGAAAAATTCCCAGCCCCAGGCTGGTCAACTGGGCTCACAGTCCAAGGCCATACACACAGCCCGCACGGATACTCGGAGCACATGCATGGGGTTACCCAGATCGTAAAACTCAGGAGCATGCCAATCGACACAACGGGGCACCTTCGGACACCCCCAAAACACAAACACAAGTCTCACGGTGTCCGGGACATTCTCAAGGCCAAAGGTCAACCACTGGGTCACAACCGGGTCGGCCGGAGACCAACACAATGCGCAACAACATGGTAAACACGGAGAATATCCTGGCGGTCCTCTCTTGGGACGCCACATGCTCTTGCGGCCCAACATTGGTCTGCTACAAGGACTCTAGCGGCCCAACCTTGGTCCGCTAGAAGATGAGTCAGGTTGGGTTTGGTGGTCCTATATAGGGCTGCCAAGTTGCTCTAGCGGTCCAACCCTGGTCCGCTAAGATCCATCTGGCGCACGTACCTACGACTGCTAGAGGGCACGTGACCCCAATGGTCAAAACACGCGCCCCGAAGTGCAACGGTCAAAATCGAAACTAGCTACCGAAGCTACAGTCGCTACAACAGTTGGCGATTCATCGTGCGGCCGCCGGTCGACGAAAACCCATGTCGACAAAACAATAACAGGTGGCGCACCCACCTTAGACCAGCAGGGCATCTGGCGCACCTACTTTGGGCCGCCAGTGAGTGTGGCGATCTTTGGAAAGGCCACCACACCCACCGGAGAACGGGATGGCGGGAAGAATCCCAAAAACCCGTTCCACAACCCGATCATCCACGGATGAGGGAAAAAATAAGGGGGAAGCTCCCCCGACACCCCCAGCATGTATCTATGCCCTCGAATCGGTTCGAAATGCGACGAAATGACGGATCGACACACAAGCCCTAACATAAGGATTTTTTTCCCAAAATGCCCTGAATAGCCTGCTCGGCTCACCACGGCCTACGAAACTCGCGAGAAATGGAATACATGAGCTAGGGAACCATCCCCCTACCTCCACCGAAGATTTGATACGTCGTGGATGTCGTTCCACGAAGAAACGTCCCATGAAACCCCGCCGGTGCCCCACGCTCGTGAACCGGCTTCACCGTGCCCTCGTGCCTCGATCCTCGACCCATCCTCGCCGTCCTCGTCGCCCACGCCATCCCGCCTCGCCCCCGCCCCGGTCCGTCGGCCATCAGAGAGGTGAGAGTGAGAGGAGAGTGTGAAAGAAGAGAGAGAGGGTGAGAGTGAGAAATGAGGGAAGAGAGAGAGGGAGGGGTTAATGAAAGCCAAGGCAAAGTCACATCGAGAAAAATAATTCTCTCGACTAGTGGGTAATTAGCCCACACGCTTCCACTATGCACTCAGGCAACACACGCCGGCGATACACGATGGAACTTACAAATAGTGGGAAAAACCTTCTCAGCACAATTAGACACGTAGATCGAGGTGAAACGATACCTCGAGGCATCCAGAACCAGCGTCTCGAACTAGGCAAAATCATCGAGATACACGACAAGGCCACCCGTCAACCCCTGGTCTCATCGGGTTGACCGAAACCAAACATGACATACACAGACACACACATAAACACCAGAACATGCACAAGCACTCTTGGCCATCTCATCAAGGTCACAGCCCTCATAAGATAGCAATAGACATCCACGGGTCACGGGCGAACCACGAGATCGAACCAAGTCAAACGGAAACAGGAGCGGTGGACGAAGGCAACCCTCTGGGCAAAGCGAACCATCGCTCAACTGCTAGGCGAACCCGGCAGTCAAGGGACAGCCGCTACGCGACCAGAGACAAGGACACTGGTAGTTCTAGATTGAGTCGCTAGGGCACCGTCGCAGTCAAGGAAGAGACCGCACCCAGTCACCTAAATCGACTTATCCAAAAAACTACCGACAGACAGACACCGCCCTAGAATATAATCTACAACAAACCGACACGAAACAGAACAGACCAATGGCCATCACGGCCAACAATAGGACTATAATGCACAACGTGGACTGCTCACATGGCTGTCGACACTAGAGGTGACAAGCCACTTGGCCCACACAGCAAAATCGACCTCTAATCACAGGCGACAAATGATTAAACCATGCTAGCATAGGATCCACCCACGAATCCTGCTAACGTTCACCTCATCCATCATTCCATCACGTTCTATCCCATTCCGTCGCGTCTCTTCCTCAGTCAACTCGGCACGATCGCGCGCCCCGCGTCGAGAGAAATAGAGGGAACAGAGAAACGATGGAGAAAGTAGAACGGGAGAAATAAGAAGGATAAGAGAGGAGAAATACCAAAATCACACAGATAGAACTGCTATAATGAAAAACTAAGGAATAACTAGATCACATAAAACCCAAACAACTGAGACAAATAAACACAAATTAACCAATCGAAGAGTAGAATCGCACCTTCCAAAGGATAAGGCGTCACTGCTCAGCACAGGGAAGCTAAGACACTGGTGAGTCTTGCTGAGGTTGAGGTGTCGGAGGAAGTCTGAACTGAGACTGCTGCGGTTGGGTAAATAGAGAAAACTGCACTGGTCTCGGCCTTAACGGACAGTCTTGGACAACGTGACCCGACTGATCACAGTGGAAATAGATTACCGGCAAGAAACATGGCATGCCCGGATGGCTACCACCACATCTCGAACATAATCTCGACTGACGGACAACGGGTCCCTGAGACTACTGAGAAGAAGGTACTGATGATGGAACATCACTGGCGGATGACTGCTGGGCAAGCCATTCTTCACGCTCCCTTAACTTGCTCCTGGTATTCATGGACGGAAGTGTACCATGATTAACCGGCACAGGAGAGGAGGTTCTAGTTGTAATCGGCTGCCTACCTTGTCGATCCTTAGACATCCGAGCCTTCTTAGATTTCTTGAATCGGAACTTCTTGCCCTTGGGCTTAGAGGAAGAAGTATCATCGGCGGCAGGAATAATGGAAGGAACTCCAGGTACGCTCGATTGATAAACTGGCTGGATCCACCCTGTCGGCTGAGGGACAAGGTGATACTGCACACATGGCACATCCGGCTGAGCAGATTCGGCCTGAGCATGCCCTTGGGGTCTCACCTGCCCTTCCCCAGTTGGCATTCCATCCTGAACGCCCGATAAACCTTCCACGACTTGAGCGGGAACCGCTGGGACTTGACCAGGCACAAACGCATAAACTAACACAACAACCACTGGAGGAGAAGTACCACTTCCCTCTTGGGAAACATGCGCCCTTCTACGATGCACCATCGGAACCTGGGAAGCATACACCGACGAAAATCACATCAGCAATCATAGAAAACATTCTAAGCCAGCAATAGACGACTCAAATGGACTTGCTCTGGACAGGCGCTATGTAATTTTAATACCTTATACAAATCCTCAACACAGCTCTGATACCAGCTATAACGACCCAAAGCTCTGAGTACCGATAACCTGATAATGTCGGATTACCGCCACTAAGAATTGGGGACGCCACCCAAGAGGCTGATGAGGCCCCTGAAGGATTAGTGGAGTTTGTCGAGGGGTTGTATAATGAATTGGGATCACAACGCGCAATATTAATTAAATGACAATTAACAATTAAGTGTGGAAGCAAATTAAACTATCAGAGTGATAAAATATATGCCATAGTCTAGATTTACAACAGTCACAAGTCCAAAATTGATAGAAAAGTCTAACTGTACAACTACACGGGGCATACCCCGGCCAAAAGTACAAGCAGACCCACTCGACTACTGCTGGCACGCTACACAAAACCTCGCAAAGCTCCAGGAGACGGCGGTAGTGGCTCACCTGAAAGTAGGAAGGGTGAGTCACAGCCAGACTCAGTAGGGGTCACGCGGATCCCTACCTCCCGGAGTCACGACAGCGAAGAGAAATCAACCCCCGGGAAGCTCACAACCCACGAGCCCCGAAGAGAATCAAATGGACTGCAACTCGTGCCGACAAAGGCCTTAAATGTGCTTCCAACAGCACGCCAGGCCAACCTCCAGTGGCACACCCCTTTGGAGCCTTCAACGGCACGCTCGGGTGGCCCTCAGCGGCACACCCACTGGTATGCTCTACCTGGCACACTACCCGGCCGGCACACGCTCGGTGTCTTCCATCCGGCACACCCCAAAGGCCCTCGCCGGCACACCATCTGCGCGCCCTACCCAGCACGCCCCCAGGGCCGTCTAGTGGCACACCCTGCAAGTGCCCCAGCGGCACACACCATCCCCCCCTCCACCGGCACACTCGGCCAGCACACTCCAGTGGCACACCTCGTGCCCCCTTCAACGGCACAACCGGTGGAGCTTCCTCTACTGGCATACACATTCAGCCCCTTCAGTGGCACACCCAACTTGGGTGTCTTCAGCGGCATGCTTTCCAAGCTCTCCAGTGGCACGCTTTTGCAGGCTTCCAGCGGCATGCTTCTTGGGTCTTCCCGCGGCACAGCGTTCCAACTCTTTAGCGGCACACTGTGTCTTGCCCTCGCCCGGTGCACCCGACAGACCAAATCTAACTCCCATCCCCTCGGGATCCTCAGCGCGCAGTGGGTTGGCTGACGTGTCAACTGGAGATGAAGGCACGCAGGCTACCTCCTGCCACTGAGGACGAGGAATGTCAAATCCCCACTTAATGCCGGTCACTTCCCGCCACCGTCGTTCGTGCTTGAAGGCCCCCACCACTGGGGGCATAAAAAACCCCTCTTCTCTGGCAAACACAACAACAACACAGACAGAGGCAGAGAGCCACCACTATGACGCGGCCAAGCAGAAGAGAAGAGAAGAAGAAGAAGAGAGGAAGAAGGAGGGCTCTCCGACGGCCACTGAAGGAGAGAGAGTAAGTGATGTGACACACTCTATAGCTCTGATACCAAGTTGATGTGACACAATCCCTTGGACCTGAATTTTTGCAAGTAACCAGTCCGAACGACAATTTCTCACAAGCGGGTTCACCCGCGTCAGGCGCACCCGGGTCCGTAGGCGAACAGGCGATGGGGGTGAGGGTCCGAGATTGGACCTTGGGGTTCCAAGGGAATGGCCAGCTAGGGATGAACTCCCGATGGGCCAAGGATGCCCAATTTTCAAGGGCGGTCGGCACGCCGAGGGCGTGGTTTGTAGGGTTGCTCTCTTAACTCTCTCTCCGCGGTGGTCGCTCAATTTGATGGAAAGTGGAACGAGCACTCTCTCATTGCCGACGACGCCACTAGAGACAATACTATGCTAAGCAAAGGCAAGAAAAATTAGCAGAGGAGAGTGGCCCGAAGCTCACCTGATCGGCACGAAGATGCTGATCCTGGTAGGAGACGAGGGCGAGCGGGGAGTGTGGGTTCCCTGCACACTGCGCCGATGTAGCTTCCCCTGTTCAGATTATACCAGCACTATTCCCCACACAGGGGGGTTGGACTAGGGGAGGGAAAATTAAGGATTACATCACAACTATCTCCGCATAGGGAGGGGCGGTAAGCCGGCCATGCGGGGAGGGGAGATTAGCTAGTCGGTGCCGGAAGGGCACTTCTCTAGTTCTGTCCAGATCCAGATCTACTGGACAGTGAGTCGCTGAAGATGCCGCCACGCACTCCACCGAACTCGGAAGTCACCGGGACAGGTGCAGAATCGTTGCTAACGGACCCTGGTACGCTGGCGAATTTCTGTGGATGGACCCATCATCACGACCGACCGGGGTGGCTCCTTGAACAGGCTCTCTGCGCTTTGGCTCAGGCTGATCCCAGGGTGTAATAGCAATTGATTGTAGCCGCCATGGCCGCTCCCGAAGTCCAATCATGGCGGGACCAAGTTGAGAACGACGGTGGACGAGTTTTCTTCGAGAAGCAACCAGGGGGAGCACCAGACGAGGTCAGGGCGGCGAGGAGGAGCCCGTTAAGTGTGGGGGGGTCAGGTCAGATCTAGATTGACCAGTTCTGCACACCTAGGGGAGGAAAATTGGAAGATGCTCTTCCGGAAGTGGAACTAGATGCCACTTTTTGCTGATGGACGCCGACTAGTTGTAGAAGTCCTCGGACAAGCGGCGCCTTCAGAAGTTGTGGGATGCGACCGTAGGAGCTCCAGGAATTCATCTCAGGTCACCAGCTGGTCCTGATCTGCGTAGTCAGAGGAGAACGAGTCTCCGGATAGCAGGGATGTCGGATGTCGACGAGACCACCACAGATGCGAAGGTTTCTCGACAAGCTTTCTGTCGATATATGGTGCACCTCCGGTTGATGCCGAACGACTCCGAAACAGCTTCTGCAAATTGAGCTTCTTCTGCTACCCGCGAACTGAGTAGAGTAAAGAAGGTTCTTGATGGATGTGCGGGTGGCTTGAACTGGAGGGATGGCAAGGGGAGAAAGGGGTGCTAGTAGTGGTTGCTGGAGGGGTAGTGAGGGTTGTCAATGGAGAGTGGGGTGGGGAAAGGAGGGCCAGGGGGCGCAGCTGGTATGTGGGGGAGTGGAGTTGGTGTATATATGTTTTCTCCACCAATTTGGTAAAAGGTTAACCCGGGGTTAACCCAGTTTAAGTCTCAAACTCCTCTAACCCCTCATTGGTTACGGGTCAGTCCTGGGTTAACCTGAAGTTAACTTAGGGCTAACTATTTTTATGCTTTGATTGGAGATTTATGTTAATCGGGTTTAATAGTGGGCTAACCCCTAGTTTCGAAACCCACCGGCAAAGGTGGGTTACGTTTTCTCGATTTCGCTCTCTTTTCTACCCTGGCGCCTGGGAACTCGAACTGCCTCGGACATCACGAAGCTCATATTCCCTCTTGTGAAACCCTTCTTCCCTCCCACGAAACTCTCATCTCTCCGCACATCTGGCGTCGATCCTCTCCATTCCTCCTGGCACAGGCGTCGTACCTCTCAATCCCTCTTTCATCCGGCCTACGATATCTCCCTGTGCTGTGGATGGGTCAAAGAAGCGTTCCTGTTCATCCTCATTCATCCCTGACTTCTCTGTGACCCAGGTAGCGGTGCCTTTCGGTGGTCATCCTTTTGACGTAGGAAATGGGAGGGAATCTTCCAACTTTGCATTGTGCTATCCCTTCTGCCAACTACGCATATGTTATTGCAATCGACTCTTTTCTCGTGAGTGAACAGTAAAAATTTTCTCATTTTAAAGCACATCCATGATCGCCCTCACCCCCTTTTATGTTGCTCTTGGCTCCGTCTCTCGATCCCTCCCCATTCCCTCTTCATCTACTGTAGTTGATTTTTGGTGACGGTGGTGGTATGATCATTATCTCTAGCGGTCGTCATCCCTTCCTAGTTGTTTGCCGATCGGTCGTGATCAAACTAGTGTGCCAGATCCATTTGTACTATCGTTGGTATCAACTTTCACTCTTACTTGTAAGATTTTTCATCTCCATCTTGCCCAAAAAAATGGTATGCAATTAGGTTTGGTTTTTCATGTGTAGTTGAGAATCAAGAGCACTAGTTGTACATGTGGGATATGTGTTCCTTGTTCTTTTCATCCATATTTGTAATACCCTAACTACTCTACATATATTTTCTGCATACATTTTTTTTCTTGACATTATTATTCTTATCGCTATTCATCTTCAAAAATCACTATTACTGTTATTGTCATTTTCATGTTGATGCAATGAACCAAAAGCTTAAAAAAGAGATTGACATTATAGATGGTACACATATTGATGTGGCACAGTCCTAAGATGATATTGGATGAATTGATGAACCAAGGAGTTAGACCAGCAAGCATACAAGGAAGAACACGGACTCACGTGTACGGCTCACTCTCACGGCGGACACGACCTCCCGATAGTGACTGGGTGATGATGACGGGGGTCCAAGGTGGAACCCAAACGTTCTAAGGGACTTGGCTAGCTTAGGCTGACCCCTAAGGGCCTGGGATTCCCAACTTCATAGGAGGGCGGCACGCCGGGGGCGTGGGTTTGGGTGGCACTCACTCACATTCCACGGTTGGCACACTAGAAGTGGTGTGCAAGTCTGGGCTCTCGGCTCACCGTCCGATGGGCATTCAAGATGATACTAGACTAGCAAAGTGTGTAACCCACCAAGGGTACCAATTGCTCACCTGACCAGTGTGAAAACATCGATCCCGATCGGAGACGAGGGCGAGCGGGGAAGCGTGGGTACGCACTCGCACAACGCGTCGGTGGCGCTTGACCTGAAAAAAAAATAACTACAGCACTACACCTCTCGCAGGAGGGTGTTCTTGGGGTGGGGGTTAAGTGTGTACAACCAAAACTACCTCCACGTAGGGAGGGGCCTTCAACCGGCCAAGCGAGGGGAGGGGACGAAGCTAGAAACTCGATGTGCCGGGCTTCTCGTCGGTGCTGCCAGCTTCTGGAACCACTGGACAGTTGGTCGAAGTGGGTGCCGCCACGGACACTCCCGAACTCCAAATGATCTGAGACCAGTGCCAAAACACTCCTACTTGACCCGGGAAGACACTCGAATTTTCTAGATTAACCCTGAGATGGTCGCTGGCTGGTGCAGGTCTTGGAACAGTGCCAGATAGTTCTATTTCTGGCTACTCACAGGGTAGTGCTGCTGGAAGACGGAGGTGCCACAGACAGTCCTGAGCTCGGATGGAGGCGGGGATGGTACCATTATGACCGCGGACAAGCCTTCTTCTAGACGGTACTAACGGCAACCTCAGATGATGTCGGGGTTGATCGTACTGGCCAGAATGGTGGAGGTGGGTCCACTCAGAAATAGGGGAACCAACCTGGCGCACTTCAGGGAGAAAATTTGGAACTCTTGCTGCCGAGATCCAAACGTCACTCTGCTTCTAGGGGATGACAGAGGACTAGTAGAAGGTGCCCTCAGCCAAGTGTCACGCCTAGATCTTCAAGGGGGTGGCCGTGGTGGAACCTTTTATAGGGCTCTGGTTCGCTGCCTGAGGGTCCCTGCACAGTCGGGAAAGATTCACTCTCACGGGCAGCTTAGAGCTCGGACGGTGACGAAACCACCACCCCTGGAAAGATCTCTGGATGACCTTTCCAGTGGTATATGATTTGACACTAGATGAGTCAGGGAAGGGCCAAAGAAGCTATTGTTTTCAAGGATGATAATGTTTCCAAAAGGTTATTTAGAACACCTGTTAGGGCTAACGCAGGACCCAAGGCTGCTTGGGTCCCTGCAGGATCAAAATAATCTCACTGTTGCAGGTATGCCTTGGTATGGATAAAGAGGGGTCAATAAACCAAGGCACACAAAATGAAGACCCCAGGCTCCTACCCTTCAGGTCAGTTCTGAACATTCTTTTCTTAATGTTCCTCATCTGAAATTGTGAATTTGAAGTGAATAAATATCATGCTGCTCTGTTTGTGCTGAATTCAAATTTTTTGAAATATGAATTGCTCATCATGTTAATGGGAGTCTCCTTCTGATTGAATAGCATGAATTCTCTTGAGCATAAATATTTTAGTTCATGTACTGTGTCTTCTTTTTTTCCATCAATCCAACCTACAGCAGACACACCGGTCGAATGCACCCCACCCTCAGAAAGGGGAGATGGAACCATTCCTCCAGGTGACTACTGCAGTTTTTTATTATTATTTACTGAATTGGTAGCATTTACAATTACAACTGGGGGAATATCCCCACAATGGACTATGAAGGGACTAAGCCCTGTATAGAAAGACAGAAAGCCTCCACAAAACAAAGAATAACACCCCTCACCCAACTTCACAAATGAAGGAATGAGCGCAGCCTACACACAGAAGTAGGACTGCTTTTACACCCTTAAACCAGGAATTCCAGCCATGTCCATCCTAAGCTCCCCTCTGGCCAGCCTTGGCAGTTCCGCAGTCGAGAAAAAGACATTATTAGCATTTGTCTCACAGCCAAAGGAAGCTAAAGCATCAGCTACCCGGTTTGCTTCTCGAAGTATATGCTGTACACCACAAGGGAATTCCTTCAGAACAGAAATAATTTCCCTCCACCATGGCAGCAGCATCCAGCAAGGAGAGATTCCACGGGCCACAGCATCAACGAGGACCTTGCAATCCGAGAAAATAGCATTCAAACTCCAACCGCATCGCTTGGCAATCAACAAGCCATCATGAAGAGCCCGACCTTCTGCTAGCAAGCTGAACCCCACACCGTAGCTAAAAGAGAAGGCAATACACAATCTACCTCTAGCATCTCTAATACATCCACCACCCGCACACCTTCCCGGGTTCCCTTTTGATGCACCATCAATATGAAGAGAATAGAAACAAGGCGCCAGCACACAGTGAATTATTGATGGCTGATTGTATTTCACCTGAGGGGAAAAAGGAAAGGCACTAAGGCAATGCATTTGAGCTGAGGATAGTGGCCTTTTGAAAGACATATTCTCCAGAGAGTGGCCAACCAGCCAAATAACTCTTCTTTTAATAGTATCCGGACGAATGGAGTGGCCTTCAAATCTGGAAGAGCATCGGAGCTTCCATATCTCCCACAGCATAACAATGACAGTATACACTCCAATAAAGCTAAAAGCCGAGCTAGGATTGAAATGCACCAAGAGGTCCCTGCAACGCTCGATGATATGGTCACTGAGAACCCTGTCTTCAACAGCAAAAATAGGCTGGACCCACTGCCATAACCCAGCAGCTAAGTCCCCTGCAATGAACAAGTGATTAAGAGTCTCCTGGCAGCTGACAGAACAGCAGTTACACTTGGAAGCCATGGAAATCCCACAGCTAGTCACTCTACTATCCACCGATAAGGCTTGATGCAGTAACTTCCATATGAAAATGGTAGCTCTGGGCAAGAAGGAAGAATGCCACAGCTTAGCATATTCTGGCTTTGATGGGCCTCTCACAAGGGAAATATTATATACAGACTTAGTCGAGAGAGATCCTTTAAGGGTACCAGTCCAGACACAGGAGTCAGGAAAACTAGTGAGGGTAATAGCTGGAATAGGAAAGGAGCCCCCAAGGTATTCAAATGCAACATGCTGTATATCATTAAGTACCTCTCCTACTGACGCCAAAGGAAGACCAGCACCTCCTCTGATGCTATTCAGGGAAAGGATACTGACTGCTGAGCCTTGACCAGTCCAATTGTCTCGCAAAAAATCTGCTCCAGATCCATCACCAATAATCCACCTACTATTGTTAAGGATGAGTTCCTTAGCCTGAGCAAAAACTGCCTTAGGCATACCAACCGGGAATGGAATGATACAATCCACCAAGTGGGATTTAATAAACCTACTGCAAGCATAACTAGACCATAGAGAAGAGCCATGAATTATGTTCCATAAAACTTTGGTGGCCAAGGCCAACTGGACCCCTTGCAAGTCCCGAACTCCCAGACCACCCTCCTGCTTAGGCTTTTTGATAGTTGACCAAGTAACCCAGTGCCTGTTTTTAGAATCTTGACTACCCTGCCAAAAGAAACTGGCACAGAGTTTGTCAATATAACTGATGACCTTCTTCGGAATAAAGCATGCAGAAGCAATATATACAGGCAAACTATATAGGACAGAGTTAATGAGTACTAATCTCCCAGCAGGAGTTAGTAACTTGGACTGCCACCCATCCAGTTTATGCTGCACTCTGTCAATCAGTACAGAGAAATCTGAGCTGAGATATCTCCCTTTCTTAATTGGAACTCCAAGATAAGTAAAACCTGAGGGAATGCACCTGTAGCCGGTGATTCCACAGATAGCCACCTTCAGGGAAGGAGGGGCTTTGTCAGCCAATATGAAACTGCTTTTGGAAGCATTAACCTTCTGTCCGGAACAACATTCATAACTGCCAATGAATTGTATGAGCTTGCTGACATTGCTCCTACTGGCATTAAGGAAAACCAGGGTGTCATCCGCATACAACAGATGAGTGATCTGCATTGAGTTCCTTGGACCCTTGTATCCATGAATCTGGCCAGAATGAAATAGTCTGGAAAGGCCTCTACTCAGAACCTCCGAAGCCAAGACAAATAAAAAAGGGGCAATAGGATCCCCCTGCCTAATTCCACGACTAGACTTGAAAAAGCCAGTAGGACTGCCATTGAAGCTAACAGAAAACCAGCAGTTGAAGAGTAGCATACCAATAAAAGAAGTGAATCGTGTATTGAAACCAAATTTCCTAAGAACAGCAATGATGAAGTCCCACTCCATCCTATCATAAGCCTTAGTCATATCCAACTTGATTATAACATTGTGCCCCCTTACTTTCCTATTTATATCCACCATTAGTTGCCGGGCTAGAGCCACATTGTCCAAGATAGATCTACCTTTCACAAAAGCCCCCTGCTCAACAGATATTAAACCAGGAAGGAGTGGGGCTAATCTGTCTGCCAAGATTTTGGAAATGATTTTATATGAAAAGTTACACAGACTAATTGGCCGAAAATCATTGAAGGAAGCTGGCTCTTGTAATTTTGGAATAAGGGTAATGATAGAGGAGGATATGCCCTTCGGAAGGGGAAACCCTTGAAAGAAGGCCTGAACTGCCAGTACCACATCAGGGCCAATTGTGTCCCAGGTGGCTGTATAAAAATCCCCAGAAAAACCATCAGGACCAGGGGAGCTTGATCCTTTTAAGCTCCATACAGCATTCCGAATCTCCTGTGCATTAGGGACATTACATAGCTCCACATTTTGAATATCAGTAACCAACGGGGGAATGTTATCCAGCAAGAATGATTCAGCATGGTGGTCCTCAGTAGAAAAAAGCTGTTGATAAAATGAAACAGCATGTTGCCTGAGCAGGTTCTGGTCGTCGCACCAGTCATCTGAGTTATTAATCTTCAACCTTCTTATATAATTCCTTCTTCTATTCTGTAGAGTTACAGCATGATAGAACTTTGTATTCCTGTCACCATTGTCTAACCAATCAGTTCTAGACTTCTGGTGCCAAAAAACTTCTTCTCTGTTCAAGACCTGCCGGAGAGTAGCATTAGCTGCTTGAAGCCTTTCTCTGTTGTGAACTGATGGGTCTGAGTCAAAGACAGCCTGTGAGAGCTCCACTTCAACTTCTGCCCGGCGTTTACTGTCAAAAATGTTACCAAAAACCTCCTTATTCCATTTGATCAGAGCAGCTTTGACTGTCTTGAGCTTAACCCCAAGCCTAACCAGAGCATTGGGATGATGTATTTGAGTACTGCCCCAGACCTCTGAAACTAGCTGACAAAATGAGGCATGAGAGCACCACATTTTTTGAAAAATAAATCGGCCTGGACAAACAGAAATATCCTCAACGGCAACTAACAGTGGGGAGTGATCAGAAGGACCTCTAGCAAGGTGCTTTACCTGGAGGTTGTGGACCAGAGTACTGAAATGGCTATTTACTAGGACCCTATCCAACCGTGCCCGAATATTTGCCCTGCCAGCCCGATTATTTGTCCATGTCATGGAAGAACCTGTGGAGCCAGTGTCAAACAGACCAGAAGAGCAGATAAAGGAGTTAAAGTCTGCCATAGCTGCCAGAACAGGGGGAGACCCCCCAAGCTTCTCAGAAGGTCTAAGAACACAATTATAGTCACCCCCGACCAGCCAAGGAGTTGACAGTGCTGAAGCAAACGAAGCAAGCTCACTGAAAAGAGACTGCCGAAGCTTAGGATCATTAGAGGCATATACAAAAGTGAAGAAACAACTGAAAGAGTCAGCATTCTTTAGACCAACAGTAATATACTGAGGAGAGGAGAAAACCACTTCCAAGTTAATACCATCCTGCCAAAAGACCCATATTTTAGAGTCCTCTGAATTATTTCCAGCAAAATTACCTAAATGGAGAAACCTCCCCAATGGGAGAGCTTTATTAATGTGTAGCTTTGGTTCGCTGATTGCCATTAGCTGAATCTTATGAGAATTAGTAAGATGTTTAAGATGCCTACGGGAGCCAGCATTTCCAACTCCTCGGATATTCCAAATCAAAATATTCTCTATCATGGAGGAATCCATTTAATTTCTTCCAGGGACCTGCCTCTAGATCTGGTAATCCTTCCACCATTATGTTCTTTGGGACATTGTCCAGTACCCCTGTCCACTCCCACCAATTGCATTATATCATTGTCTTTTTTAGCTTGTGCAGCAATCGTTGAACATATCAACTGAGGGTCCTGAACTTCTCCCCCAGTGTTGCAGGATGAGGAGGCACTGTCATCCTTTTCGGGAGCTCTCCCCATTGCTCCTGGTGACTCCCTTACAGAGGATTCCATTTCCGATTTAAAAGTGGGGGAGATGACCTGGGGTATAGCCTCTGGAGCATCCACTGCCGGAGCCAGGGCCTCTCCTTGGACATCCTCCACTGGCTGAGGAGCTTCACATGTAATACTCACAGCAACATTAGGACCATTTGGCAGAGGGCCTTTCCCCACAGGTCTAAAAACCTGATAATTCCTCTTATCCTGTCCCTCCCTTCTTGATTGCACCTTATCAAGCTTGCCTATCTTCTTCTTACAAACAGATTCCAGATGACCAAGCTTGTGACAACAGGAGCAAAGCGCCGGAGCTCTATTATAATTGACCGCCTGCCAATAACCTGACCCCTCAAAGTCAATCCATATCCGATCTCTCCTTGGAGCTGAAAGATCCATCTCAATGCAAACTAATGCCTCCGAGGTGTCAGCCATTGCGGAATGCTTAAGGGCCTTAACCAACTTGGCCCTTTAAGAGCCTTACAACCAGCCCATTATGCAAATCCATGTAGAATGTTTATTACAAACCCAATTTTAATGCAAAAAGAGTCCAAATTGAAACTAAATTGTCCCCAATTGGAAGGGAAGTCGATGTAGTCCACTTGGTGCTCCGCGTATGGCACCGTCGGTTCGCCGACATGTCACTAGCTCGCCTGGTGTCCGCACCACTCATGCGCTTGATGAGCGAACCCCTTCTCAACATGAAAGAGTTCCCCGACTTTGAGTCGTGGCAAGGTACGGAGGGAACTCGTGCAGGTAAGAGTCTTTAACCTTGGGCATTTGCCACGGCTTTGGCCCGGCCCTGGATGTTAACTTGACCATCTGGATTATGCAGGGGAGGCAGAGGCATTAGGGGCGAGGGCCCCTACTGAGGCACTAGGTGAAGTGCCTGGCCAGGTCGGCGAGCCAGGACCCATGGTGGCTAGCAGTTGTCAGGGTAATTGCCCAATTGCCGTTGAGGGGATCTTCCCGTTGTTGTTGGACTTCTTTTTTTGCAAGCTAGAATTATTGACTTGATTTGAGTTGCTTGTTTGGCAGGTGAGGATGCGGTGGCCACCTTGGAGATGATCCAGGAGTTGGCAGACGTCGGCCCGTTAGTGGCCCTACCATCCTTTGAGGATGAGTCCGAACCGGTGACCTCCGTGCCCCCACCCACCGTTGAGGACAAGCTGGGTAGACTACCGCAATTACTGGAAAAGCTGCCTCTCCCACCTTTGCCGACCCTAGTGTCGCCCTTCACGGTGGGGCTAGTGGAGTCTTCCAGTGTAGGACCATCAGATATGTAATTGAGCACTTGATCCTTTTAGGGTGGATTACTTTGCTTTACCCACCGATACTGAGTTTTCACTGGGGTCTATTACAGGTACCTCTTTCCCTCGGGAGGAGGGAGAGCTTCCCTGGAACATGGCCCAGGTTGTAGGAGACGAGCCTCCTATCGTAGCTTCTACTGGGGGCGACGAGGAGTTTGTCGACATTGAGGGGGTTTTCGAAGGGGACGCCCCAGCTGGTGAGCTTCTCGCCTAGCACCTCTAGCTAGGGAGCTATCTTCATGTAAGGCTGGATTTGATAGTAGCCTAACTTGGCTTCTTGGTGTATAGGTGCCTTTGATTTGCCCACGGTCGGGGGTTCATCAGAGACCTCGTTGGTTCTTCAGGCAGTGGTAGTGCAACGATAGAGACTGACGAGAGCTCGAGCTTGAGCTCTTCTTCCTCCGAGGCCTCTTCTACCGGGGACGCCGAGATAGAGGGGGCATTAGAAGGTATATACAGCTCCTTCCCTCCTCCTTATTGGCTTTGATTTAGAGTTTATGGCAGAGTGTTGACATCTTGTGTTATGTCTAGGGCTGGAATCTGAGGAGGAGCACGTGCTGGCTCCTGTCGAGGATGATTAGGGAGAGCCCTCCGTCTCCCCGATAGTCACTGGGGATGACCAGATTACCGGGGAGCCTTTGCCCTCTTCGACTCTAGCAGGGGATACTGTCGAGGTGGAGGAGAGGTTACCCTTACCGATCCCGAGCGGGGATATTACAGGCGCGATGGGAGCCACACCAGGTGAGAGTGAGGACCTTTATCTGGTTTTTCACCTTGTCTTGTCATAGGGAAGCCCTGAATGTCGCCGACCCATTTTGTGTTTGGTGGGGTTGTGTAGGTCCTTCTGGTGTGCTGGCTGAGATGGGCCACTCTTACCTGGAGCCGGGGATCGAGTGGCCTACGTCTATTTCACCACCGGAACTGCTGCTAGACGCCAACGTGGGTGCAACCTTACTCCAGCGAGCCCGAGGCTATGTAGGAGGTGATCCCCTGCCTTCTCCGGAGGAGCTTTGGCAGTGGCTGAGGGACTGCACCCAAGGTTACCACGGCCTTGGATTCCCTCATGAGCTCTGGATGTCTAGCTTGGCCAGAATCTGGGCAGAGTACCTACGGCTCCTGGAGGCTCAGGAGCAGAGGGTTCGACAGCTAGCGACGGTCCGAGAGGTGCGGGAGCAGAGGGCTTAGCTTGCGTTGGTGGCTGTCGAGCAGAGGAGGTGTGTAGATGCGACCGTGTCACTTACTCAGGACTGTGCCGTGCAGCTGAGGGAGCCAGAGAGAAGGCTTGGAAAAGGCCCTGGAGGAGTAGCAGCGAGACTTGGAGCTCGCTAGGGCCGAGTGGCAGACTGTCGAGATAGGGGCCGAGTCAAGCGTGCAACTTGCGTTGACCTTGGAGGTAGAGCTGGCTGCTACGGAGTCTCGCCTGGCGGCACTTGAGGGGAGAGGGCCTAGGCTGTGATTGTATCACTTCTTCCCCTTTTTTTTTGTTATCCGGACTGTACATCTCTTGTTAACCCAAGGGCATGTCTTGGGCTCCCTTTTTACAGAGTATCAATGACAAATTCTGAATTTTGATGTTGTTATTTGCTGAGTTGTTCCACTTCTTGTTCCATGGAACAATGTTAGATGCAAGGACTAGCGATCACTTACTATTAGTCTGCTTGATTCTTCCCTACCATGTACTGGTACAGGGGGCAATAGGTCGGGTTCACCTGATTTTTTTGATATGTTAGATCGCCCCTGAACATGATATTGTGATTGGCTGGGGGCAGACGTCCCCACTTCCTTCTAGACCAAGTGGCATGTTGGGAGGTGAAGGCTTCGGTTTCATTTGCTTCAGCTGGCGCGACGCCTCTTTCTTCATCTTCATCTTCAGGGTTTTAGGCCATGTTGAACAAGGCTGACAAAGTGTTACAGGAGACAACAATATCCTTACTTTTATTCTTTGTTCTCTTCATCTCTTTCTTTTCCGTTACAGCTAATGGCTATTCCTTGGGAGGTTCGTCCCGTATTCCAGGTTCTTCCTCTTCAACTTTGGCTTCTTCGGCCAACTCTAGGGATTTGAAATGCTCCCAAGGGACATATTCTTTTAGTTGCACAGGCTAGATTTTGGGTTGTTTATATTCATCCAACTCATCTATAATCGTCTATAGTCGTTCAACTACTAGGCTGGCTTTCTTATACATCTGCAATGGGATCTGCCTCTTCTTGTTATCGGTGGGGCTTCGGAAGACCACTTGAGGAGTTGTTTCATACCAGAATGGGGTTACAACCGACAGTGGTAGCTGAGATGTGACACCTCGTATTTGGAATCTTGGGCCATGTCGAGGTGTAACCTCCTTATTTTTGAAGACACCATCTGCCAATTTCCTTGATCTTTTGCTGGTGCCATGATATAGGCCTCATATGTGTGCTGGGTGTTGGCCTCTACCACTTCTTCGGGCAGCTGTTGGTACAAAGATATTATGTTGGTTGATGCCCCCAGATTAGACATTTCATGCGGGAGTGGGGAATCAACCTTGTATTCTCCCATTTAGAGCTCCCCTTTCTTGATCAGACTTTCAATGGCATCCTTGAACACATAACAATCTTCAATGGGGTGCCCGAGCATCTGGCGATATGGGTAGAAGCGAGGATCATCTCTCCTCTTGACATCGCTTGATCATCTTAGCTCCGGAAGAGTAATCTTGTTGTATCTGGTGGCCCATTCAAATATGACTCGCATATTCTCCTTAGAAAAGGATTATATTTTCTTCACCCTAGCCCATAACGAGGGACCTTCTGGTCATTTAGTCGGCTTGGCAGGAGGAGGGTTGGTGACTCCTTTATCTTTATCCTTCTGCTGCTCGAATGCCTTGAAGTCAACCGTGTTAACTTCTTTGGGCACGGGCCGCTTATCAACTGGTCTAGTCTTCTGGCTTGAGACTGTAAGGGTGGAGGAGTATCTAGAGAGGAAAGCCTCGATTTCCATCACCACATTGTTCAACAAGTCGAAAGAGTTGATTTCCATGCCAATCATCTATTCGAGGACTTCCTGCATCAGATTCTACTTGTAAATCTGGACCGCATCCTCTTGGTGTGGCAGGCACCTAGACCTCATACTGAGGTTCCACCATCTCTTGATATATTCCAGTGTAGTTTCATAATTCTTCTGTGTGGAAGCATAAAGTTCGGCTACGGTAACCTCCCTTTTAGTGACATGGAACTGCTCTCGGAACTTTCGTTGCATATCTAGCTAGTCAGTGATGGATGCTATTGGCAGGTTTGAGTACCATTCGAAGGCGAGTCCCGTGAGTGACGACTCGAAGAACTTCAATAGGTACGATTCATCGGTCAATAGATCACCCATCACGTTGATGTAATAGGCTATATGTTCCTTCGGTGAGCCTTGCCCATTGAATTTGTCAAACATTGGTGGCTTGTTGATGCTGGGAGGCAATCTCTTGGCCATGTGATGGACAGGGTAAGGCACCTTGTACACATCAAAAGAGGCATATTCATCACTACCTCTATCTGCTAGCTTCATCTCGATCATCTGCTCGATCATTAGCTTATTTGCGACTGTTGGATGCACTGGTCCTGAGTAGAAATGAGTTGGCTGCATCTGTGGTGTTGTCAATACTGTCGCCTAGGGTATAGTGGCGATTCCCTAGTGTAGAGGAGTGCCGACTATGAAGTGATGAGAATATATGGATGCTAGATCGATAATCTGAGACCTAGATCCCTACAGATGGAGTGTCTGTAAGAGATCCAGAGGGGGGTGAATGGATTGATCACCCTTTTTCAAAACTACGCAACTGAGGTAATTGCGGAACTAACTAGAACTACTGAAGAATAATGAATAACACTCAGTTGCAATCAAAGTAGATCGGCTAGATCTGCTCTCGTGCGGTCCAAATCAAGCATCTACCGGGCGATGAAAGAAAGTTGAACACAAGGCAAACCAGAATTTCAATCGCACAGTAGACAAGGAACTTTTAAGGTGGTTCGATCTCAAACTCGAGATCTACGTCCACCCCACATTCCAACCGGAATGTGGCTTACTCCGCTGATACACAGCTTAATCCGCTGGGCTTCACAGCTTGCCAACAACCCGCTGACTAACAGCTTGCGCTGGGGACTTACAGCTTTACCCGACCAGAGAAACACTTCTCTGCACGCTGAGGAATTACAGCTTAACCTCCGCTGGCTAACAGCTTGAAACAATCGTTTAGAAACAAAAGAAAACAAATGATAAAATCAGAAATCCCAAGAAGGGAATGTAGCTCAATCAGTTGAGCAATCTCAGCTCTGGTTCTGAACCAGGAGAGTTTTGAATTTCAGAGTCGCGAAACCCAGGTGACATAACGCGCCTGCCCCGGTGCGTTATAGTCATTTGGCGCGCCTGTAGTGGTGCGTTACATCCCCTTGTGGCGGACTCCTCTAGGTCTGTTATTTCCCGTTAACGCCCCAGTATGGGTGCATTATATCATGCGTAAACCTGTGAGTTTTCTATAGATTTTCGAGTTCGGGTGACTTTAACGCCCCTAGTCTGGTGCGTTATAGCCCCTGTCTGTGCATTAAAGGTATGTAGCCTTTAACACCCCTGTCCCTATGCGTTACATCCATATAACGCCTCTGGTTAGGTGCGTTATATCCCCTGTTTAACTGTGGATTCTGATCATTCTCGTGGGTATAACGGTCCATGGGAGGCGCGTTATGTTGACTATAATGCCCCGCCCTTGGTGCGTTATAGCCCTTATCTATTTTGTCATATATCTGTTGACTTTAACGCCCCTGCTCTAGTGCGTTATAGTCCTATAGAGCGCCTGCCCTGGTGCGTTATAGTCCTGATTAACTGTGAATTTGTATGAGCTCTGTTAAGCATAGCGGTCCCGTCTTGGTCCGTTATGGTATGTAACGGGGTGGTCTTAGTCCGTTATATACTTGGAGATTTTAAAAGCATGTGTATGTAATTTCTAATGCAATTCATGTTCCATATACGCCATGTTTAAAGTATTTTGTACGCCGTTGTATTATTTTACATCCCAAAAGAGTAGCTTTCTCTTTCCCTGTGATGGAACCACTAGTCGTAGCCCGACGATGTCTGTGTCGGCCCACCTGGGAGAGGTGGCAGGGTGTTCCTGTTATACGATTTGTAAGCTAGTTTCCATGGGCCCTCTCGCATAGTCAGTAGCGTCCTACTGGGAGGGAAAACTAGTTAGGGGCCTGGCTCAAGGCGATGGGTCAGTGTGTACACACGTGGTCAGAGGCTTGGATTAACGCTGACGAGCATTACTCTAATTAGTCACTCGGTGCGGCACTGTTGTGTCACTCGCTTGTCACGAGCTTGACTGCAAGGTGCTTGAGACGCAGTGTGAGACGTCAGTGGACGCATCTAGTTTCTTCTTTCTGGTGGTCTTCCTTCTTCCTATCACATGGTTAGCTGAGGTTTACTCTATTGGTAGATTTAGCTTCTGATGCTATTATTTAATGTAATTTGACATGTTTACCTATTTAGGTAGGCTTTCCTGCTTTGCTATAACTGCGATTTAATTGTGCCATTGCCTGTTTATTGCATTGAATGCATGCTCTAATTGCCTTCATTACTGTATGCTTGCGTGTTTAGTGCGGTGTAGGGATCCGCGTGACCCCTACTGAGTCTGGCTGTGACTCACCCTTCCTTCCTACAGGTGAGCCATCCCAGCCATCCGTCGGTCCATTACGTGTTTTTTGAGACCGTGCCTAGAGCGCCAGCTGTGGTCTATCAGTCTTGGTGTACTTTTGACCGGGGTATGTCCCGTGTAGTTGTACAATGGGACTATTTTATTGTTGTCGAACTTGCACATTTGTAAATTCTGGACTATTGTGTATAACTATCACTCTGACATATTTTATTTGCTTCCGCACTTCAGTTTAAATTACTGCTCTAATTAATATTGCGCGTGGTGTAATTCCAATTATTTATACGCTCCCTCGACAAACCCCACTAACTCTTCAGGGGCCTCATTAGCCTCTTAGGTGGCATCCCCAGTTCTTGGTAGCGGTAGTCTGATATTTATATCGGGTTATCGGTACCCTGAGCTCTGGGTCATTACATGTATGACCTATCTTCTTTCCATATTTCAGCCTTAAGCTTCATTGTTCAGGCTTGTCATACATTTATCACTCATATAGCACATTTGTCACCATTGATCAGGTATCTTTCAACCATGGCTACAGCCTTGAATTCTTCTGTCTGCACCTTCTCTGCATCGACTCCTCTAGCCACTAGATCGACTTATTTTTGAGTGCTCAGACCTTTCTGGCTATGAGTTGGTTCTACTACCTCGACTTGTCCCTTGAGTGCACCGACTTGCTCAAGGATATATAGCACTCGAGTCTCTTGATGCACCAAGGCATATAATTGTTTCTCTGACCTGTTGAGCTCGAACGATAGATGTGCATCGACCTGTCTTAATAAGACCCATTCTGCTGCATCGACCTGCCTTACAAAAATAACACTTAGCAATTTTATGCGTCGACCTGATAACATGTAGAAGACTTGATGCATCGACCTATCGATCTTGAAATACTGAAGAGCATCGACCTGATAGCCTTGAACCGTGCCCATTGCATCGACTTGCCATCTTCTTCTAGCAGTTGACTTGGCCTCTCTCCCTGTGGGAGTCGACTTCCAATGTCGACACTTTTTGAACCTTATTTTGTCAAAGCCGCTTCTCTTCCTGCTATTGATGGGAATCGACTCTGGACATTACTATTTTTATTTACCTTTATGTCCTTTAGGTTTGCATTTATGTCCTTACATAAATATGTGTGGTAAGGCTTTGTAAGTCAAGTTATCAATCCATAGAAGTCCTTGGGTTTTTATGCAAAAATTCAGTAGGTCCAGTAGGGGCCCTCCACCCTCTTCCCCATTGTCCCAGCATCGTGGCTTCAACGCCTTCACAGGCCAGCCACCCAGTTCCAGTACCAGTCTCCAGTCCCAGCATCGTGGCTTCAACGCCTTCACAGGCCAGCCACCCAGTTCCAATATCAGTCTCTAGTCCCAGCATCGTGGCTTCAACGCCTTCACAGGCCAGCCAGCCAGTTCCAGTACCAGTCTCCAGTCCCAACATCATGGCTCCAATGCCTTCATAGGCCAGCCACCCAGTTCCAATACCAGTCTCCAGTCCCAGCATCGTGGCTTCAACGCCTTCACAGGCTAGCCACCTAATGGCAGTACCAGTCTCCAGTTCTAGCATCGTGGCTTCAACGTCTTCACAGGCCAGCCACCCAGTTCCAGTACCAGTTTCCAGTCCCTACAGCATGGCTTTAGCACTGTCACAGTCCAGCCACCCAGTTCAAGTGTTAATCCCCAATTCCAGTAACGTGGCTACAGCACCTTCGTAGGCCAGCCACTCAGTCCCAGTGCCAGTCTCCAGTCCAGCAATCCAGTCATCACACATTCGTGAGCCAATCACCCAGACTTAGCACCAATATCCAGCTCCTGCATTTTGGCTACGATCCCTTCACGGGTTAGTTAGCCAGTCCCAGCCCCCAGTTCTGGCCCTTGGCTGTCACATTTCTCAGGGTCATTCGACCACCACAGGCTCAGCTTCTTAGCCAGGCATGAGCCACATTTCTGGCTAACAACATGAAGACAACCAACACCCCATGCGTCAGCCTATAACTGACGCATGCTAGAACCAACCCTCAGCTTTGACCTCGTAGGCCACCACATCCCAGCAAACCTACTTTAACCCCATACAACATGGGCTTTTCTCTCCTAGAGACTAGCCCCGAACACTTGGTCTCTTTCCAGTACCCAGTCCCCAGTTCCCAGTCCCTAAAATCCAGTTACACTATCCTCAAGCCCAGTTCTCCACTTCAATCCCCCAAAATGGGTAAAACCTGACCTATTACACCCTGTACCAGTACATGGTAGGGGAGAATCAAGCGGACTAACAGTAAGTGGTCACCAGTCCCTGCATTCGACATGATTCCATGGAACAAGAGGTGGAACAACCCAACAAATAACGACATCAAAATCCAGAATCTGTCATTAATACTCTCTATAAAAGGGGAGCCCAAGACATGCCCTTGGGATCACAAAAATGCACAATCTGGATAACAAAAAGGGGGGGAGTGATATAATCACAGCCTAGCCTCGCTCCCCTCCAGCTCCGCCAAGCGAGACTCTGTAGCAGCCAGCTCCGCCTTCATGGTCGACGCAAGCTGTCATTAATAACGACATCAAAATCCAGAATCTATCATTAATACTCTCTATAAAAGGGGAGCCCAAGGCATGCCCTTAGGATCACAAAAATGTACAATCTGGATAACAAAAAGGGGGGGAGTGATATAATCATAGCCTAGCCTCACTCCCCTCCAGCTTCACCAAGCGGGACTCTATAGTAGCCAGCTCTGCCTTTAAGGTCGACGCAAGCTGCACACTCGCCTCGGCCCCCATCTCGGTAGTCTGCCACTCTACCCTAGCGAGCTCCACCTCTCGCTGTTGCTCCTCCAGGGCCTTCTCCAGAGCCTCGGCTCTGCTCTCTACCTCCCTCAGTCGTGCGGCGTGATCCCGAGCAAGCAGCACGACCGCGTCAGCACACCTCTCCTGCTCGACAGTCGCCAATGCAAGCCGAGCCCACTGCTCCTCCAGCTCTCAGATGACCACTAGCCGCCGAGCCCTCCGCTCCTGTGCCTCTAGAAGCCGCAGGATCTCCACCCAAATGTCGGCCAGGCTGGACATCCACAACTCACACGGGAACCCGAGGCCGTGATAGCCATGGGTACACTCCCTCAACCGCTGACAGAGCTCCCCCGGGGAAGGTAGGGGATCGCCTCCTACATAGCCTCGGGCTTGCTGGAGCAAGGCCGCACCCACGCTGGCATCCAACAGTGGCTCCGCTGGTGAAACAGATGTAGGCCACTCGATCCCCAGCTCCAGGGAGGAGTGGCCCACCTCAGCCAGCGTGCTAGAAGGACCTGTGTAACACCACCAAACACAAAGAGGGTCAGCAACGCTCAAGACTTCCCTATGACAAGACAAGGTGAAAAACCTAAGAAATGTCCTGGCTCTCACTTGCTATGGCCTCCGCCGTGCCTGTAACACCCCCACTTGGGGTCGGTGAGGGTAGTCTCTCCTCCACCTCAGCAGCGTCTCCTGCTGGAGCGGAGAGGGCAGAGGCTCCTCTGACATCCGGGTGTCCCCAGTAATCATCGAAGAGGTAGAAGGCTCTCCCAGATCTGCCTCGATGGGAGTCGGCATGCGCTCCCCCTCGAACTCCAGCCCTGGACATAGCACAAAATGTCAGCTCTACCATAAACCCTGAGTCAAAGCCAGTGAAGGGGAGCGAAGGAGCTACATGTACCTTCCAACGTAGCCTTCATCTCACCATTGTTGTGCCCCTGTGGTCATTTGTATCTCATGGTTTTGATAATGGCTAACACTATAAGTCATTGTTATTTTCCACTCTCATATGACTGACATACGTGATGCTTTGTTCATGACAGGTAAGCATGTAGCAGCCTCTAACATGTTATGAAGAGATCACTAGAAATAGTGCCCTGAAATGTGTATCTACTCTAATTGCAATATTATTTTTTACAACCTATAGTTATAACCATCATCAATTTCATATAGCTACATTATCCATCTTAAGCAACCGATGTTGATCACTAGAAATAGTGCCCTGAAATGTGTATCTTTTTTATACAACACCAGCCCTCAGTGTCAAAACCTGGTCGAGTGCACAACCTCCCCAGGGGAGAGATGTGTTCTCACTCCTCCAGGCAAACACTTTGGCCATGATTTTTATTTAATTTTGAGGGAGTGAAAGCTACAGAATCAACGGGGCATACCCCTGATTGTAACAAATGCAGCGCAAATAGGAAATCCCAAAGAAATGAAAAGTGTGTACAAAGAGTGAGTTGCGTCAGCGCCGTGGCTTCAACGCGTCAACGCCTGTTCCAGTCAGTGAATGCCAGCGTCGACGCCAGATCGAGGCTGTGGATGCTAGCGTCAACGCATTGGGAACGCCAGCGTCCACTCGACTCCAGGAAAGAACGGATTGCGTCGACGCCAATGCTTCAAAGCGTCAACGCCTGTTGAAGGCGGTGAATGCCAGCGTCAACGCATTGGGAGCGCCAGTGTCCACTCGACTCCAGACTGCAGCATGGAAGCGACAATGCATTGCGTTAACGCAGTGCCACTCGACATCATCAACGTTGACGCACGAGGAAGCTCAAGCACTGCATAACATGGCTTGCCCCGACTAATGCGTTGACGCAGCTGTAGACCACTGTACCTGAACACTAGGCATACCAAGGACATCTGCCCTGGCATACCCTTTGGTTGCGGCTGGAAGCTCCCTCAAGGAGAAAAATTCCAGATTGGAACCCAGATCAACTGCCTGTTTTGCCAAGGAATCAGCCAATTGGTTGGCCTCCCTATATACATGACTAATTGTATATGAACTCGAATGAAAGATAGACTCCAAGGATTTCCACCACGGGAGAAGTTGCCATGGGGGAGAACCCAGACCATTAAGCAGATCAACCAGAATGTTAGAATCAGAGTAGATGATGGAAATAGAAATATTGTGCAGCTTTGCCAATCTAAGCCCATCGAGGAGGGCCCTCCCTTCAGCCACAATACTAGAACTAATCCCATAATAATATGAGTATCCCAACAAAAAATTGCCATGTTTATCTCTAAAGCAACCTCCTCCACCAGCAGAGCCCATAATCCCTCTACAGGAACCATCAACATTTAATGCAAAGCCCGCAGTCGGAGCAATCCATCGAACTGCAATAACATGAAAGACTTTACTTTGACACTGAAAACCCCACTGCATGAGTGTTTGCCAATACAGAGAGTTGGATGTCCTGGGAAAAACTTGTTGATTAAAAATGTGAGCAATTTCCTCATTGATCAGTCTGCCCCATTGCATGAAATTGACCTGACAGCCTTCCATCCTACTTGAACATCTCTGTTTCCATACTTCCCAGACAATTATCATAGATATCAAAAGATTCAAGAAACCCTGAGGGGTATGAATTTCAGAGTACTTTAAAGTCAAGAGAAGCCTGGTCCGAATAGAAGTAATAGATAGGGGGAATCATCCAAAAGAGGACTAAATCTGCACCATAGGAACCTTGCCAGCTCACTGTTGATGAACAGGTGATCCAAGTCTTCAGTATGATGGGCATAGACACAGTAGCTGCAGCAGGATGCTAATTGAATGCCTTTCTGTTGAATTCTGCCATCCACAGGAACAACATGATTCAGCAATTTCCAATAAAATAAAGCAGCTCGAGGTGGAAATTTGGAGTTCCAGATTTTGACTTTATAAGAGTCCGTGTGTGACTCTTTGAGGTGTCTGTAGGTGGACTTAAAATCAAAGCTTCCTGAATAAGAGAGTGACCAGATTGGGATATCAGCCCCCTCTTGAATCCCAAAATTCTGAAGTTCAGATTTCAAATCACCATTAGTAACTTGGTTCCAAATCGGGTGGAGATGATTGGACAAAGCTTCCTGAACAGAACAATCCTCTTGACTGGTCACATGGTTGCCGATAGAGGCAGATAGAGACATACCTCTAAACCAATTATCAAGGATGAAACTAGAGGACTGCCCGTTAAAAACAATCATCTTCATTCCATCCATCAGAATGGACTTGGCTTTATGAAAATCCTTGTACTTTATGCCAGTCGGGAAAGGAATGGTGCACTTTGATATATGCTTCCCCCTAATGTATTTGTTCCTAATATAATTGGCCCATAGAGACTTAGCATGGAGGGCAGACCATAATTGCTTGACAAAAGAGCACATTTGGATATCTCGAATGCTTCGAACTCCCAGACCCCCAGAGGAATGCGGACGGCAAATGGAGTCCCATTTAACCTAGTGCCTTCTATGGACCGGAACTAGGCCTTGCCAGAAGAAATTGGCACAAATGCATTCAACCTGCTTACTAATGCCGTATGGAATAGAGGTGGAACTAACAGTATAAATTGGAATAGCAGAAAGCACAGATTTAATCAAAAGTAATCTCCCTGCCTGGGATAAAAATTTGCTCTGCCAGCCCATCAGTTTAGCAATAATTTTACTAGGGAGGTCTGCAGGTGGGAGGGGGATGTGGTCGATGGGTTGGCAGTGGAGGGTGGCGGAGGTCGGCTCGACGGCGAGGTCTGCTGGGGAGGGACGCGACGGGGTTAACAGGTGGGGGGTGGAGTGTTCGCGTGGGAGGCCGGCGGTGAGGGAAGGTTGGCAGTGGGAGGGGAGTTCCGTCGTCGTCGGGGTGGGGTCGTGGTCGACGGGGGAGCGGCAGTGGAAGACGGTTGCATGGGAGGGAGAGGAGGTGGAGGAGAGATCCGGCGGTGACAGTGAGGGAGTGGGAGTGCGGTGGTCGCGGGGGCGGTCCGGCGCGGTGGGGAAACTGGGAAGAAAGAGGACGGGAGAGATGGGGAGAGCGGCGTGCATGCAGGGAGAAGAGAGGGGGAGACTAGCAGGGAATGGAAGAGAGGGGGAGGTGGGGTCGTCGACGGGAGGCTAACGGGGGGACGCCGGCGGGGTTAGCAGGTGGCCACGGGAGAGCGGGAGTGTTGCAGGGGGGGTGCTCGTCGTCGGGAGGTTGTCGGGGTTCTGCGGTATTGGATGGTTCGAGGCCGTGGGCGGGACGTGGCAAGGTGGCCGGCGACGGCAGGGAGCGGTGGTCGGAGAAGGCTGCCGGTGGTGAGAGGGGGTGGACGCAGAGGTGGTGGCGTGGGGTCGTAGTCGACGGGGGAGGAGACGGTGGTCGGCAACGGCGGTGTGCGGTGGCCGGAGAGAGGGTGAGCGTCTTGGCATCAGATCAATCTGGGCATAGACGGTACAGGGTGAGAGAGGGGGAAGGAACGTCCTGAGAGACCATGGAAGCCAATGCGGGCATGGTCGCTGGCTCCCACAGGAGGAATGAGCTCGTCTTGATCCGACGCGACGGAGAAGGCGGGGTAAGCACTCTCTCTCCCCCCCTCCAAAAGAGCTGTCTTCCCCCACTTTTTTTTTTTCTGTTGCTTCCTTCCTTCTGCTGGATCTGGTTCTACCCATTGGCCGCGGGTTTTCGGGGTTGGACTGTCTAAGTGGTATCAGTTTCGTAATTGGTATTTAGTTGGATTGCTCTAGGCGGTACGATGTCGGTGTGAACCGTTGTCTTTGTGCAATGTATATTCTTGCCCACTCCTTCACAGTGGCCAAGATCGGCTGCCATCCCTTTGTTTCTTGTGTCTGATGGTTTGGGCAATCTCTTATATTTCTAGATGTGTTTTCTGCGAAACTGAATGTATAGGCACCGGCATGAAGCGTCATCTGTGCTCTGCCGACACTCCTGTAGCAGGTTGTTCTTGCTTTTGGTGTAGCTGCTGACTCGTACGTATTAGCATAAAAGCTGATCCAAGTGAATATCCGGGAAACTTGATCTTTCTTTTTCTCGAACCCCAGACCCCTGTAATAATGGTTGAGTAACGGGGTGACGAATGGTTCTCTATTTTTGTCATTTGTTCTCGAAGAGAAGATTTTTTGGGCGCCTACTCTTTTGATGAACTCATTTTCTTGTTCATTTCCCGTTGATCTCATTCTTTTTTGCCACTGTTGACGTGAACAAGGAGATTTCTTGTTTCTTCTTAACTCTCCCTTCCATGGGATCCTATGCTTGGAGTGCTAGTTGTCAAAGTTGAATTTAGTTAATCAATTCCTGAGGAGTAGAACCTAATTCACTTCTTTATTTTTTCCGCCACTTAACCAAGATCCAATGGCGTCAACTGTGTTTTATTGGCTCTAGATGATGCCTGTTCATTTTCTTAGTGTAAATTGAATAAAATTATCCGACTCTGGGTGAAAATTTAAAAGGCTACCTGGTGTTATCTCAGCTTGGATATACCCTCTAATCATGGTAATTCACGCATTGACAATGGCATTGGTATTATGAGCAATCCTGTTGATAATTGTATATCTGGAATCTCATATGAAAGGAAATTGCAAATTAGTTCATAGTTCTGCTGCTTTTAAACTTAGATCTGCATGTAGTGTTGAGTGATTCACATAATTGTACATGTTTATTAGGTTTTTATTGTTTATATGTTAATGGCAATTCCTTCATGTTGATTTTAACTTTATTTTTGTATCACTGGACGTTTACATGTCAAGTCTGTGTACAATGCAGCCCAAGTCCCTTAAAAATATGAATGGTCAGGTTTGCCAGATTTGTGGTGATTCTGTGGGGGTTACTGCCGTGGGTGAAATGTTTGTTGCTTGCAATGAGTGTGCCTTCCCAGTTTGCCGACCTTGCTATGAGTATGAACGAAAAGAGGGTAACCAATCTTGCCCTCAATGCAAGACCAGATATAAGAGGCATAAAGGTTAGCTTATTATTTTAGGAATTGTATTGATATTCTTTCTAGTCATCATATTTTATCTTCAAACTCTTTTGACCTGCTTCTGAAACTAGATGAGGGATTTCAAATTAATCTTTTAGGTATGTGGAGTTTCAGGGAGTCCTAGAGTGGAAGGAGATGATGATGAAGATGATGTTGATGACTTGGATAATGAATTTAACAACACAGATGTCAATGGGAAGGCAGTGCAACAGCAGACATTGCAAGGAGAAGATCTGTCTTCATCTTATAGACAATAACATCGTCGAACAATTCCCCTTCTCACCCAGCGGCTCTGCCCCCGGAAACCCCCGCAAGGGGCAATGCCCCCTTGATCTCCGCGACCTGACCGGGCAGGTCGATCCCCATGACCTGACCACGCAGGTCGATCCACAGACGAGGGCACACGATGGTGAGTTTCGCAAGGGCTTGAAACCTCTTGTAGAATCAATAGTTTCAACCATGATTCAAAATCATATAGTAATGTATTTCATCAACATGTTTGAAACTCAAAATCTATTTTTTATCTCAATCATGGTTCAATCAACATGAATGCATACTTTCATCAAGAACAATGCAATCAATCACACATTGAGTTTAGTTATCATCAAAATAATATCTTCAATAATCATCAAAACCATATCATCACACATAAAGTTTAGTTATCATCAAAATCATAGCTCAACACTTCCCATTGTTGTAAACCTTGTTCTGATGTTTTGATGATGGCTAACAATCTTGGTTTGTTGATGGCCAACACTTATGTCTTGTTCAGAGCTCTTTTGCCTTAGCTTTGTAGAGTTAGAGCATCCCTTCAGAAAGTCCGTGCACAGCCCACCAAAGAGCAAACCCTAAGCCCGTGCATGTACAGTGTCTCCATATAAGTCCATGCATGTATAAGGTCTGTGCATATTTTAGACTTAGACATTTTACTGATTGAGTTTCATCGTGCATGAACAGTCTCTGCAATGTAAGTCTATGCATGTTTTACGTTGAGTCCGTGCACATTTTAGTCAAGTCCGTGCATGTTTAGCATTGATAAAATATGAGTCCGTACACGTTTTAGTCAAGTTCGTGCACGTTGTGCATTGTTAACTCTAAGTCCGTGCTCTTTTTGACAAAGTCCATGCATATATCTTGAAACATCAAGTCCGTGCATCTTTTCCTTGCAAGCAGAACATCAAGTCTGTGCATCTTTTCCTTGCAAGCAGAGCATCGACTCCGTGCATGAATAGTCATGCCTATAGCTAATCTGTGTACGCTTTCATGTAGACCGTGGAAGCCAAAACCCGTGCATGTTTGATTTTTAACACTAAGTCTGTGCACTCCTTCACAATGTCTGTGCACGTCAAACCCCATGCATATTTCCTTATGTGTGTAATTTCTATTAATGTCCGTGCATGTTTTGATGTTTTCTTAAAACCTACATCTGTGCATGTTTTGGTTGCTTTATAAAAGACTTGCATCCGTGCAAGTATCCTTGAAAACATGCATCCATGCATATTCGCTTTGCTTCACTAATTCCATCAACTTGGCAAGCATGTCCGTGCACATTATACCCCGTGCACATTCCACATGCCAAACCCCTTGCATGCTCTGCCTGCCATCAGCTGTGGAGTTAGTCCGTGCATGTCCCTGCTCTCTTTGTAAAAGTCAGTGTATGTCTGAGCATACACTGTATCAAATGCAATGCATGTCCCAGCATATGCATAAAGCCCTCTCTGCAAGTTTGAGCATACACTTGCATCCGTGCATGTTTTGCTCGCCGATCATCGAAGTCGGAGCATACACTGTTGTAGAGTCAGTGTAAGTCCTCTTGATGTCCAAGCAAATAATAACCCCGTGCATATTTTCTAGTTAGGCCAGACTTTGTAGCTAAGCCAGCCAAGTCCAAGCAGGTCTATACTAAGACTGCCTTAGCTGCAGTAAGTCTGTGCAAGTCCTCTTGCCGCCAGTTCACTTGTACTCTAAACATACTCTGTGTATACCCCATGCATCTTTTTCTGTCTAGTACACTCTTAACTGAACTAATGTTTGTTTAAGTGTTGACAGGTAATATTTCGTGGAAAACAAGGGTGGCATGTGATCCAAGATTGGATGCAGTGCTAGGATCGTGACACGTGTAAAGTAAATGGCAAGATGCTGCCACGTGTAAAGGTTTGATGGTGGGATTTCGTGGCAGACACACGCCCTTTTTGCTGCTGATATAAAAGAAAGCTTTCTCCTTCCTAGAGAAGTGGGGGATCATAAACTACTTCCAAACAAGCAGAAGCCAACCTGTGCGATCCAAAGAAGAAGAAGAGAGAAGTGAAAAGAGAGAAGAAAAAGAGGAGAAGAGATAGAGTTAGTCTGAAAGTGAATTGTAGAGAGATTGCGAGAAATTGTGAGAGAGAAGAGTCACTCAGTCTTTTAGTTCAGAACCAAAGCCGAGATTGCTCAGTGTTGAGCTACATTTCCCATTTGGGATCTTCGTATTTTTCTTGTGTTTGTTTCTTTATTTTTCTAAACCTGTTCTTCAAGCTATTTGTCAGCAGAGATTAAGCTGCAACTCCTCAGCGTGCAGAGAAGTGTTCTCTGGTCGGGTTTAGCTGTAACTCCCCAAGGTAAGCTGTTAGTCAGTGGTGTTGGCAATTTGTGTAGCCCAGCAGATTAAGCTATGAATCAGCGGAGAAAGTCACATTCCAGTTGTAGTGTGGGGTGGACGTAGATCTCTAGATTGAGATCGAACCACCTTAAAAGCCTGCATCTACTATGCGATTGAATGTGTTGCTTGCCTTGCTTTAATTTCGTGTTCCTCACTCAGTAGATGTTTGATAAGAGTAGTGTAAGATCCAGGTTATAGAACCTGTTCGGTCTCAGTAGTTCTTGCTAAGTAACACTGTAGGAGAGGATGCAAAAGCCGTACTCTTTCCCAAAGAATAAGACCCGGGGGATCTTTGATTGGGCCTGCCACTTCGATAAGGTCTCCCTCCCAAAGTCTAAGAGGCCACAAGATGCCCGAAGAAGTGGTGACCCCTTGTTCTACCCCTACCACCAAATACTGGGTCACCTTATTGAAGACTGCTATGTCTTCAAGGATATTGCTCAAGACCTGATTAAGAAAGATGAGCTCAGGATGGGAGACTATGTGGTGGCTCCGCCGCATCCCCACGTGATAGGCATCCACGAAAGGGGTATCTATATGGTGTCAGTTCAGCACCGGACATTTGAAGATGCAGCTGAGAATGAACAGCCCTGGCGCAGTCCCAAACATGATAAATAATCCCCTCGGCTTCCGAAGAAGCTATTTACGATGATTAACAGGAAGACCCCGAAAAAGTCCTGTGCCTCTCTACGTAAGGGAACCCCTCAAGGCCGCGGACAGCAAGCCAAGGGGGGTGGGAAGCAAGTAGTGCCTCAGTGCCCAATGAGGCAGAGCGAGAAGATGCATATGGCGTCCTTGAAGTGGAGGATGATGAAGGTTTCATCGACCTACTATCGGCGCCCCCGAAAATTGAAGATGGCGGCCAGGCCACTATTGATGAGCTCATCGAGATTAACCTCGGCACGGAAAGTGATCCCAGGCCGACCTTTCTGAGTGCCCTTATACCTCCACAGGAGAGGGAGCAATATGTAAAGTTGCTGCAGGAGTTTTGAGATTACTTTGCCTAGAACTACAAAGAGATGCCCGGCCTTAGCCCCGATGTGGCTCAATACATTTTGGCTATTGATCCCAAGATGGAGCTAGTGAAGCAGTCCCCCCAGCGCATGAGGCCGGAGCTGATAAACCAGATCTATAAAGAAGTCGACAAGCTCATAGATGTCAATTTTGTAGCCGAGAACTAATACACCACCTGGCTGGCCAATATTGTGCCGGTGAAGAAGAAGAATGGACAGATCAGGATCTGCGTGGACTTTCGCGACCTGAATAATGCCTGCCCAAAAGATGACTTCCCGGTGCCCATCACCAAAGTGATGATTGATGCAACTACTAGCCATGAGGCCCTGTCCTTTATGGACAGATCATCCGGCTATAACCAAATCTAGATAGCTGAGCACGATCGAATTCATACGGCCTTTCAGTCGCCTAAAGGGATATTCCACTACAAAAGGATGCCCTTCGGCCTCAAGAACACTGGCGCCACATACCAGCGATCGATGACCAAGATATTCGATGAGCTACTATATAATAAAGTCGAATGCTACATTGATGGCTTGGTCGTCAAAACAAAGAAAAGGGGGGATCATCTGAACAATATTAGAATTATCTTTGAGAGGCTCCGACAGTATGAGCGAAAAATGATCCCAATGAAGTGTGCCTTTGGCGTCTCTAGTGAAAAATTTCTCGGCTTCATTGTCCGATACATGGGAATCGAGATCGACCCCTTTAAAATAAAAGCTATCTAAGAGCTGCCCCCTCCGAAGAATCTGGGAGTGTTAAGGTCCCTGCAAGGCCGACTGGCTTACATCCACAGGTTCATCCCCAACTTATCGAGATGCTGCCACTCGCTCCACAAACTGATGATGAAGAATGCGCCTTTGAACTGGGATCGGGAGTGCCAGGGGACCTTCGACCAGTTAAAGGATTATTTGAAGACCCCGCCTGTGCTGGGGGCACCTGTCAAAGGAAGGCCGCTTATTCTGTATACAACCGCCACCGAATGTTCACTGGGGGTAATGCTCTCCCAGAACAATGATGAGGGGAAGGAGCAAGCTCTCTACTACCTCAGCCAAAGACTGGTAGGGGCAGAAGCAAAGTACACCCCAATTGAGAAAATTTGCCTCGCTTTAGTCTTGACAGTCAAAAAGGTGAGGCATTACATGCTGTCGCATGAAGTGAGCCTAATTTCTAAGGCTGACCCTATTAAGCACATTCTCTCCCAGCCAGTCCTGAAAGGACGTCTTGGCAAGTGGGCTGTACTGCTAATGGAGTTCGACATCACCTATGTGCCGCAGAAGGCCGTTAAAGGTCAACTCATCGTAGACTTCTTCGCGGCGCACCCTGTGCCCAAAGATTCCCCAATGGTCATGGAGCTGCCTGAAGATGAAATAGTAGAGGTGGGCCAAGTCCAACAAATCGCCTGGTAGCTGTACTTTGACGGGGCTTCGAGAATAGAAACAACCTCGTCTGGGTGTACAAAAGTATGGGCTGGGGCCGGCATCATCCTCAAATCTCCGGACGGAGAGGTGTTGCACACTTCCCATTCCATCAGCAAGTCCTGCACGAATAATGAAGCAGAGTATGAAGCTCTGATCATTGGCCTCCAAGTCGCCTTGCAAATGGAGATCAGAATGCTACAAGTATTTGGCAATTCACTATTGATTGTCAAGCAGGTCCAAAGACAGTTTGATGTCTGAAAACCTGAGGGATGGGGTTCGGGGCCTTCCTCAGAATTGAGCCAATCAAAATGGACCTTGCCATGATCCAAGCATTGCGTGAAAGATGGGACCCGGTGAGTCGGGCATTCCTGATGCCGTGGGGACAATTGTTGTAAATTAGACTCAGCCACTTTAACAGCCAAATGGATGTCACCAAAAATCTCCTTGTTCCAAATCTTAATAGCCTCTTTGAGGAGTTTAAGTTTATTCTGTAGAGAGAAAAACGGATGCTGCAAATTTTCAAATTGGTTCCATTTACCAGCAATAAATTCCCTGAAATCTGGATGAGTTGTCCACATCTGATGAAAAATGAACCTCCCTGGCAATTGCTTCCTAGGACACATATTAAGAAGCAAAGGGGCATGATCTGAAGGGCCCCTAAGTAAATGCTGAACCAATAATTGGTGATCAGAATTCATCCACTTAGAGTTAATAAAAACTCTGTCAAGTCTAGCACGAATATGGGAAGCCCCAGACTGATTATTAGACCAAGTAAAAGATGGACCAGAGAAGCCAGCATCTATAAGGCCAGTGGCTGCAACAAAACTCTGAAAGTCCAACATAGAGGGAGCAGAAGCCAATAAACCACCCATCTTCTCCTCAGGGGATATAACACAATTGAAATCTCCCCCAACAACCCATGGAAAGACTTCACTGTAATTAAAGGCCAACAGACCATCAAACAGCTCCCTACGGGTAGTGGGGCAACAGGAGGCGTAAACCGCAGTAAAGAAAAAGCTTGTAGTGTCATTCTCCTTAATGGCAACAGTAATGAATTGGCTGTGCAGTTCAATTATCTCCAAACTAATATGAGAATTATAGAAAAGCCAGATATTGGAGGAATCTCCATTATTGCCAATAACAAAAGGAAGGTTAATACGATGAGCCACTTTCAGAGCACGGTTGAAAGCAATATGAGGTTCAGAGATAGCAACCAAACTAAGATTATGAGCCTTAACTAGATGAGCCAGACTGTTCACAGTCGCTTTATTTCCTATACCTCTGGCATTCCATATAAGTGCAGAATCAATCATTTGAATAGTGGGAAGAATGAATAGCTAGAGCCTTAGACTTGGCCCTAGTGAGACGAGCATCATTTATTAATTCACCAGGAAGATCCGACACAACAGAAGGATTTCCATGAGCAGGGTTCTGAGCCACCATTACTCTAATATTTTCCGAATTAGAAAGACTAGCAACCTTAGGGTCACTGACCAGGTCAATCACTGCAGAGTGGGAATTAGAAGGTTGAGAGACATCAAAAGCAGAGTTTATAAAAGTTTCATTATCTAATTGAGCCATTGAACTATCACCAATCTCCTGAACAGAAGCTGAATTTTCTGACATCTCAATTATTGATTTGTCCATAGGAACTCCTCCTTCCAGTAAAATGTTGGTCAAATTAATCTCTTCCTGTATGTGACTCCGGACATCGAAATCAACCTGGTTCCGCTCCACTCCTTGAGGAGGGCCTGCCAGTGGAGCATCAAAGGTGACATTATGTTGAACAGCTGCCGGTGATGTAGGGGGATGTATGAAAACCTGTTTAGCATTTTCCAATTCTGAGGTAGGACCCAGAGGGGGACGAGTACGACTCAACTTCCTTTTACATTCAGTACTGGAGTGCCCCAATTTATGACAGTATGAACAAAGAGGTGGAACCCGATTATAGTTGATAGACTGCCAATACCCATAGCCATCCATATCAATCCATAGCCGCTCCCTGCGCGGAGCTAGAAGATCCAACTCTATACAAACCAAAGCTTCAGATGTATCAGCCATCGTTAAGGACCTATCATGAATACGCAGCACAGGGCCAAAATTCCCAGCAATGGAGCGAAGACAATCTTCATGATATAGGTTCACCGGAAGACCAGGAAATCCGATCCAGACCGGAACTGTGGGTGGATCGACATCAAAATCAAAGTCGACAGTCCACCTAAAGAATCGAAATAAAAAACCTTTTATATACAGATTTTTTTGAATAAGTAACTTCGTGAAATCCTTCTCACTATCAAATCTGAAAAGAAGATGCCTCGGGTTCAATTTGCTTATAGTAAAATCCGTCGAAAATGCCATCCGTTGGGAGAGAAAACTCTTGATCTCAATGAATGACGGCCTACCATAAGAGCATTTGGCCACAATAGCAAACTGCAGAGTTTGCATAGAGGTTTGAATGTCAGATTTGGAAAAGTATACCGCAGGTTCACCCCGATCTGTGAATGCCGGTTCCTTGATCGGGATAGGAGATAGAACTCGACGACCGTTGTCCAGAAGTACTTGTGCATAAGATTTGCGAGCTCCAGTGGAGGAAGAGGCGGGGACATCCTGTGAAGCACCAGATCCCTCCGCCGGGATCCGAGAGCCCCCCACCGAAGACTTGTAGATTGCATTTGAAGAAGAAGCCGGAGCGTCCTTAGGGGCACCGGATCCTTCCGCCTGCAGCCGAGAAGCCCCCGCCGCACCGGCCATGGCCGGCCGGAAGGGAAGAAACCGCCCAGGACACCAGCCGGGGATGAGAAATCCCGGAGCTTCTCTCTCTAGAATCTAGAGAGAGAAACACTCAATATACTTAGATTTTCTTGGAACTTCACGGGGGTGTACCGTCCCTCCACCCACCTCACCGCGGACGCCACTGCACGCACCCACACACGCCCAGCTCCTCCCCACAACAACCTCCGGTGAGCCCACCCGCTTTTCAGCAGCATCCAACCACCCCACGAATTTCTAAAATTCCTGCAAGTCCCCAATTTCTGTCTGTCCACTGTCTTCCAGATCCGACCCCCGTCCACCATAAAAGCCATAACAAATCCAAACCACCATATTTCTGGAATCTAAAAATAGTCCCGGTTTCCTCACTTGAAACCCCACAACTTTCATGAAGAACCCACCCTCTGAATCGGCCTTCTACCCTGCGGTCAATGCCAGTTCTCAGACAATCACAATTCTGCCCTGAGAATTCTGGAACAGCCCAGCAGCAGTTCATAAATTCGGCTAAGGCCAGATCAGCTCAGATCCGGCCCAGATCTTTGGGCCTGGGTTGTAGAGCTTCAAGATAGCTTTCCAACGCCACCGACGCCGCCTCGATCCGACGTCGGATCTGGTCGCAGCAGAGCTTTTCGTCCGGTCGCGCGCTGCTGGACAGCAGATCCAGTCCGTGGCCGGCACCCGGCGACCGTCCCCGGCGCGACCGCCTCGCCTTCCGCGAGGCCGACCAGCACCCCGCCGCCCCCGGGACCGCCCAGCCAGGGGCCACCGGTGCTGCAGCAACTTCCCGGCTTCCCCGGACCACCTTCCAAGACGTGGGCCCCACAGACACGCGTGCCAACATCGCCAAAGCGGCCCCGAGAGCTGCCCGTCAACCCGAACCCGTTACTCCCGGGTCCCACTGTATCGCCCTTTACCTCCCTGCGTGGAGTGGGCCAAGAATTCACTGCTGTAATTAATTGTATTACTGTTCCGGGAGTATCAGTTCGGCCGGGGTCGTCTTCCCCACGCCCGGCGCGTGGAGGTACACCCGCTGCCCTCTCGTAGTCGTAGTTACCGCTTGCTTAGTATTTGCTTTAACTGCCGCTGCATGTGAGTAGTTCCTAACTCGCTATATTAATTTCACCGCTGCGGGAGAGAGCGAGATACCATCCCGTGACCCGACCCGGGCACGAGAGTGAGAGCCGATCACCCTTGACTCGCTGCCGGTTCCTCAACCGTGCAGGTCCGACGCTTCCCTCGCGTGGGACATACCCGAGCTTGTTTAGAGTCCCAGTCGGTGTCGAGTCCCGTGGGTCCGTCCCGCATCACCACCACTGGTTATGCCTCGCGTAGCCTCCTCTCCTACCAGATGACACCCGTGCAAACACTTCCACTGTTTGTCACCCCCGCACTCTCCCACTTCTCACTGGATGACCCCCTCACGGTCTCTCACATCTCTTTGCTTCTCCCGTCCACCGCCACTCCACCACTGGCCAATCTCAGCGCTGCTCTACCTATCGAATCCACTCTGAGTGCAGGGGACAGGCAGGGTCTTGTCAATGCCTTAAAGAACAAGCTTCAGTCGCTGGCAGGACAACATGCGAATGGTGCTGGAGACGTTGACTCCCAAGGTTTGAAGCGCGTTGAGGTCCTGAAGGATGTCCAACCTGTTGTAGAACAGTACGATAAATATCATGTCTACTTTGGAGGAGGTGAGGACATATTGCTCAGACTGAAAGAAATTATTCATAGGAAGTGTCTAAAGAAGGCTTCTGAGAAGGAGCATGAGGGCCCTGTCTAGTTGCTGGCATCAGCTAAGGCATTGGCACTAAAGGCTAAACCTCCAGAATGTTCATGGACAATGGGTGAGAAAATCTGGAGCAATGTTGGGTCCTTTGAGGCTTATGCTATCAATACATGCAAATCTGATGAACAGAAAAGGATTATTAGGAGGATCCTTAAGGCAATGGGCCTACGTAAAACATCATAGTATGTAGTACAGCTACTTATCGATATTGGATATTGTCTTATCCACATCAATCTTGATCTTTTGAAATCCAACATTTGTACCAAATACTCTGATGAAATTCTTTTAGGAGCTGAGAATCTGTTGTTGGCATCCTCAGGTCCAGATGAGATGGATCAAAAGGATCTCGTATTCTTGAAGGACTATGCTACAGAGGTTGATGAAGCTAATGAGTTTGGTGGTGCACTGAGTGCAATGAGGCTGCAGGATGGCAGAAACAGGGTTTGGATACGTGTTGATCCTACCGGCTGTATCCAACCTCAGAGCATAATTGACAGGATGGCAGGGGCACTATTCCTAGTCCATTCCAATGCCTCATACGGCAGGCTTACCAGCATTTAACCGACAGATTCTCTGGTAAGTGACAGAGCTGGCGTAAACGACAGCGGGGAGCATGCATGTCCGGTGGCAAATGTTTTATTCGGTGGCGTTCTCCCCCATGTTGATCTGGTGACGGTTTCCCTGCCTTGATCGGGTGGCTCCCCCGAGCATTCCTTCATCCGATGGCTGCTCCCTGGGCCTCATCCAGTGGCGTCCCAGTATGCGTCATCCGGTGGCAATGGTGAACTCTGCATAAAGCTGCAACGTAGGAGGCTATCGAGCGTAGGCCTCCCGAAATGGCAACCACAGCGTCAATCCATGAATGACATCATGAAAAGATGGCCAGCAACATCCTCCCACTTCTGGCAAAGAGTCACCGCTAACCAACGACCTCGTCTTCGAGGCAGCAGCACACTGTGTTGTTTAACAGATGCTACACGATGGACAAAAGGTCAGGCTTTTGATGGGCGATCCGGACGCGCGCTTCCACGGTGAGCCCGGCGACCTGCAGGAGTTGCTGGGCAACCTGCTGGAGAACGCGTTCAAGTGGGCGCGTTCGCGGGTGTTGCTGACGATCCGCCCCGGCGCCAGTACGGTGCGGGTCGGCATAGATGCTGTCCCTCGACGAAGACCTCGCGCGTGCGGGGACGGTGCTGGTCGACGAGGGGGCGCTGCGTCGGATCATCAAGAGCGAGCTCGGGATGCGGGGCGCCGGGCTGCGCGTCCCGCACCACCACTGCTTCGTGATCGCGAAGGCGCGGCTCGAGCGCGTGTCCGACGTACGGGCGCCGATCGCGGAGCTTCCGGATCGCGTGACGCTGGTCACGGGCGCGCGCGCCAAGCTCGACGCCGGCGACGCCGAGGCGATGTCGGACGTGTGGCGGCTGATGTTCCACGCGCGTGTGCACCAAGCGTACGACGCGTTGATCGGCGGCGGGGCGCTCGCGCCGGTCGGCGTGCGCGAGCGGATCGGCGCGATCGGCCAGACCGAGTTCGACGAGATCCGCTCGGTGCTGCGCCAGGAGGACCTGCTGGTCCCGCCCGCCGACGACGCGGTGAAAATCGTTTGGACGTAGTCGTGCCAAGCACTGCTATCCCTGACCGCCCGCGCCAGACCACGGCCAAGGATTGGAATCACAACAGTGAACTGTGGAACTGAAACGGAGGCGTCCTGAGATATCGCCGCCAAAGGGCGTGGGGGCGTCCCTTCGCCATTCCACCCCGCACTCCGTATGTAAACTTCGACGGCGCCGCCTGCGAGGCCTGCATAGGCAGGGCCGTGAAAATGCTCGATCAAGCGTTCCGATACGGTGTTCCCGACTGCATCGTCGGGATGCCACAACACGATTACTTCCAAAATCGGCGTGAGCGGCATCTCGTGACTCTATTCGCAGGATCGGTTGTTCACCATGAGCTCAGCGGTTGACCCGACCGCCGGATCCATCTCGTCCCGACGGACGACGGCGTCATCGACCCAACGGGCGACCGTATCGTCACTCGGAGCGACGCCATAAACGCGCGCGTAGCCGACGCTTCTGCCTTCAAGCATTTCGAGATTGAGCTCCAGTCGAGGCGGAACGCTATAGGTCGGGCCCCCAGCTGACGGAAGGTGCACGCCGATCAGCCCGCCCGCTGGACTCCCGTCAAAGTTACGAAGAGTCGCAGCAATTTCCCAATCGACGTATCGCCGAGCCCAGGTGCACTTTCCGAGCAGCACGACCGTGCACGACGTTCCGGCGATCAAATCTTCCCGAATTTTCCGCATTACGTATTCGCTGTCGCCACTCTCGATGCGATCGGCAAGCTCGTCTCCGAGTTCATCAAGCCCTAGCGATCGGATCTCACTGAAGTACTGCTCGTAACGCTTTATCCAAATATTGGCCTCTAGTTCGTCGGCCTGATGGAAAGAAACAAAGACCTTTCTCAACGCAGAAATCCTCTCAGAGTGTCGATCGAATCGTCATGCCAATTTCGCGCAGGTCCTGCAAAGGCAGGGCGGTGACCTGCGGAACCCCTGCCCAATCGGGCACCTTGCTGTCGTATGCGAGTCCGCATGCTTCGCAAACCTGGCGATACGTTGATGGATCGCGACGCACACTTGCCGAAACGGTGCCCGAGTAGCGAACCGGAAGGCCATGCTGTGACGCCGTTGCTGCAATGCGACGACCAAGAACGAGCGCCTCCGGAGAGCCGCTCCCTTCCCATCCCGGCAAATCCGAGGAAAAACTAAGTTCGGGGACGTCTGAATGGGCGCGCCAGTTGATCTTCGCTTCAACCTCGTAAACACGACTTTCATCGCGTGTGAGGTACACGGCGATTGCGACAAGCCATCGGTTCTGTACTCCCGTGCAGATCTTCGCTCGTCGATCCGCACCCACTCCGGCCTCACGCAGTAGCACGTCGACCTGGTCGACGACCGCCTGTGCCCGGGTGTAAGTGCTGGTGTATGTATAAGTACTCATGTTGACTCTCCAATTAGCTTCCGACGAACGACCGAATGGCGAGTGCACGATCATGCCAGACCTGACGCGCCAGGTCGGTGAGTTCGGCAACCGGTAGTTGCGCTCCTGAAGTCACAGCGCTTATGACCGCCTGTCGATGCGTCGCCGAGTTCGCGAGGCCTTTCAATTCAGTAACGCTCTTTCGCACTTCCGCATTGGACATCGTGGCAATGAGCTCGATCCGTATGTCGGAGAAAAACGCAATCGGGGCCTCCGGAAGGTGGGACAAGAGCTCCGGCACATCCTCGCGTGCGACGACATCGGCAAGAATCTCAGCGACGATCTCGACCCGTTCCTCTTCCGTCGGCAACCACGCGAACGTACGCATGCGGCCGGGCCTTCGGAGTGGCGGATACACCTTTGACAGGTCATTTCCTGTGATAAAGATCGGCACCCGCCGAAGCCGCCTGTTTGCGGCGACCGAGGGGTTGTCTGCGATATGCATCAGCTGAGCGAGCACCTGCTGATGGTTGACCGTCGTCGTGCATACATAGTTCATGCACATTCTGTGTTTCGTTGCATGTAAAGTCCGTGCATGTTTTCTTGAAACCAAGTCTTACACCCTACGGCTGCTCAAAACGTGAAATTTTGTTCACTAACAAGAAGTGCCAACGAAAGTGCCAATTGAAACGCGCACTTATCGGGTTTCTAAGAGCGAATCAGCGAGTCGATGCTTGAATTCACCGAGAAAAGCATAGTGAACACCTGTATACTATGCCACCTAAAAGGAATTCCAGTCAGGCTCCTCACCAATTCGGTTACCCTCCGATATGTAAATACGATACGTCGAAACCCTTTGTCAGTCAACAGGTTGCGACGGTGCGGAGTTTTCCGTTCCTTCCGCGTTCTTTGCTCCTTTTTGGCTAGTGCCAACAAAAGTGCCAACAGCCTGATTCTTCCACAACTGCGCTGCCAAATCATCGCTATCCAAGTGGACGTAAAACTTCATCGTCGTCTCGATGCTCTCATGCCGCATCAGTTTTTGCAATTGGGCAGGGTAAACCTTGGACGCCCAGCGGGTGCCAAAACTGCGGCGCAGATCGTGGCAGGTGGCAAACTTGTCCGCTGTCTTGTCTACCACCACCTTAGCGCGTCGCCCGAACGACGAGACTACCTTGGACACCCGATCGTCGCTCCAGTCTTGGACAACCTTGAAAACTGGGCCGTGTCGCTCGGACTCAGGCACGGCTAACAGGAACTCGGCAAAGTCCGGTGTGAGAGGTAGGTACTGATCCCTACGCCCCTTGTGCGCTGCTGCCAGAATCCTGAATCGCGGGTACTTGCCAGACAAGTCTACTGCGAACTGCGCCTCTTCGTCCCAACTGACGATCATGGATTCAGCCAGCCGCAAGCCGCTCAGCCACATGCCACGCAAATAGAACTTCCAGCCAGCTCGTTCCGATTCCAGGTGTAAATATTTACACCCTGCCCTGCTCTTATCGACGGCTTGCAGCATCCGCTCGAACTCTTCGGTAGTAATCGGACGCCCCTTCATCAACTTTTGTCCCTTTACCGACTTGGGGCGTTCGATTTCTGGCGCGTGTGACATTAACCCCATTTTCACCGCCCAAACGAACGCGGGTGCAAGATGGCGCAGGTGGCAATCAATCGTCCCGTCGCTCATCTTCTCGTCGCGCAACTTCGCCTGAAACGTGCTCATCACTCCGCTAGTGATAGCGCCTAGCATGTTCGGCGCAACTAGCCGCTCAAGATGATTCGCCGCCGAGCAAAACGACTCAAGCGTTCTCGGTGACAGCGACGCTAGACGCTCGTTCTCGTACCTCTCTCGAAATCGCTCCCAAGTGAGTTTTGCATCGCGTCGGTACTTACCAGCCTTTAGCTCTTGCTCCCAGCGAGCGGCAAATCGTTCGGCGTCACGTTGTTTCTTGCACTTGGTAGAGCGCTCGTGTCGCTTGCCGGTGACGGGATCGTCGTAATAAGCGAACAGGTACGCCCTGCCCGCTCTACGGCTTATCTTGACGGTGATTTCGTTCATTAGAGGCTCCTTTGGAAAGAGATGCGTCCTGTTCAGCCAGATGAATATCCAACAGTAACGCGGCGAGCGCCTCAATAGCCTCATCGCTCAACTTGGCGGGTTCGTAGATGGCTTTTAAGTTGAGCGGTTTTGTGGTTCTAGCTGGTTTCTTTTCTTTCGGCTTGGCTTTCTTCTTAGCCATCTCACACCTGCTTTTGAAGCTCTACCTTAGAGTCCCGAACGCTCTCTAAGTAAGCAATCCAATCGCTGCCGAGCACGAACAACTTGTTGCCTACAGCGATAACCCGAAACCCGCTCTGGCGCAGTTTTCGCCACGCATACTGTCCGATTTTTACCCGCGTCTTGAACTCTCGAATCGTGTAGGCTTCGTCAGCGCGAACGACACCGGCAGATACTTCTCGGTTCATACGTACCTCTAGAGTTACAACTTGCGACACATCTGCGTCACTTAATACCCATCTCTTTCATCTTGCTAAATCCGTGCTTCACCATCTTTGCCAGCGCTTTACGATACTCAGCACTTTGAGTATCCACGGTTGGATCGTCCATCAGACTTTCAATCGCTTTGAATTGTCCAATGGCGAATGCAGTTTGTGCTTTGGAGCTGGGCACTGGATCGGCAACTGTGTTAGTGATTTCCTTCTGCACCCGCCGCTCGGCTAGATAGCGACTGTGCTCTTGCGCCCTATCGTTCGCAATCGATACCAGCATGTCAGTGAGGTTGCCGTCAATCCACTGATCTTTGTAAGGGAACTTGCGCATCACTGATCGCAATTGCCAGAATTCGACTCCCGGCAAGTCGCACAACTCAGCGTCTAGTGTGCTTTCAATGTTCTTGTCGTTAATGTATCCGGTGGTGAGGCGATAATCTGCGTCATTGAACACTTCGATCAGAAGTTTCGCCCTCTCCCACAGTACTCCCATAGCAGTGCCCCGCATCTGACGTGCGCGTGCGATCTTCTTCCCCCACGATTCGGCTTGCCCTTCCTCGGCTACGATCACCACGGACATATTCTGTCTCCCTGTGTCTACTAAAAAAGTGTCGCAGAAAACTGTGTTTCGAGCAGTATCCATCGTACTCGCCCTGCCGCCAGAGCACTTGTTTATCTGGTGCTACCCACACCAAGTCGTCGCATTCGTTGCATGGTATTGACTGACCCTGAAATGACTCCAAAAAACGAATCCAAAATTATTATGTGTTTATCATTAAATCCATTGAATTGGGAGCTGATTGTTTATTGGCTCATATCCACGTTTCAATCTGCACCACCATTAAATCTTCTTACAACTTCCATATATATTTATTTGTATCATACTTGTCATTGAAAACCATAACAATGCACATTCGAGTACAAACGTCAGCCAAGAGGTAAACTTCTTCTATTTATCTTCTTATGGGAATAAATTGGGTAATAAAATTAATAAGTTAGTGTCTTCATTAGTGAAGTGTTTTATTAGAATCAGCTCCGTTGGACCACGGCAAGCTATGGTGAATTCTACAGCTAAGCACAGCGGTTCATTACTCTCTCTTTGATGGAGAGTCGGTGAGTTTGATCTCACACTCCCCCAAGGGCAGAGCTGGGAGTGCAGTGTGCTTTGGAACACCCATGTTTGATGTCAACTCCGTCCAATTTCAAAGGGCGAAAAAAAATGTTGAGTTTTCGAACTCCCCGGCCTCTCCTTCATCCAATCCCCTACCCGGATGTCCCCAGCCAGTAGCCACTGGGTCAACTGTATATAAATACTGTGACATCAAACTAAAAATAATATATCATAAAACTCTTTTGATGAAATCACACTAAACTTAAAATATTTAATAACTGAGATACATAGATAATCTGTTGAGTAATTCTTGCTGCACGGATGCGGTAAGTAACTTGTCTTATTGATCTCTCTACCCCCCTACTGTGATTGCACCCACACCCCTCTCTCTGGCTCTGCTGCTCAGGGTGTGTGTGAGAGGTGGAGCCCAGAGGCCAGAGAGCTGCGCGCCTCCCCCCTCCCCCGCCCCCGGCCTTGCTGGCGTCGAGCTTTTATGGGTTCTGTCTGCCGCGTGCGACGAGAAAGCTTTCAACTCCCCAGGCCTTCCTTCTCCCTCCCTTGCCCTCCCTAATCAAACTCCCTCTATCTTCCTCCTGTCTCCCTCTTCCTTGTTTGTTTATACCTTTTTAAGCACCTTCTTCGCTCCATCGCCCCCACGATCGGGCCCCCTCCCCTCCCCTCTCGTTCGTCTCTTCCGCCCAGCAGCTGCTTCCCCAAAAGAAGCTTCTTTTCGTCAGCTCCTGGCTCGCCCATTTGCTGGATCTCTAGATCTGAGGCCCGCCCGCTCGATCACATGGGCTGCCCCCCCGCCCAGCGCATCCTAGGCCCCGTCGCCAGCTGCTAGAGAAGATTGCAGATTGGTTGAGACAAAGGGAAAGCAGCTTTCTCACCAAAGGTTGGAACTTTTCGTCTCCTACCCTGCCCTTCTGCAGTGGGTCTTTGCCGCCTGCGACCCTCTCTCTCTCTCTCTGGTTTGTCTTCTGCGGCTGGGTGGGGATGCCCATGGGGTTTCTGGGTCTGGTGAAATAAATTTCTGATGCCTCCCCCCCGTCTCACTTTGTTGTAGAAGCAAAAGTGCGTTTCTTGATCACCGCTTTCTACTACTCCGGATGTGAATGGAGGAGGGGACGTTGGATTGAGGAGGGTCAGGAAATAAAAGGTGAGAACTTTTGGATATTCCATTGCTCCTCTGTTACTTCCTTTGGTGTTGGTGTTCCATTTCCATGGGATGCTTTCTAGGTGGCAGGTTATCCTAATCTTAAGCCAAAGAAACTGTGCAAGCAGGAGAAAGGTTTGGTTGCAGAAACTATGCTTTCTAGGGTCTTAATATCTATGGTTGACATGTTTGTTTCCTTCTCAGAGAACTAGAGGAGAATTAACCAAGGACTTGCCTCTTCTGGTAATAGTTATGTCATTGTATTGATGTGGAGAACTAGGAGGCGGTTCTGGATGAGATGAGGGATGTTAGCAGCGTTGATGAACTTTCTGAAGGCCTGCTGGCGCCCAGCATCTGAACGTTATGGCCACACGGGCTCTGATGCCATCGGCCGGCAGGACGGGCTCCTCTGGTACAAAGACACTGGGCTGCACATGTGTGGGGAGTTCTCCATGGCCGTGGTCCAGGCAAACAGCTTGCTTGAAGACCAGAGCCAGATAGAGTCAGGTCCCCTGAGCTCTCTGGAATCTGGCCCTCATGGGACCTTCATTGGGATTTACGATGGCCATGGTGGACCTGAGACATCTCGTTACATTAATGATCACCTCTTCCACCACCTTAAGAGTAAGGATCTTTTGTTCTTTGTACATTGCATGTATTTTTGTCAAGAACTGTCCTCATTTTCTTCAGCTCCTACGGGATATTGATGACTGCTCTTGCATCTGTCTATGTCGCTAGATTCAAGTTTTAATGACATGACTTCTCTAGTTTGTTTGGTAGATCAAGCTATTTTTGAGAGCTGAATCCTTTATCACTATAATTGTGTAAATTATTCGCTGTATTTGAACCGTTGATATTTTCCTTCTTAAGAGCTCTGCATATCCTTATTCTTTTAGATGCCTGTCTGCCAGTACGGGATTGGTGGGTTCATCAGTTGTTTGGTAGATCAAGCTATTTCTGAGAAGTGAATTCTTTTGTCACTACATTCATGTAAATTCTTCTTTGGAAGATTGATATTTTCCTTCCATAATATCCTTCTCAGGGGGGAGATGGTAGGAGGAAAAAGGGGCGCGAGATCGTTCTCCACCAAGAAGTGTAGTGGATCTCACTCAGGATTGTTGCCTACCTCTCTGGAGGGTCTTCCAGGGTTTATATAGCAATCTGTTTAACGTAAGAATCCAGGGAGTCCAGGGAGTAGAGGGGATTCAGGGGAGGTTACGTCTTTAATATAGGCTCTTTATAGCACGAGGACTCTTACTCTCCCTTATCCCTTGGAGTTCCCTGCTCCTTAAAGCTGTGCAACGGACGCTTGGGTAAGCTTCCAACAGTCAGTCTGAGCTTGAGAAGCCAGTTGGGGGTCTTCCTGAGTGGCGGGTGCATAGCTCGGATAGGGTGCTCTGGGCCCCCGTAGGGGCCTTCTCGACTGACCTGTCACTCAGACTTTTGGACTCGGGGGTTGCCTAGGAGTGCTGATCCGAGTGGGTTTTGGGCTTGGAATAAGTGGGCCCAGAACGGGGATGTCACTTTGGGAAGCTGGGCTTGGTTCGTTCGAATTGGACCTAGTTTGGCCATGCTTTTCAGGCGGTTGATTTTCCCCCTCTCCACTTGTCCCCCCTACTCTCGAGCTAAAATTGGGCTCGAACGAGTGGGGGTGACGTCAGTGGCTCAAATGGGGTGAGGGTTTCGCTCTGGCAGGGGCCATTTAATGCGACTATCCGGAGAATATGCCCATGATGATGACTCTCTTGAGTCGATGCGAGGAGTCCCTTTTCGAATGGTGGAATGCCATGCTGCCTCCTGTCGAACCGTTGGGAGTATAAACATCACACAGGTTCATGTTCCATGCCTCCCTTGTTTAGGGTTTTGTCTCTCCATCACCCTTGCATTCTGAAAAGCTCATGCGCCATGAGGGGGGTGCGGAGGAGAAAAGAACCGCGGAAGGCTTCGCAGAGGTATTAGAGATCGCAGTGGCAGCGATTCATCAGCTTCCACCTCCTCCCGAGTCGCCTGAGTCAGCGTCTTCCTCCTCTTCCCATTACTCTTCTAGTTCGGCCATGGAGGAGCAATACCCCGCTGCTGAGGAGTAGGAAGTCGGTCAGGGCATGGGGAGTTTGGTGCCACAGCCTGAACATTCGATGCACAGCAAGGTAAGTGAGGATGAAGTGAAGGCAATGGAGGGGTGCTTTGGGATGCCGTGGTAGTATTATTTCTCGCCGTCCCAACCTCACGAGTCCAGTCTGGATACTCGTTCAGGCCTCTTCTGCACCTTCCTCTTGGCTTGGAAGTATGGGTTTCGTCTGCCTCTCCATCACTTCGTCATCCAGTTGCTTCAATCTTACCAACTGGCTTCTATCCATTTATTTTCCAACTCGTATACTTTCATCTTCTCATTCATCTGTCTCTGTCGCTCGTGCAGGGTTTGCACTTCCCAGGACCTCTTCCATTCCTTTTTTGAGTTGAAGGATCTCACCCATGTGGGCAAGGGCTTCTTCTATCGTCAGATGAAGTGGGGGGGGGGGGAGTTGTGTGACACTTTCTACTAAAGATTCTTCTCACAAGGGGTGAAAGACCTAATTTTTCTAGGTGGGCTCGTCGAAGGGTGGCTTCTATTGGGGTTTCCCGATGGAGCCCAACTTCCATCTATCTATCCCTCCGAAGTAGGTGGCGGTTTCCCCGGAGCTGGAAGAGGAGATTAGGATTCTCCAGGGGCATCGCCGATCGACTGTCGAACTGCTCGGGCCCGTGTCGAGTCTAATCGTAGGATCAAGCAACTGTCTTCTGAGCTCGAAGTCCTTCGGTGAAAGGTAGCCTCATTTCGGGCACATGCTTAGTCAAGCCAGGAGGAGGCTCAGATACTGGCTGAGCAGCTAGCCCAAGCTCATTATATGGTCGACCTGAAGGGCAAGCTCCTACAGAAGAGCGCCAGGCTCAGGTCGAGCATTACAAGTAGTGGAAGGCCAAGCGGGAGGAGCTCAATAGCCAGGCTCGAGAGGCCGAGCGAGTGCATGGGGAGGCCAAGGTTGTGCCGGTCGAGGCTGTTTGTGACCGAGATGAAGTTGCTCAGAGTCGAGTAGAGGGTAGCCGAGCTCGAGGAGAAAGCGGAGCACGCTGGGACAGAGGCGATCGATCGATATAAGAGCTTGGAGGGCTATCACGCAGCTCTCTAGAAGGCCACCTTCTTGTATTACGAGCTAGACTACCAACGGGGGCTGCGAATGGGGTTCGCCCAAGGCTTCCATCGATCGGTCATCGCGGCCCAACAACAGGTGTTTGATGAACTCATTTTTCCTTTTAGGCAGCACTATGACTCGGACGAAGATGTCACAGATTCTTCCTCTCTGACGTCGAGTGAAGGGGGGAGTAGGGATGCTACCGCTTCAGCAGAGAAGTCACCAACTCTGGTTACCTCGGGGGGGCACACGATCAAGGCAGTTCCCACACAAGTGGGGTCAGTGCTTGGATCGGCCACCACTGAGGATGCCAGGGGCAGATCTCCTGGCGTCAAAGATTCTTCGTTTGTCGAGCCTCAAGACGTCGAGCCTTAAGGAAGGCCATGGGCCGCTTGAAGTCCTCCTATCTCCAAAGACTAGGAGGGGCATGAGCTGGATGTACTAGTTCTTTCTCTTTTTGAATCAAAACATGGATCTGGTCTGGAGGATGTCCAAGGACCATTCAACATGTATAAAATACATATAGGAGGGGTTAGAAACCCTAATGCTTCAAGGGGATCAAAGGGAGATCAATGGAGGCTATAGGAGGTGCAAGGGAGAAGAGATATTGTAGCCGTGAACAATACTCTGTGCTGAGTTCTTCATCTATTCAAGGTATTTTGAAGTTGTTCTTTGAAGCCATCTATCTCCAAGAAAGTATAGAAGCAAGCTGGGTTCAAGGAAGCATTCATCGTCATCTTCATCCACTCAAGAAGAATCAAGGAAGAAGATTGAAGAAAGGACCACCAAGTTGCCCATCACACTGATGTATTAGGCGATGTGCTCTTTCGACAAACCTTGTCCATTGAATTTGTCAAACTTCGGCAGCTTGCTGACGCCGAGAGGTAGTCTTTTGGCAGTGTGGTGGGTCGGGTAGGGCACCTTATACACATCAAACGAGGCATAATCATTACCACCCCGATCTACCAGCTTCTTTTCTATCATTTGTTCTATCATTGTTCTATTCATTATTGTCGGATCAACTGGACTTGGGCAGCATGGAGCTTGTTGCATCAATGGCGGCACTAGCACCATTGGTTGAGGTATAGTAGCGGTCCCCTGAATTGGGGGAGCAAGCTGTGGAGTCGGGACCATGCCCCCAGCATAATCAAGTGTCAGTTGAGGGGCCGTGGTCGGAAGGGAAGCTTTACATTCATTACCACCTCGCTGTGAAGTTTCGAGAGGTAGCTCGACCGGCCTTAGGGCCGAGGCATGTAAATTTGTGTCGCTGAGTTACATCTTCAGCGCCTCAATTTCTTATTGGTATGTTTGTATGATCAACATCATGGTGGTCGGGTCGGGCATAGAGGAGCTAGAAGCATGACCTTGCCCTTCCGATGGAATATTTGAAGCAGGCGCTGGTGCCTCACCATCATCCCTGACGGTGATCACATTTACAGTCATCATGACCAGATCTACGTCAGGTTCTTCCAAGTGGGCTTGTGCTATCTGAGCCGCTGCCCCTTGCCTTCTTGTAGTGGGCCCCACCTCGTCTGCAAGTCTGGTGACCTCACCATAATTTGGGGATGAAACCCCATAGTTGCCGGTCACTCCAGTGGTGTTGCAGGTGAAGGTTCGGAGGCTTCCATTCTTCTGTATTCTTCTAGTGAATGGTCTCCAAAGGACAGCCGACCTCTTACAGACCGAAGCTCTTGCCCCTAGCTTTTGCGAGGGCGATGGAGTGTTGCAGTGGCATTGATGGCCTGTCGGCCCTACTCCTGGCGGAGTGTGAAGTTGGCGGCCCTCTTGGATGTCTTCTGCGGCCTGTGTCAGTCCCTGCTGGCCTGTGCTAGTCCCTGGTGGCCTAAGGGGACGGTCCATGGGCCATGCAAATAGCTTCTGATAGCATTATTTTCTTCCTTCCGCCCTTGCAAAGCTAGGAAGGTAGGTGATATTGCCCCCTCCTATGTTGGGAGCATGCGGGCTGAGCACCTTGAATAGGCCCTCTTGTAGCAATGGTTGCAATGGTAGGACCCTTCTCCTGGCTGGGCATGAACAGTATATGCTGGGGAGGCGTGGCCTAGGGCTGTCTTCTCATCTCATATATCTTTCTTCGGCCTTCCTTGGCAGACCCTTTCAGATTTTCCCCCTATGGTAGGGACGACGTGGGTCCTCATGGGAACCCAAACCCATTTGAGCTTGGCTGGCTTCGGGGCCAACCCTCTCTTTGTCTTGGACTCAAAATGATCTATCTTGATTTGGGCCAGTACTTCAAAGGGATTGTGCACTAGCACTGCTGCAACCACCTTATTGGGCATGATTCTGGCCTAGCGACCATTCAAGAGTACTCGGACTCCTCCGATGAGTAGAGACATGCTCGTGGTAGACAGTTGGCTCTGTAGTGTGTCGGCATTCTTCATGGCTTCCCTCCTGGCAGCCGGTGTATGCTTCTAATTGGTGGAGGTGTAGGAGTCATCTTGGTGGACGTAACAGCCCACCACCTTGGTATTGTCAGCTGTCGCCATTGTAGTGGCGATGGAGTCCATCTTTTGGGTGTCCAGAAGTTCCACGGATGCGGCCCCTAAGAAGTTGGGGAAGTTGATGATGGGCGGGAAGTTGCCAAACTGGATCGGCACGGCCAAGTAGCTATGGGTAGCATGGCTGGTGACGACGAGCGGTCCGAAGGAGACGGCCATCACGATCACAGGAATGCAACCTACAATTAGAGATTAAATAATTAATATTTCTTGAAGGGGCCGTAGGGTCCTTAGTCCTAGTGAGGAGATGAAGGGTGATTTTGGTCCCACCGAGCGTGCCAAATTGTGGACACACTTTTTGTTACATCTATTGCTTTATGCGTTTATTGGTTTATTAAGTGCGTGGGTGTGCCAGTCACGAAGTGACAATCTATTCGGGCTTTGTGGAAGCCCTTGGTGCATGCCATCTGACTGATCAGATGAATGTGTGGTTCGTGTTGGGACAAAAATCTGTCGTGTCATAAAGGCCACGACGTTAATTACATCCCGTCGAAGGGGAGAACACCCTTGATTAATCGCCAGAAAAAAAAAGGGCCCGTGTCGTTTGCCTCGATGCCCGCTTTTCAGTTCACTCTGCTTCACCTCTGCTTCATCTCCATTTCATGTCATTTTCACTTTTGCTTCATCTCCATTCCATTTTGCCTCTGCGTCGATTTCACTCATTCCCTTGCAAAGTAGACATCAAGGAGGGGCATCTGTTGACACCCGTTTTCAGCGTACAAGTTGAGTTTTTCTCTTATTTCATCTTTTATGATGTCCCATTATCTTGGAGCCTTCCTTGATCGTATTTCGAGCCCATTTTTGATCCTTTCCCGGCCCATTAAGCCTGAGATGCTATTTTCTCGATTTCCACATTTTGTCGACATGTTTTCATGGTCGCGGTCGTAGCCAAACTGTGTCTATCTCAGTTCAATCAACCTATGGTGAGTTCAGTCGACTGAGTGGGCCAGGTCAGTCAACCTATGCCCACATTTGTTGACCTTTGATCATGGTCTGTCGCTTGACCATGTCCATGGGATCGCAGTTGACTAGCAGACTGCGTCTAACTCTGTGTATCGACTGGTTGTGCCTTGGTGTGTCGACCTGTTGTCGTTGGGTGTCAACACAGGTTTGGATTTTTCTCCTCTAGGCATGGTCGCGGTTAGTCCCCGACTGCATTCATTAAGTAGTGGTCGTGCGATAGATTGTGTTCTCAGTGCAGAGTCCTGCTCGGCCTGGGCTTCATCTTCTCCTACCGAGGGCACCTTAGAGTCCTATTCTAAGCATCCTACTCTGAGGATTTCGGGCCAGATCAGTTCCTAACCCTTCTAGGGACTTTATCTTATCAATATCCCATGGATTTATCTCTAAAAATCCTATCTTTCTGGGATTTATCCTCCAACTCCGACTTAGGACTTTTAGAGTCTATAAATAGCCTCCCGTGGCCTTGAGCTCAAGGGGAGGATATTTTTGGATCTATGGCGCAGCCATGCCGTGCTGCCATCTCTCTTGTTTGACCCCCAACCACCATGAAAGTCTCATGCTCTCATCCTCCTTCTTCTAGGGTTTCTTCTCTTCATTATTTTCTTATGTTCTCTTGTCATCTATCCTATCTCATGCATGCATATCACACAGTTTCTTTATTTCTGTTCTTCTACATTTTTACTACAATCATACACTCATACACTCATACACACGCACCCCTATTTTTGTTCCCTTCCACAGGAGTTAAAAACCCAACCTTCCCGGTCCGCTCTTCCCTCTTTTGCTTCATGCTTGATTTCTACATGGGATTCAAGCTACACTTCTTCGTTTCTAATGGATTTTTATCTCTTGTTGCTTTATTTCACAAGATAAGCAGGTGTGGATGTGAGGCCCTTGTGTTCCAGCCAGTTGGAAGGCGAGGAGGAGTTGAATCCTGGTTTCCCACATCTTCGTGCTGAACGCGGTGGCAGAGAGGGCCACATTCATATACTCGTGGTCAGGGGTCGACCGCGTTCATGGCCAGTTGCCTTCGGGTTCTTTTTTGGCTATCTCTTCATATGTCCAAGGAACATAGCATGGTTCTCAGATTTCTTTGACATTCTCCTGTTGTCAACCCTTGGTGGTGATCACGGTATATTCTTCCCTCTCTTCATCACCCCTACCCCTTTCTTTATATTACCCCCTTTTTTTACTCATTATTGTTCAGAGGGCGTATTTACTGCCTACACTTAATTTTCTGGCTATCACGACGGGACATTGTTGTACGTAGATAATTTTCTAGCAAAATATTAAGAAATAAGGGATCGAGAATTTTCCCGAACACCTTTAAGGCGTGGGATACTCAGCCCCCCCTATGGCTCATCGAGCCCAGCCAAGGGCCCTAACCAGTTAGCCGTAACCCACGGCAACGTCAGTAATTGATTGGGGTTACCCCCAGTCCCTTAGTTTGCAGGTTTTCTAACGTTCTATGCAGCTACCTAGGCCAACCCGGGGGCGCCTCGATGACAGGCCACAACATGTGGCACCCAGCAACGAGGCTGGGATCTACCCTCAAGATGCCTCCATCCAGCCTTCTAAGGTTAAAGGGAGACATATCTTGGTCAACCACGGGCTTTAGAATCCCATAGCACCTGTACACGACCCATGCACGTATATCAAGAATTTTCTCGAACACCTTGTGGGCATGCATATCCCAGCCATCCTACAACAAGTCGGGGACCAACCCGTGGCTCCAGCACTCCAGCCACGTCCTATGATGATCCTCCAGCAAGTCGGGGCCACCCCCGACCCTCAAACATGTGGCGACGAGCTGCTTATTTTCAGTTCTTGGGCTGACCCGGGACTGCTTGTCAACTCATCGTACTACATGACACACACCATGAAATCCGGGCCCACACACTTGGAAGACTCTCTCTCAACTCCTATGAGCCCTTGCTGACAGCCCAAGGCCAAATCTAAGGCCCGCCGGTCACTCACCCAAGCTGATCGACAACCCAAGGTGTGTCGGGAATTTCCCCGAACACTTTGCGAGTGGCAATGACAACGCGACATCGACAAAAGCCCTCACGGGCCAATCCCAGCATTTCCAAGTGCCCCATTTTGCCAAGGACATCCCCGAACGATGAAGGAAGACCCCTGGGGCCACCCCTTGGGGTCGTGGCTCGGGGCACAGAAGCCAGGAAGAATACACCTAAAGAGGCATACCCTCCCGACCTAGGGGGCAGATGAAGAAAAGTTACACCCCAACTTGGGGGGCACATTAAGAGAAATGCACCCAGTCCGAGGGCGTTAATGAGAAAAGAAGAGCAAAACCAAAAGAAAGAAAAGTCGTGGGACAGACGTGGTCTTTGCACCCGCCTCTTTGCACAAAAGAAGAAAAAAAGAAAAGAAAGAAAAGTCATGAGACAGATGTGGTCTTTGCACCCGACTCTTCGCACAAGAGAAGAAGAGAAGAAAAGAAAGAAAAGCCGTGAGGTAGACGTGAGCTTTCATCTTCGGCCTCCAGCCATCCAACAAATAGACCTCTCATGTGGTCGACGTCACGACCTCCCATCCAAGCCGACAAATGTTTAGCCATCGGGGCTTCAACCTGACAAGACATTCAGCCATCGGGGCTTCAAGTCGACGAAACGTTCAGCCAACGGGGCGTTAAACTGGAAGATGTTCAGCCCTCGGGGCTTCAAACCAACAAGACACCCAGCCATTGGGGCTTTAAGCTGAAGAATACTCAACCATCGGGGCTTCAAGCCGAAGAATACTCAGCCATCGGGGCTTCAAGCCGACAAGCATTCCGCCGACAGGGCGTTAAATTGACTACCATTTTCGCCAACGGGGCATTAAACTAACTACCATTTTCGCCAACGGGGCATTAAACCGACTACCATTTCAGCCATCGGGGCGTTAAACCGACTACCATTTCAGCCATCAGGGCTTCAAGACCGACAGATGTTCAGCCATCGGGACTTCAAGTCGATAGATGTTCAGCCATTGGGGCTTCAAGCCGACAGATATTCAACCATCAGGGCTTCAAGCCAACAGAAGTTCAGCCATCGGGGCTTTGATCTGATAGGTGTTCAGTCATCGGGACTTTGATCTGATGGCTACTCAGTCGTCAAGGCTTCGATCCGACAAATGTCGATCACTGATGACTAGCCAACAGATGATCAGTCGGTGACACGCAGGCCGACAGATGCACAACCATTGGCGGCCACGTCGATAGTTGACCAGCCCCCATTATGTAAAACTCCCTCCTCCCCTACTACAAAAAAAAGGGAGAAAAAAGAAGAGAAGAAGAAGGGGGGACAAAGAGAAGAAAAAAAAAAGAGAGAAAAAAAGGGGGAAAAAAGGAGAAAAAAAAAGATGAACCAAAGAGCATTCCATCGACGGGGCATTAAACCAACCAGCATTCCATCGACGGGGCGTTAAACCTACAAGAATTCCACTGACAGGGCATTAAATTGACTAGCATTTTCGCCATCGGGGCGTTAAACTGAAGACATTTAGCCATCGGGGCTTCAAGCCGAAGAACACTCAGCCAATGGGGTTTCAAGCCGACAAGACGTTCAGCCAACGGGGTGTTAAATCAGAAAATGTTCAGCCATCGGGGCTTCGAGCCGAAGAATACTCAGCCGTCGGGGCTTCAAACCGAAGAATACATAGCCATCGGGGCTTCAAGTCGAAGAATACTCAGCCATCAAGTCTCTAAACTGACAGCTTTTCAATCATCGGCCCCTGAGCCGACAGCTTTTTAATCATCGTCCCTTGAGCTAACAGCTTTTCAATCATCGACTCCCATGCCGATAGCTTTTCAGTCATCAGCTCTCATGCCGATAGCTTTCCAAATCATCGGCCTCTGAGCCGACAGCTTTTCAATCATTGGTCCCTGAGCTGACAGCTTTTCAATCATCAGCCTATGTGCCGACAGCTCTTCAATCATCGGCCCCTGAGCCAATAGCTTTTCAATCATCGGCTCCCATGCCAACAGCTTTTCAGTCATCAGCTCTCATGCCGACAGCTTTCCAAATCATCGACCTCCGAGCCAACAGCTTTTCAATCATCGATCCCTGAGCCGACAGCTTTTTAATCATCGACCTCTGTGCCGATAGCTCTTCAATCATCGGCCCCTGTGCTGATAGCTCTTCAATCATCGGCACCTGAGTCGATAGCTTTTTAGTCATCGGCTCCCATGCTGACAGCTTTTCAGTCATCCGCTCTCATGCCGACAGCTTTCCAAATCATCGGCCTCTGAGCCGACAGCTTTTCAATCATCGGCCCTTGAGCCGACAACTTTTCAATCATCGACCTCTGGGCCGATAGCTTTTCAATCATCGGCCCCTGAGCCGACAAGCTTTTCAATCATCGGCCCCTGCACCGACAGCTTTCAATCATCAGCCCCTGCGTCGACAACTTTTCAATCATCGGCTCTCATGCCGATAGCTTTTCAACCATCGGCTCCCATGCCGATAACTTTTCAATCATCGGCCCCTGTGCCGACAGCATCTCAACCATCGACATTTGAGCTGATAGATGTCGAGCCAACAAGCAACCCCACATTCGACCTTTGGCCACCTAATTAAAGAACAAACCCTTTCACTTTGGTTCAGATCCTTCCTGGCCAGAGAATTAACAAAGGAATCTTTTCACTTTGGTCCAGATCCTTTCCCGTCCAGAGAATAAAAGAATAAACCCTTCCACTTTGGTTTGGAGCCTTCTCCGGCCAGAGAATTAAAGAAGAGACCCTTTCACTTTGGTTCCACGGTTGAGAAACTGACGCTGAGTCAAGGGTGGTCTACACTCCTCCGTGCCCGGATCGGGTCACGGGATGGGTCACGTGAACACTCTCTCACAATGGTGATGGAATTCGCAGCGAGCTAGTAATCCTATCTCATGCAAGCGCGACATTCAATTATATACTAAATGAGTAAGCGACAAGGGAGAAGCGGAGACGTACCTCCACTCTCGGGGCCTGGGGAAACCTTTCCCGGCCAAGAATCGTAACTCTCGGTACAAATAATATAATCAATTACAGCATGATAATTACAGCCCACTCTACGCAGGGAGGTAAAAGGCCACAACAGCGGTCTGGGAGCGCCGATCTTGGGTTGACGGGCAGCGGCTCTCGATCTGGAATGTCAGGCCGGTAGGATAGCAAGCACAGGCGTCCAAAGGGACGTCGGTCTCCAGGGATCTTATGAAAGCGGTGGTTTACCGGGACGCTGGTGGAGGTCCCTGGTCGACCTTCGGGAGTGGCAGCCGTTGGATCAGCTCTGACATATTTTTCGATGATTTAACTTGTGACCTCCTTCTACAGACCTGTCTCGAGACAGACCTGGACAGTCCTACGCACTCCAGAGAAAACGGACGCCACACCTAGACCCGGTGTCAGATCGAGACGAGGTTAGCGCCTTTGCGAAGAGGACTCGAAAAGATTCAACATATAGGAATTTCAGATTCGTCCAATGGTGGATCTGGAAATGAAAACCTTTGCAACCTGGTGGTCGTTTCTGGCTCGGATCACATGGTAGGCAGGGCAGGGTGTGACATGTCTAAGAATGAATTTTGACCAGAGGGGAGTTCTCAAATCCAGACTCTAAGAATTTTATGGGTGATAGGGGAAGAAGTGAGGATCACGCAATATTTTCTTTGTAATTTTTTGATAGGGTTTTAGGGGCGGGAAAAATAGATCTCCAGACTACTATCTCATAGATCTACACACAGGCAGACTATGAGGGGTGGAAAGAAGTGACTTGGAGGAGGGGCAAATGGGATCTGATCTACATGAAAATTTAACTGGGAATGGAGGACCATGGGGGGGACCTACCCTCAAAATCCCATCGCGATCAGATGGTTGGATCTCCCATACCAACCTTTTTACTGAGCCTCTATCCAAGAATCCCGAAATTCTGTACGGCGGGGAGGTTCTTGGGCTGTGGTGGCTCGACGACAGCACGAACGGCGGCGGCGGCGGCGGTGATCGATGGTGGCAACGAGGGGAAGAGAAGGAGAGAAAGAACACTCAAAAAGTTTAGGGTTTAGGCCCTAGATCTTATGCAGCAAGAAGGAAGAAGAAGAAGGGAAGAACAAGAGAGAGAGGAGGAGAGGGGCGCCCTATGGCTCTCAAGGGGAAAATGCTTTAATTTCATCAAAATTCTGTCAAAAAATATTACAAGAGAGACTTTATACTAAACCCTAGACATAGGTCAAAAGACATCAAATATCCTTGGTCAAGGAGGTATAATGGGGAAGGGAGACAAAGAAAAATATAATACTCCCATATGATGACAAAGAAGGGGGCGCCCCCTTTAAAGGAAGAAAATTTTGAATTTTCTTCTTTTCCTCTCCTTGGTCCAAGTCCAAGGTGGACCATGGACCATCCCCCCCATGGACCCTAGCAGCCAAGTGGCCCAATGGGAGAGAGGGTGGGGTCCCGCCGGGCCCAAGTGGGTATTTTACAAAGAAACCCACTAACTTAGCCTAATTAAACACACCAAATACACAAATTCAAATACAAATACACTCCAAATACATAACTCAATGTGGAGACTCCAAACTGTCCCCCAGCCATAAGGAAGTCAACGTCGCCCGGGCCATGCTGCGTGTCCGGTTCCGGTGGCCTGCTGAGTTGAGCCGATCTCTGGCTCTGGTGTCCGCATCAATTCTCTCCGGGTGGGAGAAACTTGACCCCGTCGAGTAAGGGTCTCGGTCACTCTGGTATCACTCCAGTAGATCTAGATCTAGCCATTATAGCTCTCCCAGGTGATCCAAGTATCCTCGGTCGCAGGCCATCCACTCCATTACACTAGGTAGCGCGGGAAAGCTCCACTCGTGGTAACAGTCACCTACTCATCTAGTATGTGCTCTATCTGCTCGCGCTGTTGTAGGAATGAGACTGGTAGTGGACACTTAGGGGCGGTGTCACTCGCAAGGGGTGGAGATGGCCGGAAGGGCTCATTGGGAATCATCGCGGGATCTCTGTAGGCAACCAGATCTGACACGCTGAAGGTAGAGCTAATCCCATACTCCTCAGGCAAATCCACAACATATGTATTAGACCCGACTCGCCTCAATACTAAAAGGGACCAACGCCGTGAGCTTGCAGTTTCTTCACGGTTCCAGAGGGAAACCGTTCAGGTCGGACCCTGATCATGACATATTCGCCCTCTTGGAACTCACGGTGGTGTCTATGTGCGTCGGCCAATTAGTTGTACCGTGCATTGCTGGTTTCAATGTGACGACGAATGTCATCATGCAGACTTCTAACATGTTCAGCAAATGACTCGGCTGACTCTGACACTCGAGCATGAACGGGTAGGGGAACAAGATCCACTGGCTTCCTAGGCCTACGCCGGTCAAGTCCTATTCCCAGTTTGGTATAACATGGAGTTAACACATGATATATGTGTTATTTATTATAAACCCGGTGGCTTGTTCTGGTTAGGTATTCCACCTAAGTGGTGGAATACGGTGGATAGCAACTGGCAGCTTAGTCCAGTTTGCTATCAAACAGGCTCTCAGAGAACAATGAGAAGTTAATTAAAAAAAGGGTCAAAGGAGCTGGCCATATGTAATAAAGGGGAGGAACTCATTCCTATTAACATCTGAACATTTTCGAGTGAACATCATCCTTTCTTTAAATCCTTCATTATTTCCAAGCCCCCTTCTTTCAGGAGATTTTGGAAGCTTCTATCCCTCCGAAGTTCCAGGTGCTATCGTTCACCTGGTATGACGGCACCACCGACTCGGTTGACCACATCCACAGTTCGAGTCCAACCTAATTTTTCACATAGCCTTGGACGTTGTGAAGTGTTTGGCCTTCACCATCACGTTCCAGGAGAACGCCCAGACATGGTTCAAATCCCTTTCAGCGAGCTCCATCACCTCCTTCCAGCTGATACAACAGATGTTCAAGGAGAACTTCCACAACTGCAAGAAGGAAGCTCAATCTGTCGTCACTATACTCGCCATCAAGCAAGGGCGTGACAAGCTCCCGTGGGAGTTTATCGCCAGCTTCTAGAAGAAAGCCCTCCGCGTCCTTCGCCTCGACGTTAGCATCGCCACCACCGCGTTGGCTCAGGAGACACAAGACCACATTCTCTGTCGTTCCTTGGGGGTCCAAGCCCCCAGTAGCATCATGGAGCTCCTCGCCATAGCACAGAAGCATGCCAGTTGTGAGGAGAGCACCACTGCTCTCGATCAGGCCATCGAGAGTGACCTGGCCGAGAGAAAGCAATCGACCGACCACTCCAGATTCGATCGTGGCAAGAGAGAGCACCACAACCGCAACAGGTCCAGAGGGAGGACTGCCCCCAAGCAGTACACTCCCCTCACTGATCCCCTCGAACAAATCCTCATGGAGATCCGTGAGGTGTTGTTCCTCTGATGGCCACCCAAGTTGAAAAGCGACTCTCGTAGAAGGAACTCCAAGAGTTATTGCCACTTTCACCGCGACTATGGTCACAACATTGAGGACTACGTCTAACTCTGGGACGTGCTCGAGGAACTCGTCTGACGAGGACTCCTCAACAGGTTCGTGGCCAAAGCTGTAGAGTGACAACCACCCAAAGAGGATGTGTCACCCCCCCCATCCACAACCGACCCCACGGCAAGCAGATCATGATGATCTCAGGAGCGTCGACTATCGTTGAGGACAGCTCCAGCAGGCACCGGGCATACATCAAGTGCATCAACCACGTCGAGCAACCTTCGACCTTTGGGACTATAGCGAAAGACCGCTCGGGGGAGGCCATCACCTTCTAGGATGCCAACTTTACCGATGTGACCCCCCCTACACCAACGCATTAGTCATCTCCATGACCATTAGTCAATATACTGTGCATTGTATCTTAGTTGATAATGGCCGGGAGTGGTCCTGATGTTATCTTGTACGGCTGTCTCCTTCTTATGGGTGTGGATACTCCTCGCATCTCTCCCCTTCACACCCCCCTATTCGAGTTCTCCAGATCAATCGTGTACCCTGAAGGTCAGATCTCCCTACCGATCTCCCTTGGCATCACCCAATGCCAGGTTACCTTCATGGCCGACTTTACCATTGTTAGAGGGATGGCAGGGTACAACGTCATAATTAGTCGGTGAATCTTGAGAATTATCAAGGGAGTACCCTCCAGTTACCACCATAAGTTGAAGTTCCCCACTCCCTAGGGTGTGGGGGAGGCCAGAGGAGACTAGGGGGGGTCTTGACGGTGTTACTTGATCTCCACCAGGGAGAGATCGGCCGAGCAAGGCTTGCCAGAGAAGAAGCCATCTGAGGACAAGCCCAGACCTAGCGGAGGGACCCCCACCGAGGACCTTTTCTTCATTCAGATAGGTGAAGACCCCAAATGCGTGCTTTGTGTCGGCTCCCTCCTATCTGATGAAGAACGAGAAGCATATCATCACTTCCTGGAAGCCAACCATGATGTGTTTGCTTAGTCCAAGGATGAGCTCCCTGGCATTCCCCTTGAGATAGTGACGCACCAACTTAAGTTGGACCCCAAGTGCCACTAGGTACAGTAACAAAGGTATCGCTGCAATCTCGAGCGAGAGGCTATCATTTGAGATCAAGTAAGTGAGAAGCTGCGCTTCGGACTGCTACGACCCACTCAGTTCTCAGAGTGGGTCCCCAATATCATCCTCGTTTTCAAGAACAATGGGAAGCGACGTATGTGCGTCGACTACACCGATCTCAACAAAGTCACCCCCAAGGACAACTTTCATGTGCCGCGTATGGACCAGCTGGTGGACACCACGGCAGGGCACAAGATGCTGAGCTTCCTGGATGCGTATTCGGGATACCAACAGATCAGTATGCACAGGTTCGACTAGGATAAAATTGCGTGTTCAGGATGCAACAGCTTTATCTACTCTCTTCCCTACACTCTCTCTCCCCTTCCCCTATTCTCAGACAGACTTGGGAGTAACAAAGGCGGAGGACATGCCGTACGGCCTTTTGTCCGGGGGACCCGATCAACGTGACTGTTGGGGTTGCTCCTTATTATAATGGACCGATCTTCTGAAAGCAAATCACTTTATGGACAAGTTATGTCCCATTTTTATCCAGCAACTTGGCCCACAGAATATTCAGACCTATGTGGAGATGGTCTAATGGGCACACCTATGTGAACGAACCTTGGAGAAGGTCGATAAACTCAAGGGTAAAGTGGAGGAGCCGAGCCGAAGGTCTGATCGACGAGGTTAGAAGTCGAAAAAATTCAGCATTACCTATAATTCTCGGGTTAGCAAGAAGAGATCCCAAAATGGAAATGATAAGGATGAATGCCGAAACGAGAAGGTTGTTGACACTAAAAATATTATTAATTTTTCCTAACTTTCACTTCTACAGGTCTTAGGCTCTGATCGTGTGCTCCTGTGTCGATAAAGAAGAAAAGAAAGAAAAGAAGAAAAAGAATGGCGAAAGCCGAACAAATGATGAGACCAAAGTAAAGAAGAAAAGAAAAGATGCTCGGCTCCAACGGACAACTGCTAAAGCAAGACCTGAGAGTCCGGGAGAATATTCGGGACCATCCCCGAAGAAGCAATCAAAAAGCTACAAATACAAGTGAAGTCGACCCGATAGCACAAATTACAGCGCCAAAGGCCATGTTAGTGGAAAACCTGAGTGTCCAAACCAAAGGCACAAACGGTTCCAGAATTGGCCATTCTGTGGCCTGAAGGCTTTACCAATACTTCTCGTTGCGATTTTGCAAAGCCACGATAAGATGAAGGACCAAGTCAACTCCTGAAGCCAGTCTAGGGCCCACCGTCTGACCCGTTTCAAACGAACGTGGGAAAGGAAGTGAATACAGCACTCTCTCTTCCCTGGCACGCCCTCTTCTCCAGTGCCCCTTTACCCAGCGCGCAAAAAACAACTTACTGAAGACTTTGACAGTGCGCCTTCTCCATGCCGGGAGAGGCCCCGTCTATATAATGTCCAATCGATTCGATGAATAGGTGGAAGTGCGAAGACAGAGAAAAAAAAGAGAGAAGCCAGAGGAAGCCAATCATCTAAGAAAAAGGGGATTGGGGAAGAAGAAAGGTTCATCGGAGAGAAAAGCCCAGAGAGTAGCCTCCACTTCATCCATCCGCAGAAGAGAGCTCCGGAGCGAGGAGAGGAGTTTCCACTTCCCGATCCCCTGTTTGGGTTTGAGAATAGAGGTGGGTTCGTGGGAAGAGCCCCGTCCGTCTTCCTCCTCCTTTCTCAGAAGTCTCTTTAGATATATAATAGAGCTGGGGGATGATATGAGCCCGGCCGTCATTGAATTCATGTATTTTCTCTTTAGCTTTTATTGTAGAGGCACCTTTCTCTCTTCATTTGTTCAGAATGTTGATAGATGAGTAGCGGTCAACTTCTGGGCGACGATGTCATACCGTGCCAGTGTGCGTGTTATATTGATCTATATTTGATAATATAATAGTGTTGCAGAATGATAGTATCTTTGTGTATCCCCTTTTCTTCTGCTATGCCCTTCTTCGCTTTGACTGAGTGCCGCTAGTCCTTTCGAACATGCCCTAAGCTTTCCAAAGGGCTATATCGATATCACCCCCTCCCTAGGGTCAAGTTTTGGTGTTTCGATCATATCGGAGTGGTTCCCTGAACTTGGCACTCTCTATTCTACTTGCTAGAGATTTACAATCCCCCTGCTTTTGACTACCAGGATCGGCCTGCTTGCTATATCTCCATTCACGACCATGAATTGGAGGGAATCCAGTGATCCCGAAAAACTAGAAGCAATGTACCTAATATCCTGGTCATCTTCTCAAGTGCCACCTACCAACTGTTCGAGCGTTTGCTCTATACGATGCTCTACATGCCATCCATGTCTGTGAGCTCCACAGCTCATGTGCTCATAGCTAACCCTCGAATGCTAATAAGCTACCCCCACTTTATGTATAATTAATCGTAGTCAGTCTATTGGCTGAATGACTCTCCTACTCTGTATACGGATTACATGTGTTTGTTTTCCTGGGAAGTCCTATGACCGGGGAGGGGGAAATGTTCCTCTGAGTCACCATCGGATCATAAGGTCATGTCCTTTGATAGCATGTACCCTTGTGGGCCCCCAGGGGGTGAATACCAACAGGGCTTATGGGCTAACATTAAACCCACTACCCTTAAGGGAATTAGTGGTGGCCGTGGGTTGCGTGCCCCTTGTAGGCTAGTCCTCGGGATTTTCTTCCCTACCGATCATCCCTTTGGATCGTGATTTGACCATGGGTCGTGTGTCCCTTGTAGGCTAGCCCTCGGGGTTTCCCTCCCTTATTGGTCGTCTCATCCGATCAAGTTTTAACCCATGGAAGAATGGTGCCCCTCGTAGGCTAGCCCTAGGGGTTTCCTATCCGTTTGGGTCTGCCGACTGCCGTTGTGCCACCCGACTCTAAGGGGCTTACTCCGTCACGTGAGTATGTCCCCGCTTCTCCCCTGCAATCCTCTGGGAATGGGGAGATGCTACCCAATTTTTGTCAGTTTTAACTAATAAGTTGCCCTTATGATTTGGACTTAATAAAACATGCTTCTGAAATAACGAACCGGTAATCACAAGGAGTATCAGCCGAGAAAAAGCTATGAACGCACTTAGACAAATACACCACACGTGAAGGGAGGTAGAAGATATGGAGATTGCATGTCACAACACAGAACTTTTTAAGGTGGTTCGACTGCCATCCAGCAAGCCTATGTCCACCCCTCACCAACTTGGTGAGGCTTCCACTCTTTGGCCAAAAGAGATCCACACACGCGCTGGTTGCCCAACAGACCATGGGGACATGCCCCAAACACACACACATGGGAACAAGTCCCACGGGGAAGATCCCCCCCCCAAACACAAGAAAGAAAATAAGATGCTGCAAGTGCAGCAAAACCACGGGGATAGATCCCTGGATACACACTCTTGGGAAGTTCTGAAAGTGCTGAGAACACAAACAAAAGCTACAAGCACATGCCTTTAACGGAATGGAAACAAACAATTTAGGCTAAGGCTTTCTGGCTGGATGGCTGGCTAGACAGACACACTCATCATCATCATCTTCTTCTTCTCTTAGGATTGCACTTCTTCTCTTTTCTCTCTTTGCTCTCTTGGACCCTCACGTTTAGGCCTTCTCAAGGTTCTTTAGCAACTCTAGTAGCGGCATCATGCAAACTAGGCTGGTCCTATTTATAGCTGCAAAGGGCATGGAAATTTCCCTCTAAAAAGACTTCCTTTGAATAATAGAGAGGAAATGATGCACCTTGATTCGTGCGAGCTTCCAAGTCGCCTCCTGATTGGCTTGGGATAGGTAGGTATAGTGCTCTACCCCAGGTGCTCCTTGCAACAACGACCTGATTGGGTAGATGCAAAAAGGTAGTTACCATGAACAGTGACCTTTCCCAGATTTGTAGACTAACATATCTGTTGACCAAAAAGATTGTTAGGGTAATCCAATGATGACAAGGATAGTTGACTGTCCTAGGGGCTTTTTCCTAAGCTTGTGGAATCGACTTCCCAGCATGGTTTCATGAATTTTGCGCTTGGTTATTACAGGGTCAACTTGATTCATGGCGTCTGAGCTTCATGAGGTCTGAGTTTCATGCAATCTGAGCTTGGTTGTGTGAGGCCCGAGCTTGATCAATTGAATCCAAGCTTAGTCATATGGACCGAGGCAGTTGAATGAGGCCTTAACTATTTGTCAGCCTTGCCTAGCTATTTGTCACCCTTAACGCCTATTTGTCTGCCTTACATGACTATTTGTCACTCTTGTTCACCAATGCTAGCAAGAGCCTTCTGGCATCTGGCAAGCTTGACCTCTTGAGCTGGGCTGCAACATGCTCGACTCTAGGTTCTGCTCAGTACCTCAACTCTTGGACTTATTGTTTGATAGCTTGACTCTGTAAAGCTTGAGTGTCCATTTTTGCTACAGTCGCTCGGCTTGCCAATCATGTTACAGACGCTCGGCCAGAGCTTTGGGCATGCTATAGTCACTCGGGCAGAGCTACAGTTACTCAGAGCTTTAACAGATTGAGCTTGCTACAATTGCTCGAAGCTTTGACTGATCACGCCTAATCCTACCGAGCTTGATCCGAGCTAGAGCAGAAGAGCAAGCTTGATCCGAGCGTGATCCGTCCGAGCTTTATGACATGCTCAACTTTTTGCCTTGGCTGTGATCGCTCAGGCAGAGCTTTGAGATCTATTTTTCACCCTTGCTCACCTATTTTATACTCTTAAGGCCTCATTTGTCTGCCTTAGCAAGCCATTTGTCACACTAACCACTTTGAGCTGTCGCCCTTTGCTTCCTTGTGTCTACTTGAGGACCGTCACCTATGCCTTCATGGTGACTTATTTGTCACCCTTAACAGTTCATTTGTCACCTGTAAAGCCCATTTGTCACTGATGCTGGGCATATTTCACCTCTATTCACATACGGTTGGTGGGTGGCTTGTTGTTGACTGGAGTCGACTCGAGAGGTGTTTTGTAGTGCCCGTAGTTTAGTGGATCCTTAATGGTGTGGATCTAGGATTCGTCAGGTGAATTCTGACTATTTTTAGAAATTTTTTGGCTATTTTTAAGTGATTATTTGAATTGGTTAAAGTATATATATAATAATTTTGGGCATTTAGGTAATTTTGATAGTTAGGGAGGCTAAACTGTAATTTTATTTTCAAAAATAAGAAAATAAGAAAATAGGATTTTAATAACCCACGTGAGCGTTTTCTCTCTCTCTCCTCACTCGAACCACACACACTCTCTCTTTCTGTCTCTCGATTCTCATGTTCTCCCTCTCTCTCTCCTCAAATCGTTCCTTCGTCCGTTCTGGGCCGTGCCGACCCCGGATCGAGGCGTAGGAGGTACCATTGGAATCGGCTTGACGCGAGGATCGCGCCAGCGCCATTCTTTTCATGGATCGTCGACTGTGGAAATGGGTCGGTTCGTGAGGCAACCTGACGTCCCATCATCCGTTCGTGTGCTTTTTAAGGATTTCACTACGATCGAGGTAGGGGGATGGACTCCTTACTTTGCTAGGAACATTTTGGTAGCTCATGCATGTCCATTGATAGGCGTTTACCTCGTTTTCTGTGCATGAGATATTTTTGGGATTTGTAGGCTTTAAATACTTTGATAATTATTTAGGAAGGGTAGATTTGTGTCTGGTAGTTCAGTGCATGTTGTTAAAAATTCCCCTGCTCATTCACATGCACATATTAAAAATACTTCATGTCATTACTGTGGTAAGGCAGGCCATATTATGGATGACTGTCAAGTAATGATGTTTGATGACATGAAGACTTTCGAGAAAATAAATGCATCTATGAATAGGAACCCGCATGTTCAGAAGAATGTCAGAAATATCTGTAGAAATAATGCCAATTTGCATGCTAAATCTTATTCCATTTCACACATGCATGCAAAGAAGAACAAAAATAGAACTTCATGTTTCAACTGATTGTTATTTCCTGTCAAATAATAATCATATGGTTCATAAGTTCCATGATAAAAACAATCATGCACAGAAGTATCATGCTAAGAAACATGCCATTTAGAACATGGAGTGTTTTAACTGTGGAAAGTTTGGGCATGTGGCATCACAATGATGATCAATAAAGAAACATTTCTATGATAAACATGCTCAAGCTTCTGTAATTAGAAACACTCATGGCAGGAATAGTTTCATGCATAGACATCTAATTTATAATAACTGTGGAAAACCTGGCCATACTAGATTTGATTGCTATTGGATGAAATTTGATCCATTTACTACCTTGGATATCTAGAGGACACCTACTAGAGGTGTTACTCATCTGACAGGACCCAAGAGCTCTTGGGTTCCTAGATTTGCAAGATAATCTTTTCTTACAGGTGTGCCTTAGTGGAAGGAATAAAAAGAGGTTGGATAAAAACACAAGACACATGAAGGTCAGTTAAACCCCATTCTTACTTATTCTTGTATTGCTTATTTTATGACATGAGTAATTCTTCTCTAAGTTTCTGCATGATTGATCAGAATGACTCTTCTATTGCTATTGAATGCTATCTCATCAATTAATGTCATTGATTGATGCTGCCTTGTAATGAATGTTAAATTTCTGATCATCTGTCATATGCATAACTCATATGAGAATTTTCATGCTGAGAATTTATCCATGTTAGACACTCATGTTTATAGTAGTTGCATTAGTCTGCATCACTCTTTGGTATATCAAATGGTCTGCTGGGAGAAGGGCAGATTACATCTATCTGGAAACCCACATCATGTGTAGAGGCTAGCCTCCACCCAGTACCAAGAGTCAAAAATATTACATGTAGTTTAAATCTATAATGTGCATTTCATTACTGCATCTCTGTGTACTTTAAGAAAAGAATTGGTGTTTGGCTGAAAGCACTGCACACAGTGAGGGGGAGCTAAGCCAAGCTAGTCAGATATTTTGAGTTACGGCTAACAGTCAGAATTTTAGCTATGCTGATACTACTGGTTATATGTGCTGAAATGCTGGTTTGATTATGAGCTGAACATCATATTCGAATAGTGTTGCTGGTTGTATTGTAGAGTGTAAGTGATGTGACATGACCTAGGATGGAGGTGGTGACCCCGATCGCCAAGTGGTATGAGGCGAAGGACGAGCCCGAAGGCTTCCTCGACACTAGAAAGGCCGCGTTCTGGACCGGCGTAACAAGACTTTCTAGCGACATCTTTTGATATACCACATAAGGAAGGGGGTATCACAATGGGTGTGACACACTAAGGGAATGCAGCAACTAGACCGAACCTTAGACCTAGCAAGCAAGCATAATTAGCGAGGCTAACGGACCAACATCGGCGGCTACTCACTCAACGCTCACCCAAAACCCAGGGGTAACTCGATGATGCCAAGCTGAGAATGTGGGGGGTGGACTCATGCTGGTGGAGGGCCAGCAGGGCCAAGGTTGACCTCCCAAGGATACAAAGGCCCAGTTCAAGGGGCCGACCGGGTGCCGAGGGCACGGGCCTCACTCTCTTCCCCACACCGGTCACTCGAAAGTAATGGTGCTTGCGGGACCAAGTGCTCACTCTCTCTGACTAGCGGAGCTATGTACTAATATTGAACAAACAAGGCACTAAGTAGAAGCATGAGTAGAGTGCTTACTCATCCGATTTGAAGAAATTGGCCCCGATCAGAGATGAGAGCGAGCGAGGAAGCGTGGGTTCCCCGCACGCTGCATCGGTGTCGCTTCAACCTGTATTAACGGATTACAATCACTACTCCCCTTACAAGGGGGTTCTACTAGGGGTGGGGGACTGTAGGATTACAATCAAACACTACCTCCTACAGGGAGGGGCTTTAAGTCGGCCAGGCGGGGTCGGGGAGAACTAAGTAAGATGAATTGACGATTGTGGTTGGTTCTGGCTGCTTCTGGAACAGCCTGACAGGGAGTCGCTGACGGCGCCTCCATAGACTCCACTGAGCTCTGATGATGATGAAACTGGTGCCTAAACCTCTTGGGTGGGCCCAGGAGGACGCCCTAATTCTTTGAGAATTTTTTGACATCGACGGTGGCTGGGGCAGGGTCTGGACCAGGACTGATCTGCTCTGGGTCTAGACCAGGATTGATCCCGGGGTCTGATGAAGGTGGTACCAGAACCGTTGTGATCATGGGTGAGCCTTCTTCTAGTCGAGATCAATGGGGTCATCAGAGGAGGTCGGAGTAGGCCGCGAGAACCAAAACTGTGGGAGGTGGTCGAAGCAGACTCAGGTGAAATGTAATTTTTAGGAAGTTACCACTTCATCAAACTTTCCCAATTGACATGCCCTGATCTCTAAATTTAATGTGTCAAGAACCATAGCATCAGGTGTCTCTCTAGGCTTTTCTAGAGAGAGAAGCTCTGAGCATTTTTGTCCTCATCTCCTCCCGCCGGTGCTCCCCTGACGGCTTGCTCCTCAAGGGAGAGCGGGCGATGAAGCCTGTCCCTAGGAAAGGAACGTGCAGCCGTGTACTCACGTGCTATGGGTGAGGGGGACACATTAGGCGGTTTTGCAAGGCCGGGGGGCGCTCACCGACCATCGGTGGGACGTCCGCTAGCCAAAAATCATTTGCGGATGTGGTTAGGAGCAAACGTATCTCGCAGGCCTTGAGACCCGACAGTAAGAGGCATGGATGGCAATTTCGACCGAAGCCTTACGTTTTGGTCGAAATGTATCGGTTTCGGCCCTAGACGATCCGAAACTAACCAACCGAAATCGGGCAAAACCGGACGCCAACTGTAGGGCAAAAAAATAGTATTTTATTTGGTTTCGGGCAGAAACCGAAACCGATACTGTTTCAGTTTCAGACAAGGCCGAAACCGAAACTGACATCATTGGTAATAAGAGGTGTGTGGATGCAGGAGCATACCCTGTGGAATGTTTGCTGAAACGAGAGGATTGGCTGCGGAGTCTTCTCGTCACTGTGGTGGAAGGGACGGCGAAAGCAGGGCAGGATGGCCATACATTTGTGGAGATCGCTGGAAGCTATTGGGATGTTTCGAGAGTCTCGCCGAGGGGCTTCCTGGTGGTTGGGCTAGAGGACCAAGCAGCGTCAGCGATGGCGGACACGGGGGTTGTTGCGAGGGGAGCCCTCCTGCATGTCCAAAGGTGGGGTAAGTTCAGAGGTACCTTCCCCAACCCTGAGCCTAGGAGAGTTAATATTGTTTTAGAGGGGTGCCTCTTCCTGTGCGATGAGAAGGGCATGGCTTTCTTCGTGCGGTGCTTTGGTTCAGTGGTGAAGGGAAGCTTGAGCTTCTCTATCTTGGGCACGAGGACGGTGGTGGCTGTCGAGGTCCTCGTGGAGAGCACGGCGGCCAGCCCAACGGTGGTCACTGCTAACATGGACGGGGACTCCTTTTCCGTCCGCATCAGGTTTCAGGGTGTGTTGGCCGGTGCACCGCCATCGTCGTCTGTCGCCTTAAGTGTTTCAAGAGGCGGATCGCGAGGTAGGAGATGCAGTTCGGGCGAGGTTTCAAAATTTGAAACCGCCACCTCTTTTCGTGAACCGGGTTGGCTCTCTCTCTCTGAAGGAATGGCGATATACAAGAACAGTGGGCCGAGCGGTTCGTTGGATTTTCGAGTTAGTTCCGGGACGCCAAGCGATACCCATCACTTACCCGGATCGGTTGGTCTTGATGCTATTGGGAACGATGGACCCGATAAGGGTCGTCTCCTTCGCCCGACGTCTTCCGGCATCTCAGCTCCCTCTACAACAGCATCTGTTGGTGCCATCCTGCCCGACGTCTTCCGGCATCTCAGCTCCCTCTACAACAGCATTTGTTGGTGCCATCCTCCCCGGTGGCTGGGGGAGGGGACCCCGGTGAGCAAATATCTCCTCTCCGGCCAGCGGGTATTAGGCAAGAGGAGCTCTGGCATCCTCTTCATGGCCGTGTGGGCTCTGTTTCTCAGAGTTCAAACGAAGGTGGCATGTCTACGATTGTTTGGGATGGTCAACGAGTTAGCCTAAAGGAGTGTCTGCCTACACAACAGCGATTGTGGACCTAGCGGGAGGGAGGATGGGGGGTCACAACCCTCTGTTAGACCTGCTAAGGATCCCGTCTCCCGTGTCAGCCGCCATCAACCTTTGACCTCAAGAAATCAAGGGGGAATAGAGGCCGTTAGAAGAAAGACTTAGCACCATTCACGCAGAGATGGGGATCACCTATGTGAGCCACCAGAGACGGTCGTTGGCCCCCTGTTGGGTACAGACACTGATGACAAGCGTATCCCGGACACTTTCGCTTCCGGGGTAGGTGATTCCATCGAGGTTGCAAAGGATTGGGGTGTACCTGGGAAGGAGGAGGGGAAGGAGCTTATGGGTATCATGTGGAAGATCAAGGAGGAACACATGAGGGAGTCGGCGGAACAACTGGGGGTCTCCTATGAGGGGGTGGAGAAGGGTATTAGGGGGTCCCTTAACCTGATTCAGAAGAGATAGTTAGTTGCTTTGGCTAGGGTGGCTAAAGCGAGACCGGAGAAAATAAAGAAGGAGAAGTCCCTTAGGAGGGATGAGGGAGTGGAGGAGAAGGGTGAGGGAGGTGAGGGGAGTCTTCCTCAGTCCACATGAGGATTGTCTCTTAGAATGTGATGAACTTGGGGGGGGGAGGAAGAGGAGAATGGTGAAAGACTTGGTGAAAAGATGCAAGGTTGATATTCTTTGCTTGCAGGAGACTAAGTGTGAGGGGGAAGGAGAGAGTATGTTGAGGGAGATCAGGGGTGGTCTCTCCGGCAATAAGGAGAGCTAGTGGGATCATGATGTTGTGAAACCCTTTGGGGGTGGAGGAGATGGAGGAGGATAGACAAATTGGGCGGTGGGCCATTAATATTCGAACCCTGAAGATTTTGACAAGACTGCCTTCATCACTGACTTCGGTGTGTATTGCTATACCTGAATGCTGTTCGGGTTAAAGAACGCCGAAGCAACCTATCAGAAGCTAGTCAACCAGATCTTCGAAAACTAGATCGGGCAGAATGTCGAGGCCTATATTGATGACATGCTCATCAAATCACCTAAGGTCGAGGATCATTTCATCGACTTGGCGGAGACCTTCAACACCCTCCAAAGGTATCAAATGAAGCTCAATCCAGCCAAGTGTGCCTTCGGGGTCAAAACTGGGAAGTTCCTGGGCTTCCTAGTGACCCAGCAAGGGATCGAGGCCAACCCCAAGAAGATCTGTGCCATCTTGGATATGCGGCCACCCACCTGTGTCAAAGATGTTCAATGACTAACTGACAGGATTGCCGCGCTCAACCGCTTCCTATCCCGGGTGGCGGAACGATGCCTACCTTTCTTCAAATTGCTGAAAGGGCCGAAATTAGAAACCTCCACATTCGCTTGGGATGAGGAGTGCAAGAGAGCATTCGCCGAGCTAAAGGAATTCTTGGCATCACCTCTAGTGTTGTCAAAACTAGTGCCGGGAGAAACACTATATCTTTATCTCTCGGCAACATCTTCCACAGTAAGCTCAGTCCTGGTTCGAGATGACCAAGGGATATAGAGGCCCGTCTATTACGTTAGCAAGGTGCTCCTTGATGTCAAAAAGAGGTACCCAGCAACTGAGAAACTCGTACTAGCATTGGTAACCTCGGCCAAGCACCTCCGACCCTATTTCTAGGACCACTCCATCATTGTGCTAACCGCCGAGTCCCTGAAGAAGATTTTGGCCCACCCCGAAGCATCTGGTCACCTCGTTAAGTGGGCCATCTTGCTCGGAGCCTACGGCATTTCCTACCAGCCCCGCACCACCGTCAAAGGACCAGCACTCATAGATTTTATCGTGGAGACCATTGTCCCTCTCGGAGAAACGTCCCAACCTGCAGCTAGCCCGGCATGGGACCTTTTTATAGATGGCTCTTCAAGTTCAACTGGTAGTGGAGCCGACATCCTCATCACATCCCCTGAAGGCGTCGAGCTCCAGTATGCTTTGAAGTTCAACTTCCAAGTGTCCAACAACACCTCCGAATACGAAGCCCTAATTTTTGGGGCTAGGATGGCAAGATGCATGGGAGCTGAGCGAGTAAAAATCTACACCGACTCTTAGTTGGTCAGTAGCCAAATCAACGAGGACTACGAAGCTCGGGAACCACAAATGGTCAAATACCTTCATATGGTGAGAGAGATAGCCAAAACATTCGAGAGTTTTCAAGTAATCCAAATAGCTCGGGAGGAAAACTCCCAAGCGAATGCCCTCTCTTGTTTGGCCTCTTCCATTAACTCTGAAGGGACCTAGTCCGTCTTACTCGAAGAGTTAGAATGATCGACCGTGGAAATCAAAATTGTAGAGACCGTGCAGACATCACCTGACGATGGGAGAGCTCCATACATTGCTTAGCTAGAAGACTCCTAGGAGCCCGCTGATTCTCGGGAAGCTAGGAGACTTAAATATCAAGCCCGACGGTTCATCCTACTTGATGGGACTCTTTACAAGCGATCCTATGCTAGCCCCCTCCTAAAGTGCCTCGATGGCTCGAAAGCCTGCTGAGCAATTGAGGAGGTGCATGAAGGCATCTGTGGCGCGCACTAAAGGGGGCGGTCGACTGCGAGGATCCTGCTACAAAGAGGCTACTGGTGGCCTACCCTCCAACGCGACTACTTGACGTACGTTCGGGCTTGCGACTGGTGTCAACAATTTGACCACCTAGTCCACCAGCCATCCTCAGAACTCGTAACCCTAACCGAGCCATACCCCTTCACTCGGTGGGGAATCGACGTCCTAGGCCCGTTCCCCACGGCCCAGCCTCAGAAGAAGTTTATCATCATCATCATCGACTATTTCTCCAAGTGGATCGAGGCTGAAGCCACCGCCAAGATAATAGAAACGGTAATTTGGAGTTTTGTTTGGAAGTCGATCATCTGTCACTTTGGCATCTCCCGAGTAATCGTGAGTGATAACGGTCAGTAATTTAACTATGCTTATTTAAAGAATAAGTGTGCCGACCTACACATTCGTAATCACTTTACCTCAGTAGCTCACCCTCAGGCAAACGGACTGGTCGAGAATGCCAACAAAACTATTCTCAAAGGCATCAAAACCAGGCTCGGAAAAGCCAAGGGTAATTGGCTCGAGGAACTACCTAGGGTATTATGGTCGTACCAAACTACTCCAAGAGCTGCCACCGGGGAAACCCTGTTCCAACTAGTATATGGCACCGAGGCTGTGATTCCACTGGAGATCGGTAACCCTTCTCTTCACACTATCGGCTTCTCACCTGAGCCAAATGAGCAAAAGTTGCTGGAGAACTTAGACCTGGCAGACGAGCAATGCAAGATTGCGCGGATCCGTGCAATGGAATACCAGCGTCGCATGGTTCGCTACTACAACACTCGGGTCCGTAACAGACAGTTCCAACTGGGAGATTTCATTCTGAGAATGGCCGAAGCCTCTCGACCACTAGAGGCGGGGGGGGGGGGGGGGGATGTTCTTTTCTCTTCCGCAAGAACAACTTGTGAATTTTCAAGTCATTCAAGAAAATTTTCTTCAATAGTATCAAGACCAGGTTGGGCCCAAGTATTCTATGGTGGATCTGGCCCATGAGAAGATGGAGCCCGAAGAGAATTTTTATGCCTTTGCAGACTGCTGGCGTCACCTTGCCGCTTAAGTCCCGGGGCACATTCTGGAGGGGGAGCAAATCAAGATGCTTATTTCTAATGCAACGCCCGAGTACTAGATTATCTTGGCCCTTAATGATATTAGCACCTGAAAACAACTGTACAATCGAGCCCGCTTCATCCACCAACAAGTGCATAATTCCCTTGACCTCGAGTCTTCTCCACCTCTACGCCCACATCCACCTATACCTCTTATGCACCCTCCACGAGTTGGCCTTCTGCCACATATTCCTTTGTGAGTCCACCCACCACATATCAACCCTCTGCGAGTCAGCCACCCTCCAGATATCAACCCTCTACATAACAATCTTCTACATATCAACCCTCCATGAGTCAACCCTCCATGAGTCAGCCTTCCACCTCTCCATCCCCGCATATGTCTCCACCTCCAATCAAGGGAACTCCAAACTCTGAGCAAGTGGATGCCGTCCACTACATACCTTCCCATCTCACTCATCATGCGCCTCCACCGAGTCCCTCCTTCAGTCGCCATTTACCCTTGCCTACGCAACCTCCACAACCCTCTCCATTGCCTTCCCATATACCTCGGCATCCATCTTGCCCGAAGCGGGCTTCTAGTTCTCCGTTACTGAAGTGTTTTACTGATTTTTTTGGGCTTTGATGGCCACTCATGTGTTACTACTCCCTCTAGTTGTGTCTTCCCGATATGTGGTCAGGAATATGCTCCAGTTCTGTGATTATCATCACCAGCAGGGGCATTTAATTGAGGATTGTCCCGAGTTGAAGCCAAGAAGAGGATCGATTGGCCTGCGATTCACAAAGTTATTCTACATCTCCGTAGCAAGCAGCAGCAGCAAGCCTTGCCTAGGCAGCCGTCTTCATCTCTACAAGACCAGGGGCACCCCTGTGATTCATCGTCTAGCGTTGCACCCACTCCATTGCCTATCCCGTAGCCTACTCCAACACCCGTCCCCTCACCTACGCCATCATCTACCCCATTGCCATCTCCATCTGTATCCACCACACCATCTTCATCACCTCCTTCTCCATCTCCACAAACTCCACAAACCCAAGCATCTGCTCAGGCTGGTGCCTCCCCTTCTTCTTCTGCCTCTATTACCACTGCGTTTGCTCCCAACGCTGCCAGCGCATCGTATCGATACGTCAACGATGGGCGCCACGGCCTTGCCCTCCATCTCCACCGCCTCCATCTCCAACACCTTTGCCATCTCTACCGTCTCCTTCATCATCACTACCTCCATCACCACCATCCCCTTCATCTCCACCGCCTTTACCTACTCCACCCTCTCTCCCATTTTCCTCGTCGCCCGAGCCTGAGCAAGTCGCACCTTCACCGTTACCTTTACCTCCGTCCACATCCGAGCCTATCATTGTCACCTTGCCTTTGCCACTTTTACCTACGCCTTCCCCACTACCTATCAAACCTATTACATTCATTTCTCCTCCATCCACTTCCACCCCACGGAGCGGATGTGCGCTACCGCTGGTGCCTCTTGGGTCCAGTCCCCAGGGTGAAGATGGGCCGAGTCAGGATGATGCTTCGCCAGTAGTGCATTTCAAGATCCAGGATTTCATCTGCCGCATGCCGATCCGTGTCTTGGTCTCAGGCTATTTTAGGGATGATGAGCGTGCACTTCCCATGACAATTGTTAAGAGGAGTTCCCTCGCCTTGGTGTTAGTTTTGTCTCAAGCGAGGCCAGTGGCAAGCTCTTTGCTCACCAGAGGTTGCACAATTGATGCTATTATGATCTCTCACTCCATTGCTATTCAGATAACTGGCCAAAAGGGGTTCTCTACCAGAGTTGTGCTAACTCATAAGGCTGCCAAGAGTTTGCTAGATTCCATGTTCATGGGATAGTTTGCCATATTTTCTGCATTTTTCAAGGACATTGTCCACTTTTTATGCAATCTCCCTTGGTTTATCAGTAAGCCAGCCATGTTAACGCCGAGTGTTACTCTCCCTCAGTTTCACCGTTCTCTTCTATCAAGGGAGTTATGCATCAAGCCCGATTGCCGAGTGAAATTACCGAACCTTAGGCTCTTCGTGCTGAGGGACAGAACTCCGTGGTTTCATGATGTTCATACCAAGGAGCTGGTTGTCCAAGAATGTCTGCATATTGTTACCACCGGTGTTTAGGGGCAACTGGCCCAATGCACCTGCATATTCACAACCAGACCAGCCCATCTGCTAGATGGGCCTGGTATTTGAGGAGATATCTCAAGTTGAGAAGCCCAAAGGTCTGAGCCTGCGCCAGGTGGGTCCGTGTTCAAGAGGTGTCCACCAAGAAGAAAAGGTGGCATAGATATAAGGGCCGCATGTTGTGCACCCAAGGGTCCACTACTTCTCCTTCTCATTCTTTTCATTCATCATTTCTTCTACTCAGCTCCCACCCTTGGGTGGTGTACCTACCTTCTTCACACATTTTATGGATTTTTAGAAATTAGAAAATTTTTTAATTTCCTTATATTTAACCCCCACCCTCTCTCTCTCTTCTCTCACGCCATCTCACTCTCTCTCTCCCATTCTCTCTCGTTCTCTTGCCTCTTCACCTCCGACTGCAGACGGAGGGGATCGTGGGCAAGGTGACGACGCCGGGAGGTTGCTGAGATGCGTGGTGGAGCGAGGATGGGTGCGATTCTGGCGCGATCCCAAACGGTGGATTCAAAGCCGACGGTTCGGTTTGCGTGGTAGTTTTCGATGCGGTTTAGTCGCCTCGGTGCTTGGTTTCATCTGTGGAGGTAGGGAGATGGATCGCCACTTCGTCCTCTACGTTTTCCCTATAACTTCGCGTAGAATGGTGCTTGATCGGGGGAGATCGGGCCAGTTTAGTGCAAATCATTATTTTTGGGGTTTGTAGGGTTCATCGAAAAATGGCAACCCTACAGTTTCGTGTCAAATTGACCGCTAGGGTTCACCAAAAAATGTGCAAATCATTATTCTTGATGTAATTAGTGTCAAATTGACCGCTAGGATGTCAGGATCCCAACCCCACCAGTTTCGTGTCGATCGGTTGTCATTTGGGGCCGGTAGGAGTCTGAGAACCCCAGTGACTCAATTTGGGTCGATTCGTTAGAATCGCCCTGATCTGGCGTTTTAATGCGTGCATGTGGTGTTTTTAGCCTCCAGGGGTTATTTTTCGTCGCGTGGCATTGTTTCCCCTGCGCTTCGGCGTGAATGGGGCGTGGAACGGGCTGATTCGATCGTTCCCCTATTTTGCTTGCCAGATCTGTGTAACGGTCACTCTAGTGACCGTCACACTGTGTGACGGTCCCCCGATGGACCGCCACAACCGTGGTCATTTCACATTCTTCGAGGTTGGGGTTGTGTGACGGACCAGTACTAGACCATCACATGACTGTAACACGCCTGTGATAGTGCATTACGCCCTTGGTGTGACAGACCAGTATAGGGCCGTCACATTCCTGTAACGCGCTTGGCTTGGTGCATTATGTGCTGTGATTTTCGAGGCCTGCTACTGTGTCAGACCCTCGATGACTATACTTTATTGAAGATCGTGTTAGTCGGTTCACTGTAACGGATCTCTCCCTATGCATTATAGTTAGGTAACGCATCTGTGTGGGTCTGTTACATTGTGCTTGACTGACGTTTGTCTGGCTATGGTGGTTGGTGTGACGCACCCACCCCCATGCGCGATGTGGCTGTGGCGGACTCAGCCTGGTTCGTTATATGCCTCTTGTCCGTGTTAGTGTTTTGGGTCTGTTGGCTTTAACGCCTCTGTCGTGCTCCGTTAAGCTAGTGTAACACACCTATATAGGTCTGTTACATGCCCTTTTATTTGAGTTCTGGTCCGTTGGCCATAACGCCCCTATCCTAGTTCGTTATGCTTATGTGACGTGTCGGTCCTGGCCGTTACATGGTCTGTATTAGATTTTAGGTCTGTTTGCCCTGACGGCCCTACCCTGGTGCGTTAGAGTAGTGTAACGCCCCTATAGAGGTGTGTTACTGTCCTATTGTTGGCCGTGATGGCCGTTGGTCTATTCTATGTCCATTTGTGTGTTGGCCTATCTTAGGTTTGTGTTCTAGGGCGGTGTCTATTGGTGGTTTCTGGATCGGTTGGTTCACGTGGCTGGGTGTGGTCTTTTCCTTGACTACGATAGTACCCTAATGACTTGATCGAGAACTGCCAGTGTCTTTGTCTCTAGATTCGTAGCGACTATTCCTTGATTGCCGAGTTCACCTAGCGGTTGAGTGATAGTTCGCTCTGCCCAGAGTGTAGTCGTTGTCCACCACTCCGATTTCTACTTGTCTTAGCTTGATCTCGTGGTTTTCCCGTGACCCGTGGGTGTTTGTTGACACCCTATGAGGGCAGTGACCATGATGGGATGGCAAAGAGTGTTTGTGCATGCAGTATGTGTGTCTGTGGGTGTCTGCGTGCATGTGTCGTGTCCGGTTTCGGTCAACCCGGTGAGACCAGGGGTTGAGATATAACCTTGTGTGTGTCTCGGCAGCTTTGTCCAATTCAAGACCGTGTTTCTGGATGCCTCAAGGTATCGACCTACCTCGATTGCGTGTCCAGGTGTGTTGAGGGTTCTCGATGTTCCCTCGGGTCTCCATGAGTCATTTCCTGCGGAGCGTTGTTTCCTCTGGCTTAGGTTTAGACCGATTCGGCGGCTTGTTTCACTGTTAGTGACAATCTTCCCTACGAGTCGTCTGACTCAAGGATCATTACGTGAGTGGGTCTAGATGTTTTATCCTGAGTCTGTCAGTAGTTTTCTTGTGCTGCCATTGGTGCTTCGAAGTACGTGTGACAGTGCTCTCTTGCCTGTCTGTACTTCCGCACTCGTGCTTTGAGTCTCTGTGTCTTCTGAGCCTCCACTAGTCGTAGCCTTATAGCACACTTCGGTGTGACGGCTCTTGTAGCGGGGCACTTTCCTGGTTTATGGTTCTTAAGCTAGTTTCGTGGGCCCTCGGTCCAACCGTAGTGTCCTTCAGAGGGGGAATACTAGCTAGAGGCCTGGCTTAGGCAGTGGGCCAGTGTGTGCACAGTCGCACATAGCGGAACAAGCCGCCAATCGGTCTAATCCTAAGCCAGGGGAAACAACGCTCTGAGAAAATGACACACGGAGACCTGAGGTGACACCAAGAACCCTCAGCACACTTGGACACGTAAACTGAGGTAGGATGGTACCTCGAGGCATCCAGAACCAATGTCTCGAATTGGGAAAGGGTGCCGAGACATAACAAGACTACCTGCCAACCACTAGGTAACCCCGGGTTGACCGGAACTAGACACGACACCGATACACTAACACATCCACCGCCACAAGAACCCAAACAAATAGAACCAATAGGAATAGGAGCGGCGGACTATGACAACACTCTGGGCAGAGTAACTTGTCAGTCAATTGCTAGGGGAAAACTAGCAGTCAAGAGACAGCCGTTACGTGACTAGAGATAGGGACAATGGCAGCTTCTAGATTGAGTCATTAGAGTGCCGTTGTAGTCTAGGAAAAGACCACATCCAGTCACCTAAACCGACCAATCCAGACAACCACCGACTGACAGACACCGCCCTAAACAAGGACCTAAGACAGATGGACGCACAACACAGCACAAGCAAATGGTCAATACGGCAAACAGGACTATAACGCACCAGCATAGGGGCGTTATACTCACATAACACACCAAGGGAGGGGCGTTATGCCAACCAGACCTAAAACTACACACAGATGACATAACGCACCAAGCTAAGGGTGTTATATAGACATAACGCACCAGAGCATGTATGTTATGCCCAACAGACCAACATACTTATAGAACAAAGTATAACGGACCACATTAGGTGCGTTATACTGTATAACGCACAGGGGCGGGTGCGTTATACCTAACAGACGCAAAGAACCCTAACCACAAACCAATGGCACATAACGGACCAGAACCCATCCGTCATAGCCACAAAACGCACAGGGTGAGGCACATTATATCAACCGCCATACCCAGCCAAACATCGGTCAATAGACCATAACGGATCTGCACCTAAGTGTTATATCAACCATAATGCACGGGGAGGAGTCCGTCATGCTAACCGACTGACACGATCTTCGAGGCAAACATGATCGTCGAGGGGACTGACATGGCAGTCAGCCTCGAAAACCACCTGACCATAATGCACCTAGACAGGGGCGTCATGCTCCACATAATTGACCAGTCTTGGTCCATTGTGCTCCAAGACCTCTGAAGACAAAACCCGATGAATGATGCATAACGGTCTATTAGGGGACCATTATGCATATAACGGCCTCTGGTAGGACCGCTATGCCCATCCGATGATGAAAATGGTGAAACGGCTGAATTGGCCCATTCCACGCCCCATGCATGCCGTAGCGCAGGGGAAATACACCCAAACGACGGGAAATCCCTCAAGGATTCCAGAAATACCACATGCACGCAACGAAATGCCTTAAATCGTGAGATCCAGGCGATTTTTACGAATCGACCCAAATCGAGTCACCGGGGTTCCTGGACTCCTACCGACCCCGAATGATGACCAACAGACACGAAACTGGTGAGGTTGGGATCCTGACATCCCAGTGGTCAATTTGACACTAACTACATCGTGAATGGTTGCCATTTTCTGACAAACCCTACAAATCCCAAAAATTATGGTTTATGCTAAACTGGCTCGATCTCCCCCGATCGGCTACGAAACTACGCATAGAGAGAGAGAAAATGTGCAGAACGGGGAGGTGGTCCATCTCCCTACCTCCACCGATGAAACCAAGCACCATGGGCGACTAATCCACGTCGAAACGTCGTCGCGAACTGAACCACCGACTTTGAATCCGCCGTTCGGGATCGTGCCAAATCCACGCCGTTCCTTGCTCCACCACGCGTCTCAGCAAGTCCCACGCGTCATCACCTCACCCGCGGACCGCTCCGTCTACAGCCGAGCGTCTCCGGGAGATGTTGTAAACCTTATTTTTTGATGTTTTGATGATGGCCAACAATCTTAGTCTGATGATGGCCAACACTCATGTATTGTTCTATGCTCTTGTGCCTTAGCTTTGTAGAGTCAGAGCTTCCCTTTAGAAAGTCCATGCACGTTTCATTCATTTCTTAAGTCCATGCATGTTCTGGCCTTGGGCAAGAACATAAGTCCGTGCACACTTTCATAAGTCTGTGTATGTATCTAGTCCGTGCATACTTTCTCATGGTCCGTGGAAGCCAAACCCCATGCAGGTTTTATTTTCTACATGCAGTCTGTGCATGTCTTCTCATGGTCCGTGGAAGCCAAACCCCGTGCAGGTTTGGTTTTCTACATGAAGTGTCTGTGCATGTCCTCTCATAGTCCATGGAAGCCAAACTCCGTGCAGGTTTGGTTTTCTACATAAAGTCTGTGTATGCCTTCACACGGTCCGTGGAAGCCATACCCCGTGCATCTTTTGTGTTAAACATGAAGTCTGAGCACGTCTTCACACGGTCAGTGGAATCCATACACCGTGCACTTTCTGGTCTGTCATCAAAGTTCTTGCATACATACATAAACCCCGTGGATATCAAACCCCGTGCAGGTTTTTCTTTGAGACAAGTCCTTGCACGTTCTCACAAGCCCCTTTGCAATTCTGTTCAAAGTCCAAACTCCCGCAGCCTAGCCGTCTCCATAGGGGAAAGAAGTGTCAAGCCAAAGGGCTCTCTGGGTGATGTCCCCATCAGATCCATATGGGTCCGTTCCTCTGGCACCGGAGGCTCTCGTGGGCCTGACTGATTTCCTATGTCCTCAGGCTAGGGCCGCCCATTTAGCTTACACGGATATGGGTCCCTCCTTGGCCCAATATCCTCCTTACGGGTTTCCCCCTTCATCTACTTATCCCTCGGCCCCTTGCACCGGGTCCGCTCCTTTCACTTTGCCTCCTCCATCCCGAGAACGAGAGCTTCTCGCTAAGTGGGCTGCCATGCAGCAACAGCTTGACCTCCTTCAGAAGCGGGTCAGCCCACAGTCCCTGGCTGATGTCCCAGTCCCCAATTTTCATAGCATTTGTTTCCCTTCTTAGTCAGAGCTTCCCACGTACCGAAAATACGATGGGAATGGTAATCCTTATATCCATGTGAGGGACTTTTTATATGAGTCGACGTAATTCCAGTATGATGATCGCCTCATGGCGTATTTGTTTCGCCGCTCATTGGATGGGGTTGCCTTGGAATGGTTCTATGCTTTTGCCATTGGAGGATGTAGAGAGTTTCAAAGTTATCAAGGAAAAGTTCATGCAGAGATTTCAGGACCTGGTCGGCCCAGAATATTCATTTACCTATTTGGTGGCCGAGAAGATGAAGGCCAATGAAGACTTTGCAACATACACTGATAGATGGAGGCAGATGGCTGCTCGTGTGCCCGGTCATATTTCGGAGGAGGAGAAGGTTAAGCTCCTCATTTCTAACACCACCTCTACCTTCCGAAACATTCTAGCCATGAATGACATTGTCAACATGCACCAGCTATATAGTAGGGCCAGATTTATCCAGACCCAGTTTAAAGACTCCCCCATTTACACCCTTTTTGAGGCCCAAAAGCCCAAATACACTAAAAAGTCTCAGGGGCCAGTTACCGAGGGAGTACAAACAAATGAACAAGTGCAAGCCTTTAGTTTCCCCAACCAACCCGTGCCACCTAGCTTCCAGCAACCTCCTCGCAACCCTCAGTTCACCACTTCACTATCTGCCTAACCATCCTTCCCTGCTTCCCAACAGCCGCAATAGCCACCACAATACCACAACGTCCCTCTGTCAAATGGCTATGCACCTAAGCGTCTAGGTCCTAAGAGAGCCAAGTACCCTCCCTTGCTTGAAACCCTTCCAGATATCTTCTCCGCCCTCATGTCCACTAGTGCTTTGCAACTTCCTTCGGAACGTCCAAAATGGAACCCGACCGTTGACCAGTCTAGATACTACATTTTCCATCGATAGCCTGGGCACACGATCGAGAGCTATTTCTAGTTTTGAGATTTTGTTTATGATTTACATAAAGGGTAGCGTATCGACTGGGCCGAGATGCACAAAGTGATTACAAAGATCAAGGAAAGAAGAAGGCAGCAGCCGCAGCAGCCACAATAGCCACAATAGCCGCAATAGCAACCACAGCCATAGCAACAGCAGCAGACCACACAAGATTTGGGGATTCATCAAAATTTGATGCCTAACCATCCGCCCGGTCCGCAACCTCAGTCACCGACACCGGATCAGGTAAACATTGTCCACCACCTAGCTCTAAACGCTGGGTGGTCTTATGATGATGAGTCTTCTGCCCACCTCATGGCCCTCCACCATACATACTGCAACTCTCCTTTGCCTTCTACCCCCGCTCTCCTTCAACCCACCATCGCAACCTCCACCGCACCTGCCATCCCTTCTAGACCCCTCATTCTACCTCCCGCATTGCCCATCGTTTCACCCATCCTCGCGCCAGCACCCATCACCCCCCCATTGCCACCCCCTTGCTTAACTTGTCACCCATCATCCTCCCGACATGGCCCATTAAGCTTGCCTCCATCTTCATCACCCCTGCTTCTACACCCCTTACTCACCCCATCGGGCCCATTAACCCGCTAGCCATGAGTCCTTCCTACGCCATGCCGACACAAAACCTTGCCCTTCAGAGTGAGCGTTTGTTCCATCGAAACTATCCTACAACTGGTGCACCTACACCTAGCCCCAGTTTTCGACACTAGCTATTGATCAGGAAGAAGTAGATCCCTTGCCTAGCACACAGTATGACTTGCTACATCACTTGGATCAGATGTCGACCAAAATCTCGGTCTTAGAGTTGATCAAACGATCTAAGATGCACCAAGATGCTTTGAGAGCTTTTCTTCAGAGAAGATATGGCAGTGGACAGTCTACCATTGGCCCTGGCTATGCTTACTAAGGGGCTGGCCATTACCTTCTCTGAGACCAAGCTAGCACCTCCTGAGGCATGCCAAATGCTACTTTGCATCTCCATCACCTTGAACAAGGTGACTATTGATGCAACTTTAGTCGACACCGGGGCCTCCATAAATGTCTGCCCTTTGAGCACCCTGCGCGCTTACAATATTTTAGAAGATCTGCTGAGGCCAACCCCAACTACAATTGTAGCCTACGACAACTCAAGAAGGGCATGCCATGGGATGATTACTATCCAAACTAAACTCTGGCCACTGACGATGCTCGTAGAATTTTATGTGCTGGATATCTTATATTAGATGGCCCACTCGAACAGTGCTTGAGTTATGTCCCTAGGGAAGGCATAGAGTTTCTATGTTTTATTATTTAGGGAAGGCCCCTTTTAGTGTTTAGCGAGTTTAACGGGAGGGGGGTGAAATGCCCTTTTACGTCCCTTTGCTTTGAAGCCAATAGCATGAACTACTTCGAGTATTGGCCTTTTATCAGATTGCCTGACTTTCTGGCTTGGAGCAGCAGAGGTGGAGGGATACTTTGCAAAGAAATCCTCAATCTCTATCACAATATTGTTCAGTCAGTCAAAGGACCTGACGACGTCTGCACTTCATGCTAAGATTTCTCCATCTTTCAATGTATTATGTAGCTGTTTCATTATTCTTCTGCTTAATTGCGATAAGTTTAGCCACGGTCACCTCTACCTTAGGGACGCAGAATCTTTCTCTGAATTTCCACTACATATCTAGCCAATCATTGATGGACCCAGTCGGCAGGCTAGAATACCATTCAAAGGCGAATCGTGCAAGTGAAGATCCGAAGAACTTTAGAAGGTAGGATTCATCATTTGCCAATTTGCCCATCATATTGATGTAATGAGCTATATGTTCTTTTGGTGACCCTTGCCTGTCAAACTTGTTAAATTTTGGTAACTTGTTGATGATGGGTGGTAGTCTTTTGGCAGCATACAAGGCCGGATATGGTACTTTGTATACATCGAAAGAGGTGTGTTCATCACTGCTCCTTTCCGCCAGCCTTGCCTCGATCATCTGTTCCACCATTAGTCTATCCATTACGGCCAGTCCAATCGAACTTGATTAAAGGGGAGCTTGTTCTAGCTGCAGTTTCGTTGGCACCGCCGCTCGAGGGAGGATGGCAACCCCTTGGTGTTGAAGAACTGGAGGTTGCTCCAGAGTCGTGTATTGTGGTTGATGGAACAAGGTGCCCTAGCAAAACTAGGTATCGACTGAGATGCGGCTATCTGTGGTGTACCTTTGAAGACTTGGCCATTGCCTCCTGATGTCTCGGGAGGGACTTTGGCCTGTTTGAGTGCAGATGCATGTGCATTCTTTTCGTTCAGTAGCTTTCTCTACATTTTAGCCTTCGACTGGCATTTTACAACAACATCATTTCAACAGGGCCATTAATAGAGGGGTTGGGAGCTCTACCTCTGTCTTCAATTGGGGTTTCTACAAGAGACGTGGACAGCATTCCACTGTCGCTTTCAGCTGCCGGTATATTGGTGGCCACAGTCGTCATAGCCTCATCTTAACTGATTTCTTCTGTGAGGGTCTGCGACATCTTGCTCACAGCTCTTTTCTTTTAGCAGGCCCGAGCACCTCTTCGTATTCTTGGGGTGGGGCCTCATGGCAGTTGGACACTCTGGCCATATGGCAGGTGTAGACCTGCACATTTTTATTTTCCTTCATGATTCCAATGGGTGGTCTTCGAGGGACGGCCGACCTTTCAAAGACTGAAGTTCTTGTCCTTGACCTCCCCTAAGGTGAGGAGACATGGCAGCAACATTGATAGCCTCTTGATTCTAGGCTTAGCGGAGTGTAATACTCATGGCTCTCTCGAACATCTTTCATGGCCTGTAGCAATCCTTGCCATCCCAAGTGGGTGGCCCCTAGATAGAATAGATAGCTTCTCATAGTAGGATTTCCTTCTTCCCACATTTGTAAGGTTGGGAAGGCCTGTGATAATGCTCTCGTCTGCACAAGGAGCATGTGGGCCGAGCGCCTTGCACGGGCCTTCTTGCAGTAATGCTCATAATGGTAGAAGATTTCCCCCAACCAAGCATGGGTAGGAGGTATGGGCGAGGAGTGGGTTGTAGCCACCATCTTGGCTAGTACATTTTTCTTCTGTCCTCCTTGGCGGACCTCCTCAGTTCGGGTCCTCTTGGGCAACCAGATTTATTTGAACTTGTTCGGCTTTGGGGTCGGTCCACCTTTTGCTTTAGAGGCAGACGCCGCACGGTCCCTTTTGTTCTGAGCCAGTAGTTGGAAGGAGTTGCCAAGTGGCACCATTGGGATGGACCTATCGGGTATGGTCCTGACCAGTCGGCCGTTCAAGAACACTTGGACATCTCCAATAAGTACGGACTTGCTCGAAACAGATAACCGGCCTTGCAACTTTCCAGTATTCTTCTTGGCCACCCTCCTGGCAGCCGGTGTGCACTTCTTGCTGACGGAGGCGCGGGAGTGGAGGTGGTGGATGCAGCAGCCCACCGTAACAGCTTCAATTGAGGTCGCCTCCATAACTATGACCAATTCCATCTCCTGTGCATCCAAGAGGTCCGTAAAGGATACCCCCAAGAAGTTGGGGAAACCCACAATGGGCGGGAAGCTCCCGAACGTAGTTGGCATTACCAGGTACCAGTTAGTGGCATGAGCAACCATGACCTACGAGGGAAAATTGAGAATGACAAGAATGGCCCAAAAATGCCATTCCACACTCCATTCACCCTCAGGTGAAGGGGAAACAAAGGGGAAACTCTTCCTCATGCCCCAAGGCAACGATTGATGCCATCAAACCACTAAATAATGCGTTAAAACACTAGATCCTGCTCACTCCCCAAAATTGAGCATTTTTACCCCGACGTGAAAAGATGAATCTGTCTCTGAGATGTATCCAAGACTCGACCAATTAACCAATAGCTTAAAACTTCTGAGAAAAGAATACACTGATAGTGATTTAGTTAGGAAGATCCTTAGATCTCTCACCCCAGTGTGGCATACTAAGGCCACGATTATTGAAGATTCAAAAGACCTAACTGTGATGACAGTTGACTGGTTGGTTGGCTCGCTCATGACATACGAGCTGAATATGAAGAGGAATGAAGAAGACACCAAGCCAAAGAAGACTCTGGCTCTCAAGATTGCTGAGAGCACAAATGGATCTGATGATGATAATGATGAGATTGACCTCTGAGAGGCAAGCCTAGCTAACCATGCACTCCTCACCCAACGGTTCAAAAAAAAATTATGAGACAAAGGTAAATTTCAGAGAAAGAAGAAAACTCCACAGGTAAGTAGAAACTCCAACTTCAAATCTGCTCAAGTTAAGAAATCTGACAATGTTATTTGTTACCAGTGTAAGAAGGTAGGACACATGTGAGGAGAGTGTCTTGAGTTGCTCAAGAAAATGTATAAGGCCAAGGGTAAGAAGCCCAAGACAATGTACGTGTAGCGACGAGGAGGAGGAAGATGAAAGCTCCTCCGCACTGGAAGATGAGGAAGATTTCTGTTTTATGGCCAGTGAAGAAGAAAATCAGGTTACTAACCTGTTTGACAACTTTTCTGTTGAAGATTTGGAAGAGGCATACACTATTTTGTTTGAAAGATATGAAGCCTCTAAGAAAGAGAACAAGCATCTAAAGAAGAAGATCAATGCGCTTTCTTATGATACTCTTGTTAACAAGGAACTAGAAACAATAAAAACTAAAAATGCTGAACTCAAAAAACAAGTTTCAACTTTTGAAACCACCCGCTCAGAACTGATAGGCTTAAAGGAAGAAAGTGATGTTCTCAGAAAATTGCTAAACCAGACCAACTTGAAGTGTGAAGAATGGGAGAAAGAGAACAAACTCGGTCTTGAAAAGTATGAAGCTATAAAAATAGTCAATGATGCTTTGCAGAAAAATATGGAAAGAGTTGAAGAAGAGCTGAAGAACAAACAATCCACCCTAGATAGAATGGCCCAGGGTAAATCTAACTTAGATGCCATCTTAGGTACCCGAGTGAATTTTAGAAGGGAAGGGTAAGGATTTAACCCCACTGAAAAAATGCCATTTGAATTCAAGACCATATCCTTTTGTCCTGAACAAGGGAAGGGTAAGTTTATCATAGAAGAGCCAACACGGTAAAATGTCCCTGAGCCCACAACTCTCAAAGCTCAAATTTCTCTAAGCAAAGGGCAAAATACCAAAAATCAGAAAGGAAACCATCAAATCCATCATAAGAGACTTACTACTCAGTCAGGTCAACGCATCAACCCACAAGGATGACGCACCTTTGCTAGGCCACATGCTCAGCCAAGACCTGCTGGATAGCAAGGTCGACGCCATGGCCAAAGAAGTTGACGCTTCAGTGCTCAACAGGGTCCCTTAGGTTGACGCACCACGGATATGTGTCGACGTAGTTCATTCTCCCACTTTGAAAAGAAAAATCGGTTCAATGACATAAGAAGATTCAATGGCCAACTAAACTTGGGTGCCTTCCATACCCAATTTAACACACCTGGAAATGCTAGATCTAGACCTCAGTTTAATTTACATTCTGTGAATATCATGAAAAGTCTACTTGTTATGCTTGCAACCAACTTGGACACACCAGCAACCAGTGCTGGTCCAGTCAAATAATGAGAATTTTTAAGGAAGTCTGGATTCCAAAGAACTTATTGCATGCCTTGAAGTATGTTTGTGGACCCAAATTTGTTTGGGTTCCAAAAACTTCTGCTTAATTTCTTCTATACAGGATCGCCTAGCAGCCCATCATAACCGATGGTACTTGGACAGCAGTTGCTCATGGCATATGACGGGAGACAAGAAGAAATTCATCCATTTGATTAGAAAATAAGGAGGCCAAGTGAGGTTTGGAGGCAAGGACAAATGAAAAGTCATTGGCACAGGAACCGTAGGTAAGAATTCTTCCAACTTCATTGAGAACGTCATGCTTGTCGAAGGCCTTGAGCATAATCTACTCAGCATAAGCCAACAATGCAGCAAAGGCCACAAGGTATTATTCAATGCCAATGAATGTAAAATCTTTGAGCAAAACTCTGATGTTGTAAAGTTTGTAGGACATAGGGTAAATAATGTTTGTTTGGTTGACCTTGACAACTCTCTTTGAGAAAATCTTTGTCTGTCTGCCAGTCAGCCTAATGATGCATGGTTATGGCACAGAAGACTTGACCATGTTAGTTATAACACATTAAACAAACTATCCAAGCATGGAATGGTTAGAGGTCTACCCAAACTGCCCTATATTGTGCATGTGTGGTGCATGCATTATCTTGATGATTTCAATGATGCCCACCATGTGACTTTGATGTAGTTTTGATGATGTCCACAATGAAGTTTTGTTGATGTCCACTATGATTCATTATTATAATCTTGATTTTGATCCAACTATGATTCAATATGTTAATTGTCATGATTCATTATTTTTATGCTGCCATGATACTCATGAGACCTTCCCAACCTGGCATAAATGTTCCAAATTCTTCATAAAAGTATCTTCATTTATGTCGGCAAGCACGGGCATCAACTATTTATTTGCATCTTCTTTTAAGGTCTTTCTACTTGCTATATATGCATTTGCCTCCTTTGGGTGGTGAGAAAAGAGCCTCTTCAGATGGGCTTCATCAATATCAAATACCGGCCCAGGCTGCTGACTCAGAAAAGTGTGTTTAGCCACATCCCAGCAGGTTCCTCTGGTATTACGATACAAGCTTGTGCGAGAATTCCACCATTTTATATACTCTGGGGTAACTCGGGGAACGCCGTTTGGCTCCAGTATTCTGAAGGTGCTGGCCTCCTGGTGATGAAAGAAGTCCCACCAAATGCGGTCTTCACCAACAACGACCGAGCCATGCTTCGACTTGCTGTCCAACAAAAATTGAGCAGTCGAAGGAGGAATGTGCTGATCATAGCTGAAATTCCATCCAAATCTTAATGGGTAATAAGGTTCTAGATGGACTATACCACCTTTTCTGAACACTAAAACACTGGGGAGAATTGACAAAACCCAGTCAATCAGTTCGGGTTCCAAGATCGGTTGGGTCACTCTAGCACCCGAGATGGGATGAAAGAAGGACTCCACTCCCTCCATTTTGCACTCACAATGGCGATGCATCAACGGAGTGGAGTGTGCTGCCAAGTTCCAGAAATGAATAGTTCCTGTTAAATTCACTAGAACCGTAGTTAATCGACCTCTGATGGAGTAGAGCTGCTGTGATACTGGGCCAGGCTCGGCACTTGCAAACTCCAGCATATGGGGATATACTGTGGTCATCTGCAAAGTCCTAGGGGCAAGCTCTGGAAACAAGCTACACACCCAGGCATTGAAGAAGTGAAACGGGCCCATTGTTCTGAAGGACCGAGGAACCTGATGTTTATATAAATCTCCTAAAGATTTGTACACCAGGCAGAGTGCAGCTGGACACAAAGCAAGCCTCATGCCCCAAGCCATCTGACATGCTGGGTATATTGCCTCCGGTCTGATGACTATTTCATCTCCCTGCGGGAGAGCAAAAGTGCATAGCCAGAGCATGAGATAGGCAGCATAATGTGTCAGGGGATCCACTCCGGCAGGATTCGGTCCTCCTTGGCTAACCCATCGAATGGAAGCCGACAACTCTGACTTGAACTTAGGAGGCCTGCTCTGCTTTCCCGCAACTGGAGCTACTAAGGGAAACTCATTATACTTCAAAGGGCCGCCAAAGAAATATTGGATCCAATGTCCTACCCAGACTTTCATCCTATTGCTCTTTTCTCGATCATGATAGCCCTTAGATGATCCCCTATAATAAGCCAGGCAGAGGGAGCGATATGCTTTCATTAGATACCGATACAAAAAGTTAAAGAAATACCAGCCCTCTCCGTCAGTCTCATCCTTGATAAAGTCATACAGACAGACTTCTTCATAAGGTTCTTCGTCAATCAGCAACCCTAAAAGCTGTGATAGACCCCAGAGGTCCAAAGAAGTTTCACATTCTGCTGTGTAAAAAGTGTTGAACTGTGGGTAGAAAACTTCAAACATGCCGCAACACAGGCCTTTGGAGATGGGATACCGAAATCGGGAGGCATACACACTGTGGTACACTCCAGCTCTAATAAGCAAAGGAGCATACTCTTTCAGCACAAACTCTGTGAATTCTACTGCACCCACGTGGAAGAGATGAGCATCAGTCACTTTGGTGTCTGCAAACCAGCCGACAGCTAGCTGAAACTTGAAGTGGATGGCCAAACAGTTCAGAACAAGTGGTTCATTTCTATAGCCCCACTTTATGGGCGCCAGGAATAATCCATAGCCAAGTTTCTCTCTGTTAACCTGACCCACAACAGTGTCCCACCTGGCCGGGGTGAATTCAGGAGCTCGTGTCAACATTTTCTGCTCTGGCTCCAGCTCAGTGACTCTTAGGACGGCATCCCACTTACGCTACTCTCCGGGAAGATAGATGGCTTCACTTCGATATATGGAGCCTTTCAGGCTATCCTGTTCCAGCAACATAGCCTGCTCTACCACTCGGGCTAGCATGATGTCTCTCTTACCATCCACACTAAAAGTCTGAATGAATGGTACTAAATAGCAGTCCTTTGAAAAATTCAGACGGTATCCATCGTCGCAGTTAAAGGTCAACCCATCCTCAGCAGCAAAGACACGGGACACGGACGTTGTGTCCGTCTCTGAGTCAGAAGATTCATCAACTACTGCAATCTTCCCCAGGCCTCAATCAAGCTCTTGAACATTTAACCAAGTCACTAATGGGCTGGGCACCTTGTCTTGAACGGAAGCACCGGCATTAGCAGTTCCAGGAGCAGCATGACTGGAAGTGGTGGCCATTTCAGCAACTACAAATAAGAAAATCAAAGAGGATGAGACAAAACTGAAGTTACAATAAAAGAAAGAATTCTGAGAAAATTTCGATAGCATCTCCCCTTGTCTGGGTAAGCCCGAAAAGTAATAGGAAGAACATCCACCAAGTGGGGATGCCTCCTCAATAAAGAAGGCCATAGTCCCATTATGAAAGAGCCAAAGCTCACCAAGAGGAAGCAAAAGCCTCGTACCATTGTTGGGGTTTGTTTGGTTAGCAGCGGACGGGGAGTCCGGGCTAAAGGGATGCTGACCGGTCTTGCCGATGATGACAAGGGCCAGGTTGTTTTATTCATCGACATTGGTTAAATGCTGAAGCACTGGAAGTTTATTCGTTAACAAGGACCAAAGGTCCAAGTTAAGGGAAATATTGACCGATCTTACCGATGATGACAAGAGTCGAACACAGCTTTGTTCGTCGACATTGATTAAATGACAAAGCAAAGGTATATTCGTTAACGAGGATGAAAGGTCTAAGTTAAGAAAATTGTCGACTAGTCTTGCCGATGATGACAAGGGTCAAACACGGGTTTGTTCGTCGACATTGATTAAATGCCAAGACAAAGGTATATTCATTAACGAGGATGAAAGGTCCAAGTTAAGAGAAATGTCTACCGGTCTTGCCGATGATGACAAGGGTCGAACACGGGTTTGTTCATCGACATTGGTTAAATGTCGAAGCAAAGGTATATTCATTAACGAGGATGAAAGGCCCAAGTTAAGGGAAATGTCGACCGACCTTGCCGATGATGACAAGGGTCGAACACGGGTTTGTTCATCGACATTGGTTAAATGTTGAGACAAAGGTATATTCATTAACGAGGACGAAAGGTCCAAGTTAAGAGAAATGTCGACCGATCTTGCCGATGATGACAAGGGTTGAACACGGGCTTGTTCATTGGCATTGGTTAAATGCCGAGGCAAAGGTATATTCATTAACGAGGTCGAAAGGTTCAAGTTAAGGGAAATGTCGACCGGTCTTACCGATGATGACAAGGGTTGAACACAGGTTTGTTCATCGAGATTGGTTAAATATCGAGGCAAAGGTATATTCATTAACGAGGAGGAAAGGTTCAAGTTAAGGGAAATGTCGATCGGTCTTGCCGATGATGACAAGGGTCGAATATGGGTTTGTAGAAAAAGGATCTCCGGTGGGACTTGGGGTGATCGTCCTTTTCGAAGTTTCATTAGGATGAGGGTGGAGAGGAACTTTTAAATTACCACATTACTAGCTCAAGCGCCCTTTTGGGTTTTTGCCAAAGCCTGCCCCCTCTTGCTTTTGCCCACGCGCCCTTTTGGGTTTTCACTTGACAGGGTACCTAATTTTGCCTGCAGCTCCCTTTCGGGTTTTCGCCACAACCGGGTTACAGCCACTTTTGCCCTTGTCCTGATGTAGGAACAAGGCCGGTAGGGCACCTCCATTTTAAGCCCCATTTTTTTTTAACATATGACCGGAGATTGTTGACAGGTCAAAGTGTGATATTTGACCCTTGGCGAGGATAGATAGCTACTGGCTAAGACACAGGGCCTTACACCAATAGAGTAGTTTATTCGTTGGTAAAGGGGTAATGCCAACGCAAAGGATGAGATTTTATGCCGATTCAGGCGTAAGGCCAGTGATGGCAGTGTTGTATGAGGGTCGGTTAGGATATGAAGTCTTTCACCGAAAAATGGTTCATTTGTTAGCAAGAAGATAATGCTAACGTGAAGGATAGACTTCATGCCAATTCGGGTGTAAGGCCCGTAACGGTAGTGTTGTATATATTATTATTTTTTAAGAGCTCGGTCAAGACAGAGTGCCACTAGACCAAGATGGGTTTATTTGTTAGCAAGAAGGTAATACTAATGCAAAAGATGAATTTCTGCCGATTCAGACGTAAGGTCCTGTAATGGCGATGTTGTATTTTTTTGAGAGCTCGATCAGGGTGGAGTGCCACTAGACCAAGGTGTATTCCAGTCATTCTGGGAACGCCGGTTGAGCTGTGTGGTACAACTTCATATATTTTCCATTAAGGGAAGAGAACTGGACGACTCCTTTGTGATCTACAAGGAGTAAGCACCCCCTTCATATACTCGACGGATGACATATGGTCCGACCCAGTTTTCAACTAACTTTCCTTTGGGGTTGGAGGTTATTACTTCTCTTCTTTATACGATTACTAGGTCTTCTTTCTTGAATTCTCGTCTCTTGACCAGTTTGTGAAAAGCATGGGCCATGCGAGCTTGGTAGAGTTGGATATTTTGTTGCACACAAAGATGCTTTCCTTCGAGTTCAGCGAGCTCTTCCAATCTTCTTTCTATGTTGGTCTGTTCCTTGCTAACCAAACCATGATGGATGGCGACTCGCAGTGAAGGGACTTGCAACTCAATCGGCACTATAGCCTCCGACCCATATACGAGGGAGAATGGTGAGCAGTCGGTTGGGGTTCTATAGACTGTACGATAGGCCCAAAGCTCTTCGTACATCTTCTCTTCCCAATCCTTTCTATTAGACTTGACAGTCTTTGCTAGTAGTGTGCATAGTATTTTATTGAAGGCTTCTGCAAGTCCATTGGCTTGAGGGTTGTAGGGGTATGACGTCCTCTAGTCAATCTTATACTTATCGGCCAGCTGATAAACCTTCTAGTTTCTGAAATGGTTGTCATTATCAGAGATAATTCGGCTGGGAATCCCGAACTGAAATATTATATTCTGTCAGAAGAATCTTGCGACCAACTCTCCCATCACTTCTCTTAGTGCTATTGCTTCCACCCATCTGGAGAAGTAATTTGTAGCTGCTAAAGCTAGGCAAATCTAATTGTATCCGGAGAAGCCATCTATAAAAGAGAGGGTCTCATACCCTGTCGTATTATCCATTAAAATATCATTGTGAGGGAGGGGAAAATCATCTTTAGGACACGCACGGTTGAGGTTCTAAAAGTCTATGCAAATTCTGACTCTTCTGTCCTTCTTCATAACCGGGACAATGTTAGCCACCCAATTAGGATAGAGGACAACTCTGATGAATCTAGCCTTGTGAAGCTTATCGACCTCTTCTTTCATTTTTAACACCATATGTGGCTGGAAATGCCTCAACTATTGCTTAACTGAGATAGATCCTAGCTTTAGTGTTAGACGGTGCTCAACGAGCGTAGGATCTAGTCCCAACATATCTTCATCACTCCATGTAAATGTGTCCTTATATTCCTAAAGAACTTGAATGAGTGCCTCTTCTTTAGATGGCGATAAATTTTTGATCATGAGGACAATCCTAGGGTCCTCAGTACCCAAATTAATTTCTTTGGTAGGCTCTTCTACTGAGGCTGATAGTTCGTCGAATCTTCTCATACCACTAGCAAAGACGTCAGCCTCATCCTCATATTCTCCATACTCTTTATCCCCCTCTTCGACAGGGTCTTCATCATTCATGATTTCATAAACGCCAAACCCTTCGTCTAAAGTAAAAGTTTCTTCATATTCTAAATCTGATAGAATAATCAGATCCTCTACAAATTAGGGAATGGCCAGACATGCTTGGCACCTCCTGACTAGTTCTCTCAAGAATCTATGGGGAATCTGCTTACCCTTAACCTTTCTAGTAGCAACTACCCCTGGACTCTTTTTACTAGAAGAAGAACAACTAGCCTGACTGCTAGACCCTAAACAACAAGAAGAGGAAGAAGAAGAAGCGGGTACAAGAGGTGGTACAAAAAAGGACCCCTCGTCGGAGGGATAAAGTAGGTCCACTAATGAACCCTGAATGAGCGGCCCTTGGATCGGGACACACTCAGGAACACGATAGGAGGTCTCTTCAATAGAGATGGAGGATTGAAAAGTTTAAATTTTGGCATTTTTTTTCATTTTCAAGAATGGCGAGGCAATGAGAGGGAGGAGTAGGTTATGATGTTAAGATAGAGAGATTGGAAAAGGACTGAATAAGAGATTGCCCAGGCAAGGGCGTGATGGAGAGCTGAGAGAATTACTGAATGAGCAGAGGAGGGATGGGGGATCTTTGTACAAGATCGGGAGACAAAGAGATCAAGACCGCAGGTGGTCTAGGGATGTTGGAGGTAAAAAGTTTGGAACACCAAAAGGTAATGAGTGATGGGTGGAAGGAGTTAACAAGGAAGAATCTAGCCCAAAGTCGGTCTATAGTGAAGCCTTCTTCAAACGGCACATCAGTCTATCCCGTATAAGTGTAATTGTTGAGCAGTTGCCTCTTGTCTGTGATTATTGCTGGCTTCTCAATCAACTCATGAATAAGCGGTGGCCATCTGGATTATTTGGCATAAATAGTCGGCTAAAGGCTATAGTAATATCATTTATGTCAAACCATCTATACCATTCACACTCGGGGTCATCCATCTTTCTTCTTTTAAATGGCCTCAGAGACTCCAAGGCCTTGTATGTGACCAGCGGGGCTAAATGGCGAGCAAATTGGCGTGAATGTACATCCTGATGATCCAGCAATGAAGTAATCACTGTAGTCTGCTCTTTAGTCTGCTCAGTGGGCCCCTTCACAAAATGAGTATATAAAGACCATGTGAGCAGCCGTCTGTTTGTCTTGAGGGTGGAAGTCATTGTAGCCCATGGTTCTTCTTCATTTTTCTCAGATTTCTCTCTACTTGGCCCTTTATAACCCAGACTGCCTCGGGAAATGTGCTTGTGGTTCTTAATGGGCTTCACCCTGCCTAGGTGGTTCACCCCTAGACCTTTGCCGGATCTGTACCCCATTCTCATCATAATGTTCCAACCCGGGGTGTTCCTCATGTTCTTCTTTTTCTTCTCCTTTGGAGGTAGGGGTGATATTGGTGCTGATGTTGAGGCTGAAATATGTGGCCTTAACAAATCATGCCGCTGGTCGGCAAGATCTAACACAGATAACAAAGGCTTGTTGGTCAGCCATATGGAGGGCACCGATATGGCAGAGTGTATGTCAACTGATGGTAAAATGAGCATACTAGTAACTTTGATGGCGTGCCCCTTATGTGGGGACTTTAAGCATTGATGATTTGTGGAGGGTACGGCATCAAGTACTTGGATATATGGACAACCCAGAATGCCATTAAATGTTGGATCCATGTCCAAGATGTGGAAATCTGTTGTAACTGATGCGGGACCAAGCCCAACCTTCAAAGTAATCATGCCCATGGGTGGCTTCTTTGTGTTATCATAAACAGTAACTGTAATGGTAGACGACCATATCTCACTGTCCAGAATGCCACACATTTTTAAAGTGCTAGGAGGTAGCACATTGATGGATGCACTAGTGTCCACCAAACATTGACTGACTGCCACTTTATTATTGTTAACATTAATGCACAAAGCATACTTCCTTGCTGGCTGTGGCGCCAATTCATGCTCATAAAAGACGATAGCCGATTGGTCACCTGTTCAAGCCCATGACTGGACCCATCATTTATGGGTCCGGTCACTTTCTCTTGTGCTTGGTGTGGTAAATATGTAGGTTCATTACCGGACCCATTAGATGGGATCCCTTTAACTTAAATCTGTGTTAAATTTGTAGGTTCATTAGCGGACCCATTAGATGGGATCCGTTAACTTAAACCTAGTTGTTTTTTATCTTCCTATAACACCCTGGTTGATATGAGCTGTAACAGGGGTTGTTTGGTAAATGTGTGATTAGCTTTTCTTAATAAAAGCTCTTTGGGGGTATGTGGCCAGAAAATACAGCCACAACACACCGTGCAATTCCTTTTTCTTCTTCTCTTCTTCTCTCATCTTCTCCCTCTTCATCTGCTGCACTGAAATCATGTGACCATGAAATTCTTCATGGTATCAGAGCAAAGCTCCTACCAAGGGACCTGTTGAAGCATGATTGTTTGCAGTGGGTTGCTGGCTAGAGGTCGGGTTGCTCCTCTCTACCACAGCACCATGTGCGCAGTCCTGCTGGAGCATCCAAATGCTTCTGCCCTGTACCAAGTCTGAGTGCAATTTTGGACCCTTAAAGCCTTGGAGTTCAAGGCTGGTCCTCATGTTGGTGGGTCTGGTTCTCTTATCCAGTGGACCCATTGTTGTCTACCATTCTTTGTGGCTAGTCCGCCACCTAGGTTGGGGTTCTCCTCCGCGATTGCTAGTTGGTGTCAACGGTAAGTATATCCACGATGTCGAATTCTACACAGTCTGAGGTTGCCTCCAAGTCTTCTAGAGCTGCTGATCCTTCTCTTATCAGCCTGGGTAACGAGAATTTTTCTCTCCAGATTACGCCTGTGAAGTTAAATGAGCACAACTATATGGTATGGTCAGTCGCAGCTGAGATATATATTGCTGGTCGAGGGAAAAGTGGCTACATTAATGGAAGACTGAAGAAACCTAGTGATGATGACCCTGGATATGACAAATGGCATCTGGGAAACAGTGTTGTAATGTCCTGGATTATCAGCTCTGTGGGAGCTGAAATCCAGCAGATGATTCTCCGGAAAAAATCTGCAAGAGAGATGTGGGATCTACTTGAAGAGATGTATGATTAGAAGCAAGACATGGCTCGTGTTTATCAGCTGATTAATGAGTTACATGAGCTGAAACAAGGGTGCTTGTCGGTGACGAGCTATTTTGCTACTTTGCGAAGTGGGAAGAGCTTGACTATTATGCCATTGGTGATTGGGCTTGTGTGGAGGATCAGAAAAAGCATCTCAAATATGTCCAACATAATAGAGTCTTCAAATTCTTGGCTGGTCTCAACCCAGAAATTGAGAATCTACGTGGACAAATTCTGAGTATGGAGCCTTTCCCTTCTCTAGAACAAGTGTACTACAAGGCACTAAATGAAGATGGTCGCCGGAGAGCCATGAATGGTCCACAGTCAATGGGCAGTGTAGGGGAGTTTTCAGCCTCAGCAAGTGCAGGTTAGAAATCAGCAAAGGGAGGCTCTGGTCAGAGCAAGGATAAATCTAAAAGTGGGAGGACTTGTAGCCACTGCGGCCGAGAAAACCATCAAGCTGAAGATTGTTGGGACTAACACCCATAAAAGAAGTCCCTGAAGTTTAGAACAGGGAAGAAAGGGCAGCAAGCTAAAGGTCATGTGGCCTCCTCCAACCTTATGGGTGGTCAGCCTGCTCCTTCACCAGAAAGTGGATCTACTAGTTCTTCTAGAAGTTCTTCTCTTATGGGCATGTCTTCACAGGACATTGCTCAACTCCAGAAACTCCTCTCACAACTTGGATCTCAAACCTCTACTCTTTCCTCTACCCAGTCAGGTACAAATAGTGTTGCACTGAGTGCCTCCACCAACAAGCACCCTCTCCTTTGGGTCATAGATTCTGGTGCTACAGATCATATGACCGGTATTTTAACCTTTTTTTCCTCGTACTCTCTTGCTTCTGGTCAAGACAAAGTGACTATTGCAGATGGGTCCTGAGCCACCGTTGCTGGTCGTGGTAACATCAAGTTGAATAGTTACCTTGTCTTGTCCTCCACTCTTCATGTTTCAAAATTGTCTTTGAATCTCATGTCTGTTAGCAGTATCACAAAATGTTTGAATTGTGCAATGACTTTTTCCCCTGATCACTGCATCTTTCAGGACCTGAACACCAAGCAATGGATTGGGACTGGGCGTGAAGATGGTGGTCTCTATCTCTTGGAGCTAGGAGATAGTGTTGCTCTTCATACACAAGCTAGTGGGGACTTAAACCAGCGGATTTCGGAGATCCAGTTGTGGCATTCCCGTCTTGGTCATTTGTCTTTTAGGTCTTTGAGGGTCTTGTTTCCTTCATTATTTTATGGAATAAATTTGGCGTCTCTTACTTGTCATGTATGCCATCTCGCCAAATCTTGTCGCACTCAATTTCCAAATTCATAAATAAAAGGTCAGCCCCTTTTGAACTTGTGCACTCTGATGTCTGGGGGCCTTCCCCTGTGTCCTCATGAGATGGTTTTCGATACTTTGTAAGCTTTATTGATGACTATTGTCATTTTACATGGATCTACTTGTTGAAATCAAGAGCTGAAGCTCCTCGAGTGATGAGCTCGCGTTGGATGAGTCTTACCTCGTCCACTATTTCACCACCTCACTTACGGGAACGGCCTTCTAATGGTATTCCCTCCTAAAGCCCTACTCAATCATTGATTGGGCGGATCTCCAGAAGAAGTTCCTCAACTGTTTCCAAACGGCCGAGCGAAAGGTCTCCTTAGTCGAGCTCTGCTCTCTTCGACAGAAGAAATGTAAGAGCGCCCTCGACTTCATCAAGAAATTGCGAGACCTCAGCTTAAGGTGTGTCAATCCGCCAGTCCAGGAGGATGCCATCACTATCTGTCGCCGAGGCTTAGGGACCGAGGCCAGCGAAAAGCTTCTCAGCACCAACGTCAAGGGCTTTAATCAACTCAACTCAACAGTCGCAGAAATAGAAATGTTTTTCACCGACAACCTGAGCTACATCTCAGCACAGGGTAAACAAGCCCAGGAACGCCAGCCCGGCAAGGAGGTGAACATCGTCGAATTCACCCCGGCCGCTAAGGCCAGCAAGGGGGCCAGGACAAGTAGTTCTGACAAAAGGTCAGCTGATAAGCCGGCTGCTCTCTCCCTCTCAGAGCAGATGAAGACTCCCTTCTCTTTCAAGAGGGAGCATATGAAGATGCTCTTCGACCTTTGTATGGCCCAAGAGATCGTCGAACTACCTGAAGTCCGCAAGCCGGATGAAGCCCGAAAAATCGACGATCCCAACTACTGCTCATACCACCACATGCTGGTTCACCCCCTTGAAGATTGCTACGTCTTCAAGACCCAGGCCAAGAAGATGATCCGAGACGGCCTTATTCAAATGAAGAGTGGTTTCATTGATCCTCCACAACCACATGCGTGGTCCAGGCCAGCTAAGGCGGTGTGAGTGGTTCACCATCCGGCTAATGTGATCCACATGATGGCCATATTTTCCCTTTCTGATGACGAGTCAGAGGAGCCCAGCACCAGTCGAAGGGGACGTTCAGTCTAGTATCCAGGGTGGAGGCCCTGGCACGATCGCAGACCCCTCTCCTTCCCCAGAGAAAGAACCCGGTAGGTTTTCGACGTCCTCGTCGAGAGGGGGCAAATCTTGCCCCATGACCCGCCAGCAGACTACACTCATTGGGACTTTAGCCACCCCAGTACTGTCCCTTCCATGCACGAATCTACCATGCGATCGAGTCCTTTGAGGAAGTCCAGTACCTCATCCAGGAATAGATTCGGTGGGAGCAGATCGATGCCGGGGGGAATTCTATGACACTCGTGTGGCTGCAGCAAGCTGTCGAAGAAACTCTGAGCATTGCCAGAAATGCACCAGAGCAGCCTGATCTGCCCAGGAAAAAGGGCATGGGCTGTCTTACCAGCACACTCCAGAATGGCTCGAGTTTCGGACCGACAATCGGGAAGCTCTCGAGCAGCTGCGGAGGCACAGGGAGCAAGATGCCAGCCAAGAGACAGGGCCGAGTACCTTCTCGGCCAACGTCATTCATCCTCCTACTCCCCCGTCCGCTCCTGATCCCTCGACACCACAGGCCAGTCAGACGGCCCTTGCCACTCCAGCCGCGCAATGGCGACCCTGGCAGGAGCTAGAGTCTCTACCCTTTTCCAGAGAAGACACTGCTAGGCTCCTCCGAGTCCTTCTTGGCCGAGAGGATGTCGTGGTGGGCGAGACTATGACGGGTTCCTCAAGCTCTTCTCACCCTCTCCCTACCCTACCTCTGTCTTGAATGCTCGAGGATAGGAAGGGAAAACAGAAGCTGGGCGAGGTTTCGATTCGACCGGGCCAGGTCCTCCCAACAATTCGCAAGCCGAGTCTGCCATCACAAAGGCCATCCGACGCGCGAGATCAAGAAAGCCACCAGGGCGGTAGGGCCCCAAGACGTCTTCGGGTGTCGCCCGACCCTGTCCTCAGTTAGACCACAGAGGTCTGGCCAGGAAGCAGGATGTTAGTCATGCTCCTCGGGCCACTCCTCAGCAGCCTCCCCAGCCACCATGGCTAAGGCATCAAACCGCGCATACGTCTTTGGACGCCAGTACTAGTACACCAGCTCAACAGGGGAAGACCCCACAGCCATCGCGACTAAGGCATCAAATCGCGTGCTCGTCCTCAGACGCCAGTATAAGTCAGCCGATTCGTGGTAAATTCCCACAGCCATCGCGGTTAAGGCATTAAACCGCGCCTACGTCCCTGGACGCTAGTCTCAGCATCCCAGCTTACTAGGAACTACCACTCGAGGTCATTGAACAGGCAATCAACGCCACCTTCCAACTACAACAATAGGAATGTGCCTAGATTGAGATCCGGGCAAAGAAGAGTCGCTGACCTCGCCCTGCAAACACATCAGCTCAACAGTATCCCCATAGGGATCTGTCGGCTTTAGTTCTAGTGCCTCCTCCTCCTACTCTCCTAGAGGCGACCGTCGCCAAGAAACATGAGAGGAATAGAAGGAAGAATCTTAAGAGGCGGCTCAAGAAGCAAGCCGAACAAGCGGCCGCCTTGCGATCCCCACTGGAGCTAACGCCTCTCCAGAGGTTGCAGCGACTCATCGACAATTTGGAGGAATACATTCCTCTTCGCCATATCGGGCCTATCCCACTCGCTAGCTACATCCCGTGGGAAGAGATGCAGAAACGAGCTCGCCTTAGAAACTGGGTCCAAGAGATGATCCAAAAAGTCAAGGGAGGCGAAACCCTCTGCTTTCCAGAAGAGCTCTCCTTGTTCTATAAGGACAAAGAGATCACGGTGGAACAGTTGGAACAGATACTTCGCAGTTGCACTTGCAACATGGTGGCTATTCCACCTCCAGATAACATCAACGCCTCCTGGCGAGGTGAGCCGGTAGCAGCCAGAACCTGACAAAGGATTGCAACTCCACTCAGACTACAGCCAGTCCCAGAACACACCGGCCATGGCCGGGGTTGCGGTCGTGGACACGATAGAGGCAGCAAAAGAGTCCCCGAGCCACCTCTTCGCCCATCGGCCTTCGATCCAGAGTGGGTTATCCTCTTTTGAGGAGAACAACCCGCCCCGATCCCACCAGTGGAAATCTGGGGGGGGGGGACCCAGCATCTTCGATCCTGCTGGCTCCGAGAAGATTGCCGCCAGCATCCCAGCCCCGGCACCAGTTCCGACCTGTCCTGCAGAACGAGCAGGGTCGTCTGGCGAGGACGGGCCAGCCCTTCCGCCTTCCTCGGGAGAGTCGTCATTAGTCTCTCTCTTCCAAGAGTCTACGGGCAGCTAGAGTCAGCCCGATCCCAGTAACAGAGGCAAGGCGGTGCAACTCCCCGACGAGGAGCTACACGACAGCCCACAGTAGATCCAGCCTGACATACTACCGTCACTGGAGGATGCTCGAACTCGAGCTGACCGAAAGGTTCTCCACCAGATGAAGCGCTTCCCTCCCAGCATCACGATCTGGGAAGCCATCGCTTGGAGTAAAGATTTGAGGGAAACCCTTATCAAGATACTCCAAGAGCCAGAAGTCTATGAAGCACACGCGACAGAAATAAAAGCTGCCACGTACGAGGCTTTCACGGCCGCTGTCACCTTCACGGAGAAAGACATTCTGCTCTCTCCTCCGTGCCATAATCGACCCCTCTATATGAAGGAAAAAATCAATGGACATGAAGTAAACCGGATCTTGGTAGATGCCAGTGCGGTTGTCAACATCATGCCCCTCAAAACATTCAAGACTCTATATCTGACCCCCTACCTCCAGAAGGTCCAGGCAGTCAAGATATTCGGCTTCAATCAGAAAACTGAGGAGGTCCTCGGCTGGGTGGATGTTGATTTAGTACTCGATGATTTCGCCTCCAAGATGACCTTCTACATCATCGACTCCAGCACATCCTACAAAGTGTTGTTAGGCAGGCCCTGGCTCTATGAAAACTGGGTCGTCCCCTCAACCCTCCATCAATGCATCAAATATATTGAGGATGGGGAACAGTGTGCAGTCTTCGCAGACCTGTCTCCATTCACTCCAGCAGAATGCAACCTGGCCGATGTGGCTCTCTACTTCAAGGGAACCAGTCCCTTCCCCGTGATTAAGAGCAAGAGAAACGGTTGGCTCTCAGAAGAAGAGGAGGATGACCTCTTCTCCGTTGACAAAGAGAAGGCCAAGCTTCACCGGCTACGCCTTAGCGCCAAGTCAACCATAGACTGCCCTGAGAGGCACAAAGTCGATTTCGAGGCTAATCTTATTAGCCAAGCAATCGACATGAGCATATGCCTGCCACCAAACTGCATCCAGCTCGTGTGTGCCTCAGACGAACATAGGGCCGAGTGCCTCACAACATCCATCGTCACTTACAGACTACAACACCGGTCCAAGAAAAAGGTCAGGAGGGACAAGTCCATCATTTCTCACAAAGGAGACATGGTTCCTCCTGCCCCACCTGAAGATGATTTCGGCTAGTCCAGGCGAGCTGACAACATCCCTGAAGCCGTCCAAATTCTGGACGACCTATCGCCTTGCATTCGGGAGATGTGCCTCAAGCAATATTTTCCCCAGTGGCAAGGCTCCGCACAGTGGAGATATTTCCACAATCTGTGGACACCCTCACAAGCTCGGGGGCAACCCACATTCTCCCAAAAAGATACCAGAGGTCTCGGCTATGACCAATACCCAGACTTCTGTGTCTACCACGTGGTCCACGCCGTGGGACCGACGCAGCCAGTCGTCGACCTGGTTGTCATCAACACCAAGTTTGATAACTCGGGAGATGAGGGAGAGGAGATTTTGATCCCACTCCCCACCAGAACCAGTACCCCAGTTCCAGCACCTGATGAGGCTTCCTCGTCCATCCACGAGGATGTTGAGACGGAGGAGACCCCTGCGGCCTCCCAGCCAATTGAAGAACCTAGTTCGCCACACTTTCCCCATGAGGAAGGTCCCCGGAACAAAGATCATGAGGCATCACTGGCATTCGCAGACAACCCTAGTCCAGCCTCTGGGATGCCAACCGACAGCTGTTAGTCTGGCATGGACGGTCCGGGACAACCTCAGGCCAGGCCTAGCAGCGATAATCTTCCAGTCCCATCAACTTCAATTGTTGGCTCCGAGGACCCACGGGCGTACGAAGCTGACACAGATGATGAAGACCTCATCGACTTCTAGCCGACACCTCTCGAGCTGGAGGACGGTGGCCAAGCAACCATCGACGAACTTGTCAAAATTAATCTGGGCAAAGATGAAGCCCCTAAGCTAACATTCCTCAGTGCTTTCCTCACCGAGATAGAGAGGCAGGACAACAAGCAACTCCTGCTTGAGTACAGAGACTGCTTCGCCTAGACATATAAAGAGATGCCAGGGTTAGAGCCTTCCGTAGAGGAGCATAACCTGGCTATATCTCCCTCAGCCATGCCAGTCAAACAACCCCAGCGGCGCATGCGCCACGAGCTGGAACTCCAGGTTGCGGCTGAGGTCAATAAGATGGCAGAGGTCAACTTCATCGATCCATGCATCTACCCGGTCTGGCTCGCCAATATTGTCCCAATCAAGAAGAAAAATGGTCAAGTCCGCATCTGTGTCGAGTGGCCTCGGCTTGGCCATTGCCTTGAGGGTAATAAGGTGATGAATGATGCAAAGAAATGTGAAACTTCTTACAGAGATCCTAGAGTTCTTGCGAAACAAACTGAGGTCCGTTGTCAGTGACGATGTCACTTGGCACCCCGAACTGCGAAATGATGTTCTTCATAATAAAGTAGTAGACTGTGGTTGCTTTGATCTCAGCATATGCTTCAGCTTCCGCCCACTTGGTGAAATACTCAGTTGCTGTGAGAATGAAGGATTTCTGTTTAACCTGAGCATTAGGGTCGCCAAGTGGTCCAACGATATCAAAGGCCCACATCAAGAATGGCCAAGGAGCAGAAAGAGGATGGAGAGAGGAAGCGGGAGCATGAATTTTATCGGCGTGAAGCTGGCATTGAAGACACCTATGGACATAGGTGGAATAATCTTCCTCTAGGGTCGGCCAGTAATAGCCCTACCTAAGGATCTTCTTTGCCAATGCCTACCCATTAATGTGCCCTCCACACTCACTTGCATGAGCTGCTTCTACTACCTTCCAAGTCTCGTCGTCATCCAGACATCTCATGAGAACTCCATTAAGAGCACGCCTATATAGTTCTCATGCGATGATTGCATACCTTGCGGTGACTCTTCTAATGGCCTTCCGCTACTCGGCATTGGCCGTCTCTGGAAAGGATCCATCCCTATAGTATTGCTCAATTTCATGATACCATAGTAGCTCTTCTTCTTCTAGAATCTCCTCAAGCTCAGTTAATGAAACTTCCTTCAACTCTTCCTTCTCAGCCTTCTTCTCTACGATTTTCCTAAGGTTATCGAAACAAGAATCCTGAAGAGAGGGAGCGTCCATCCGCTGGACCACGATGGTCTCAGTGGAACGAGTAAGTGGTAAAGAAAGGGAAGAAGCAAGTGATGTCAATGCATCAGCCATGATATTCTGAGAGTGAGGAGTATGGATATAAATAAGCTTGCAGAACTGCCTAGCCAAGAGCGTGACCAGATCTTGATAGGGTTTAAGCTTCAAGTCACGGGTGTGGTAAGTTGAGAGAACTTGACGCAGCACCAACTGAGAGTCTCCTATAATGTTGAGATAGCGCACGCCTAGGAGGTAGTCATGCTTCAGACTGGCCAGGAGAGCCTCATACTCAACTATATTATTTGTGGCAGGAAACGAGAGCTGATAAGCAATAGGGATGGTTACTCCTTCTGGAGTAAGGAGAACGGCGCCGATTTCACGGCCCTGAGAATTTAATGCACTGTCAAAGTGCAAAGACCAGAAGGGGAGATGAGTGATCACAGCAAGGTGTTCGTCAAGGAATTCATCCTGGATCGAATCAGTGCAAGGGATTGGAGAGTGAGCAAGATGCTTGGCAATGGCGTATCCCTTGATCACCTTCTGGATGACGAAGGTAATATCGAATTGAGAGAGAAAGCTGTGCCAGCGAGCTAATCTACTAGAAAGGACATGCTTTTCCAAAAGATATCAGATCGGGTCCATCCTAGAGATCAGCTTGAGCTCATGGGCAGGAAAATAGTGTTTGAGTTTCTGAGCTACCCATACTAGTGCTGCGCAGGTCTTCTCCATGACAGTATACTTAGACTCGATAGGATTGAACACTCTAGATAAATAGTATGCTGCCCTTTCTCTTCCTTCATCATCCACTTGGGCCAGGATAGCTCCTAGGGAGTCCTCAATAACAGAAATGTACAAGATCAGAGGTTTTTCAGGGACAGGAGGTTGTAGAACCAGGGGATTAGACAGATAAACCTTAAGCTCCTCGTAGGCCTTTTGACATTGCTCATTCCGTTCGAATTTGACTCCCGCCTTCAACAATTCATAGAATGGGCGACATCTCTACGAGTGCTGAGATATGAATCTCCTAATGAATTGTAAACGCCCAATCAATCCTCGAAGTTTAGTAATGTTCTTGGCAGGGGCATGTCCATCATGGCCTTTGCCTTATTTGGGTCAATCTGAATTCCCCGCTTACTAACTATAAACCCAAGCAACTTCCCTGATGTAACTCCGAATACACATTTCTTCGGATTCATTTTTAACTGATACTCCCTAGCCCTTTGTAACACCTTGGCTAAAATGGCAGGGTGTTCTTCTTTAGACCTTGACTTCACCAGGATATCATCCACATAAGCTTCCATGTACACATGCATCATGTCGTGGAAGATAGCCATCATTGCCCACTGGTATGTGGCACCTACATTCTTCAATCCAAATGGCATAACAACGTAGCAGTATGTGCCCCAGGGCGTGGTGAAGGAGGTCTTCTCTTGGTCCTCGGGAGCAAGACAGATTTGATTGTAACCAGAATAGCCATCCATGAATGAGAGAGCTTCATACCCAGCCGTATTATCAACCAAGACATCGATATGAGGAAGCGAAAAATCATCTTTTGGACATGCTTTATTTAAGTCCCTAAAATCAATGCAAATTTGAACTTTGCCATCCTTCTTCATTACTAGGACTATATTCACCACCCATTGCGGATATAAAATCACTCTGATAAACCTGGCCTTGTGTAACTTGTCAACCTCTTCCTTCATCTTCAAGGCCATCTGAGGGTGGAATCTTCTTAATTTCTTCTCCTCAGCTCGGGCTATGTTGTCAAAAATGTTACCAAAGTGCTCTTTGTTCCATTTTCTGAGAGAGTCTTTGACTGCTTTAAGTTTATTTTGCAGAGTATAGAAGTCATTATAGTGTCTAAATTGCTCAGAATTCTAGGCATCTTGGACCACTTTTTTGAAATTTGCATCATCAAGCCACATATGTTGGAACACAAACTGACTTGGCCCAGGACATAAAATAGGGAAATATAGCAGCATGGGAGAATGATCTGATGGCTCCCTAGGCAAGTGCTTAACAGTTAGAACAGGAAACCTGTCAGCCCAATAGTCATTAAACAATACTATATCCAATCTGGCACGAATATTCCTAGCGCCCACCTGATTATTAGACCATGTAAAAGTGCTACCTGAATAGCCAGCATCCATCAAGCCTGATGCAGCAACAAAACCTTGAAAATCAATCATAGAGTTTATAAAACCCATGGTACCTCCTAATTTTTCCTCTGGTGACAGGATAGCATTGAAATCACCTCCCAAGATCCAGGGCTTATTAACAGTCCCACTGAATTGTAAAAGTGCATCAAACATTTCTCTTCTCATCGTCATATCACAAGAAGCATATATATATGTAATATAACATTCCATGTTTCCCCCATACTGCACTTTGACAGTGATAAACTGGAAATTCCTCTGCACCACCTCTACTGAAATTTTAGATTTTCAGAATAGCCAAATTTTTGAGTTTTCCTCTTCGTTTGCATACGCACAGTCAAACTGAATTCTTTGACGAATTCTTTCCAAGTTGTTTGCAGGGATTTTCGGTTCAATAATGCAAGTCATTTGCACTTTGTTTCTTATGATGTGATTCTTCAAACTCCGCACTGATCTATCGTTGCCAACCCCCCTTATATTCCATATGAGAGTGGGATCAATCATTGGGAATGAGAGGGGCATATTGCACCACCTGCTATAGATTTAGCTTTAGCCCTTGTGATAGGTTGTTGCACTTTATTTTTTGTATGCTTGTTGCACCCTTCATCATGTGTCATCAACTCACTTTCCTTTCTCAAAGACGTGTTTTGCATAAAAATATTTTCATCCATTGACTGCACTGCAACAGACAACTCTCCAACATCACAACTAAAATTTGATACCCTTTTATAGACAGTGTTAATGTCTGCATTAAGCAAATATCCCCCAACTTGTTGGCTACCTATATTACCTTGAATGATAATGCTGCCCTTGTTCCCATCATAACTGCTGTTTTAGTCTTTGCAAGTTGCCAAAGAACCAGTACACTTATCCCCAGCAGTTAATTGATTTGTCGCCTCAAAGTGACAAGGCATTGTTTCCTCTGCACTGTTAGTATCCCTCTGCGAATTTATAATCTCTGTATCTGTGAGGATATTATTAGCCAGCTTTTGGTCATCAGACTTTTTTCGATGAGAATGCTTCGGTTGCCTCATTTGGTCTGAAGGGAGCTCAACATAATGAACCTGCGGCTGGGCTGGAGATGCATATTCTCCCAAACTACATTGCACATGCTCATCAAGTTCCCTACACAATTCTGAATTATGAATGTTTTGAGCCCCACCACCATCAGTCAGTTGCTTTTTGGAATTGTCAGGAGCAGAGTCAATAGTACCTTGGTCTTTTTTGTGTATGGGATTGTCATTTTCCTGTAATACCGAAAACCTGTTGGACTGTGGCACATTATGTCGAGCATCCTGTGGGCCTACTGGCTTTGCTTTATAGAGCTGTCGAAACTGCATTGGCTGAGCACCGGGCATGCGAGTAGCAATGTTAGACTTCCCCATCTTCTTTTTGCATTCCTGTACAGAGTGGCCCAATTTATGACAAAAAGAGCATAATTGAGGCACCCTATGATAGTTCACTATTTGCCAAAAACCATTGCCATCCAAATCGATCCATATCCTCTCCTTCCTTGGGGCTGATAAATCCAGCTCAACGCAGACAAGTGCTTCCGAAGTGTCAGTCATAGCTGTTGTGTTGTCATGAACCCTTAACACCAAGCCAAAATTCCCAGCGATTGATCGGATGCAATCCTCGTGATACAGATTAGCCGGCAACTCAGGAAACCCCAACCATACCGGAGCTAAAGCAGGGTCTGACTTAAAATCAAAATCAGAAGACCATCTGAAAAACTGAAATAGATAACCCTTTATGTATAAATGCTTCTGAATGAGAATCCGTAGAAAATCATCTTCGCAGTCAAATCTGAAGAGAATGTGTCTTTGATTCAACCTGCTAATTACAAAATCAACTGATAAACCCATTCTTTGTGAAAGACAGTTCTTGATCTCTGGAAATGCCGGGTTGCCATACGAGCATTTCACAATCACAACAAACCTCAGTGGTTCCATGGAAGCTTGTATGTCTGCCTGTGTGAAGAAAACCGTCGGTTCTCCTTGGTCGGTGAAGCCGGGATCCTTTAGAGGAATGTGCGCCTTCGTTTTCAGATGAGATAACAATAGCATTTGAGCATATGATCTGCGATGTCCAGACTCCACCGTCGACGATCCTCCTTCCACCCTGATGGCGGGGGGTGGGGGGGGCTCACCCACCCCGCCATCCATGACCACCGAACTGAGGGGATCAAGGAAGTTGCTGGCTCTATAAGATGTGTGGACTTCTCTATGGGAGAGAAGGGGTCATGGGGGGAAAAGTGGTGGAGCTCGTCGGGTAGAGGCGAGAGTAAAATGAGCTCACTGGTGTATGGACCCACTATGCAGACAGAGGTAATAGAACCCAAGGATGGAAATATGAAGCTAAGGCACCTAGGCGGGTCGGGCCTGAGAGCCAACATGTTGGTCAGCTCCATTTGCCTACTTAATCCCTTAAGCAGGTCATCCATGGTGTCCACGAAGTCAGAGGATTGGCAAGTGGTGCTAAAAGATGTGGTAGACACTACCAGTAAGCCTGGCTCTAAAGGAGGGTAGCAAGGGATCGTGGTATCCAGAAAGAAACCCTTCCTTAGCCAACTAGCTAATGGCTCTTTAATAATTACCTCACCTTTTAAGAGCGCGAGGGGCTCCATATGAAGTTCCATGGGTGAAGGCTGTGGTGAATCGCCTCCCTAGGATGGGGAGAGGATATCCTCCATGATGGGAAGAGGACCTGGGGACTCCATAGATGGTGTCGGGTGAAGACTACCGGCTATGACCTCCTTAGGCTCGGGTAGGAGTCCGTTAATATGAGCACAAGTCCTATCCATCCTATCCAACCAGTCTGAAAATATTTTCAATAGTTCAACAAAGGTGCGGGTTGGAGTAGGGGCATCATGGTGGACTCGCTCATTGGCTCTCGGCCTAGTTGTTGACCTAGGCTCGACTACATGCAGGGCTCTTTGCCTCTGACTATGATCCATTTGGTTGGAGGTGATTGGGTGGGGTCGGTTGGAGGTGACTGGGTGGGAAAGGTTAGAGGTGACTGGGTGGGTCTAGTGGGAGGTGACTGGGTGGGGAAGATAGACCCTCCTAAGCTCCTTCTTCATGTCCCACCATGACTCGATGGGCCATTGCCTCCTAACCCCCCTTAAGCATTCAATGTCTCTCCACTTCTCGACGGCTGCGTGAAGAAGCCTCTCCTTGGCAAAAGAGAATTGCCTGGCCTCGGACATGGGCTAACAATCAAAATATTTATCCATAGCGGCTTCCCACTTGAGGTAGTCGCTCGGGAACTTGGAGCCATAAAAGGCCGAGGCTTTGGGCCTGTGGAAGTGGAGGGGATGATTACCAAGCCCATGAGTGTTATGCAACCAGTGATATTGCTAGGGTGACCGGGAATCCATTGGAAGCTGGAGAAAGGGAGACTACATGATGGACATGCAGGCACAAAGTGGACAAGACCGGTTAACTCACTAATGGACTAGACACGATCCTAAAATAGCAATGCAAAGTTGGAATGCAGAACTGACTACAAACCTAGACTCCAACCAATATCTGATACGTGGCGGAGGTAGAACTCTCACACAAGGGGCTACCTTCCAAATAGGTGTAACCTATCTTTCCAGCAACGCCTTTTGATATACCGAGTACTGGGATGAAATGCAAACCAAGATACTTTTTTTTTAAACAATGACTACCCTAGACTCAACCATGCTCTGATACCAATTTGATGCGGGACGGGCAGTGGACTCAACACAGATTTGATGCGAACCTGGGACGCTAAGCAAGCTCACGACTTGTCCCTAGTGAGGGAAGCGTGCAGACGTGCACGGTTGAGAAATTGACAGTGAGCTAGGATGGTCAACTCTCTTTCGTGCCCGGATCGAGTCACGAGATGGGTTTCGCTCTCTCGCTCACAGCGGTGAATAATTTTGAATGAGCTAATATCCTAACACTCATGCAGCGACATATAGAAATATATGAAGTAAGCAAATGCCGAGTGAGGGAGCGGGAATGATACCTCCACGCTACCAGGAGTGGGAAAGATGACCCCGGTCAAGAACGGTGACTCCCAGTATAGTAAATGTTAATAATTATAGAAGTGATTTTAAGGCCCACTTCATGCAGGGAGGTAAAAGGCCACTATAGTGGCCCGGGAGCACCGATTCTGGGTTGACGGGCAGCACGTTGGCGGGGTTCCAGGCAGTTAAGGGCAGCAATCCCAGATCTAAAATCTAGAGTCCGATAGGATAGCAAACAATAGCCTCCAAAGGGACATCATCCTCCTGGGCTCTTCTGAAGGTGGCGCTTGGCTGGGACAATGCCGGGATATCCCTGGTCGACTCTTGGAAGCAGCGGTCACTGAATCAGAGTCGGTGTATTTTTGCAAGATTTAACCTCGGACTACTCTTGCTGGCCTACTCACAGAACTGATCTGCGTGCCTCCACGAAAAGAATTTTTGTGCTCAGATTTGGGGGCAGATTGGAAGGAAACAGGCATCATTGGAAAGTAGACTCGAAGGGATATAACATATAATTATTACAGAGCCATCCAGAAATAGGATAAGAAATTAAAAGCTCCACAACTTTGTGATTTTCTGACTCAGGTTACAGAACTGGCAGGACAGATTGGGGGTCTACCTAAGAATGAATTTTGACCGGAGGAAAGATGGTGGATCTGGATGTTGGTGATTTTATGGGAGATAGAGGGGGATGTATGGGATGTGCAGGAATGTTTTTGGAGTTTTCTAGAGAGGGTTGAAGGGTGGCTCTGTAATAATTATATGTCAACCCCCAAAAACCCCGGATCGGGGTAAACCCATACCTCGTCCTTTACCTTCCCTGATCCTCGGACACGTCCCTTAACAGCACCATGCTACGGACGATGATCCCCAGAATGAAACAGAATAAAAAAAATCAATCAAAATATGGTTAAAAATAGAGATACCCCAGCGGACCCAGTCATTTCCCTCCTCTACGAGGAGGCGACTGGGGGCAAAAATTGCCACCAACCCAGCTGAGGTGAGAACTCGAAAGGGCGCCTCAGGTAAAATCGGGTGACCCCTCGGTATGAAAATCCGCAAGGGCGTACCGGAAAAAGCCAAAGGGGGCCAGCTCTAGCGAAAACCCATAAGGGCAGCAGAGCTGGTAAAGAGAAAAATAAACAAAAATCCTCTCCCTCTCTGCTCCTCATCGATGAGGGTCGTCAACCGCGACATCCCATCAACGATGACCTCGGCATCACTCCACGATGATGGTGACCCCTACACTCTCAAGAGCCGGGCCACCCCAGTCCCAGTTCTAGCACCGTCGCTTCAACGCCTTTACAGGCCAGCCACCCAGTCCCAGTCCCAGCACCGTGGCTTCAACTCCTTTACAGGCCAGCCACCCAGTCCCAGCACCGTGGCTTCAACAACTTTACAGGCTGGCCACCCAGTCCCAATCCCAGCACCGTGGCTTTAACGCCTTTACAGGCTAGGCACCCAATCCCAGTCCCAGTATCATGGCTTCAATGCCTTTATAGGCTAGCCACCTAGTCCCAATTCCAGCATCGTGGCTTCAATGCCTTTACAGGCTAGCCTCCCAGTCCCAGTTCTAGCATCGTGGCTTCAACGCCTTTACAGGCCAGCCACCTAGTCCCAGTTCCAGTATCGTGGCTTCAACGCCTTTACAGGCCAGCCACCCAGTCCCAGCATTGTGGCTTCAATGCCTCTACAGGCCAGTCACCCAGTCCCAGTTCTAGTATCGTGAGTTCACTGCCTCTACAGGCTAGCCACCCAATCCCAATACAAGTCACCAGTTCTAACGACATAAAGACAACCAACATGCAAGAGTCGACCCATAACCGATGCATTCCAGAACCAATTTCTGACCCTGGCCTTGTAGGTCACCACATCTTAACAAACCTATGCTAACCCCATACAACACAGACCCTCCTCTTCGAGGGGCTGGCCCCCGGCGCTTGGTCTCTTCCCCTACTCTCCCAAGTACCCAGCCTTCAACTCCCTTCATTCAAAACCTGAATCCAGTTCCCTGTTTCAACGCCCGAAAATCAGGCGAACCTGGCTCATTACCCCCTGTACCAGTACGTCGTAGGGAAGAATCAAGCAGACTAATGGTAAGTGGTCGCTAGTCCCTGCATCCAACACTGTTCCATGGAATAAGAAGTGGAACAACTCAGCAAACAACAACATCAAAATCCAGAATTTGTCATTGATACTCTATAAAAGGGAGCCCAAGACATGCCCTTGGGGTAACAAATGATGTACAGTCCGGATAATAAAAAAGAGGGGAAGAAGTGATATAATCACAGCCCAGGCTCACTCCCCTCAAGCGCCACCAAGTGAGACTCCATAGCTGCCAGCTCCGCCTCCAAGGTCGACGCAAGCTGCACACTCGCCTCGGCCCCTATCTTGGCAGTCGGCCACTCGGCCCTAGCGAGCTCCACGTCTCGCCACTGCTCCTCCATGGCCTTTTCCAAGGCCTCTGCCCTGCTCTCTACCTCACTCAGCCACACGGCATGGTCTCGAGCAAGTGACACAGCCACATCTGCTCACCTCCTTTGCTCGGTAGCCGCCAATGCTAGCCAAGCCCTCAACTCCCACACCTTCCGGACGGCCACTAGTAGCCAAGCCCTCTGCTCCTGAGCCTCCAGAAGCTATAGGTACTTTGCCCAGATGCCGGCCAAGCCAGACATCCAGAGCTCGCGAGGGAATCCAAGGCTGTGGTAACCTTGTGTGCAGTCCCTCAGTCGCTACCGAAGCTCCTCTGGAGAAGGCAGGGGATCACCTCCTACGTAGCCCCGGGCTCGCTGGAGCAAGGCCGCACCCATGCTGGCATCCAGTAGCGGCTCCGATGGTGAAACAGACGTAGGCCACTCAATCCCTAGCTCTAGGGAGGAGTGACCCACCTCATCCAGTACACCGAAAGAACCTACACAACCCCACCAAACACAAAATGTGTCAGCAACATTCAGGACTTCCCTATGACAAGACAAGGTGAAAAACCTGAGAAAGGTTCTAACTCTCACCTGGTGTGGCTCCCGTAGCGCCTTCAAGTTCCCCGCTCGGGGTCGGTGAGGGTAACCTCTCCTCCACGTCGGTAGTATCCCCTGCTGGAGTCGGAGAGGGTAGAGGCCCCCCTGTAATCTGGTCTTCCTCAGTGGCCATGGGGGAGACGAAGGGCTCTCCCTGATCCTCCTCGACAAGAGCTGGCACATGTTCCTCCTCAAACTACAATTCTGGACATAACGCAAAATGTCAGCACCCTGCCATAAACTCTGCATCGAAGCCAATGAGGAGGTGTAACGTCCCAGAGTACACAATACCGATAACCCGATACTAGGTATCGAATTACCGCCATTCTGCACTGAGAGCCCGTCTCTATTTTTCTCTCTCAGTATTTGGTTACTCTTCCTTCTTCCGTATATTCTCTTATCTTTCTACTCTTTCTCTTCTCTGCAGAAGTCTGCTTATATAGGCTCAGGGGTGCCAGAGATAACTTGGGCATGGAAGACGATTCTATCTTCTTCTAATTGCTCCATGTGGCAGAATCATGCCTTGATCCCGTCGTCCCTACGAGATTCGCCCAAAGTGCGTGTGGAGGGAACACTTCCGCCAAAACTTGTGGAAACATAATTCGCTGAAGCACTTTAGAAGTCCAAGTGACAGACACTGAGGGTAAGTTGTCCACGTGGAAGAATCTCCAATTTAGACTTCATCTTGGATCACGTGTCTGTGAGTTAGAGACTTGAGCTGCACGGCAGTCTTCAGCCCTTTAGGTGTACAATCCCGTTGCTTTAGACCTTTTAGTCTTAAGTCCATGTTAACAAGATAAAAGGTATTTAATCAAACACTTTATAGTCAACCATATTTCAATTGTGCACAGACTAATTGGACAGGTTATAACATGTGCACGGAACTAGTGGGCGAATCAATACAAGGTTTTCGGATCAAAATATGCTCAGACCTTATATGTGCTTGGACATGAAGACATGCTCAGACTTGACAGAGCATATGCTTAGACTTTGTAGAGACATATGCACACATGCACAGACTATATAGCAAAACATGCACGGACTATGTAGAGACAAATGCAACTGTGCACAGACCCTATGGCATAAGGTAGAACGTGCACCGACCTTCATATGCTGGAAAGCAAGCATGCACTATCCAGTTATAGTGTGTGCACCGACCGTGTTTTGCACAGGGTAAAACTTGCATAGACTTCATATGCACAATGCAAAAGATTGCACCGACATTATGTGCATCATGATTGATGTACACAGACTTTGCTAGGCACAAGACAAAACTTGCACCGACCTTAAGTGTGTGAGACAAAAGTCTGCACAGACTTCTATATGTAAACTACAGGAACGTTCACTGACATGAGTCTGTGCAAATGACAATATGCACCGACTATATATATATGCCTTAGACATGATCATGCACCGACCGTGTATATATGCCTTGACAAAGATATGCACCGACCGTGTATATGCATTAACAAAAACATGCACCGACTGAGTGTATGCATGAAACACAAGCTTGCATTGACCTTGTGTGCATGTTCAAGGCAAAACCTACAGCGACTTTACAAGCACAATGCAGGACCTACACTGACTTGTTCTGCGACCTTGTATCAAGGGCAAAGGTGCACCGACCTTCTTTTTGCTTATGGCAGATGTGCACGGACCTTGTATATACACCAGGTAGATGTGCGTCGACTTTATATGCTATAGACAAGAGAGTACACTGACCAACTACATTCGAAGATAAAATATGCACCGACCTTAATCAAGCGTATGACACACTTGCACTGACCTTAGTCGTGCGAGATGACAGTATGCACCGACCCTCTCAGTGCAGAGCTGAGCACCTTGACGTCATAGGTGCACGATAGAATGAGTTTGGACCTTTATGACTATTAGCAGAGATGAAGAAAGATTTGAAAGTAACATACCATGACTTCATGCAGACACAAACTAACTCCCCTTGCCATATAGACAACAAGCCAGAGCAGAGAGAAAACATGCTTAAGTTTAGGCAAGCATCCTCAAGTTCAAACTCAAAGCCATAACCATTCTCTCAAGATCATTACCATTCTCCCTTACTCAAGATCATAACCATCATCAAAATTATATCACCAAGAGTATATAATGAGTCATAATTATTTGTCATCATCAAAACTTCAACACCACAGGGACAACAGAATTAACCCAACAAAATTTGGGCAGCATCTCCCCATATCCAATTGGTCACGGGGGAGAAGCGGAGGCATACCCATGGAATTGGGGTAAGCTCCTGGATACTAGGAGGCCAAGATGGCGACCGGCGGGCCCTGATGGATGGAAATCCCGAGGGCTAGCCTGCGAGGGGCACCAATGCTCCATGGGCCAAGACATGTTTAAAAGGGATGGTCGAGATGGGAGGAAACCCCAAGGGCTAGCCTACAAGGGGTACATAGCCCGTGGCCCCCACAATTCCCCTTAGGGACAGTGGGTTTAATGTCAGACCGTAAGGCCTATTCTTGTTCACCTTTAATGGCCCATAGGGCTGCATGTCATCTAGAGACAAGACCATATGACCTTTCCAGTGATTCAGAGAGGACTTGGCTGCAGGAGTGTTGATGGGGGGAATGTCCCCCTCCCCAATTCACGGGTTGACATTGTCGTAGGAAGACATGATGCTTGCGAAAGGCACCTGTTGGGTTCAGTGCGCCTCCTCATTGTCCTTGACAATGGTTTTGATGATTCTAATATATTGTGTGTTTTATGCTTAATAGCATTTTCATGTTAAACAATCTAACATGATGATATCTTATTTTGTAGGTTGAAATGGGTATTGGTGAATAGAGTTTCGATGATGACTCATGCGAGTGCATGAGATTTTCGAGTATTGGTTTTATGACTGCCCTTGCATGATACTCTATTGGGTAGTTCATTTGATTACCTTGGACTGTCATGTATTAGAACACCTCTCCCCAAGCACCCCTTCCCTTCCCCAACACACCCTTTCCCCTCCCCTAGGACAGTAATAATCTGTAACGACCCAAGATCCAGATACTAGGAGGAGCCCGATACCAATCGAATCCTGGCCCGCTACCCACAAGTCGGGGGACTCAGAAGGGCTAAAAAGGAGTGTGGAGGTACAAAGAAATAGGATATAAAGCAGGACAATAGACATAAACAACTAAAAAAAGCTACAACAGCTACAACAGAGTCCAGTCCAAAGAAAAGTACAGTCTAAAGCAGTAAAAATGGACCACATGCCAAGTAAGAACTCGGCCCGGCAAGCTGGCAACAAGGACCTCCACACAGCACTCTCGAGCCTCAAGGAAGAACCACCGCACCTGAAAAGTAGGGATGAGTCTCCAAAACAAAGAGTCAGTAGGGATCACGCGGAACCCCAACGAGTAAACCACTGCAAAAAAGGAAGCTACGCTAGCTAAGCAACTACGGCAGGAATAGCAAACCAGTGGCTGGTCAAAACTCAGCACTACAGCTACTCCTACTAGCAACCAAAGGGAAAACTCGATCTCTCGATCAGGAACTGAACCATTCTAACACCAGACCTACCGAGGAAACACTCCCGGCAACCCTGTCGCAGAAGTCAGCCCACACAGGCACGACTAACGAACCACAAAGTCCCACACGGGCACAACGAAGTCTCGGTGACTCCACCAAGAACCTTAGGGCACAAGCTCGGGAAAACACATTGGAACAGTCCAAAGGTCACGTCTCACAGATGGGAAACAGAACCCAAAACACAGGGAGTCACGTCTCACATGACAGGAGTACCCACAATCTCCAACACTAGTCTCTCGGCGTGAAAACCCATACACACAAGCCATGACGACACAGCCGGAACCCAACGGTCACCACGACCAAAACAGACAGCTGCTCTCTGTCCAGAACAGGAGTACGTCCTCCTAGAAGAACAACTGGATGCGTCCACTGACATCTTACACCGCATCACAAGTGTCTAGCTATAATGCCTCGGGCGCGAGACTCAGACACACACAAGTAACCACAAAGTGAGTGACTAGCTGGGGTCGCGCCCATCAACGCGTGTCCAACTGTCCCCAATCACGTGTGTACACACAGACCATGCGTCCTAGGTCTGGCCTCTAACTTGTTTTCCCCTCAGCCGGACTCTGGCCGACGACGTGGGGCCCGATGAAAACTAGTCTAAAAATCATCCTCAGGGTAGCCCCTCCACCACTCCCTGGTGGGCCAGTACACACGTACCGAAGGCTACGACTAGTGGAGTGTCTCTGAAGGAGTAGACTCTCAAGCTACGAAAAACAACGTCCGAACCCGACGAAGTACGGGGACCGTCCCGCGTACCAGCACCATCACACGGTGACCACAGTCGGAGAAGAAACAGGACTGCAAACCACCCGGTGCAGTCCAGAGCCTGGCGATCCTACCCAGGTGCACCACAAGCTCTGACGGTCTACCGCTGGGCCGTCACAGTAATCTGACGGCCCAACACAGGGGAGTCAGGCCAACGGTGCAAAACGCACTGTGACGCGCCCACTCTGGTGCGTCACAGTCCCTGACGCGCCTAACCCAGTGCGTTAGGAGACAAGTAGAAACCAGCTGTGACGCGCACCGCTCGGGACGTCACAGCCTCTGACGGACCACCTCAGGCGCGTCAGACACTCGGTGTGAAACGAACTGTAACGCACCTACGTTGATTTGTCACAGCACCTGACGGACCAACACAGGTGTGTCACGGTCACGAGTAAACACAGAACGTAATGCGCTCCTCCAGCGGCGTTACGTCACCTAACGAACCACACTGGTGCATTAGGCCACGGGACCAAGTTGGCTGTAATGCGCTCTTCCAGGGGCGTTACAGTCCCTAACGGACCATCTCAGGTGCGTTAGGTGGAAGGTTGGATGCGTTAACTCTAACGTGCATTCCTAGGGGCGTCACACTACCCTGACGCCCCACCTCGGGCGCGTCAGGCGACTATGACCCCTAACGGTCAGAAATCAACGGTCAAATCACTGTGACAGACCAATCCAGGGGTGTCACAGTCACGTGGCGGTCTATCGTGGGACCGTTAGGCCCATGAACGCCAAAGCCCAAAACAAAGGGAGTGTAATGCACCTTCCTATGCGTGTTACACACTGTGGCGGTCACTGGAACGATCGCCACAGCGTCCTGGCGGCGAAATGGTGAACTCAACACACAAATTGTAACCACGCCCCCATACCTCCATGGAAGAGGGGGAAATCAAAGGGGAAGCCCCCCCGGATCCCTAGCATGATTCTAGGCCATCAAAACGTCAAATCACGGCTCCAATCTATAGATCAGGCGAGCTCTCCCTAAAACATGATTTTGCCCTAACCCGCTCAAAAACACCCCTCTCGGCTCCCATTCGGCCTACGAATTGCGGGGGATGATGGGATGAGCATAGGGATTCATCCCCCTACCTCAATAGAGTGAAAGCTCCGCCGAATCGGTGCCGAAATCACGAAGAACGTTTTTAGAACCCTCGAACTTTCACGAAACCCCACGAGTTCTACGCTGCCTCAATCGCCACACCAGGAATGTACCCAATGCCGAGTAAACACTCGGCCCGACGAGCTGACAGCTAAGAACCTCTGCTCGCTGCACCCCCGAACCTCAAGGAAGAACCGCTACACCTGAAAAGTAAGAGGTGAGTCTCCTATCACTGGCTCAGTAGGGGTCCCACGGAACCCCAACCGTAAAACAACGGCGGTAACGAAAAGCAACAGCAATAGTAATAGCAGGAGTAGCAACGCCAACAACAACGGCAACAACAACGGAGGGAACAGTCATACCTGAATCTCTAAACACGACAGTCGATGAAACCACGACTCTACAACTACTCCTACCAGAATGAAAAACTAACACCCCAATCTTTCGGTCGGGGGACCACCAGACCACGGAGCTCCCTGGCTATACCACCAGGGGAACCATCACGACACCGCTATCGTGGAGGCCTATCCTCGCACACGAAGGCCAACTCTGGGACCATGCAGTCCGGAACCACAATCACGACCTCGCCGTCGTGAACTCTACATGTCTAGGGAGAACCCTTGGTAACGCCCACCGAAAACCCTAGACCTCTACATCGGGAAGACACCCAAAAACTATACACAAAATCACATCTCGCAGAAGAGAAATAGGACTCGAGTCGCGAGAAGCTCATGTCATGTGATGAGAGTACCTGCTACTAAAAGTAAGGCCAGAAGCATCCACTGACGTCTTACACCACCCTACAGTGTCTCCCTACACGCCCCAAGTGAAAATTAAGACACACACAAGTACTACAAATAAGGACTAGCTGGGGTTGCACTCATCAGCGCGGGTCTGAAGCCCCCAACCACGTGTACACACATAGACCATGCACTCTAGGTCAGGCCCTCTAGTTGATTTTTCCCCCAGCCCAGACTTAGGCTGCACAGGTGAGGGGCTCTACGGTAACTAGCCTAAAAATCATCTCTCTGGGTCATGCTCTCCACTACTCCCAAGTGGGTCTGCACATGCGTGCGCAGGAAAGCTACGACTAGTGGACGGGTCACCAACTCGAACATCGAAAGCCACGCACGCACCCATCGTGAGTAACGCGAAGTAACATGTGGCTCAGGGCCACCGGACATGGGACAGTCATCTAGATCTAATAACCCAATGGTCTTTGAGTCACGAGACTCGGGTCAAGACCGTTGTACAGGATGGCACATGCCATCAATCGGCCCTACTCTTAGGGTCAAAATCATGACACGATAATTCACAAGGCGGTTCACAATCGCTGAGACCATTCCTCAATAAGGAAACTCGAGAAACCTCCAGCCCCAAACTGGGTGACTGGACTCACAGTCTAAGGCCATACACATGGCCCACTCAAAAATCACTTCCGAAGAAACTCACGTCGTGCGGGAATAGCCCTCCACACTCATACTGATACACAGCGACTTGATCGAGCGCAAACACGAAAGTCCGGAACACATGGGGTCACCCGGACCCTCAAAACTCATGGGCATGCTAATTGAGATAACGCGACACCTTCAGATACCCAAAATACAAACACGAAATCCATGGGGTGTCCGAGATAGCCATGAGGCCAAAGGTCGATCACAGGGTCACAATCGGGTCGACCAGGGGCTAAAACAATGCGAGCAGCACAAGGCTAACGCTAAAACCAGGTGGTGGTCTTCCCCTAGACCGTCACCTCAGGGGGCGGCCTACTCTGGACCGCAACTGTTAGATGCCGGTCCCAGCATGACTGCCACCTTCCGGAACATCCAGGCAGAATGCGGCGGTCTCCTAGACCGCAACTTGAAGAATGCGGTCAAGGGCCAGACCGCATTCTCAGGGGCCCATAGAAAACACGTCGACGCGCCCTCCGAGGGTGCATCGACCTAGCCAGATGGCTGTCCTGGCCTGACCACCACCATCAGGTGGCGGTCAGTCATGAGACCGCTACCTAGAACTGACATACTGGGCCAAGTGGCGGTCCTCAGCTGACCGCCAGACCATCCAGAGGTAGGTGGCGGTCTCTGGTACGACCGCTACGTACTTCTGAGCTTGAAAATGGCGAACTTAGCGAAAAATGCCATTCCACTCCCTGATCACCCCCAGGTGATGGGGAAAATAATGGGAAACCATTCCCTAGTCTCTCTAGCACCGAGAGGACCCATCTAAACCTCTAAAACATGATCAAACGAGAAATCTGACTCACACACCAAAATCACACATTATAACCCCAATGGAAAAATAAACTCTCTCGCCTCACCTCGGGCTTCCAAATCCGTGAGAAATGAACTACAGGGGCCAAGGATCCAACCCCCTACCTCCATTGAAGAGATCTTGTGCCGAGAATGCCGATCTGTCATGAAAATGTCATTTAAATCGCCGCGCTCGCGAACCCACGAATCGCCTCCACCATCGCTATCCTCGTCCTGTCCGCATCGCTCCTCGACCCACAAGCCTCGTCGTCTCAGCCTCGTCCACCTCCGTCGACTGCCTGGAGAAGAGAGGGGGAGAGGAGAGAATGTGAGAGAAGAGAGAGGAAGAGGGAGAGAAAATGAGAGATGGGGAGAGAGAAAAATGGGTTTAATATATAGAAAATCTAGAAAATTTAAAAAATACAAAAAATAGGAAAAAATCATGGATATCATATCGAGTGATGCCCCCGGATTAAGCATTTCATGAGAGAGCGGAGGATCGACTCCATGCTCCCCAATTTATAACTCTCCTCTTTTTATTAAGCCTTGGACGATGTCCTTGAATATTTGGCAATCCTCAATAGGATGTCCATAGATTTGATGATAAGAGTAGAAGTAAGGATCATCTCTTCTCCTGACGTCGTCAGGTATTTTTGGCTTTAGAATAGTGATCTTGTTATACTTGATAGCCCACTCAAATAATGCTCGAGTCTTGTCTCTGGGGAAGGCATAGAGCTTCTTTGTTTTATTCTATAGAGGACGACTGTCTCGACATTCAGCAGGTTCATTGGAAGGAGGATTGTGCACCCATTTGTGCCTTTTCGTCCTAAGGCTGACAGCATGGACCGCTATCAGAATCGGCCGTTTATTAACCTGCCAGGCTTAATGACTGGAGTCGGCAGAAATGGAGAGATATCTCGCGAAGAAGCTTTCAACCTCCGTGGCAACGTCAATTAATCGGTCGAAAGACCGGATCTCTACCCCGATCATCTTTTCTAGAGTTTCCTTTTTCAGATTTTACTTACATATCTGTATTGCATCTTCTGAATGCAGAGGATGCTGGCACCTCATGCTGAGATCCCTCCATTTGTTAATATATTCCGCAACTAGCTCATCATCTTTTTGTTTGACTGCAACTAGCTTAGCCACGGTCACATTTGCCTCGACGACGTGGAATCTTTCACTGAATTTTTGCTACATGTCTGGCCAGTCGTGGATAGACTCGGCAGGCAGGTCAGAGTACCATTCAAAGGTAGGTCCTGTCAACGAAGACCCAAAGAACTTCAGCAGGTACAACTCGTCTGCTGCCAAGTTTCCCGTGACTGTTACATAGTGTGCAATGTGTTCTTTTGGGGTCCCTTGCCCGTTGAATTTGTCAAATTTTGGGGGTTTATTGACGCCGGGTGGCAGTCTTTTGGCAGCATGGTAGGCTAGATATGGCACTTCATATATGTCGAGAGGGGCGTAGTCATGACCACCCCTCTTTCTCAGCCTTGCTTCGATCAATTGCTCCACCATCAGCTCATTCATCATAACGGGCTCTTCTGGTTGAGGGTAGAGGTGGGTGGCCCGCACCAATTGTGTAGCTGAAACTACAACATGAGGTGGCAAGGGCTGTGACGAGGGCGCCTGCTATTGCATTTGAGGAAGCATTAGCCGTACTGGATGGAGCCATTGGAAATAATGCCGGGGAGTGGCCCAGTTCTGATTAGCAATTCGTAGAACAGTCGATGAAGGAGCACCCATGGGGTCGGAACCTTCCCGCGATGGCAGAGCTCGTGCCCCCGGCCGCTCGGGTGCCATAGCATGCTCAGTATTCTCATGTAATTGTTTCTTCAGTAGCTCTATCTCTTGCCGGTACCTTTGTAGTGTTATCAGGACAGTAGAGTCCATGGTTGTTTTATTACTGATGCCCTCGAGTGTTTTATTGGAGGCACACTCAATTGGAGGAGATGAAAATACTCCTTCTTCAGATGCCATCATCGTGGCCACGAGAGTAGCGATGTCTTCTTTAGCAACCTGCTCGCCCTTTGCGGCTAGCAGTAACTCAGCCTCAATTTTGCCCAGTCTTGTCACCAGGTCCTTTCTTTCAGCAATCTCGGCCGGCTCTTCTTGCTCATTTAACGGGGGACCAGGTGTACTCATTACCCCTATCATATTGCAAGTAAGAACTTGCATTCTTCTTTTGTGCTTTCTGATTCCCCTTCGGGCCTGACTAGGGAAAGTCGGCCCTTCATATATTGAAATTCTTTTCATCTTTTCATTTTGTGGAAGCTTTTCAAGGCTTCTAGCCCCAGCTTGCTTCTCTTCTTTATCCACCCCCACAGGTGACATTTTATCTTTTTCTTCTTATTCGGCCCTGATTACATGAAGCGACCTTTGCCGGCCCACGATGGGACTCCCGAGGCTATGGAAGTATTCCCGGATCATCTTGGTCATATCTTCCTGACTACACTCTAGAGAAATGGCAGGAGACAACACTTGGACTCGGGCAAATGACATATGTGAAAGTCATATCAGCTTGGTAGCTTAATTGAAGTTTCTTGAACATGTGGAAATATCAGCCTGCCTTGGACAAGCCCTGGCGGCGGCTGGAGGAGTTGTAATCGTGACTTCCTCCACATGCATAGTCTCTTTGCCCCCTCTATTGGGGACATCCCCAAAATTTTTGAAGCCTTGTGAGGTTGGTGCAGGGTCTCAGACACCCTTGGGTACCCAGATCTGCTTAAACTTTGGCAAGTTTGGGGTCAGCCTCCCTTGCTTGTTGTCATTAAAATTTACCCTCCGACTTGCTAGCACTTAGAATGTGTTGTGAGTGGGCACGGTTGGGATGATCTGATCCGGTAGAACTTCAGCGCCACGGCCATTGAAGTAGACTTGGATGCCCCTGATCAACAAGGACTTCCCAGATGCTGAGAGTTGGCTTCGGGGAGTAGCAGAGACTCTTCCTCTAGAACTCCTCTTGTTGCCCCCAGTCGGCTTCTTCTTATATGCTGCAGTCGGGCAAATAGTATGGTGGACGTGGCAGCTCATGAGGAAAGACGAGCAGTGCAGTCCAAGTACAGTCGACAGAAAAGAAAGACGTACACTGAGGTCGGGGGAAGCCCGACGTAGGTACAACTGGCAGCTACGGACATGTCACACCAAGAACTGTGGAAGCAGAATGATGCCACCCACCTGAAAAGTAGGGGTGAGCCTCGTGTCACTGACTCAGCAGGGGTCACGTGGATCCCCACCAAAAAACACGCAGCAACACGAAACAGAAAATAACAGGTAGTAAAGTAGGAAACTAAACTACAAAGCTGCAAAGAAGAGGAAGCAGGAGTAGGGAACAGGCAAGGGAGAGGGAAGTTAAAGGAAAAGGGAGCCATACCGAACGAGCGCGGTTGTCGAACTAACCTCGGCTCCCAAGCTACTCCTAACAGTAACAGAAGGGCGAACTCTGAACTGGCGAAGTCAGAAGTTGCCGATCCATTGACGAGACGCCAAGCAAGCGAAGGCCTGCAAGGAAAAAGGGAAAAGACAAAAGCCTAAAAGAGATCTAGACAGACCCAACACGACTACAATGTTGTGCATACAACATAACACTGACCCCGGGCAAAGCCACAAGGAGGCTGACCTGAAAAGTCACGACACTCGAGAAACACGAGAGTCACGCGGAAGTCATGTGTCACGTGTCTGAAGTACTCCCCTCACTAGAAGAACAGCCAGTTACGTCCACTGACGTCTTATGCTACGCCTACAAATGGTGTGTCTGCCTGTCATCCAAAAGAATGACCGAGACCAAGACACTGTTAGAACCAGAACATAACTATCATTGTGAGTGACTAGTCAAGGTCACGCCCATTGGCGCAAGTCCAAAGCCTCTGACCACGTGTGCACACACTGGCTCTTGCCTAAGCCAGGCCTCTAGTTAGTATTCTCTCCCCGTAGGATGCTACGGTCGAGGACACTACTATCGAGCGTGGGAGCCCACGGAACTAGCTTAAAAATTGTAAATCAGGAAATACCCTACTATAAAGGTTGACACGTCGAAACGTGCCGTAAGGCTACGACTAGTGGAGGATCACGAGACACAGACTCTAAAATGCGAGTGCTGGAGTACAGATAGGTAAAGAACACTGTCGCATGTACTACGAAGCACTAATGGCAGCACAGGAAACTGTCGACAAACTTAGGACAAGGCAATTAGACCTGAAACTACAACGATCCTTGAGTCTCACGACTCGGAGTCATGATCGTCGCTCATAGCGGAACAAGCTGCCAATCGGTCTAATCCTAAGCCAGAGCAAATGACACAGTAAGAAACGACTCACGGAGACTTGAGGGAAACACCAAGAACTCTCAGCACATCTGGACACACAGAACGAGGTAAGATGATACCTCACTACATCCAGAACCATGTCTCAAACTGGACAGAACCGCTGAGACACAAACAAGGTCACCTGTCAACCACTGGGTCACACCAGGTTGACCAGAACAAGACAATGATAATAAAAAGTGGTACAGAAGACTGCCCACGGCAAGAATACTCCTGGCCACCTTATATCATGGTCATAGCCCTCATAGGACATCTAACGATATCCACAGGACTGGCAACCCACGAGGTCAAACCAAGATATACGGAAACTGAAACGTCGGGAAATGACGCTCTGGGAATAAGTGATCCAAGAGTCGCTACGCATACAGAGAAAAGAATAATAGTAGTCTTAGATAAGTCGTTAGGGAAAACTGAAGCAGTCAAAGAGTAGACTGCACACAATTAACCCCGAACCAACTAATCCAGAGAACCACCGATGCACAGACACCACCCTAGGACACAAACCTAATACAGACGAATGTAAAATATGCCATCATGGCCAACAGACAACACACGAACCCAACTAGAGATGAACGGTCTATGATGGACCATTCAAGGGGGATGAACGCTCTGGAATGGACCATTCAAAGGGGATGAACGGCCTGGAATGGACCTTTCAAAGGGGATGAATGATTCGAGATGGACCACTCAAGGGGGATGAATGGTCCAAATCTGACCACTCAAAGAGGATAAGCGGTCCAAATCTGACCACTGAAGATAAGCGGTCCAAATCTGACCACTCAAGATAAGTGGTCTAGATCTGACCACTCAAGAGGGATGAGTGGTTTATCGAGCGACCACTCAACCTCAAACCAACACACGATAAGCGGTCCAAAATCGGCCGCCCAAGGGGATGAGTTGTCTATCAAAGGACCACTCAACCTCAAACCGACATAGGATAAGTGGTTCGAAACCAGCCACCCATACCATGAGCAGTCTCTGGTTCGACCGTTCAATCGACATGGCAAGCAAACCCAAGGGTTTGGCCGATCGTGGCCTTTCCATGCCCCGTTCATGCCAAAACAAAGGGGATACAACCACAATCACCCTGGCAATCACATAGACTCTGACCGGAGTCAAAATGACACACGAATCTCAAGAAATGGGCGATTCTAACAAAATGACCCAAATGGGGTTAACGAGATTCCCGGCCTCCTACAGGCCTCGATAGACCACCATTCGACGCGAAATTAGTTACTATGGAACGCCAATGTTCCAGGGAGTCCATTGACACTAATCAATCGTAGAACTGTCACCGTTTTCCGACCCTTTTTCCGGTTTGGAGTCATTTTGAGGTCAGTGAGGTAGCGGCCTTGCGACTGACCGCTAGGCTACGCCTTGCGATGAGGCAGAAGACCGCCACCCTACTTGGCGGTCCAGGAGTGACCACCTGGGTTTGCTTTGCCTTCGGCCTTGCAGTCCTGACTGGACCGCTAGGCCAGGCCTTGGAGTCCGGAGGAGACCGTTAGGGTCCCTAGTGGCCTAGAGAGGACCACTAGGTGGTTTTTCATGTCGCTATGTCCATTTTCCATCGTGTTGGTCTTCGATTAGTCCGGTTGAGACCTAATGATTGACCTATGACCCTATGGGTGTCCCAGACACCCCATGGGGACCGTGACCATATTTTGGGTGTCCGGAGGTACCGTATTAACTCAATTAGTGTGCCCGTGGGTTTTAAGGATCCAAGCGACCCTCTTGTGTTCTGAGCTTTCGTGATTGCGTTAAATCGAGTTGTCGTGAGTCGGCATGAGTACGGAGGGTCTTCCCCATACGGCGTGAGTTTTTGAGAAAAGTGATTTTTGAGTGGGCCGTGTGTATGGCCTTGGATTGTGAGTCCAGTTAACCAGCCTGGGGCTGGAAGTTTTTCGTGTGTCCCATGGGTGAGAGATCCACTCGGTGATTTGTGAGCTACCTTGAGAATCGTGTCATCGCTGTTTCAGACCTAGGGATTAGGCCGGATTGATGGCGCTGTGCCGTCACGTGCAGCGGTCTTGACCCGAGTCTCATGACTCAAGGATCGTTGGGTTATTAGGTCTAGTGGTCTATCCAGAGTCTGGTGACCACGAGCCACTTGTTTCTTAGCGTTACTCGAGATGGATGCGTGTGTGGTTTTCAATGTTCCCATTTTGTGAGCCCCCACTAGTGGTAGCTTTCCTGCGCACGCAGGTGCGGACCCACTTGGGAGTGGTGGAGAGCGTGACCCGAGTGAGACGATTTTACGCTGGTTACCATAGGGCCCCATGCCTTTGCAGCCTGAGTCCGGATGGGGGGAAAACTAGCTAGACGACCCGACTTAGAGCAGATGGTCTATGTGTGCACGCGTAGCTTGGGGAAGAGGACACACACTGACGAGCACGACCCCAGCTAGTCCTTGTTCTATGTTACTAGTACGGCTTCTCAGTCTCCACCTGGGGCATCGTAGGCAGACACCTGAGGCGTGGACTAAGATGTCAGTGGACGCATCCTGCCTTGCTTATGGTGGGTGGTACTCCCGTCACGTGACGTGAGTTGCTGTGTCGTGGGTTTCTATTTTCCGTCTGTGAGACAGAGTTTCGTGTGTAGTTCGGGCATTTTCTCGGATCCGAGGTCTAGGGTTTTCGATGAGCATCACCGAGGGATTTCCCCTAGACAGCGTAGAGTTCATGACGGCGAGGTCGTGACCATATTTTTGGACCATGTGGTTTCATAGTGGGCCTTCGCGTGTGAGCACAGGCCTCCACGACAAAGGTGCCGTTGCATTTTTCGAGTAACGTGACTAGAGTGGTTCGTGTTCTGGTGGTCTCCCAATTGTAGGATCGGGGCATTGAGTTTCGGTACTATAGGAGTAGTTGTAGAGCTGAGGTTTTACCGACCACCTTGTTTACTGTTCCTGCTGTTAATATTGTTCTTACTGTAGTTGCTACTTTTTGTACCGCCATTACTTTCGGTTGGTGTTCTGCGGGACCCCTACTGAGCTAGTGATAGGAGGCTCACCCCTAGTTTTCAGGTGTTGCGAATCTTCCTTGAGGTTCGAGGGCATTGCGTGGAGGTTCTTAGTTGCCAGTTCACTGGGCCGAGTGTTCACTTGGCATTTGGTACGTTCTCTGCCTTAGACTGTACTTTCTATTGGACTGGACTCTGTTGGAGTTAGTTATTTATTTCTATTAATTGTTACATTGTCCTACTTTATTTTTTATTTCTATGTACACCACACCTATCTTTTTTAGCCCTTCCGAGTCCTCCGGCTCGTGGACGGCAGGCCAAGGTCCGAATGGTATCAGGACATCCCTGGTATCCGGATCTTAGGTCGTTACATTTGGTATCAGAGCTATGGTTATGGAAGTACATGGGAATTCAAGATATTGCAATGATCAGAGTCCATAAGATCCAGTACAATCGATAGTTGGCGTAAGATTTCGTGCTTATTTTCTGCTTGGTTTCCCGTAAAAAAACCTGTATGCGTTGAGTTGGCGCTGTGAAGGTGGTTGTCATTTTTCGTTGGAGTGCCGGTGTGGGGTCTGAGGATGGAAGTCGAGAGCTTTCTCCCTCATCGATGGTGGCCCAGGTTGTACTGCATTGGGCAGAGGTTGCCGACAGCGACGTTGATACGGTGTTACGTTCGAGGAATTACAGCGAGGTCAGGTGACTGGGGAGGATTGTCCATGGATAAGTGGCCGTGAGTGTGCTCTATGGGAGATGTTATTGGTTTCGACCGTCCTAGTTCGAGATTTATCCAACCCCTGTGGCGTTAAGATCGTGATTCGAGGTGGCAGAGCAGGCGCTCTAGTCGAGTGTGCTCGGATGTGCAGAGGATCTTCTTAGATTGGGCTGCAATCGCCCTAGATTTGGTTCGAGATCGTGTGGCAGTGGCAGGTTCTTCATTGACTTTGACTAATCAAGACATGAGTCACTAAACATGAGCTAATCCAGCTTTATTAGACTTGATTAAAGTGTACTTGCATAGAGCAGACTTAGTCTCCATGGGAGGCCACTAATTTCTTCTGCTGCATCGACCTTACTTCAGGGCGGTCTCAAACGGTGCACCGACCTTAATATAGATATCCTCTATTGCACCGACCTTGTACAGCTATTGCTGGCTTCATAAGCATCGACCTGTCTAAGGGTGCATCGACCTGATGTTATAGCATTTAGCCTATAAGGCTGAGCAGCACTGACCTGATTGATAAATGTTGTTAGATGTGCATCGACCATAGTTTTTGCATCGACCTTTTGGCGCACATTGTCTACATATGCATCGACCTATTATGTTTTACACTGAAATGTGCATTGACCTTTGTTGCAGATCTTCAACATGTGCACCGAACTCAGTTGCATGTCTTCAGTATGTGCATCAACCTTCTTGTTGAATGCTGTGGGATGTGCATCGACCTTAGTGGACTAGACTGCATATGTGCATCGACCTTACTATTTAATGCTATGGAATGTGCATCGACCTTAGTGCTAGTCTTCAGCATGTGCATCGACCTTAGTTACATATCTTCAGTATGTGCATCGACCTTAGTTGCATAGTCTTCAGCATGTGCATCAACCTTAGTTGCATATGTGCACCGATCTTAGTTGCATATCTCCAGTATGTGCATCGACCTTAGTTGCATAGTCTTCAGTATGTGCATCGACCTTAGTTGCATATGTGCACAGACCTTAGTTGTATATCTTCAGTATTTGCATCGACCTTAGTTGCATAGTCTTCAGCATGTGCATCGACCTGACTTCTTCAGTGCAAGAATGCGCATCAACCTTAGTTGCAGAAATGAACATGTGCACCGACTTGACTTCTTTAGTGCAAGAATGTGCATTGACCTTAGTTCCTGAACTTCTTTAGCTGCACCGACCTTCTGTGTAACTAGTTGCCTTGATTTTTATGCACCTATCAATATTATCACCTGTCTTGATTTCTGTGCATCCAATTGTGATGTGACACCACTATGGAATATGCAACAACTAGAGTGAGGATCCTTGGACCTACTTCACAAGCATATGCACAAGTGCAAGGGAACCACGCGAACTGTCGAACCACCCTTGCACACACTATCTCGGGGTAACTCGGCGATGCCGAGGGGAGGAAAATGGAACAAGTCCCTTGCTGATAGAGGACCAGCAGGGTTAAAGTTGCCTCCTGAGGGTACAGTGCCCTCACTCAAGGGGCTGGCCAAGTGCT